>AP028909.1:13121960-14580307 GCA_036186465.1 Nesidiocoris tenuis | reverse complement strand
CATAGAAAAATCTATAGAAAATGATACCTCACATGCCTATGTTTCAAATTTCCAGAAAAACACGAATTTTTCCCCACTTTAACAGCTGTTTTACTGACCTTAAAAGTAAGGTAGGGTTCTGTCGAGATGTTAGGACCAACTAGATACGGAACTTGATTTTTGGTAAAAATTTCAAAATTTTTCGATAACTCCTTCCCCCTGAAAAACCCCGGACGGCGGACGGCGTACGGCGTACCGCGGACGGCGGACGGCGGACGGCGGACGGACAAAAAATTTTATTGCAGATTCGGATTCTACACCCCTTGAAACGTAAACCAACAAATTTTCAGGGGGTGTTAAAATTTTTTTTTTCCTGACCGATTACAAAGGTTCATTTCTATAGAAAAATGAACCAAAAAAGCAATAAAATTTTTTTTAACCAAAAAATTTAATTATTTATACAAACAATAGGTAATATAATATATTATAAGTCTATATATTATAAGTACGATATATTATATGACTTTTTGTGTATAGAGGATTTTTTCGTGAAACTATTTACCTTATTGTTTGCGTTATCCAATTCAACTGGCTTTGTTCATTCAATAGTTGGCTTGAAATTTTATTTTTTCGCCCGAGCCTTCAAGTTTCACAATGATCTCCTTCTCCTTCCAATCAACAATGCTAATGATTCTTTCTCACCTCTGATAAGAATTGAACTGTATTTCCCTAAACCGTATTTCCCCCTATTTTTTCCCTGGGAAGGGAGCAAATCCGATCTTATTCTTCTTCGTTTCTCACGAGAAAAGGTCGGAAAAAGAGGGAAGATGCCGTCCAGAAGTGACGCCGAGAGAGAGGGACGGGGCCTTCGCGCTAATTTGGTTTCTTATAGCCTCTTGAATCGGTAATGCGGAGAGATATTCAAATGTCTTTCGTGCTCAGAACAGGAAATTAGATGGGATGGGGAGTGAAGAACCGTATTGGTTGAAACACCTCAAAATCTGGAAAGCCAAGGTATCGATGGAACGTGAGTTGACTCCAACTCGGCTCCTCCAACTTCCAGCACCAACTCATCGGAGATGCCATTGAGCCGATAACTTTGGATTCAATACTGAGTTATGACGCCTGTCTAACGTTTAACTCTTGTTCGCGAAATTTCGGTTTTATCGGGTGAAAATCGATCGTCGTATATCAGCACCAAAATGATGCGTATGGATAATAAATTATATTGTGAAACGTAAATCTAGTAGATGAACCCGGGTTCTTTGGTTGTGGTTTACCTGGGGGCGAGCGCTTTCGATGTCACGACATCATCGCCAAGTCCCTCCACCGAAAGCTTCCCTAAAGCCCGTATCACACGACAGACCGACGGTCACAGACGGTCTGGACAGACCGATTCTTTGGTAATTTTTATAAGCAAATACATTGATAATTTTCCTTGGAAATAAGGTTCCATAGGTGAATAATAACAAACATTGATGCAGGTGCGCAAAAGGGAATGTATCCATTTTTGTGATGAATCGTCGGCCGTGGAATATTCTTGTATTGGAAATAGTCGGGATTCGGCCAATTGAATTACTCCACTCCTCAGTACATTTATTCAGTGACGTTTCGGGAGCCCACTGCTCCCATCTTCAGACAATATTACAAAACAAACAGTCAACATAGCACTCCAGCACATTGGAATTTGTCAATCCTGGTTCTTTTGGTCACTCCAGCCAGTCATTTGGAAGCAAAAACCTAGGTTTTTTAACCTGGGTTTTTGCTTCCAAATGACTGGCTGGAGTGACCAAAAGAACCAGGATTGACAAATTCCAATGTGCTGGAGTGCTATGTTGACTGTTTGTTTTGTAATATTGTCTGAAGATGGGAGCAGTGGGCTCCCGAAACGTCACTGAATAAATGTACTGTCATATTCTGCCCGCCTGTTTACACATTCCATCCTATTTTTTCGCTCGCTCTTGTTATTTCGTAAGTCGCCCGAGGCGACCGGCCAAACTGTTTTTCCTCTGGTACTCCCTACCCTAGTACCTTGTTTTCGTCTAATTTCCCTATATAAGGGTTTAGCGATTGTTTGTAAATCAGCCATACGTTCGTTCTTCTACCATCTCGCCGTCCGTGAGTTTTCTCTCTGTATTAACTTGTGGTTTTTCCCGCAATATACTGTAATTCTTGCTCAGTACCCTTTGGTCAGTTCGTTCTCCTAGCCCCACTTGGCGATTCTAGCCGTAGCCCCGTCTGGGATACGACATAGACCATAATTTTGGTGTCAGAAGTGGGATTCTCTCTAACTCTATTTGGCATAAATAATCTCAAGTCTCAAGTGTCACCCGAAATATTCTCAACGGGACTCATCTGGATCCTCTTTTAACCTTCGCAGCCAGGAAAACTCATTTTTTCTCAAGCAGTCAGCGACTCGGATAGAACACTACGCTTAGTGCCCCGTCAGCAGTTTACGACCCTCATCGCGTAGCGCCTGCTGAGCAGTTCAGTCAAAGTGGACTCGCGAGAGTGAACACAGCTCATCCGAACTGCCGCCGGCTACGCCCGGACCGGCGTTCCGGTACCGTATTTTTTTATCGGCGGAAATAATTCAATATCCTCTCATCGACGGAAGCAACCTCAAAATTTTCCCGAGTCGACAGCTCGTCCGCTAGACTCGCAACGCATCCGCCAGTAAGCAGACAGTTAGACTGCTAAGAAGACATTTTTCTTCTACTAATTCGGAAGACATCTGTAACTTGTTGGACTGCCCTACAGAAGCGTGAAACACCCGACCTGGCCAGTTGGACCGATCGCGCCACGTAGACAACAATAATACGCCAATTTAGAGAGAATACCCTTTAGGGCTGAGCAGAATCAGGCAGAACCGCCCGAGGTAAAAACCGGTTAACCCTCGGTGCGCGGTTACGTACAGAGAGCTCGCGTTCGCGTCGGTTAGTAAGGCGACGTCACTGACTCCGGAAGAACATATTGTTTGAGGACCTTCCGTACCTTGGGGAACGTTGTACTCTCCCTAAGCCCAGACGTACGCGACTGTAGCTAAGTTACTCCGCTTAGAAACCTAGGTCACTCCGCCTAGAAGTCAGGAAACTCCGCCTGAAGATATTTCTCCCGCTCCCCCGCTCCAACACCAGGCGTACGTGCTGTTGCCCGGGACACTCCACCCGGAAGCCTAGGTCATACCGCCTAGAAGCCAGGACACTCCACCTGGACCCAGGACTACTCCCCCTGGAAGGACTCCGGACGACGTTGGACATCGTGAAGAAGAAAAACCGTGAGTCAAAAAGGTCGCAAATTGTAAAATTGTATATTTGTATGGTATGCTATCGTGTGCTTAGTCCTCAAGCCACTCTTTTGGATTTTTTTTTTCCCGAAAATTTTAGTGCTCCAGTAGTACAAGTAATAATTTTTTTGGAAGAATAATTTTGATGCTCCAGTTTTTGAAAGGATAGTGATTTAAATGCTCCAGTAGTTGGAAGTAATAATTTTGGGAAGTGATTTGATACTCCAGTAATTTTGGTTCCTCAGTTTGGAAGGGAGGATAAATTTCTCTTTTGCTCACATAAAGGCTCCTAGTAAGTTGGTCGTGCTTATGAGTAAACAGAAACTCTGATTGTATCTGACGGCGGGATATATTATTGTTACATATGTTTTGACTTTAAACGCTCCAAGGGATTAGTCAATACAGTAGCGCAGACTTTTCATGCCGATTACTAGGTCCGCTAGTGCTAGTGCCTCCGCAAACCCGTCCGCAACCTCAAATCCAAACCCCGTCGGGTTACCCACAATAGAAGAAAACATTCAGGGAGAAATTCGGGAAAATATGCCCCTCGAACAGCCACCAGGTGTTGTTCCTCCCCTAGAGAAGCGGCCGTTATTAGCGCCAAAACCCTGGAGAAACAGCTCCGTCCCTTTGATGGTACTAAGGGTAAATTAGAGGAATTCCTCTCATCATGTGACACGGTCATGCGACTGTGTAACCCTGCCGAAAAGCCCATTATGTTTGAACTAATCAAATTAAAATTAACGGATAGGGCTTATCACTCAGTAAAATTCCGAGTATTTGCTAATTATGAGGAATTAAAAATTCACTTAGCAGAAATGTTCGGGGATAAATTAACGCGGCAGAAACTAGAAACGCAATTTTACGCATGCCGCCAGTCTCCAAGCGAGGACGTAATTCAATTTTCAGAGCGCTTAGAGGGATTCCTGTATAAATTAATAGACTGCGTAACGGGAGACGTGGACGTACAGTATAGGCGTACACACGAACAGCAGTTACGCGTCCAGGCAAAAAACGTTTTCATAGTCGGTCTCAGAGACCCCTTAGGTATGTTCCTGAAGGCAAGGAACCCTAATACGCTAGAAGAGGCAATTGGTTTGGCCATTGCCGAAGAAAGGGATCAAAACGCTAAACGCGACTGGTATAGGACACCCAATGGAAATTCTCCACAAAGGAAACATGCTAATTACCGCCAAACGGGTTTCAGGAATACTCCTATGACCAATGGTCATCTCAACTTTATTAGGGCTCCTAATCCGGTTTTCCCAAGGAGGCAGCACGAGCGCGGCCCTCCTAATTATTATAGCCACTTCCATCAGCCGTCGGGGTCTAGGGAATCACAGCCTCGGAATTTCGATGCTTATGGGAGGCCAGCATTTAACGCTAATCGGCCTACCGTTCTTTTTTGTTCTAATTGTTATTCCAAGGGTCATGAAGCTGCCACTTGTCGCCTCCGGGGTAGGCGCAATGGCAATGCTAACCCTAATTCCAGTCATAATTCTAACCCAAATTTCAATCGTAGTTCTAACTCTAATTCGAATCATTTTTTAGGCAACGGCCGACCGTCGGGTCCCCCGCCGGGAAACGGACCCTCCGGATCTCGCCCGAGGTCTTAAAAACGGGCGAAAAATCTAGTGCAATCCGAGCTATATCCGCCAACGTAGGCAATAAACTTTGTACGCTCATTATCGACAGTGGGTCGGATTGCACGATCGTAAAATATCACCCCGAAATTTTGCCGAAATCAGGCATTAATACCCTTCAGAAAATTCACCTTGCTGGAATTTCTGGTCCCAATGTTGAGACCATGGGTACGGCCGAACTTTGGCTACGGGAACCGTTGGAAAACTTCAAGGTATCCCATGTTTTCCATGTCGTGGAGACAAATTTCCCCATCCCCGCAGATGGATTAATTGGTAATGACTTTTTAACCGCTTTATCTGCAGTAATTAATTACGACGAAGAAATTCTCTCCATTAAAGGGTACGCTTTCAAGATGATGAACCCTTACAAAAATAGTAAAATTACATTGCCCCCTCGTTCCGAGTCCGTACAAGAAATTCCTTGTACTTTCGACAAGGACGCCAGTTCTGATGCAGTGTTTTACGTAGAACGTGTACAAATTTCGGAGCACGTAGTCTGCCCAAACGCCATAGTTGCCCCCATTAATGGTAAATGTCACGTCCTCCTGCTAAACTCTTCAGAAAACGTACAAGTAGTACAGGTACCGACTCTTGAACTCAAGTCGTGTCCCCAAATTGAGGATTTGCCTACCAAGGATGTATTATTTTCGCAAAATTCTACTTGCGATAGGATACGGAGGATAGAGGGACTGAGCCACTTGGATTCATTAACCCCCATAGAGAGGGAGGAGATCTTGCGGGTAATCCATGATTTTAACGACCTCTATTATTTGCCAGGAGATAAATTATCTACGATTCCGGGTATTACTCATCGTATCGCTACGCAAACCGAAGAGCCAATTTATTTGCGCCCATATAGGATTCCCCACGTATTTAAAGAGGACGTGGAGAACCAACTGCTTGATATGGAAAAGCAAGGGATAATTCGCCGCTCCAACTCCGCATATAATTTCCCATTGATCGTTGTTAGGAAAAAGCCCGATCAAAATTCTGGTAAAATCGATATTCGTATTTGTATTGATTATCGCAAGTTAAACGAGATTACAATAGGCCAGACCTTTCCAATCCCCAATATAGCTGATATCTTGGACTCATTAGGGAACTCCCGTTACTTCACCACTATAGATTTGGCTTCGGCGTTCCACCAGATAAGTGTGGACCCCAGGGACATCCAGAAAACAGCTTTTAGTTCTGGTAACGCCCACTGGGAGTACCTCAAAATGCCGTTTGGTCTGAAATCCGCTCCCGCCACCATGGCGAAGGCCATGAGCATGGTATTAAATTCGCACAAGGGTATTAGGGCGTTTGCTTATCTTGATGACGTCATAGTCCATAGCCCTGATCTAAAAAGGCATATCGAGGAGATCAGACTTTTATTTCAAGCCATGAGAAAATTTCATCTCAGGATTTCTCCTCAAAAATGCGCCTATCTCCGTAAAGAGGTTACGTATCTGGGACACCACATTTCGGACAAAGGTGTTTTACCAGATGAATCCAAAGTAGCCGTGTTGAAAAGGATGCCAGTTCCTAGAAATGTCAAGGAGGTCAAGTCCTTCGTCGCCTTCGCTTCATACTATCGCAAATTCGTGAAAAATTTCGCTCAAATTGCGGTACCCCTGACGAGGCTAACGAAAAAGGACGTACCATTTCGTTGGACGAGTCAGGAACAGTTAGCATTTGAAACTTTAAAAAACTCGTTGTCAAATCCCCCATTATTGAAGTACCCTGACTTTTCACAGGACTTCAATTTAGCCACCGATGCCTCAGCATACGCTGTGGGGGCTATCCTTTCCCAAGGTCCGATTGGTCAAGATCTACCCATAGCTTTTGCCTCTAAGACCCTCAGCAGCGCACAGTCCCGCTGGAGTGTCATAGAGAGGGAAACGTTCGGGATCATTTTTGCTGTTAAGCACTTTTTCCCTTATATTTTTGGTCGTCACGTAAAAATTTACACCGACCATCGTCCGCTAACCTGGTTATTTAATCATAAAGACCAGAACAGCAAATTGTTTCGTTGGTCGCTCGAACTCTCAAAATTCGATTACGAAATCATTTATCGAAAAGGAGTCAATAATCCTGCCGACCATTTATCTAGGGTGAAGATGGGTTCCCACGATAAAAAGGAGGCCGAGTTTGCAAACGTAGACAGTCTTCATGTACTGCAGACAGCCGGATCTCACAGTCAGGCAATCGCTGATGGTTCGTTTCGAAATCCTACCTCACCCAACAGTTTTGATGACTTCAGATTAGCTCAGCAATCATCTGTCATAATGAACTCTCGGGTCCAAGAAGTAAACAAACACCCGAAGGAGGTTATGAGATCGTGCAATATTGAGGTAGCCGTATTTTTCATTGCGCAAGACTTGAATAATCTGGAACTGATTCCGTACCCGACCGTTGTTGCCAGATATACAGAACTAAATTCAAAACAAAATATAGAACGCATCGATTTGAATAAGATTTCTGTCTACGTCGTAGCCTATAAAAATAGACTAGCAGAACAAATTGACGCAATAAATCTCTTTGAAATTATTAGACAACTCAAGATTTTATTAGAGGAGACTAAAGTAACAAAGGTAATGTTTCAAGAATTACCAGATCAGACTGAGAACCAGGAATTTAGAGCCATGGTTCGTTTTCTCTTCAAGGGATCTAACATTTCCGTATTCATTGCATCTTGTGAAATTCTTACAATCTCCGATCCTGCTAGGCAACAGGAAATAATTAAAGAATTTCACGGTTCACTCTTGCATGGGCATGAAGGGATGAACCGAACTTATAAGAAAATTAAGGCTCATTATACATGGCCCCTTCTGAAAGAGCAGGTAGAAGGTTTTGTAAAACGCTGCCACGGGTGCCAGGTCCGAAAAAGTCAAAATAATAGGCTAACTAAGGCCCCAATGCAAATCTCGTTTACTCCATGCGAGGCATTCCAGAAGCTGAACATGGATTTAATGGGACCATGGCCACTAACGCTGAGAGGTAACAAGTACGTATTGTCTGTGCAATGTGATCTCTCGAAATTTCACATCGCCATACCAATTCAGAATCAGGAATCGGAAACAATAGCAAGAGCATTAGTAAATGAGGTTTTTCTTATTTTTGGCTCCCCCAGATACATACTTTCCGATATGGGGAGTAATTTCGTAGGTCAACTAATCAAAGACCTATGTAAACTTTTTAAAATCAAGAAGCTCCAAACCACGGCTTTCCACCCCCAAGCAAATGGTAGCGTGGAAAGGTCCCATCAAATATTCTCAGATTACTTAAAACATTTCGTCTCTACCAGTCAGGATGACTGGGATGATTTTCTTCCCTATGCTTGTTTTGCGATAAACACAAGCGTGCATTGTGGAACGAAGCACGTTCCGTTCGAATTAGTCTTCGGGCGGAGACCTCATTTACCCTCAGCAACTAGCACTATTCCTTTTTCGTACAATTATGACGATTATCTGATGGAACTAAGGCAGCGCCTTCATCTCTCCCAGTCCGCTGCGAGAGATTATTTGATTAAAGCAAAAATGGTTTGTAAGCAATATTATGATAGGAATGTCAATCCTGTCGTGTTTAAGCCCGGGGATTGGGTCCTTTTACAGAATCAGACGAAAACAAGGTACTAGGGTAGGGAGTACCAGAGGAAAAACAGTTTGGCCGGTCGCCTCGGGCGACTTACGAAATAACAAGAGCGAGCGAAAAAATAGGATGGAATGTGTAAACAGGCGGGCAGAATATGACAGTACTGAGGAGTGGAGTAATTCAATTGGCCGAATCCCGACTATTTCCAATACAGGAATGTATCCATAGCATCAGCCATTCAGAGGATAGTGTCTGCTGTCCTTACGCTGGTCTGTACGTCGTGTCTGTCTGTCGTGTGAAGGCCGTATCACTAGGTGACCAGACGTCCCGCTTTGGAGGGTTGTGTCCCGGTGTCCCCACGATCTCGTAGGGGACTGCCAAATGTCCCGCCATATATCTGTAATCTCTGTGTCCCGCTTCGAGGGAAAATCTAGATCAGTCTCGTGGCAGTTCCTTGGCGTCACAAAAACGAATGAATGGCGAAGAGGAAGACGAATCCCTATCTTCAATCCCTTATCATATCTTATCAGTCTCATCAATCTCTAATCAGTTTACCGCTTGAATAATTATTTTGGTTTGGTTCCTACCAATTCTGTGTCATTTTTTTTTTGTTTTTATTGATTCGTTATAATTTACTACACTTGATATTCATTTTTATACCAACTTTGTATATACCTATCATATATACAAATATACACCTATACCTATTGTTCATTCCATCGCGTCCCGCTTTTGAATTTTGGATATTTGGTCACCTTAGCTATAATGTGCAAGGGAGTCACACATCAAGGTTGAAAATTCCAGTCGAATTATAATTATTAGCATTTAATTGCACCATACTGAATATATTTTTATAGTTGGGGTGAATAAAGGTATATATACGCACTGCAGATAACGCCAGCTAACCTACCACAGAGGGTAAAAAATTTCAAAATTGCGATCAAATCCTTAGCGACCTTAGCTCACGCCAGTCTAAGTTTTCAGGTTATAAATAAGCGATTACTGGCGGAAAAGGGAAACCCGAATGCAAATCACGGAGCCTCCACTGGGAAGAGTTGGATTGCCGAAATAGGGGTGGGGGAAAATAGGGAAATGAAGAGGGTGAAACCAACGCGGTATTTATTTAGCGTTCCTCGTTGTTCAATCTCGAACTTCGACTTCGTCTTGAGGACAGGAAAGGCGAAAAAAACTTAAAGGGACAAGGATAAAGAGAAGGGAACAGGCGGTAGAACGACGGGGAAGAAATCGAAAAAATCGGGAATAAATCCATAAGTTTCTGGAAGGCAAAACCAACGCGGGCGAGACTATTGAAGCTGAAAAGTCGTTCTTTGTTTTAGGTTGAGTGAACTCGGTTTCAATAAAGTCGTGTTTGTGTTTGAGCCACCCCGCCCACCCCTCGTCCAAGTCATCCGACAGAGGGAAGGTGCAGTGAATTGGAATGGGACCCGCGCGAGTTTTACCTTGAGCTCGAGCCAACTGTTATTTTATTATGCGCATCTACGATAAACCATTGGAACCTCGGGTTATTGGAATATAGAAATGAAAAATCATCGCGATTTTTAGGCATGACAGAAGCACAAGATAAGACAAAAATCTTAAGTTCGAACTGACAAAAATACGGCCAATTAGGACGAATTTCATCGACGACGAAAATTTAGGTCGAGCGAAATGAACACTTTCGATGTCATGGTTTCGTTTGTGTCAAGATACGAAGGAAAACCCATTAACCAATTTCGTTCTACCATCAAGATCAAGTAAAAACTAGGTTTTGATTGTTGTCGAAATTGGCAGTTAAGCCTAAATAAATAATATAAATAAAAATCTAAATAAATATAAATATAAATTTGCAACCCTCCGAAACGTGAGCCAGCAAAGTTACAGCCGAAAAATCGCCGAATGTTTGCACTTTTTCCGGTTTTTTGCACAAAACTCATTGAAGGACAAGTTTCTCGCTAAAAATTGCTATTACCATTTAAAAACTGCATAAATTTAACCACAATTTGAGCTATAATAGAGATTTGTAGCTGCAAAAGTGCAGGAGCTACAGGGCTGAAAAAATTGCTGATTTTTTCCAAAATTCAGAATTTTTGAGTATTAGACCAAGTTTTCCTTTAACACTAGGACTCATTCTTCATCCTGCACAAAACGTTTGAGAGACAAAGTTGCGCAAAATGTGATGATAAGGAACTTTAACTCTGATATTTTGTTTAAATTTTACCAATTATCAAAAAATGCGTATCCGTAGTGAAGAAATTTTGATTGAATATGATTAATCGACCCAAAATTTCAGTACCTACTTTTTCCGGTTTTTTCTTCAGAAAAGCAAATAAAAATCAGTTTTTATGCTAAATTAGATATTAAATACTGCTTTGAAATCCGCATGAAAAATTTTGTCAATCTTGAGCATAAAGTTTGAATTCATAATTAATTTCAAGTTTACTAAAAAACCAAGAAGTTGAAAAATCAACCGGCTCTCGGCCGAAGGCGAACCCTTGGGATCGGGGAACAAATTAGACAGAGGGCGGAAAATCTCGAATCTATCAAAGTCGAAAAGGGGGCACAAACAAAGAAAATGATTAATTGACGATCTTTTCAATTTGCTTTCTTCCGCGTCCGGGAAAAACCGGAAGTTGGTGTCGGGCGACGACTGATTGAGAACAATTCGTTTGTTGGCTGTGTTGAAGAATCTGCACTGCTGACGATCAACTGAGAAAGTTTCACAAGAAAGAAGGGCACTGAATTCATTGCACAATAAATTACAGTTTTAACTTAAATTATAATAATGTAATAGTATGAGATGAAGGGGAAAATGGCAAAATTATGTGTCTGCGGAGAACAGGAGGTGCGAGGTTCGATTTCTTCCGGAGAGTGAAAATTTCCCCAAAAAAATTCCCAAAGAAAAATTCCCAATTTTATGCAGGAACTATTCTGTCAAGAGTAAATAGATGTACCTGTCGTTTTAAATCGCGCAAAAATTGAAAATTGGATTGGCGGCTCAGAAAAAAATAATGAAAAATTCAATAAAGACACTTTTTTTCTTAATCTTTTTCTGAAAAAATAAAAAAGTGCACTTTTACTCATTGCCACTCTGTGATCAAGGAGTGTCACCTGTGTTTATTCTTGAGTCCATCTGTGAAAAAAGTATCAAAAATGGCCATATCTTCCTAAATTTTCCACCTTTTCTCAAATTTGGAACGTCCACTAACAGTACCTACGTCCGATATACGATACTTCTAGATAATATCTTTTTTTTTCACCATCCTACCAGATTTTAGCGTTTTTGATATGCAATGTAAGTGATAGCTTGTATTAGTACCCTTTTGAGAATATTTTTCATTCTAATAATTTGATTGGGGTAAGTACCTACTTACATTTCAAAAAAAGTCGAAAATTTGCATAATTATTTTTTAGACTTTTCCCTAGTTTTGTGCTTCGTAACAATAATTTATTTTTATTATCTTTTATTTATGTTCTAAGATGTATGCTACAACGACTATAGTTGAATCTATCATACCTAAACCCAAAAAATCCGGTGTTTTGGGCTAACAAGAGCACCTGAGGCGCAGTCAGTCGTAAGCCAAAAAGGCCGAACACTGATGCGATGAGAAATGAGGAGAAAAGGGACTTTGTGTCCACCTAATGGCCAGGAAGAAAAAGGCGAGAAAAATGACTGAAAATGGACTAGAAGGGTCAGTCAGTTGAGTTTGATGCTGAGTCAGCTTGAGTCTGTAAGTAGGGTCGGCTGTGGGCTGAAGGGGATGATTTAGCACGAGTGATTTGGCTCCGACATCTGTGCACTGGTTCTGCTCATTCTTCCCACCGACCCCTTGCGTTAATTAAAAGAAAAGCCACTCAGAAAACGAACAAATTGATTCAATTTTTAATTATGAACGGGACCAGCAGCCGGGGGAGGGGGAAAAGTCGATGTTTGAGGGCAACATTCGTCAGACCTTTCCCGTAACTTCGCTTTGCCATCGGAAACGGCGTCAGTTTACTCGTTAGTCAGAGGCCCTGGGTGGAGAATTCTAGCATTTTAATGATCCTGGGTGAAAATGAATAATAATGAATGATCCTGGATGAAAATGAATAAAAATGAATGATCCCGGATGGAAGTGAATAAAAATAAATGATCCTGGATTTAATAGAGAAGGAAAATAAAAATGAATGAAAATAAATTTATTTATTTATAGAATACATTCATAATAGATACATCTTTCAACTATAGATTTATAGATAAATTTATTCATTTATTATAATACCTACCTAATTATTTTATATTTATAAAATTTATATTTTTATAATATAATATAATAAATTTATATTATTATAATAATCACCCAATTATTGGGTAAAAATAAATGTTATTAATTTACATTTAAAGAGAGTTAAGGATCAAAAGAATAAAAATGAATTAAAAAAATAAAAATGAATAATGAAAATGAATACAAATAATGAAACTTATTTTTATAAGTATTTATATAAGTATATTGAATAAAAATAATGAAACTTGTTTTTATTAACAATGAAACTGAAGGTGATGGAATAAAAATTACCGAGAATGAATGAACGAGAATAGAAATTAAACTTGAAAATTAATGAATATCGACGGACAATGTAATTCGCGTCTTGAGTAAGTAGTTTAGTTAGTAATTCCGCAACGAAAATGTTCGATTTCTCCGAGGCGATTTTTTAAAAACGTTCCTCCTACAAGTAACAAGAGTTCAAGAAATCGGTGTTTTTTTTCTTAAATTTAGGATTTAAAGCCGAAAATTGTATCACATTTTCACCAAAATTTCAGGAGAGACAAATTTTTTATTTTTTTCAAGATCATAATAAGATCCATGATACCATGATATTATCATGGTAGTTTTTGGGAGGAGTGGGAAAGCGAGGAGAGGTACATGAGGGTTCGAGGGAAGAAAACCTATGATTATGATCAGTGAGAGATTCTTCAGATTTATCAACCCCCGTAATGACGCAGTACGAGTGGTGGACGTTTATTAAAGCTGATTCCAACTGTGGGGGCTCGGTGAAAAAAGTTGAATAAAAAAGTGTAAAAAAGGGTCAGGTCGAGAAGACGTTGATTGGACTCAATTTGATTATCGGGGAACTCTGAAAGATGTTTGCATTGTCAGCTTACCACTTCCGACGTTTCCCTTACAACACACTTTTCTTCTTCGTTTCGATGAAAATGAAGCAAAAAAAAAAAAAAAAAAATGCTCCGAGCATTTTCAATCCCGATTGATTGCTTCGATGCGGACCATAAAGGGGGAACCTCATGTACCTAGTTCTGAATATTGCTGCAGATTGAGCTCAATGAAATGACAATGCCTTGGAACGTTTTGGCTAGAAATCCTATCGGGAAAAACGTCACCCACCAAAATTTTCATGGTTTACGTTAAAACACCTCTAGCCGTTAGCCAAACCAATAGCTGAATTTTAATGCTTTTGAAAAATATTCAAAATCTTGGAAATATTGGTTTTTCAAAAAAAAAAACACTTACCACTATAATAAAAACCACCATATTATTTCTCTTGAGGAGGAATAGGAGGAGGAGAAAGAGGAGCAGAAGGAGGAAGAGGAGGTGGAGGAGGAGGAGGAGGAGGTAAAAGAAGAAGAAGAGGAGGAAGGACAAGGAGGGAGGAGGAATGAGGAAGGAGGAACAGGAAGAGGAGGAGGAGCAGGATGAGGAGGCGATTGACGAGGAGAGGGATGAGGAGGAGGAATGAGGAGGAGGGATGAGGAGGAGGAATGAGGAGGAGGAGGAGTAGGTGGAGGAGGAGGAGGAGGAGGAGGAATGAGGAGGAGGAATGAGGAGGAGGAATGAGGAGGATGATGAGGAGGAAGGAGGGACAGGAGGAGGAATATGGTGAGGAGGGAGGACATGAGGAGGCGAAGGAACAGAAGGAGTTGGAGGCGAATGAGAAGGGGGATGACGAGGATGATGATGAGGAGGAGTGATGATTAGTATGAGGAGAAGGATGAAGAGGGGGAAAAAGGGGAGGAAGGAAAGAGGGGGTGAGGGGATGGGGAAGAGGGGGGGGATGAGGAACCTGTGTGGGAGGGGAAGAGGGGGGAATGAGGAACATGAGGAGGAGGAGGAACAGGAGAAGGAGGTGGAGGCGGTTGAGGGGTAGGACGATGAGGAGGAGAGTGCTCCATTCCGCCGGCCAGGGGCCACCCCGTTATTCAAACCCTTTAGTGCAGAACCGGTTAATTATCAATATCTAAGGTTATAATATCCCTTAACTCTCGGAATATCAATTTAGTTCTCCCCATTGAAAGTACAATAACTTGGAATTATCGGGCGACCCTCAGCGCGCATGTATTGTCGCTGCGGACAAAAGTGGGAAATCCTCGTCGCACAAAAGCTCCGAGAGTGTAATAAAGGTGTGAAGTTCGATTGGTATTCATCGGAACGTGATTCCTCTGGAAGGTATAGGGTACAGTGGTAGGGGGATACTAATGTCTCCCCGAAGACGATAGTAACACCCCCTAGCCCCGACTATTTGTGCAGGCAGGACATGCAAATGAAGACGATTTGCCTTCAGCAATAATAACGCACTTTTTGAACAGTGCGATCACGTAAAAAGAGCCCAGTTCCGTATTTTTTATCAGCGGAGCGAAGAGTGCGAAAAGGGAAATATCAAGGAGTGCGGGAGCGGAGGTTCACACATCGCCTTCCATGAATAATAATCGCATAACCGGCATTAGACTATGACGGCAAAAAAGATAGGGCTCTCACTGATAATTCCCCTATACGTCACTTTTATGAACCTTTCCAGTCAAAACTAATATATTTTCTTCCCCAGTAAGTAAACCCCCAGGCCCGACGGCAACTTCATTGCAAGTCCTTTGGAATGGAAAATGCGAAGTTTCCCATTCTTGGATCGTTCAAGTGCTTCATCTTGCAAGCGGTTAGGCCTAAAGTGTGGCAGTTTTATCTAAGTATCCGAGATTGGTTTGCATAACTGGATAATGATGCCGTGCGTATAGAAAGCTAACCGACGGATCCGACTGTATATAGAATTTTCAAGTCGAATTGAGAATTGTCCTGAACAAATTGGAAATTTTTTAACGACATTAGTTTTGACGTTAGAAGGTAAAAAGCGCCAAAACGTTCCATTTTGTTACTTGGAAAAAACTACGTGTTTTCAGCGTTTTTAGGAAAAATCACGTGTTTTTTTTGTGGGTTTAGGCCCAAAATCGATTATATTCGGAGTCAAGGAAGAATTCCCAGTATGAAACGAGTTTTTTTGCCTTTTTGGGCATCCGTGCGATTTTCTGTATACGCTCAACTGAAAAAAAAACGAAAAAACAGAAAGTCGCCCATATTTTGAACTTTAGGACGTCACCTGAAAAACGGTGGTTAGGGTCGGATTTAACGCCAAAAAAAGACATAGATTGATGTTGTTTTCCGAGGTGACTGGAACTGACCTTTTTCAGCAAACCTGTGTTATGTGTGGGGGAGCAAAAACTTTTACTTATCCAAAACTAGGTTTTTCTAATTTCAGCCAATGAGAAAAAATCATAGTTTGTTGAAAAAATCATTCATTGTGACGAAGAATGTCAAAATACGTTAATTAGTTCAGGAGCTGTAGTTGCTGGGAGGCAGTTGTCCTTGGCCGACTAATTTCACATTAACTGCCACCTTCAAAAGTAAAGGACGGAAAGTGAAATTTGATTGAATTTGGTAAATCAAGAAGTTGATTGAGCCGTGGTTAGCCAGCTTCAAGTAGGTAACTGAAGGCCGTGCTCTTAAGACATTCCTTAAGGATCCTTCGATGGTGAAACATCATGTTATCAATGTTATCAGAACCCGAAGATGCTGCAGAGGTGGGCCCCTGAGAACTGTGAAGACATTCACGGTGTTTGACGAATTGTGTTTCCATCTCCATTTTGTCCTTATAGATCAAAACACGATTGAGAAGTAGTATGAATAGTTTGTACTACAAACTTTGTAGGTAGGTGGTGCCAGGATAAGGATATCAGTTGAGGAATCCTTATGGCCCGCAATGAGCTACTGTCAGTGTAAAAAACAGCTGATTTTTAATTTATTTGTTACATTTCCAAATTCATAATTTTTCCGAAGAGTCCTTCAACATCAAAACTAAATTGATTCAACCAAATTGTTTTCTGTCTCAGAACTTAAAACAATTTTATGTCGCGATACGTATGATGGTTTATAAGTAGGTTCTTATAAGGAAGGTTCCAACTGACATACCTATCATTCAGTCACTGGATATCATTCAGTGGCTCTTCTGATTCACCAGTAATGGATAGTAAAGTCTATTATTAAGCAGTTTAGGTTTTGGGCTCCCTGAGAAGTCCTGATAAAAAAATTGAGAACTTTGTGTTTTTTTTAATGTATAATATACATTAAAAAAAACACAAAGTTCTCAATTTTTTTATCAGGACTTCTCAGGGAGATAATAATTATCTCTCTAATATTATTAGGTACTCCAATGGCGGAGCCTTCAGACTTATTTCAGATTTTCAGAAAACTCAAAAATTTTTTTAAACAAATTTTTGAAATAGCTTCTTTGTCCCGAAGTACAAGACTAGTTTTGTACCTTGGGACACCCATTCTTGTACCTTGGGACAGGGTTGTGTAGCCATGGTTAATGGAAGCAGAAAGCTTAAGTCACTGTCAACTCTTATAATTAGCATCGTAGCCCTCAGTTTACTGTTATTTTATCAGTATATTGCCATAAGTACATCTTTCAGCAATTAACAACTAACCCTAACAATGTTGCTTCTGCGAGCGCCGCCCTGACTGTTGAACCCAGGCTCTCCGTAGCCGAAGGCGTCCTAGAGAGCAGGAGGAGCCAGGCTCGAATACTGGTGGAGAGTAAAACGTTTGCCATTTCCAACTTGATCTCATTTAATTGCTCAACAGATCAATAAATACCCTTTCAGAAGGAAGGAGTTTAAGGACGAGTTTAAGTCGCTATAATATAGCGAAGGATTCCTTAAACTCCATATTATGCTTCTTCCTCTCAGACGCAGTACCTTGCAGGAGGTTTATTCGTTAAGCAACCGTAATATGGGTAATAGTTTTTTCGAGGTTCGTTATTCTTTGCTAAAATAAATGGAAGGGTGCCTTTGCATAATCCAAAATTGGTAGGTAGGTATCTGTTTAGCAGGCTAGGATCGTTTATCCAGCTGTCACATTGATGAATACAGATACACGAATCCAAATCACCCAAAGTAGCCCCACAAGGAATAGCGACTTTGATCGCTCTTCGGTGAAGGTGGAATACTCACATATCAGCGCGTCGACATGGAAAGCTGGTTGTCAGGTTAGAAAAAGGTAACCGGTGCTCCTGTCAGATGCAGACGTTCTGGCTGTCTGGGCGTTCAGGCGAAGAGCAAAGGGAAAAATTCGTCTGAAGAGAATCACTTCCAATGACAAGCGTCCCGAGATCTTCTAAATTCGAAATGCAGAGGGATTTCTGAATTCCTTTTTCTTCTCGGATAAATGGTGCAAGTTGTCACTCGTTGTTTGTTCATCAGCTGTTTGTGGGGTCGGGAGGGCTACCGCCTCCTGCTTGAAACCTCCCGATTTGGACTTTCACGCGCTTCGTATTACTCTGTTATTTCCTCGCAATCGAGCAAATGACATTTGGTAAATACGTTACAATCTCTCTCGGCTGATTCCAGTTCGGCTAAATTCGCAATCCTGGCAAGTTTCGAGCGTTGGAACTTGTTCTGCTCATCCCTGCGCTTGCGAGAGCGGCTTGAAATTTTCGAAAGAAAAGCGCCAACGCTTGCCGGTTGACTCGGGGGAGGCGCTCATGCGCTCATTTCTGCACCCTTTATTGACATGTGCAGGGTTATTGATCTGATTTGAGAGGACAGTGGAAACCACC
The DNA here is from genome assembly GCA_036186465.1 of Nesidiocoris tenuis. Taxonomy (NCBI): domain Eukaryota; kingdom Metazoa; phylum Arthropoda; class Insecta; order Hemiptera; family Miridae; genus Nesidiocoris; species Nesidiocoris tenuis. The sequence goes on along the minus strand of AP028909.1, from coordinate 14,561,950 downwards.
CCTGAGGCCTACCCCCCTCTCATCATGGTCAGGTTGACTAGTCGCTCCTCCATCGACATGTTACCCTGGTGCGCGGTAAACAATCCGAAGGCGTATTTTTGCTTTGGCTTCGCCTTGGACCTGTGCCCGTTTCGGTGTTTTCAGGTATGGAAAAGGGAGGATGTCCGTGAATCGTGGATCCCAGGGCTTCCAGGCCGGCGGCGGGACTCCTCCGACCGCAGCTTTGCCTCTGCGTATTTTCGGTAAACATTTTCGAATCTCCCGGATTGTTTACTTACTAAACAGCGCGCAGGGCAGTTGGTACCCTTGCGACTTACTGTTAATCCTAGATCCCTGGTAGCCGATAAACAAGTTGTGACTCTGTTCTCTCGGCCCGAGATCAACAAAGTAAACAGGACGACTTCTGTTTGCCTATGTTCTCCTGTGACCCAGTAAACACGAAGAGCGCTTTCCTTCGGGATTTTCTCTCCGGGTAGTTTGGCTACTGCAAACAAACAAGTTTTCGCACCAAAGTCCGGGGCCAACAACTATGTAAACAGCAGCTCTTGCTTGGAAATAACCGCCTGATCCTCTGTAAACACAAGGACCCTCTGATTTTAAACCAACACGGCCATTTATCATATCTATGTGGACCTGCTACTTCGGATGTGACCTAGGACAATCGGGAACTGTCTCCCTGAATAGTTCGGTCCCGTAAAGGTTCGGGGTCGTTTTATTTCTTCCGGGGGATGAACGTTGCGAGCAAAACTTTTCCCGGCCGCATTTATTCTCCCGTAAAATTAAACTGTATCCCGGAGAAAGAAAATTTTTTTTCATCAGATCGCCGGTGCCTTCCTTTCGCAGCCTGTTGTGCTCATCCTAATGGTGTCGTGTTGTGTTGTATCGCTTTGCTTGTCAATCCTCCAGGGAGAGTTTGTTGTGTATTTTGAGTCGGATCCTGTTTACATTATGCCAGGGGCCCAGGAACGGTCAAGAGCTCCTGTTTATTTAGTTGTATCGTCGGCTGTCGCGAGCACTGTGATGCCGAAGGGGGTGGTTGCAACCCCTCTCTATCGCCCGGCTGCATTCCGTCTCTCTCATACACGCAGGTAAACTCGGGCCAACAGCCGGCTTGTTTATTTGTACACAAAACAAAGTAAACACCCCTACTTCACCAAGGGTAAATATTTACCCAATTGATCTATAAACGCGAGCGTAGATCTCGGGAATGACCTGTCAGTTTAAGCTCTTGACGTACGTATTTCCTCGTAGGAATGTTTCATTTGCGCGATCTCAGTTTAGAATTTATCAGATGGAAATTGTTCGAATATCGACAAGTTTTTGGGTTGAAAGAAAAATTTGTGCCACTTAACTTTCGATCGGATTTTCAATTTTTCAAATTTCAAAAGAAAAATTGAAAAGGAAAAAAATTTATCGATGTTGGGATGGAGTTCAAAATGTAGGTAAATATTCAATCTAAAACCTTGCCGATAAATTAGCTTTTACAAAAAGCTGTGAATTATAACCGAAATAACAAAATATATCGTCACTTAAGTTACAACACCGCCTAACTCAATTTTTGGCGAAAATGAGTTGGACACACCACTCGATAGATTTTTCAATAGCCGATATCATGGTAAAACTGCCAAGGAGATTGAACCAACCAGTGAAGAAGGAGATGGAGAAGAGACAGCACCGCTCAATGTATTTCCATGTTGAAATAATTCGACGGTGTAGAATCAATACTGCAGTATTTGGGCATGCCCAATTCGTTTGCCATGCAATCTATGGACGCGTGATTTGCCAAGTTGCCACCAATCCAAGTTTTGAGAAGTAGGCAACCCAGACGCCCCCAAAAGACACGATGCTTTGAATTGGGCAGTATTGCAGTTTCATCGTCGAATTAGTTTTTTGCACCTCCTGAAAACTTGGAAAAATTGAGTTAGGTGGTGTTAGAACTTAAGTGACGATATGTACCCATAACGGGTGTCCCGAACTTTATCAATAGTCGATTATACGAAAAACATAGACTAATCACTAAGCCACTAATTTTTGGCTAAATGCGCATAAGCTGCGTTTCCAAGAAATTTGTGGCCAAGAGCGGTCAATGGTTTTCGGATAATCGACTACTGGGATAACAGTATACCATTTTTGCACTAAGGACCGCTTATAATATAAGTATATTATGTAGTATATAGTATATATAGTATATTATATAGCGTCCCTTAGTGCGAAATTTTTCATTGGTGGAACTAAACCGAAAATGGAGCAAAACACCTTTTTTTAGAGGTTTTTCAGAAAACCCACATAAACATACCATCAGAGGATCGATTTTTCAAGTGGTTTCCAGCGGTATTACCTGAGAAAAATTATTTTTATCCGCTAAAAAAATCCCCATTTGTTAGCATTAGATTTTGTAATTTTTCCAATTTTGCCTCACTAAAACGACAATCTCTTGTATTATTTAGTGGAGTCCTGAAGAAGTGGAGTGAAGCAGTTGAAATTCACAATACTTTTGGTACATTATTTCCAGAAATAATGTACCTATGTAATTGTTCAAGAAAAATTTTTTTACAACACCCCCTGAAAATTTTTTCTTTCACGTTTCAGAGGTTTTAGAACACGAATCTGCAATAAAAATTTTTTGTCCGTCCGCCGTACGCCGTACGCCGTACGCCGTACGCCGTACGCCGTCAGCAGCAAAACGCATAGAAGGAGTGGTCCGATTTCAAAAAAAAAAAACGAGCGTTTAGCAAATTTTCCTGTGACGTGCACCTCCTATAAGGGAATCCTCTGAATCAACTCCAGACTACTCAAAAACGATCAAATGTAAAAAAAGTCATGATCTCAAAAACAGTTTTTTTGGGTTTTCGACCCCTTAAAATTTTTTGATCGGATTCCCCTGACAATATGCCTCAAGTTGGAGCAAAACACAACTTTTAGGACCAACCGCACCAAAATCGGATCAGCGGTTCGATACGAAGTGGACGGACGAAATTTTGGCCAAAAATTTCGTCCAGCCACTTCGTATTGAAATACTGATCCGATTTTGACTAAATTAGTCTTGAAAGTTGTGGTTTGGTCCAACTTGAGGCATATTGTCCGGGCAATCCGATCGGAGAAGGTTAACGGGTCCAATTCGGCATAATTAGGGTATATTTTTGAAAAAACACAAAATCTCAATTTTGAAGGTGATGCCGTGGGTTTAGAATTTTTTGAGTATTTTTCCCGGGTTTCTCGCTTGATTTACCATAAGATAGGGTGGTTTTTCCGAAAAAATTCGAAAATCTTGTTTTTGAATCGGTTTGGCTTGAATTTCTTAATGCGATTTCTGCGTTTTCGCGTTTTTGGCAATTTGAGGGAGTCTTACTGAACCGATTTTGAATTTTTTGAGCTCGTTGGATTCCTTGAAGGTTTTTACACATTTTTCACTCCCTATAAGTCAAAATTGATTGGGGTTTAGTAATCAAAAACTGGTTTAAAGACTAATTTTTGACCTAAACAAAAAATATTTTTTTGACCCTTTAAAAAAAATGTTAAAATTCCAAAAAAAATATTTTTGAGTAGGTTTTGGGCAGGTACATGACACAAAAAATTTGCAATTTTCTACAACTCTCCAGGACTAAGAAAAATGCAAAAAACCGATTCCAGCTGGAAAATCCAAGGTCCTAGCCTAGGAAAAATTTCAAAAAAATGATGGATTTGGCTTCGGGGTTTTTTGGCGGGAATCTTTAGATATTGACTATGAAACATGAAATTTGGCATTTTTTCGAGATTTTGGTCACCAGGGTCAATTTTTTCGCAATTTTCTTGGTTTTACGTCCTAAGCACCTATGGGGTTAAGCAAAAACGTGATACAGGAGAAAACGTCGGGTGATAAATTCCCTATCAGATGCATTCCCACCCTTGATAACGACTGTTTTATCCGAGGGCGTCGGTTTATAGGCTTGGAACTGCAAAACTGCGATTCGGCTATTAGAAAGTGAACGTTATTGGGATTAGCCAGTCTCGCATATTAATAGGGTGGACAGATTAATTAAGGGAATTTAAAGAGCTGTGCGGTGGATAGATGCGATCCCGAGTCAGGCCTTCGCGGAAATCTCAGGTACCGTTTATGAGGGACCCGCAGGGACCTGGTTAGCGTCCAGGTATAAGGGAAGGGATTGGGGAGGGGCATTGTCCCCTCGTGATGAGACCTCGTCAACGGGTCTTGTTTAATCGCTCAGTGTTTTTTCTTCTTTTTATACCTATTTATTCATCATTGTGAAAAAGTACCATTTAAGCATCATTGAACTCACCATTGACCATTACTCCACAAATGATATGATGATAAACCTACCTACTCCAACTATTTGAACTTTATTTTCTGTGATACCCAGACAAATAATGTACCCATGTCACTAATCTACTTAGCAGCGTTTTTTTAGAGTCATAGTCAACTTTCAACAACTAACGTTTATGGCCTTTGAACGTCGATTACTTTATTCTGGTTGATAACATTTTTTGGTCAAGCTAGAAAAACTGTATAGAGTTCAGTTGAGACAATCATATTAAGTTTGCCACCTTGTGCAGCTAGAAAATTTCAACTTTAATTTGTTACTTTTTTTTTATTATTTTGGATTTTGTAATGCAGGATTGTATAAATATTTTTTACTCCACCAAGGAAGTACCTTGTGGTTTCTTCCTTGCTTTTTTTCCGTTTCGGACGGTGTCAGGCTGCGTTGAGAAGAGTTTAGCCAAATTTCGGAAGAGTTCAACTTGGGCCGTAAAGGCTGCGAGGGCGAGAAGGAGGGAAATCGGTGGGAAAGATGTTCTTTAATTGGACAAAAGGAGCTCCAATTGTGTGATCTTCATGACAGTTTTTAACGAGTTGTTGGTTTAAACGGTTGGCAATAATGATAAAACAACAGCTGTTTCGCCGCTTATTCTTCCCCCGAGAAGCTCTCAAAGAAACCGTTCGCCCGGAGCCATCGTTTCAACTTTCGAAACAGTCTCATTTTCCATCTTCTGCTTCCTGACTGAAATGCGGCCATTATAGTAGCCTGTTCTTGTTGTATAAGACTTTGCCAACGAAAACAGCCTAGAATGTAGTCATTTCGGAGATAGCAGTTGCGGTAGGAATGTAATTTAACAAATTATTATTAAAAGTGCACTGCTCGCTTCTTGTTTCAAAGAGAGATTTCCTCAATGTCTGCGGATGGCGATATTCGCCAATCAGATAGGTAGTGTTTCAATATTTTAATTTTGCTCCCATCCTACGAAGTCATTTGAAGGCATAAATGGTGAACGTGGAAAATGTTCGTTATTTTTCATTGCCTATAATTGAATTTCGATCCAATGGCTTCAACGATCAAAAATGTCGAACCAGTGGTGCGTCGATAACACACAATAGTTCCATATTTTGGTACGTAAATTTTTTTACGCGATTTGATTATATTTTGACCACTTTGGAGGCTGTTTGGATAAAAAACGCCGAGAAAATCACTATGCAAATTTTAAAACCTGACTGAAATCAATATACGTCAAGTTATCGGCATAGAAAAAATATCCACGTCGTCTGCATGGGAAAACAATTTTTATGAATAAAATGGCTTGAATCCGCTCGTTTTTGTGGCCAGGAAACAAAAAAAAAAGAAAATGCTAAAAGTAGGTAATGATACATCGGAAGTACTGTGAGTAATCCAAATTCCGATTAAACAGGATGATAGGTCTTGTCTGAGACAAACATCTCAGTTCAAGAAATTCGAAAAATGTTAAGACTTGAGAGAGCTAGGGCCATTTTTTGTAAATTACGGACGTGATTCTGAGATTTTGGTTCATTTTCCTTAAGAAATTAACCTTTTGCAATAGTTTTTTCTTAAGCTCCGTTCCAATTATCGATTTTACGACGATTACAATTCTTTAATTGTTAAATATTTAGGTAAAAATCACCATTAAATTGTGCGTCTGATCGGTATCGTCGACTGTTGCAGGAAGTCGAGTTCAAATAAACATGTTGACCTCGTACATAGACGCTAATTTCATGTACGGCTCAAACTACCGGGTCGCCGACTCGTTACGTACACTTCAGGGCGGGCAACTCAAAACCGTACCAGCTTTTCGAAACGTCGGCCTCAAACCGATCCTGCCGCCCAAAAAAGTGCAGCCGGAGGACGGATGCATTCTCAGCGGCCAAACCAACAGCCACTGTTTTTTGGCAGGTGAGTCATCCTTAAAAATGAAGTGATGTCTCTGGAATGTCTGAATTTGTCTCTGAGTCGTCTCGGAATGATGTCACCGAATTTCAGAGGATGACTTATAGGAATCTTATAATGTCTTATGATGTGCGCATATTTTCATTTTTCCATATCCCATTTTTATTTTTACTAATTTTTTTAAATTCTTCCTGATTTTTTTTTTGGGAAAAAAATATTTTTTTTTGCATTTTTGTCAGAATTTATAGGCATGATTTGCATGTTCAACGAAATCACCTCAGGTATACGAGAAATTTTGAATTTAATTTATAGGAGACAATCGGGTCAACGAACAACTGGCCCTGGGCGTCCTCCACACGCTCACTGTTCGTGAACACAATCGTATCGCCACAGAACTCGCCGAAATCAATCCTTATTGGGACGACGAGACACTTTATCAGGTTTTACGGAATGAAATTATCCTATAATATACAGATATGCTTCATGTCTATCGCTAAAACTAAAAAATGTCCTCAATTTATCGGACAGGCCTTCATTAGGTACCTACTAGTTCTTCAAATTTTTTTCTGAATCAGTTTTTTACCTATATGATTTCGGTGCATGAAAAAAAATCAATTTTCAAATGTTGGCTCTAAAACCAAATTCGATTTATTTCGTGACAGGAAACGAGGCACATAGTCGCAGCAATTGTTCAGCACATAACCTACAACGAGTTCCTGCCTGTGCTCCTTGGCGAGAAGATGATCGAAAAGTTTGACCTTAAATTGAAATATCAGGTAGGTACCTACCACACTTCATGATAATTTTATTCGAGTTTTTTTTAAATTAAAATTTGTAGGTACGTTGAAAAAAATGCCGTTTCAAAGTAGTAAAATTTTAATTTTTTGCGAAAAAGTGAATTTTGGAACAATCTGTCAGTTTTTAGTACTTAAGCGAAACGTTGGCTAAATAATTCGATATTTTCAAAACCCTCGACCAAAAATCGAGAATACAAAATTACCGTATAAATTTACATTTGAACTGTAGAAATTTGAATATTGATTATTTTTATAATAATTCTATTATGTCGCACCCTTATTATGTGATTGAAGGGCTTTTCGAATGACTATGATCCTTCGATTGATGCCACAATTCCAGCTTCCTTCGGCACGGCGGCTTTTCGTTTCGGCCATTCGCTCCTCCCTGACGCCATGGAGATGCGAAGTGTCTCTCACAAATTGATAGGCAAGCCATTACAATATTTACCTCGAAAGTCAATATTATCTTACTATAAAATCTTCATTCGCGTTTGTATCTTCTAGTGGAAAAAGCTGATTTTATTTCGACTCGATCATCAGTCAAAATTTGACTAAGTCCGCATTTAAAGATGACTAACTTTATTTTCTTATCCGCGTCAAAACGTCGAAAAGCCAAGCGTCTACAGTGCATATCAGACGAACGATACGCAACCGCCTCTTCAGCGGCACTCGGCCGGCCGGCGGGCATGTTGAGCGGCATTCCGTCAATCAGAGACGAGATCGCCAAGCCCGGCCGCTGGCGGCTCGAACCGCCGACTGAGAAGCATTCGTTTATCGAATGTTTCGGGCGGGCCGTCGCGCCTCTAGGCGGTTGTGGGTTGAGCCGTTCGTCTGATACGGCCTTAAGGAACTTATGCCTTGAAAGACGTTCAGCCATGCATTAGAATTTCCGCTTCATACATTTTTGACCAGATTAACTTACTCGCATTATCGGAATTTATTTTTCAGGTGAAAGGAAATTGAGCGAAATGTTACAACAGCCGTTTGACCTGTACAAACCGGGATTAATCGACGCATACGTCCTTGGAATGGTCAGCCAGCCGTCGCAGGCCATGGATGGCTCAATCACTGATCAGGTTTAGTAATTTTTGAATTGGATAATTTCTAGATTCTTCGATAGCAAATGTAAAACGGCATGGATAAACCTGATTTTGATAATATTCGATTGAGAATGAAATAATTTGTTTCTTCCGAATTCACGAAAACTGTAAAAATTAAACTCAAATTGGAACTTGTTATAAAACGTTTTCCGATGCAAATCACTTGATGAGTAAAAAATTTTGACGGATAAATCGAGGGTCGATGTACATGATTGATGCTGCAAGAACTGTCACCGTGACAGTGTCACGAGAGAATCGACAAAATGTTAAGGGGCAGATTCGTTTTAACCCGCATTACCTGACGGTCTTGAGAGCATAGTATACGCAAAATGAGAAATAATCGGGGAAATGTAAAAATAACTTCGTAACTAATAACTAAAATACATAATCGCTAATAAAATTGAGTTAAGAATGACTTTTCCATAGGCCATACTTTTTCCTGCCTATATATTCGAAGCACTAATTTATTTCTATTCAAGGTTGATTCGTTATCACTGCTTATCAATCAACTTATCAACTATTGTGTACTTCTCGTAAAATCTGACAGGTGACCAATCATCTTTTCCAAGAGCCGAGCAAAACGTTCGGGCGCGACTTGGCGTCGATCAACATAGCCCGCGCGCGTGAACATGGCGTCCCCGGTTACATGGCGTACAGGAAGTTCTGCGGTCTCGATGACATGCGCACATGGGACGACATGTGGAACCATTTGCCGAACTCCACCATCCGGCACTACCTTCACCTGTACAGGTCTGCTCGAACTCTCTACGTCGAATATAACCAAATTATTTCGAAATATACGTGACCATAATTTAATATTAGTGAGGAATCATGATGAATTCTTTTGTGGTAAGCCTGCGGTCAATGTAGTAGTTCTTGAGATGATTTAAAGATAAAACCTAGTTGAAAAAAATACTATGTTTACTTGACTAGGTATTTAAAAAAAAAAAGAATAAAAACGTTCAAATAAAATGCAATCGAAAATAAAATTAAATAAATAGATAGGTAACTAAAAAGACTTTCCTCCCCTTAGGTATTGGTATTTTGCAATGTGAGACCATTATGTGCTGGCATTGAAGGTACCATCTTTCAGAGGTTAAGTTCTTGTGTCCCCTGAAACAATTTGGTCTCGAAATGTAGGTTTTTCAACGAATTATGATATTTTCTCGGGTAAAAAAGCCCAAGATGGCACTTCTCCTATCGGATGAATTCACGAGCGTTCCAACGATACACTCAGATTTGATAGTTATCCTCAGATTTGAGTTTACCAAAAATATAAGGAGCTACAGCCATTTGAGTGAGTTGAGGTTGAAATCACAAAAATGCCCTGCATAGGGTTTCTAGCGGACCTTTTTCTAGAAGTCTCAGTAGTTAGTGCACTAATTTACCTCTCTTTTGGATAAATTAGGTAGTGTTTACTTCTCTTAGAATTGCATAATTTGAATTCTTCTTCGCTGTTCCAGCCATCCCGACGACATCGATCTGTGGTCTGCCGGCGTCTCCGAATTTCCAGCTCCAGGCAGCATGCTGGGACCTGTATTTTCATGCATCATCGGCATGACGTTTCGAGACCTGAAACGTGGTGACCGGTTCTGGTACGAGAACCAGGGCTTTCGCAACTCTTTCACTCTCGGTACGTTGGGTGGGATGGAAATTGAGCAGAAATTTCAGTAATTCATTACACATTCGGTAATTTGTAAGCAGGACTGGCAATTTTCATCGAGGAATTTTTCAGCTGGTCATCCCACTTAATTGGAGCGTTGAATCCGAAGATTTTTTATCAATTACGTACCTAGACGGTATAATTTAACCTTGTAAAATATGGAGAATCGAAGATGGGCCTGTTCGTATGCTGCAACGCCCCTTTCCCCTTCGATACCCACTGAACTGGTCCATATTACTGTTCAACGACCCTGAGAATACCCAGTTTTTCCCTGAAATTAATAATCGTACAATCGAAAAACTAAAAATTTCATAAAATACTGAAAAACCCCCGGATTTCCAGGTCAATTGCAAGAAATTCGGAAATACACGCTGTCCAGAATGTTGTGCAACACGGCCGACAATATACACACGATTCAACGTCATGCACTTCTGCTGCCGGATTACGACAAGTAAGAATCTTGGGAGGAAAAATTTAGAAAAAATAAATGAAAATGAGGCAAACGATGGCCAAAAAGATAAAAAAAAAGAATAAAAATGTGACAAATGTTCACATCTTTACTGCTTTTACAAATCTGATTTCAGGAATCCCAGAGTGTCGTGCAAGAGCAAACAAATCCCAAATATTGACCTCCAGGTGTGGAAGGACAAGAACTACAACGAAGACAAGGTTATGGTTTTATCCAGGCTTTTTACTTCCATATTTACAAAGTGAATGGAGGTAATCGTAATCGTTGTGAAATCGAAAATCGGATCGGAGCTTCAGAAAAAACTTCACTCATACACTTTCACTCATAATCACATCCTGAACAAGTGTCTATGTATCCGTTTGTTGTCATTCACCGAAATGGCCATACCTTCCTCAATTCCTAACTGTTTTCCAAATTTCTTGAACTGGAATGTTTGACTCAGAAATACCTATCACCCTGTTGAACCGGAATCCGAATTTCACACAGTACTTCCGATAACTGGACATATTTTGATTTTAGGCAAGTTTCAAAATGTGCTTGGTGAGTTTTTTATATTTTTGGCCTAAACACTCTCGAAAGTAGTCAAAATCGAATCAAATTGTGTCAAAAGTTTACATATCAAAATATGGAGGTATTGTGAATGACCACAGACGACTTTCGGACACATTTGTTCACTAAGCGATTCTGAGTAAAAGTTTTTTCTGAAGCTCCTATCCGATTTTCGGACAATTGCAATACTTCGATTTACTTCGTAAATATGGGAGCAATAAACCCCCGTACTTAGCCGTGTTCTTTCCCTCATCTTAAATTCCAATTTTGATCTTCTTTTACAGGTATCTGCCACCTCGAGCTCGCAGAACTATCATAAACCGTCGTACGGTAGCTACCAGCCTTCGACGACTGAAACCGGATATCCGGCCAGTTCGATCTTCGGAGGCGATTCGTCCTACAATCCTTCGAATTCTGACAAATATCCGGATAAAAATCCGTCGGAGACGAAACCCGTCGGAACCGATTACGAGCTTACGCGTCCGCAAGGGCCGAGCGTCGACTTGACGGAAATCCTGGCGTCACTTCCGACGAAAACGGCGACGAAAGAGCCGTACCGGCCGACGCCGACGGCGCCGTTCATGAACCACGGCTACCACGAAGTGATCGCGCCGCCGGGCGAGCCCAAGCCGCCCGGCTTCGACCAAATCATCTACAATCTAGTCAATCAGGAGCACAAGAACAAATCGCAATTCGTCGTCGAACTGACGGACACGCACGGCCTTCATCCGCCCGATGGATTCGATACTCACGAATATTCGCCGCCGCAGGAAAAGGCGATCAAACTCGAATGAAATTCGCCGGAAATCGCCACATACGGCTGGTTTATCGACTGTTTTCACCGGATAAGGATAGCAGTCGGTCATACAATTGGAAAAAGTCGTAAGTCTGAAGAGGTCAAATTTTTAGGAGACTGAAAAAACTTCAATCTACCTGCGACAAAGACAAGCAATCTACCAATACAGGATCCTAAGTGAAGCAACTGAAGTATTCAGAACAAATATAATGAATTTTAACCATCCGATAAACCTTTTCAGAAGTTTTTATACCTTTTCAGAAGTTTTTACCCTTTCTCAACTTCAGGCTCACGTAGTTTCTGTTAGACTTACGACATTTTCTCAAAACTGGCGAGCTGACTCGCGAGAATTTCAAGGATGTCCATCCTAAACTCCAGACTTACGATGTTCTCTCGGAGACTTACGATTTTTTCTGTAAAACTCGTCGTGGTATTTTCTCGATAGCGGGAGAACCGATTGGCCTACACGAAGGAAACTCCGTGCGGAGATGCGTCACTAAATTACCAAACAGCTCATGTCCTAAACAGACTAACGATTCTTTCGAACTTACGACTTCTTCTAAGCATAAGGATAGCAGTACTGTTATTATAAATCGTACTGTAAATCGTTGACTGTGAGACCAGAGACTCCAAAATGAGGGGTGACTTGAGCAAAACGCAATACTGTCAAAAGTAAACTAAATTAAAATTTCTTGCTGCTATATGGTTATTCAGTTGTTTCATACCTAGTATACACAGCAAGGCAGAAGAGACGCCGGATTTTCGGAGGATGTAACTCAACTTGGCAACTGCTTATCCGAAATCATGGACTCATTTCCCAACTCAACTTAAAAACTCTACTCTCACACTCGACCCGAAAACTCAACTTACAAACTTGAAACACAAGCTGAACTAACCAATTCAACCTAAAAACTTGACTTACAGAATGAACTCAACTTGAAAAACGAGACCCGCCAACTCGGCTTACTAGCTCAACTCAAAGTCAACCCACAAACTCAACTCTCAAACTAAACTTCCAAAGTCAACTCACAAACTCACCTGTCAAACTAAGCTTACTATCTCAACGCACAAAGACAACCAACAAACTCAACTTACTCGAGTTTGAGAGTTGAGTTTGTAGGTTGAGTTTCTGGGTTGGGCTTGTGAGTAGAACTTGTAAGTTGAGTTTGTGATACGAGTTTAAGAGTTGCGTTTAGGAATTAACTTTGAAAGTAGAATTGATGGGTTTAGTTTTCGAGTTGAGTTGATTAGTTTGGTTTGTAAGTTGAGTATATGGGTTGAATGTGAGAGTTGAGTTAGTAAATTGAGTTTGTGAGTTGAGTTTCAAAGCTCAGTTTGTCAGTTGAGTTTCTGGTTTGGGTATACGAGTTGACTTTGATGGTTGAATCAGTGGGTTTAGTTTTTGAGTTTAGTTGAGTTTGTGAATCGAGTTATTGGGTTGAGATTTTGAGTTGAGTTGGTGGGTACTGTTTGTATGTTGAAGTCGTTAGTTGTATTCTGAAAATCTTCCTATCGGTCAAAAATGGTAATTAAGCGGTTTCCAGAGTGCGCATATCGCAATTATGCAGGCAATAAGTTGGTAAGGTTTGACTTTGAGCAAAATCTACGTTACGGCGAAATAGACAAATTCTTTAATAGATAAATAGATGAATTCTTCGAAACATAAACTATAAGCATAATGTGAACGATAAAGAAGCGTGAACGAGTACTGTTATCCATTAATACGAGCAGTGACGTCATCGGGCCGGATCATTCACAAATCGGTCTTGGGCCTCTTTTCAATCCAGGCTTTGATTTTCGGCAGCGTGATCACGTTGTCCCTCAATTTTCGAAGGTTTTCGTATTTGTCGAACATGCTGTACCCCAGCATGTGGCTGATGTACTCGGAGACTCCGACGAAGTACATGTCGCCCCAGGACAGCTGGAAAGTGATCTATGCTGAAGCGATATCTTTTGTAATTTTTCCGTGAAAATTCGTCTTGGAACCCCAACTCTTCTCCGAGTTAATTTTACTGTCATGAGTAGTTGAAATGTTTCTATCGGTTATCAATGAATTTTCAATTAGTGCGCGCCTGTAAGTCAGGAAATCACATTTTTCTTTGAATCTATGGTTGCTTGGGAGCGTTTATCAATACAGGTAACTCAAAACCTTCAAAAACCGTAAGATTAAATTCTCGAATTGTTTAGGCAAAATTTATAATTTGATAAAAAGCTGTTTTTTTACAGGCCTATAATGTCAAAATCGGCTCATTAGTATTACAGGTAGACGATATCTGCCGTATTTTTATTGCAATTTACAACTTTTATTTTTATCGATTTGAATTTAAAATTAAATTAAACAAATTCAATAGCGATAGCTAACTATTGGGCTTGAAAGCTGGTTTTGCCAATTTAGAATTGAATTTTTCGACTTTGAAAAATACATACGCAGAAGTAAGTTTCAAAACGCGCTCAAAAAAAAAAATAAAATCGTACCTTCCCATTAGCGAGATATCCATTATTCTCTTTGACGAGGTTGTCGAATTTTTCGAGATAGTAGGGAGCAGTTTCATTCAGCACCACCTCTTTCTTCTTTGCCTTGGCCGCCTCATCGGTTTCGTACCAATAGCCTCCGACAGCTAGAGAAACCAAATTATTTTCAAAAACTCGGTCAAATATTGGTTAAATGAAGGACATTATGAAGATTTTTTAGCACGAGACAGCGAACAAGACATTGTCCTATAATTTTGTATCGATTTTTCCAGCGCTTTCGCCGGTATTGGCCTCTTCAGAAGAATCCAGTTGACAATTCCCTGATGTCAACTGCATTCTTCTGAAAGAAGAATAATAGAAATCGTATTCCAGTCTGTTGCGTACACTGATTTCTTGTTTCGATTTCAATTATGGTTAAATGATTATTCGTAGAGAATGAGGGAGGGTTCTGTAGACGATAGTTTAAGAAATTTGAAAAAAGGTTAAGAACACTCAGGACACAGACACTCAGGATTCAGAGTAAAAGTGTAAGTTTTTTCTGAAGCTCCGATCCGATTTTCGATTTTAGGAGGATTACAATGCTTCCATTTTCTCAAAAGGTTTCCTCAATGAAGATTACGTAGTATATTACACAATCTGATCAAACACTTGAGGAACCGGGAGTATTCGATGGGATTACAAACGATAAAAATATCCTCAGAGTGTTTACTCAATCGAACGAAACCTGAGATAGGTAATTTCAACAGTCTTGAAGAACTTTGAAGTAATACGTTTACTATCCAATACCTTACCATTTAGGGTAAATTCCGAAATTTGACTGAAAGTTGAATAGAAAAATCTAGTTTTAGGTAATTTTAACTGATAAGTAACCTATAGGAAATAGGAAACACACTACCTAATAAAAATTTTCTAACAAAAAACCCAAATCCAAAAAGAAACTTGAAAAACTAATAATAATGCAGATGGAAAAAAAGATTTTGACTGCCATTTTTGAAATGATAAGGAAACTATACGTATCGTGGTAGGTAAACTTTCTACTAAATAGCTCAGTACCAAGGACAACCCCACACTTGAACCCCAAGACCACCTTAACCCATAGACCAGGCGACCGTCTTTCGAATTTTTTTTCAGGTGGTTCGAATTGGAGGCTGTGTTGGTTTTTCAACTTTTTTTTTCTTAAAGAAAGGTTGAGAAATGAGGGAGCAATATTTATAAGTAAAAACACCTCCAAGGATCACCTTTTTGGTGCTATTGTCTTCAAGGAACAAAAAGTCTAAAAAAGCAGCATAAATAAACCTAGTACCTAGATGATATTAGAGTCATTAAAACAAGCATGAAAAAACACAGCTTCGGTAAAGAAGGCCGAATACGTGGAAACTTAGGTACCTTGGCGGAAATCGTGCAACGTGTCTACGGCGATATCGATCTGAAGATCTTCCCAGTTGTTGCTCCCGGCCAATCCCATCTCTTTGCCGAGATAACGGCTGATGGCAGTCGACTGGTGGACCATTTTTCCGTCGATTTCCAAAACGGGCACTTTGCCGAACGGCATGGCTGCAAACAAATTGGAGTCAATTTTTTAATCTCAATGGAAACTTACGATAATTGTTTCGTTAATAATATTTCACTGGAACTGAAGCCCCTGAGCTGATTAATTTGTCAGACAGTAAGTGCATAATAATAATAATGAAAATAATTACGCATAGGTAACTAGTAACTTACAGGGCTTGATCGCGGGCCAGTTCTCCCTTTCGAACCTGAAATCTTCAAAGTCCTCGCCTTTGTGCGACAGGAGGAATCTGATTGGCTCGGCCAGAGCCTGGACTGGCCAGTATGTCAGTTTGTATTGGGGCATCTCTGGAAAACAATAGTTTTTGGGCTTGAACAAATTGTTGGCTTTGGACTTGTCGCGGTATTTTTCTGTAATGCATTCGAGCGCTTTCGGCGAAATGGTCATAATCTGGATCAATCCCGTTAGGGTCTGAGTAATGCCCAGACAGGATCGGGAGGAAGGTTGGCCTATGTCGATGAATGCTACGAGTGGCTTGCCAACTCCGTCTGACATCAGATGTTACAAGCAGAGTCAGAGATCACTAGCAGATTCTGCTACGTCGAGCAGGTAACTCATCAAAGAAACTGTTGAACCCATAGGCGCTATTTTTTCAAAATTATATTGTAAGCATTATTACCAACCTATTGTAAGCAATCTTATTTGTTGTCCATTTGTTCCATTATTACTCAAGATCAAGAGATTTTTATTAACTACAATTACCTATAGGTAGGTACTCATTTTTGAATCTATCAGCAACGCGCGACGGGCCAGCTAGTTTGGACAAAATTCAAGGTACCCATGACGCGGTCCATGGGTCCTCAAAAAACACGAAAAAAATAACTACGGTATTATTATTGAGTACTTATAGCCAGCAGTAGAACATTGAAAGCGTTTTGAGGATAAAGGTAGGTACTTGTAGGTATTTTGAATGGAAAATAACTTTCTCGGTAGGTCAATGACCCGTTTATGGTTCTGTCATCCTACCTGGCCGTACCTACCTCAGCACGACGCCACACCTACCTCTGAGACTGAGCTAAAAAAGCACCAATGAGACCTATTGGTCTTCAAATACTACTTTAAAAACTTTCTCAAATACTACTTAAAAAGTATTTCTCACTACTAATGAGTCACTAGCGAGAAGGAAAGCGAACCGGTTCCGAAGGAGATGGATTTAGAAGAGTAGAACGTAGAACGTTCCTGTCTAGGTATCAAATTACCTAAAACCAAGAAAAATCCTATAAAGAAGATTGGCTACTTACTTATGTTTCTGCTTCGAACAAAGACTCAAGAACCGTAATGTAACAAACCGAAATCCGTTATGACGGAAAGAGGTTTGCGGAACCAGGGACGCCGGAACTCGGACGCTGTTGCTCAGTAAGAGCAGTGTTGCCAACCCGTTGCCTTGCTTTCACTCTGTCAAGCACCGAACAAACCTCTGAATTCGACTGAAAACCTCTGACTTCCAAAAATTTGTGTTCTTAACTCCAACATTAAAAAATACGATTAGGTATAAAATGATCAAAGTCAAATTCGAGATGGCTGAAATTTCCCGCGTTCATACGTTTTATAGCGCCAGGAGCGGAAGAGAAGGGATAATAGGGATTTCCTTACCACGAACGGTAAATTTTGAGCCATTAATGTTCGCATAGGTCTGTTCGAAGAATCAGTCCCGGACTACTTTCCCAATTGCTAACGACGCCATGGGTCAAACCATGTGATTGGACGAACAATTTCATTTGAACAAATTCATCCGTTTATATGACTTTAATCAGCTTGGTGCCCACGTTTTCTTCTTCCATGCTTGGTGCCTTTAGCGACTAGACTGGACTAGTCCGGGATTGCCTCTCCGAACAGACCTATGACAATTGCAGTGATAAGAGATTAGAGTTTTGTTTGGTCGTTCGTGGATGCCTACTTGTTGAGTTGTTGACGTGCAAGGGAAATTTCGTCACTTCTGAAATCTACCAAATCTTTTATAAATTTTTATAATTATTTATTCCTGTTATTTTTAACCAATCATAAATCATCTCTATTTCGGATTCGTAATTTGGAATAATTCAGATGAACGTTCAATGACTTGCCAATCACTGTCATCCCAGGAAAAATTAAATCTTGAGTCATGGGGTCTACCGAAATACATTGTTCAGGTAAGCATATCAACTTATATTACCTATATTATGGTACCATATTATAGTAATCTCTATAAAATTATGGTTGGTGCAAGTGCACCATACCAGGGCCAGTAGGTTCAATTGCCTTGATAATCGAAACGTCGATTATTAATCGATTGCGCAGAGTAAATCCTGATTAGGGTTAGCCTGATGCGTATGTCGACTGGGACTTATGAAATTAGGTGCTCTTGATGTACTAAAGGTGGGAATCTTCTAATGGTGGATGGGTTACCGTAGAGCTCGAGACTTTGACAGTCGAACCTTCGGTGCTATCCTCCACTCTTATCCTTGGTTGGTACATGGGTTGCCATAAATTTTTAAGGTTATGTAAACATGTGAGCCCCCTATTCAGTCTGCCGTACACTATCCGATTGCTGGTAGAGGGGCTAAGAAAAATCATTGCTATGATTGGTCGAGGTGGCGTCGGCGTTGAACCCAATAAATTTGATAGGAGTTTCTAAGCCACGTTCCCCTGTTCATCCCTCCTCTAACTGCCAGCAATCGGATTGTGTGTGGCCGGATTTAGTGTCATGTCACTCGTTTACAGAAATACAAAAGCAAAGGGCTGACTTCGATGTTCCCCTGGCAATTGGAATGCCTCATGTCCAGCAACGTTCTGGATGGAGGGAATCTTGTGTACTCCGCTCCTACGTCTGCAGGTATAAGAAATCTCGTTTCTATTCCAATTCGGCGATAAAACTTGAAAACACAAAGCTTGTGTCAAATGTTGGTACAATGTTTCTGTGTTTAAGCGTTCATATTTTTCAATTTGAGAATAACTGACCTCGTAGTTGTTAGGACGTATTTAGCTTGAAATATGCATAAAAAATAGTCGGCCTTGTAATGAATATTAACTTATACTTTTGCTTTCTATTTCCAGGAAAGACACTCGTCGCAGAGATAATCACGCTTCAAACTGTCCTAGAAAGGAAGAAAAAAGTCATTATAATTTTACCCTTTGTTTCGGTCGTGCGAGAGAAAATGCTTTATTTCAAGGTAGCATTTGTCAGCTTAGCAAATTGTCGGTTTGCAGTAGCAATTAAGTCTGTCGAATATCGTTGTAATTTTTTCATGGAGTTACTGATGGATAACTAAGCTTTTTGGCCAACGACTTAGTCTAATGAATTTCACCTGTTCGCTGGCAGTGGAAGGCTGACCATTGTTTTTATACAAAATTTTCACTTTTTTTTTTGAGGACTTGCTTGTTGGAAGTGGAATCCGTGTCGAAGGTTTCATGGGTTCTTACCACCCTCCCGGAGGCTTCAGAGCGGTTCACATTGCCATTTGTACTATCGAAAAAGCCAACTCTCTCATAAACAGGTGACAATTTCTTATTTTTACGTTCCTTGCCTAGCAAGTGCCGCTGGCTGAGTGCCGACAAAAATATTCATAATTTCTCGATCATGGAACAGGCTCATGGAGGAGAAAAATTTGGAGAACATCGGCTGCGTGGTCGTTGATGAATTGCACCTTCTGGGCGACCCTCATCGTGGCTATCTTCTAGAATTATTGCTCACAAAGCTGAGATACATTTGTAAAAAGTGAGTCCTGCCAAGAAGCTGGTGGAATATCGTGTATTGCACGAATCTTGGATTTCCGAAAATTTGAACCTATGTGACGTGAAATGACAGAATGTTGAATGGGTGTTTATTAGATTCCACGCTTCCCTATGCCTGAAAAAATCGAATCTGAAAAATTGGCCCAATTTTCTAGCTCACTAGTCTTAATTAATAAGTATAATAGGAAACACAGTTGTGGTTGAAAGTTTAGGACTGTAACCTAAACCTGTACGGCACCCTTTGGTATTCTTCTGGCAGTAATCTGCATATCTTTAATTTATATTTTCAGGGGTTTATGTCCTCCGATACAAATCATTGGCATGTCGGCGACGCTACCCAACCTCGAAATTCTCTCTAAATGGTTAGACGCAGCTTTATACGTGACAGATTTCCGGCCCATCCCTCTTACGGAGTATCTAAAAGTGAACCGTACACTTCTCAAAGTTCCGGATCTCACCAACTGCGGTGAAGTGGTACCCGAATTTATCATCGATGTGAGTAACAGGATTAATTTGGTGTTATTCCTTCGTTTTCGTTTCGATTTGGCCTTTCAGGCGGAAGATGGTAATTGTATCATGTGGACATTGATGATTCTAAATTATTTTCAATCTTTGTCAACAGAACGATCCAGGAGATGTAATATATTTATGTATCGATACTATCTTGAAAGGTTTTTCCGCCCTGGTATTCTGCCCTACGAAGAATTGGTGCGAAACTCTGGCCATGCAAATCGCTCGAGAAGTTATGCGTTTAGGTGAGTACCCTTCGTCAAAGCCCCACAATTGTGGCATAACCCAAAATTTGCATCTGATCTTTATCAATTATCTGAAAACTGGGTAGTTTCGAAAATGAATTTTGATGGAATCCTTCGGAAAACGGCTTTTTAGGTTGGAATTCAACCTGATTCTTAAACTCCCTCGTCGCTCTTGTGCTTGTCAAGCTCCTGGTGTCTTGAAGCTGGTCGAGGATGCCCTTGTTCTAGTTCTAGTTACTCTAGTTGGTGCTATGCCCTTTGTATATTGTACAGGATGCGGTAACGAAGAAGTGTCAGCAGCGTTGCGGAGGCAACTGAAGTCCGAAGCGATTTCCGATACTCTCGACCAATTGAAAAATTCTCCGGTCGGCCTCGAAAGCGCTTTGGGCAAGAGTATTTCTTTCGGTGTGGCGTTCCATCATGCTGGTAAGCATTCTCATGTTTTACACAGATGATCATTTTTTACTTGCATAATAACGTAGTATTGATTTATAACCCAGTTTTCCCTATGTCACGTTTCAGGGCTTACATTGGACGAGCGGGACATAATCGAAGGAGGTTTCAAAACTGGAACGCTCCGAGTTTTAGTGGCAACGTCGACGTTAAGCGCCGGTGTCAATCTGCCAGCTCGGAGGGTCATAGTTCGGTCGCCGCAGTTCGGAGGTTCAATGATGGACATACGCACCTACAAACAAATGGTCGGCCGAGCTGGCCGTATGGGCCAAGACACAGCAGGTACTTAATTAGAGAGTTTTGATCCCCAGCAATAACCAGTTCACGTAAATCGAGGCTTTCAACGTTTTGTAAAATTGGGCACCGATCATGCACCAATCATGCGATCAGCCTTTTGGGTCAGCCTTTCTTTGGTGAATAACGATGAGCTACTTGTAATCGTGTTGGACTTTAGGGGAGAGCTATCTGCTGTGCACCGATGGTGACAAATCTATTGGTCAACGACTCACCACGTCGAGTCTTCCACCCGTCGAGAGCAGCCTTGGAAACTCCGATCTGTCAAACAGCTTAAAACGAGCAATCCTGGAGGTTGTTTTAGAAAATTAAAGTTTACGAAACATTAAAAAAAAATCACTGAGAGTTACTGCTTGACCGTGATGAACCAACGCTCATAGTAAATGTCTTACTTCTCCATAGGGCCCCTTCATCAATCAATCATCAGAAAAACTTTGGATTGTCCAAAAACACTGATTACCTGATCAGATAGAAAGAGCAGGATTTCTAGTTTTATCGACCTCACTGGGCCATAAGATTGACGCACTACCCAATCAAATGTTACATTGCCCAGATCATCGCCAGTGGACTCATAACCTCCTACGCCGAAGTCGAATGCTACACCAGCTGTACGATGCTCGCCGCTTACGAAGATCCGGCCAAAATCAACGAAGCCGTGCAGAAATGCGTCAAGTATTTGACGGACAAGGGATTCATCGACCTGAAGAACGAGACTGAAATCAGCGCTTCGTCCCTGGCTGAGGCTTGCCTGAGCGCCTCCATGAGCCCCGACCAGGGGCTGACATTGCTCGCCGAACTTGACAAAGCGAGGAAGAATTTCGTCCTTGAAAGTGACCTTCACGCAGTGTACCAAGTGAGTTTTTGAGAAAATGATAACATTGCTGCTGATAAGGGTTGAACACTCGTAAAACTGTTCTCTCTATTAGGTCACCCCCTTTTCCGTAAGCAACCAGTGGGGCCTGGACTGGATGAAGGCGTTCAGCATTTGGGAAAAATTGCCGAAATCTACGCAAAAAGTTGGCCATTTAGTCGGCGTGGAAGACAGATTCCTAATCAGGGCTATGCGAGGGTCCACCAATTTTCAAGCCGATAGTCACGTAAGTCATACCGATAACCTGTTAGTCATACCGATAGTCACATAAGAAGGGTGACCTATTGGAGCGTTGTTTGAAGGTGGGGATGGAGGTGGAGGACGAGTTGAAGGAGGAAGAGAAGGAGTAGGTAAGGTAAGGTACGGTAATTCGCCGTTCCAGGCATTGGCTTTTTGCCCGATAACCGAAGTTGTCCCGGGCGTGCCCTGCTGTCCTCAAAAGAGAAGGAGTAGAAGATTGGAGTGCGAAAAAGAGGAGGAGGACAAGGAGGAGGAGTCGAGATGAGTTTTGTTTACGTGCTCATAAATTGGTTCTATGTTTTACCTACAACTCACTTTCCGCTTACTCATCTTTGACAACTGTTTACGCAGCGAGTGGCCGTTCATAAGAGATTCTTCACAGCGCTGGCGTTACAAGATTTAATCACCGAAATGCCCTTGACTAAAGTAGTTGAGAAATATGGATGTAACAAAGGCATGCTTCAATCCTTGCAACAGTCGGCGTCAACGTTTTCTGGTAGGCTGGTTGTAAAATTGACCATTGGTTGTAAAAGTGTGGTACAGCGAAGAGGTGGGACAGCCATTAATGTATGCCTTCGGATGTTCAATTTTCAATTCCAGGCATGGTAACGAATTTCTGCCGGAAATTGGGCTGGGGCGCTTTGGAAGTCGTGGTGTCGCAGCTGGGCCAGAGAATCCAATTCGGCGCTCATCGAGACCTTCTGGATTTGCTAAAATTGGACTGTTTGACGGCTGTTATGGCTCGCAGTCTGTACAATAGCGAAATCACTACTGTGGCGGATTTGGCTCAGGCTTCCATGCGGCAAGTGGAGGCTGCCATTCGCAAAGCATTGCCGTACGCCAGGTTGGTGCAACTCTGAACAGCTGATTTTGAAGGCCGTTAGCACTAGTAGATGTACAAAGTTAGTTGTTGAGGTCCTGGGTACGTCATTGTTTTGTTTGCTGTTTAGTCTGGGTTAACTATCATTAAAGTAAGCAATCGCGAGCCATCAAACTCAGTTCAAGGAGTAATGATAAACTTTATTTTCAGTTCTCAGGAAAACGATAGCGAGCGAGAGAAGAAAGACGTCTCCCTGCCTGGCAGACCTGGCCTGACTGTGTCTGAAGCTGCGGATCTGTTTATAAAGGAAGCCCGCACCTACATAATGGTAAGCTCCTTGATTGCCTTATGGTTGTTGGCAAATTTACAATTTCATTAGCAACCGAGCCATGGAAATCAATTTTATTCCATTTTTTCAGCGCGAAATGGGAGTAGATCACGTCCAATGGAACGATCATCACGCGTCGCCAGACATTTACGACATGTCCACTGTGGGTCCTGGCTCTCGAGACACCACAACAAAAGACGAATCATTGAACGTTTCCGTCGCCTCGGCCAATTTCGAGCATGTGAATCAATCCGATCGGCGGATAGGTCTTCCATCCACTTCCTCGGTGAAATTTGACCTCGAAACCAAAACCGAGGATGACAAATCCGAGCCAGAACTCGAACTTAAACTTGCCCTCTCCGAGGAGAACGATGGAAACGACGAGAAGGAAAGCGAAGAAGAATCCGGCCAAGGGTCCCTCTCCTCATCAAAGTTTACCAGCTTGTTGAACATAAGCAACCCTTGCATCCCGAAGTTGAGCAGTCGACCGGCTTCTCCTACATCCGGCTCCGTGTCGGGTGACGACGTCGGTCCTAGCGATTCTGAAGACGTCGTGCCGACCTCCCAAGATCTCGAAACAAAGGAGAATGTCGGTGGAAAAACGAACCGATCCTCCGTCGCCCTGTTTCTCAACAATAGCAAAGCTACTCCGACTACGAAGGAGGGTTTGCCCAAGGATCTAACAGACTACAGCAATTTGCAGATTTCCAATTTCTCAAACCTGTTCGGTGATTCTTTCTCCAGAGAATCTCCCGTCGAGAGATCCAAAGTTGCTCGCTTCAGGAACGGAGTCGAATCCAGTACGCCGATCGTCAACAAAGTCACCTCAGCGAGTAAAACCCCTGCTGATAGCGGTAAAGGTTCGCAGTCCGCCAGAAGCCCGTTGCTGTTCCAGACGCCGAACAGCGCGGGAGCTGATTTCAGCGACGGAGATATGTTTGGTGACTCTGGCACGCATAGACGGTTGTCGGCGTCCATGATATGCGCGATCAACTCCAATCAGCCTCTAGACGATTTCGACCCCAACTGGGGAGGGGACAGTCTACTGTTGGCCTCCCAAGTCGTCGAAAGCCACAAGAAGGAAGCGTTGAATCTGAAACGCAAACTGGCAGAAGAGTCGCCATTGTCGAATCGTGAAGTGCCCCCTTCAAAGAGGAAGTGTGTTTTGAGCGTTCATAAAACCAAAGCGAAAAAGTGTTCATCAAGAAACGACAGCCTCTCGACAGCCGAAAATTCATCGCTGAATGCCCAGCAGTTGAAAATTGTGGATTTGGAATCCGACCCGTTCAGATTGCGGGCGGAGGAGGGAAACGTAATTGAACAAGTTGACACACCTCCGTCGTTGAAGGACAATAAAGTCTTGCCTGGCTCAAGAAATAGCTTGACTGATTCAGTACTGGCTCAGGTTTTCCAAGACTCCTTTGGGCCGGCAGATGGGAAATCGTCAGATCCTGGGACTCCGGAAATGTTCGAGTCTCCGCAGAAACGACCGAGAGCCGAAGATTCGACGAATATAGTAAGTCACACAACTTCGTACAACAGCAGAAAGAACAACGACAACAAACAGTAAGCAATACTTTGTTTTTCGTCATTCCAGGTACTGAAATTTGAAGCGACTCAATCAAGGCCCAATCAAGTTACAGCGCACGTCAGTCTCGCTCAACCTCCATCAAATCCGACAACTCCCACTAAGCTGAACACGTCCCCCGGTAAATACTCCCCCCTTGGCGTCAGCGTCGTCAAATGCTCCAGATCCCCCAGGACGTCTCCGTCTGAAAAAGAAAAATCTCGCAATGGGCGGATAGATCGTTCAAAAAGGAGTCAGTCGACCTGCAAGAAGTTGCTGACGCTTCCTGATAATCAAGTAGATCCACTGAAAACCGGTCAGCCGAGTGGAATAGAAAGGTTGAAACCCAATATCGATACTGACGGGAAGGCCAAGAAATTGAAAAAATTCAAATCCGAAACTTGGGGGAAAAGCGATCCAGTCGAGAGTCAATTAATCACAGGAAGCACACCCGAAGCGTGTTCAGAACCCATAGAATCCCAACCTACCAAAACTCCGATCACACCGACGAAATTCTCTGGGCCGGTCGATTTATCGAAAATCGCCGACGTTCTGGAAATCTGCACCAGCGGTGCCAACCTGGAAGATTTCCTGGACACGGTCGACCGCAGGAAAGAAATGGCCTTTTGTCTGGAAACTACACAGTATTCATCAACGGAAAGTAAAATCGGAATGAAAGTCGTCCGATCAAAATGCCCCGTTGAGAAAGAGCCTGATTTTCACGATTCGGCTGTCGCCATTGTTGGCATTTACATGGTCGTGGATAGAAAGCTCTTCCATTGCTGTTTGCGGAGTTCGAGTAAGTTAAATGGCTTCGACTGCGCTATACGGATTATCGTGCTTGATGAAGCGCTCATTAATGATATAATTGATTTTAGAATGCATATGTATCGGCAAGCTGAAGATGATATTCAGGCGTAAGGATATCCGGTTAATCGGATACGACTTGAGCTGGCAGATAAAATTGCTGCACCAGTGCTGCGACATTGCGATCGACAGCCTTCTCTGGGACGTCTGTGTAGCGGATTGGCTTCTAGACCCAAGGGATGGCAAAACTCCGCTCAAACAACTGGTAGGTACCTAACATGTTTTTTTGGCATTTTCATGTCTTTCATGCCCCTCATCGGAAACGCCCCCTGCTGAGCTCACCAATCTTGGTGTTAAGCAAAATTTAATCTAATTGATCGATTCAGATTTTCTGAACGGTCCGTCCTCTAACCTCCAAAATTGCTCTTTCATGGAAAAATTGGGTTAAGCTCTGCTATGTCCGATGTATGTGGGTTAGGTCACGTTCTGCCAGCAATGGCCAATACCCCATACGAATACAGAAACCTTCCCCTTCTAGGACACGAATAATGGGTAAGTATAAACCGGATGATCAATTTTAGTTCTTTTATTTCATTCAAATATCCTAATAAATGTACACTCTACTACCACACGCTAACGGAGACAATCTTTGCACGATGTAACCGGCAATAAAAACTCAACTTTCGCTCTTCTTGGTCATCTCGGCTATGAGCTTTTCTTGCCGCAATTTGGCCTTTTCTTCTTTGGCTTTCTTCTTGAGCGCTTTCTCCTTCTGCTGCAGAACTTCTTTGAAACGTTCGTCCTTGGGGTCGATTTTGAAACCGAAATGCCTCCTCACTTCTTCGATGAGCGCTTCTTTCTTGGCCTGGGCCGCTTGGACGTCCGCTAATTTTTTGGACGCCCGCTGCTTCACGTCCGCTTTCCACCGCTCGAGTTTCTTCATATTTTCGACGATTTTCTTCTGACGTTCGTCTATCGCTTTTGCCTTTTCGTCGATTTTCGCCCTTTCTCTGGCCGCTAGTTCTAAAACGCCGTAGGGGTTGGCGATTCTGTCGTATTCGAGCTTAGTGGCGATTTCCTCCTCTGTCGGCCAAAGGTGGCCAAGATCCAAATCGAGATTCGGCGATCGGCCGTACCGGCCGAACATCCGTTTTTTGTGAGTCAACGTCAGGTGGAACTCGTTTTTCGGCTCGTCGTAGGGCAGCCGCTTGTGCAGCATATTCCTGTGCTCGGGATTCAGTCGGGATTTGTCCCGTTTGACTTCGATTATTGCTTCTCGTTCCAGCATCACCTCGTCCTGGTCAGTGTCAGCCATCGTTCCGTAGATTTCCTCGGTTACCGATTTCGTCTCCGTAGACGCATTTCGGTAGTTGACCCGCTGCAGCAGACTCGGGCTCAGGATGAGTCCTCGGAACCGGTTAAGGAGAGCCATCGCCAATCGACTGGTCAATCATGCACTTTCTTCCATCAACTCTTTTGCAGCATGAGCAATTAGCAGAATGAGCGTATTATAAAGTAACTTAATGACAAAACATACTCTTATAAATTACTTTATTGATGAGGAAAATACGAAGTACATACATGCGATGAAGTGCAATCTACAGTGCTAGAAAAATAATCAACACATGTTATCATATCATTCTTTGTGATAAGATAACAGATTGATTATTTCACGTCTATGCCGTAGCCTCGTTGAACTCAGGAATCGGTTGTTTGCTCTTTCATGGTAGGGTGCTTGGCACCAATTTCCCAATTATTTTATTACTTACCTATTCAATAAATGTATCGCGGCGCGTCGTCAAATGTGAATTAACTTTGGTCGATTATCACTGTTTTGGATTTTTTGGTTCTAACCAGCCAGACGCACACTGCAGGCGAGATGCAGTGCAAAGCAATAAGTGAATGGTTGGCTGAGTTGCAAAACTTAAACTTTTTTAAATTTTCTTTTTAATTCCCTAAGAATTGAATTGAAATTAATTCTACGCCCTCTTAGCTAGAGGTTTGAATCCTGCCGGAGAGGAAATTTTTGCCATTCCCCACCTGATCTCATTTATGCTTTTAGGGGGTACATCGATTCTAGTATAAATCTCCGAATTTGTGACGTTCTAGGCGAAGGACTTACTGGATACCGGTGACTTGTCTCACGCTAACCTGCAATCATCGCAATGCGCTTCTGATTGCTTCATGATTTGGGGCTTGAAGCCTAAATTGTCTTCAAGTTTGGAGAAAAACGGTCTCCTGAAGCCATTTTTAGGTAAAAAGTACCGAGTAAAATTCACGTTTCAGGTGTTTCCACTCATTTACCTCGAGCTGCCGATGGTGGGGAGAAAAAGGAGTTGAAAAACTGAATATTTTCCAATTTCAGATACTGAAATGCCCTTACGCCGATTGCTGGTGTACATGGAGCTATCCGGAATGCCGTTCGATCAGGGTCTCGCTACTCAACTTTGGAACCGAGTTCGTGAAACAATGGACAGCCTCGAAGATCAGATTTATATGAAAGCGAGAAAAAGGTTCAGCCTGTCTTCGAGGAAAGACCTGAAAAAGGTAACCGAGATTTTAGGTTGGTACAAGTGTAAACATCAGTACTCAATTTTATCTTCCATCAGCTATATCTCCTGATATAAACCAATTTGCACGTTTTTGGTCTCAAATTGAAGATTTTTTGAAGACCCATAAATTTTTTTAGTGAAGAAATATAAAACGATGTGCCTGAGTTAACCTCAACTTTTTTTCGGACATTATGAACTGGCTTAACTTGAATTTATTTCGTAATTATCTCCATGAAATAATGTGAATCTTGAAATTTGGGGAAGACGTCCTTAAAAAACCTAAAAACTAAAAAAACTTTGGCCTGCTACTGAGAGTTTTTGTTTCGCTAAAACTGGGGAATCTGGAGTTCCAATGTGTTGGCCCCTCGACTTCCGCATAATCTGTTGCTCCAAATGTCTGATCAGAGTTGGCTCGATGCGTATTTTGAATTTTGAAATAGTCCGAAGAGAGAAAAATTGCGATATTTACTCTCCTGATACTTTGTTTGAATTTTGGGTACCTTTGTACCCTATGATGTCAACATCCATGCACTGCCCTCTCATGAATTAGCATTTTTCTGAAATTTGTTTCAGGTGAAAGAATCCTTGAACATAAAGGCGGGCGATACGGAACATCCGTTCATAGTCAATATTCATAACTGGAGGAAGCTGAGCTCTTTGAAATCGAGGGTAAACTATTGGGCAATTTCGTATCGCAGAAGTTGAGAAAGAAATTGAAATCTAATTCCAAATTCTAACTCAGTTTTCAACTGTTGCAGAATCTGAGCCCTCTCCTGATGACCCACCTGAAGGATGGCCGGTGCCGAGGGCAAAGTTGCTCGTTCACGGTGACCGGAAGGATCGTCATGCATAATCCAAATTTGCAGCATATCCCGCGAGACTTCACTGTTAACAACGAACTGTTCAGCCTCCGATCGGCATTTGTCGCTAAACCAGGTATGATACCCTGGAAAAAACCAGGTATAATACCTATCCAGGCAAGGTACCCAAAAAAATTCTGGGAAAATAATTATAGAAAAATTGTTTTAATTTTTGAGTATCTAGAGAGCAAATTTCATAACAGAATATTATAGTTCGTTGGCGATATAATTTGCCTCGAAGAATGCTCGCAGTTTTACAAGGTTTTTCATTATTTAAATAATTATTTATTATTGCAATCGTTCGCTCGTTGCTTTACAGGGAACGTTATTCTGTCGGCCGATTATTGCCAGCTGGAGCTTCGGATTTTAGCGCATTTCAGTCAGGATCCAGATTTACTAAGTTCTATCCACAACGAGGCCGACGTGTTTGTCAGTATAGCGGCCAAGTGGAACAATATTTCACCGGATAAGGTGAGATTATTGACACATTGCAATTCTTGCAAAAAACCAATATAACAATATATAATAGGTAATAAAATAATATTTTTCAATAGGTAAATCTATAGTAATAATTTGGTGAAGAAGATCTATTATGAGAACAATTTGGGAGATCTCAAACCAGGATTAGCTATAGAACTGAAGTTATTTTTTAATTCCATAACTATGAAGTCCTTTCAATTTAGCAGTGCCACAATCTTCCAATTGCAAAAATAAAACCCAAACACACGGCATTATCTTAAAACTTTACCTTTTCTGTTTCTACCAAAATACCCCCTTCCCTCGCAAAAAAAATCCTCTTTTCTGAACTCTACGAATATGAAACATTATTTTTGTACATAATATTCTCAGGTGACCGACGACATCCGCCACCAAACGAAGCAGATAATCTACGGCATAATCTACGGAATGGGCGACCGCGCGTTGGGCGACGCTCTGGGCATCGACCCGCCCGAGGCTGCGCTCCTTGCTGCTAAGTTCAGGCGAAGCTATCCGGGCGTCCAGCGCTTCATGGACGCCTGCATAGCCGACTGCAGGAGGAAAGGATACGTCACAACGTTGACCGGTCGCGTTCGCCGACTGAAAGGCATATCCAGCTCGAGCCCATCGGTTAGAGGTGATGATCGGAGAATGGCAGGATTTTTTAGGATGGCAAAAATTCTGAAGTGTGCTTAGGCCAGGTTTCTGACAAAATTTATCCATCCGATATCCAAAGAAGAACCTGATACTCATTACCAATGAGATTTTGACAATGAAATTTTATGTAAATACCACCTTGGTGAAATTTCTTCGAACCTTCCTTGGGTATCGGGAAGATAAATTTTGTCAATAAACCGTACCTAGTAGTTTTATTGTGAACGATTCGGCAGTTTTCGCGAATGTTTGAAAACTCCAAAAATTTCAATAATTTGAAAAATTTTCAATTTTGAAACTTTTTATAAATTATTTATTGAGTTATTTTTAAAATAGAAAAATGTTGAGAACGCTTTTTGGAAAATTCTTGTTTTTGTTTTTTAATTATCTTACTTCATTTTTTTTTTGGAGAGTAGGTATACTTGAGCAACCTAAACATTGTCGAGCAGCATGAAGAAATCCCGCAGAGTTCAAAACTTTTGAACTTTATTTTTGAAAAGGAAAATTTCGAAGAATCTAATGAACATTTACGCCAGTGAAATTCAAACATCTTTAAGGAAAAAATGCTTGGAAAAATTATATTTTTAAAAATTTAGAAATTGGGGAAAATTTTCAGAAATGTGAACAATTTTGGATGAGTTTTTTAAAATTTAACCATTTTTCAAGATGTACTAATTTTAAAGATAAACCCAAAAATTTTGACAAAAAACACAAATATCATTTTTGTGAAAGAAATGGACGTGTTATAAGAATTTTTTCAAGATACTTCGACATTGTTTGATTATTTTCAACTCTTTAAAACACTTTTATGAAATCAAATATTTGAAAATTTTTTTGAATGAGTTTAATATTTGTTTATTAAAAAGTGTCATAACCGTACTTTTTGTAAAAATTTTAGTCACAAAAAAATTGAAACATGTTTGAGGATGGAAACGTTACCAAAAAATCGTTGGAAATTAGTTGGTAAATTTACTCTGCAGAATCTAACTACGTTCTTGTATGATTTTATCGAACCGTAGCCCAGGCCGAACGTCAAGCTGTCAACTCGACGATCCAAGGATCAGCGGCAGACATCGCCAAGTCGGCCACACTTCGCGTCGAGTCAAAGTTGGCCGAATCGATCGAGAATCGAGGACACGTGTTGACGCCGTTGTCCGCGTCCCATCTAATACTTCACTTGCACGATGAACTCATCTACGAGGTAACCTCACCGATAAGGAACAGGATTTTTTGGAATGAATTTCGGTTTTTCGGCGTGGGTGTTCAGGTTTTTTAGTCAAGTACACTGTTTTCGGACAATTAAATAATTTGGCTGACCCCGAAAATTTTCAAAAATTTAAAATAATTCCTATAAAACCTATAATATAGGTCAATATTTCTGACTTTTAAACTTTTTTCACATGTTGAGGAAATTTCAGAATATTCAAGAAGTAGGTAATCTAACTTTGAAAGTTTGGGATTTTTTTTTTAATTTAAAAACACCATAAAAGTTTGAAAAAATTAAAAAACGTCAAAAATTTAAAAAATTCAACACTAATCAAAATGTCTAACATTTAGGAAGTTCCCAAAATGAGAATGATTTCAAAAAGTTAGACAATTTTTACAAGTTCAAAAAACTTCAAAATTTGTACGAATTCAGACCATTTCAACAATTTTTACAAACATAGGAACATCTTGAAAATTTGAAAACACTGAAAACATTTCCAAACTTTTTGGGGGAAATTTCAAAAATGCAGGGAATTTTCAAAAATTTGAGAAAATGTTAATCATTTGTAAAAGTTCGTACATTTTCGGTTATGGCTAATTAATTGGTAGTATAATATACAAAATTCTGACCCGATTAACTCGCCCCATCAAGGGTTTACCAACTGCTCAGTAACGAGCAGCAATGCCGTTATTTCGAAATTGAATTTTTAATTTTCAGGTGTCCAACGATTATGTGGAAGCGGTGAAGGAAACGCTCAAGACTGAAATGGCCGGCGCCGTCCAGCTCAAAGTTGCCTTGCCCGTAGTCGTCAAATGCGGCCCGTCGTGGGGCCAAATGAAAAAGATTTAATTTTTTTTTTGTCGAGCGGAACAACACCTTGCGATAGTACCAACTGTTGCTAGTCAAATTTCATTAATAAAAAAATTGTTAATTGTTCAATCTACGTGTGGTTCAATACCGCGTATTAAAGTTTCCCTGCACTTTCACGCATAAGTGGGTTCCATCGGCGGATACAGAATTTTTTTTTTTTGGGAGGGGGGAAGTTGACCAGTAAACGAACTGTAAATCTAGGACGATATTTTCTTCAATAGTGTCTTAGGGGTATAGTAAATGAAAGATGAAATGGAAAACACCAGAAGCCCCCCCTTAACTTGGAGCCAAAGCGAGAAGGAGGGAGTGGGGCTAAATCTGCCGACATTTTGAACCTTTTTGCTAGGTTTTTGCCTACAACGTGAAAACTGCGTCACAAGAAGTCGTCATGTTTAGAGTCAGAAAATCGAGAACGGGTGAAGAAAAAAAGTAAAAAAAAATCGTTAGTCTGGAGAATAATCCTAAACGACTCCCAATTGAGTGTAGCTAGACTGAAAAACTTCAATGTAGATGGAAAATTTGCCTTCCGATTTAGTGTAAACCTCGGGGCTTTGGGGGGCCTTGGTCCCCCTGAATCCACCACTGCACGAGGCCTTCCTGTACTCGCCTGTTCGATTGTTGTCGTGGAGCAAGACGGCAGAAAAGCTTCTTTTATTCAGCACCGCCCGGCACAATGGGCGATTGAAGTGTCTCCTACGCGCCTCCGGCAGACCCCTTCAACACTTCCATAGTCATCCACATATTCGTCCAGACTAGCCTCCTCTTCGTCTGATACGCTCTTTCCCGGTCTCCTCCTCCTCGAACAGATTCCCATTGTTGAGCAATTCCGTTTCCAACGAGGAGCTTCGCCGGCGAACGATAATTCGTCAACTCTCCCCACTTCGGAGGTTTCTAAGGCGTGTGTAATAATAGGCCTAGGCGTCTGCAATTTTCATCCGTTGATTAATTCAAATGTCAATGACAATGCTCGAATACGCTCTCGGCTATTGCCGTTCCGTACGTGTCGCGCCAGAAGGTTCCGCAAGCTCGGAGGTGGCTCCGTTCCTCCGACCCGTTCTGTTCGAGCTGGAAGGGAATCGGAAGGATATCTACAATATGACCGCAACAGCATATGCCCTTGAAATTTTCGGAGAAAAATTCGTCAATATTACACTCTTAATTATTTGTAGCAATAAAATTTGACAATAGGTACCTACATTTTTACTTACTTTGTGAATATTTATGCAACCATCAATTGGAAAGACAGAATTTCCAAAAAACTGACGGAATCGGAAAATCTTCTTGGATAAAATGAAGAACCGGCGTACACAAACTTCATTAGTGAAACTATTCTTATACATAGTAAGAATACCTATATGAAACGTTGCACAGCGCCTAGCGTTGTTTCGATGTTGGCAATTGTCTATTGTTTGAAGAAGGCGGCGATGATGTTGCAATTGAAATATATAAATTAGCCGCTCTTCACGGCGGAAATACGTGGGGAAAGTTTTCCCGGGCTCGTAGGAAGAGGCGAGGCGTGCGAGCGTAGGAGACTTGGCCTTTGGGATGGCAGCCATCGAGGCCCACGACTTGAACAGTTCATAATCAGACGCGAAACCGTTTTGTCGTTTTTGTCAAGTACCGGAATCCGCCGTTTTGATGTTACTCTGCCAGAACTGCCCTTCCAAGCGACCCTTTGCCATATTTCTACGAAATGACTCGTCACGACTCCACCCGCTGAACAGGTTGGCTATTTTAGGGAAATTACATCGTAGCGGCAACATTGGTTATCTCTGAGTGTTGTGTTCAAGATGATTGAGCGGCCATACTCACGGTCAGGTTCTAGTAGTGATGGGCGATACTTATCGATATGAGTATGGTATCGAATATCTTCTTTCGATACTAGTGTAGGTATCGAGTATTTTTCCCGACTTCAGGAAAAATACTCAAATGAGTAGTCTCAAAATTACCTGCCTACTTTATTTATACTAACTAATAAAATTTACAAAAGGGACCGACTTTCGCCAGCTATGGTTGACAAATTGACATTCCTGCGTGGAGTTGGGAAGCAGTTCTAAAACTTGACAGAGTGAATGACACCGTTGATGTCTTTTTCCTCCCCATCTCCATCACCACTTCTTCGACATTCGTTTGATCTTATAAATAACTTTTACACATAGAAATGACCTATTAACCTAGGTTGAAAAGTAATATAACGTAAAATAAATAACGTCAGGGCTTAATAGTGTTATTTAATCTGTTATTTCCATTTTATTAACATTTAATTCGGTGTGTGAAATGAAAAAGTACTCATATGATTCGATACTCTTCAGTATCGAATATTTTCTTTCGATATCTGAGAAGTATCGAATATTTGTTTCGATACTAGTATCGAGTACTGGTATCGAATATTTTGTGGTATCGCCCATCACTATTCATCTATTCTTGAGGCCAAAAAACGATATAATAGAAAAACGACAAATTTTGTGAAAATTTAAATAAATTTGTAAATATTTAGTGATGGGCGATACCTATCGATATGAGTATGGTATCGAATATCTTCTTTCGATACCAAGTACATTTGGTATCGAATATTTTGCTTCGATACTAGTATCGGTATCGAGTATTTTTCCCGACTTCAGAAAAAATACTCAAATGGATAGTCTCAAAATTACCTGCCTACTTTATTTATACTAACTAATAAAATTTACAAAAGGGACCGACTTTCGCCAGCTATGGTTGACAAATTGACATTCCTGCGTGGAGTAGGGAAGCAGTTCTGGGACTTGACAGTGTGAATGACACCGTTGATGTCGTTTTCCTCCCCATCTCCATCACCACTTCTTCGACATTCGTTTGATCTTATAGGTAAATAACTTTTACACATAGAAATGACCTGTTAACCTTGTTGAAAAGTAATATAACGTAAAATAAATAACGTCAGGGCTTAATAGTGTTATTTAATCTGTTATTTCTATTTTATTACCATTTTATTCGGTGTGTGAAATGAAAAAGTACTCATATGATTCGATACTCTTCAGTATCGAATATTTTCTTTCGATATCTGAGTAGTATCGAATATTTGTTTCGATACTAGTATCGAGTACTGG
The DNA here is from genome assembly GCA_036186465.1 of Nesidiocoris tenuis. Taxonomy (NCBI): domain Eukaryota; kingdom Metazoa; phylum Arthropoda; class Insecta; order Hemiptera; family Miridae; genus Nesidiocoris; species Nesidiocoris tenuis. The sequence continues at coordinate 14,526,806 of AP028909.1, read as the reverse complement.
TATCGAATATTTTGTGGTATCGCCCATCACTAGGTTCTAGTTCTACTATTCACCTAGATTACGCGGTCCAAGCAAAAACTTTCAATTGTCAAAAACACAATCAATAACAGTCTGTCTTTCGATTCCAACAATATGGCTAACATTGGCGCAGTGGGTTGGTGCTAGCGTACATAATCTTGATTTATGTGTACCAAGTAGAAAAAAACTCCAAAATGGTGAAATTTCTCTGTGGGCTAAAACCCACTGACCCCACTGCCTCCACAGACACAAAGTGTTTTCACAATGATTTTGCTGTCGGAGCGAGCCTACATTCACGTATCCACAATTGCCCATAACCTTGTTAGAATGCCACGGCTTGCCCAGACAGGAGTGAATTTCAGAATGTCTCGTTGGTGACCGAGCCAGTGTCTTCGTCCATAACAGGCAGTTCAGGAAACCTGTCAAGAACGAACGAGTTTGTTGTAAGGCGAATGATCGTCAGTTTCAAGATCAACCTTTTTTAGTGTTATTGGATAGGACGATAGCTCATGGTACTGCAGTACCAAGGACTTCACTTGTTGGTCCAGTGAAGTCTTCACTATAGGTAGGTACTTAAACTTCGCTTCATCTGTACCTTGTACCATAAAATTAGTTAAAGCACCGAATCCAAAGAATGATCACTGATCATGCCAGAGATAAAAAAAAAGAAAAAATAAGCTGTCAGACACTGAATTAAAAAAATTATTATTTCGATAATTTTTATCACATTTTTTGCTATTGCGTATTGATGATTATCAATTTCAAATTTGTTAGGTAAAAGAAAGCTGCATTCAATTCTAGAAAAAACCAATATTTTTGAATTTTGAAAATCCGATTAATAGCGCTGCCAACTGTTTCTTGGATCATGAAACGATAATATCATTTATCTCAATTCTCTTTAAATATATATTATCATTTATGATGAACCGGGACCAACGAACGTGCGCAATTAGGTCATATTTGAAGGGTGGAACGTCTAAGGGTCCACAGAAACAAGAAATTAAGTTAACAATATTTCTAACGAATTATGTGGGTGCGAAAAGGGCTGATATCAATAAAAAATATCCTTGAATCGTCACCTCAAAAAGCCTGGCAGCAGAAATATTTTTCCGCTCAAGTACCTACGCCCACATCGACACAAACGAAGGGCCAATCTGCTGTCCCTTTTTGAAGCAAATTGGCCTTTTGGCCGCTCAAGCGTCGATGTATTTTCCCTGTTCATCTTGGATTTTATTCACCGTTCCGACGATGAATTCGAGCTACAGGTCAAAACTTTTAGTTTTCTAAACATTTTCCTCCATGAATAACTACGTTGATTGCCAAGAAAACGGAGCTGATGTGAGATAACGTAACAGTAGGTTGGGATCGTGATGAATGGCTAACACCTTTGATGAAAAACCTCCCAAGAACGGAAGAGGGCCGATTCTTTTCGTTTCAAACCGCTTAATTAGAACATCCTGAAACTTGACCGTGGGAATGCAAAGGGCAACCAACTTGGTGCTCTTTCGTTTTGTCCATTTATGACTCTTCAATCGAAAGAACCCAACTAGATAGGCACCTACTTTTATGATGCCTACTTATATTTAATTGCTTGACAAATTGCGCTGTACAGGCACGTATGCCTCGGAAGTTTTAATAGCTCATCAAACATTTATGATATTGAATTAATAAGTAAAACTACAAACTTAAATGAATAGGGATTGCAAAGCAGATGGCACACAACCCAAGTTTTAGTGCTCATTTTATAATTTTTTACTCCATACGTATAGGTAAGGCATACAGTGCGATAAGCTGTAAGCGACTGCTTGAAACTTCGAGTTTTTATTTATAAGTTTAAGCGATTGTTTCAAAATTTTCTCAAATACCTTCTTATAGGCGCTTCTTTGATAGTTAACGTAATCTCTCTTTCTAATAATTTGATTAGTAATGTGGCGTTTCCAAGTCGAATCGAGATTTTCCCAAATCAATTGGAGAATTTCCCAATGGAGTCCTTCAGGAGGCAGGGCACGTCCGGGACAGCTTTGGTTATCGGACGAAAAGCCGCGCCGCCTGAAGGGTCAGTTTATCATAATGATAATTTTACCAAATTATTACCTCGAGCCAAAAGGTATGTTCGTGGCCTCAGTCCCGATTCCTAACTGCCAGTGTTAAAATTAATGGATAGTTTCATTATCCAAACCTTGTTGTGTAGATAACACTCAATACATCTATATTTTGATACGTAAATTTTTCAACCAAATTAATTTGGTTTTATCTGATTTGGTGGGTACAATAATCCAAAATGTCAAAAAACACGCTATGCAAATTTTAAAACCCGCCTAAAATGAAAGTACGCCTAGTTACCAGAATGTAAAAAATATCCACACATTCTGCAAGGTAAAACAAAGATTTCAAATACAAGAACGCCCAAATCGGTTAATTTTGTGGGCAGAAAAAAAATTGAATTGGAAAACACTAAAAATGCATATACATCGGAAGTACTGTGAGTAATTTGAATTCCGGTTAAACAGGGTGATACGTCTTGCTGAGACAAATATTTCTGTCCATGAAATTTAAAAAAAAGTTAAGGATTGAGGAAGCTACGACCATTATCGTAAATGACCATAGACGAACACGCAGAAACTTGTTCAGGAAGTGATTCTGAGTAAAAGTTTTTTCTGAAGCTCCGATCTTATTTTCGGTTTAAGGACGATCACCAGGTACGTTGATATGGAAGTAAGTAAAAATAACTTCGCTGAAATACTAGCATTTAACGCATCGTGGAGTGGAATCCGAGCAGAGGTTCATATATTTATGAAGGGGTATTACCACTCGTTGGTCGCTCTGCATTGCACGCAGATGTTCTACCAATAAGAGAAGGAATTTGCGAAGTGCGGTCGGAAAACTATGAGGGCCGTAGATTGTACTACAACCCGCAATTACCGCAGAAAAACTGTTTTACGTCCAACTCGAGGGACCCGGGATGAGGGAATTGCACTTTCCTTCCGAGATAAAGTTCGCTCCAACATTCAGAAAGTGCTGGGAATGCCGTCGCTTAAGAGGCTTTTTCACTTGGTAATTCGGTAAATTAATAGAATCCTCCGAAAAATACGCAGGCAGGATCCCAACTTGCGGCCGAGATTATTAATTAAGGTGGGTAGGCGTATTATACCTAATTATCGATAATAATAGTGACTGTGAAACATGTTCCGAATTAAGTTCGTTTAGCCCATTTAGCAGACGAAAAATTCCATTTATCAATTTGTCTTTCATTCTTTATCTTCTCAAAACGCATTGCAAAAAATGCTGGAAAATGCGGCCTCAGGTATACCCCTATAGGGGTTGAAAAATTTCAAACATTTGTAGATAGGTAAATGTTTGACGTGTCATAATTATTATATGTGTAGGCAAACATGTGGTGACATGGGAAAATAATTTCTGGCATGATTTGAATTCTTTTTATTTCAAAAACGCTGAATATCCTACGTGAATATGATATGCTGCGACTAGGGGTGCGCAGATGACACTCATTACTTCCATATTTTTTACGTTAAGTTTTGAACAAAATGTAATTTATGTAAAAAATTTATAAAATGTAATTTGTTTCATTTTGAGCCATGTCTAGTTTAATAGGATAAAAAAATTTAAAAACATGCCCTTTACTGGTTCTCAAAACTCACGTAAATATTATCGTATTCTGCAAGCTAACTCGCAAAATTGCGTTTGAACGAAAATGAAAATTTGATCCGACGAAGAAACGTAAATTGAATCATTCGCAGCAAAAAATATAATAGAATTGTGCAAGACCTTTCTAGCAATCGATGCTGTATCGGGTACCGTTAGATCAACCTGATTCCATAATGTCTTCCGAGTTGCAAACAGGTTTGGAACATCGCAGGTTCCCTTACGACAAGGAGCATCGATGCCATTGAGGGGGAATGCTGTCTTCCTTTTGTTCCCTGCAGTGGGAATGAATTGAAAATAGGTACCCATAATTCTGATTTTTGGCAGACTTTTTATTGAAGGGGGGTGCTTACGTCCAAGGTACCTATGGCTAGTTTTATGGCCAATTCCACCAACCTAGGATCAAACGGGGGATTACCTGATTTTTGGAGGAATAGCCTAATTGATATTAAACTACAATACAGTGGATAGATTTCAGCGCAATTGCGTTTTTCGAGCATCGAAACCGTTACGAAATGAATTGTCCTTGTTTTTGACAGCTTGGTCAAACGAAGATTGCCGGTAAAGGTTTGTAATAGGAACCCCTACCTATAGGAACTGAGATTACGGCACAGAAGATTATCCCAAAAAGGGCGAAAAACCATCATCATCGAATTCGCATCAACATGAGCTTTGTAACTCGTTGACAGAAAAGATAGTCATCGTGCAGGCAATGTCCTGGAATCGCCTTTGTATGGTCCAGTAGGTCGGTTCTGCAGGACTGCACAAAACCTGTTGCAGCGACAGTCATGTCAAAAATCAGGAGAAAATGAAACAGCTAAGCAAAAATGTCTTACAAGTAATTATGAAATTTAGAAAAAAATCATCTGTTTTTGAGATTATAGGTCCTAATGTCTACATCATTAAATTTTAATAGCCTAGGTATAAGTATTCAAGTCACTAATCATCTATCCACAATTTGTAGTTTTGAAAGATTTTAAAAAACAAGTGTTGCGTAGATAACATTCCCTATTATGGCACGTAAATTCTCAACATCATTTGATTATATTTTGACTTTGGAGGCTTTATGGATCAAAAATGTCAAAAACCCGCTACCTAAGTATGCAAATTTGAAACCAGTGGTGAAACACAATACTACCACAATACCACACTACCACAATAATACCACAATACTATTGTGTGGTAATACACAATACTTCCATACTTTTAAACGTAAAAAGCGCTTGTGTATTAGGCACGACTCATCTAGCCGAAATTTTTAGTTTGGCAAGGCTTTAAAAAAATCTTCCACCAACTAGCCAACCTAGCTGGAAATTAGATAATAATTAGCTGAAAATGTTATCCTTCCAGCGCGATTCCTATTGTAAAAGCAGTCGTGACACTGGTTACTTTCATTCGTAAGGAACGACGATGTTAGGAAGAAGCCCGAGGGGCTGAGGAAATGGGAGAATGAGGTCGCAGGGCATCACGATGTTGCTATTTGCTTGCTAGAGCCCCAGCAGGCACCGCCAACTTGAGAGTCTCTTTCGCGTGCTATTCTCGCCGATGTGATACCCGGTGCTTGTGTTTGGATAGAGGACACCTGAGCCCGGTCCTACGCCAGCCAATAATACGAACGCCGTCTCTAGTTCTGTCGAAGGAAATTAATCATGGCCTAGACTCATGGTCGGAACCATAGTGTTAGTTTAGCTTGATTCATTTGACAAAATTCGTTTATTTACCCATAATTATGTCTGGATCTTCTCTGCAGAAAGATCTCGACGATTTTCAAGTTTATTATTTCATCTTTCCTCCCCAAGTGCTCAGTTCGTTCGACTTGAACGAATAGCACGACATTTTCTCTTCGATAATCACGCGACAAAACCTTCACCCGATGAAATTACGATGACTAACATCGTGTTCAAGTCCCCTTTTCAATATCCTTGAACTCTAGCATTCAATGTTGTGCAAGCTCCGATTACCGCGCTCCATCTTTGAACTCGGCTGCTTAAGTGAACAGGGGGTCCATAAGCTCCCGGGCACGAGTAACCGTTCACCACGACGAGATATTGGGTCAACCCTGAGCTTCGAGTCTACAGTCACTAGTCTGCTAACTCAGTTCGACTGATAATCGTCTAACTTCTTGCTTAGCTAACGACCGTCGACTTTGACGAACTCGATTTCGGACGGGAATTTCGGCCGTAAATCAGGAAGAGATTTGCCGAACTAAATAATTTCGCAAAACTTGCCTGAAAATCTGTGGTTAACTTGATTGTCAGGAAAGAAGTCTCCGAAACGTCAAAAACTGTGATGAAATTATGACTTGATGCCAATAGCTAAATTTTTGCAATTATTGAGACAGAGGCTTGGAAAATTAGATTTTTTAATAATAATTGCAATTATTATGAAGCCCATGGGGGTGGCGTCGGGAGACTCCAGGCCAAATGAAGGTGAAAGGCCGTCAGAAGCCCGACAACTTCGGGCTAGATTGAAACGTCGTATCTCCAACATTTGCTGGGCGTTTACCGTTTATTGATGAACTTGGCTGAAGAAAATGCCAAATTCTTAGCCCCCATGGGTGACGGGTGGTGGGTGATTCGCGTAAATCGTTAAGTAAATGCGTTGAAAATCCGTTCTCCTCTGGAGAAGTTAAGTCCATTTATGCAGTTGAGTTTGAGTATGAAATGAAAAGTGATGAAAATAACGAGCAGCAACGCCTATAATTAGCAGTAGTTTATGTTATGAGTAGGCAACTTCCTGAACTTTTTTAAAATGTAGCCAGCTTTCAAGTTTCTTCAGATTTTTTTGACATTGGTGGTTTGAACATGTGTGTTATTTTTTGTCTGTACACTAGGCATAGAATAGAATAGAATAGAATATTTTTTATTAACAAATCTGTGCCGGGTTAGGCCTTACTAGGCCTCTCTTCCACCCGACACAGAAAATAAAATATCACAAAAATAAATTACATTCTGTCAAGTTCGAAAAAATATTAAAAAAAAAAAAGGCGCACTCTTGGCTCAATTGACGGCATGATAAAAAAGAAAAAAAAGGAAAATTAGCATTCTGAAGTGTACCTCGCAAATAGTCTTTCAAATATTTTTTTCTTAAAACTATCAACAGAAAAATTTAAATTAAACAAGTCCACATTTGCATTGTGAAGATTAATGCCTTTACAAATAAAAGAACCCGAATAGAAATTCGTTGCATGTTTCGGCATGGCCAACATAGTTGCGGCGTTCCTTGTGGCTCGGTTATGCACCTCAGTTCTGAAAACCAGCTTGTCCGCAAGATACCTGGGAGTGCCAAATTTAAGCAATTTGAACATCTGGAGCCCGATAGAATATTCCAGCCGCTCCTCTATCTTTAACCATCCAAGCTTTACGTAATACGGAGTGACATGCTCATCAGGCTTCAAATTAAAAATGAACCTGACTCCTGCGTTTTGGGATGTCTGCATTGCTTTTTTCTTCTCCTTCGATACATCACAAAAGCACAGCTTAGCGTAGTCAAGCATAGGCAGAAGCAGAGCCTGAACTAGTCTAGCTTTCACATTTTGTGGATAGGTCGTAGCCACTGTCTTTAACCTGTAAAGTCCACCGTATACGGCTCCAGATATTTTTGCAACCTGACACTCCCAGGTAAGACTCTCATCAATCATAACTCCAAGGCTTTTAATTTTTTCGACGAACGATATTGCACTGCCATTGTACACGACATTGCCGCAAGAGCGAAGCTTATTTAAGAGCGCAATCTTTCTTCTCGACCCCACCACGATTGCCTTACACTTGTTTGGATTAACGCACAAACCATGCCTTACACACCACAAATAAAGCTGTTCAAGATCATCATTCATTCTGTTCACCGCAATGCTAAGTTCTTCAACACTAGCATCAATAAAAAGATGAATGTCGTCTGCGTAAATATGGTAATCACAAAAAACCACTGAATCCGTTATACAATTAATATATAAGCTAAAAATTAAACTTGATAGAACCGATCCTTGCGGCGTTCCGTTAAAAACCGTTAATATGTCAGAACGACGGCCAATGGCATCCACAACACATTGCTTTCGGCTGCTCAGATAGGATCCATACCATTTTACAACTGATTCTCCAAAATTAAGGGACTCCAAAATAGACAAAAAAATTTTATGGTTAACATTATCAAACGCCCTAGACATATCCACCTGAACAAGCAACGTAACCTTCCCCTGATCCATGGTTTTTCTCATTGCATCAGTCATATAAATCAGAGCCGATTCCGTACTATGATTCTTCCGATAGGCCGACTGCAAACGATTCATGATGTCCTCTTCATCAACATGTGCGATCGTTTGGTCGTATACAATTCGATCAAAAATTTTTCCCAAAACACACAGTTTATTTATACTTCGGAAATCGCCAGGCTTTGAGGGAGTTTTAACTTTAGGCAATGGGAGTACAATCACATCTTTCCATAAAGAGGGGTATATATATAGTAAGAAATAGAACTTCCGAGTTACAGAGTACTTCGGATAGCTACCGGCACCTCGTTTTTTAAGGCTGGAAAGGAACAATAAAAAGGTGACCATCGCTAGATCCCGATGTCGCAAGTTGGGATGCCTCAGTGTACGCCCGCTAGGGAGCGCTTTCCCCGTACGCCCCTCCAGCTCAGATCTTGGCCTGAGGTCTGAGCCCCTGCCACTTGTTCCTCGTTGGCCCCCACTCCCCCGACCTGTAGACCGCATCCTCACCTTCTTCACAGCCGACTTGGCGAATCACAACTTTGATCGGCTCCATAGTATGTGGACGGTCGAAATACAAAGTTTACGGAGTGTGTAGGAGTATGTGACGGCCCGTGCTTGCTTTCAGTGCCTAGTGTTTGTTGGTTTGTGAGTGCCGAAATTGCATCTGGAAGGATGACGGCCACCTGCATGATCTACGACCAGTAAGTAGCCGTATTTGAACATACAGGTAGAATCGGTCTAGTCAACGCTCGCGTCCTCAACTTCTTCCTGAAGAGTGGGAGCTCTTCGGGTTGGTTCTACGACCATTGTTGTGGAATGAGTCATTTTGATTCCCATGCATGTCGCTTCATTCGTAGACCCCACTATCATAATCGGAATAAATATTACAACAAATCGTAGTGATATTATTTCATTAATTTCCCCTGGACCGCACAGCAGTTATATGACTATAATACTGGTTAATTCCATCTAATTATAAATTTTTATATAAATTTTACGACTTTTTCTAGGAATAAACGGCAATTTATTCATTCATTTAGAAAAATAATATTGGTCCATCTCCATCCGGTGTTTCGAAAAATATTGGAAATAAAACTTATTTCCAATTAATGGTAGGTAGGTACTATCTACCAAAATTAAATTAAAAATTACCATTTAATGGTAAGAAGGTACTACTTCTGTGATAGCAGAAAACGAATAAGAGGTGGTAGGTGGTTGAAAATAAATTGGAAAAATGTTACCTATAGTTTTTCATACAAGACATGAAATATACATCTAGACAATGATAATAATATTTCAACGAACACCTTCGTATGATAGTCACTCAGCTTAAGTTAAATCCGAACGTGTTTCGGCGGTAAAACAAGAGTATTCCTGATTCTGACCAACCAGCAATGAGATGCTGCGTTCTTGCATTTTGAGTGCTGTTATGGACATCTGTGACGGCAGTTGTTTCATTAGCTACTCTATCTGTCACTCCCGACGAAACCTTTAGGTATTGAAACCGTAGGTGTCCCTCTAAAAACAGCGGTTAGCGATACAGGGTAGTAATTAGGTAATGTAAACATTAACAAGTCCTCGTTAAACTTTGACCAATGGACATGTATGTATACCTATCAAGAAACTGTAATTTTTCAATGCATAATTAGGTGCTTACCTGCTTACCCATATGAGGTAGTAATTTGATGATGGCCAAAGAAATATCTTGTGTTGAATATCCTTCAACTTGACCGATCATTACTCACCACGCTATCTAATCAGAGCTTTTTTCCACATAGCTGTCAGAGTCGTTGAGCTATAAAGTGCCGTGCAAAGCAATAAACTCAAGTCCAGTTAACACACTTCTTGACTCGGGTTCATAATGTACAGCAGTAATAGTATAGGAACGTTTAATTTTATTCCCGATTTAGTAAATGCCACGGTACCTACTAAAGGCCAGTTTCAACGAAATTAAGTTTTTAATAGCAAAAAAAGGTTGAACTTTATCCTTAACTTAAGTTTTGCTCATTTTGAAGTTGACGTTCAATTAAGTATAAACGTTGGTTTCTTGCCTTTCTATGAACCTAGTTACTTACCTTTTGGTATCTATTCGGGGAGGATAAGTACCTAGTGTAAATGATGTTTGTGTTGGCTCACAGAATGAGGTATCACGAAGAGGGGGGAGTAGCTGTATGAGTTTAACTACCACATAATACGTGGTAGTTTATATTATAAAAATTCTAAGCTCTCGTCATATAAAAACCATAGGACGAGTTCAATTGCGTATCAATAGGAGCGATTTAATTCTCCAATTTAGATCATATCCAGGAACCCCAAATACCAGGATTGGATGAATTAAGGCCATATTCTTCATTCCACCTTTGGGAATCGAACCCATAACTCGCGGAAGCCTGCAGCTCGAGTCAGTCGGGCTAGCCACTAGGCCATCCGTGAGCCCTGCGACAACAATTATCTCTACAGCGACTATTCACCTCGTACAATTCATTTGATAATTTCCTACCATCTTCCGCCTTCGGTTAGGTGCTTAATTCCATCGGAACAATACCAAGCATTTCCTTACTGCAGTAGGATCTTTGTTTCTCATCGGCACACTTATTCAGCGATTGGATAACCTGAGGTTAGCCGGATAATACCGCAATCCTTTCAAGGAAACCATAGTGGCCGCAGAGGATATTCTAGTCCCAGCCATTAACGGTTCATGTAGACGGAAGAAAGGTTCTGGGCATCTTGATGAAGGAGTATTCCACCGGGCTAACAATAGCCCACGAGGAGTAAAACTGGGAAAGATAGCTCATTCAAGTCAGTATTTAATGATTTCAGGAGTTATAGTTACTTGAAGGAAACAGTTTTTTAATTGGAGGATTTTTCTTGACATTTCTACTGAAGCAATTTTGACCTTTCAAGTCTTGTACTTATTCGACGAACCACCCCCCAGCGGTGTGACACAACACTTCCATATTTTGATACGTACATTTCTGACACAATCTGATTATATTTTGACTACTTTTGACTCAAAAGTTTTGAGGCTGTTTTGGTCAAAATATAAAAAAACTCACTACGCTAATTCAAAAACTCATCTAAAATAAAAATAGGTAATATTTTCGGAATATAATAAGCATCCACGAATTTTGCAGGTAAAACAAAGATTTTTAGACCAAAACTGAACGTTCATTTTTGTGGCCAGGAAAGAATGGATACTAAAAAAAACTGATGTATAGAATTCTGTTCGTAATTCCCTGGTCGAACAGGGAGATAGGTCTTACAGAGGCAAACATCCTAGTTCAAGGAATTGGAATGAAGGTCGAAGAATTGAGGGAGATATGGCCATTCCCGTAAAAATGCTCACAGACTGTCACACAGACAATATTTTCAGGAAATGATTTTGAGTAAAAATGCTTTAGTAAACATTTTTTTGAAGCTCCGATCCGATTTTTGATTGTAGGACCTACACTATATTTCCATACACTTATATGGAAGTAAAAGTAAAGCGAGTTTGGCGAATACTTCAATACTGCAAGACGCATTAAATGTAGTAAATTTTACTACAACAGTATGATCCTGAAGTAGACTAGTCATGGTGCAAGCAGGCGCCTAGTCAGCTCAGGACTTAGGTGGAAGGATTCCTTGTGACGTCACAAAGGCGACCACACCTCCTTTCTCGTGCACTCCGAACTGCCGCGGCAATGCGTCCGCCTTTGGATCGAGCCGGACATCAACGCCCACGTACATTTGAAGGTCCGTGTGTCCTGCCGCATGGGCGACTAACCAACAACTTTCATCAACATTCAGGATTCCTTTATTATTTCAATCCAAATGGATATACTCCAACTACTTCTGAAGAAGTTGTAGAACCCCATAATTCAAAAAGAAACTCAAATTGAGAGAATGGAAGTAGTTTGTTCCACGAAGCTTTCTTGAGTTTCGAAACATTTCAAGTTTCTATTAGAATTTTCGAGTTTTTTTTTTTGTAAAAATGCCGAATGCGAGTTGCCTACTTAATTATGATAAACTTCAAGTATCGACAAAAATTATTATGCATTCCTCTTTTTCTCATCGTAGTTGGCTGTCGCATCAATTGTCCAACGATCTGGCTGAGGTCAAAAACGGATTCGTCGTTAGTGCGAAACGTGGAAACCTTTTTCACTTTGAATTCCCAATTGAGTTGGACTCGTTCTCCGGCTGGAATAATGTCAGTGTCCATTCGCAGTTGGCCAGCATTTGCGGCTGCACGCAACTCTTGTCCGAAGGGCAACAATTTATTATTGCGAACGAACTGGTCAGGCGACAGTTTCCGTTTAATATCATTAAGTAACAGAGTCAAGGGAAAAATGTGAGCGGAAAATTAGCCTTCAAATAGTTCAATAATAAGTGCCTACCTATGCTAGTTTTTTATTCGGAGGATTTGAATTGAAAGCTGATGTTAAAAATGCGGTTTTGATGTGGAACACTTGAGACTCCATAATCAATGCTAAAATGAAATAAGTTTATGATAACCGCTTATTAGGCAATTATTACCTATACAAAATCCCCCACCCTTTTAATTTCGCAGAAAGACCTTATCAGTTGTATGTCAATTCGACAGCGCCCAAATTATGGCTTGAGTAAACCATACTTCTTTTAGGTTGTACCTGCCTTGGCACTTGTACATACAGCAATTTCACGATTAAGATTGTCTTCCCTAAAGGTGTCGATTTCTCAGCTCATTTGCTGCAATTTTTGTTCCATACATTTTTTTGTGAGCCCAAGGGAAAGGACACTTTTTCCGTATTTTCGACTTACTTCCAGTAAAATGGCCATAAGTCCTTCAAATTTGAGAGCAATTACAAAAATCAGAATACCGTCGGAAAGGCAGTTAAATTTCCTATAAACTCAAAGTATCCCTAGCTCTTCAACATTTAGTTGAAATTGCAAAACTTTGGGCCAAAGTCGAGAATTGTTCAAATCTCAAGTTTGTTTAAACACTCTGTAATTCGACTCGAAAATTCTATGTTGAAAAAATAGATATGCCGTCTTCTCGACAAGGATAAGCACTTTCCCGTTATGCTGTTTCCATGCTTCAATGTGAAAATTCTTCACAGATGATCCTTTATTATTGGTTCACTGGCTATGGCAAAAATCGGTGGCTTATTGGCTCAGCGGTCTTGCTTGTCTGCCGCCTTGACACCGTTGGCCGTGAACGTGTGGGATATTCTTGTTTTCGGTCGATTAATCTTCCCGCACTGATCGCATTTTTCGGGCTAATTTTTTTCTGCTACGGCCAATCTGCTACCTACTCCCACATTATCGTTTAGGATCACTATGTGAAAGTCGGTCAGATCTTTCACTTGCCAGGATCACGTTGGAGCGGAAATTCGCCCAGTCTAATGTTGTAAAAACGATAGTCGCATAAATTTTTTTCTAATACATTTTTTTTTAAATAAAGTGTCATTATGATTAAGCTGTGATAAACAATGATAAAGCTTGCGCTGACTGAATTTCAGCACAGACAAAACAGTTTTCTGCTAAATTATGTTTTATCGGTTGTTTACTCAGTAGAGTGGAGAACAGCGCAGTTCGAACGGTTTCTTGGAATTTATATGAACTTGCGCGCCACGTCCCTAATTGCCTGTTATACGAGTCAATTCTGTCAGAGCCTCCGATATTTTATTTTTATGGCAACGATACATTTTGCAACTTGTAGTGAAAACTATGGCATCATACCTTGCATTTATGTTTTTATGGAAAAACGATTAGCTGTTCGAATCTCCCTTGCCTGACTGCGCTTCTGTCTAATTCTGATAATAACAGCCGACTTGTGTGAATGGGTGACTCAATGGGTAATTATTGTGCAATTCGTCGGAGCCGTCGTTGTACAGGAGGTTAACTCGGATTTTCCCCAGAAACACGTAGCAAGTGATTGCCAGGGTTCGAAAAACGCACTGCAAGTGTTGGAGGTATGGCCATTCTGCGAGCTCCATAGCAACTAATAATTGGTTGGCTTGCTAGCGGAACTCATTGTGCGGAGCTTATTAGTTTCGCTTCAAATAGAATTTCTCATCTCCAAACTCTCGACATTGGAGGAATTGAAATGGGTAATTTTTCTCCATTTGCCGGCGAGTGCCCATTACAGGCCAAAACCAAACCCCAAATGAAGAAGGTAGATAGACTTTCTTCCATTTTCTACCTACAAATCCGATCTGCGAGTGTTCCTTCAAGTTTTCAATCGTCGCTCTATCCTTGTTCGTCGAACCACCGTTCCACACGAACAGCATGGCTGTCATGTACCAGCATATTGGTAGAACGTTCAGATTTTACAGCTCAACCCCGAAATCGACATTGTCAAGCAGGCCCGTACCCAGGCCATGCCCCCCTCCTAAAAAAAACTTTTCTGGAATTCCTTCGCCTAAGTACATGATATATTTTTCATTATAAAACTGTCAAGTGTCAAACTCGCAATGAAACCGAAACTCAATCTCATCGTCAAACTCGAAATCGAACTCACAATGATGCAGAAACTCATACTCGAAGTCAAACTCACAATAAATAGGAACTCGAAGTCATGGTCAAACTCGAAGTCAAATTCGCAATGAAACAGAAACTCAAGCACATAATCAAAATTGAAGACAAACTCACAATGACACAAATACTCGAACTCATTATGGATAACGAAGTCAAACTCACAATGAAACAGAAACTCAAACTCATAAACGAACAGAAACTCAAACTCATAGTCAAACTCACAATGCAATAGAAACTCGAACTCATAATCGGAATCGAAGTCAAACGCACAACGAAACAGAAACTCAAACTCATAAACGAAATCGAAGTCAAACTCACAATGAAACAGAAACTCAAACTCATAAACGAAATCGAAGTCAAACTCACAATGACACAGAAACACGAACTCATAGTCAAACTTGAGGTCAAACTCACGATGGAACAGAAACTCAAACTCATAAACGAAATCGAAGTCAAACTCACAATGCAACAGAAAATCAAACTCACAAACGAAATCGAAGTCAAACTCACAATGAAACAGAAGCTCAAACTCATAGTCGAAATCGGAGTCAAACTCACAATGCAACAGAAACTCAAGCTCATAATCGAAATCGAAGTCAAACTCACAATAAAACAGAAACTCGAACTCATAATCAAACTTGAAGTCGAACTCGCAATGGAACAGAAACTCGAAACTTGAAGTCAAACTGGCAATGAAACTGAAACTCAAACTCATGATGAAACAGAAACTCGATTGACTATGAGTTTTTGTTTCTGCTCCATTGTGAGTTTGACTTCGATTTCGATTATGACTTTGAGTTTCTGTTTCATTGTGAGTTTGACTTCGATTTCGATTGTGAGTTTGAGTTTCTGTTTCATTGTGAGTTTGACTTCGATTTAGATTATGAGTTTGTGTTTCTGTTTCATTGTGATTTTGACTTCCATTGTTTGACTTGGAGTTTGAGTTTCTGTTTCATTGTCAGTTTGACTTCAAGTTCGATTATGAGTTCGAGTTTCTGTTTCATTGTGAGTTTGACTTCGATTTCGTTTATTAGTTTGAGCTTCTGTTTCATTGTGAGTTTGACTTCGATTTCGTTCATGAGTTTGAGTTTCTGTTTCATTGTGATTTTGACTTCGATTTCGATTATGAGTTTGAGTTTCTGTTTAATTGTGAGTTTGACTTCGATTTAGATTATGAGTTTGTGTTTCTGTTTCATTGTGATTTTGACTTCCATTGTTTGACTTGGAGTTTGAGTTTCTGTTTCATTGTCAGTTTGACTTCAAGTTCGATTATGAGTTCGAGTTTCTGTTTCATTGTGAGTTTGACTTCGATTTCGTTTATTAGTTTGAGCTTCTGTTTCATTGTGAGTTTGACTTCGATTTAGATTATGAGTTTGTGTTTCTGTTTCATTGTGAGTTTGACTTCGATTTCGATTATGAGTTTGAGTTTCTGTTTCATTGTGAGTTTGACTTCGATTTAGATTATGAGTTTGTGTTTCTGTTTCATTGTGATTTTGACTTCTATTGTTTGACTTGGAGTTTGAGTTTCTGTTTCATTGTCAGTTTGACTTCAAGTTCGATTATGAGTTCGAGTTTCTGTTTCATTGTGAGTTTGACTTCGATATCGTTTATTAGTTTGAGCTTCTGTTTCATTGTGAGTTTGACTTCGATTTCGTTCATGAGTTTGAGTTTCTGTTTCATTGTGATTTTGACTTCGATTTCGTTTATGAGTTTGTGTTTCTGTTTCATTGTGAGTTTGACTTCGATTTCGTTTATGAGTTTGTGTTTCTGTTTCATTGTGAGTTTGACTTCGATTTCGTTCATGAGTTTGAGTTTCTGTTTCATTGTGATTTTGACTTCGATTTCGATTATGACTTTGAGTTTCTGTTTCATTGTGAGTTTGACTTCGATTTCGATTATGAGTTTGTGTTTCTGTTTCATTGTGATTTTGACTTCCATTGTTTGACTTCGAGTTTGAGTTTCTGTTTCATTGTCAGTTTGACTTCAAGTTCGATTATGAGTTCGAGTTTCTGTTTCATTGTGAGTTTGACTTCGATTTCGTTCATGGGTTTGAGTTTCTGTTTCATTGTGAGTTTGACTTCAATTTCGTTTATGAGTTTGTGTTTCTGTTTCATTGTGAGTTTGACTTCGATTTCGATTATGAGTTTGAATTTCTGTTCTATTGTGAGTTTGACTTCAAGTTTGATTATGAGTTTGGGTTTCTGTTTCATTATGAGTTTGACTTCGATTTCGATTATGAGTTTGAGTTTCTGTTTCATTGTGAGTTTGACTTCGAGTTTGACTATGACTTTGACTTTCTGTTAGATTGTGAGTTCGGCTGCGAAATTTATAATGGGTTTGAGTTTCTGTTTAATTGTGAGTTTGACTTCAAGTTTGTGTTTGAATTCGAGTTTCTGTTTTATTGTGAGTTTGACTTCGAGTTTGACAATGAGTGTGAGTTTCTGTTTCATTGTAGGTTTTACTTCGAGTTTAAGTATGAGTTCGAGTTCTCCATTATGAGTTTGAGTTTCTGTTTGATTATGAGTTTGAGTTTCGGTTTCATTGTGAGTTTAAGTTTGAGTTCCCCCGATTTTGGAGTTAATGACAATACCGTTGGAAGGGTACCGTTGGAAAGCCCTTAAATTTCAATGTTTCGGTATTTGCAGCTTCCTAATATAAAATGAGCGGAAATTTAGACCAAAGTCGAGAAATGCTCAATTTTATAGAATCACCTTCCTTCAAACCTTTGTATCTACAGTCTTTGTATCTAGTTGTTGAATCAAAAACTCTGCAGGTGGAGATAGTTACAACGGTTGAAGTTGTGTAATAAATTGTCGGATTCTGTTGCTAGTGTGACACGGAGCAAAGTCGTAACGTCATATTTCAAAGTCTCTCTCGTTGTAATAACAGCCAATTTCACCACGCGCCGCCTGATAAGAAAGCCGGTCTTATCGTAACGTGGGCTGCTGGTACTCCAGGGCGGAGACCCACACGTTCCAAACAACGGGTCAAGACGTTGCTTCAACTGGGTGCAGGCAAAACAGCGGTGTTATAGCCATGCAACATCTGATAAGGACAATGGTTTCATTTGATAGGTTCTATACGTGGGTGCTCCTGCACATGGAATGCATCTTAATGAATCAAAGGGCGAAACGCTCATTGTAGCTCTCGCCAATATTCCAAACAAAATTTAATAATCAGCTTCAATTAGGTACTAAGCTGCAAGAAAGAAAACAATTTTGCATAAGCATGAAAACGTTCTTTTCCACAGTTTGCCGAGCAATAGGGAAGTGCAAAGTTGCTGCCACTAACAAAGATTGCAGATCTCAACTCACGACATCATGTTGGTCGGTCTCCAGCCGCTTTTCACTGATCGTCCCAAGTTAGAAGTACAGACGTGACTAGAACCGTCAACATCGTTTGATGACTTGCATTCCAACTGTTGTTATCCGCTCGGCGAACAGTGAAAGCTGCTGTCCGAATTTCTAAACGGTCAAACGAGTTCACGAGAGGTCAGATTGAACACTATGGCGGATAGTCGGGTAACTAACTCATGCCGCCCGCACTACAAGAGCTGCCATTGGTACCTGGCACTCCCAGTTTGATAATACGTAGCGTTGTATCAAGTTTCGCCGATTGTCCTTCGCATAACTTGTTGCGAAACCTCGGCTATTGGAGAGTGAAGTAGGTAAACCTATTAACACTAATTGCTCACTGAACTGACAAATTGGATAAGCCTTAGCGATATAAATATGGCTGTCCGAATGAACGTATTACTAGAAAATATTTATAGGTACCACTCAAAGTGATAATACGATATTTGGTTAAATAAATATAAATGAACGGTTGCTGCGCGTCATCATTATCTACAATTGTGTCATACTCAACTGCATGAATTCGCCTACCTATCAAGAGGTATACGCTCAAATTTTCAACAGGTTTTGACGAATTTAGTTAACAGTTTATGCTGATCAGCCATCACCGCCTAGGAGATACCTAATTGACGTTTTTGAAGATGAACACAGAGTAGCCTTCTTTTGTCCAGAAAAATATCCGAAACGTTATTTACAATTTTTGCCTGAACCTCCGGTCCGATTTCATTCATTCTTGGTAATTTCAAAACCACCACCTGTGTGTGAAAATACCACCTAGGGTGTGAAAATATTTAGTTTCTGTTTCTAGGCAAAACTGCTCTTCGATGCCCATCGATTCCTTCTGATGAAATCCTCATGTGAAATTCAAATGACCCCCTTTCAAGATTATCGCGATAGGTACCTATCTCCGATTTGAATAGCGCAGATCATTCAGCCTTCAATCCATGTACGGCGGCCGTGTAGCAACAGTTGAAGAACCTGTTCGCCGGCAATAATTAAGTTTTGGGCGGCTAAATCTCAAAAATGGATCTCGTTAATGATTTCACTTCATCGTCAATCGTTGTGCGAATCTGTCGCTAATCAATCGCTAGAATTTCGAAACCGGCAATCACCGATTCGGAGTCGGAGGGTGAAAATCAAAAAGAGAGTCACGTTCTTGCCATCAGGGTTTTAAATATCGACGAATTCACGACAAAAGTCCCTGAACTTTATGAAGTGCAGGGTCATTACAAGTGAGTAAACAGAGCAAAATTTCAGGCTCGTTAGCTGCTGGATCCTCGAACATATCCGAGAGAATTAACTCGCTCGTTTCAAGGCTGCCAACATTCAGCGTCATACCCTAACGACAGTCCCCGGAACCGGTCAGGGCTGTCAATATTACTGGAACGGTCCGAGATGATGAACGCTATATCTATTTAACTACCTATAAGTTATCATCATTAAATGCCCCGAGCATGTCAAATTCTGTACCTGTAGCAATATGATGTAAGTTGTGCCCTTTCAATCGTGAAGTCAACATGCAGTTACGGGTTGCCTCGGTCGAGGTAATGGCGGTTATGGAAAGTTCACGGTGCGATGATCACCGGACATAATATTCGGTTTGATGTTTTGCTCTACTGCTTCTTACTATTCGCTACCAATAATATTCATCAGTCTGCCATTAACACCGGTCTAATTTCGAGGAAAAATCAAAGAAAGTGTGGAGTTTTCTCGATGGAGTTTTCTGGCGTTTTCCATGTACCCTCTGATTCGTAGATCTCATACCGTGCAATGGTTACCACTGTTTGGGGTAAATTAAGCATCGGAAAAAAATAAAATGCCTAACTACCCTTATAAAATCAATAGATTGAGTTACTGGAAGGGATATTTCCCTGTATGCTACATAACGAAAAATTCTGATTGAAGAACTAGATCATCCAAACCAATTCATTTTTACGACAAAGAACGATATTCTAGGTTTTCCTTGTAGAGGAGCATCCCGACAAGAGAATTTCTCAATTGCAGTGTATCACAGTACATAAGTGCTGAACATGAGTCTAGAGCGACATGTCCTGAATAGTTCCGGCCCTCTACTTGAGGGCGGCAGGGCACGCCCGGGACAACTTCGGTTGTCGGGCGAAAAGGCCAACGTCGTTTTACTTTACTTATACACATTATTCATTGCCAAGTTTACCTAAATGAACAACACATTCTGCTGATAGAAAATCGTTCAGAAAACGTTCTGGTAATTTTGTATGAAGTGAAAATTTCTTCCGAACTTTTGGTCCGTTTCTTATTTTCGGACAACCACCATAATTATCTGATTCCATTCACTTACCTTGAATGAAATATTGAAGTACTGCATTTCGAAAATTGCTGCTTGCATAGCATCAGGATGTCGTTCTGCCATGCCGTTAATCCGGGTTCCAAGTCGAAGCAGTAGGCGCGTTCTGCAGAACCTTGAACGTTGTTGAACTCTATCGTCATGAGGCCAAGTAGCCAGCCATAGTCCAATCCAGTGCCCAGCCCAGGATTGAACCTGGCCACGGTCTGACCTCGAAACCGCACCCGGGACGCCCGCACCTCCGAGGCTCCTCAGACGCGAACCGGCTCCTTTTGAGATCCTGCACAGTACTCCTATCAAGGCCTGAGATCGGTATTGTTCTATACTTGAGAGGATCCTTCGTTTCCTGGTTGAGTTCGTCTGCTTTTAATTTTCGTCGTACCATTCACTAAGAGGGGGGAGGGGGCTTGAGTACCATTATAATCGGTCTATTGACGCACTATTGAAGCTTACGTACCTGACTGGATTCATAACCATGTACCAAAAGATTTTCGCCCCCCGACAGTAGTGTGCACATCAACACCTGCAAATACCAATATTGGCATAGGACACACAACACAGGGTGACAGTATGTTGACACGGACGGATTGGCAATTATGCGCTGTGCTGCGCCCCGTCAATAATGCGTTCTTAAGTCGGCCATACACTGACTGGTGGAGGGGGTAAGAAAATGCATTGCTGTGATCGGTTGAGGTGGCGTCGGCGTTGAACCCAGTAAATTTGATTGGAGTTTCCAAGCCACATTCCCATGATCGTCTTCCATCCTACTGACAGCGATCGGATAGTGCCATTGAAAAACAGCTTCATTTCATAGAAGGTATTGTTCCCAGCCAAATTGGACGGGCATTTCTGCGAATTTGATATTTTCGTCAGCTTACACGAAGGAAACAAAGAGATAATGTTATTTTTGACCTTGCGACTTTTTCATTTCCACTTTACTCGGATTTCCTGACCCTTTCAGAAGCGAGGCTTCAGCTTCTGAATTCCGTTATACGGAAAATCCCTACCGACGCAAAAAACGAGAAATTCGGGAGGGTCGATTTTACTACAAATTTTCAATGTCTAGGTTTTGGGAGCCTCGGAATATGAATAGGTTGTGAATATGAATAGGAATTGTGGATAAATTCAATTTGGAGTTGTTGAATTGGTCGATTTTGAATTGAATATAAATACCAATTGTATATTAAATTAAAATACAAATTTTGTTTAATCCTCATAGATCCTTGGATTGATCAACCAAAATATTCTTGATGTACCTATCATACTCTTGTGCTATATCAGCCAACCTAATTTCAGCCAATTAGACTCTAGTCTGGCCACGAATTAATCGCCGTCGGCACATGATTGACGATTGCCTCCCGGCTCAAATTGAACTATGGCCTGTACTTGTTGAGGCTTAATATTTCCAATAAAATAGAATTCATTTCAATTGGATTCACAATTTCTGAATAGTGAATTGTTCATTCAATAGGGTTAAAAACGCATTGCACTCGAAAAATTATGCATAATTCGCAAAAAATGCGGCGTGCCCGTCACGCTTGTCCAACCGAGAGGAACTTGTGGGCTCATTTGATTGTCGTTATGTCGATTATAATATAATCATATTATGATGTTTTATTGAAAAATTCGGGGGTACCCAGAATAACACATTTTTCACGCTTTTCGCGTAGGCATTTGCATGCAACCGAGTTTCGACTTACGTTCGAGATTATTCAAAAAATGATGCCTAATAAAGTTTTGGTACGCCTACTTTTTACAAAAATTTACCTAGGCACCCGATCCGTCATTCCTTTTTTGAGACCTGCTCATACCAAATTTACGGATTTTTTCCCAATTTTATTCTCACCCACTTACAACGGAAGCAAATCAAGTTATCGGATCAAAATAATAGAACTACACTTCGACGCCTTGAAAGGCTCAAAACCGTTCATTTTCGTCGCCAGAAAAAAAAGAAATACCAAACTCTTCAAATATTTTGGATCATACTGGATATAATACAGCCCTGATGAAAAATTTAGAAAGTAGGCATCAAAACGTTGGAAAAGTATTGAAAATCGTGTGAGAGTAGGTAATGATAAAGCTGAGTAATAAAGCAGGGAGAGTGAGTAATATAGCAGGTAAGTATACTGGATGCAGGCGGCCATTTTGGCGAACGCTAATTCAGTCTAACCGACCTAGCATAAATTGATACGTTTTCTGAAAATACGAACCAATCTTCGGAAATAATATTATTGAAGCAAAACTGCGAAGCGAGCAATTTATGCGAACATTTCCGCGAATATTCGATAAATGACGATCGTTCGGGAGACGCGAAATTCAAAACGATATTGACCAACGTGTCCCATTACCAAGGCCGTCACTGCTTGAGGGCATCGTTTTTCCCATAAGCCATCCAGCGATGGGAAAGGTAATTTGATCCCGCCGGACGATCATGTCACGACATTGGTGATGCGAATCAATAACATCCCCAATATGTAGGCCAGTAGATGTGTTCGACATTCTTTCATTTTGAAAAGGGTTACTTGACAAAGAATATTGAAGGCAAAATATTCTAGCCACCCTGCTCTGCGTGGTTCTGATTTCGAATTTCCAAAACGCCAAAGACGTTGATAAAGGCTAATAATAGAGAGTACTCAGTTCATTTTCCAAAATTAAATACATCATTCATGAATGTATTCATGAAAACTTACTGAAGAAATGTATTATAGACACCTATTGGCTCTACCTGGCTTATCTTATTTATCTTGGTTTCAATTTTTCAAATCCCAGATGCCAATATTTCGGTTTTTAATTTCACTAAATTTAGCAATCGTGTTACTGCCACAGACGAAGAGTTGCGGCAGAAACATGATTCCTGACGAGATTCCAAAATATATAAAATCTGACTGGTACGAAGAGTTGAAAATGTAGGTATCAAAATATGGAAGGATTGTGTGTCATCCGCGCACCACTGGTTTGAATTTCTGGAAAGAAAGGCAAAAGTAGTCAGCTTGGTAGTTGTACATCCAAAAGTATTAGATACCTTCACGTCCTTCTGAAGTTGTACTTCTGGTTACAGTAGTGCCATCGCATTTCGAGGTTTATGAAAATGAATTTTAATCTGAGGTAAACATATAACCATGTTTTGATAAATTTTCGACCTAGATCTTCACAATTCAAAAACTGTCCAAATTTTTGTCGGTTTGGCTCAAATTTTTACGTACCTAGTAAAATATGGGATTGGTTATAGAAATAATGAGTTGCTCCCTGCAACCTTCTCGTTTTCGTGTTCCAAAAATTGTGAAATTGTTCCAAAAGTGAAAATTCCAAAATTGTAAAATCCAATTCTGCAATAATGTTCTTGTGCGCTGGTCAAATGTTTTGCGCCGTTGGAGGTCGCGAGTGTAACTGACCCACAGCCGGAACGTCGATTGTGGCTCAGCTCATTCTGGCACGACGTCGCTGTTTGTTTAATGGGGACAGCCTCAATCAGCGCCTTAGGAATCTTAAACACCTGCAAAGGACATCGGCAGAGGTTAGCCAGTTTGTCTTCTGCTGATCGTTGACGAGCCAATGGATACTTCGGTTGCGTTTACTCCATTCCCCCATTGAATGGCATCCAGAGATATTACTGGGTAATGGCGAGCCAACAAGTGTGGGTAGATAATATGGTAAAATAAAACCAGTGGTGCGTAGATAACACACAATGCTTCCATATTTTGATAAGTACATTTTTGACACGAATTGATTACCTACGATTTGACTGCTTTTGACGTGTGTTCCTCCAATTGAAATGCATATTATCGCCTCTCATATTTTCAGCTTTGAATTCAGGATTTGCGGTTGAATTTTGCGAATTTCCAGGTTCACGTATAACAATCAATCATTGTTGACCGGTAAACTCAGGAAAGCGTGCATTTCAAATTACGTCAGTTCAATTTTCAGTGCCGCAGTTCAACTCAACTCGGAGGGAAAGTTCCAAGGTCTTGTTTACGGTGTTGAGCGCAAATACACATTTTGATTTCAGTTCGGGACCGCATTTTGTTCAACGGAAATTCGTGCCTGTGCACTGCCATACCTAATAGTGGAAACTTTCGTCTGGTTTTGTTATTGTTGATTTTCCTTTCCTCGTCAGTCGATCAGATTCGATCCGAAATCGTGTTTACAACGACTATCATTTGTATGACAGTTGCATTGAAATGCGATACGTCGCAAAACACTTGCATATGTTTTATAATACGATAATTTGGCGATTTTAGGCGTTTTGAGGATTTTTTTGATATTTTTGACCTAATGGCCTCGAAAGTTGTCAAAATATATTTAAGGTCCTTATACCGAAGGACACTTATACATAAGGTCCTTGTATGAAAGGAATTAAATTGTGTCAACAATTTACGTATAAAAATACGGAAGTATTGTGTGTTAACTACGTACCATTGGTTTTTCATTGAAAACTCTACGGAAGTCTATTTTGCAATAATGGTGAGACGCTGGGTAATGGTGGGATCTGAAGGGTCGTTCACTAAGGATCATGTAAGTTCAGATTGCCTTCTATACGAAGGCCCTTTTGATCGCAAGTTGACCCTTTGTCTCGGCAGCCCGTCCGATTCCTTCAAAGGGGTACATTGTTACCTCGACCATTAATATTGAAGGAATGCTAACATGAACCTCTCCAGCCCTCTGATCTTGCAAACCTTAGTTGGCCGAGCTTTGAAAGGATCAGGTCATACCACCTCAGGTTTCTCTCTTCTGCGCCGAGAACAATAAATGTGAAAATTTTGGGCATGGTGCAGTGCAAAATTTTTGATTTTGTATTCGATAACACAGGTTTACAGGAAAGGGTCAGTTTCTCGCGCTCTGGGAAAACCCATTGATTTTTAGGGAAGTTTAATTTGCGAGCGATTTGGACTTGGAAAAAAAAGAAAAAATGGCACCTCAAAAACACAAAAAATGTATCTTTCAGGTCGCGTGAAAGTTTTTTTTTTTAAACCTGTAGCTGTGTTACCACCATCTCATAATCTAGTTACCACCATTTCGATCGCTAGTAGAAACCATTGGTATGGGCTAAACGATTTTCGGTAACTTGAATTTCGCTCCAAGTAGATCAAAAATTAAGAAAAACGCGCTGTAAAAATTAAAAAAGCCTGAACGCTCAAATCGGTAAAAAATTTTTGTCACTAAAAATAAAATAGAAAATTTAAATTGACATTGTTGGAACATTTTACCGAGTTTCCCTTGAATTGACAAACTGTTGCATCAGTCGGCCAACATGGCATTTCTAACTCGGCGTCATTTGGGTTACCGTGAGCTTTCTCCTCTTCCGTTTCCTAATGTGTAGTCGTTTGTATACCGTACGGTTTCGTCGGTGAACCTCAAAACACCCGACCCTTTAAAGTTCTTCCGTACGCCGAACAAAGGAGCCCGAGTAGTTGTAGATGGCGTTATAATGACTAAGAGAGGTCTAAGTGTACGTTAAGACGCGCAATTCAAGTAAGAGTTTAGTATCCCACAGCTCTGAGGTTAGGTACTTTGGATTTGGATGTATGGTGGATTTCATTGAGTGCGTTTTGACTTTCGAAGGTGTTTTTTTGCCGTAAAAATGAACCGATTTGAGGGTTCCAGGTCTTTAACGCACCTTACAGAATCCGCTGGTATTTTTACGTCCATATTTACGAAGTCAATGAAACTATTGGCATTTTTTTTGCCACAAAAATGAATCGATTTGAGCTAAATCGTTGATTTACCTTGCGTTATATGAGTACTTTGCGCAGTACTGTTCAATTGATGCTTCTGACTCGAGTGTGATGGAAAGAGATGGAAAAATCATTTCCGCTGATTTACCTGCACGATTCAATTTTCGCGGCCTCGCCCCGTCTTATGATTCCGTGTGTTCTATCGGGCTGGGAAATTGGAAAAATTCATGGAAAAATCGAGATCCTGAGCTCATCGTTCCTGTTCGTTGTGGATGAGCGTTTTCCAAAGCTTCTCGGCGGAATTAGTTTTTTGCCGGGTGGAAATAAATTGATTCACCCCGGACGCGATATTGCTCCGGTAATCGTCGGGCTTCGCTATCGGCCAGCACTCCGGTATTTAGAGGGTTATTAATGGCGGTTTCAAAATTATGAACCCAGTAAACTTTAGTCGGGGAGAGCGATGTTTCCTAAGCCAAACGCCAAAAACCAACGGCACCCGCAGATACCGTATTGATACTGCTGCATTTTGGAAAGCAACATTTTTTATAGCAACATTTTGAGGCTGCTAGGATAAAAAAACACTGTTCTGGCCTGGTCCAACTTGATCCGTGTGGCCTGGAACGATTCCTCCTATAGGGATCCAATGCGGACATGATATCGTAAGTTTCGGCAGCATAAAATAAAGTGGATTTTGAAAATGATGCCGGAGTTTTTTGAGCGTTTTTCCGAATCTTCTTGTTCAATTTACCTTAAGCTAGTTTTTTCTAGGATTTCGGAAGAATATTTTTCATCCTTCCTATGAAGAATGATCAAGGAAGATGGACCATCGACGATTCACTGTCCTGAACAGGATGATGATGGCCAGCTCTATTTATTACGGGGCCAGATGATGCGGAACGTACCAACCTTCAAGGAAATGACCTAACCGCTAACGTTGAATCGTATAACTTCCTCTTGAACCATTAACTCTTACAATCGAGCATAAAATATATTGCGGGAGTGAAGCTTCGGCTAAACTGATTGAAGTCAAAGATATCGATGCGGGGTAACGATTGGTTTTTAAAAACATGGAAGATTCGTAACATTTCATTTCCTATTCAATTCTGGATCAATTCTATAACTGGCGTTCTGGGGCGATTTGGAGAATTGAATTTTCGTAATTACCCATGTCCTCAAATTTCTTACAATCGGCTGCGATTCACCAAAAATAACCAGTGGTGGGTAGATATCGAACAATATTTCCATATTTTGAAACGTAAAACGTAACAATTTGATTATATTTTGACTGCTTTTGAGGGTGTTTAGTTAAAAAACTCACTATGCCAATTTTAAAACTCGCCTAAAATAAAAATACGCCGAGTTTTCGGATTATAAAAAATATCCACATATTCTGCAAGGTAAAACAAAGATTTTAAGACCAAGAACGCTCAAATCGGTTCATTTTTGTGGTCGGAGAAAAATAAAATAGAAAATACTTAAAATGCAAATATATCGGAAGTATTGAGAGTTATTCGAATTCCGATTAAACAGGGTCTTGCCGAGACAAACATTTCAGTTCAAGAAATTTGGAATAAGGTTGAGAATTGAGGGAGCTAAGGCCATTTATGTAAATGACCACAGACGGACACACCCACACTTGTTCAGGAAGTGATTCTGAGTAAATGTGTATGAGTAAAGGTTTTTGCTGAAGTTCCGTTCACATTTTAGGACGATTCCAATACTTTAATTTACCCTGTAAACATGGAAGTAATAATGAAACTTATCCGCCAAATAAAATTCGACCTTCTCGCTTTATTGCAATGAGTAATATCACTATTGATGCCGATAGAGTTGTTTAAAGGGTAAAACTAGGTTTTTGTAGTCGAAAAAATATTCTGAGGTCAAAATGGCACAATTCCGACCGGCGTCTGTCGCTGCGCATGGGCCACCGAGGGCCTTTCAGATGAGCAAAGTTGGCATGAAACTCGGCGGAAAAACGTTTCCTCGAATAAAAACGGTACCCGCAATTTGCTTGGCGATTTTCCCCTTTGGCGCAATTGCGAGCCGTTTCTTCCATCTCAATACTGGCTGAAAATCGGCCTAAGAAACGGAAGCCGGAGTTGCTGTAACTGGCTGTTCGAGAAAGGAGCTTCTCGTTTCATCGGCTGTTGTCGACAATGGCCTTAACTCGGGTCCGAGCGTGGAGAAGACTTGCGATGTCCGGTCTGCGGATGGACAGCAGGACGGGCCAAGGGTGGACGTGACGTGACAGGCGCGCGGGGCCCCGGGGCGTTCACCTTCGCCATACGTCTCTTCTTGCAGTCCTTCCTTGTCATGTCGGTGCGAAGGGGGAGTTTCAATCCGACAGTTCCCCATTCCTCGTTTCTTGGAGAAAATCGACTTCTTCGCCCTCGGATTTGTACTAGTTTGCAAACCTTATCCGTAAACAATCGGTTTAACGGCAGTGCAGAGCTGGGCCGAATAAAAATTTGGTTTACTCTCAAAAGAAAAATATCTAATAATAAAAAATTAAAAAAATAAACGATGTGCTGCGTTAAAACGATTGGTAGATAAGTACAAGATAGGTAAATGTATCTATAAAGCAGCATCAGATGCTATATAGATTCTATAACCTAGCTTTTGCTGGGTTGAAAAAAGTTTTTCTAAATCCTCATCTAGAATACAAATTTATACTGAAATGGTAGAAGAATAATAATAAATAAATGCTCAGATCTCACCACTTCGCCGTTGATACATGTCTTCCGAACAATTGACGTCTAATAATTAAGGTAAGGCAGCCAATGAACAAACGTCACGCCCGAAGCATTAACTAATTTATCTAGAGATGTTCATACGTGCAATATATTCTACGTTGCCGTCCAAAAAATAACTGCAATCCTCAATTTTCGATGAGTTCAGTTCCGAATAAAAACGATGACGCGATCGTCGGGGCATGATAGTTACCAGTTTTCGAACACCACAGTCACCGAGTTGATTGTCTGCCTGCGATGGATCTAACCTGATAAGGACCGGTTCCTCACGTTTAGATGTCTATACTTACAGGTGTCCCTGGGGATAATCGGGATATTATCAAGATACGTATTGGTAACTATTACTTAAACCTTGCGTCGTCGCAATAAAAATCGCGAATGCCTCGAAATTATGCAAATTTATTTTCATTTGGTTACTAATATTTTTCAAAACTTCGAAGAAATTCTGATTTTTGTTAAAGTGCTTACCTTAACATCAAACGTATCATTAGAACCATTTGAGTGGAAAAAGTAATTTTGGTTCATTTTTCTTAAGAAATGAACCTTTGTAATCGGTCGGGAAAAAATTTTTTTTAACACCCCCTGAAAATTTGTTGGTTTACGTTTCAAGGGGTGTAGAATCCGAATCTGCAATAAAAATTTTTTGTCCGTCCGCCGTACGCCGTGCGCCGTACGCCGTACGCCGTGCGCCGTACGCCGTACGCCGTACGCCGTACGCCGTCCGCCGTCCGGGGTTTTTCAGGGGGAAGGAGTTATCGAAAAATTTTGAAATTTTTACCAAAAATCAAGTTCCGTATCTAGTTGGTCCTAACGTCTCGCCAGAACCCTACCTTAATTTTAAGGACAGTAAAACAGCTGTTGAAGTGGTAAAAAATTCGCCGTTTTAAGGAAATTTGCAACATAGGCATGTGAGGTATCATTTTCTATAGATTTTTCTATGCTGAATCGAATGAGACCATCGCCACGCCGGTAGCTTCAACCGTTTAGGAGTTATTGCAGTTTTAGTGAAGCATTTTTGAGTTTTTTAAAATTTCTCCAATTCTGAATAACTCGAAAACGACTAGAGCCACAAAAATCGTTTTCCACTCGTTGGAATCCCCACAAAAACTTCTGTCCTCCCGATATCTTCAATTTAAAGAATTTGGTCGCATTACACAAATCAGCAAAACAAAAATTCGAAAAATTTGAGAATTTTGCCTCGGCTCTTAGATACGGTTGATTGATCTACTTACGACCACTAGCCTATTACACCAACGAGGTAACACACACACTATGACCAGTTGCGCTTGGCAACATGAAAGCGAGTCAGGCTTTAACAATGGTTCTGAGGCATTCTTTAGGCATTTTTAATTTCATTATTCAGAGAATTTAATAGTTATTATTATTCAGTTAATAATGAAGGTGATTAAGAATAGATTAAATGGTTAATTTAACGGAATTAAACGATCTGAAAAGATAGATAGGTAAGTATTTATCAAGCGAAGAGGATGATCATTTTTTGCCGGGTTGAAAAAACGTTTTTCTGAATCCCCCTCTAAAATACAAATTTATAGGTACCTACTGAAATTATAGAATAATAACAACTAAATTCTGAGTTTAAGGAGTACCGATATATCGTGAGGTTTGTCTTCGCAATCGAAAAATGAACCCCTGTGCAAAATTTGCAGAATTCTTCGGACATACCGAAAACTAATCTGCACAAGCCACTGATCTACTTAGCAGCGTTTTTTAATAACTTATTAGCTATTTATTCTTGTAACTTTTTCGAGGATCCTATTTATTCTTGTTTCCTCGTTAGAATGGAGGAAAAAGGGACATGACGACACCCCTCTAAGCAAAAGAACTACCTTGTAAAAATCCCAGTTTTCAAATATGAATAAACTTTTTTCAATCTGATAGTCCTTGAAGAATGGAATTTCTTATTATGGTTTCAGTTTACTTTGTTTTTACTTTTAATTAAATCGCAGTTATGCATAAACTAGAAGGCAATTCGAAAAAATTCAAAAAAATTGAATACCTACCAAATTTTATTAAAAAATCTAAAACAAACTATAAATTTTTCTAGGTGAGAGCGATTGAGTTTGAGAGTATGAGGCGAAGGGTCGTTTTACTCTCGCCAAAATGTAATAACTTGAATTTATAATATTGAATTCCGAGTTTTCGTTATTAGCTCGTTGCCTCCTTTTCAGTTGCATACCTACTCTTAGTGCAATTTTCTGATCTCATCAACCCTCCCTCGACTTAAGTAGGAAAAAAATTACGGTTCGCTCGGAACGATGACGCAAGTGAAATTAAATTTCTTTTTCAGTCGCACGCAATAAGAAAAGAAATGAAGAAAAGGAACAGAAAGGCATACCAATTAGGATCCAAGTTCCGAGAGGACATCAGTCCCGTTCAGGAGTCCCGTTATTGTGTCCCATTGTGACCGTCCTGCACTTCAGATGTCTAAGGCTTTGTTTTACTTTATGTTGAAAATAAAAATGCTGTTCGAATTGAAGTTTATCTCTGAAGTGACCGACGAAGACGACATGCAGTATTTCACCGAGAGTTCATCGATTTATGTACCGTCGATATTCCTACTACATCCCAAGTCGAATTTAGAATTAGCCAAACCCAATCGTGAATTTTAAAAAATCAATTTAAAAGTTTTCCAAATCAAATCGAAAAAACCGAAAATCCAAAAAACATTTTGAAATTATGGCTTTTTTGACATTTGAACGTTTTTGAGTACTTTGAAGAGAATTTAACGGATTATCTTGCCCGAGGTACACAACTAGAAAAAATTTGCTAAATTTTCGTTCTGTTTTTTTTTTTTTTTTTTTTTTTTAATCGGACAACCCCTTCCATGCGTTTTGCTGCGTACGGCGTACGGACAAAAAAATTTTATTGCAGATTTTTGTTCTAGAGTAAAAAATTTTTGGAGAGGTGTTGTAAAAACATTTTGCTTGACCGATTACTAGGTACATTATTTCTGGAAATAATGTACCAAAACTCTTCTTCTAGAATTAGTTATGAATTTTTTTCCCTTCATTTTGAATCGGTAGTAGAAACCTGCGATTCCCAATCGTGGCTACCTTATCTGAGTAAAAATGGGAGAAAATATAAAGTTGAAGGATCTCGGTATGTAATATTAATGAAATTTTCTCCTTGTTACAGGAGGTTGAAAGCTGAGCTACAAAGCTTGCGACGAAAGGGCACCACCAGCTTATGCATTAGCCGTGAAGAAGCAAACGACCATCCGCCTTTTCTCAGCGGCCGGGCATGCACGAGGTTTTTTGCTTTCTTAATATTTCATACCCACCTGTTTGGTGTTTTTTCACGTAGGCCCAATTACGTTTAAACGTTTGAAAAATACGACTTACAAAATGACCTTTATAAATGTTTGAAAGGCCAAGGTGAGACGTGCAGGGGGTGCTCCCTTTGTCCAACTATTTTAAAAATTTTAAAAAATTAAAATTGACTAAAACGTTGACATTTGTCTACTGTCTGCACATGCCTACTCAAAATTATAACTACTTCATCCCATTCAATATTCCCAGTTGATATCATTTATGCTTATGAGCAAAAAATCGATCAAAGGAAGAATTTTGAAAAAATATACGCACCTATCCCCCTGCATTTGTATCAGTTATTGAGGCGAGAGCGATTAGTCACTCATAGGCTGTAAATCTTTCGAATAGCCCAGCGGTGCCGAAATCCCTTCGGTGAGGGTGAGTGACGTTGAGCGATCCCTATAGAAGAATGCGGCCTCAACAACCCGAATTTACGATTATTCAAAGTCCGAGTTGATGATTGATTACGTGTTTTGTGTATACATTTTTTTATGGTAACTGCAGGAACAAACCATAAAATGACATTTTTAAAACGGCTATTTAGAACAACTCGCTTGACAAATTTTCAGAATAGGTATTTAACCTCTTAAACCTGTTTTAAAGTTGAAAAAAAATCGTTTCAGGTGCCGGGGCGAACTGGGAAGAATCATCAACAGAGGAGCCAACTGTCCGTCGTGCAATCAGCGGGTATGCAAGAGTTGCCGCCATTACGATACGAACCGATGGCTGTGCTTAGTCTGCTACAAACAAATGTTAGTATTATTGACTTTAATCCAGGATCAAATTCATTGAAATCAGTCGATTAGCTTAGGAAATATCGATACCTTAAAGCACAAAGGGCATAATATGCCCTGGGACATATGCCTGGGACATATTATGTCCCAAAATATCGATTTTGAGATTTCGGTATCGAAAGAATCTACTCATCAGGACATATCGATCGCTCCATTCTTGATCCTTGTATACAAGATACATCTATTTTTGGGGCCAAAAAACGGTATAATAGAAAAACGACAAATATTTAAAGAGCGTTTGTTTGGAAGTGTTAAGTGCTACCAACGTTCTGGTTAAACGAGGTTGTAGATCTTGGCCAGACAAACATTTTTTATTTAGCGAATTTTTTTATGGAATTGAAAACTATGGGAGAAATTTTTATTTTTGTAAATTGATCGAAAACTTATTTCGCATTTTTCTCTTTATGCCATTTTGGACATGTCCTTTGTGCTTTAAGGTATATAAGTAAGATAACAGCATAACGCTTTTTGTCAGCTCAATAATTAAAAGGGTTTAGTTCGGAGGCAGAAACTACGCGTCTGTAAAAACTGCTGGAGAAAAGTTGAAAAATTTCGTTTCATACCTATTGCATATTGGAATCCAGTAGTAGCTGTACTACTCGAATCAGTAAATTTCTTGAGTTGCTAGTACTAACTAAGTAGTACAGTACTAACTAAGTAGTAACTGTAGTAACTACAGTTAGATCATCCACAAAAGTAATAATTACTTATCAATTAATACACTATTATATTATTATTATGGGCAGACCGCTTTCTTGTTTTTGTTGCAATACAGTTGTTTCTTCTTAAACCTCTAACAAACTTATAATAAACTATCAATTTTTGTATGTATTATATTACGTTTCTTTGATTTTCATTCTAAAAATACAGTTCGTTTATTAAAAAATTTAGTTGGTACCTAGAAATGTTAGTCCTGCGTTATATTGCGGAGGTAACGGCTGTCTGTTTTGATCATGGCACTCGAATGTGCGACCTGCCGCCTGTCAAATTAATCAACAATGTTGCAGTTGGTAGCACGATTACCTATTCTTAATCAGAGGCCTCACCACAGCCATTACTCTCGTAGGGTCAGGGCTAATCGAAGTTTACGTAATTATTAATTTATTATAATCTGTTTACCATCGTGGGAGCATCGGGATTATTGTTAAATTTAACGTTTCCAGCGATAATTCACGAACGGATCTGTCGGGTTTTTGAAAATGCAATAATTCTGGGATGTTTAATCAAGTTGCTCTTCCGCCGAATTCGAACGGATTTCACTCAAGGTTAATTTCCTTTTGTTTTCAGCGAGCAAATATCGGGGCAAGCTTGCGAACCCAACAACGCCCGATTGAGCAACGGAAGAACCGCTGACAGGGCCGATCTAATCAATGCCAACATACAGAGATCCTGCTCCTTTTCCGGTTAGTCGAATGCCCTGGACTAAGCCCAAGTTAATATTGTACAGTTTGAGGAAATTCGGCTTTCAAGTAATTTTAATCGGAATGGCGGTTTATTTGAAGATTGAAGCTGAGTTACATTTTTGAACTTTTAGACAGCCGGTATAATGAGTTGAGTGAAAACCTCGCACATACACTATCTAGGGGTAGGCTATCTAGGGATATGCGACGCATAAACCTTACGACTACCTAATTGTCCAAAATCGCATTCCAGATCGCGTTTTACCAGTCATTTCATATCTCCATCCATATAGGTACATTCCTATGAGTCTATGCCCATTTTATGGCATGCAGACAGCATCTAACGGTCTCTTCCTTATACGTATAGCGCCAATATTTTCATATTTTTAATGGTGTTTCTTAACAACGTGATTAATTTTCCAGATGTCGATCCTCCAGCTTGGTCTTTCCTTCGATGCAGTCCAGACATGCGAGCGTACAGCAGCATGCCGAGGAACAGAATCATCGAATACAACTCAGTTCGCCTCGCAGGCCACCAGGGCGAGTCACTTGATCACCAACGAGAAACGAATTTACGACCTTTCACGACGACGAACTCGATTGGAAGTTCGCCAGAGCCAGAAGCGAAAATGAACGACGTGAGTGCGCACAAGATGGAGGACTTCAATGATAGCTGCGATATTTTTATAGGGTGTCTTCAGGAAAATAAAATGCTATCCCTCAGTCATGTTGTCATAAGAAGAAAACATGCATACCCTACTCTAGCATAAAGGTCTCTGTCAAAGAGATCTGTCCAGCAGATGAGCTACTCTATGCCAAAGATACTCGGTCAGGAGGTACCATGAATGACATTGAAAGAATGACGAGCAACCCGAAGACGAACAAAATATTGAAGATGGAAATATAGACCCACAAGTTGATAATATCAATCTATATTATCATCTATATTATAGATGTCCGCTAATCGCGGTAGTGGTCGACTAGAAACAGATGCCTCTTGCTCCAAAACGCCTTTTGGCAAAAGAGGCGTCTGTTTCTTTTTGACACTTACCCCGATCACCATCAAAGGGTTCCGGTCGAAGCGATACGGAACTCTAGGTGAGAACCTATTTCGCCCAAGTCAGAATACCTTCGGTTGCATCCATATGCACATGGGCTTTGTACCTTATCCACGTGAAGTATGACCACGCTGCCGAGGCTCCTTCAGTCCCCTGATTTGCTCCTGCGATGGCGCGCTGCATCCGGAATATGGAGTTTTTCAAAGAAGGATGGCGCAAGCCCTTGCCAAGAAATGGGATTAGCCGTATTCCTCAGTATTAGGGCGGGTGCGCTTCCCGTCTCCATTATCCGCACCACTTCTATGGGACTGAGGAGCGGGAGAAGCCAGATCAAAGCCCTCGGGCTTGAAGACGGAGCTGGACTGGCGTCAGTGGAGACCTAAGTCCCAATAAGCCGCAATTCGCTTGAAACCCAAAAGATAAGAAGAAACTTCCCCTTCCTACCCGAAGTTCGAATCTAAATAAAACTAGTCCGGGAATAGTCTGGAAGGGTCGTCTGGACTAGAGAACGTAGGTAGTTGTCCCAACCACTGGAATCTCCAAACATCGGTGACGATATCGCCAAAGACTTGTGTTTCCTATCCCCTGAGAGATTCTTGTTTTGGTAGGTTGTAAAGCCGGGTCTACACGCTCCGTTTTGAACCACGTTTTAGGTTTGCGCAGTTTTAGGACGGAATAAAAACGGAGCCACTGTGAGCGTACACACGGCACAGTCTTTTTCGTTCAGTTCTGTAAGATATCGCCATGGAGGAGGTACTGCTGTGGGCAATTTTTGCATTTTGTGAGGTAAAAAAAGAAGATCGGAGCGTTACCGAAGAATCGGGCGTTTATGGTCACGGAAATGGCTTTTGAAAAGGCGGGAGTTTTCCCATATCCGTTTATTGCGGGAATTACGCGATGAACCTGACGATTGGCGGAACTACTTGAGGATGGATGTGGACACGTATTCTCACTTATTGGAATTGTGAGGCGCAATAAAATCACTTAAAAATTCGCGGAAACAGCTGCGGAGACCCGACATCGTTGGGTAATTAGGGCGAAGTGAGGAACAAAACTGAACGGAAAACGGAGCGACCGTCTACACGCAGCGACATGTCTGTGCAGGTCACGGTTTTCAAAGGTCGGGAGATCAGAAGTCGCTGCAACTGTGCAGTTTTCCTGACGGCCCCAAAACTGCGCAGTTTTCCGGTCCATACGCAACGTTTTGTCCGCAACGTCTTGAACTGCGCAAGCAAATCGTGGTACAAAACGGAGCGTGTAGACCCGGCTTAACCTGAATCTTCTAATAACAACAAAAGACAACAAAAGAATGATTGCCAATGGACCCAAATATCGTCGCTTAAGCGGCAAAACGCTATAACTCAGTTGTCCCAACTTTACAGAAGACCCAAAAAACTGGTTCTATTGCTAACTGTAACTGAAGAATAAACCCGTGCCTTGGAAACGACCATTATTGGGTTCAACCCCGACGCCACCTCGACCAATCACAGCAATGCATTGTTTGTATCATTTGGGACAAAACTGCCCACAGCATCGTTGGCTCCTGTTTTTTCGCGATTCTGACCTCGGGCAACATTGTTTTACCGTGTAAATGAGGTCTAACTCGATTTGGCCAAAAGCGAAGGCAATATCTACTGTACTAGTAGGCAATATCTATTGTACATTGTACAATGTAGGACGTTCCATATAATGTGCACGATATCTAGTTTGTTATTAGTAAATCATTATTCCGATTGTTGCAGATCCCGAAGGATGAAGTTTCCGAATATCCGTCGCCGGCCTATGGTGCAACGCCTATCACGAGCCCCGAACAGTCGCCGGTGATCGATAAGAAAAATTTGGGCTCACCCATTTTACGAAGCACTTTCATCAGGAATCTCAGTCTCCGCAAAAAAGAGGGCGGCCATACATGGTACATCCCTCCAGGTATGTGTAACGCGATCTGTACAATTCGGACTCTCAGGATTGAAGTATAAGTCAAAATTTGAAGTTGAATACATTTCTCTGGGAGAAAAAGAGAATTTGTAAAATCCTCAGAATATCGATCCCCAGAAGCAGCAATTTATCTCACGGAAGTCCCACATTCCTAACCGGGAAGAGTGTATTTTGATTTGGTCAATGAAAATTTATTGTAAAACGTGCCATTAATGCCATGTGACAGCATATTGTATTGGTGGCTGGTTATGGGGGCTAAGAGCTGTCAGGAGGGTGTGGCCTTTCCCCATTATTTATTGCCGGGCCGATCCTTGGGGGTAATCGTGGAAGTGCCTCACGATAGGCCTTTTAAAATAACAGGGCGCCGTAAATACATTATCTTTAGATGGATCTATATTATTCAGATTTCGACGTTTGGGAAGCTATACAGCTGCGCATGATAACTCACAGTACTTCCATATTTCGGAGAGTGAAAGTTTGGGCCTCGCCCATGATATTAAATATCCAAATTTTGGATTGATCCTATAGCTGATCGACTCAATCATATTCGTATCAAAGTGAAACTAAAACTGAAGCTCAAACTCGAACATAAATATAAACTCAAACTCAAACTAAAAGTCAACCTCAACTGAAAAAAAATAGAACTTGAAGTCGAACCAACTGCTTTTCAAACTTACTCGAATTCAGAGTCGTACTCAAACAGAAACTCGAGCTATTGCTCAAACTCAAACCTAAGTTCAAACTCACTCTGAAAGTGAAAATCATCCTCTAATTCAAACTGGAACTAAAAGCCAAACTGAAATTCAAGCTTGAAGTCAAACTCAAACTGAGACTCAAACTTGAAATCAAACTCAAACTTAAACTCAAGCTCAAAGTCAAACTCCAACTACAAACAGAAACTAAAACTCTAATAAAACTCAAAGCCACAATCAAACTCAGAGTTAAGCTGAATCTGAATCGCATATCAAACCCAAACTGAAATTCGAACTCGTAATCAAACTCTAAGTCAAACTCCAGCTAAAACTCATAATCACACTCAAACTCATGATCAAACTCTAAGTCACACTCAACCTCAACATGAAACAAAAACTCATAATAAATCTCAAATTCATAATTAAACTCAAAGTAAAACTGAATCTGAAAAGTAAACTCATAATCAAACCCAAACTCAAACTGCATCTCAAACTGAAACTCAAACTCCAAGACAAACAAACTGAAACTCAAACTCATAGTCAAACGCCAACTGGAACGAAACTCAAACTTAAGTTTAAAAGTCACTGAAAGTGAAACTCATCCTCAAACTCAAACTGGAATCGAAAGTCAAACTGAAACTCTGAGTCAAACTCGAACTCCAAGAAAAACTGAAACTCAGACTATTGCTCAACCTGAAACTCCAACTCTAAGTCAAACTCAAACTGAACTTGAGTTTGAGTTCAAATTTGAAAGTGAAACTCGAAATGAAACTCAAACTCGGAGTCAAACACGAACTGAAACTGCGAGAAAAAGTGAAACTCAAACTACTGCTCAAACTGAAACTCCATCTCAAAGTCAAATCCACTCTGAAACTACATCTCTAACTCAAACTATAACTAAAAGTTAGACTGAAATGAATGTTC
The DNA here is from genome assembly GCA_036186465.1 of Nesidiocoris tenuis. Lineage (NCBI taxonomy): Eukaryota > Metazoa > Arthropoda > Insecta > Hemiptera > Miridae > Nesidiocoris > Nesidiocoris tenuis. The sequence continues at coordinate 14,488,187 of AP028909.1, read as the reverse complement.
AAACTCAACCTAAAATTGAAATCCAACTCAAACCGAAAATGAAACTCATCCTTAAGATCAAACTGAAACTTGAGCTCCAAGTCAAACTGAAACTTAACTCGGTTACGGTTCGAATTTCAGTTTGAGATGAAGCTTCAGTTATAGTTCGCGTTTCAGTTTGTAGTTTGAGTCTGACTTTGAGCTCGAGTTTTAGAGTGAGATTCTATTTGAAATTCAGTTTCAGTTTCAGTTTGATTTCAAGTTTGAGTTGAAGTATGAGTTTTAGTTCAAGCTTCAGTTTCAGTTAGAGTTTGAGTTTGACTCTTGAGCTTTGATTCTTGAGTTTGACTCTTGAATTTCAGTTCAGTTTGAGTTTGACGTTGAGCTTGGGTTTCAGTTCAAGTTTGAGTTTGACTTTGAGGTTGAGTTTTAGTTTGAGTTGGAGTTGCAGTTTGAGTTTGATTTCGAGCTTGAGTTTCAGTTCGAGTTTGACAATGAGGTTGAATTTCAGTTTGATTTTGATTTTAGGTTTGAGTTTGATAATGTGATGGGGTTTGATTATTAGTTTATGTTTCAGATTCAGTATGACTCTGAGTTTGATAATGAATTTGAGATGTTTTATGAGTTTTAGTTTCAGTTTCAGTTTGAGGTTGAGTTTGACATCGAGTATGATGATGAGTTTGAGTTTAAGTTTGATTATGAATTTGAATTTGATTGTGAGTTTGAGTTTGATTATGAGTTTCATTTTCAGATTTAATTTGACTTTGAGTTTGATCACGAGTTTAGTTTCAGTTTGTAGTTTGAGTTCGACTTTGAGCTTGAGTTTTAGTTCAGGTTTGAGATTAACCCTTGAGGTTTTTTCGTCTCGATGTATCGGAAATCGGGCAGTGCCCAGGGCAATTGGGGGAATTAAAGGACAGGGGGTGGCTAACATTACCGTGGGCGGTCGGTTTCGTGCTGACGTACGTTATTCGTTTTGTCTCAGTCCGGTGACGATGAATCATCGTTAGCAACCGAACTGATCGGATTTCGCCTCGGAAACCCGTTGAAGTCGGTAAGAAAGGCCAGTCTGGCACGGAGTAACAGTTCAGCGCACACTCTTCTACCTTTATATTCGAAAAAAAAAAACGGTTTACCGCGCTTGTTTATGTTGAGCGCGATAATTTTTATCAATGTAAATGATTTTCTCAACCTCGAATTTTGATAATCTCAGAAAGCTACTGGTTTTTCGATAATTTATTATAGAAATTCATATTCAACCATGCCATAAACCGAAGTTGAATATGATTTTTCAATATCACAATTTTTGCCATGCTTGTTTGATCCGCAATTTTCGGAGCAACCCATTATCGGTAAGTTAGTCCATTCGAACCTTTTGATTTTTTTAGTCTAAAATTCATGAACGAAAAAACCATGGTGATTAAATCACCATACACATTTTGTATGATTGACATTACACAGAATCGGGAATGTGTTTTTGGTACTAATGCATAATACACATAGACCATACATTGTGTATGCATCGCGATTATCAGTTTTTCGGTTTTTTTTTGTCTGAACTCGTGAACCGATTTTGACATTCCTCAAAATACACATTTTTCGAAAAGTAGGTATGTAATTTGGCTCATAGAAATGTTGAAGAACCGTAATATTTTGTAGATATCTGCGTTTGAATTTTATAGCTCCTACATAAAGGGCTGCACTTGCGGACCGCGTTGCAAATTAAAAATTTTTATTATATATTACTTTATCCATTTTATTTTTTTTTGACACGCAAATAAACCGATTTGAGCGTCTTTGGTCTTGATACCTTTGATTTACCTTGCAGAATGCGTGGATATTTTTTATATACCGGTAACTCGACGTATTTTTGATTTCAGGCGGGTTTTGAAATTAGCATAGTGCGTTTTTTGAAAATTTTGACTCATTCAGAGTTGTCAATATGTTCAAATTGCAAATCAACGATTCAAGTATCAAAATATAGAAGTATCGTGTCATATCACCGCACTGCTGGTTAATTTTAAACAATTTTTATGCCTGAGGTTCCCCTCCTCGTCCTACCGACCGTCTGGACAGACCAATTCTTTGGCAATTTCGGCATGCAAAATAATTAGTAATTTTTCCAAGAAACAAAATTCCATTGATGAATAATAACAAACTTTGGTGCAGGAGGAATGAATTCCTATAGGCGTAACACCTGCCAACAACAAATATTTTCAAAAACCAAAAAAAAAAAATTGTTATCGAGGCGTAGAAGTACAATTAACGAATATCGTCCGTTTCGATTTGTTGTTATCAGGTGTGACACCGCCCAGGAGTCGACGACGTTTGAACACGGGCGATTCGGCGGACGACCACGAAGGTCTCCTGTCGTCGTTGACGGCCTCGATGGCGACGTCGATGTGCTGCAACGCCGACTCGGACGACTACCGCCTCGTCTTCATCAGCAGTTCGGACTCGTCGTCGCGCGAAGAGCTCGCCTCCGACGACAACTCGTTGCTCGACGAGGCCGACTGGGACTACTTCGAGTGCACCAAGTACAGCGACAGTCCGCCAGAGTGCGGCGGCGTGTCCCACGGCTGGGGCCAAGGGGGGCCCAATGGCCCGAGACCGGGGGACTTCCTTCACTTGCAGGGACAGGCCAGTCACCCGTATCCGACGAGCGCCAGTCGACCCGCGACCGGCGGACAGTGCGTGACTATACACGTGCCCGTGCCCGTCCCTTTCCCTTTTCCGATACCCGTCTTCGTGCCAGTGCCGGTGCCGACAAAGTGCGACTATGAGATGACATCGAACCACCTGCCAGACAGTGAAATCCTCCCGATCGACGAATGCCTGTGCCACAAAGCCGTCTCACCCATCGTCAGTGCCGCCGTCGACGAGGGAAAATCTGGAAAAATCGACGACGAGAACAACGTCGTGTTAAAAGTGTACAAGACCCTGGACGATACGGATTCCTGTCCGATAATACAGTGCACGCCCGAAGATATCCTCCGCTCGAGGGAGGCCCGGCTCAAGGATTTCACCGAATACAAGGACGACGACTCGTCGTCGTCGGTTTCGACGTCGGACGACGATGGCGAGGACCGAGCGCCGAAAACGCGCGTTTACAAATTGCACGACGACAATTCGTCGGCGGATTTCGACATCACCGCCTCGCCGCCCGCGTCGCTGACGTCGCCGTCGGCGTCCGAGTCGTCGGACGACGAACGGAACGTGACGGTGTTCCGCCGGACGTTCGTGCTGCACGAATCGTCATCCGACGATGACGACGTCGACGGGAAGGACGATGAAAACCCGCCCGAGTCGGACGATGACGACGGCTCGTACCCGGACGAGCGACTGCCGCAGAAAAATCCGTTACCCACCATCCAGATAACTAACGACGATAACAACGTCGACGTCAAGGGCCACTCGACGTTATCTGAAGAGCGAATTCCCGTTTCGAGAATCTCAGTCGATTGCGAAATAGCGAAGGTGACGGAATTTTCGAAAAATGAAATCTCCGATTTTACGAGTGAATTTTTAAACGAGGAGAGAAAAATGACAAATGCCGGCGAGGAGAAGAAGCGGTCGGGCGAATCCGAAGGGGCGGGCTCGAAGACTGAAGCAGATGCGGGGCTGAAGTCGCCCGAGACGAGGAGCAACGCGTCCGACGAATTTTCCGGTACGGAGAGCATGGAGATGCCGCTGGAAGACTCGCTCGAGTGCCGACAGCCGGGGAGCCGAGGAGCCGCGGAAGGGGCCGCCGGGGAGCTGGAAGGGGGCGGCCGAAGAAGTCCCTGCTCGGGAGGGCGCGTCGGAGAAAGCTCCTCGGACAGCTCCTCCCCGCCCGGGGGCCGCAGGTTCACCAGTCTAGTGATGATAACGCAGGAGAACGGGCCGTCGAGCGCGGCCCCGATGACGTCGACGAGGCTCGACGATAACAAGGCGACGTCCATGTGCCTGGAGGAGGGCCTCGCCGACGACGACTCGTGGGTCGAGGATCTCGACCGCGAAGAGATCGTGACGACGACCGAGGAATCGTCCGAAGACGACGGCCCCTATCCCGACCGCGAGGAGGAGCTGCGCGGCTACCATAGGAGCGCCATAGATTTCACCCTGCACACGATAGCCGAAGAAAGCTGCGAAGAAAGCGAAGTCGAAAACGACGTGAAACGACCGACGGAGCTCGAGAAATATTTCTTCTACGGCCTCGGCGGCGTCACCAACGGCACCAATGGCGATAAAATCGACGTCGGCGACAGCGTCGTCGATTTCGACGAGGACGCCATGTCGGAGACGAGTTCGATATTTTCCGAAGGCGTCGATTCCAACGTCAGTGCTACCGAGGACGAGACGTCGACGAAAAATCACCTCGAACCTTCGGAACTGGCATCGTCTAGGTTGGAGAAATATTTCCTCAGCGGCTTCATGGGCTTCAGGCGCGACTCCGACGGCAGCGTCGGCAGCGACAGCGAAGGCCGCCCGAGTCCGGAACAGCGGCGCAAACGGCTCGTCCGGGCGCGCGGCACCGGCCGCAGCAGCCACTCGACGTCGCTCGACAACCTTCTCGTCGAGCAGCCGTCGGGCGGCGAACAGGCCGAGACCGTCGTCAACGACGCCGGCGGCGACGGATCGTCGACGGAAACGGACTCGCACGACGAGCTCGTCACGTCTTTCGACAAGGCGGACGGCCAGTTCGACACGGTCAAGCGATCGGCCAACCAGACGACGTCGACGACGAAAAAGAAAAAGCGGAGCGTCCCGTCCTGCGACGAGATGACGAGCAACGTCGACCACGTTTCCACGGACGACAGCGGCGGCAACAAAACACCTCAGCCGATGTCGGAATCGGACCTGCTGAGGACGAAACAGCAAAGTCGAGATAGCGGATTTGTCGGCAGCTGCGACGACCTGCTGAAAGAGTCGAGATCGTCGGAGACCGAAGACCGAAAGACGGACGAGGGCGGGACCGGCGAGGAAAAATCGACGACGACGAAAACGTCGACGATGTCGCCGACGACGGCTCCGTCCGCCGGCCTCATCCGGAAGGACAGTTTCAACAATTGGAGCTCCGACGAGGAGACCAACCTGATGATGTCCAAGATGAGGGCCTTCTTCAAGACCATGGTCGGCTCGTCGACGACCAAGGCCAGTCCGGATTCGGCTCGGCCCAAAAAGCCGCCGCAGCTCGTCTACTTCGAAAGCGAACTGACGAGGCTGATGAAGACGGTGCCCGGCCTGAAAGACGAGCAAGTGCGCGAGATCGTCGAATACCTGAGCAGCGAAGACACGTGGAGCGACTCGTACGACTCGTCCGACTATACGAGCTCGGATTTGGAGAATTCGACGAAAAGGTCGGCCCTTCAGGAGGAGATATCGGCGAGCTGCCGTCAGATAATCAGCAATTTCGAATCGCCGTCGTCGCACGACGATCAGGACGGCGATCAGGATCTCGTCTACCAACGGCTCGTCGCATCTTTCAATCGGATCGAACAGGCGAAAAATATAACGACGACGGCGACGAAGACGACGTCGTCGCAAAATTCCCCCTTGCTCATAGAAAAAGTCATGTCCCACATCGGCACTCGTCTCTGGGCCTTGATGCACGAAGTTAGCGGAGAAAATCAATATCCGATAAAACGGCTAAGTTCGAAAATATCGACGACGACGGAAGAGGAGGAAGACGACGAGGTCGCTACCGTTGACGATTACGCCGACGTCGCGGCGCTTCCGCGCTCGAAATCGCACGACCCGCTCCTGGAGGAACTGGGCCGCCACGAAGCCGCCAGCGACAACGAGCGGTTCAGCTGGCGCGGCAGCTTCGAGTCCGCCCTCATGGCGGCGTCTGATTCCAGGACGCGCCTCGTCTCGGCCGGCGACAGCTGCGCCTCCTCGGCCTCCGCATTGGCGGCAAAACGCCGCTCCGCCGGCGACCTGATCGCCGCCAATTGCTCGTCTCGCGAACAGCTGGACCGCGTTAGAAGCTGCGGGAGCATCGGTGCCGCCGCCGACGAGAAAATCTGGCCCCGCCGCCGGCGGCGGAGCTCCGTGCCGGATTCGTGCGACGACTCCGACGACGAGTCGGCCGGAGCGGGCGGGCATCGGGCGACGCTGCCGCGTTCGTTGCAATCGTCGTCGAACACGACCAATTCGCTGCCGCGGTTGCCGCTAGCGACGGGCGCGCCCATCTACAAGTCGCACAGTGTGAACCAGTTCGGCGTCAAGTCGGCCCGGTACCGGCCGCCCGGATATCGCGGCAACCAGGTGCCGCCTCCGCCGCCAGTGCGGCGCGACCGCAACAAGCGGCACAACTCGATGTCGTCGACGTCCACCGCCGCCAACGCCGGTGAGTCAAAATTTTTCACAATAACAACATTTTTCATCTTGTTTATCGATAAAAAATTATTTTCAATTATTTCCAAGAGTACGTTTTCTTTCGACAATTTTTACTGATAAAATGCAGGGGAAAAATTTTATAAGAAAATAAACAATGAAGATCAGCCAGCAGCAAATAAGTCGAGTCGAGTCGAATCGAAAAAGCCCATTTTGAAAGTGATACCGTGGGGGCGGAATTTTCAGCATTTTTCCCGGGTTCCTCGCTCAATTTACCAGAGGATATTGCGTTTTTCGGGGTTTTTCAAAGACGGTTTTTTTTATTCTGAGGGGTTTTTTGGGCTGATTTTGATTTTTTCGGGTCAGGTTCCTTGAACGTTTTTGAAAATTTGTCACCCATTAACCTTCAGAATCGATCGAATTCTAGGTCATTTGACACGTTTGAAGATCAGCTTTAGAATTTCGGAAAACTACCATTCTAACCCCCGGGAAAAAATTCGAAGTGTTGAAAAACATATTTCAAAAAATCCGAAAAATGTCCTTACGTAATTATTGAACGGCCCCTGAGGGGAAAGAAACACCGACCTTTGCTAAAAAAAAAAAAAAAAACAGTGCTCGGAAAAATGTGATATGCATGCACGAATGATGTACACACGTGTGTGTTGTACTTGGAAAATAGAGCCTAACGATATAGCTTGAAGTTGGTATTTAATTTGGCCGAAACTCGATAGGTATACCGTCATTGTTGGACAATATTTTTCGACGAAAACAAAAAATACCGTCATCAACAATACGTATCACTATATGTACAGGTTTTCCCGCGCTTCTCATCCACTTTTCCACGGAAAATCTCCGATTAACTCGGTGAATTTTCAATTTTCGAAGTCGGCCGCAACTCGATAATTCCGGCCCTCGGGTAGCGCGGCTCGTATTTTTGGATAATTGCGCAGCGCAGACGTCCGACTCGGGTCACTAAGCAGAAGCGACGTCAGTTAATTTTCAATCTAGTCGCTTATTTAGACAGGCCGAGCGAAATCGGGAGGATAGTGTATCCCGGGGGATGGAGGGGATTCTCGGGAACCGCAGATTGCGGGTTCTGCGCTGTATACGCGAGTGCGGTTATACGGAATGGCACCGAGGGGATGGGGCCCGAGGAATCCGCTCCTTCCACTGTTGCCGAGTCGGGGTTCCTTCCCTAAATCCATGGTAATTCCGCTTCCATCTTAGGGCTGCGAATATCGAAGATGGCGATTTTTGAACGACGCATAAAAAAAAAAAAACGCTGCTAAGTAGATTGGTGACATGGGTACATTATTTGTCTGGGTATGACAGAAAATAAAGTTCAAATAGTTGGAGTGGTTTATCATCATAATCTAGGAGTCAAACTTTTTATACAAATAGAAAAATGTGCCAAAAAATGTTATCGGAATTTTGATATTAACATTTTGATTAATCCTAAAAGTTGTGGTTTGGTCCAACATGGTGCATATTGTCTGGGGAATCCGGTCAAAAAATTTTAAGGGGTCCAAAACCCAAAAAACTGTTTTTGAGATCATGACTTTTTTTACATTTGAGCGTTTTTGAAAACTTTAGAGTGAATTTAGCGGGTTCTCTTACCCGAGGTGCACATCAAGGATAAACTTGCTAAACGCCCGTTTTTTTTTTTTTTTTTTTAAAATCGGACCGCTTTTTCTATGCGTTTTGCGCCTGACGGCGTACGGAGGACGGACAAAAAAATTTTATTGTTGGTATATTCGTGTTACAGAACCTCTGAAACGTGAAAGAAAAAATTTCACATTATTGGAAATAATGTACCAAAATTTTAATCCACAACAATACTTCCATATTTTGATAAGTGACATTTTGACACAATTTGATCATATTTTGACTACTTTTGATTAGGTCAAAAATATCATAAAAACTCACTATGCACATTTTAAAGCTCGCCTAAAACCAAAATTCGTCAAGTTATCGGAACATGAAACAATCTACTTATTTAAACGGTAAAATAAAGGTTTTTAGACGCTCAAAATAGGTTCATTTTTGTGGCCAGGAAAAAATAAAACACTATAAGTGCTGATATATCGGAAGATCTATGCTAATACTATCAGTAATTCGAATTCCGGCTCAAAAGGGTGATAAGTCTTGGAGAGACCAATATCCCAGTTCAAGAAATTTGAAAAAAGCTTAAGAATTGAGGGAGCTATGGCCATTTTTATCCTAATTTTTGTCCTAAAATAGAAAATCAGGGCATCAGAAAATTTTTTCACTTTTTCACTTTCACTCAGAATGACTTCTTGAACCAGGGTTTGTGTGTCCGTTTGTGGTTTTACATAAATGGCCATATCTCCCTCAGTTCTCAACCTTTTTTTAAATTTCTTGAACTGGAATGTTCGTCTTGGCAAAAATTATCACCCTGTTTAAGCGGAATCGGAATAACACAAATTAGGTACTTCCGATAAATCAGCACTTTCAGTGTATTCTATTTCATTTTTTCCAGCCACAAAAATAAACCGATTTGAGCGCTCTTGGTCTTAAAATCATTGTTTTACCTAACAGAATGCTTTTCATATGCCGGTAACTCAACGTATTTCTATTTTAGGCGGGTTTTAAAAATTGCATAGTGTGTTTTTGACATTTTTGATCATTGTAGCCTTTAATTAATTAAAATCGAATCGCTTTGGTTCAAAAATTTAAGTAAAAAATACAAAATATGGAAGTAGTGTGTGTTATCTACGCACCACTAGTTGTAAAGGAGGAAGTGTATAAGTCAAAGTTTTATCCGAAGCTCCTTCCGATCGTCGATTTCGGGACGAATCCGGTACTTCTATTTACTCTGTAAATATAGGAATAAATAGCCAACACCCATTAAAATGATAAAATCGCTCTAAAATATAAAAATTTTGAATAAATTTTAATTGAAAATTTTATTGAAATAAATTAGATAAAAATTTCGAATAATATTTCAATGATGAACACACTAAAACTACTCACTACGTATTTCGGAAGTACCTACCATGAAGTACCTTCATAAGAATATTAATATCTCCATCATTATACACCACATCGTCACCAATTTATAATGAATGAATTTTTAAATTCACTTTTGGGGAGAAAATACATTCAGCATGATACTCGAGAATGTGAGGAACATAATTAATCCATAAAACATGATTAACGTGCTATAGAAGAACGAAAAATCATCTAAAACCGGTTTTTCGGCTCTCCTGAAAAGAAGCCAAAATGACGATGAGGGGTATTGCGGTATCGCCGACGATATGTCAAAAATCCTGCCGAAACTATCGGTTTTGTCAATTTTTCCAGGTCGGATAAAAATTCGCACCGAGCTCGAACCGTAGGTAGGGATCGGATGAGGAAAGTCATGACGTCATCCAGCCAAAGGTTGACACGGCCTTGAAGCTGAATGCTGTCGCGTAATACCGGTTTATCGAATCTTTGTCGATAAGTCGTTGAAATCGTCGATTGAAAATACCTACTCGCTTACCGTGTACCTTAGCGTCGAATGGCTCTTGAAGTTAAGCCAGCGAAGAGGAGATAACGCATTGTACAGTATCCATATTTGAATACGTAAAATGATGGATGAAATCTTCGACAATATTTGGACTGATTTTTTGACAGTATTTGGACAATATGTGACAATAATCGGCTCGAAATTCAAAACAAAAAAAATTTGTAATGAAAAAAAAGTGAAATAAAATTGAAGGTGTCACCTCAAAAACGTTGTAAGTGACAATTTGCAAATTGTTCAGGATAGCCGAAAAACGAAAAAAAGAAATTGCAATAGGTAGGTATCTAACGTGCAACTTATTACCAACTTCAGGCGGGTGTATATCATTCCGTCTACACTTCAGAGCGTCTAAAAATCCTTATCAGTCACTGCGTCTAACAATTCTTATCAGTCACTGCGTCTAAAGCCGCGTACGCACTAGTAACAAACGGCCGCTCCGCTCCTCCGCTCCGCTCCTCCGTTCCGAACATTTCAACGAACTTTGGTTCGTAACATCGTAGCGCTCCAAACCTCGCTCCGTAACAAATAGGCCGATCGGGAGAATCGAGCGCTCCGCGTCAGCGTTACCACAAAATATTCGATACCTGTACTCGATACTGAAGAGTATCGAATCGTATGAGTACTTTTTTCATTTCACACACCAAATTAAATGTTAATAAAATGGAAATAACAGATTAAATTGGTGCGTAGATAACACACAATACTTCCATATTTTGAAACGTAAAATTTTTACACAATTTGATCATATTTTGACTGCTTTTAAGGGTGTTTAGGCCAAAAATATAAAAAAAAAACTCACTGAGCAAATTTTTAAATTCCAAAAATAAAAGTATACCAAATTTAAATAATAATACAAAAAATATCCACATATTCTGCAACGTAAAACAAAGATTTTAAGACCGAGAACGCTCAAATCGGTTCATTTTTGGGGCCGGAAAAAATAAAATAGAAAACACTAAAAATGCAAATATATCGGAAGTACTGTGAGTAATTCAAATTCCGATTGAACAGGGTGTTAGGTCTTGCCGAGACAAACATTTCAGTTCAAGAAATTTGAAAAAAGGTCGAGAATTATGGGAGCTATGGTCATTTTGGACACAATTTGATCACATTTTGACTGCTTTTAAGGGTGCTTAGGTCAAAAATTTCAAAAAATTCACTATTCAAATTTTAAAATTTGCCCAAATTAAAAATACGCTAATTTACCGGAATATAAAAAATATCCACATATTTTGCAAGGTAAAACAAAGATTTTAAGACTAAGAACGCTCAAATCGTTTCATTTTTGTGGCCGGAAAAAAATAAAATATAAAAAACTAAAAATACAAATATATCAGAAGTACTGTGCGTTATCCAAATTTCGATTAAACAGGGTGTTAAGTCTTGCCGAGACAAACATTTCAGTTCAGATTTTAGGACGATTCCAATACTTCCATTTACTCTGTAAATATGGAAGTAAAACACTATTAAGCCCTTACGTCATTTATTTAACGTTATATTACTTTTCAACAAGGTTAACAAATCATTTCTATGTGAAAAAGTTATTTATAAGATCAAACGAATGTCGAAGAAGTGGTGATGGAGATTTACTGGTATCGATACTTAGCTTTCGATACTTCCGATATTCATATCTTGCTTGAGGAGCGCGAGAAAGTTCGGGGGAGCGGAGCGGACCCCGTCCACACTAAGCTCAGCCCGCTCCGAACATTTCTTTGATGCGACGGGAGAAAACCGCCAACAGACCGATCGGGCTCCGCTCCGCTCCTCCTTCTGAAGTTTTGCCGCCCCGAACCTGGCCTTGGAGCGGAGCGGAGGAGCGGAGCGGCCGTTTGTTACAAGTGCGTACCCGGCTTAACAATTCTTATCAGTTCTTGCGTCGAAAAGTACATTCGGGTCAGCCCGACTAAGATTAAAGCAATCGATAGTAGCGTTTTTATCGATAGTGAGTTGAACTTGTTCAGCGGAGGAACGCGATGTAACATCGATTGTTTAATCGATTAAAATAATTTCTCGACGGACTGACCCGCCTCGTGATTTCGACGCTTTTTCGGAAGACATTTTTTCGACGGTCGGTCGCGTAGACGCTGTGTTGGCGGGTGTAAAAGTGACTAATTTCATGTATCGATCGATATATCGATTGAATGGATGCGATTATTCGCTGGAAGTTTTTTTACTTCGCCGTTCGGTTTGAGATTGTTCAAGATCAGCGTTTCCACATCGAGGGAAATTTCCCTTTTCGAGGGAAAACAGCCTTTCTGAGGGAAAAAAATGGGAAAAATAATTTTGAGGGAAAAAACGAGGGAAAATGGCTTTTTTCCACAGAAATGCGTAATTTCATTTCTGGATGAATCAAGCCAGTGTTCAGCCGTTTCTTACCTACCCAGCTATCACTTTATTACCCTATTACTATATTACCCAGACTTTTTTGCTACCTACCCAGCTACTAGGTACAGACTGTAGGACACCGAGAACAAGGATAAACCATCTGAGAAGCTGAAGAAGAAGAAGATGTACATGTTGATGTTTCCCTCCATTCTTGCTTTTTTTTTTGTTGACCTCCGTTTCCCGTGCGTTTCGAGTCCCCTTGACGTCCCTCTCCGTCACATATCCAGGTGAGTTGACCAAGAGGACTTTTCATTGTGAAGACCTAGGTGGGTTGTAGGTATATCAACTCGTTGCTTGATTGATAGAGATACCCGGTGTGATTTTCAGGCAGTAGGTATAATATACCTACTATACTACTTTTCATTGTGAAGACCTAGGTGGGTTGTAGGTAGGGGAAGTGGGGGTAAGATGGCGAACCTAAGCTTCAAAGATTTTTTCTAGGCTCTGTGAGCAGCCAGGCGAGTTGTAAATGGAACTATTAGTTTTAGTGATTACCCGAGTACAACATACATTTTTTTCAAATTTTACATTCAACTGAAAGATGTCAAAAAAATAAATTTTCGGAAAAATGTAAATTTCGCCATCTTACCCCACGTTGTGGGTAAGATGACGAATGGCCCGGGGTAAGATGACGAATGGGGGGTTAAGATGGCTAATTGACAAAAATTTGAACGGAAATCATACAAACTTTACTCAAAACAGAAATTTAGACGAAGTAGAACAATAAAATCTTCAATTAGGGGCGCAGAAGTCACATTTCCACTGCTGATGAGCGGCTTCTTCTTGTTCCAACCATTATCGGTTTTCAATCGATCCCTGCAAGACAATTAATTATTAAGAGAAACAGTGTGTTTAGAATGGTGTAAAATTGTGATTAGATACATAATTCACAATCAAAAAGTAATGTGGGGTTAAGATGACGATACACCAAACCTTTCGTCATCTTACCCACGCAGAAATTCGTCATCTTACCCCAGCCCACCATATTTTTTTGAAACTGGTGCATCAACATGCAGCTTCAAAGCAAACGACTTCATTTTCCAGTGAAATTGTAGCTTACGAATTGTAGATTCGGAATATTGAAACGTGAAATTCAAATGACTTACCAAAAAATCGTAGTCGCTTAGGAAAAGAGGAGCAAAAGTTACATCACACATCTTCGAAATCGAACTTTGTTGTAACTACCATGTTTCGAAACGGGGGCGCGAATGTCCGCCGTTGACTTACGAGTAGGACCACTATAGGTCACTGGTGACGCTGGAACGGTGTCTCTAACTATTTTCAATCAGGAGAAAATCACAATTCGTCATCTTACCCACCTCGTCATCTTACCCCATCTTCCCCTATATCAACTCGTTGCTTGATTGATAGAGATACCCGGTGTGATTTTCAGGCAGTAGGTATAATATACCTACTATACTACCTACTACTACTATACTATATTACTACTTCGACGATGAAACTGCAATACTGTCCAATTCAAAGCATCGTGTCTTTTGGGGGCGTCTGGGTTGCCTACTTCTCAAAACTTGGATTGGTGGCAACTTGGCAAGTCACGCGTCCATAAATTGCATGGCGTAGCGAGTCCTATGTGAGCTTCTTTTTATGTAAAACAGTCATGCGGCATTACTTAAGGAGCGAATTTTCTCAGAAAAGTAATTGAAAAAGTGAAAGAAGTCATTATGGTAATCAATATGAGGATAGGTGAGCAGAATGACAACCACTGTATCAACTTTCTGGCGGCTGTGGCCGCTCATTGCGGCCTGATAGGCCGCATATCGCACTTTGAGATCAATAAATGACTGTTTTGGGTTCCTGAATCCATAAAATTAAATTTCGGTACACTGAATTTCATATTTGGAACGCAGGGGATCAAAAAATTGACTTGGATCCTTTTCCAATCGATTTAGAACGCCACAAAACGTGGTCCACGACCCCCCACATGCCCACTTCTGTTCAATTTTTGGCACAATTGGAACAGTCGGATCGGGCTGATTAACGAATTTTTGAGACCAGAACGAAATTTTTATCTCTCTATTTACTCAAGTTATCGTGGTGAATGACACATATATAATATATATGGATATAAAAAAATATATACATTATATAAATATATAGATACACCAAAACTAAAATTTCAGATTTTGATCCTTGATGGATGAAACGGATTTTGAGTTGGTCCCGTGAAGACCCGAATTCCTTTGAAAATTCGCTAAAACGCTAGAAAAAATTGCTGATGCCTCAGTGAACGAGCAGGAAAAAATCCGTTTCTCGAGGGAAATCGTTGTGGGAAACGATAAAAGTTTGGAGGGAAAAAAAAGGGAATTTTGCTCGAACTTGAGGGAAATAGGTTGCGGTCGTGTGGAAACACTGTTCAAGATGTTGAGAATATATCCGCGTAGAGCGCATGTGTGTCAACGTCCACACATTGGTGCATTTGCGTGATAGGTATCAATTTATGGTATTTCTTTGCTTTGGCATGAGACTGGATTGATTGGAAAATCCTGTCTTTGGTTTTTGAATTTTCAAAGTCATTTTGAGTTTTCTCACGGTTTACCTGCCCAATTTAAGTTGAAGTGAATTTCTTGAGGGTTGGTCAATGACAACCCTCAAGAAATTCACTAATTAATCGAGTGGTCGAGAACATTTTGAAAAAAAATTTGCTAATAAACCCAATTTAAGTTTAATTGAAAAATCCCGTCTTTGGTATAAACCTATTATTTTGAGTTTTCTCGCGATTCACCTACCCAGGTACTTATGACATGGCTCAGATGGCATGAAAAATCATACGGTAGGTAGGTCACCCTCCTATTTTTTCAAGTAAGTACCTACCTAAATTTGTTAGAGGTAGGTAGGTACCTTAGTTCTGAAAACAACAGAACGTCTTCTATTAGGTACCTATTGCTGGTATTTTGCGCTCTAAGGCTTTCGGCCAATTCTTTGGCCTTCAATCTTGATAGTCTTGAAGACAATCAAAGTTTCCTTTGAAGACAGTCCCCCTTTTCCCGACGATTGCGTGCCACGAGTGGCATGCTGTCATCCCTTTTATTTTCGAATCAAAGCTCGCTTATGCAGTTGATGTTAATGTAGGAGTTATTGGTTCGTTTTTGTGCAATGAGGGATGCAATCACAGAGAGGGCACGAGGCAATGTAAAATACTAATTTACTAGGTAATGTGAACAATAGCAGTTTCACCCATTTCGGGGTGTTCATAGGAACTTCGTCGTTAAGAGGAAGTTCATACGGAGCCTGCCATCCCTGTTGTCGGAATCTGAAAGGAAGTTATTTTTTCGACGCACCCCCTTCAGGACTAAGTTCTCCAGAAACAGCCGTTTTCCCTCCAAAATCGCTAAGGAATTTTGCCGTAAACAACTGAAAAGATTGAAATTTTCTGAGCTTAATTGCAGCTGCTCTTTGCACGTTGTGAAAAAACGGTTGTGAAGAAACAGGTGGCATGGTTAAAAAACGATTAAAAGGGAACCTTAAAAGGGTTAAAAAACGCATTTTCTTGCATTTCGTATTTTTGTTGATATTGCACTCTTCCTAAGCACGGCAGTATGAGCATTTTGAGTAATTGAATAAATAACCCTGAGCTACCTGCGAAATTGCAACCTCCCAGAGATGGCAGTGCGGTGGATCAAATTCCTCAAGGAGTGGGGTCGCTCCAGTGACCAGTCAGAGAAACGTTCTTTTCTTCTTCTACATAATTAGATTACGTAGGTATGTGTTAATAACAGTTTCCGATTTGATAGGTACCTATGCACTGGTGAACAGTGTAATAATTGAGCCGTTCAGTAGCCAAGTGGGATAAGTCCATTTTTTCAAATTTCACAGGAGCGAAGTATTTGAGTTTGGTGCTGTAGTTTTGTAAAAGATTAAAGATAGACAAAATCGACCATTCGATTCTGTGTTCGATTACTCAATAAAACATAACTCCAGCACCGTTCGTCAACTGGAAGAATATGACATTTTCTTCCGTTTGGCGCAATAAAACAAAAATCGGAAAAAATGGACTTATCCCATTTGGCTACTGAGCGGCTCAATTAAAGAGATTTATTTGAGCTGGCCTAGGGATGTTACAACGATATTATCGTGATGCTGTAATATTGAAGAATTGAATGAGAATAAAAAATTGTTCAATTGAAACAAATTTATTGAAATGTATGAACCAAACATCACCGGTTTAATCAATTGTTTCATAGAAAAACGCTGCAAATTCTTACACAGGGGTTCATCATTCACGTGGCTTGTATGATTTTCACTCACTACCTGCCTATGTTAAAAACTAGTCCAATATTATTAAATCAAATTTTGTAAAAAAGTTTAGCTCGACTGATCTGGCAATGGCCCCATTAGATTCAGCATGAAAGGAGCTATCGAATAAAACAATTTACTTGCAAGTCAGAGAAGATTTTGGAAAAACACAATTTTTTCAAGATTTCAACAATTATTTGGAAGGGCTCAAAACCGAACGATTGGCTTGGCTAAAGAATTGGGGCTCTCCTGGAACAAGGTAATTTTTCCTGAAAATTTTGAAAACTATCTCCAGCCGTTTGGGAGAAAAAGTGTTCACGGGAGACGGAAGGATCTTTTCTAATTGCAAATTCGAATTCTACGCCCTTTGCAACGTAAACCATACAGTTTTCAGGGTAGGTAGGTTAGAACATTTTTCATCATGGACGATTACAATGGATTATTATTGAAAAATAAACCGAAATCAGGTATGTCCACATCACAATTCTCCTCTCATCAATTTTCAGAGTCCAATCTTTCAAAACTGCTCGAGCAGATAATCCAGCTAGGCCTTTGGGAAAATGCTGAGTCGATGGAAATTCAGAAGCTGTTGTGACTACTTCAACGTTAGCTTTTCCATCAATGGTTGGAAGTAGGTAGGTATGTAGGTCCACTTTGTAGTGGTTAATCTCGCTTCAGGTTGCCATCCATTGACGCTTCCTCATTTTGCGACTTCGCAGCTTATCTTCTGTGAATTAAGTCAACAATTTAGGCACAAGGCAGGGTTTACTATAACTGAGGGCTTACAATACAATCTTGTGCAAACAAAATACAATCCCATTGCTCAAGAACCATATTTTTTCTGCTCCCTTCAATCCAGGGTTTCATTTCAGATATAATCTTATAATATAGGTATATAGTACCTATAATAAATAATAACTATGTTCGGTTAATAAACCTACAGATGTATGGATTTTCAAGTCGAATGAGGAACATGCATGAAAAACGAAATCCATTTTTTCCGCCAGAATGATGCTGTTTAGGATGCGAAAATGATGTAGTGATGGTCTACAACGAAAAAACAACATTTTTCCTGGTGAAAAACGCTAACGAAAAGTGCCCTTTTGAATGCGGCGGTTAAACGTATGACGTCACTGTGCGGGCAAGACTGCGCGTAGTTTCTTAATGTAACGGCAAAAAATCCGTTATCGCCGTCCTATCACAGCATACACGCATGAACTCGGATGAGGTTGCACTGGTGTTCACGGGAAGATGACACACACTGTGTAACCTTGAGGCTGTCCATTTTCCCGCTCGACTTCAAATCTGCGATTCTCACTAAGCCTCCCTCCTCTTTTAATTACCTCTTTTCCGAACCGTCATCCACCATAACACCATTTTCGAAGCCTAACAAGGAATATTATGGCGAAAAAACAGTTTATTTTTTTCATGCATGTTCCTCATTGAGAACATTTCAAACAAAATTGAGAATTTTCCAAACCTAATTTGGAATTTATTTTCCAAGGCAGTTAGGTACCTACACTGGAAAAATAAATTCTGAATTTGGTTTGGACAATTCTCAATCTGACTAGGAAAATTCTCAATTCCGCTTGGAAACGCAATAGCATTCAATAACATCTCTACGTTTGGACCTCCGGGGCAGCTTAGTGGCTCGCCCGACTGACTAGCTGCAGGCTATACCCAGGGTGGGATTTAATTCCCATAGGTGGCATAAACATTTTTGCCCATAGTCTTATAATTCATGTTGTCCCTCGTACTCAGGGTATCTCGAAATTATCTTAATTGGAGAAAGATTATCTGCATGGCTATGGAATGTTTCATGCCACCAATGGAAATCTAGCCCATACCTCCGGCCGTGGCCTGTACCTAGAGACGCAAGACGACGCCACTGAACTACCCGTGAGACCTTAAAAGAAAACCGTTTCTGTAACTGAGGTTGGGTCCTGAGGAACTCAGATGCTTCATTATCACAGGCCGATTTAACCCGGTCTATCGACAAACTCATGAAAGGACAAACTCATTAGAAAGGAGGCTTCGAAAGGCAATGATCCGCCTCCCACACTCTGGTAATCTTAACGAGCTGGTAAATGTTTGGTAAAAGTGGACCTGGCGAACACAAACCGGTCAACATAGCCAACACATTTGCCAAGGGGGCAAAAATTGGGCTCATAGCCTCAGTTATGAAAACGGCATCTTAACTGAAATGAAATACAGTTCACTGACTTACCGAAACACTAGCTTCCAATGTCTCCTACATCTTTCTCGACAGAAACAGTCATCTTCCACGGCTAGACGATTGCATCCTTAGGTCCTACATGAATAGCTGAGAGCTACAATATCTGCTTATGTGACACGTAAACTACTTTCAAAACCATGTTATTTAAACGGATAGATCTAAATATAAGTTATAACAATTATTTATTCACAACTCTGTGGTTATTCCACTAACCAAGTGCTAACATAAGTGAATTTTGTACACTGTCAACAAATGACAGGTCCAGAGATTACAGATATATGGACAGGTCCTACAATGGGGAGGCGTGTGACAGCTACAGTTAAGCAAGCTTAAAAACAGCGTACGATTTTACGCCCCTGGCGGCAGCTCTGTAACCATTCTAGAAGTGTCTCAAGTTGAGGTACACTATCCTACTATCGATACGGAGGATTGTGATCGATCTTAGACGGTGTGACCCGCTTATCATGTTAGACGCTTTGGCGGAAGCTATTTTTTAGACGCACTGAAGTGTAGACGGAATGACGCACTCCCCTTCAGGCTTGTTAATCAGTGGTACCAACTGATCTCTGGGGGGTAAAAAAATTTACCTAGATCGGCCACATCCTATACAAAGTTTTTGCTTGAAAAAAGACGTTTCTCAAAAAATGTCACTTACAACGTTTTTGAGGTGACCCATTCAATTAACCAAAAATAGGGAATAAGACGCTAGGGCTTCTAGTCTGAAACGATATACCACCCTAATAAAAAAAAAGAGCATAAAAAGCAAATTATGCCAAAATTCTTATTTCCCGATTTTCCTCCGCTAATTGCTAATATAATTTAAATTATATAAAAATAGAATGTAATTACCCACTACCCATAAATAATAACGAATCCTTTTCAAAATCTGGAAGAAAACGTATTATTTTTCATTTATACGATATATTTATTCTATACGATATATTTCTTTATACTTTTATTCATACGAGTTCCTCATTTCGTATTAAACAAAGGAAAATTAAAATTCTTAAACAATAGATGGTATGATAAGTACGTATGAATTTTCTTGAACAAATCGAGAGTTTATAAAAAGTCTTTTTCATTTATACATATTTGCTCAAACTGGAGGCTGTTTTTCGTCCAAGTTGGTACATGGTACGTGAGTGAAAAGCGACTTCCAGTAACTTCTTGAGTGTGACTTCTTCGCAACTTCTTCTGTTGTACCGTGAGCTGAGTCAGCCCTCGAGCAAGTTGGCCTCTTCGGAATGGCTAAGCCTTCTTAGCCAACTTAGCAGCTGAACCTTTTGTCCTTGTTCTTATTGTTCGTTTCCCAATGGCCGAGAGGCTCGTTTAGATAAAGCAACTTGCACGCGAACTCATGACTGCGAGTCCAATTAAATTATTGCCCGCCAATACCGGGGGCGAACATTTTTAATATTTGAAGAGTTTTCCTTCAAAACTGCATATATCCACTTTCGAGTTTTGTCGGTATCGATTTCGTATTTCGATTTTCGATTTCGATTCATAGCAGTTTTGGTACCTATAAGCAATCGAAAATCGAAAAAACGAAATCGATATCGTCAAAACTCGAAAGGGGATATATGCAGTTTTGAAGGAAAACTCTTCATTTAAAATCAATGCTCGCAGAAATGATTTTCTAGGGTATACATACATGTGAAAAAGAGAGTTCGAGATGTGAAGGCGAGAAATCCATGTCAATGAGAGAAACCAAACATTGGGTACTTATGATCATTGGAAATATTGAAAATTGATCTGAAGATAAATTTAAAACCTAAAATAGGTCTCAAACTCCAGTAACAATCGGTTCAACTAGTCGAAAGAACCTTGACCCTCCAAAAAAAGCTGTACAGTCTTCTTTTCGAGGTCCAGCTTCGTGGTTCCACCGCAACTTTGAGGTCACGACGGCGTCGCTCCTTAAGAAGTCTTTCTTCCTAAAATCCGCCTGCAGCTGGACGATAACTTGTTAAATATGTAAATAATTCGATTCTTGTTCGGATTTAAAATTTGGATAAAGATTGTTTTTTTTACTTAATTGTTCATTTTTGAAGCCTTTGAATTTCACTCATTAAAATCTGGAAGTGTTGTGTGTCACCTATCTGCGCAAAACTGGTTTTATTACTTCCATATTTACAGAGTAAATGAAAGTATGGGAATCGTCCTAAAATCGAGAAATGGAACGGAGCTTTGGAAAAAACTTTTACTTATTGGTATAATAAATATGACATATTAGCGAATTATATGTAATGACATATTAGCGAATGAAATATTAGGTACATTGTAATAATAAATTTATAAATACACATTCACTCAGAATGACTTCTTGAACAAGGGTTTGTGTTTCCGTTTGTGGTCATTTACAAAAATGGCCATAGCTCCCTCAATTCACAACCTTTTTTCAAATTTCTTGAACTGAAATTTTTGTCTCGGCAATGCCTAACACGCTGTTAATCGGAATTCGAATAACTCACATTACTTCCGATATTTTGCATTTTTAGTGTTTTCTATTTTATTTTTTTCCGGCCACAAAAATGAACCGATTTGAGCGTTCTTGGTCTCAAAATCTTTGTACTACTTTGGAGAATACGTGGCTAATTTTTATAGTCCGATAACTTACCGTATTTTTATTTTGTTCGAATTTTAACATTTGCATGAGCATTTGCTAGTGAGTTTTTTGATATTTTTGACCTAAAACCCATAAAAGCAGTCAAAATATGTTCAAAATATGTCACACTTTTACGTTTCAAAATATGGAAACATTGTGTGTTACCACACACATCACTGGTTTTTTGGAATGTGAAAAAATATTACATTCATCACGAACGCTAGCGAACTAGAATTGCATTTTGAAGCGCAAGGGCCTCGCCGGGCGGGTGTAAGAAAAGGGCAAATTTCCTCCTCATAACCTAAGAAGATGACGCCCTACGCTTGCTTATATAGGTTTCTTTGAAATTTTTCTTTTACGCCCGCTGTGCTTGGCGTTATGAGAAAACCAAATTGGATAATTTTCCAATAAATAGAATCCTGGGCTGTAGCCGATTTGTCCAAGATTTATTCAAATATCGATTTTTCAACCAATTAAATTGTTATTTATGCAAAGAGTGAAATAGTAGGCAAATCCTCTTTTCTTCGATTTTGCGTATACGTTTCACGATAAAAGTCGGTTAGGTGCTGAGTAAAAGCACACAGACTCATCTGTAATGGACATGCTTCCATTTATAAACATGAAAGTTGGACATATGGCAAACTGTTGCGCAGTTGTACTCAGTGACACTGAGTCAGTGTACAGACTATCACATACCTAAATCTTCGGCACCTTATCGGCGGCAAAGTATGTGTAACGGGCGTCCTACACTTTTCCAGTCCGAGCTACCGACAAAGAACAAAGTCGTCCAACATAACAAGCACGTAGGCATGTAATTCTCGTAATGGAGCCAGGAGAATCTGATCCACGTGACCTTGCAGCAAATCGAGGCTATCGCGTAGATAAAATCCCTCGCCTGTATTATGTTGAGCTTATTTTCGGACCATCGGATCCCAATTTGTACATCCTCTCGCTCTCTTCCGCACTTGAAGCCTAATTGTAAATCATAAACGCCCTCAACACTTGGCTGACAGGATGCAAGCGCTTAGCGTCTCTTTAAATCTCCTCGATTATTATGGCGATTTCTCATTAAATAGCTGACTGGCTTCGCTTGAACTCGAGCGAGGTGTTTTCAATTTTAAGCTATTAGGTAGGTATACCTGCACCCAGTCTACGAAGAGGATTAATATTCCATCAGATTATACCTACCCATATTGGATGGACGTAGTAATGCTTCAATAATTTACTCAATGCAACTGGTAGATCCCCAGTGCCGGTCTGCACATCGGTTCTATCAATAAATTATTTCGGAACTTAAACCAGAGCTGCCTAGTTAGGGGTTTTCCCAAGTTAGGGGGTTTTTTAATGTCCGAATTTTGGGGGCGAAATGTTTTGGGGGTTTTTCTTGGGGGTTTTCACGGAAGTCAGGGGGACTGGGACTTGAAAAATGAAGAAATAACAGCTAAATGCACAGCTATTTGGTTTGAATGATAGGTACTCAAATAAAGTTGCGAGAGTTGGGTTGGTACATACCCGATTTGAATTGATGTTTTGACCGACTTTGCGAGCTACACATGTCAGAATAATTTGCCATGTTTGAAGGTATGTAATAAAGTACGATTCTATGTATAAATTGGATGATAGGTAGTCGGAAAGAATGAGTATTAAATAGCTTATAGTTTTAGGTACGATTTAAAATTGTAGGTGTATAATATGGAATTAGGTCCTGTTTTATGTGAAATAGTTTATTTTTAATTCGTCCTTAACTTGTGGGGGGTCTTCATTTGAGGGAATTAGGGATATTTTGACGTGATCTCGGGGGTTTTTGACGTTCCTTGGCAACACTGACTTAAACACCATTGTCATCCTCTCCGGACTGATGTCCTGGAAAAACGTTTTTTCAAAACTAAGCTCGTACACATTTTTAAATCCGATTTTTCAAGATTTTTCAAAATGAGTTTGAAATGATTTCGGATATTTATTGTCCTTGGCACGAGCTTAAATCTGCTCCGTCAGGAAGGATAAGGACGTTGTATCTCTTGCGTAGGTTGAGAGTGAAGTAAGTCCAATGTTAGTCAATGCTCGCCTGCATTCTAATCATTGCTCGCCGCTCTTGAAAGAACGGATGTGCTAATACTTTGAACGGGAGGCCGGGCCAAATTTGGTGATTGATCGTCGCATTGTTATGAATCGAACCGGACAACTTCGGCGCTCAAGTTCGAAATGCTCATTAGTACAATACTGCCGTCCTTAGTTAAAACGTCCTATCTCATTTTTTTCGCTTTTTGAGTTAAGGACGTGGTTGTATAGATTTTGACATGACGCGTCTGATGGGCCAGGTTAGAAAGTCCTATCTTCATTGGAAAGGACTGAAAAATGGCTTTGTCCTATCTCACTTTTGTCAATTTCCGCCTCCATCCAAGAACAGAAAGTCCTAACTTGGTAGTCCTAGGCTAAAAAGTCCTAAGTAGCAGAAAGTTAGGACACTTTGACCTTGTATAACTGAAAAAAATCAGTAACTTGTGCTAGAATAAATCGTCCTAAGTCAAATAAAGGAGGTCTCAAATAAAGAAGTTAGGACTTTCTGGCCTAGTGAGTAGCAAAGCTGTGTCTGTCATGGATGTGGGCAAGATCTTCATCTTCGAATACTGAGTTCCAAAAACTACTACTACTAGGTTAAAAAGTCCTATCCTAGGTATAAAAACCAATGTCGAACGTGGCCTAAGGCACACGACAAGAAAACGAACAACAACAACAAAGTCTTATCTTCGACTTCTTGCACTTCAATTGATAATTTCTACCTGCTGGTTTAATATTGAGGTTTGTTGACAACTGACAAAGTTGGGGGGTGATGTCAAGGAGCTATCGTGAAAATTCCAAATAGCTAGGGTTAAAAACATGGACGGTGCAAACAATCTCACTTAACCGCGTTTTTCTCGAAACGCAAAAAACTGAGATAGGACGTTTTAACTTAGGACGGCAGAATAGAACCGTCCTCCCGAAACAATAAATCTACAATGCTACAACATCAACTGTTCTCTGTAAATAATAATAATTATAGTAATAAAACTGAAAAAATAATAAATAATAAAATAATATTTACTTCCAATGCATGGGCGTCCTTTTGAGAGTTTAGTGAAGTTAGATTACAATAGGAACCAGTAAAAAGTTTGGGTAAATTTATCACATTTTGAAAAATTCAAAAACGATTGTTATTTCGAAAAATTTAATATTCAAGTTAATCCTGAAACGAGAAAAATTCTAATGTGAGATGATTGCCCTATGTTGTTAAAGGAAGTAATATATAAATATCTGAATTCGAGGACCCTTCTTTTCTTTAAATAGCCATCCTCGTTCTGGTGTACCTGGAATCGCCCGGAGTTGCCAGGTACGCCTGTCTGACATGGATTTGTTTTGTCTGCTCGACTGACACTGTGACAACAAGGCTCGCTCGAGTGTCACACATAGATCTTCACGCTAGTACTTCGAGATCCCTTCTATAATTTCATCGAATAGAATAAGAAAAGTAGAAGTGCCTATTTCTGTAGTGCTTTGTGCCATCGGAAATCCGGTAATACTTGAGAACAGGTGAATATCTTCGAGGTTTGGGAAAGGTTTACCATTAACGACTGTCGCCAAGTGCCCACTGACGTTTCGAAAGTTGAACTCGTTAACAAAGCTAATCCTCGCTCTTGGAGAGTGTCATAATTCAATATTTTCGACTTCATACCAGAGTGTAGCTCAAAAATTGATATTTTAGTTTTCACGCACCAAAATATTGAGCGTATTGCGTGGTATCTGCGCACCAGCGCTGTTTTCTCAAAATTCTATCGGAATTTCACTTATTAGCCCTTCACAATGTATACCTACGTTAATATTAATATCTACGTAGTTCGTAATGATTGGATGTAGACGAGGGCTGCTGAGCATTCTGAGAATTTGTTCGATCGAGTACATTGGAACATCATTGGTACATGATGGTAAAAAGCAGAAGTAGGTACTCGATGTCGTTAACGCACCACTTGATCAAAGGTTATCTCGAGCTGTTTACCTATTATTCCACGTATTTATCCAGTCGGGAGGTCGAGTTTAATTTCAGCGCATTCCGCCTGTCCATGTCCAGCATTATCGTCGAATATCGCAGGGGTAAAATTCCTATCTGGGTCATTGACGAGCTGGCCAGGGTTTGGAATTTCAGCGGGGGCTGAGCCTCCTCCTGCCGGTAGTCCTTTTCCGTTTCCTGCCCAACCTTCAGCCGCGTCCTTCCGGGATAATTTGTACGGCCGTCCAGAACGGGTTTCGCTCTCAGGTCGGATCCACGCGTGCTTTTTTCGTGCAAGTGAAATTGACTCGATGTCTGAGAGACTTCTCTGTTTGGGATTATATTTGAGCCGACTGTACCTGGATGGCAAGAAGACTCAGGTACAGTCCACCTTGGCTGAGCCTCGCTGTTGGTCCCAGCCGTTCTGGTGAGAGTATTGTTGCGATAGGTTGTTGGCCTCATGAAGTTCTCCCTCCAGCAACAACAACGCGGGCTCCCTGTTCACTCTCGCAATGCTTTTCCTCCTGTTCACGGGGCTGACGATTGCGCCTTTCGGACGTTTGGGAAGTTTTCCTCTTCATTTTCACTTTTACTCGCTCGAAGGGCCTAAATAACTAGCTAAAGAGAAGAGGACTAGGGTACGGTTTCTCGTCTTTCATTTTTCGACTCTGGATTCACGTTTAAAAGATGTCAATCGGACGGGAAGTCCAGGAATGACTCTTATTTTATGAATAACGTTTTGGAATTTTAACAATGGTCTGATTATCGCCCTTAAGATTGAGGACTCAAAATTAATGCTCGACAAAGAAAAATTTTTGGCTGCTTGCTTTTTATGTGCTGTCTTCACCTCAGCCCATTTTCTGTTTGATGGGGACCACCAAAATGAAGTCTGTCAAAAGTCCAATGCCATGAAATTGGTGCAAGCTTGCAATTCTTCACTAAGATCGATCGTGTAAGTTGCTCGAGGAAAATATTTCTCAAGATAAAATGTGCACCGATCTCATCAATACTATGATAATATCAGGTGCAAAACTTACCTTCGCTCGGTTTTCAGGTAGGTACTCGTTGGTACCTAGTTCTCAGAGTGAGATTAATCAGACATGGACAGCAGACGTTTACTAGATGCCTCCAGAGCTGATGAACCGTTTTAATACTTTTTCGTCTCAAATTAGGATTTTTTAAAAACCCTTAATTCTCCCCTCTAACGCCCATAATTCTGGCCAAAATTGAAGACGAAAAACCTCATAATTTCGGGAATTTAAAATCGCCATCGCTGCGTCACTAAAACTCCTGTAGAACAGAAAAAAGGTTACTGTCACTGGAGTATGTACCTACTGTGTGAAACTCCATCGAAAGCTCGGCACGGAAATTTCCATCCAACCAGCCCGATTTGTACTTGAATAATCCATCATTATTAACCCAACTGCAAACTGGACTCGTGCAAATCCGGTTTTAGCCTAGGCATATGTTGTTCAGCGTGTTGTGTACATTGGTTAATGAACTCTCGACGGCTCAGGAAACGCGTACGCTCCTCGACTATACCAGAAACAGGAAATGTCGTTCACGGTTCGTTCGGTTTTCCTCCGCCTTCTAATTCGTAGTTCCTCTCGTGGCCTGAAAGTAGAACATGGAAATCCGTACACGGAATTCACGTGTCTCTTTGAGCTAGACGATTCCTAGAAATAAATCGGTGTAGGTACCATCACGAAAAATTACGACATTTTTTGAGGAAGTGAGATTTTTATCTGATTACACTAGCACTAAGGTAACACTCATTATTTCCGATTCATCTACATTGATAGGATTTTGCTGTCCTGGCACGGTGGGGGTGCGATTTATGTGTGAGAGGAACCCAAAAAAATCATAGTGATGTATATGTGTAAATTTCTCATTCAAAAAGGATTTTCAAATTTTCAGAATATTTTTTTGCGATTTTTTGTGTCGAAGAGTACCAACTCCTAAATCCAGAAGTCATTTCTGGTGTCGATTCTTGACCCCATTGGGTCCATGCTTAGTGATTCACCCAAGAATGTTTCAATTTTGAAAAAGTAGGTTTATCCCCGATTCAGAGCCAAATAATTTTGAAAGAAAAATTTGCAGGCCATCATTAAAATCATGAAAAATTTTGGAAAAAGTCGGATTTTCTTGAGAAATGCTGAACGAAAGGTTTTTTAAATCGTGAAACATTATGAGGGGATGGCTTCCCAAAGCGGGACTTCTACCTCAAAACCAGACCTAAATCTGGCCGTTAACTGAGATCGTGGGGACAGTGGGACACAACCCTCCATGGCGGTGCGTCAGGTCACCTTAGCTATACGCCCATTCAAAAAATGGCTGTAGCGAAATGTCGATTTTGAGATATTTCCTTCATCATCGCAGTCAAGGTTCAAACGTCATTTGCTATCAATATTGCGATATTTCGACTCTTGCAGTCAACATTTGGTCGGGTATTGGTAGAATCAGAAAACAGGCCGCTGTTTCACTTGCACTTGGGCCGTTTAGGTGCCGATTTCCATGAAAGTTCGGTCGACTGCGCCTCATAATCAGCCGCTTCTCAGTCGCTCTCCAGGCGCTCAATTTAACCCGCTCTCAATTAAACTTCTCCTCTGCTGAACAATTAGACAAAAGCAAACTTTCCCTGCGAGGGCAGTGCCATTTGCGGAAGGCGAAAGTTGCTAATCCTCGTGTAAATTTAAACTCGTATTTTCCTTGATTGGAATGAGTTTTCCTCGGGGATGGAGACGAATTTTCGATTTTCTGACTCATAAGGATTTAGTAATACTGAACATTTCTTCGATCTTGGCTTCAAGCTCGAATTTACGTTCGGTTGAGAGGAAAAACGCAAATGAGGACATCGGGTGAACAATGCGTCTTTTCAAGCCCGCAAGAGATCGCTGTTTTTTAGGAACCCTCCAGCGCTACTGGGCTTTTCCAAAGTGTGGTGTCACAGGATCCATGTAAAAAACCAACGGATGATCAAAAAATGTGGTCTTCGATGAGGAAACCGGATGTCTGTCTGGAAACCCTGTGCATGCACCTTTGCTTGTACGAGCCCTACGACGACACCACAATTTGTTCGTATTTCACAGTTCAATCTCAACAGTCTCAATTTGAACAGGATGGTCAACTGCGATGTTCGAGTTGGGGGGGAAATTCTTGGGCTCTGTTCAATGCGTTACCTGATTGATTGATTGATTGATTAACGCTTTATTTAACCTGGCAGAATTTGGTCGCAGTCGACCACTCTTCCATTCAACCAGGGTTGTAAAAAGAAAACAGAAAAGTAAATTACAAAATAGATACACTTAGTAAGTGATACATATCAAAATTAAAATAAAATTAAAGAAAATTAAAGTCAAATTAAAATAGAATCATAATAATAACATAACATGACGCCTGACCTAATACTGCGAAAGAAGCTGGGTCTTGATTTTTTTCTTCAACGCGGCTATATTCGCCTCTTGCTTAATTTCAATGGGCAGCCCATTATAAAATAAAATGCTTTGAATTAAGAAAGAACCGTGATATGCTTTGGTTCTACATCGGGGTAACTGCATTGTGTAACAACTATTCCTAGTGCTAACGGTATGGATCTCGGAAAATGGGGCATATTTTTCGTAGAGGTATGATGGATGCTTAGTCGACAGGACGTTACAGACCGTGGAGACAATAGAATATTGCTGCATTTCTTTTACTCTGAGCATTTTCAGCTTTTTGAATTTGTCATATATGCGGTCATCGTACTTAAGATTAAAAATGAATCGAACAACTTCGTTCTGCGCCCTCTGGAGTTTTGAGTTGCATTCGTAGTCCATGTCGCTCATTACAGCTAGGCTATTCAGTAAGTGGGGGATTACAAGAGCATTGACTAAGCTGACTTTTACATTCACTGACTTGCAGTAAAGCAGCTTTCGAAGCGAGTACAAGCAGAAGTATATTTTACTGACAGCTGCATTTGTCTGAGCTGACCATGATAGGTTATCTTGTAGAATAACGCCCAAACATTTTATCTGCCTCTTGAAATCCAGCGTCACATCACCAATTTTGGCTTTAGGCAACTCCTCTATCGACAACCCGGCCAATAGTCTGGCGTGGCCCATGATCATACAGGCACATTTACTAGAGTTAACAATCAAACCATGCCTCGCAAACCAGGCAGACAAATTATTCAAATCGGTATTCAAGCGATCGATATGGTCGCTCACACTTTTTACATTGGAAGGACATTGTATATATAGATTTACATCGTCTGCGTACGAACTCCTCTTACAATGAGATATAGCATCAGAGATCTTATTAATGTAGAGCGCAAATATTAGAGAAGATAACGTCGTCCCCTGCGGGGTACCTCTGTTTAATACTGACCACGATGACATACTGCCTTTGTTGGTCTTAACACATTGCTTCCGGTTTGGCAAATATGATTTAAACCATAAAAGCACAGATTCAGCACATCCAATTGATCGCAAAATTGATATCAAAACTGAGTGATCAATGCTGTTGAAGGCATGACTTAGATCGAGGCTAGCGAACATCGTTATTTCTTTTTTGTCCATGCCTTCTCTGACATCGTCAGTAATGTTTATCAGAGCGGTTTGGGTGCTGTGTGAACGCCTATAGCCAGATTGATGTCATATAAAGAGAGGAAGGTTTTCTCAAATATGTTTTTCTCTCTCGCACAAAACGAGAAAATTGTAGGAAAAACTGCCAAGCCTAAAATCTTAAAATTAGAACGCTGGTCGATTTGGTAAAAACGAAAGAATCGAATTGCTTTGCCAAAACTACTTTCCCGGAGAAGCGAGCAACTGATAACATTGGTGATTACAATTTGTTGAAAGTTTCCAACAGTTAACCTCACTCTATTACAATCAACGGTACCGAAACCTCAAAAACCCGTTTCGTCTGTTGCAAGGCACATAATAACTTGATCGTTAGTTCCCTGTTGAATGGAATTCATTTTAATCGCCAATTCTTCGCCGCGGTGGAGATTTTACGATTTTTTGCAGCCAATACAAAAATCGAATAAAACAAACATCACATTACCTGATACGGAGTTTAAAAGGCGATCCTTTGCCGGCACATAATGGGCCGATAACTGTTTTGGCGTCCGTTTTAATTGCGAGAGCCGTAACTTCTCATTAGTTGTTCCCTCGCAAGTTTTCGGCCTCTGCGTCGGCTTCACGGTAACAGATTCGACTTCATTCTCACAAAATGTACTTACGTTAGTTGAGGTAGGTTTCTAATAATGAACTGGGCAGGTCGTCGAGCTGTTATTATCGACATGAAGGATAATTAGGTCCATTACCTATTTTATGAAGTCATAAATGTAGATAGTATACCTACCTGGTAGTATGAACTGTAAAAGTCAACAAATCTTTGGCAACTCGTTATTTTTGCGATGGTTATAACCATTCGGATAGATCTGACAATAGCAATCATATCAATCGATCTTTGACCAGCCCTAACCAAAGTCCTTATGTGAGCTCCAGCTTCCCGGTTCCACCGCCACCGGTTATTCGATCGTGTCAGTCAATTCATAGCTGAGATAGAGCATCCTCTATTCTTTAAATTTGAAGCAATTTATTTTTTGGTAGTCGCTATCGGCTCATTGCACAAATTGTCATAGGATTTGGCATTTCAAAATGTATTTTCAAAGACATATTTACAGAATAGCCTGATAAACGGCGGTATAAAGTTGTACACCGTACTACACAGTACACAGGCAATTTTCTAGCGTGGGATTCAGAGGTCGGAAGCGTGCGCTAAAAGTGCTATTATTTCCGTGAGTGGGCGCCGATCGAAGGTAAACTAAACGAGAGATAAAATCAGCTAAGCAGTTGGCCAACGTCGATTGCATCAACATGAACAGGAAGGATAATCAGATTCCTCGACTCTGTAGCTACATGAGCCGTGTTCAGAAAACTATTAGAACTTTAGAGCGAACTTGAACGCAACGATTTGTTCATTCAGCATGAACGAGTTGAACGTATAGGATAGAAGTTATGACAATCTAATTAGCTTCAAATCAAGGCCGAAGCGGACTCTGAAAACAAATTTTGTAAACATTTTTTGTAAACACAATTTTGCAAAACAAATTGTAAATAAAATTTACAAAACTCGACCTATAAAACCACATTCTTTCAAAATGTCAATTTTGACGTTTTTCAGTTATTGGTACCGCTGGACTCGTGATCTTACGACGGATGTGTTGAACTAATGGCATAGATGGTGAGCAGAGGTATTTTGAGATGTGAAAAGCCATTGGCCATAACTCATGCAGATGAGCTATTGTTATAACGTTGCCTTGGTGAAGAGAAAATCATTGAGAACTGGTTTTTTGTCTCTCCTGAAAAGTTGCCAAAATGACGTTATGGCCAAAATGCAAGGGAGCCCTCGATGTACCATTTCCCCTGTATAGTACAACATTTTGGAAATTGAAGCAGGATACTAAATCACTTGCGGAGAAATTGTGGGATTCCATAATTTGATTAAAAACTCAAAAATGAGAGAAAAAAGAAATAGTCTATTCCGCTATTCAAGTACTATTGTACCTATACAAAACCGGCCTACAATAATTGTTGATATTGTCAACAACGATTTCGCATATCCGAACCGATGTCCTCCTCCGAGCCTACGTTAAATGCACGTATACAACATTTCGGTTCAAAATGTGAGGTAATGCTCGTGCGCGATTTAGACATGCTTCAATTTGAATAAAAACTCAAAAATGAGAGAAAAAGATGTAGTCTATTCCACTAGTGGGGTACAATTATTGTATGTCTAAATCGCGCGCGAGCATTGCCTCACATTTTGAACCGAAATGTTGTATACGCGCATTTAACGTAGGCTCAGAGGTGGACATCGGTCGGATATGCGGAATTTTCCCCATTTCGGTTGGAAGGAGAGTGAAGAGCGATTGAAAGCCTAAAGTTCGGATAAACCGCAGGTGTCCGATAGATGCCTGGGGGCAGACAATTACCCGTCGGTCCCACGAGGTGATTCTGCCGGTCCCGGGAAGCCGCAGCGTCGGCCGCAACGAGAATTGAGATTTTCGTCCGTGCTCGGCGGTAACTTGTTACCCCGGAGCAAAATAGGTAACCTCGATTGTCGGATACCTGCGCCAAAGAGGCTCTCTCCGAAATCTGAACTTTTTCATGCCCATCGAACTGAAAATTTGCTGGTTCTTCAAACAGCTGCACTCCACGATTCTCATCAATGTTTTTGCGAACTGGTGGTTTCAAGCGAAAAGATCCGCTGGAATTACGTCGAGAAGAAGGGCCTGGAAAACCATTATTTACAATTCGGACTGAATTTTAAAGCTTATATTAAAAAGGCATAGGGTTTTATGAAAAGGAGCTACATTCGAAAGAAAAACCTCATGCCCAAAACTTGGAAAGTTCCTGAAAAGTGCCCAAATCATGACTAAGAGCTGGAGTTGTCAATCGAAAAATCCTGGGTTCTGCGTGCTCACCAAAACGAATCCTCGAAAACTTTCTCTGAAAATTCGCTGAAACGAGGAAGCCTACAATTTGACCCGCATAAAATTTCAAAGGCTGGATTTATTTTAAAAAAATATCACTTAATTATTCATTCCAGAGGGGTTTTTGCTTAAAAAAAAGGAATAAAAAACGGTTTTTGAGGTCTTTGAGCCGTGGGGAGTTTTGAATCGTGGGGTCCGAATGTCGGATTCTATGCCTGTTGATCACTATGATTGTAAACATTGGGTAAAACCCTATTTAACAAGGTTTATGCTGGATCGAAAATGAAGCGAAACATCAAATTCAGCCATCCCCTATTCAGCCCTCGTACACCTTCGTGCTGCACTAACAGCAGGCCGTCGATTACCGGGTGCTATGGACTCCGAGGGGAGAAAGCAGGTGCTACTGTTACATTTAACCGACCATGCGTTTCTGGCTAACGTGTGCCCCTTGGCCACCAGGTGTTCCACTTTGTCCGCCATCGAAAGGACGTATTCCGTTTCGAAGCTGAAGCTCACGAACTAAAACCGATGTTGTCCGAATTGAAATTTCAACGAGTTCGTTCACTTTAACAAAATGTGGAGGGCTCAGTTAAAAACCCTGCATATTCTTACACAGGGGTTTATTTTTCACGTAGCTTGCGTCCTTACCTACTTGCACACATGCACTGTTGTGTCCTAGGTTTAATTTTGACGACATTCTTTTTTCACACAAGTACATTCCAGGATAGGTAAAAAATAGGCACATTCCATTTCCAGCACACGTGAGTGGAAAAATCTAGAACTTTTTATCAAAAACAAAATTTTTATTTTTCAGGTCAGATTTTGATTATAATTTTCTTTTACTTTTACTCAGTTGGAAATAAGCCTCTCCTCAGCCAGGCTCTCCAGAAAATTTTTTTTTCATTTGTAGCGTATTTAAGCGATTGCTCGTCATAGATATCGGAGTGGAGCAAGTTACTCGATCATCCGCACAATGAGAGCACCTACGTAACAACTGTTATATTAAAAAGAAAAAGCGTTCAACCGGTCGACGGGAAACGTAACTCGTTTTATGGAAATCAGTCGGTTGGCGTGGACGAATGTGGACTGCCTATCAGCGACTGGGAGGTCTGTGGGTCGCGTTGGCCTTGGGCCGTTGATGTGGGGCCAAGGAACCCGCTCCGTTCTTATCACCTCGCACACCTGAGCAACTATTAGCTCTTCTGAAGCTCAGTTTTCCGTTGGGATGCCTTCACGGAACTGCCGGGAATACCCAAAGGCCTCCAAACCCAGGCATTCTCGGCTTACAGACTCAGACGAGGATCGCGGTTGCGAATGTTCCTCCAAATAGAAATGTTTTGTTCCCAAGTTGCGGTGAAAGGATCGCGTCTTTCGTACGACTGACGAATTTCGGGATACGTCACGTTTCAGCAGCTTCTGAGATAAAACAGTGCCAGAATCAGCAGGCCATTGCTCATGACCGCTCGGCTGTACGGGACGTTGAGATTCAAACTTGGAAAAATGTTTCAAGTTCAATGTTTCATTTTGCTCTCAAGAAATTTCATGAAATCGTTCAATGAAAAGTGTTCAGTTTTCGTTGGTGTATAGGCATAATCTTGAGGACAATCATAGTATATTTATAAAAGGTTTTTATTTTAATTTTATTATTTTCTCAATAAAGTTTATTATAGAGAAGAGCCTTGAATGATCGAAATAATTTCTGTATCAAAAAAGTTTATGGGAATTTAATTCTCGTCAGGAGGTAAACAGCTCATTTATGTTAGGGAGGTTACAAGTATTAAGGATTTGAAGATTTTTCAGGGGAAATTCCTTGAAGGAAAAAATTCCCCCTTTAGCTATAATCGTTTGATCGGCCAGGAGGGGAAAAATTCCAACACCCCCAATAAATTGTTGGTTTACGTTTCAGAGAGTGTGGAATCCGAATCTGCGACATTTTTGGTTTATTATTCATAATAAATAACAATTGTAATCACAAAAAAAAAATTTCTAACCTAACTACCCTGATGTTGTTATGGATTACGTTTCAAAGGGTGTAGAATCCAAATCCGTCCGTCGACTGCAAACTCTTTTTCTTTCTAATGTCTGAAGATTTTTTTTTTAATTTTTAAATGAAAAATCAACCAATTTTACTCCAATCGGCCTCCGATAAGCCAATCGGTCAGCTTTGGGCTCTCATAAAAAATGGCTGAAAGTTTAAAAAAATGGTGTTTTTCCAAAATCTCTTCCGACTTGCAAGTTGGTGGGGTTTGTTCTATTTTGGCCTATTTTCACCCAATTTTTTACACCAAGTTCGGGACAGTAAATATACTGTAAGTATACTTTCCAAAAACGATGGTTCCAATCATGTCGGTTGGTGTACCTATACAATGACGGTTTGATGACTTAATGGTTTTGATTGTTTTTGAAAGTGAAGAAATTGTGAAAACTGTCCAATTAAATGATGAGTCGATAAATCCTAAAATCCTAGTAAGCAAGCCACGAATTTTCTAGTCATCACATAGAACACCCTGTGAGATGAAACTAGCGGAAAGGAAAAACTAGTTATGTACCCACCGAGTCGCCTCCTTTCATAAGATCCTCTTCTTTCGGTTGGCTGGTTCCTAAAGAGCCCACTCCATGACATAATTTCCGTTTCGTATTCAATTTCTTTATACTCGAGTGCATAAAACGGGAGATAAGCTTCACGAAGTTTTGAGCGGGGAAAATCCGAGTGAAACCAAATTTTACAATACAATACGCGTCGAAAAGTTTGTCGGACTCGCATCCTACCGAACAACTTCCGAATTACGTGATGGAATTGCTAACGTATGGGTCTTCGTACTCGATCATGAATTCAACGCATCCATAGTCATGAAGCGATCGCTCGTCAACGGTTGATTACATTCAGGTCACGCGAATATTCTTGTTATAGTCAATTATGTGCCTTACCGTGAATGGGATGAGAGTTGAACGGTCTCAATGATTAAGCTGAATGGAATAGTACGGTTGCGTGACATTGTTAACACCTTGCGATTGGCGCTTTATGATAGACAGTTATCAGAGTTACGGGTGAAAATTGAGGAAATTTCCATTTTGGGTTACACTTGAAGGTTGTGCGATATCTTTTTTTAATTTTTTTGAGACGCATCAAAAAATATGAATAGCTGTTTTGTAGATATATAGGTACCGGACAATGTCACTGATAAGGCCTGGCGTTATTTATAGTGAATGAATGGGTTGGTATTTCTGGTCGTGACATTTTTCCCATCACCCCCTGAAATGTGTACATGAAACTTTCATCAGGGATAGCATCAAGACTGATAATGAATGTTTCTGAAGCGCATCAATGCGAAATTTGTTGTCCTTTTAGTCAATATAAAATTTTGAGGGATGGGCCATTTTCATTTTTAGGTAACCGGCAAGTAAGTCAGAAACTTCCGAATTTCTTTTACGACCCGATTTTGGCATTTGGTTGTCTGCTTCGACATTTGATTTTAAAGCTATTAGTGTTTTGATTTTCTCGTAAAAATCGCCTAGAAATGGATTTTCTATTAGAAATTCTTGCTTATTGAAATCTATTAAAAATTGATGATTGGGGCCATTTCTTTGCTCAGAGAGATGCCCATAAATTTTCATGACTTTTTTAGCATAGAATTTGCTTGAGAAGTTAGCTACCCACGCCTTCACGGAAAAATTATTTGCCTTCGGGTTAATTAATCGTGTTGACGTTAGTTTCCTTTTTTATTTCCTCTTTTTCGATGCTGGTATTTTTTATGCCCCTAAACTGGTTCATGTTGAAGACGGGTGGACGGTTGGTTGTCAAACGGACATCAGCCGATCGCTCTTTCCATCCCAGACAGTAATCCTATATCCGACCGAGATGGATCTTGGAAATAGTTTCAATCGCCGTTTGCGATTTGAGAGCATTTTGTATTTTTTTTCCTCTCCGACACAAGAAAAACCTTCAAGGAGATCTCTGCAAAAAGAGATAGTCAGGTGAATCTCGGACAATCGACATGGAGTGAATAGGAACAATCAATGCGAAGTGCTCCATGGAAGGTCCTGCAGTCTCTCAACAGGGGTGGAATTATTTTATGAATAAAAAGAAAAAGAGGAGTCCGAGACAGTAGTTGGACCGAATGAAAAGGCCATTACGTCCCGAACCCTCCCCTCCACCAACCCCCCACCCCTACCCTAGGTCCGCATTGTTTCCAAGCTATTGTTGGAAGAATAAACCCTGGACTCAGACAGGCTGCCGGTGGACGGTCATGCCCCGGCGATCCATCTTTATTTGCCTCGACTTTTTTCCACTTTTCAAAGTGAGGGTGTCCCTTTTGACCCTCCATTAGTCGAAAAAGACCCTGTTATTAGCCAGCTAGCGGATTTCCTCCCTACAGGGTTGAGGAAGGGTTGAACTAATTTGTATCTCGTAAATGTGAAACATGGAATTTCGTGCAATTGCAGTCGAAGATCGGGTACGTGATTCTGGTACCTACTCCAAAATTCAATAGACCGCGAGAAATTTGAGCTAGATAACACGCAGTGCTATCTATATTTTGGTACGTAAAAAGTTCTGCCTAATCTATAATGTATGGACTGTGTCATGGAAGGCTAAGCCTGGCAAAATAAAAAGTACCCGCACGTTTTTTGTATGCCAGAAAAAGGTTTTGAAAGACTGAACG
Organism: Nesidiocoris tenuis; assembly: GCA_036186465.1. Classification (NCBI taxonomy): domain Eukaryota; kingdom Metazoa; phylum Arthropoda; class Insecta; order Hemiptera; family Miridae; genus Nesidiocoris; species Nesidiocoris tenuis. The sequence continues at coordinate 14,450,722 of AP028909.1, read as the reverse complement.
TCCAAATCGGTTTGTTTCAATGGTCAGAAAATAATGGAACAGTAAAATCGAAATATTTGCGTTCTTGCATAACTTTGTGTCACGCATTACTATTTGGCTTTTTGCCATTATGAGGACAATATCGTGGTGAAGAATTTAAAGGTTGAAAAATTTCTATCGCCAAGTATGAAATATAGGAATCAAATCGCGTTTTGGCATACAACTACAATGCCTATTTATTACAACCGTTTTTTTTGTGATCTCCTAAAACTCGCCAGTGATGGAACAAAAGTGCCCTTGACCAGTTTTGCGATTTAATCCCTTGAGTTCGTTGCATACTGTAACAATTTATGGAAAAATGTAGGTGAAGTGCTGCTGGGAAAGTTATATCACTCGGGGTACAAGCCAATCTCTCGGTTAAGGAACGTCAGCCTTTCTTTTGCTACCATTTAACATCTTATCCAACCGTTCAGTCCAATAATGATCGTGCAGCGTGAAAACTCTTATAGGTTACTGGAGTTTTGCATCTGAAATAATGTTTCACTTTTCATTTTTCTCCTCGTTAGTCGCACTCTGGTTAAAGGGGCAGCTGTTGTTTTCACTCGTTCGAACCACTGAACAAGATCAAGATCTGATCGATGTTTACTACATTTTCACTTGCCCATTGCGCAGCTGCTAAAGAGGCCGAGGTTTCGAAAATTGATAGATAGGTAGGTACCTATAATTCGTGGCTACCTTTTTCGTCTAGGTTTGAAGAAAGGTAAATTTTTAATTGAATGGTTAAAGTGTGATTTCAATTTTCAGAGATGAACAATTTTTAAATGAACCGTGATCCACCTTCCATCAATATTTTCAAGCTAAGCAGGTTGTCAGTTTAATCGGGAAATTTACCATTTTTGCTTGTTAAGGGTAGGTAGGCACCCCTTAGGGATCCTCGAGGATCGTTTGAAATCCCTAACTGAGGAAATTCGGATTCCAAATAAATCCTTTGTTCCTGATATTTTTCTCTCCCTAACAGCGTCCGAACTACTGACCCAATTTTAACCGTTCAAGGCGTGTTCTCCTCTGATCAACCCCTTCAATGTCAATGCCCAAAAACATTTTTACGTTGTAATTCAAATTGACACCTTAGCCAACCAGATTCAAATGATTGTGTTGTTAACAGGTCTGACCATTGTTACAAGGTAGGTGCTAAGACTTTCTGCACTAGTACATCGGATTCGTAGTGAAATCGCACATCAATTTTAGGACTTTATCAGTCATGTCGTTTGTAAGTCAGAATTACTGGCGCCAGCTCTTTAATTGAACTCTGCAGCTCCAATCAAACAAGTCTGGCTGATACGATTTTATAAATTCTTGGATCCAACTTCTCTATGAGTGCTGGAGAAGGGCAGTTATGAGCAGCATATGATTATTGTTGTACATATTATCAAAATCATATTCAGCCCTATCTGATCCGCCCCCTCCCCCGTGCCAATCCAATAACGGTTCTCTGAGAATCCAGATTTGCCATAGTGACCGTCCACAATCAGCTTTAATGTTCCTTCCTCGAATAGTAATGCTGAAGGATTACTGCGAATCGGACCAAAACTAATTTATAATATGGATTTGTCGAAGCTGACCGAACCATCTCCTCGTTCTAGCCGGGTTTGAATCTGGGACTTCCCGGTCGAACACTGAGCTATGGAGAAGCTTGGCTTGGTGATCGATCTTCCCCAAGCGGTGATGGAGCCTTGAGTGTCCCGGGCACTTCAGCTTTACCCTCCATCTTCATCCCTATAATAGCTCACTTACTGGGCGTCCTTCTGTTGACGGAAGGTTGGAAGTAAATATAATTTATTTTTAGTCCACCCCTGTTCTTCTCGATTTTTCGGTCTCGGGAATCTACCAAGGATGGAGCAGTTCGTATATTTACTTGCAGCAAACCGTCCAGCACTTTTGGTTGTTCAGGAAAGATGCATCGGAATGACGATTCCTTTTCTCGAAGTATCGTTCAACCTTGAAACATTCGTTTTCCCTTTCATACATTCCCTAACAAAACTTGTATTCCCACGCGATGCCCACGCACCAGAAAAAACTGGACTCGAAAAGAAGTATAAATAGAGAATAATAAAAGTCGTCATTATTCGTTTTGCTTTCTACGGCAGGCAGTGGTGCCTACGCCGGCCTGAGGAACTGCTGTCTAGCTCTGAATGGCATGGAGATAGACAATAGAAGAAAAAACCCTCAACAACGGTGCTGCATTGTTGTTCGACTCAGTTCTAGCCTTTTGTGGGATGTCTTGCATACTTGAGAGCACCAATTCCATTATCTTTTGAGGCTAGTTCTGTCGTATAATTATTAATTTTACACGCATGGAAATACGAGTATAGTGAATAATACATATAGCTACTCACCTACTAAATTATTGTCCAATTATTAGATATTATTAAATAACTCCAAAATTCCAATTATTGGAAGGAAAATCCGGTCAAACTGAACTGAAAAATGGAGTTGATGCCTCTGCCAGCACATGGAGCAATGGAGATCACGCTATCTCAACTTGGTCTCCAAGGATGCGGTTTTTTCAGATACGTTTCGAGGGGAATCGCCCATCCGTTAATATTATAATTTGGCGACAATTTCCTGTCACATTCTCTATCTAAAATCAACTCCTGAGGACTGCTGCCAATTTATTAATATGTAAATAAAATTTATTTAGAAATTTATAAATTACTCGGTAATTAAATGCTCGTTTTATCAAGAAAGGCAAACGTGTCTTGAATTTGTTGCAAATGGGTTGAAATTAAAGAAGTCCTTTTTAGTCCTGCAGCAAAAAAATGCTCTAGATTGTAGTACCTTTTTCTTTGACTCTAGAACTCGAAACCTCTGCCCTCGGCTGACGGGACGCCTACACGTTTTCGAAAATCCCATCACTCCCAGGAATCTCCACGTCTGGCAACACTGGCTCTGCCAGAGCCACGTTATAAATATTCGATAAGGTTTCTTTTTCTGGCTATACGCAGGCCGGCAAGCTCCTTTTCTTCATACATCTATTCAACCAGCCCGGGTCTTCTTTTTAAGGACACCCCCGCATTTCCGCTTTTGTACGACGATTTAAGTCAAGAACTGTCACACCCTCGACCGGCCCGAAGCATCTCATCAACCCACAATAAAGCTGTCATCAATTTCGCCATTCGAGAAGTAATAAAATATCATAAGTTCAGTGTAACACGAGTGAATTTATCCGAATCATTCGTCTACCTCAATGAAAAATGGCTCAGCTGTCTGCACTAATGTTGATAAAGATTTTCCTTGATGCACCAAAATTTGATGGAATTTAATTCCAAATTGACGCGGTGCGCTCAAAATGGACATCTGAGTGAAACCTGGCTCCAGACAGGACGCCATAGCAACCCAGTCGACGACCTCAACACGCTACTTTTTCCCAATATTAATTTTAATAATTAATTACCTATTTATTATTTCAGGAACCTTTAAAATCTTGTCGCCTTGCTTTCTCTAGGTCGAGCACGGAGACAACCTCTGAAATCGACTAAAAACCTCTGACTTCCAAAAAGTTGAGTTCTTAACTCCAACATCAAAAAGACGATTAAAAAATGTTCAAAGTCAACTTCGAGATGAGAATGAACTTCGTGATTAAACTCAACTTCGAGATCAAAGTCAACTTCGAGATCGAATTCAATTTCGAGTTCAAAGTCAACTTTGAGATCAAAGTCAACTTTGAGATCAAAGTCAACTTTGAGATCAAAGTCAACTTTGAGATCAAAGTCAACTTTGAGATCAAAGTCAACTTTGAGATCAAAGTCAACTTCAAGATCAAAGTCAACTTTGAGATCAAAGTCAACTTCGGATTCAAACTCAACTTCGAGTTCAAAGTCAAGTTCGAGATCAAAGTCAACTTCGAGATCAAAGTCAACTTCGAGATCGAATTCAATTTCGAGATCAGAGTCAACTTTGAGATCAAAGTCAACTTCGAGATCAAAGTCAACTTCAAGATCAAAGTCAACTTCGAGATCGAATTCAATTTCGAGATCAAACTCAACTTTGAGATCAAAGTCAACTTCGAGATCAAAGTCAACTTCGAGTTCAAACTCAACTTCGAGTTCAAAGTCAACTTCGAGATCGAATTCAATTTTGAGATCAAACTCAACTTTGAGATCAAAGTCAACTTTGAGATCAAAGTCAATTTTGAGATCAAAGTCAACTTTGAGATCAAAGTCAACTTTGAGATCAAAGTCAACTTCAAGATCAAAGTCAACTACGAGATCAAAGTCAACTTCGAGTTCAAACTCAACTTCGAGTTCAAAGTCAACTTCGAGATCGAATTCAATTTCGAGATCAGAGTCAACTTTGAGATCAAAGTCAACTTCGAGATCGAATTCAATTTCGAGATCAAACTCAACTTTGAGATCAAACTCAACTTCGAGTTCAAAGTCAACTTCGATTTCAAAGTCAACCTCGAGATCAAAGTAAACTCCGAGTTCAAACTCAACTTCGAGATCAAAGTAAACTTCGAGATCAACTCAACGTCGAGTTCAAAGTCAACTTCGAGATCAAAATCAACTTCGAGTTCAAACTCAACTTCGAGTTCAAAGTCAACTTCGAGATCGAATTCAATTTTGAGATCAAACTCAACTTTGAGATCAAAGTCAACTTTGAGATCAAAGTCAACTTTGAGATCAAAGTCAACTTTGAGATCAAAGTCAACTTTGAGATCAAAGTCAATTTTGAGATCAAAGTCAACTTTGAGATCAAAGTCAACTTTGAGATCAAAGTCAACTTCAAGATCAAAGTCAACTTTGAGATCAAAGTCAACTTCGAGTTCAAACTCAACTTCGAGTTCAAAGTCAACTTCGAGATCGAAGTCAATTTCGAGATCAGAGTCAACTTTGAGATCAAAGTCAACTTCAAGATCGAATTCAATTTCGAGATCAAACTCAACTTTGAGATCAAAGTCAACTTCGAGATCGAAGTCAATTTCGAGATCGAATTCAATTTCGAGATCAAACTCAACTTTGAGATCAAAGTCAACTTCGAGTTCAAAGTCAACTTCGAGATCGAATTCAATTTCGAGATCAAAGTCAACTTCGAGATCGAATTCAATTTCGAGATCAAACTCAACGTCGAGTTCAAAGTCAACTTCGAGATCAAAATCAACGTTGAGATAGAATTCAATTTCGAAATCAAATTCAGCTCCGAGATCAAAGTCAACTTCGAGTTCAAAGTCAACTTCGAGTTCAAACTCAACTTCGAGTTCAAAGTCAACTTCGAGATCAAAGTCAACTTCGAGTTCAAAGTCAACTTCGAGTTCAAAGTCAACTTCGAGTTCAAAGTCAACTTTGAGTTCAAAGTCAACTTCGAGTTAAAAGTCAACTTCGAGTTCAAAGTCAACTTCGAGATCAAATTCAAAATCGCAAAATCATGCTATGAACGTGTCAAAAAGTTCGAATGCTGCAATTGCTAAGGTGCGATGACACCAACCCTGATGAAGGTTGAATAAGCCGAAAACTCCGCAATCGCGATACCGGTTAGGCAATCCTGCGAAGATCCACGTATAATAATTAAATTATCATGCTCATTAGTGATACATCACATGCCAATGCAAATCAATTAATGCACGCTCTCAAGATTTAAATTTAAATTTAACCATTTTATCTCCACTAAGTAACAAGTTCAAATTTCAAATGATTTGGGTTTATGATGTCAAAGACTGATTATTGCGGCTCAAGATTGAAGCATACACGAATCCGGAATCTTGCCATATCTTGGTCGATTGTGTGTCGTCGAGAGGCAGACGCGCGGATTCATAAACCGCATAATTGCCTGCCATCTGACGTAATCAGGCGTGGGGTTCTTACAGTATTGCCTGGATTCCTCGTTTCCATCGCACAGACGTTCCTAGGGATTCGATTTCGTTCGGTATATTTCTTCGCATTCCGACTGAAAAACTTTCAAAACCGTGCAATCGTGTGAATCCTGTTCTCTTTGTTGAGAAATGATTTCTCATCCCTCACCTGTACATAGTCGGTATTCGTTTTTGTGTTCTCTTTCAGTAATCCGTAATGCCCGTAATGACGTGTAGAAATATTTCGACAGTATACCTGCAAAACCTCGTATGTTCCGATTCGAGAATTTTACAGGAGGCACAAAAAACTGTCCAAAACGACTTGAGGCATCATCCGTTTAAAAAAACCACATCCGTTGCATTTTTACCACATTTACACACGACATAATAATAAGATCGAACAAAAATTAAAAGAAATGAACGTTTTGAAGCAATATTCGGACTTACGAGGATTTATTCAAGACCTTACTCGGACTTACAAGGTTTTACACAGTTCAATCGAACTTCCAATAACGTTGTCTTTATTTCAAATACTAGAATAATTTCACTTGAGATCACAACATGTGCTCTTTCTCATCATTGTTTGGTAAATAAACAAGTTTCTTTATGCCAAAATATTCATCCAACTTTTTTGTTGGTATTTACCTGATTTTGTTTCTAAGATTGGCCGATTACCAGAGTGAAGTTAGCAACAGTTCAGCAACGGTTAACTGTGTGTTTCTTTTCTAAATTTTCGGACTCCAGGGACGTCTAGGAACACATTTATGGCAATTTTAAAATTGTGCCACTAGTCATACAGTCCGTACAGCTCGTTGCTAACTGTTCCTTCACACATTCCTTATACAGATCAGGTGAACTGGTCGCATCTCCAAAGCAGAAAAACATCCCCCATCAGTCCAATTCGACATACTCATCAGTCAAACGCTAATCAAGCAAGATATTTTATAGCCTACCTACTTATCCGAAAAGGTGTTGGATACACCAAGGTGTTTAATCCTAAGGCGTACAATGTGACTGGCGGCACAATTCATGTACAGCCATAAATGTGTTCCAAGACGTCCCTAGAGACCAATTAGTTAGAAAAGTAACAGGCAGTTGACCGTTGCTAAATCGTTGCTAACTTCACTAAGCTGACCTATAATTGGTCTGTGATGACCAATAATTGGTCGTTACTATTGAAACGGCTGTGATTCGAGTTGAGATTGTAAATTTCAAGAGCACTAAGTCAATACCCTCCTGAGATGTTAATTACTTTAAATTTTGAAGAGTACAATGTCGGTACCGTCCTAAGACGTGATTTTTTAGTTTTCTTTCCATGGAAGGGTTTTAAAAAAAGGTACATGACTTGAACGTGATAACCATGGCTTGAGAATGTGAATACCAACTGATAACAGTTAACCTTATTTTAAATACCTACTATGGAAAGAAAACTAAAAAATCACATCTTAGGAAGGTACCGACATTGTTCTCTTCAAAATTTAAAGTATTGTCATCTTGGGAGGGTATTGACCTAGTTCTCTTGAAATTTACAATCTCAACTCAAAGAATCACAACCGTTTTATCGTACGGGATTGTTTATAGATTGTTTGAGTTTCAGTTCGTGTTTCAACTCTCAGTTTTACAACTTACCACTTTCAAATAGGTTATTACGATTCTCAGCGTATTTATAAATTTAATTTGATAATACCTTAATAAAAAAATATTTAAAAAACTTTTTTTATAAAACTTGAAATAGGAAAAAACTGAGATTTTGGAATTTTTATCAAAAAACGTCTGAATTATTGAAAATAGCAGAAATGTTCGCAGGCTTTTATTGTTACTTTTGGAACCATTGTTTTGTTCTAGATGGATAAACACATTGTTGTTATTCCTCGTAGTTGTTCTCTTGTTATTAGTGTTCTTCAGAACAGTTGAGAATCGACTCTGCAAAAATATTACCCATATCGGAACCCAGAATACGGGCCGAATTTTATTACCGACGATGGATTCAAACCGAATTTAGAGCCTGGTTGTTCTTCACGATTTCGAGTATCATCTAATGAATCCATTTAACCGTAAAGATCGAGAGCAACATTAAAGAAATTACCGGAAAATTGAAAAATCGGCCGGGACGAGCCAAATGCTGGGACTTACGAGGTTTTACCACCCTCCTGGAAGGCTCTGGACTTACAAGTTTTAAAAAACGAACACAGATAAGACATTTTTTATCAGATCAATGTCAAACTTTTACAGACGATCGGTATCCTTCTCCTACGTCCACAGAGGTCAAAACCTCATTTTGGGAAAAAATCGGACTTACGAGGTTTTGCAGGTATACTGTCGATTTGATACTTCAAGTAGGTTAGTGGTAAATGAGTTAGTTGACATTAGACTTATAGGTAATTCAAACTAGCTCGATTTCGGTCACACCTATAAATTACAATTTTGAAAAAATGCACATCAGCGTTAGATAATTTTGATTTTTTCTGATCATAGTTATCCTCAGCGGATCCGAGTGGCGATATTTCTGAAAACTAGTTCCATTCATTATTTCAGAATTATTTTACTTCGCTCCCTAGCTATTGTTTCCAGCGACTCGCTCCGGCGAAACTGCACCACGCATGCGCCTTTTGAAACTCGTATATCCGAGGTCGGACCGAATGCGAGCGTGAGTGACTGCCTTGAGAATCTTTGAATAATTATCGTGAAAGAAAACACGAACCTTGAGTTACTTGGTCGTGTGGTGCGGCCTTATCTTTCTTCACTCGACGTTCCAACGCCTGAAGCGGAGAAGCTGACTTGAAAGATCTCTTCCTGCATCTCGAACAACAAAGTTGCGGAATTCAAATTTGCGCTATTGAACCGTTTTTCGGCCATTTAAGGCGGTGCATGAGCGACTTTGAGACATAACCTTGAAAAATATCTTGGGGCTTCCAAGAAATTGCGTAAAAATTATTCAAAATAAATTTTCGTTTTTTTGCGAGTCGAGGGCACGAGAATGGTGGTGACTTTTTATTGATACCCCTCGTGAGATTTGATCGATTCTCTTGCTAGGGTTTTTCTTGGTGACAATTCTCTGAAGAGAGTTCGTTAAAGGTGATGTAAACTATTGTATTCGGTCCTCAATCTCCAAATATGTTCAAAGAAGACCAAAATCGGGAGGAAGTTTTGTGTCAAAAATATTTTTCTTTACAGTGGTTAAAATTCGTTAATTTTTTTTTGTTTTTACTTAACATTTTACTTTGTTTTTGAGCAACATGGGTGTTGCCAGACGCATCTACGAGTATAGTAAAGGCACTTATGTAAATTGAGACGAAAACCGGCTCAATCCATGTAGGTATTCCCGAAATTATCATTTTTCAATTTTTCCCAAGTTTAATCTATCACCCTGAACCAAATTCGGCTCAATGTAATAGAAAAACGTTTTCGAAACAGTGGTTTCGCTTCAATAGTATGCTTCACGGTAAACCGTTTTTGTGTTTTCTGGAAAATGTTCAAATTTGGATCGAGCCGGTTTTGAAACTGCACGCCTCAATCGCAGTCAGAATTAATTTTAGTTTTCTTTGGAATCGGACAAGCTGCAAAAAGCAGGCACCTAACTTCAGGTATACCTAAGTAATTATCCACCTAAAATTATTTTGTTTCCCGGGATCATTTAATTCGCTATCGAGTCGCAGAACACGCGAGTGATGAAAATATACGCAATATACGAAAATATACGAGTTCATTCTCATGCTCAATTGAGTAAATTCTTCGTAATTTCGGTCGGTATGTTTAGTTTTTATACGCTGAAGCGCCTCTCGAGCCTCGTGCTGAAATTATGTGTAATTTAAAATGAATTTCCTTCACTCTCATTCTTTTGCGCTTTCCCATTTAGTTAGGTATTCAAATTATATTTCAGGTAATTAAATCGTCCCCTGTTTATTCAACTTCATTACTGCAGAAAGGATGAGTTGAAAACAACCGAGAGCCTGTGACTGCGGTAAGCTGTCTCTGTTAGGGAGGCATTTTTTCCGTTTAATTATTCATTACCGAGAAAGCGACGTTTTTCCATTTAGTCGAGCATATTATGGAAAAAAAAAATCAGTGGTGCTTAGATAACACACAATACTTCCATATTTTGTGACATAATTTGATCATATTTTGACTGCTTTTAAGGGTGCTTAGGTCAAAAATATCAAAAAATTTTAAAATTTGCCCAAAATGAGTTCGTCATTGCGGTCGGTATTATTTGGCTGAATTTCTTTCAGCCTCGGATTAGTTAATTCGGACTTAGTTGCTGTTGGTGACTTTGTTTTAACTTACGTAACTACACCCTGATCAACTCTAATCCGAGGTTGGTGAAATCGGCCCTACTTGCGACTATTTTAAGCACTCCATTTTCCCGAGCGCTTTCGGCGTTCTTGGCATCATTGGCGATTTAATTCTCAGCTATCTCGAAAAAATAAGGCAAAAATCTCTCGTTAGTTTTCCAATGAGAATTATTTACTGACAACAAACCTGTTCGACTATGCTCAATGCTACATCGTATCTCAAGCGAAGTTCAACTGAAGATTGAGTTTTCTTAGTTTATTTGCACTTGGTTAGTTCGCTGACTCTGGCACGACTTTCCACGGGTCTTTCCTCCTTGACTGTCAAGGCGATTGGGGGAATTCCTGGCGGAGGAGGTAACAGACTGACAGTTAATTCTCCGAGTCATTAGTCGGACAGTATCTCTCAAGGCTGGCTTTTCTGAGTTCTTCTCAAACGAATGCGGTACGATGAGGGTTGGAAATTACGGTTGGTGTAACTCTGCGGTTCAATTGGTTTCATTAAGAAAATGGGCCGATGAAAAAGTTCAAATGAGCACGTGTGGGCGCCCTCGCCTCTGGGTACAGGCCCACGCCAGGATAAAGTGAGTTTTCGGTCCTTGAAAGTCGAATTGGTGGAGCTTTTTTCAATTATTTTACTAACGACGCCACCTCCCAATCGTTTGAGTCTCAAGTGAGAATTGAGAGACTATTTCGATCATTTTTCGGTTTTTTTATTCACGTATTCGTGATGCTGTAGTAAGTATAATAGCTATTCTATAACCTGATAAGGAATTATCTAACATTTATAGGATTTGTCATAGGGTCTCCCATTTTATCTTTGAATATTTTTCTTCTACTTCATATTCAGACTCGATTTTAGAAGGCCTCAGATTCCAATTTTCAGCTCAAAATTACGTTTGTTTGAGCTGTAAATAGATAATTACGAGTATTTTCGTCGATATTGCTGTTCGTAGTTGTCCACTCATGAGACCCCACATAACCAAGATGAATTGCACCTTTTCGAAAAACCAGCAACACGATTTCCCTTTTGAAGTAGGCATGTAATTGATAAATTTGACTCATGGAGTCAATTTCAGGTTATGGATGGCTAATTATAGTCCAATTCGCGTTCAATTAGATTCAAGGTACTATTTTTAGCTTTCTCGACTGCTAGTCATAAAATAATAGCGATAAACGAGTTGAACCTCAAGGACAAAAATAGTCAACTCGTGTCGGACGTCCAATTAGTTAATGCAACAATTCGCAGTCGGCCTTTGCCGGTATTTCACTAGCCTTTTCACGAAACTTTCTACTTCGGATAGCGATAGAATCCGAACCCGTCGGCACGAAAGAGTTTTTCTAAGTCCGGTCTACAGACGGCGGCGGCGAGAGTAAGAAAGTCGGCGGGCGCTAACCGGATGTGACCGCTGAGCCGGGCGGGACTATAGTCTGGGCTATGCTAGTTCTTGTACTGCCAGCCGCGTGGAACTGCCAAGAAACTAGAAGTCCGTATTTACATGGAAAATTATCATTATAAAGTATTATTCACTTTTTGAATAAGACAATCACTTTCATTTTTTCACACTATCGTATTTTTTCATTTTCATTTTTATTTGTTTTTATTTTTCTCACAACCATAGTTTTTCTCGAGGGAAACTTTTATTTTTATTGATTTTCATTGCTTTACATATTTTTTTCGTTGCTTTTATTTTTATCACGCAATCATCGTTTTTTCTTTAAAATGAAATTTTATTTTTCATTTTCTTTTCATTACTTCACACATTTTATTTTACATTTGTATTTGTATATATTTTTTTACACAATCATAGTTTTTTCTTTGAGAATATTTTCCTAAAAGAAAAACCAACATCAGTTCAATCACCGAGATAAAGCATGGCGAGAAAAAAGTCAACTTTTCTTGAATCACTTGCCAAAAAAAAATTCTCTGTTTTTGCAAAACGATATTTTTCTGTGCTTTCATTCGTCGGAATCGCTTATTGGCGCAGCTCGTGTTGACGCCACTTTTTCTTTCAGACCCCTAATTAGCCGCTGGTCGCCCGTCAAAAAGATCCTAAACATTCTCTCGTCGCAGGGGAATCTAAAACATCAATACATTCCCGGCGTATTTTCAATTCGGCATTCCACGCTTGAAGGGCTGTTAATTAACCTATCCCTTTGATTTTCCCAATCGTGTTTTGGATACTCCTCGTCCGGACGAAAGGTAATTTCGTCCATGGGAGGATGAGGTAATTTTCCTGCTTGCCTCGAGTGGTCGGTTCTTTAAAGACTGTCCAATCATCAGATTCGCTGAATTGCCATGAGCAAATGACTCGGAGCTTCTTGTTTTTGGAAACAGGTTTTCATATTTTTAGGTGAGCTCAGTACCTTTTTTTATGTAGCTGGCGCCAGTCATGTTTTCGAACGGGTTGAATGTCGAAATCGCCAGTGATTCTTCTATTCCGAAATAATGAACAGTCTTTTGCACGATGGCTCATCGCCAAAGCGCTAATTTCGTATGCTGATACGATCCACAGGTTAGGTATCCTATCCATTACATAATAATCAATTTTGAAGGCCAAGCCGCAGCATTACTCGGCTCTTATGGCAACAACGATCGCCGTCGATGGCTTATCGTATCCTACTACTTTTATTTATTCCAATTTCATCGCAGGAATAAAGTTTTTGGATGAATTAACGTTAATTTTTGCCAAGTGCGAGTCAGTCGGAGCAACTGGGCAACGATTTATTTGGCCTTGGGTCGGTCTGGCGCCCTTAAGTTTGAACAAATTATTGAAAACGTTGTGTAAAACATTGCGAAACGAGCCAAGGTTGAACCACCCTATTGCCCATTTGCCCCGCTTGACCCTACCTATCAGATAGTAAAGATGAAAATTTTATTTCGGGTTTCTGATGGATTTTTGCTTGAAATCGTGAACTATTGCTCACTTTAAAAACGACCTACTCAAAAAAACAACACTCAAACCACTAAAAAACGCTCTGAGAACTACCTACACTCGATAAAAGAGGAATATTTGAGGTACCTATACTTACACCTTACATTTCTCAGTTTTTTTTCTGCTTCTTTTTTTAATTTTATATTGTTTTATTTTTTAGATTTTTTTAAAACTTGATTCGCCTCGCAATTTGGTTGAAATAAGACTACTGCCTACCTTCAATATAACGTTAAGGGCAATTCAGCAATTATTCATTTAACAATCAATTTTTGAATTTTTGTAAACCGCCCATATTTGTTGTAAGGACCGGCAAAGCTGTTGGAAATGCTAAAGGACGCTCTACAAGTGTTCAAACGTCGGAGGAGGTCAGGTCTGCACAAATTAAGTCCGCAATACCTGAGTAAGTCGGTGGGAAATTCACTCAATGTCAGTCCCGGCTGAAAATTGTGGCGTCCGCTGTTTGTCCTTGTCCGCTTCCTATTCGCCGGTCGGCTTCGTTTGGTTAAACAGAATTTTTTTTTGTTGTGATTTCGTCCTTTGAGGGTTATCATTCTGTATTTTCTTTGGCAGCTTGGAGAAAATTATCGAAATACGTGATCGGTCATGTGGCGTCTGCTATTTTGGCTCATTTTGATACACTATGAAAATGCATAAAAATGCGCTACACTATAGTGTTTGAATGTATTGTAAAGTAGTGATGTATGCTATACTACATTGCCATGTATGGCATGGTTATGTTATAACTACCATTTTTCATGCTCATTCGGGTGAACAATCCTCGTCGTATAGGTATTATTCTGAGAAGAAAATTAAATGCTACAACTTTCAAATAAATCATTGTCCGACCGGTAATCGAAACCATCATCGGATCCGAAGATTTCAAATCCGAAGACGCTGGATTCGAATCTCGACCGGAGCGTAAATATTTTCCTCAGTTTTTCCAGCTATGTTTATGAAGTTATCCAATGATTTAAACCGCGAAAATCGGATCAGCAGATATGTCACAGTTCGTTTATAAATCATATTCCGTCGAAGTCGCCACCTCAGATGCATAAAAAAGGGCGCTCTTGATTTTGTAAATTTGCAACTCAAACCAAGTGATCTTCTTGGTGATGTATTTTAACGCAAACGAAACCATGAAAACCAAATTGTTCATTTAGCTTGGCCTAGGTTTTCATTGTTGGTGAAATCGGCCACAAGATGGGAAAATATTTTATTAATATTCAAAAAGATTTTGTTAGTTTTTATCGAGTGATAACTGAGCAAGAAACAGAATTGTTTTTTGTGCATCGTATTCTGTAAGTTTGTAATGAAGGAAGTTTTTTTTATAAGAACTTTGTGCTTGATTTATTTACTGATATTCCTAGCAAATATGATAGCTCGTTATGTTTTATTCTTCGAATCGTTTCTCGTTCTTTTTCCGTCAAGTTGCTGTTTTCTAAGCAGTTCCTGTCCATGAAAAAGATCTCTTGATCCGATGCTTGTAAAAATAATTTATTCTCTTTGGAAAAATATTTGAATGAGATTCTAATTTTGTTTCTTACGAAACTGCCACTGCCAGGAAAACCGCTGGGGAAATTGAGAACAAATAAGGGCCAAAACATGCGTGTTAGAGAGCATTACTAATAGTCTGCAGAAATTACAGAATAAAGCGCGTTATACATGATAAAACCAGTGGTACGTGGATAACACACAATAGGTACTTCTCTATTTTCATGCGTAAATTTTTCATACAAATTTTTAGTATTCTGCTGGTTCATTGGATTAAAAATGTCAAAAAACTAGAAAACACTAAAAATGTATATTGGTGTTTTTTCCGAATTCTGGTTACTGGAATTCCAATCACTCGTAGTACTTCCGAGATATCATAACTTTTCAATTTTTATTTTTCTGGCCACACAAATGGGCTGATTTGACCGTTCTTGGTCTTGAAATCTTTGGTTAACCTTGAAAAATACGCGAATATGTTTTATTCCAGTTACAAGCCGTAATATTTTAGGCGGTTTTACAATTTGGAGTGTGTTTTTTTACATTTTTGATCCTTTTAGCCCACAAATTGGTCAAGATATAATTTATTTGGTTGAAATTTTACGCATGGAAGTATTGTGTGTTATCTACGCACCAGCACTGGCTGCAGAGCTTCCAAAGGGGCAGAAAAGTAGTTGAAAATTCGAATGTGTTTTTCTTCCGGGATGAATCCCCGCAAACTGAATATGAAGTAGGTAGGTATATTTCATGTCAACGAGATTGGATTTGGTTATGACTTCAGGAGTCGAGCAAATATTTTCGTACCGACGAGTGAACCGGGCAAAAAGTTGTATCCTTGACTCAAAATTTATGGAATTCGTTCTCTAACCTAGTGTATCCTTCGGATTTTCCTTGATTTCGAGAACCCTTGATAATACCTATTTTGCGATTGTGCAGAGCGGGATGCACACTCGGACTTGTTTCCAAGGTGAAAAGCTGACGTGTTTTCTCCGAGGGTGTCCTTGACTTATAAAAATGCTATTGTTTTGAATATGAGAGCGGGGTCTTTGTGAACCGCAATGCCGATAAATGAATATTTTATCGTCTAAGGCCCCACGTGCAGAGTGGGTGTGAAAACTGTGCACTTGTGCTGTGTTCGCATGAAATCGTCGGGAAAATATGTTTCATAGTTCGTCGATGAGAGCATTGCAGAGCTCACCTGAGTAGAGATTTCAAGCTGTGCCTCCGAATCAGATCGTAATGAAACCAGTGGTGCGTAGATAACACACAATACTCCCATATTTTGAAACGTAAAATTGTGACACAATTTGATCAAATTTAGACTGCTTTAAGGGTGTTTAGGCCAAAAACATCAAAAAATTCACTATTAAAATTCTAAAATTCGCCCACAATAAAAATACAATACATTATTGGAATATAAAAAATATCCACATATTCTGCAAGGTAAAACATAGATTTTAAGACCAAGAACGCTCAAATCGGTTCATTTTTGTGGCCAGAAAAAAATAAAATAGAAAACAATAAAAATGCAAATATATTGGAAGTACTGTGCGTAATCCGAATTCCGATTAAACAGGGTGTTAGGTCTTGCCGAGACAAACATTTCAGTTCAAGAAATTTGAAAAAAGGTTGAGAAATGAGGGAGTTATGCCCATTTTTGTAAATGACCACAGACGGACACACGGACACACAGACACACGGACACACAGACACTTGTTCAGGAAGTGATTCTGAGTAAATGTGTATAAGAAAAAGTTTTTTCTGAAGCTCCGTTCCGATTCTCGATTTTAGGACGATCACAATACTTCCATTTACTCTGTAAATATGGAAGTAAAAAGGTTTTGGAAAAGGTTAAGAAATTTCTGAAATCGTAGTCAATTGATGTTTCTAAATCGTCCAAAATAACAATTCTGTGCGCAAAAAATCCTTAGTTTTTCACCGGTTCAAGGAAAAATCTGATTTTACGACGAATGCGCTATGCAATGACAATTAAATAGCTCACGCTGCTGTGCGCAATAACCTTTGACATTCTGCTATTTTTTCGAATTTTCTGTATTGATTTGGTTTCTCGTTCTGATGCGTTCAATTTGCAAATCGCTATTTTAATGGGCAAAGGCCCTAAGATGAAATTTGTAGAGCGTGGAAAATGAAAATTAGCGTGAAAAATGAGGATGATTATTCTCTGCAAATAAATGCATCATCGCTCGTGATCATCATCATCATCATCACCATCCCTATATTCGAACGATATTGATCTGCTGCAGCGTGTAGACTGAAGCAGGGTGGTAGTAAATTCCGTCTCTATCGACTTGGCCGAGCTGAATTAATCAACGTCCATTCTCGAATGTTTCAGGTTGCGATGACGCAAGCATCTGCTCGGACCCTGTGGTTCGTGGACCGGACGAGGAAGTCTGCGATGATGTGCTGACTCATAGGGCTTCGCTAGGGGTAAGTCCCTTGTTCGATGCTCATTTACCCCAACCCCCACCTGGCTACCTCACGAGCATACAACATCGAATCCCCCCCTGCATGCCCATAACCCAATAATTATTACCTATTTGTCTCAGCACCAACTCAAACCGAATCCCCATTGCGTAATATAAACCCTTTCTCACAACGTTTGCCGTTGTTCCTGGAAGACCCTTAGGTACCTGCTACCCGAAAGCTCGATCGGGAAGGCCTCGAAAGGCTTCTGGGATACAGTCAATCTCGGTATCGAACGTTAGACCTTAAATTAATATTAATTTTACGAAAAACGCACATAAATTTTTTGAAAATTGAAAAAAAAAATTATTGTCATTGGAAATGAGGGGATAATAACTAATCTCAAATATTGATGAGTATCCCTTACGTTCAAAGAGATACTATTTGGGATAATCTATTATCACAAGAATGGGCGTCCCACTGTTCAATATTGATCGTATTCCTACAAGAATCGTTGACCTATTTTGAGTGTATGCTTTGATAACCGGGAAGAATCGTAATTTAACTAACAAGGAAAACGTGGCATTCCCCCTCCACTCGGCCAATTGAAGTGGGGAAGTGTAAAAGTCGAAAACTCGACACCAAAATAATTATGCTCCCTTCTCCGGTTTATCCGGTGCTAAAAAGGCGAATGCTTGGGTTCCACAGGCTTTTATGTCCTCCCCTTTGTTAAGGACCGGTTTCCCTCTTTTTCCTCTTGAGCCCCTTTGCACTCGACTTTCACGAGGTCTCATCAGGGTGAGCCCTTTCTAGCCTAAATGGGTGTTTAATCCGGATCCTCAAAATTGCTTAAACCCACCTGGCCTGGAGAGGTTGGTGGAGTGAGCTAACTGTCTCGTAATTACTTACAATGTTACAATACCTCCATCCTCGTCGTTGAGGCCTCCTTCATCGGTAAAGGTCCTCGACCGGTTCCTCCAACTTTAAGGGATGACATCAGGTGGCCGGGAAATAAACAAATTTGTTTATCCCCTCTCTCGTTTCTGAATTTTACCATATTTCCACACCTTTCGTAATCAAAGTAAAAACCAGTGTTCAGAAGATAACACACAATACTTTCATACTCGTACTTGGATTTGTAAATTTTTGACGCAATTTGATCATATTTTGACTACCTACTTATGGGGCTGTGTATATTAAAAATATCAAAAAAAAAAAAAACTCACAATGCAAATGTGAAAACTTGCCTAAAATTGGAATAGGTACGTCAAGATACCGGATTATAAAAAATATCCTCGTATTCTGCAGGTTTTTTTATTTTAAGATTTTAAGACCAAGAACGATCAAATCGGTCCCTTTTTGTGGCCAGGAAAAAATTAAAAAGAAAAATTAAAAGTGCTTTTTTCTATTTTGAATTCTGATTTATCGGAAGTACTGAGACAATATTGAATATCCCTTCTGTTTCCGTTGATTGTGAAGAAATCAAGAAACTTTCAGTGCAGCTCCCTTTAATTTATTACGAGAATTTTTTTGGTGGGTCATGCAATAATCTAACTTCGTTTTACAGGCACGGAGCGACTCCATGGCCAGCGTCTATTCGGGCGCAGGTGAAGGGAGACACGGCCGCGTCGCCGTCAAAGGAGAAGTCCAGTTCGGTCTGCAGTACAACTACAAACTCTCCTCGCTGGAAATTCGAGTCCAATGCTGTAGAGACCTGGCCGCAGTCGATGCCAAGAGAAATCGATCCGATCCGTAAGTGACACAGGAATAGCACCTTTCAGTTACTTTTTTTTTGAATTTCGGTCTTGCCTCGCATGCTGGTGTGGGTTCGAAATAAGATCGCCCAAGATTCCCGTTTTTTAGTCAAGTAGGTACGTAGGTAGGTAGGTACCTATAAGTAGGTACCTATCATGGCAGATCCATTTACACGGACCAGGAGGCACAGAAGATGATGCGCTAAAATGCGAAAAAATCCAAGCTTTTCGAAATAGAAGCTTTTAAAAATCATAGATTATCTGATTTTAAGTTTGATGATAAAGCAGATTTCACAATAGGTGTCTAAAAATATCGGTTTCCTGTCCAAAACTTTCAGCTGCTGGGCAATTTGGCTCACTGCAATTCAGGACTAACCAATATGCAAATGCTCACATGAAATATCATGTTCATATAAATTAGTTCACCCGAAAAAACGCTGTTTCTAAAAAAGAAGGTGAGATCGTTTCTGATTTGTCAGCCTCATGTGCGAGAGCCTATGAAAGGGACGTGACTTTTCGTTATCGTGGGATTCAGGCCACTCTGCTTGCCTTTGATTCTTCTCAGAGCTTCTCCTTCTAATTTTCATTGTGAGAATGGAACATTGCCTTCTCAATATCCAACCTGTTTTTAGCTAACCTTAATTCCCAGCTTAACTGCGATCTCCGATTAGAAACAAAGCATTTCTTCTGTTAGGCACTTAACTCATCCTTTGCCGAGGAACCGCAGGCAAACTTGATGATTAAACACTGACTTCCAGCATATTCGAACATTGTATTTCCGTTAGTAACAATATTTTTATGTTATTTTGATTTGTTACAGTTACGTGAAAGTTTACCTTCTACCGGACAAATCTAAGACTGGAAAGCGAAAAACCAAAGTGAAAAAACACACGCTAAACCCAGTATTCGATGATATCCTGAGGGTGAGTTAGCAATGTCCAACTGTAACTTTACCTTGTACTTGGAAAATTCCCACTAAATTGTACTATGTAATTACCCACCTACTCAGTACTGAACGATGGGTAAAACCGACTGTGTTTGGTTGCTGAGAGTTTACTCGGCCTAGAAAGTAAACAAAACTCGGTCCAAAACATGTGCCAAAAAGTTCAGCCCAAATTAAAATTCTTTCCGTTCCTTCACTACTCTCGATTATCAGGCCCTTCGACTTTTGAACTGTCCTAAATTGAGATTGGTTTCGTAAAAGTGTACGAACCTGGGTTACCAAATAACGACTCGTGTTTCTTTTTACAGTTCCAAGTGGACATAAAGGAACTGGAGCAGCGCACGTTATGGCTGACCGTTTGGCACTCGGATATGTTCGGGCGGAACGACTTTTTGGGCGAAGTTTTGATGCCACTCGAGAACAAAGTGTTCGACGACCCTCTCCCGAAGCATTACACACTTCAAGAGCGAGTAAGTTCAAATAGTTGATGATGAGAGCGAGGAATTGAATAAAAAATGCCTCACTAGAACTGCAATAAATCCTTAAGGAAGAATCCTTCAAGGATGAAATAATTTAAGGACTTGAAATAATATTCAAGTATGCTGCTTAGGTAGATAATTTACAAAAGATCCCGCTCATCTACCAATAGCAAATTCTTATGAAACCTACAAATTTGAGGCTTTTTAAAGGCTGCGGAATCGAACGAATCTATTTTCTTTCCCTGCTACGACTAGTCACTGTAATATTTTTTTACTCCCGCAAAGGCAGGTAGGTTTTTCAACAAAGTCGGACTGTAATATTTGAAAATACAACTGAATCCATCCAAGAGTGAGGCATTTTATTGGTCCGTGGTCTCTCCTCAGGGCAGATCTGATGGGAGGCCTGGCCTTCGCAGGATCACGACCTCAATTTTTATAGCTGCTTCCTTCGAAGCCTTGCCTTCGGTGCTGTTTTCGTTTGTTGGAGTCATGCTAAACTGATTTGTATTCATGATCACGAGCCATGATCGATTATGCGAATCTTTGAATGATGTTTTACCATCCTTGTCCAAACCTATATTTACCGAACGGCTACCTACTCGTAGGTACAGCCGTTTCAAGTATAGGTAGAATTAGCGAAATAATCGGGAATTTCAGCGAACAATAGGGAGTTTTTGGAAACTTCGTGCTTTTTGCCTTTTCGTTGTACGAAATTAGTAGTTTGTATGATGTAGTCAAACCCTGACTTTTGAAAAAAAATCCATTTTTGTCGCTTACGTGTCTAAATTTTCCAAGCATTCTCAGGATTTGCCGGGTGACTACTTCGTTAAACCTATTAACTTCGTACTAAAGGTGACAAGAAGCCCAAAATTACCAAAAACTCTTTAATAAATTGAATTTATGGTGAAATTGTCGAATCCTCCGCTGTTTGGATAAAATTCGCCGCTGTTCTACAAAACAGAATGGGAAACGCTAAGGGGTTGAATGTAGTGTTTTATGGGAACCCCTTAAGCAGAATTAATTCATGAAAATATTCTAATTGCAGTAGGTGGAGTAATAAATCTAACACATTTTATTTCTTTTGCCCCCAGTCGGAGACTTTGGAGGAACTAAATTCCAAAGGTGACCTGATGGTTGGCTTGAAGTACGAACCACCCGAGGCGAACAGCGGTAGTAAAAAGAGGCCCTCAAAGGGTACACTTTACGTTCTTGTTAAAGAAGCCAAGAATCTGCCTGCTGTCAAGAGCACTGGAACGTCTGACCCCTTCTGCAAGAGGTACCAGTCCGCAGTAAAATCTCAATCTAAATAGACGAGAAATGGCCGTGTTTGATGGGGCATAGAAAACCCTCGGGCTGTCCGGTGAAAATTTATCGATGAACTTTGCACCGATTTTTTTGATTTTCTTCCCTTCTTAAGTACCCTTGGTTTTTTGACAATTAATATTTGGAAAATAATATTTTTTGATCTGGACTAAACGTTGAGCTAGTTTGAGATTTTTAAAAAATCACCTATAAATTTCATTAGTAATATCCCCATCTTTTGGAAATGAAAATTTCATCACAATTTTGGGACGGTCTACTTGAAGAACGGTTCAATTCTATTTCAACATCGAATTGTTTCCAATTCCAGCTACCTCCTTCCCGATAAAGGACGAAGCACAAAGCAGAAAGCGCCGGTCATCAAGAAAACTTGCAGCCCAGCGTGGAACCATACGTTCACTTACAACAACGTCAGTTTGGACGAATTGGCCGAGCGCAGTTTGGAACTGACCGTCTGGGATCACGATCGGTTGGCTAGCAACGAGTTCCTCGGTGGAGTCCGACTTAACTTAGGAACTGGTAAGTACCAAGCAGCTCGTAAAAATCGATTAAATCTGAATTTTTCATAAAATTTTACCAAAAAAAAGTTATGACGCATCTACCAGCCGTTTTCTCGATTTCTACGAGCCCCTGACAATTGATACCTGCAGAAACGGGCAAGAATAGAACTGGCAACAGCTGATTTTATCACTCGGTAAACAACTCGCGATAGTAACCGAACTTCATCCTCCCCCGCGTGTTGATTAATTCTCTGGAAAAACCAGGGGCCACCGTATAACAGCGAATCCGGGCCCACATCGCCCGAAAGTTGCAACTTTTCTGATTAGTTGGAGAAAAGTCGGTAGGTAACTGGGAGCATAAACATGCTTAGTTTTCATACTTGGACCCAAAACTTTCAACCTTCCTAACTTTACTAGCGCTCCTTTTCAACTCTCCTCCGCACTTCAGTTAGCTAGATGCTCCTTTTTCAGTTCGAAGCCCTTTTCTATCGTCTAAAGAATTCATTGAGTTTAATATTACCCATCGAAGCGCTGTAAAAGGCCCTTAAAGGTAATACTAACATCAAAGGAAGAATATTAGCGTGGGGGCGTGTGGCCGGGGGAGAGGCAACATCACGATGTACCTACATTAATGAATCAAAGGAGCCAAACTTTGGAACGAGACTTCACAAAATTGATATTGAAAACAATCGAATCACCTTGAATGGAGCATTTTTTAAATTCTTAGCTGAAACACCTAATGGATTCGGGTATTCTTAGCCAAGCTTTCAACAAAGATTTGACGGATTTAGGTAGGGTTTCCAAAGTTTCATGTCAGGCCCGAATTACTTGGTGTAGGTAAGTTGATTTTGGGCAGTACTTGGAGTAGAATTTTATCTCTTCTCCATTGAAGAGCGAAAATACCGAAATAGGGTTCACAATGGTATTGCGGGTGAGCCCGAACTTTTGTTTGCGATTCCTATAAAAAACTATCCGTAGTTAGAAAAACGTACGATTAACATTGTTGAATTCGGCTAAATTTGCGACAATTTAAGCGCAACCGTAGCTTTCTAGCTCAGATAGCTTCTGACATATCGAAAGAAGAAGCTCAATTCAAGCGATCAGAAGGAAGAATTTTATAACGGATCAATTGACAAAGTGCTGCTTCAGCGTGGGCACTGGATAGCATGTGTCGTCACGGCCGTCTGGAGCCGTGCGAATTGATGCTAAATGATGATAATAATAAATAAAATCTTACTTACGAATAATAACTTCATTTATGGGTTTATCCCTTGTAGCATGTTTTCCATGTCTCCATGTCCATTGTTTAGCCTTCAATGTCCATAGTTTAGTTTTCCATTGTATGGTTTTGTGTATGACGGCCTCCCCAACGACCCCTTAGCCGTCCCCTGACCCAAGCGTGAAGTTTACCATAATTTGAGTTTACTTGAGAGGTGTACAATTGCTTATGTGTAAGCCAGGGTAGGGTATAGAGCGTAATGTCCAAGGGTAGTATTGTAGAGGACTGGTAAAATGGCTTATGTGTAAGCCAGGCTATAGTGTAGAGTAAGTACGTCATGTTTACGCATCCTGGTTTATGTATTTATGCATATATAATGGCTTATAGGTAAGCCAGGGTATAGGGTACTACCGTGTACTGGAATAACTGCACGATGGATTATGTACAAGCCAGGGTAGTGTGTAGAGTAAGTAGAGATGGTTTATGTAAAGTATTATTGCAAGGGAAAGCTCATTAAACACGATTGTGGGTATAATTGATCGGTGGAAATAAGCGTGTACCTACTTACCAGTAGGACGGGCACCAATGCACTGATAGGCTATCATTAGAGAGTTTTTGCTTCTTTCGTTTTGCAACAAACCAAACACGAAAATGGCAACGGAAACGAACTTCTCGTTGATAACGAAACTTCTTCCTCTTCTTTTTCGCCCTTGGCTCGTGTTCCGAAACAGTTAGCTCCGGTTACGAGCTAAGGACGTTTTTCGTTACGAATCAGCAGCTCGATTTTCGTAACGAACCTAGCACTGTCTCGTAAACGAATCTTCTAGCCTAACCTTCTCGGAAGATAAACATGCAGTGTTTTTCGTGTCTTGGCGCCCCGTGGCAGACAACAGGATTCTCCAACTAACTTTTTAGATCGCGTCAAATCCACTCTCTGCCCCGTGGCAGACAACAGGATTCTCCATTTAACTTTTTAGATCGAGTCTTTCTCAGCGGTTCTGAATTTCTGGTTCGTTGTAGTTCGATAAATTTAACATTAAAAACGACTCTGAATAAAGAATTTCGAATATAAGTAATGCAAGACACTACAATTCACTGAACCTCACGAATTAAACTGAAATGTTTGTCTCGGCAAGACCTAACACCCTGTTTAATCGAAATTTGGATAACTCACAGTACTTCCGATATATTTGCATTTTATTATTTTTCGGCCACAAAATTGAACCGATTTGAGCGTTGTTGGTCTTAAAATCTTTGTTATGCCTTGCAGAATATGTGGATATTTTTTATATTCCGATAATGTAGCGTACTTTTATTTTGGGCGAATTTTAAAATTTGCACAGTGAATGTTTCCATATTTTTGACCTAAACACTCATAAAAGCAGTCAAAATATGATCAAATTGTGTCACAATTTTACGATTCAAAATATGGAAGTATTGTGTGGTATCTACGCACCACTGGTTTCGATTGATTGTTTTGTGTAAAACAAAAATTTCAGTTCCCCGAGATTTCCGGGTTCTATCAGAATAAACATATGATTAATTATTGGTCGAGTTTATAGGTAGAATTTAATTGACCGAATCTCAGGAAAAATTAGTTCCAAATGTGTGTAGCACGGAATTCTGAACGGCCACACACTATCCGTTTGCTAGCTGTTAGAGTAAGGATGAACATGGGAACGTGGCTCGGAAAACCCAATGAAATGTATCACATTCAACGCCGACAACTCGACCAAACACACCAATGGATTTTCTTACCCCCTCCACCAGCAATCAGATGTGTGTGTGGTCGACTTTAGGGTCTGTTCGATGAGGCCAGTCCTGGACTAGTCTGACAACGCCAAGCAAATCCACTCAATCACCTGGCTTGAATTTGTTTTCCGCCAGTAGGTACTCGCCCAGGACTGACCAAGAATGGCCTCGTGAAATAGACTCTTGAATGTATTAACCGGCCCTTATTCTGAGAATGTCTAGGGAACTGTAAACTCAAAGCGATATGTCTTTGGAAATCGATATTAAATTGCCATGCCAAATCCAATAACAATATCTGCAATGAATCGACAGCGATTACCAACACATACTGCTTCAAATTCACAGAAATAATGCTACCTGTAGAATAAAACAAAATTCTGTGGAAACTAAATATATTTCTGCATTTTCCGTGGTGAATAAGTAACATATGGGAGTGCATAAAGCTCTTCTTAATCTTCTTGCCGGTGGCAAAAATTCCTGCAATGCACACGAAAATAACGGCGGTTTGGCTGCCGTTAAGTATGGAATGTCAATTCGTCAAGATGGTCGCCTTCTCGGTCTTGAAGGAGCAGCTTTTGATTTTTTGAAAAATCAATGAAGGCAAATTCACCTGGAAAAAATCAGGAGTGTTGACGCTTTGTACTGGACCTACGGAGAATCGCACCGTACTTGTGGTAAAAAACGTAACCTGATTAGACCGACTCACCTTTTGTGCCCGGAGAAATCGTTTTCTTGATCCACAGATGGCCAGCACATCGGCCGGGCTGTGCCGTCAATAAACCCCCAGCAGTTTTCGAGGGGAGCTCCCTTTCCATGAATGCCCTGTCGAAATTTAGCACTCATTCACAAGTATTCACCAATACAGTAGGTAGCTATCAAAGCTATGAAGTACATCCTGACAATTACATGGCGGAACATACCTTGGCGAAGTACTGCAGTTTTCCTGCATTTAAGTACGCAGGTAAAGAGTCAAGCAGATGGCCAAACCGATCCATTAAAATCTTCGTTAGGTACGGGCATATCGTCGACAACGCTGGCCCTGACAAACCGAAGATCCACTCCAGATCGCTAGTCGGTTAGGATAGGCCAAGCGACGCAACAGGATGCTCAGAGCAGTCTTGCCCGAACACGGTAACCCCTGCCTGTAACAAAAGGAAATCTCAGCCCTCTCCGAGACGACTTGTGCGATCCAGCAATCGTGATCTATAATATAGGTCACTCATACTATAAGCTTTATCAATAGTCGATTACCCAACCAGTGGTGCGTAGATAACACACAATACTTCCATATTTTGAAACGTACATATTTGAAAAATTTTGATCATATTTTGACTGTTTTTAAGGGTGTTTAGGTCAAAAATATCAAAAAATTCACTATGCAAATTTTAAAATTTGCAAAAACAAAAATTCGCTACATTTTTGTAATACCTATATAAAAATTATCCATATATTCTGCAAGGTAAAACGAAGATTTTGAGACCAAGAACGCTCAAATCGGTCCATTTTTCTGGCCGGAAAAAATAAAATAGAAAACACTAAAAATGCAAATATATCGGAAGTACTATGAGTAATTCAAATTCCGATTAAACAGGATGTTACGTCTTGCCGAGACAAACATTTCAGTTCAAGAAATTTGAAAAAAGGTTGAGAATTGAGGGAGCTATGGCCATTTTTGTCAACGACCACAGACGGACACACAGACACTTGTTCGGGAAGTGATTCTGAGTGATTGTGTATAAGAAAAAGTTTTTTCTGAAGCTCCGTTCCGATTCTCAATTTTAGGACGATCACAATATTTCCATTTACCTACTCTTTAAATATGGAAGTAAAAAATCGTAGCTAATCTCTTGGCTACAAATTTCTCGGAGACACAGCCTATGCGCATCCACCCAAAAATCACCCTGAAGTTAGTGGCCTGGTGATTAGCTATGATTTTTTGGATAATCGACTATTGATAAAGCGGCCCTAAGTATAGTAGAATGCAGTAGCTACAGTACAACGCTCACCTGGAATCGAGATTTCGTCGGGAATCAGCAGGGTTTTTAGCAGGACGGCAATGTCCTCCCGGCGAAATCGGAAGTTCAATCGCACATCCTCGTCGGTAAACTTATCGAGGTCGAACTTTCCGTAAAACTCAGCTCGTCGTCGGGGCTGTCGCCGGCTAGGCCCAGGCTCGTTCGACTCACCGTCCTCGGCTTCACAATTCGAAACAAACCACTCGAGGGCCCAAGAGAATTCCTCCGCCGATATGAGCCCGCATTCCAATAGCTCCTTCGCTTCTTCCAACGATTCCATCAAATCCACGGTACTCCACTCGGAGAAACGAAACTCACAAGTCACGGATGGATGGCTGCACTTTGGGTTTAAATACTCCCAAGGTCCGGCAAGCAAAACAATCGGTGAAAGGCTGGATCCCGAATTCCGTTCACAGCCCAATTTAAAACAATGGACATCCAGGTAGAAATACCAACACAATTCAGGTGAAGGGCGAAAGTTTGCAGAGTTCGGTCGACGTCAGTGACCCTCCAAGAACTAAACAGTTAAAACTACAAAATAAATTCAGCCTCCATTGCAACTACCTATCAACCGTCCCAACAGCTGTGGAAACTTGTTTTCGTTTGCGTCACTTCAAAACTTCACCGCAGCCCTAGCGTCACTTCAAATCTTATACGCTAGTTCGTGCCGAAACTAGAAACGAATCTTCCATCCCGAACTTATTTCTTATCACTTCTTATCGTCTTATCATAATTAGTTTCGTGCTCAGTTTCGTTTTCACTTTTGCACCACGAAAGAAGCAAAAACTCTCTAGTGATAGCTGTTGAACCCGCCTTTTCTAGCTGTCGTAGCACGGGAAGCATTCTCCAGCATATTCCGTATAATTATCGTATATCCATGTGTTATCGTACAGTATTTCGTATGTGTATCAATCTTATTTCGCTACAAGTCATATTCATGACCGTAGCGACAGCATGGGACAGGTAGTCCTGTTTCGTAGAGGACTTTTTTTAGCCGAAATTTTGTAGAAGAAGGCTAATGGGCAAAATGTTTCATGCTACTCTGGATTCGAACCCACAACCCGGGCCGGTTGCGCACTTGAATACTTTGACACTCAAACGCTTACCTCAAATTTGCCTGTTCCAGGGAAACTCGACGGGAAACCAGTCGAATGGATGGACGGCAGCGGAAGCGAAGTGACGCTCTGGCAAAGGATGATGGAAAAGCCCAAATTTTGGGTCGAAGGCTGCCTCCCGCTCAGACCTACGCTAGGCATAAGGAGATCTCACGATCTTTAAACAAAAACCTTTGTGATATTAAAATTTTAATAAATTGTCGTTCAACTGAGAAAAGCATTAGGGCAACTGTCATTTTTCTACTGTCGGATCGCGATTTTAAAGTTCCTAATGGTGAAGTCTCTTTTACCCGTCCGCGTTAGAAATGGCGCCGTCTCGTGTTCAATGGCTCAATATCTCGAATAAATTGATGCGGCTTGTTTCTGAAGCAGATTTCTCAAAAAAATAAAAATCTAATCCGAATCGCGGCCCCGACATTTGAATAGACTTCCTATAGAATTTAGTCGATAAATTCCTACGAATGTCGGGGAGCTGCGAGATTCTCATAATTTTTAGATTGTTTATTAACAATAATTTTCTCTAATTTTCGCGGCGAGGTTATTTGCAAGTTTCCGGCCGAGAGGTGTAGATTCAATCAATCCGTGCACGACAAATTACTGTTATTTGCTGAGGTTTGGTCCGCGTTTTGTTCTTCGATTAATTTCGGGTTTCCCCTGAAAAGCCTGATGGGTAGGAAAATTTTTGCCCGTCTTGTAAACGTTATTACAACCATAATTTTTAGGTTTTGTAATTAGTGTAATCCAATTAATTTTTTAGAGGTTAGGTACGAACTGGTGTAATTATTCAGCAAGTATTTAATTGAAAGATTGATTAGTGGAATTCGGATGAAAAATCTAACTTTTCTATTGAATTTTTGTATAAAGTTGGTGTGTCCGCATTAAATCTATATTATAATATTCGGTCGTTTCCACATGATTTACTGACCTGTTACCCCTTATTCCTCTTTCCTTATTTAACTTCACAAAACATCGATCGTGATTCATCAGCCTGCAGATAAAATCCAATGATGCTGGAAAAAGTATGCTGATCCAAACCAGGCTTAGGAAAAAAGAAGCGATTGTATAAAATACATTTTATTCAATCTACAATAAATATACATCATATTAAGTTTTTAACAATAGAACGGTTAGGAAATTCGTTTCCGTATATTATTTACTCGTTTCATCAAAACATTAGAGAACCATGTTCATCACTTCTATACTCCGAAAAATACCTTACTGTTGATTCATTTTCTCAACATCAAATAAAAATAAACGCCTAATACAACGAACATCGATATAAATATATAGTCAATACTAATCATGCTGTAGTAATCGAATGTATACCATAAATTGGGACCCAATCTTATCAAAAATCGTAGACAAAAATCGTATTATCTTTCGGATCGTACGGGAATCGTAAAATCAAAACGACTAGAGACTTTTTACGTGCGAAAAGATCACAACATAAGTACAGTTATGCGCAGGTGCGTGTATTTATGTACAAGTAAGATGGTGAGACGTCGAACATTAAAACCTAGTATTATTCCGTTCTTTTTACATGGTATTATGAAAAATAAACGATAATTCGGACAAACATTATTTGCGCCGGAGCAGACGAGTAGTGAACTATTAAATAGCCAAATTTTGGCATTTGCTTGCAGTGAACGGTCGGAAATGCGTATTAAAAATAAACCCCTTTATCTGGTCATTATTCACGTTGGTTTTCTATGCTCAAATATTGGAAATGACAGTGACGTGGAATGTGGCGTCAGTGGCTATTCAGCCCCGATATTGAACAGTCTCGTGGGTTGTACGAAACAGGAAAACAGAAAGCTGGGTAGGTATCAACTGAATTAACTATTCCAGCCCCTATTCATTTCGTACTTCTGTACCTTTTACCGAAGTAATATTGACAACGGGTCAATCCAATACCGAATTGCACTCGACTGCCTTTGTTCTGACATGCAATTTTAGCTGTTTAGTTCCCTGGTAAACATGATATTACGCCCCGGTTGAAGCATGATGGATACCTGAAAAACGCTTTGACGTGAACTGACACTGGAGCATGGAATTTCGTTTATTTTCCAGGTGATATTAGATATTTGCTCATCAAAACTAAGCTCGGACATTTCGTCGTTTCACTCAAAGCGAATTTCGCAACTTCGCTTTTTGGGAAGCCCGCATAAAGATCCGCCGTAGAGTAGCACGATGAAAAAATTTATTTAAGAAGAATATCCTGGGAAGAAAGGAGGTCCTTCAAGGAGCGAGTGGCCCAACGAATCACTCATCACTCTCTCCAGTAACTTTTTCTCAAGATTTATCGGCTAATGAAAATCGTCATTATCGACATTGGTCGTCAAGCTAAATACACCCTCGGCGCTACAAACGATGCTATAAAGGCGGCTTTATAGAGCCCTTATTCCTTTAGGGCTGATGAGTGATGAAGATGCGATGGTCGGTAAAACACAAAAGCTGACTGAAAAAACAAATTTTTTTCCAATATTAGAGAAAATGTTATTGTTGAACTTGTACTTTCGGCCCCTTCGATCAAACGGGCTCATGATCATGATTACTTTGCAAAGTCCAAAGTTCGGTGAAGAAGTTTCGAGACGTTATGCGAAATCCTGCCCTTCACCGAACCTACAAAAACATAACGAACCTACGAAAACATGATCATCTGGTTCTGTACCTCAACTTGCATGAAATCGGACAAGCTAACATTTATTTCATCGTGATGCTGTTATTTATTAGGGCTTATAAAATCTCAAAGGTATAATTAAATGAGTTGAAATTCAAGTTGGAAAGTTTTAAACTCAGTTAATTTAGTACATAATTTGTCTTTTCCGGGAGGCTTGTAAGAATAAATGGATTCTTTTCTTCGAGTCCATGCAATTTTTTGTTCACTTCATCGCTCCCCAAGTGCAATTTCCGATGGAACTCGCAATAAACCACCGTGAACAGTTCTGTTCTTTGTTTCTTCTAAGAAACAAAGAAAGAAACTTTATCACGGTGCACCCACAGGAGACAAGCGTAATTACGCCTCCTCGCCGAATGATAGCGCGGACAAAAAACGCATTCTGCTTTCTTGGATCGGCAAAAAAAAAAAAAAAAATCCGTTGTCATTTGAAAGGTTTTTACGCCGTCGATGTAGCTGCTATTCATAGGAGGCTCGGCCCACAAGCTGGACGACCCGGCAGTTGTGAAAAGCTGCACTTTTCCCGAGGCCTAAACGAATTACTTCCGCTTTGCTCCTGTTTGTTCTGACTCCAGTTTGTCTCTGCTTTCAGCATAGTTTTCCACCCTGTTCCTGCAGTTTTTCCAGGCCTTGCTCCAGGGCTAACGAGGTAAATGAAGTCCCTGAAAACTGTAGTTGAACGTCGGAGTTCCTTGGAATTCCGCGGCCAGCCTCGCGCTAATTAGCGATTTATGATGGCTCGGTGAAAAGAGGAGGAAAAACGGTACATGCTAGCGCAGTTAACCAAAATAGCATTACCCCAATCTAACCCCATGGCATTTCTTCGAAGGCTAGTGAATCTTAATTTAAATTTGATCTATTTTCAATCCATGATCCTTCCATTTTTTAAGATCGAGGACCATAGGATGGTCAAGATTTTTTGACGATGGTAAAGCCAGCGAGACGTCGTAACTAAAGATAGGGGTCGGTACATTGTTATGGGAATATTTCGATCCGCTCGATCTTCGAATTTGCTCCGCATCCGCAATGAACAAAAGCGCTTCAAGTCTTTCGCATGATATTCTTACGTCGAAAAAGTCGTATAAACAATTCAGGCATTTATACACAATGTAAGTAATTTAAAAATGTCTTGCAATTGTTAACAAATTACGCTACGAGACAATTTATTTACACATCAACTACCTTATTCTTGTTCCATATAGTTCTGTATTTAAATTTAGCGAATTTCCACGCTTGAAAATAATGGAACGCCTAGTCACAAGTAGATCGACTGTAGATCGTCCCTGCTCAGTTCGCCAAAATGAGTCAGAGATTTAGAACACGGTCGTCTTGGTTTTTTGAGTAAGCGTCCATAAAAGAGTATTTCTTGGAGAAAACTTTTATGGAGCACTATCGGACTATCGGACTGGCTATCGGACTGGCGAGATACCGTATTAAAAACCCGGATTTTGACATATCTTAGGTATCAGGAATTGTTTTTTGGCTTTCCTTTGTTGCTCCAACTGTGCGATTCGTTGACGACGACGCGGCGGACGGAGAAACAACATTTCCAGCACAGTAAATCATTTTGGAGTCGGAAGTTTCATGACTGGATTTTTCGTACGGTGTCCCAGCCGAATATCTCATACTTATTCAAGGAATAAACATTTAGAAAGCCAGTAAACAAAAATAAAATGTCCCGTTAAAGTAAGGGATTTAAAAAACATAAGCGATTTCAAGCTGGCTCGCTGGCACTTTGTTGGTAATTCGTTAAATTTCCATCCTCTCTAATCCGTTATGTCGAATTCGACCTCAGTTCTGCGATATGCCCTGTAACACGACTGCCGAATGGTAAAATTCCCCGGGCAGCGTTCGAACGAAGGGATTCAGCTCAAACGGAAAATGTCGAGTGAAAAATTCACCGGGTTTCAAATCCTTCTGAACAAAACGAATCTAATTTACAGAAAGGGATTCTCCGAAGAGACACCCCGAGTTTTTTTTTTTGGTTGTTGGGTCGGGTCAAGGAGGAGCTTCAAAAAAGCCATACCTATTACCCTTTTTTGCAAAGGGACCTTTTTTACAATTCGAAAGTTGACCCGGCGCCCTGCGATCACCTGTACACGAAAAGCCCTGCAAACAAAGAGATAGACGAGGGATAATAGATGAAAATTATAATGAGACAAAGAGGGGACGATGCGTGAGAGAACCAGGTATCAGTGTCAATTATTACACTTATTAGCGTGTAGAGTTTTATCTTTAGGAAACGTTTTATCTGGCGGGTAGGACCCAATTTGCTAGATAATAAGATCAACTGTTATTTTCAAGTGGCCCGTGGTCGCTAATATCGAAGTTTCTCCGAAAACCAGGTCACTAGATGAGAAAATCGGTCAAGCATTCGGCAATTCAATATTGAGCAAGTTAAACATCAAGTGGCCCCGAGGGTGGGTCCTAGACTCCTCAGCTACCTATCAGCCTCTTCAATTTGCAAACTTCGGTTAACTCTCTAACAGCCGAAGCAAATACAAAGTGGTGTAATTCTATTCTGCAAAAACAGCTTTTAGCCGATTTTCATGC
This sequence comes from Nesidiocoris tenuis, assembly GCA_036186465.1. Lineage (NCBI taxonomy): Eukaryota > Metazoa > Arthropoda > Insecta > Hemiptera > Miridae > Nesidiocoris > Nesidiocoris tenuis. The sequence goes on along the minus strand of AP028909.1, from coordinate 14,417,431 downwards.
ATAGCAAACGCACAAAACCTACAATCTTGAATTGTGTTCTAAAAAAGTACGCAAACCTATTCTTGAAAAGCAAAATTAAATTTGAAATGGTCGTCGTATCATCGATGTTTTTGTTTGAGGTGAGGGTGAGAGATGAATGGGCCAATTTCACCGACGATGAAAACCTAGGTCAATTAACAATTTTGATGTCATGGTTTCGTTTGTGACAAGATACGACGTTAACATCAAGATCAAGAAAAAATAGGTTCTCATTGTTGGTGAAATTAACATTAAATGTTAAGAATAAATTTTATTCTTGATATTCCGACACGAACGGAAAAGGGCAACAGCTCGGCGAGCATCCCTCCCCTGCGGTGTGGAGAAGGAAGGGGAAAATCGGCGTTTCCTTCACAACGAAACGCCGACGAGGGCTCGGGGTCAGTTCCTAAGGTACACGAAAGGGAGCCACGTCCCCGAAGCTGGGGCTTGGAAAATCGACGCCACTGGGCCAGCCAACCCGAGGGTACCTAACTATACGCCACCCAGGAAATAGGCAACAGCCTGGGTACATCACTTCGCGAAACAAGATCGCGATATTGAGACAAATTATAAATAATATTTCCCCCCGCACTGTTTACTCCTTTTTGACTTATTTTGTAGACCGCGATATTTTCTACCTGCTGCCAAAAGACCCCAACCAGAACAGAAATTGGCTGCCCGAATCTCATGCATCTAACAGCTTACGGTAAATTATTTAATAGAATTAATTTCCATTTGCCGGACCCCCGCAAAAGTCCAATTCTCCGAAGCTGGCGAATTCAATTCAAAGTTTTTCCTGTTTGTTAGGGCGATGAGTGCAACACCTTTTGGCTCGGTTGGCGAAACGCAATTGTTTTTACTACCTACCCGAAGAGATTGTGAGTGAAGAAAAATGCGACAGGGATTTTCATTACTTTGGCCGCCGAGTTTTTCCTTTCCTTTTTGCCCTACCAACGCTAGATTAAAACAGGAAATGATCGTTAGTTGCGACTTGGAGAAATCCCATTTGAACTTCGCAGCCGTCGGATTCCCGTCTTTAAACGCTTCGGATGCAAAGCTTATCTCAATTCTTCCACACTTGAAGAAACACGGCGCTAAGAATGAAATGCTAACGAACTCCCGGAATCGTCCGTTATTCCGATGACATTTATTCGAAGTGAAAAATCCGGAACGTTAATCTTCGATTTATGGCGAATCGCTACATACACTGAGGAGAGATGTATTCAGGATAAATTATTCGATTGTGAACAATTCTCAATTTAAATTGGAGTTGAGCAGCTCGGCCCCAATATCGATTGCAGAGATACAGAGGTATTTAAGGAATAGGCTTATCCAAGACCATAGGCTTATCCAAGGGGCTTTTGCCCGGTGGGCCGCGGCACATGTAGAGGGTCTGAGCCCTTTGAACGAAATCCAAGGTGTTTGACACTCCTGTAAAAGGCCTACAGACGCATGAACTTCAACGAGAGAATGAAGAAATCATTGCCACAACAATGGCGAGTATGTAGGCGAAAAATAAATTGCGCCCGGTGAGAGTATAATATACTCTCATTTGTTTATATTATGAACGAATTCGAGAGATACGTGAAACTCGATGAGGCCAATGCGAGGCCGGGGGCCAACAGCCGAATGGCAGACCAGGAGCAATTATTTCATCGTGATAGGGGATTTAATAACCTTTTGTAGGTCCGTGTGCATTGTTCGCAATCGTGTTATGGCCTCCAGTCCGAAATAAGGCTGTAACCCGATCACAAATTTACGTAACAAACTCATGATGATAATATAATTTAATATATTATACCAACGCATACTCAAACTCAAAGCGAAACCAAACTCATACTTATAGTCAAACTCAAACTCAAACTCATGATCAAACTAAAATTTCAACTCACACTAAAACTAAAACTCCATGAAAATGACAAAACTCAAACGTAAATTAAAACTCGAACTAATGATCATTAGCGAAGTCGAACTCACAATAAAACAGAAACTCAAACTCATAATCGAAATCGAAGTCAAACTCACAATGAAACAGAAACTCAAACTCATAATCGAAATCGAAGTCAAACTCATCAAACTCACAATAAAACAAAAACTCAAACTCATAGGTAATCGAAATCGAAGTCAAACTCACAATGAAACAGAAACCGAAACTCACAATCGAAATCCAAGTCAACTTCACAATGAAACGGATACTTAAACTCCTAATCGAAATTGAAGTCAAATTCACAATGAAACAGAAAGTGTAACTCATAATCGAAATTGAAGTCAAACTCACAATGAAACTAAAACTCAAACTCATAATCAAACTCGAAGTCAAACTCACAATAACACAGAAACTCAAACTCATGATCGAAATCAAAGTCAAACTCACAATGAAACAGATACTTAAACTCACAATCGACATTGAAGTCAAACTCACAATGAAACAGAAACCCAAACTCTCAATCGAAATCGAAGTCAAACTCACAATGAAACAGATACTTAAACTCATAATCGAAATTGAAGTCAAACTCACAATGAAACAAAAATTCAAACTCATAATCAAACTCGAAGTCAAACTCACAATGAAACAGAAACCCAAAGTCATAATCAAACTCGAAGTCAAACTCACAATGTAACAGAAACTCAAACTCATAATCGAAATTGAAGTCAAACCCACAATGAAACAGAAACCACAAGTCATAATCGAACTCGAAGTCAAACTCACAATGAAACTAAAACTCAAACTCACAATCGACATTGAAGTCAAACTCACAATGAAACAGAAACCACAAGTCATAATCGAAATCGAAGTCAAACTCACAATGAAACAAAAACTCAAACTCACAATCGACATTGAAGTCAAACTCACAATGAAACAGAAACCCAAACTCACAATCGAAATCGAAGTCAAACTCACAATGAAACAGATACTTTAACTCATAATCGAAATTGAAGTCAAAATCACAATGAAACAAAAATTCAAACTCATAATCAAACTCGAAGTCAAACTCACAATGAAACAGAAACTCAAACTCATGATCGAAATCGAAGTCAAAATCACTATAAAACAGAAACTCAAGCTCATGATCGAAATCGAAGTCAAACTCACAATGAAACAGAAACCCAAACTCGCAATCGAAATCGAGTTTCATCATGACTTTGAGTTTTTCGTCATTGTGAGTATGACTTCGATTTCGATTATGAGTTTAAGTTTTTGTTTCATCGACTTTGAGTTCGATTATGACTTATGGTTTCTGCTTCATTGTGAGTTTGACTTCAATTTCGATTATGAGTTTGGGTTTCTGTTTTATAGTGAGTTTGACTTCGAGTTCGATTATGACTTATGGTTTCTGTTTCATTGATAGTTTGACTTCAATTTCGATTATGAGTTTGACTTTCTGTTTCATTGTGAGTTTGACTTCAATTTCGATTATGAGTTTGAGCTTTGGTTTCAATGTGAGTTTGACTTCAATTTCGATTATGAGTTTGGGTTTCTGTTTTATAGTGAGTTTGACTTCGAGTTCGATTATGACTTATGGTTTCTGTTTCATTGATAGTTTGACTTCAATTTCGATCATGAGTTTGAGTTTCGGTTTTATTGTGAGCTTGACTTCGATTTCGATTATGTGTTTGAGTTTTTGTTTTATTGATAGTTTGACTTCGATTTCAATTATGAGTTTGAGTTTTTGTTTCACTGTGAGTTTGACTTCAATTTCGATTATGAGTTTAAGTATCTGATCCATTGTGAGTTTGACTTCAATTTCGATTATGAGTTTGAGTAACGAACTCAAAATCATACACATGATCAAACTAAAACTTCAACTCATACTAAAACTTAAACTCCATACCCATGACCAAACTCAAACGTAACTTCAAACTCGAACTCATGATCAATAGCGAAGTCAAACTCACAATAAAACAGAAACCATAAGTCATAATCGAACTCGAAGTCAAACTCACAATGAAACAGAAACTCAAACTCATAATCGAAATCGAAGTCAAACTCATCAAACTCACAATAAAACAAAAACTCAAACTCATAGGTAATCGAAATCGAAGTCAAACTCACAATGAAACAGAAACCGAAACTCACAATCGAAATCCAAGTCAACTTCACAATGAAACGGATACTTAAACTCCTAATCGAAATTGAAGTCAAATTCACAATGAAACAGAAAGTGTAACTCATAATCGAAATTGAAGTCAAACTCACAATGAAACTAAAACTCAAACTCATAATCAAACTCGAAGTCAAACTCACAATAACACAGAAACTCAAACTCATGATCGAAATCAAAGTCAAACTCACAATGAAACAGATACTTAAACTCACAATCGACATTGAAGTCAAACTCACAATGAAACAGAAACCCAAACTCTCAATCGAAATCGAAGTCAAACTCACAATGAAACAGATACTTAAACTCATAATCGAAATTGAAGTCAAACTCACAATGAAACAAAAATTCAAACTCATAATCAAACTCGAAGTCAAACTCACAATGAAACAGAAACCCAAAGTCATAATCAAACTCGAAGTCAAACTCACAATGTAACAGAAACTCAAACTCATAATCGAAATTGAAGTCAAACCCACAATGAAACAGAAACCACAAGTCATAATCGAACTCGAAGTCAAACTCACAATGAAACTAAAACTCAAACTCACAATCGACATTGAAGTCAAACTCACAATGAAACAGAAACCACAAGTCATAATCGAAATCGAAGTCAAACTCACAATGAAACAAAAACTCAAACTCACAATCGACATTGAAGTCAAACTCACAATGAAACAGAAACCCAAACTCACAATCGAAATCGAAGTCAAACTCACAATGAAACAGATACTTTAACTCATAATCGAAATTGAAGTCAAAATCACAATGAAACAAAAATTCAAACTCATAATCAAACTCGAAGTCAAACTCACAATGAAACAGAAACTCAAACTCATGATCGAAATCGAAGTCAAAATCACTATAAAACAGAAACTCAAACTCATAATCGAAATCGAAGTCAAACTCACAATAAAACAGAAACTCAAACTCACAATCGAAATCGAGTTTCAATATGACTTTGAGTTTTTGTTTCATTGTGAGTTTGACTTCGATTTCGATTATGAGTTTAAGTTTTTGTTTCATCGACTTTGAGTTCGATTATGACTTATGGTTTCTGCTTCATTGTGAGTTTGACTTCAATTTCGATTATGAGTTTGAGCTTTGGTTTCAATGTGAGTTTGACTTCGAGTTCGATTATGACTTATGGTTTCTGTTTCATTGATAGTTTGACTTCAATTTCGATTATGAGTTTGACTTTCTGTTTCATTGTGAGTTTGACTTCAATTTCGATTATGAGTTTGGGTTTCTGTTTTATAGTGAGTTTGACTTCGAGTTCGATTATGACTTATGGTTTCTGTTTCATTGATAGTTTGACTTCAATTTCGATCATGAGTTTGAGTTTCGGTTTTATTGTGAGCTTGACTTCGATTTCGATTATGTGTTTGAGTTTTTGTTTTATTGATAGTTTGACTTCGATTTCAATTATGAGTTTGAGTTTTTGTTTCACTGTGAGTTTGACTTCAATTTCGATTATGAGTTTAAGTATCTGATCCATTGTGAGTTTGACTTCAATTTCGATTATGAGTTTGAGTTTTAGTTTTATTGTGAGTTTGACTTCGATTTCGATTATGAGTTTGAGTTTCTGTTTTATAGTGAGTTTGACTTCGATTTCGATTATGAGTTTGATATTCAGTTACATTGTGAGTTTGACGTTGATTTTGATCACGAGTTTTAGTTTGACTTTATGCGTTCAATGATGAGTTCAATTATGCGTCCCAGTTTGTGTTTGATTAGGTGTGTGAGTATATGTTTGAGATCGATTTTGAGTTTGATTATGGGCCGTATTCACAACACTTCCTAGGCATAAGGAGCCGCTCGATGCGCCAGCACTTCCTTTGCACATTTCATTGGTCAATTTCAAAAAAACAAACATTCCGTTTCCATAAAACTCGCATGGTATGGAGACGATCACAGCAACTTAGGTACTGTCATTCGCAACCTCGATTTTCGAGGTCCCAATTTCTAGGCTGCTCACTTGCTACAAGGAATGTGTGAGGATGATTTACAGTTTGAGTTTGACTAGGAGTTGAATTATGAGTTTCAAATTCAGTCTGAGTTTGACTTTGATTATGTGTTTCAGTTTGAGTTTGATTATCAGTGTGAGTATAAGTTCGTGTTGGATTATGAGTCGTGTTTTCACCTGAGTTTTAGTACCGTGTTTGAATTTCGTTATATTTTTTGCAGAGGGAGTTGGGCTCCATCTTCTAGCCCTACATATTTGAGGCTCACTCTTGAATATTAGTATGAGTATAATTTTGAGTTCGAGTTTGAGCATCAGTTCGAGTATTATTATGAGTTTTAGTCACTTTTTATCACTTTCTGTTTCTGTATGAGTTAAAAAAGCTAAACGCCACTCGTACCATACAATTACTGACGCATTAGTTACTGCTGATCAGTATCAGGTGTCTATCAACAATGCTAAAAACAGCAAGGACCAACAATATAATAAATTCGACGAGTAGGAAATTTCTGGTGGTTCTTTGTCACCCTAGGACAAATCGAACGTCCAAAAACAAAGGATTGCATTCTCCACGGCTTATCTAGTACCAGTTTGAGAGTTTGAGGTGTGATACCAGGGAGAAAAGTAGGCCATGACAAAGAAAGTTGATCACTTATATGAAATGAATGAATTCAACTTCAGAATCGAGTCCTCCCCGCCAGACATCCAAGACGCTCATATTTCCAGCGAATCGATGAAACTACCGATTTTTAACAAAATCGAACGATCGACTTACCAGTTATGAGCAGAATGGCGAAGTGATGGCTGGGAATGAGAGGCTTGGCTTCGGAACTTGGCTCAGTCGGTTGGCTGTTGGCAGCAGCCAGCGCGCTCGCTCTCGTCACCAGGCAATCCTGGTAATCCGCGCTGTCCAATTGAGTGATGGCGCAGAAATGCGAATTGGTCCAGGCCGTCCGGGTGTTCAGCGGGTTCACATTGCTGTGCACCGAGTTGGCCATCCAATACCTGGAACAGGAATCGCTTGAACTTTAGTGTGAACTCGACGATTTAACAAAATCGTGAATAAATTTCACGAAACTTTCGAGTGGACGCAACCTGAGTAAATTGATCGAGGTATGAACATAAATTTGTTGGTGATACGTGACCAGCTTAAGAGGCGTTAAAAACCAGACGTTGAAAAACCAGAGGCGTTGCAAACAAGAAGTTATGCGTTATGTGAAAGTGACCCGGAGTGGTAAGCCCTTCAAATTTTGGCAAGTGGATTAACCTAACAACAAGCTGCTTTAGCTGCAGGTAGGCAACATCTTATCTTGCAACATAGTTACCATTATCGAATGATCACCATTTTAAGCTTATCACGTTGTCAGAAGGGTGGCGAATTCGGGCAAAAGCGGCACAAATAGTTTTTAAGCATGAATGTTGATAATCGCTCACCGGCCAAACAATTTGATTCCCTCTTGCGTGACAAAAGACTGGGCCAGTTCGTTCATCTCATACGGGGTTACCTCTTCAATGCCGTAATATCTGGAAAATACATTAGTAAATAATTTTTTCCGTAAGCGCATTAGCAGAACATCTTTCTTCGGTAACTCTCATATTTCCACGAGCCCCGATGAAATATGGACACTTCAGTAGTGCGAGGTTTTTCTCGTTTTACGAGGCTGGAAATACGCTAAAATGCGCTCTATGGGTGGCGGAGAGATATTTCATAATAGTCTGAGGGCTGTCGGGCCGAGGGTAGGAGTCATTAGCATCAACGAGCGAAATATATGCGAGCCTGGGTTTGCCGGGAAGACGAAGAGCTGGAATGGAATGGAACTTGGACACGAGATTACCAGCATCAAGGATAGCCGAGTGGCCGCGAAGCCTGGTAAACTAATCCTTTATTGTAATTATAGGTGAACCACTAATGGCTCTGGACGAGTCATGAACATCACTATGCATTGATTTGGTCATACGCATCAGCATGCCTCGTTATTTTTTGCTGGTGAGGCTCAGAGCAAACTCCAATACGCAAAACCCCAAGGAACGAATTTATCCTAAAATAATCTAATATCCGCTTTTTTAACGGTGGTCAACATGGGGTTAGAAATTGAAGGGTTTGAAACCATCATATCCGCTAGGTACCAACTAATTTATTTATTGTTGTGAAGGCAGTAAGTAGTAAAAATGTGGCGCTGTTCTGGTTGCGTGCGAACTTGTATTTCTGCTAAACTGCTATTTTACCATTTCCTACAACACGTTGTAGCTGCAGTGAGGTAATAACTTGCCTTTCTTGCTAACCACTAACGGAAACTTTAGACAGCCCGATTTGATATTATCGTTCTAGAACGCAAAGGTTCTATGAATCGAGCGCTTATTTGTTGTTGGATATTTAAGCTTTGAAGGGATCGCGTTGATGGGATGTTTCTCGATCGAAGTAATCGTAGCAAAATTTCCAAGTGGAAATTAACTCAATATAAACGTTGAGGAGAAACTAGAAGATAATTATTTATGCGCAGGAAGTTTCTCCTGTCCTATGGGGAAATGAAGATTCATTTGATATCTAACTCAGATTTCATCATTCCTAGATTCAAACATTATTAATTAATGTTTTAAATAAATGTTTAAATAATGTGACAAATTTCGTCACAGTTTCGTCTAGAAATACCCGACTAAGAAGCTCCTCCTTACAAGGAAGGTGCCAGTTCCAAAATTGACATTCAAAATGCTTGATTCACAATGGGATTTAGCTGAAAAATTTGTAAGTTCAAAATAATTATGAAGAATATGGTTTAGGGATGAGCCAGTACCTTGTAAAATTGTATTCTTCATCCCAACCAGCCTCTCCATTTGAATTTGACGACGTCAAATTCATGAAGTACTGAATGTAATTCAGGACCTGGAACAATCGGAATAACAAGTTTTTGTGAACGTGGCAATTCATATTATTAGGGCAAAATTACCCGCAATAGGGTTAACTGAGCATAGTACCTCCCTATCTTAAGGCCACTTTCACCAAATTTTTTCTCTAGATAGGTAAGTTACCAAGTCGTTGGTATCTGACGGTCACGTGTCCATCAAATGAGTTCCGTTCCTAGTGGTGAAAGTGGCTAATTAGTAAATTGCTAGTAGGAAAATAAATAATAATTCGGTAACCGTAATAAATAGGCACTAGGTAAATTGGTACTATTAGGTAAATAGTGACTCCCCCATTGCTTGTATTCATACGTTTCCTTCGGTTTACAGGCCCTTGGAGCTCGAGAGGCTTTCCTATGTGCATCGTCACGCTCAAAATCGGTAAAGGACAAAAGGTTCCGGTGGTCAGTGTATAATTTGCTGGAGGATTCGTAGCCTTTGTGTGCAATGTATTAGAAACATTGGCTGGTCCCTTCAAGCGCTAATGCCATTAACCGATTTCTGAAGCGATGGGTCGTGGCGCTGTTGAGGGGATAGAAATTACGCGCCTGGAATGAGCTCAAATTGATCAAATAGTATCTATTTGCACCTTACGAATTAAAGGTAGAGAACAAGAGGAGTTCGAGGAATTCTCAATAAACACAGAAGGAATTTAGAACAAAGAGCTGTCCCTTCTAATACATTATCTATTCGAAAGGCACGTGGGTGGACACTTTTATACGTAAGTAGCAGATTAAGTATCTTTTTATGAGAAGACCATTGCCAATGACCACGTATTATGAGCATTAGGGAGCTCACACCCAGTCAAAGGAGCTAGTTTGAAAAATAACCACGATAATAATAAATAATATCGATACCTACCTTAAAGCACAAAGGGGATATGTCCCAAAATATCGATATTGAGATTTTGGTACCGAAAGAATCTACTCATCAGGACCTATCGATCGCTCCAAGAATCATGATCCTTTTATCTATTTTTGGGGCCAAAAAACGATAAAATAGAAAAACGACGAATATTTGAAGAGCGTTTATCTTGAAAGCGTTAAGTGCTACCAAAGTTCTGGTTAAACGAGGTTGTAGATCTTGGCCTGACAAACATTTTTTATTTAGCGAATTTTTTTATGAAATTGAAAACTGTGGGAGAAATCTTTATTTTTGTACATTGACCAAAAACTTATTTTGCATTTTTCTCATTATGCCATTTTTGGACAAATGCCCTTTGTGGTTTAAGGTATCGATATGATGGGATTTAGATGCAAGGCACACAATGTCAAAAAAGAGCTTGCTCACTCAAAAAAGGCTGACGTTATTTCCTGTATGCGAGTCGTTCTGTTCGTTCGTTTAGTCAATTGGTAAAATTAGCGGCAAATTTTTTTGATAGTTCGAGCTGGTTGTTTGCGAGGATTTTTGAACAGCTCGAACACTGGAGGATGTTCCCAATATCCACTCACGTCTACACCGCTGGTATCATGCCCTTTGAGCATAATTCGAATGTACCATTCGTCGAAAAAACCTAATACAGCGAAAAATAATCCTCGTTCCCAACGATAAAACTGATATCATAGCGTGTTCACTAAGCTGTCGATGGGAGTAGACAAATCGCAAATAGAACAGTATCCAGCTTTGCCCTCTCATGCAAGATAACCGATACCTACCTGTTTCCTGAAAGCGCCCGAACGGATAGAGGGCTAAAGCGATCCATTGTTGTTGATATTTACGATTGCTCCTCATGAATGTTATCGAGTAATACGATGTGTACCTGCCTGTATAACTGGATGTTCTCCGACTTTTTACATCTCGTATGCTTCCATAGAGAGGCATGAAATTCATGGCGAAATCCCGTTAGCATGATTTCCATTTTTCCCCTCTGGCTAACAAAATTACGGATATAGCATACTACGAATCGCATCTTTTTGGTAATCCCGCATCACGATCTACTATGCCTACTGAAGCGATAAAAAAATCGTCTCAAGAAGCCCATTCGGCTTAGTGTAGTTGAAGAATAGATTACCTATGCCAAACGAAACGTTCGAGGGATTATGGCTCAAGGATTGGAAATAAACGAGAGATTCTAGGCTGAAATGCTAGAGGATATTTCTGATATCTAAATTGCATCCCCAATCTCTTACGCCAGCGATTCTTCAACTTCACCCGGCCACCTCCCCCATGGAACATTTCTTCCGATTTCCAAGTCTGCCGAAATGATCCCTCCATTGATCAACCTTAGCTCCAGAATCCTGTCCTCTGCTATCAATCACTAAATCGGAGCTAGCTTTGCGTTTCCTTTAGAAAATCTTCAGTCGTTGATTCGAACTGACTGCGTGATGAAAAAAATACGAAACTAGGTTCAGTGTCTTTCAGGGTTGCCGAATGGATGGTTTTCACGAAACTCAATAATCGATTCTCTAATTTCGGCAAATCATACCACGATCTGAATTTTTTCACGAGAAAATCATCTTTATGGATAGTCTAGTAGACTGTGTATAATATATTAGGTCTATATATAGTCTATATATAGCGCTTGCTATCTACTATAGAACGCATGACGTTATCTAGGTAGTAGTTATATTTTCAGATATAAGGTAGGTATTGACAAAAACAACCAACACATGCCTGCAATCTCGCTCCTGAAACAAGCCCATAGAATCTAGCGACAAAATTTGAAGAGTGGATAAACCTTTAGCACAAGCAATCGATCAAGTGAGAGACAAAATTGGTTGTCTAATTCACGCGATAGCTCCTCGAGCATAGGTATTTCAAGCAAATTTTCAATGCCCAATATCTAGATACTAAGTGAAACTTTCAACGAACAAAATTTAGGTACTTAGGAAGGAACTGCTTCATGAAGAGGTGTAAACTATGTGAAAGCGCCAGAGAAATTTATTGGAATTAATTGAATTGAATGGAATCATCGGAAGTGAATGCTAAGCTCAGGACTTCCCCCATTTCATGAATTTAGAAGCTGGTATAATCGATAACAGTTTTATAGGCTCTTGAAATGGAAAATAGATCATGCAACAGTTTGATTTAGATAAGCATCACAATCACCCTCAGCTACTGAGCAACCAAATAACGGAAACCTCAATCTAACGAATCCACGGAATTTCCATGGGTAGCTCGACGGTTTTATTCGATTACGCCTCCCAGCGGATAACCGAGTGAATAGGGCTGTTACATCCCACACTGAGATAGAAGGATCTCTTCGATCCCGTGATTGATAATAATGGACAGGAACCAACCTGAGGTTGATAAATAGAAGGATCAAGTCGGTCGGCGAGGAACTGGAAAAGAGAGATTCATATTGGATGGGGAGAAATTCGCGGCTGAAGTTGAAGAATCGCCAGGCGTCGATCGGCAGATGAGTTCCAGACATATCGTGAATACAGGCGCCCTTTGACCCTTAAATCATCCGGCTGCATACTTTTCTATAGTACGAGTCGTGCTCTTGAACTTTGGAACTTCCTCTTCGATGCCGTCGCTTTTCCTCTCAGTGACAGTGAGCGAATGCAGTTGAGGACTGGGCCTATTTTTTATTGGACTTTCCACGCAGATGATGATGAACTCGGTTCTAGGTTTTAGATTTCAGGGATACACATTGTGTATTACATAATCAAAGGGGTTACGAAGAAAAATGTAATTTGATTTGTGAAATGACTGTTTTGGGACGTAGAGAAAGAGGACCTGAGGAGGCGTTGCCCCCAGCGTCCTTACTCACTGGAGCTCTATCATAGAGCCACCATAATGGTATCATAGAGGAACCATAATGGTTCCCCCAACTTCACCATCAGCTGTAAAGTATCCATTAAAGTATCAATAGCCAAAAAAAGATGGTGTTGCATAAAAAATTGACTCGCTGTTTCATCGACGGTACGAATTTCAAATAGGCGGCGTCAATAAGGCTTCGCCTTGCATTCCTTTTTTGAGCAGTAGGTGGAAGAATACAGTCTATCTGAATCGTATCAACTCTCCACTTTAAGATAGCTTTTAATATTTTCCAGTATTCTCCAGATCGCATAAAAAGGAAAATTACATCGTACCATGAATTGTCTAGCCTCCGAGCTCTTGAGCAGTAACTGCCAACTAAAATTGTATAGGATCCACTTTGCTGTTAACTCAATGCGGAAACAGGATAACTTGCCTAGGCAATAGTCGCTGTTCTGCATTTCCAGGATGCCCTAACGAGAATATTCGTTGCCGTAGAACGTAAAGTTTTATTCGAAAGCTAATATAGCCGTCTGGAGGAACGGACCTCGCAATCCGCTCTTTCGCTCCTTCGACGACGGAATAAAAGAGGCAATGGGGCGGGGGATGAACGTGTTATCGCGAGGGGACGATTGCGAAGTCTTCGCACAATAATATCCTTCGGAAAGTCGCCGCCTTTCTGTCCGTTCGGAAAAGCAACCCCCGAGGACGACGTACGCCGAAAGAGTACGTAGGAGGTATCCTGCTGATAAGAAGGGAAACCCCGTCCAAGTGTAAGGCGGGCCAAGGTGTGCGTTTTACCTGTCCGTTGTCAGTGTCGAACGTGTATAGCCTCAGAGCGGGATTGTTAGTCCCGCTGCTTGTCCTCTTGGGAGTGATAGCTGGAGTCAGGAAAATGGTCGATACCGGGCTTCCTGCGGAAAAAGAACAGAAAAAAACCGTTAGATACGTCGGCATCGACAGACCTTTTACTTTAGCCGAAATATTTTTTCATGATTGAATTTCCAAGCCCATCTGCGGGAAGGCGAAAGTCTGGAGGAACTGTTCTTGGTAACCACTCCAATCACACACTGCACTCACAAATCGTTGAAAAGTTGGGAAATTTAGTTTGATTCTCATTTATTATTCAATAACCTAGTCGCCCAAGAAAAACTTTATTTTTTCTTGGATTACATTTCAAAGGGTGTAGAATCCGAACCTTCTGTAACCAATTTTCGCCTGTTGCCCAATTTCTTGGAAGTTTTTTTTAAATTTTCGGAGAAAATCATCCATTTGATCCGGGACAGTCCCAATCCATTAGTCAAGTAAGAAGCTCAATTTTAACGTTCCTTGAAATGTATTTGAAATTTTCAACATTTGTGTCTACAAAAAAAGTTTTCTCCGAATAGCATGGTTTCAATTTGAGTTTGAGTTCCAGCTTTAGTTTCAATTTGAGTTTATGTTTCAGTTTGAGTTTGAATTTCAGTTTCAGTTTGAGCATATTGAGTTTCAATTTCAATTAGAGTGTGACTTTTATCTTGGGTGTGAGTTTCTGATTCAGTTTAAATTTGTGTTTGAGTTTCGGTTCGATTTTCAGTATCAGTTCCAGCATCAGTTTCAGTTCGATTTTCAGTTTAAGTGTGAGTTTCAGTTTAAGTGTGAGTTTCAGTTCGAGTTTGATTTTAAGTTTCTTTTCAAGTTTCAGATTGAGTTTGAGATTCCAATTTAGCTTGATTTTGCGTTACAGTTTCAGTTTGAATTTGTGTTTTAGTTTGGGTTCCAATTTGAATTTGAGTTTGTGTTATAGTTTGCGATTCAGTCTGAGCTTGAGTTGAGTTCCATCTTTAGTTTGTATTTGAGTTCATGTTTCAGTTTCTGTTTGAGTACTAGTTCGAGTTTCAGTTTCAATTTGAGCTTGACTTGAGTTTCATCTGTAGTTAGAATTTGAGATTATGTTTCAGTTTCAGTTTGAGAGTGACTTTGAGCTTGAGTTGAGTTTCAGTTCCAGTTTGGGTAGGTATAGGTTTGAATTTCAAGTTCAATTTTAGTATAATTTTGAATTCAAATTTGAGTTTTTTTTCAGTTTGCGTTATGGTTTAAGTTTCAGTTTGAGTTTACGTTTCAATTTTAAATTCCAGTTTCAGTATAAATTTGAGTTTGAGTTCCAGTTTCAGTTTGATTTTCAGTATCAGTTTGACGACTAGTTCGAGTATCAGATTGAGCTTCAGTTCGAGTGTGACGTTGTGCTTGGGTTTGAGTTTCATCTTCAGTTCGAATTTGAGCTAATGTTTCAGTTTGAATACTAGTCCAAGTTTCAGAGTGAGTTTGACTTTGAGCTTTTGTTTGAGGTTCATCTTCAGTTTGAATTTGGGTTGATGTTTCAGTTAGACTATCATTTTCAGTTCGAGTTCCTGTTCCACTTTGAATTTCAGTTTCAGTTCGAGTTTCAGACCGGTTTGAGTATGTGGTTGACTTTGAGCTAGGGTTTGAGCTTCATATTGAGTTCTAGTGTGAGTTTAAGCCTGGGTTAGGGTTTCAGTTGAATTTGAGCGTCCGGCCCGATTCCCAAAAGTTCCTTTGCACAGGGGCGGTCCGATTGTAATATGAATGATAATATCATATATATGATCATATATATGATATATATTATATCACCAGGAGCTTATTCGCTAAATAGAGTTGACACTCAAAAACGAACCTTTAACCCTTCGCCGGAGCATTGGCGCACTCGTCGATAAATTCCTGTCTAATTACAGTAGTTCACGAAGCCGGACAGCGTTCCATCAAAGGACGAAAACACTAGCGATGTTTGGGCACACTATTAATTTGCATTGCACAGGGATGGATGAGCTTCGGTTTCAATAACCTCAACTTTGGTACAATGGAAACGCTTTACGGGACGCGGATCGAGGAAGACTGAAGGGATATGATAGGCTGGCTCCGTAATAGCAATAACCCCGGCAGCTGCTACGTTGCGGTCTACTTCGCAGAAAGGCTAAAGAGCAAGTCAAACCCTCTGCTGCCAAACGGTGAAATCAACCGAACTATTCGGCCAATGTTGAACATATTTCTAAACAATGACGCCTTATTGGAACATGAACTGGCGATTTTCTGTAGAAGGGACGGTCGGAAATTGAGCACAGACTAGGCGGGTGGGTAATCAATGCAGAGAATCAATGCAGACCAACGATCGAGAGGAGTCCATTCGATGATGAATTGATGAGCGACTTTTACTTCAGCCAAAATTAACAATTCTATATAAAATTAATAAAATAATGAAAAATTAAAAATTGATAGTGGAACAATACGTGATATATCGTCGTTCGGCATGCAACAGTGATTTTTTCAACTTCAACAATAAGGGTTTCAACAATTTTTTCAACAATAAGGGTTAAGGAAATCTAAAAAACTGGTGTCCATGCAAATTTAATTACTATTTGAATTATCGCTTAGAAAATTGAGAAAAATGTAAAAAAAAGTTGGATACCAATCAAAAAGATGAGCTGCACCCTACCAACGTGAGACCTTTCGAATTGGAGCTAAAGACAACCGCTTTTACGGGCCTAAGAAAAGTTTAGCGGTGTTGCTCAAAACGGTTTTCGGTAGCTTTTTTTCCCAAATTTGCGCAAACCAGTGGTAACATCAGATTTCCAGTGGAAAGAATCCAGTGATACCAATAACTCATTTTTGCCAAAAATCGAGTTAATCACTGTTGCATGCCGAGTGACCACATGGTCCTTAATTTAATGAATGTGATACGTATTTACTTGAGCGTTGAAATTGATCCCGGTCATTAATGGATCGGTATTGTCACTAGTAGTGGCTCACTACAACTCAGTTGCGATAGCCGCTAGTTCTCAAATCCCAATCAATATTTTGGTACATTATTTCCGAAAATAATGTAACTATGTAATTTTTTACTAACATTTAGAAGAAGAAAATTATACAATTGTCCTCCCTCTAGATTTTGGTATTTTCAATTTGAGGAAACACGGATAATTCCAGTTGAAAACCCAATACATAGTTCTTAATAATTTGAAAAACATTTGTGAACACTGCCAAAGATAATTGACTAAAAAATGAATCTAAAATCTTGGCGAAACTAGACCTTAATGCTTCAACGTTCACTCGAATTAATGTTAACTAAATTTATGTTAGGTATAATAAAATAAGTCAAATAAGTATCATTATTGTAAAAAATAATTCTAAAAAAATTTCTGAACTTTTTTTCATCAACACTTCTCTCATTTACTATCTCACCTGAGATCGCTGTCATGGTAGAATATGACGAGAAAAAATTGCTGCTTTAACAAGAGCAAGATAATTGCTCCAAGGGCGTTGAAGGTACGTAAAGGATTTTCCTGGAAAGCAATATTGCTCTTCGCTTTTCACTCTCGCTTTCTCTGAGAACCGTTCAATAGAACCACCGCTGAATCGCGTATCGTATCCTTCAGTGACTTTATAAGACAATTAAGTAAGCCCGGGTGGGAGAATTTTGACAGGAAACTCAAGGTTTTAGTGCGGGTATGGTAAGAGTTTTGTTTGATTTTTTCCTAAAAATAAATCGGAACGAAAAATAATTTCATTTAACCTGTCATTGGTTGTTGGTGGAGGTTTATTATTGTGGTGAGGGAAAGTGTGGTAGCCCATCGTACTCTCATTTTCTTCATTGCTCCTAGCGCTTTTGCCCCGCTGGGCCTTTCATATTTTTTTGCTTTACTAGTCTCTAAGAGAATTGACAACCCCCCTCAGGGTGATACTCGTAGGGAACAGGTGGGAAAACCCGTCTATGAAAAATGTCGATCCCTGAAGAGGCCCAGCGAGGCGAAAGCGCTAGGAGCTATAAAGAAAATGAGAGTACGACGGGCTACCACTCTCTCCCTCACCTCAACAATAATTTCATTTAAGGAAGGGAAGTGGACGTACTTAGGTAAGTGAATGTACCTATTATTGGATCTTATTATAATAAACTCACCTTGCTGGTCGTATATAATTCGGAAGGAGTCCGAATGAAGATGGCCGAAGAACTGGCCGGCCACCACTCCGGCATATTTTCTCACCATGTTGTGGTACCGCGTATTGTGACGTGTCGCTAACGTGATTCTAGGCGGTACGCCCTGCCGTTCGTCGAATCCTGGAGCGTTGTGGCCCACAAGGTAGACCTGTTGGCATACGAATGAAACGACAATGATATCATTAATTCTCAGGTACAGCTGAGGAAGAAAAACTAAACTAGTGGAGACTAGATTAGATAGTTGGTAGGCATTGAATGAGCAGTTGCTTTGTGCTTGTGTTTAATTAAAGCGATACCTAATACAATTAGGTATAACTGAAAATAATTCAAATTCGAAAGATTGCGGAAAAAGATTGATAGATTCATGGATGCAGGGAAGGGGAGCAAATGCCGGAATTACCTATATCAATAGTATGCCTTACTGCAGGTAGGTACAGTTCCAAGCACCAATAAAATGCTTGATGTTGAAAAATATAGAATCAGAGCAAAATGCAATTTTACTATTGATATCATTTCCTTCTTTTCTCCACCCGCCCTGTTCTGAGTGCAGATAAAAATGTTGGAAAATGACTTCCAGATCTTCCAGGTAAAACGTAAGGCGCCTAAGGTAGCAATTTCGCATTTTGACGTAGGTGCCGCGGCGAAGCGTAAACTCGCAGATATGCTAGGTTATTCCAGCTACGTTCACCAGCTACGTACACCATCTACGTATACCAGGCAAGCTTTAACCAAGCCAAACACTATAAGCGATGTACTGAGATCGAGAGCGGCCTGATTCACAATTCAAGAGGCCTAGGCCGCCCTCGGCTGAGCTCCCTTCACCCTATTGCGAACAACTATTTGCCGAGCTCATCGAATCGCAGTTGAGTTGTGCTGGCAGGGAAACACGAACCTAAATCAACAACAGTTGCCGGCGAATCGAGTCGCTGATCTTTTTCAGCAACATGCAGCGTCCAACGTGAAGTTCAGCCCTTAGTATAACTTGATGATCATCAATCGTGCGCGTGCATCCTATAATGCGCTTAGAGCCGTTGAGCGGAAACGTGTTCATCAATCATTTCACCGAATTGCCATCCCTCTCTGAACACGAAGTCGGTGCGAGTGGCGTAAAACGAAAACTCGGATTTTTCACAATAGCCAACCGCATCGTTGCATAGGATCAAGCATCAAGTATAGGATATATACCCTTCAGAATGATCTAAATCAAGGAATCGATTCTTATAACTAGTGCTAACCACTTTTTGGCAGAAGCAAAAAAAAAACCCGGTGGCTCAAATTGACTTGTAGTAGGTTTTTTTTGTTGCTTATTCTCGGTATATATCGTGGGCTCAGTGCTAAAAGTGGCTAACTCGAATTTTCTCGATTAATTAATTGATATGATTTTCGCAAAAAACCATTGGTAACCCTTGGTAAGGGTTTTAGAGAACTGATGGAGTCACCAACATAGCCAAACAAACACTCTGCAGCTCCCAGAGTGAAGTCAACCGGGCGTCTCATCTGTTTTCCTCGATTATCTCAAAACTATGAATTTCGGGTCAGCCACTTATAGCATTGAACCCACGATATGTTCCGCTCTCAGGCAGCCCAATATTCTTTTCTAAGCATTCAAATTTTACTCACTCATTCAAACGGGCCAATACGAATGTCTCTCAATATTCATCTTTTTCGAAATTCTTTCACAAAAATTACGCTGATCTACAAGAAAAATTGAAATTTTTCTTCCGTTTCACCCCTCGACGCAGACGCTTTGCTGTGCAAAAGTTTGCGCAATCGGCGCTCAAGGTTCGAAAATCTTCATCTTGGCTGTCAAAACGAGCAATTTTTCCCAGTAGGTACTTTTGAGTCCAAAAATTACAATATCTTGGATGTGATTCTAATTTTTACACGCCAAAATGTCAAAGTATCGACTAATTGAACAACTTTGAAATATCGTCGCGAGAAAATTCGAGGTTTTCTCCATCATGTAATAGAGATGGAGCGAATGGGAGTGAACACAACTTCTCACTTAGCCCTCATATATGGAGTTCCTTCCTCTTTCGCTCATTATCATCACACTCGCCTATTGTACATTCAAATGTCTTCCGTGCGAATCGTCGAAGAGCTTTGGAACTCGAATATCTTTGAAGGCCTAGCGGATATGCGTTTCTCAAGATGTAATGTTCTGCCTAAGCTTCAAATGTACTTTGGTGAACATTCGAAACGGACTCGATTCCGATTGAGTACAAGCGAGTTTCGAATTTAAACCCACTGCAACCTGTATAGTGTTGGAGAAATAGTTGAAGTTACATCGGAGTGGAGAACAAAAGGAAACCCATGATAACATAATTATTAACATTGCAGATGGGGGCTCGGGGCCGTATTCACAGCACTTTCTTTACATAGGAGCCGTTTGATGCGCCAGCACTTCCTATGAACATTTTATTGGTTAATATAAAGAAAAGTGGTGCGCAGATAACACACAATACTTCCATATTTTGATACGAACAAGTGTGACACAATTTGATCATATTTTGACTGCTTTTGAGGGTGTTCAAGGTCAAAAATATAAAAAAAAAACTACGAAAATGTTAAAACTCGCCTAAAATAAAAATCCGTCAAGTTATCTTAACATAAAAAATATCCACATATTTTGCAGTGTAAAACAAAGATTTTGAGACCAAGAGCACTCAAATCGGTTCATTTTTTGGCCGGAAAAAAGTAAAATGGAAAGCACTAAAAATGCAAATATATCGGAAGTAGGTACTGTGAGTTATTTAAATTCCGATTGAACAGGGTCTTGGCAAGAAAAACATTTCAGGCCGTGAAATTTTGAAAAAAGGTTGAGAATTCAAGGAGCAATTGCCATTTTCGTAAATGACCACAGCCGGACACACAGACACTTGATCACATGCAGAATAGGCTACGGCCAAAGTCATAGTCCACCTTTTGGCCGTTTGATTCCGATTCAACTTCAAAATTTCAATTTTCTTCTTTCTAGTTTTTCTTTTTTTTTGTTAGACCTTTATTTTTCGAGTGCCCAGAATAACCGATTACGTAGGTACATTATTTCCGGAAATAACTTCCGGAAACCGTTTCACTCAACTACTTGTTTCAGAGTTTTGCGATTAAAAATCCGTTTAACAATATTTTTAGTGCTTTACCCTACTCTAAAATAAACCGAGAAAATTCATGATGAGATTCTGAATACTTTTGCATTAATCTAATATTTTCATTCTCACAACACCACGACCCAGCCAAGCATAAATTCTTCGAAAGATGCACGAAAGTAATTATTTCAAGACACTCCAGGGTCGACGGTGTGAAATTAAGGAGCAATTATAACAATGTCTGCTCGCCTAATTTCATAAAATCCTCGGGCGTTAGGTTAGCTTGAGAGGTCCTATTTATTGCGGAATGTATATCGGCTCTTTTCCTTCTCGAGAAAAACGTTTATTGCTCGAAGTTGTAACTTGTTGTGACTATGTTTTAAGAGCGACATCCATTACACGCTTTTGGCCAGGCACTTGCAAGAACCGACCGGGAAAACCTCGACGTCGACGCGTTGAGACTGGAAATTTATCTGGTTTTAGCTCCAGTTTATGTGACATTTTGCCCCAAACGTTTCTCAAGTTTCTCGGTTGCTTTTAGCCCGAGGGAACGCAAAATCCCCGCCAGTCCTTTACTGTGTACCTAAGGGTGGTTGAAAATGTATTATTCAGTCCGAGGTCCGTCAAATTAAAGTCCGGGGAAACATCGATGAATTGAGAAAATTCAGGGAGAAGAAGTGTTTTGGGTTTTTATACGACTTTTTTAAGCCGGTCTCATTTTTTGCAAACATTTTCTTATTTCTCACTCTGTAGAACTACACTTTATAAATGGAAAACAACAAGTCGGTTAAAAATTTTCAAAACCCTTCGAGAAATCCAAACTTTTTCAAAAATTCCGAAAGAACTAACTATTCCATGGTTAATCAAGCGTAAAATCCGGGAAAAAATGCTCAAAAAATTCCAAGCTCACGGCATCACCTTTAAAATCGGACAATTCGGGAAAATGTTGAAAACTAGTCCGATATTATTTTACAGGTATGAATCATTGACAGTGGATTGCATTCCTCCAGTTATTCAGGTATATACCTAGGTAACAGTGCATCCAAACATCAAATTGCCATGATGTTGATTTGACATTTTTTTCTGGGGCGATTACAATGGTTTATTATTAAAATTTAATCATTTTCTAAGGGATATCTAAGCGTATCTAAGGGACATTTCATCGGGTTCCACGACGAGTTTAGCGAATCTGAAACCGAGTAGTGATGTGGCACTGATAGTAAACATGATTTTCCTTTTTACCTAAAAACTGCCAAAATGTTAGATGTGTGATGCGGGTTCTTACACGACGAAATAATGATCCACAACTTTGAAAAACAAATTAGAATGAGAGACAATGCAAGCTACCAGGAGCAAAATTTTGATTCTAAAAAAATTAATTGTTCACATTTTTGTTAACGACGGCGAAGTGGTGAGATCTCGTATCTCCATTTTGTTAAGACCGCCACTATTTCTATGGTACCCTATGTAACCACATTGAATTTCCATGACATCTCTAATGTGCACGTGCAGGTACGAAATTGGAGATACGAGATCTCACCACTTCGCCGTCGTTAAGTTTTTCAACATTTTTTACGGTAACGCTACCGATTTTAATGCTAAAATTGGCTAAAAAACAGTAATGAGACGCTTTCTTGACATTTTAGTGAAACAATTTTTCAATTCCGATCAAAATTGAGATGACTACGTAAAAGGAAATAATGAAAAAATTAAAAAAAAAACCTTACGGCCATGAGTAGACTCGAGTAATTTCCTCGTTATCGAAGTCGGTTGAAAAGTAAATAGTCGAGTTCAAATTGTTGTCATCTTTTTCCGATACATTCAATTCGACTAAGCAAGGAACTATTCATTCACTTACGGATGGAGCATGCATGCGGTACTTATTCCTAAATGAGCATCCTCGTCGGATTCGGTCGGGATCGGGTTCCCGTATACCGGGTTAAGGATGGCTTAGAGGGCTTGTCTCCGTTCAACGGTTAAGCCGGCTGTAGGTTTGGCACGTAGCTTGTATTACGATGCTCCGTCGACCGAAAGCCAATTCCACCAGTGCCGTGTTGAGGTTTACCGATTGATCGCATCACATGATGTCGGCCGAACTCGACCGAAGAGTTTCCGCAAAAACGAGCGGCTTCGATTTCGGGGAACGGGAGAACATTTCAAATAGAGAACGCGCCAGCCTTTTCAGTTCGGTCGGATTTGAGCTTACGACCGAAGTGTTTGATGTTCGGTTCCATTTACGATAATTATTATACGAGAGCGTCCAACGAGCGGTGAAAACCTCGAACCGAACCAACGCGATTTGGAGGGCGACTTTTTCGGTTCGAATTGCCACCCCCTCGGATTCTCAGAAGGTACATGACATGTACCTAAAGTAATAAAATGTACCGGAAGTAATAAAAAGGAATCACACTCGTACATTGTACGAGTGTGATTCCTTTTTATTACTTCCATACAGAGAAACAACTTTATTGCTTTAACAAAAACAAGAAAGCGGTCCGCCCAAACAGAGTAAATGGAAGTATTGTAATCGTCGTAGAATCGAGAGCTTCAGAAAAAACTTTCACTTATACACATTTACTCAGAATCACTTCCCTAACGAGTGTCTGTGGTCATTCACATAAATGGCCAAATTGGAATGAGAGTTAGACAATGCACGCTACCAGGAGCAAAATTTTGATTCTAAAAAAATTAATTGTTCACATTTTTGTTAACGACGGCGAAGTGGTGATTTCTTGAACTGAAATGTTTGTCTCGGCAAGACCTAACACCCTGTTTAATCGGACTTTGTATTCAAAGTATGTTGCATTTTCAGTGTTTTGATGATGATTGAATTTTCCGCCCACAAAAATGAACCGATTTCAGCATTCTTGATCATGAAATCTTTGTTTTACCTTGCAGAATATGTGGATATTTTTTATGCTCCGATAACTTGGCGTATTCTTGTTTTAGGCGAGTTTTACAATTTGCAGAGCGAGTTTTCTTATATTTTTGACCTAAACACCCTAAAAATTAGTCAAAATATGATCAAATTGTGTCACACTTTCACGTTTCAAACTATGGAAGTATTGTGTGTTGTCTGAGCACCGCTTGTTTCCATTTACTTCTTAAATATGGAAATACTGAAAAAAATCAAAAAATTGTTCGGAGCGTCAGAAAAAAATCTTTTACCAATACACGTTTACTCAAAATCGCTTTCTAAACAGGAGTGTCTGTGTGTCCGTATACGGTCATTTACAATCCAGCGGTGCGTAGATAACACGCGATACTTCCATATTCCAATTCCACGTACCGTTTCTCCGTTCCGCTTAGCCGTGTCCAAATGTTTGTCAAGCCAGGCCCACTGCCCTCCAGGGTCGATTTCGTCTTCGTATTTTTCCATCCACAAATTGGAATTGAGAGCGATGACTTTCAATCTTCGGGATTTCTGTTCGATCATGTAGTAACCGCCTGGAACAAAATATCCGTATTATTGAGGGCGAAATGCCATCATTCGAAAATTGTTGTTTTCCTTGGCCGGCGGTGGACCAATTCAATTACGGCGTGTAACATTTGAAATCAGCGCAACCGAAATTAAAGCGGATCCCCAGTGCTAATCGTATTTTCGTACGACCGGTAAAATACACATAACTAAATTAGGCGACGTGAATAATATGACGACTCCTCCCAACAGTAACGAGGTGAAAGACTGATGGGATGAAATTGTTCGAAATTCAGGCGCGACCTTTTGGAAAGGTTAAAACCAGCAAGAACTAACGGTCATGCAGGTATTGCCTAGCTCGCCCCTGGAATAGTTTAGTCAAACGATTCATTACCAGTCAAATTTACAAATACTTATGGCAATATTGTACTTTTTTGCACAATATCTCCAACGCTTGAGCTCAGAAGTTGATGTACCAGCCCAGCAATTTCCTAAAATAGATACGATTTCTCTCGTTAGTTCAGTAAAATGAAAAGTGTTGCATACCATGAGAGAAAATCGTCCTAAAATCAAAAATCGGGATAGAGGTTCAGAAAATTTTTCCATTCATACACTTTTACTCAGAATCACTTTTTACTTCCATATTTATAGAGTCAATGGAAGTATTTTAATAACTCACAGTACTTCCGATATATTTACGTTTTGAGTGTTTTCTATTTTATTTTTTTCAGACCACAAAAATGAACCGATTTGAGCGTTCTTGGTCTTAAAATCTTCGTTTTACCTTGTAGAATATGTGGATATTTTTTATGTTCCAATAACTTGACTTAGTTTTATTCTAGGCGAGTTTTTAAATTTGCATAGTGAGTTTTTTCATATTTTTGACCTAAACACCCTCAAAAGCAGTAAAAATATTATCAAATTGTGACACACTTCACGCACTTCGAAATACGAAAGTATTGTGTGTTATCTACGCATTACTGGTTTATTATACTTTATCTGACCACAGAATTTTATCGATGAGAGCGTTCTTGGTCTCAAAATCTTTGTTTAGCCTTGCTGAGAACGCGGATGGTTTCACCTCCATATCGGAAAAGGCCTCACTAAGTGCTTGAAAATATCTCTATAAATCTAACGGGAAATTTATAACTTTCGAAGCTGACGACGAGCCATGAAAGAGACAATCATTGTCAAAACTGGTCGACACAGTGTTGCGGCGAGCTGTAGAGCGAAATCTTGAGAAATGAGGGCATTTCGAACGATTGGAAACAGCGTCAGAGAATCGACGGAATGACCCTCATTCCTTTCCGCTCTGGACAGGCGCACACCCACACGGCCCGGTAACCCCATCATTTTTCCCATTAAGAACGCCTTGGGTTTTTCTTTTTTCCAAGTCCCAGATCGGACAAACAACAGTAGTTCCAGATGAGTCTGTTGTCTTGGGACCGGCCATTACCCCGGCTCCGTTGTTTCTCTAATTCGGTAGCGCTGAAAGGAAAGATACGGAGAAAATGTCCTTTCGCGTTGCCCTAGATGGCCCTTTTAACGTATAATGTTACCTAATGTACATTAGGTATAAGATTCAATTACGAGATGAAACCAAACGCGTCTCTTCTGCTCTTTTGCCTTCGAAATAATTAAATTACACCCATCAAATTACAGAATCCGTGTCACCAGAGAGCGTTTCAGCTGCGTTGTCCCGCGGAGGGTATCACAATTTGACTTGGGAGTGATATTTCCTTTACATGGCGTAAAAAATTATCATAACAACTTTTCTCAACTTTTCAGGAGAGTTTTGGATTCAGCTGTGAATTTCCTATGCGCAAAGTGTACAATCAAGATCAAAAAATAACTCCTATACATAGTACTGTACATGTACAGCAATTTTTCAAAAGTCAAAAAATTGACGATTTTTTTTAAATACTTGTTCTCCAAGTACAATTCGAGAAAAAGAGCTAGAAGCTGTCAAATTAAAGGAAAACTTCCCCATCCAATCACCTCTCCAATGATCTGGTCGACTCGGTGATTATCTTTCAATTTCATGGAGAAATTCGGGTTTGAATGCGAAAAAGCACCTACAAGATCGCAATACCTCAAACACGCGTTTTCGTGATTTCTCAAGTGATGCAAGAGTCGTCAAAGGTCGTGAGACATCGTTCATGTTGGAATTTCTAGCCCTTATCAGTTCCCGAGCGCTTTCGCCGCCACGGCCTCCCTCAGGAGTCACTGCACAGTGTCGGCTGAAGGATAGAAGCCTACCCACCACCTGGAGACTGGGGGGGGGGGGTTGAAAGCTTCTAATGACCAGGGGCTGACGCCCTTAGGATCGAATTTCCGAAAAGTTTCCCCGCACTTCTTACCTGTGTTGAACGTCTGCAAGGCGTCAGTAGGCAGCCATTGCCTCCAAAGCTGTCCCAGTTTTTCGGGCTCCTGCGGATCGGCATGTCCGAGAACGGGAAATACGAACTGGGAACTGAACGTCCTTGAAAGTAGGTCCGTGATGTTCTTGAGGGCCTCCATCCGGTCGTCGGGGCTCAGGTAGTCGCTTACCGCATCCCTGAAACAGAATTTGACGGTTTTGGAAATCATTTCATTCGTCCCGGTGAGGAATTCAAAATTATAATGGTACCAACGCGAACAACTCCAACCCGATCTAGATCACTGGACAAAGAAATTGGAGTCATAGGTACATGAAGAGGATGCCATAACGGATTCTCCCAGCCCAAATCAAACAACGTTGATTCAGAAGTTGTTATGATCGGGTCGGGATATCAATCGGATCCTACGCCGACACCACATTGGTCAACCTTGTAAACAAAGCGTAGGAGGCGTGCGTTCATTTTTCCAACCCCATTTTCTACGCGCGCATATCCTCGCGTAAATTTGAGAACGCGCAATAGGTTAATACGCTATACGCTAATTAATCAGTCCTTCGCATAAGTTTATTTGGCAAAGACGTCATTACTGATGTCTACATGAACTGGCGTGTTTTTGTGACGTTGATGAAGGTTTTGTCATTTTGTTTGTCTTCAAGGGTATCAACGCGACTTCACTGAAAATCCCGTACCTCAAAGGATAAAACTCCGGTTCTGGATATTCACGAAACAGAATAATGTGCGTGGGTGAATTTTCTCTACACGGTTCTCTACGGTCCCGAATTACATTTCAGGTTGAGGGGGATGGTGAGGAAATCCAACGATGTATTCATATTTGTATTTATTTTTCACACGCTTTCGCCCACTGTTTCCCTTCGAAGTGGATCGGTCTGGTGGACCCGTGGAGGTATAAAAAGTTACTGAAGTAATTACTTGAGGTCTAAATTATCCGAATTTTCCATGACTCGGTAGGGTAATATGTTGTTTACCAATTTATTTTTATTCAGAAATGCTGAAAAAATAGATCGATTCATTATTGCTGCCCCTTAAATTTAAATAAATCCATAGCGTTGGAAAGGACGAGTTGCCTAGAAGCCGAGCTACTCAATCCTCAAATCTTGAAACCTAGGCCACTTTAAACGCCAAAGCAGAATAGGTATAATGCGTTATAAGGACAAAAAGCAAAAACTAATCATGCCTCCAACATTGCAGTCGGAAATGGAAAATGCGGTTGGCCCAACATCGAATGAAAAGAACTTCGTGAAAGAAGCTTGGATCAAATTAGCGAACGAAAAAAGTTTCATTCACGCTTTGAGAACTTTGGCCCACGAAGAAGTTAGGTCGTCTCTTGTTTCTGATGAAGACTGGAAGGACTTTATTGTGCTGATTTCTTCCAACAGCCGGTCATTACAGGAGGCCTGTACAACAAGCAGCATAATCACGGATATCTGCCAAAGTTGTCACCCAACGTTCCTCGTACACTTGTCTCTCTGGTTTTTGTTTCTAGCCATCGGTCTCGCTTCGTGGGTCTGGTTTGTCTCAAAATCAACTTCTATTATTTTATCATTATGCTTTTAGTAAATAGGTTTTGTAAAGATAGGGGTTTTGAACTTTTTAAAACGGCTCCTATGCAAAAGAACTGCTGTGAATATAGCCTTAATTTCTACTCCCTATTTATGTAACATGCAGATAAATGCAGACTAATATAATCTTGATTCTGTCAAAGAAATTTGACATTCCACCCAATCATGATCTTCCACCCACCTTTATCCACCCACCTTTATCATGATCTCATGATAAATTTCATGATTCACGAACCTAGTTTTCTTAATAACCGACATTTTTTGAACAGGTGGTTGGGCCAAAGACGCGAATGGTGGGGGAAGTCCAACTGTCACAAATGTAACCATCCTGTTGAAAAAAGGAAATCAATTTCGAGCTGCGCGACCCTTGCAGCTAAAATCAAGGTATGTGCTGTCATAAAAAAATACAGACCGAAATACCAACTCGTATGTTCAGTCTTATATCCACATTAAATTGATAAATCGCCGATGAAAATGGAAATTTTTACTATTCAATAGCAATCAAAACAGCTATTCGGGTCGTCGCAGGAAACATTGATCCACAAATCGGAGAGTCTATGCAGGTTTGCTATGGCCTTCTTCTCTTTGGTATACTAAATGAAAAATGATGACCGTAACCTAGAAAATTCGTACGTTCTTTTCAGCGACATAAAAGTGAATTCCCATTCGATCGAAGATTGCCGCAAGAATTGTAGCAACGAGCGACCGAATAAAAAATTATTAAACAAAGTAATTCAATTCATATTAATTTCAATGAATTAATGACGCAGCTGTGTATTTCTTTTGAGTCAATGCAATAAATCCTTAAAAAAACGTTCATAAAACCAGGAAAAATAAAATATGAAATTTGAGCCACAATTTGCAGATATTTTTATTACGTTTTAATGCAATTAATGATTTAATACGATAAATCTCTTGAAAAAACTTCATTGAAACGTGGAAAAATAAAATATGCAATTTAGCAACATTTTACCGTAATTTTGAATACTTTTTCTCATTCCAGGCTAGCTCTACTAAACCGAAAAATTTATCAAATCCGTCGAAAGTTCCATTTGCCAAAAAAACATCACGTGCTGCCTTTTCCGTGCTTCGCAGAAACAATAACCAATCAGACGAGTGCATAAGCCGAATTTACAATGTTTCAACGTCTACGTCGACTACCAAGACTGATTATTAGGGATTGGAATATCGGAATATACCTGCTGTAAAAAATATAATGTTTTCAAAACTGGAAAAATGCGCAGAAAAGCTTTTTACTTCCTTATAAATTTACAAAGTAAATGGAAGTATTGCAATTGTCCTAAAACTTATAATTGGAACGGAGCTTCAGAAAAACACGCTTTTTGACATTTCTGATCCAAACGGAATCCAAATTTGGGCCACAACCTCACTTGAGGGCTGCATTAACACTCTATAGAACTACAAACCTATAGAATGGCAGGTTAGCGCTACTAAACCGAAAAATTCATCAAATGCGTCGAAAGTTTCATTTGCCAAAATAGAATGCCAACCATTGGTCGAGGTGGCGCGGGCGTAGAAGCCAATCACTTATTTTGCCTCCCCAAGCACGCGTTGCACTATAATAAATTACACCTTCCCTGGTTTTCGACCGACCTTTACAAGGCAACCGGTCGTAAACTGACCGACAAGTGATTTCAGTCTTGTCTGAAACAAAAAGCCGATGTTTCGAAGTTGAGATTCTGTAAATTGAGATGGAACCGGTAGAAACTGTCACGGAAGAGCCTTTAACATTTCAAGGCGAGTTCAAGAAATTCTTCAACCTCGATCAAAAAAATGTCAACGGGGCCGTGACTGAAAGCGCGATACCAAGTGCGGAAATCGATTACAAAACATGGTTCTTCGTATGCCTGGTCTCGTGTTTGGTTTTGTGCGTTCTGATTTGTTCGTTTCACATAATCAACCTGGAGGACAAGTATGCGACACTCAGCCATCAGGCTGCAAAGAAGAATAGTCGACCTCGAATGGACGAGGGCGAGGGCGAGGGAGAAGTCTCAAGCAACACCGTAAGGTTCATTGACGTAAGTCATAGGCAAAATTAGGAGGGCCTTTCGCAAACGAAGTTTCCGATGGTTTGAGAGTACTCGAAAAATTCGAAATCAACTTATTAGGAGGATGAAAACAGAACTCAACATGTCCACTTTTGAACTTCGACTTTGGAATTCGATTTCTTTGATTTTCTCTATTCTGGGCCACTTCAGGATGTGCCAAAAGTTTCTTAGCCAATATCTTCTTTATTAAGTTGAGAGACAGCAGGGTGAAAGTATAGGTAAATTTAAGATGTTTCGTGCAACAAACTCAAAAACCCATTTTTCAGAGTTAGACCACTCTTGCACTGGACCGACGACTTCTCGAAGTTGTTATGCCTGGCTCGTTACATTTTTAGGTAACTACGGTAAGGGAATCTCAACCGGTAACCTCGGACGTTTTGTGTGTAATTGCGGCTAGTGTTACAGTGTTTCCTTACACGGTTTACTTGTACGCCATCGTTTTTCATCCGAAGGCCGGGGATTCAAGTTAATAAATCATTGCCTCGGAAACGTCACGCCCTTTGTGCTCGCCCTCGGGAACGTTCTTATAACACGCACGCCGAGGCCATTTCTTCCCTTGACCGCGCTTGAAGTGTGTCCCTGAGTGTACCACTGTGGCCCATGTCCCACGGCCCCATTTTGTCCCGCCGAAGGTTAGAGGACCTCTTCACGACAGCTGCTATTTTTTCTCTGATGTCAACCGGCGAACCGAGCTTGAGTTGGGGCGAATAAAGTATCTCAGGACGTGGCCGAATCATTCTTGGAAACACCGCGGCCTTTTCTGAGGGATTTCGCTAGAATTATATAGAATGCACGTAGAACTCACGAAAGATTCCGAGTGTTGAATAGATCGATCATAGCTGAAATAGGTAACTACAATACTAGTTTTGGCAGTGCTTAATTCGGTTTTGGAGAAAAATTGGATCTGTTCAAAATAATTAGACCAGAAGAAAAACTTTCAAGTTTGGGTTCACGATAACAGCTACCGCCCGGTTTGGGCGTAAGGTTTTCCTGATACAAACGGCTCAACCCGCCGGTGGGCCGCCTCAGCCGCCTCTGCGGACCTGTCGTCCTAGAACGTTTAACATTCAGCCAATTGGAGAAGCGGTCGCCATGGCTGGACACGCCCACCGAAGGCTCAAACCGCTGGCTAAGGAAGATTCCACTGTCGAATCTTTCAGGCCGACCGTGACCGCACGGCCCCTGACGGTGCGGATTGAGCCGTTCTTGTGGTTCCCATACAACACACGGAAATGATTTTGGTCAATATTCTTAACATTATGTAGTCTACGTGAAAATATTGGAGAAACGCTACTTGAAAGAAAACGTTTTATAATATAAAGCGTATTATGCTCCTCAGCGACTGATCAACAGATTTTTTCAGATTCCTCCGGCTCCAGCGGTTACGGAATGTAGCTTCGTCGATGCCCAAAATCCTGCATTCATGTACCCGTATGGCATAATTTCATTTTTTTACGAGTAGTATCTGTGCAAAAAATGTAAATGCATATCTTTCCATAACAGTAACGAGAGTACGAATTGGAGAAGGTACGAATTCTGGTCTTTCGACCACCGCTACTCTACGGAGAGGAATAGATTCCTAATTTGGAAGATAGACGGCCTCTATCCTCCGAATTAGGAGTAGTTTCAACCGCGTCACCATGTGAAGAAAAGATACGTTAGAACGACATCGTGGGTATAAAATTGTACAACTGACCATGAATTCACCGTTGCAGAGCTCAAATAATGAATGAAACTGAGAAAACGAAACCCCCGAAATTGCAAGAGGCGATCAAGACGCCGGCCCCAAACACCAGACGTGCGAGTCCCAATCAAAAGTAAGTAAATAGACACTTTTCCAACTTCTTCTTGCAGTAGAGTAAAATGACCATAATTAAACAATCTTCCATACGGAAAAATCCTTACGATCAGTCAACGTGGGTAGCCGTCTTAGAAGTCGGTTAAAAAGTGAATAAATCTAGTATTTACATAAAAATGTTGAAAAACTCGTTCTATTTTATACCTTGCGATTTCGCGTTGATCATAACCTTCAATGTTTTTTTTTAGAAAAACCCGAGCGCCCAGCAAGGTGAAGCATTCTCAGAAAGATGAGATAAAGAAATACCGTGCTAAGAAAAGCGCCACGGTGCGCATGATCAAGTCCTACCCGATTAAATAAATCAGAGATCTTTGAATAAAATACTTTTGAGCGGAGAATGCAAAAACAAATATAATTATCATTACAAAAATGGCTGCAAAAATTGCATTTTCAAGTTTAGTTTTTAAAGTCGGGTTTTATTTTTGTTTTTATTTTCATTTTCGATTATTTATGATCGATATGGCCGGTGGCGTAAGGTGCAAGAAATAAGGACGATGTTTGATTTATATCGAACTGCCTCTGGACTGATAAAAAGCAACGTGGACTGTAGACCTACATATAGGTAGGCTATGTATAGAAAATAATACCAACCCAATATCCCAATTCTGGGCTTCATTTCGAGGAAAAACATTCGGCGATTTCCATCGGTCGATGAAAAGCTGAATTATTTCGTCTCGATTTTTTTTATTAAAACGAGCGAGAAATGTTATCAGGGATTGCTTGACAGGATAAAGCAGCAGCATTCAGCTCTGTTGAGCTTGGGAGATCAGCCTGCGAGTCAATGTTGACTCATCGAGGAGTGTTAGCACCCTCTGATCAGATATTCCCTCCAATTGATTGACATCGACCCGTTTCCTTCTCTCGCCCTTTCCAACGAGGATCGGGACCGTCTTTTATACAACAGTTTCCCTTTATTTTGATTACATTCATCGAAGCTGATTTGATTCATGATCGAAGCTGTGTGAGTTGATTGCTTGTTACCAAAACGATTGTCCTCCGAACCAAGTTAGTTACAGTAATTCTATCTGTAAGCCATTGGCTCGTAGATGATAACAATTTCGTTGCATACAATTGTGGACCGAATTCATGATAATTGAAAGGTTCTAAGGATGGTAGGCCTAGCAATGCTTTGGATCAGTCTAAACCCAACTATTCCTCGAGTCCTCAGCCTATGGTAGAATTTTTATCAAAACTCAAAATGATGGGGAACCGTTTTCAATTTTACTTGTCTAAATTGAATTTGGGTTTCGGGAGTCCCAACCAGGTGAATCCCATCAAAACTCAAAGAACCTAAAAAAACAATACAGATACCTACATGTTTTTAAAAATCCTCTCTACTTGTACAAAACTGGACGAAGAAGCAGCCCGTTAAGAACAACCATGTCAAGATGAACGATTTCTTTTCATTCTGTAGGATCGAGAGCTGTTTAGCATTCCTAGATGATTAAGTGGATAGGTATGTACCCATGTTTGAAAACAAAAACCCCCAGTAAAGCCCTATCACACGACAGACCGACACGACGTAGAGGCCAGCGTGCAGACCACAGACCATATTCTCTGAATGGCTTATGCTATGAATGTGTTCACTTTTGCGCACCTGCATCAATGTTTGTTATCATTCATATATGGAACCTTATTTCTAAGAGAAATTATCAATGAATTTGCATGTAAAAATTACCAAATAATCGGTCTGTCCATACGGTCTATGGTCTGTACTTCGTGACGGTCTGTCGTGTGATGCGGGCTTTACAGCTCACAAAATGCCCAATGTTTTTCGAATATTCGAGGTCTGAATTGCCTGTGACGTCACGCACCCATGGGTGACTGCTCTCCATTCATTCCCATTATCAGGGTCTCGCTGTCATCTTAACGCTTTCACTCGACAAGGGAAAATTGCGCTGCTCGTCGCATGGAAAGGCCAAAAGGAAATGCAAACGTTTGAGAAATAGTTGTTACGGCGAGATAATAGGAGAGTCTCAAAGACCAGAATGGGACGGACCGAAAATGCCACAAGGGCTAGACCTTGGAAATAATTAATTGGTTTGAAGACGGCGTCAAGTTTATTCCGGCGTTTAATTGCGTGAACGTCTGGAGATAAAATGAAGACGAGAAAACAGAATGGGGAAATAAATCGTAGCGAAAATAGCGAAAGCTAAAAGAGCACCTACCCTCCGGAAATTGACTAGGACCTAGGATGTTGCCGAACTGGCTCCCAACCAGAGATTAAATAGTGTGCGATGTGTGGTTCAAGGCCTCACGGTCGAGTTTGCAGGAATAATTCTCAAAATTTCTCCTTAAAGGAAAAATAGGTAGTTCAAATTCTCAAACATTTCGTGCAGGAATAAGCTAGTATGGCAAACACTTGGTATGTTTTTCTTGCTATGATCTTCCCCTTATAATGTAAGCAGAATATCGCAATGCTAATAGAAATGGAACAACAGTACACACTACAAAAAGTACCCGTTTTATGACTACCGTTGTTTGAGGAAATGCTGAGATTTGGATAATGAATAAATAAAATCAGTTAGGAAACAATGTTTGGTCAAAATCCAAAGTCAACATGTCCAAACTCTCAAAATCACCGAGCCGCGATACCCAAACATCGACAAAACATAGCGGATTTTATATTGGCAATCCCAGCTAGGAAGCTCACCATTATCATCCATAAAATTGAATTCTCGGTCTCAGCTTGAATACTTCAAAAGGGAATTACGAGCAATGTATCAGTTCAACCCCACCACCTGACTTTCTGGAGAAAGCGTTTTCGTTTATAATTCATGTTATCGTAGCAGTAAAAATACCCATCTTGGAAAAAATAAGTGCTGCTTTCGACACATCAGAGAGAAAGAGCGATTCAGAGTTATGGACGGACTATGGAACAAATTCAATTTGTTAGCGCAAGTCGCTGAAAGGGTTTTGAGCATCGCTCGCAGAACAACAAAGATCCTCCCGAGAAGAACAGAAGAAACGTGTGGAAACGATGCAGCAAAAAAAGAGAAAACAGAGCGTAGGTTGTTAATTCAATTCGCTCGCTTAAAGCCTTTCTGCTTCTTCTCCCCTCCCTTACTTACCTATCTTCCATTTCTCCGCCCCGTCTTCTCATTTACGAAAGTCTCGGCCGGTGTCGTCGCCGTTCTTTCCATCTCGGTTCGACCCTTTGGTGGACTTGGTATCTTGGAAAGTTGATAGCTAGAAGTCCAATAGAAAACGGCAGCGTTTGAGGAATAGTTTCTCGGGAATAATAGAAACCGTTCTCAAAGACTAGAAGACGGAAAATGCCGCAGGGGTGTGGACCCGGGCGAAAAATTAATTGGACTTGAAGAAAACAGCGGAGTTTAATTTCAGCGTTTAATTGGGCAAATGCCATTGGGACATGGTGAGTTGGGTTTTGGTGGAAGGGCTCATAATGGAGCGCCTGTTCGCCTATCGGCACTGTAAAAGTGGTCGGGATGATGGAATTTCTTTGAGATGCTGCGGCATTTGTTCGTAGATTTTGTCCGAGGACGTTCGATCGTGATTGCAAAGGGAGGAGTATCAGAGGCTAGAACACAGTACATAAGTCAACGACTGTGAGTTGACTACCTACGACGTTCCATACTGCGACGGTTAACGGAAACCAGTGGTGCGTAAATAACATAGGTACAATACTTCCATATTTTGGAACGTAAAAGTACGACACAATGTGATCATATTTTGTCTGCTTTAGAGGGTGCCTAGGTCAAAAATATCAAAAAACTCACTATGCAAATTTAAAAACTCGCCTAAAATAAAAATACGCAAAGTTTTCGGAATTGGTTCATTTTTGTGGCAGGAAAAAACAGAATAGAAGAAACTAAAAATGCAAATATATCGGAAGTACTGTGAGTAATTCAAATTCTGATTAAACAGGGTGTTAGTTCTTGCCAAGACAAATATTTCAGTTCAAGAAACTTGAAAAAAGATTGAGAATTGAGGGAGCTATGGCCATTTTTGTAAATGACCACAGGCGGACAAAGGCACACACGGACACTTGTTCAAGAAACAATTCAGAGTAAATGTGTATAAGAAAAAGTTTTTTTCTGAAGCTCCTTTCCGATTCTCGATTTTAGGATGATTACAATAGGTACCTTACGATTACAATTTACTCTGTAAATATGGAAGTAAAAGGTCACTTTCGCGTGGCACTGAAAAAAACGTTAATCTAATCTCGAGTACATCAGATGTCCAATGAACAGAAGATAGTTAATCTAATCGTTTTTTAGGGTGCCGTATCCACCCGACCGCAGATTTTCATGTGACGTCAAAATTGGCATTGATGTTTTTTTCAAGGCGCGTGAAAGTTACCTTTTTCTATAAACAACGAATTTTTCTCGCATTTTTCTAAAAAACGCAAGGAGTATATAAATCAGTGGAATCTACTCGAACTCTGAACTGTGAGCCTTGTAAATTCAATCTCAGAATTCCTCAAGTCGCCAGGGTAATTTGAATTTTCGCAGCTTCAGAAATTACGACGACGGGCTGACAAGGTCGGAAATGACAAAATCGCTTCACTCCAAAGTTGAGGGTGGGCAATGAAGACAGAGCGTTCATTAAATATTCTTTTGCTTGTCTTGCTCACTAATTCCAATCTACAGTTAAGTTGGCATTTTCCACTCCGGACAGCCCGTCGCTGGAAGTTGGTATTTGTTCAATTGGCTGATCCCGGATCAACGAAATGGGAAGTTCTCCCCGGGTCCGATAGGGGCGAGTCTAGTTGAAAATTCAAAGAAGGTTTAAACGTTCCTGCGGAGCTGATGGGCCGAAATTTTAACGAGCCCTCCCCAATGGTCGGTCGTTTGGCGAGCAATGTTTCGCATGGGGGAGCTAA
This sequence comes from Nesidiocoris tenuis, assembly GCA_036186465.1. NCBI lineage: Eukaryota > Metazoa > Arthropoda > Insecta > Hemiptera > Miridae > Nesidiocoris > Nesidiocoris tenuis. The sequence continues at coordinate 14,380,519 of AP028909.1, read as the reverse complement.
TTTATGCTCCAATAAACCCCTACCCAGGTAGAAAAGTCCCGTTCGAAGTGAGCAGTAAAATGTGACTGTTGAAGGTCGAATGCAATTTGCTTTTCCAACTTCGTCGTGTTCAACTCGGTTGAATATTGAATCAAGGCTTTAGTGGGAGCAGGGCCGACCATCGGTCCCTGGAGGAGGAAACTCGGGCGCAAACTGGTCCCACGGCTCCGGCACACCTTTGCAAAGGCGCCCTACCCGGAATTTTACCTTAACAAACGGCCGATTGATAGTCATGTTTGTCGTAACAAACCTGTGCAGCCGTTACGATTTTTGATCGAACCATTTAACACATTCATGAGTACGCAGGAACGCATACACCGACCCAGAAGACAGCCGTAAGCGTCGTTTTTCACCGACTCCAAAAATAGGAGGTTACTCAAGTTGGCATGTGAGGATTTTTTTCGTCGCTTGTACCTCCATATTTACGGAGTAAATCGAAGTATTGTAACCTCCTAAAATCGAAACGGAGGTTAAGAAAACACTTTTACTCATAATCACTTCTTGTCCGTCGTCATTTACAAAACAACGTCTTGTCTTCCATAAAAAATGACGTCCTGTCTTCCGTTACAAAAATGACGTCCTGTCTTCCGTCTGTCGTCATTTACAAAACAACGACAAAAAGAAATCCCCCAAGTCATCTTGAGTAACCAATTTTTTCGGTTAAAAATGGCCGTATCCCTCCCAAAAAAATAGAAATGCAAATTTCCATTTATGGAAAAAAAGATTTTGAAATGATAAGGAAACAATACCTATCATAGGGCCCTATCTATACCCTATCTACTGAATACCTCAGAACCAAGGACTACTCCTCTCTCTCACGCTCTCTTTCTCACTTTGAAGTCGGTGGCCTCATTTCATATGTAGGTTTATATACTAAAATCAATAGGAATTGTCCTGCAGTTGACTTTTGTTGTCTCCTTGCCAGTTAAATATCAAAATCGGTTGATCGACCTTAACATAGTGGGCGTCGTAACTCTTCTCAATAACCCATTAAACAGGCAATTACATCGGTAGCATGAAAGCTGCAGGTCCAACGTCGGATGTCCTGGAACCTTGATCAAATTTCACTGAATTTATCGCACGTAATTGCAAGGGAAGCTTCAAATAGGTCAGCAATGGTCGTGCTGTAAACGCCCCAACGATTTCAACTCGTTACGGAATAGGAGACCCGACGATAAATTTGGCCAGCCTTGTTTGTGTAATTAGACCTCGGCTATACACTAATATTGGCAACGGTTGGTTAATTAAATGCCGATGCGCGTCGGAAGTTGGTTCAAATTGAGGTCAGTTTGAACAGTAATTGGTTGACAATTAAATTGAACAACTTACAAGCTCTCTCGACGTTATCATCAGAGTAGACGACCACTTTTTACCTCCCTCTTCTAGCGAATTTGGCCATGTACTATTGATACAGTTTGTAGGCAACTCAAGCATGAAATGAATCAGCCCCAACAGAACACAATAAGTGCGAAACGCAGTAATTGTGTTGCTATTACACCTAAATCGTCAACGGATGGTACACACCTGTCGTTCGGATATCCCTCAATGAATTTTTCGCTTTCACCGTGGCATAAAACAACGGTAATGCACAATAATGTAAAAATATTTCACATAATTACCTAGGGGTTTCATTTTTTTCAATCCAGCTGATGGGATATTCCCCCGAGCATCGCAAACAGTTGGTAACATTGAGCGAACAGAGCTCTTTATTGAAATTCTTAGAGCCGCCGTGAGTGGAAAAATTGCAGAATTTCAGAATTGACAAAGATTCCACTTCAGGGGAATTCTTGAAGCCAATGTTCCCTTTTTGACTCGGCTTCTCGAAAGGGGTTACTGACAGCGTAGGAATGTTCGAATGTGCGTAGAAAATATTGCGCTCTGTAATATTCACTCTACCTTTCATAAGAACATGACATCCCTGCTCACTCGAGCCTTTATCCGTCAACTGACTCAGGGGGAGGTCAATAATATTGCACCCTCCTTTCCAGGCCAGACGAGTCAAAGGAACTCATATAAAACTCCAAGTTGCGAGGTAACGGAGGCATCATCAGAGGAATGCACATTTTTTCCGTAGGCCAGGAAGTCAGGACATCAATACTCGCACACGAATGCCCTCCTATGTTGTGAATGGAAATACCAAGTTCATTATAATGCACGAATAACGATAGGTACCATCAGTAGTGGTCCATTGTGGTCAATCAGCAGTGGTTCAGGTTCCAGAAGGTATCAAATGTTAACATGCATACTCACGTTTGAAGACCTGACTCGAATCGGTCAATTTTCGTGACCAATGTATAAAAAAACACCAAGCCAAATTTACGATTTTCAAAACCAAATTGAAAATTTTCCGAATCCATTTGGAAATTTTTAAAACTGAGAAAGATTTGGCCACAATTAGTATTGATTAAATCATTAAATGCAATGCACTACAATGAAGGGTTTTCACTTTTATTTTTTAACGAGGACAAGAGCCAAATGCCGACTACTTCTAGGCAATGTTTATCGCGCCAGGTGCAGCTGACAATTTTTTATCTTGAAAAATTGTTCACAAAAATCATGAAATCATTACAAACGGCAACAGGTGAGAGAATATTAATACAAATTCTCGAAGCAAATTTTATTCTCTTGGCACCAAAAACTTGAACTTTTTCAAAAATCGCCACTCTGGACGCCGTATATCTGCGAAACGGTAGGAGTTAGCGAAGAAATTCATGGGATACAACTTGTAGAAAATCAATCCGACTTTCATTATATACGGGGTTGCTTTCCCGCTCCGACTTTACCTTTTCAAGTTATGAGAGAAAACTGAAAACTGGGACTTTTCTCCCTCTACTCACACTTCCTCAACTGGGGACTTTTAGTATGCATGTTCTGTAAAACTCCTGAACACATACCCGAAGAGAAATTTCAGACTTTCTTCCACGCACTCTACACCCTCTTTGGGGACCTTCATGGGCTTGAGAATGAGGAAGTAAAAATTGATATTAGCCGCACGCAACAGAAAATGATGTTAGCATAATTAATGCTATCTCGGGATACATCGGCATAACCGAAATCGCCATTTCCTGAATTGTTTCGTCGAGTCGTTCAAACGAAGCTTTCCGTAAGTGGAAACGAGACGAAGTAAATTCGAACGAGTCTCTTCTCGAGAATAATATAATAAGGTTCGTAGGCAGCGGTTGTCGACGGAGAAAAGGGCACCGTCTCGATTGCGGTTCCACGTTAAAGTTAAAGGCAAAACGCGTTAAGGAAGTTGGGGCGATGAGCAAGAGAACTCATAGCGCTTTCCAAGCTGTTATACCCGCTATTTCCGGCCGTCCCGCGTACATTCGAGAGTTGGGCTCTTCGCACCTGCTCGTGGCGTTAACAATACCCAAAGCCGGATCATCTCCACTCGACGAAATTCGAGAGCTCTTTCAACCCTTCGTGGAGCTTAGCCATTGGCCGTCGCGTTCTGAGAAATTGCGTGCCGAGCAACATCTTTGACCAGGATCATGCCGCTCTTGCGGAGATTCAGCGTTATGGATTTACCGAGCCAGCGCGGCTCTGTCCATTGGATAGCAGGGGTGTGACGTTACACGAAATCAGGAGTAAGAGGAAGAGAAGGGGGAGGATGGGGATGGGAGGAAGACGAGGAGGAGGAAGACGAGGAGGAGGAGGAGGAGGATAAGGGAGAGGAAGAGGATGTGGAGGAGGATAAGGGAGAGAAAGAGGATGAGGAGGAGGAGAAGGGAGAGGACGATGAGGATGAGGGGAGGGAGAGGAGGATGAAGAAGAAGAGGAGGACTAGGAAGAAGAAGAGGGGGATGGGGAGGACGAAGAAGATAGGGGTGGGGTGGAAGTGGGGAGGAGGTGGAGGGAGGAGTTGAAGGAGGAGGGGTGAGGAAGAGGAGAAGGAGGAAGAGCAGGACCAGGAAGGGAAGGAGAAAGATGATGACGACGAGGAGGGGAGAGGAGGAAGATGAGGAGTTGAAGGAGGAGGAAGAGGAGGATATGGGAGAAGAAGAGGAGGATGAGGAGGAGGTAGAGGACGATGATAATAAGGGGTGGGCGAGGAGGGTGAAGATGAAGAGGAGGAGGAAGAAGAGGGGGATGGGGAGGACGAAGATGGGGGGTAGAGAGGATAAGAGTGGGGGGGAAGAGGAGGAGGAGGAGGAGTAGGGAGAAGAAGAGGAGGAAGAGGAAGAAAAGGTGAGGATGGGGAAGGGGATGGAGATGGAGGAGGAGAAAGATGATGAGGACGAGGAGAGGGTGAGGAGGAAGATAAGGAGGAGGAGTAGGAGGAAGAAGATGAAGAAGAGGAAGAAAAACAGGGGAGGTTGAGGAAGAGTCGAGGAGCGGGTGGGAGGGGAGTATGAGGAAGAGGAGGATAGAGTGGAACAGATGAGGAGGAGGAGGAGGAGGGAGGAGGAAGAAGAAGAGGGAAGGTTGATGAAGAGAGGAGGAGTTGCGGGAGGAGGATGAGGATGAGGAAGAGGAGGATGGAGTGGAAAGGGGGGGGGGGAGTGAGGAGGAAAACGAAAAAGAGTGGAGGGTGAGGAAGACGAGGAGGAGTCACCATAGTTATCAATGGGGAGATTGGGGAGAAGGAAAGATCACCTTCAGCACTATTTAAATCTCCATCATTCTTTTGAAAAGAAGTTCTTGTCGAAAATGTTGTTAAAACAGGTTTTATGCGCGTGCGCTTCCTTTTTCACATATGGGATTCACGGGAGGCTAAATATTGAAAGCCGGAGCTTCCTTTGTTGGCGATGACCTTTTTGAATACAGTTTGGATAAGGAGACTTTTCGAGAAAAGTGTACGAGTGGCCGTACAGTGACAGGCGTGCCGGGGGCCCGAAGAGGACACGATCCTATCTGTACCGGGCTTGGCTCTCTAGCAATAAATTATATTGACTTTTGCCGTCACAGGCTTCTCAAGCTGTCTACTGTGACAGAGGACACCTTCGCATCGAAAGCAGCGAAGTAGGTCAACGTTTACCGAAAGGAGGGAGGTTATAAAAAGAAAACGCTCCGAACAACATCTCAAGCTCACGAGCAGCAAAACCGGAGAACTGATAGAAGTTATGGGAATGGAAATCGCATCGATGTATATGAATAAAGGCGGAAGTTGGTAAATTCTTTTCGACGGTAAGTTCCACCGGGTCTTGCAAATGGGAAATATCCATCCGAAAGTATGAAAACAAGCGACAAGAAAGCGCATGAAGTTGAATCAAAACACCTTTGGCAAAATTCAACTGAGAATCGGACGACGATTTTTTCATATAATATATTATATTCACGAAGCAAAAATAGGAGTATTGTAATTGCCCAAAAATTGAAAATCGGAACGGGGTATCAAGAAAATACTTTAATCCGGGATCACTTCGTGATTTACAAAAATGGCCGTATCTCGCTCAAAACTCAACCTTTTTTCAAATTTCTTGAACTGAAGGGTAAGGGGAAAGAACGAGGAATGTCACAAAAAGTACTTTTAGAGAAAAAGGAGGTTTTGTATTTTAAACTCAATGTTTTTTCCCCTTAGACCGAATCTTTCGTTGCTTCTCAGTGCGACATTTATACTTTTTTACTACAAAATGCGCTATAAGCTTGTTTTTGGAAAAAATGGACATTTCCTGTTCTTTCCCCTTACCCTTCAACTGCAATACTCGTCTCGGCAAGACCTACCACCATGTTTGACGGAAATTCGGATTACTCACAGTAAATAGTTCCGATGCATTAGCACAGCAGCAGTGTTTTCTATTTCACTTATTTCTTGCCACAAAAATGATCCGATTTTGGTGTTCTTGGTCTTGAAACCTTTTATTGCGATGAAGAATACGTGGATATGTTATTATGTCATATTCCGATTTTGGGCGGGTTTTAAAATTAGCCTATTGAGTTTTTTGACATTTTTAATCCACACAGCTAAAGTTGTCTAAATAATACAATCACTTGTATCGAAAATTTACGTGTTAAAATATGGAAGCATTTTGTGTTTTCTACTCGTTTCTTTATCTCGCTTTTTTTGCTGAAATGTTAAGTATTTCATTAAAAGATGGCACCCCTCAAATTTCTCCAGTAGGTATCTCGGTATTAATTGTTTTTCGAACAAAGTGCCATTATCTCGTTCAAATTCATATTCATATAGAGGAGGAGCCGTATAAATTAACAGAATGAGCACTCTCGAGACGCGAATGGGCGGCTCAATTGTGCGTGAGGCCTGGGCGGAACTCGAATGTCTATGGCCTAAGAAAGATGGGTCGGTTGCCTTTTGTTGGACCGCGAACCACGGGTGCTCTTTTGTGGAATAGCCGAAAGGAAAATGGCCTTTGAGCCGAGGTCGGTGATTTCCCCTCTTTTCAATTCAGATTAATTTCACGTTCGTATAATATACGCGCAGTTATGATAGCCGATAATAATTCAATCGGCCGCAAAACTTAGCGCAGCTTGAAAGCCCGATGAAATTTAAGTTCTGTACATTTGATTACTCAGGCTAGGATTTTTATACGACGAAAATCCAAAAATATGTCCATGACGTAAATATGTGCATTTTGTCAAAATATGTATTTACCATTCCCTACTTAATTATGTAAAATAAAAAAAATATAAAAAAGTAAGCTTAGGTAAATATATTTGACTCATAAATTTGAGGACCCCAGTTATACGGACCATCGTTATTCTAGCAACATTTCATATAAACTTTCAGCGCGTCCCGAGCATAAATGAAATTACCCATATGACCACTTGTGCGACAAGTTCTGTCAGTTACAAATCATCATATTCGACAACGAGAGTGAAAAATTAGTTTATTTCGGATTCTCGGGGCGTTCTGTTTTCTTGAGAATGCAGTGTCTTCTTACAATTCCTACCGACTGACATTTACCTGAAAATGGAAGCGGAAAAGGTCTGCGTGACATTTCCACTTGCTGCCACTCACCTACTTCCGAACATACACCCGCGACGTGATGCTCCTCGAGACGACTTTCTTATCACGTACTTGCCCGCACCGATGGCACATAACCGACGTTTTCTCAAGATCTCCTGTTACGCCGTAGTTGAAATCCGAAACACACTTGCGTTACATGGACTTATCAATACAAGCGGCAACAATAGATAAGTATAATTCGCTTACATAGATATTTCTAGTTTCCTAGATATTCCAAGTTTACGTAGAAAAATTATTCTCCGGAAAATCAAATTATTCTTCGTGAATCGCTCAACAATTTATCGAAAGAGCTTTTGAAGGCTTTAGACCTCATATGGTAGCTCCCGCAGGTCAGAAGTTACAGTGTCTCAAAGGAAAGAGTGACATGCAACGATTTCTGTATTAATATTAACTTATTTAAGATTAACGTTATCCGTGTAAATTGATACCTAAAATTCCTTACATTCGCAAATACCTCGATGAGGGGAAAACACATTTTAGGGTGGAGCGTTTTAGACTCAGAAATGGTATATGCGCACGTGACTGTACTTGCAATTGCAGCAACCTATTGAAATTGTAGAGATGCGTTCCCTTCTTTGCTGTCGATGCCTCGTCCCGCTTACAAAACGAGCGATTTATGTCTCCGTACAGATGTTAGCGAGGTAATTAACATCGCAAATCCCAAAAGGGCCAAGCTTACAAAGCAAATCCAAGTGTTCTGGTGAAAAGCTTGTAAATTTCCCTTGACAACTAACAAGGAAGGGTGGCCATTTGCATAGCTGGGGCTTTAGGAAAGCGCTGCAATGGATGGGTCCTCGTTCGTGTTCTCATAGGCCTTTTCTGTTTGTTTGCTTCCGGCGGGGCAATGCAATTATTTTTGCAAGACTTAGATATAACGTTGTTACAATTGAGAGACAAATCATTTTTCGAGAATTGATGTACCTAAGCTATAATTGTAAGAAGTTGAATTCGAGAGTGAGTGGAAGATAGAAATTTGGAATAATTTCAGTTGCATTCTTCCATTGAATTGATATATATTTTTCGTTCATACGAATTGTGAGTACGAAATGTCAGTGGCGCTGTACGCAGGGAATTTTCTGCTTAAAAAAGGACCAAGTCATATTCACAGGCAATGCAACGGATACGGACGAAGTTTCAGCAATACTCAAAGCGGTCAAGCTAAGGATCTGAGGCAGACGGAAAAGCTTCGAAGCCTGGAGACCGAAGATGAAGCAGAAATTGCAAGAACTGGACAAAACGAATGATGATTTCGTAACTGCCACGATCAGGCTGAACGGTTTTGCCCTGCTGACCGAAGCAGCCATCGACTGACACCTCGAGAGATAAGCGAGTTGAAAATTGATCAAAATATTAAAAACATGGTAGGTTTTCTTTGAAAAAAAAGTACGATATTTATGTAAAATATCCACCTATTCAAACACAACCTACTTCAAACACAAATCGAACCAGTGGGATGGGATTCAACCATCTAATCATCCCAGGTTGATAGCCAATTGCCAGTAAAGTTGACTGAGCTAGTGAGCCCGGAAAATCGGACTGGATTTTTCTCTGAACCGAAGCATAACCCAAGCATTTCGAGAGTCTCTCTGCGTATCCGATGAGCAACGCGCGACCCTCACTTCGACGAAAAGGCCCTTGTCATCGAGCAAAAGCAATAAGACAAATTTCCATACAAAAAGCCACTCGCAATCCTTATAACTCCAATTTTCCGCGGATTCCGTCACGAAATTCCCGGATGATTCGACGGAATCGCAAGTAAAGTAAGAAGTAAGTGGGCGCCTAGGGAAATCTAGCTACAACTGGAAGCTTTCTTCCAGAGAAATCCTCTATTTCTGCGCAGTCATGTGCCGGTCCAGCGATGTTTTCCATTCGTAATGCACAAGCCTCTAGATTCCAAGCAACAAAGCATCGGATTAGGAGGGAGATAATGCGAAATAAACATGCGCATTAACGAAGCATGAAGACGAATACCTGCCCGCAGAAGGGTTTTATACTATTGATTGACCATCCATAATTAATTTTTCTGTTCAAAACAACTCTTTCAACCTTTTCAGGACATTTTTGGATTCAGCGTTAAATTCCCTATAAGCCGATCGTAATCAAAAACAAATACCCATGTACAACATTGTTATAACAAGTCTAAAACGCTAACAGCTTTCCGAAAAAAACGTGATAGAAGCAGAAAAATGTTCGTTTTGGCGAATTTCTTCGATTTTTCGACGTACGTTCGATCCTCGATTACTCGCCCGAATTCCTACCGCAGTTTGCACGTAAGGACGGCCGAGCAAACGAAAGCGCCCATTGAGATTAAGTCTTTGAATGTGAGTTATCCTTCTGTCAAGTACAAGACAGGTCGAGGAATTTCAGGTCAGATTTGCTTTTCCTCAGACCTAACGCAGAAAAATGTTCAACTTCATTAATCGAATGAGACGAAATTATCTTGACACTGCGCAAAGAAGTAAATTTCCCATCCGAATTGTCCGAGTTGTATGTGAATCACATTCAGATAGAAAGCGATTTGAAATCGGAGAATAATCTCGTCGAAATTAATCGATCAATTGACAGATCGCACAATTCAATATGATATCGCAATAATACAAATCCAATTAATTTCCATCGCACGACTGCTGTCACAGCAAATAATACGATATCCTAATTTTACCCTGGAGAGAACACCGTCTAGTCGGCAAAGCAGATTGCAACCTAATCTCGACTTCACCTCAGAAACTAAAAGCATCTGCTTCTCTCTAACTTAATCACCGAAGATTGTATTATCGTAATCACTTTTTTGCTCTGCAACTGTTGTCGACTTCCTGGCTCAACTTGGCGTTAACTTCTTGACGGATTGCAGTTCAGTTAGGGCGAACTGGGTCAGATTAGAGCCTCTAGGCGAGCCAAATAACTTCATAACGGAGTTAGGTGACATTCCGTTTAATTACGTTGTCGTCTGGACCCGGGGAGCAACTTCATCACTAGTCGCCCTGAATATGATCCAATTTCAGCAGGCAAATAAGGCGGCCGGGAAAAATTTCACCGTGGATCCAACTATCCAGTGTTAATCTTGAAATACGGGTAGTTTATGGCGCGTATAAATCGCATAGCAGCTGATTCGAACAAGCTGATGGGTAGCTTTTATAATGTTCAAGGGTAGCTTCTACATATTATGCTCACATCTAATACTAAGCCAATGGCGTAGAATGAATCAAAGATCGTGCACGATACACATCTATGATTATAGAAAGAGGGAGAACCATTACTATTTTTCGAAAACAAACGTCAACTTTTCATGCCCTTTCAGAACCCTAACTCGTGACTAAAAAACGACGGTAAAACTGCAAAACTACCCAATTCAGTCATAGAACAGAAACTCAAACTCATAATCGAAATCGAAGTCAAACTTACAATGACACATAAACTCGAAGTCAAACTCACAATGAAACAGAAACTCAAACTCATAATCGAAATCGAAGCCAAACTCACAATGAAACAGAAGCTCGAGCTCAAATTCAAACTCGAAGTCGAACTCTCAATGAAACAGAAACTCAAACTCATAATCGAAATCGAAGTCAAACTCACAATGAAACAGAAACTCGAACTCAAATTCAAACTCGAAGTCGAACTCTCAATGAAACAGAAACTCAAACTCATAATCGAAATCGAAGTCAAACTCACAATGAAACAGAAGCTCGAGCTCAAATTCAAACTCGAAGTCGAACTCTCAATGAAACAGAAACTCAAACTCATAATCGAAATCGAAGTCAAACTCACAATGAAACAGAAACTCGAACTCAAATTCAAACTCGAAGTCAAACTCTCGATGAAACAGAAACTCAAACTCATAATCAAAACGGAAACCAAACTCACAATGAAGCAAAAACTCCAATTCATAGTTAAACTCAAAGTCAAACTAAAGATGAAACATAAACTCAAACTCATAATCGAAATCGAAGTCAAACTTACAATGACACATAAACTCAAAGTCAAACTCACAATGAAGCAGAATCTCAAACTCATAATCGAAATCGAAGCCAAACTCACAATGAAACAGGAGCTCGAGCTCAAATTCAAACTCGAACTCTCAATGAAACTGAAACTCAAACTCATAATCAAAACGGAAACCAAACTCACAATGAAGCAGAAACTCCAATTCATAGTTAAACTCAAAGTCAAACTCAAGATGCAACATAAACTCAAACTCATAATTGAAATCGAAGTCAAACTTACAATGACACATAAATTCGAAGTCGAACTCTCAATGAAACAGAAACTCGAACTCATAATCGAAATCGAATTCAAACTTACAATGACACATAAACTCAAGTAAAACTCTCGATGAAACAGAAACTCAAACTCATAATCGAAATCGAAGTCAAACTCGAAGTCGAATTCACAATGAACCACAAACTCAAATTCATAATCAAAACCGTATTATGAGTTCAAGTTTCAATTTCATAGTGAGTTTGACTTCAAGTTTGATTATGAGTTTGAGTTTATGTTTCATTGTGAGTTCGACTTTTAGGTTGATTATAAGTTTGAGTTTCATTGTGAGTTTGACTTCAAGTTTGATTATGAGTTTGAGTTTATGTTTCATTGTGAGTTCGACTTCGAGTTTGACGATGAGTTCGAGTTTCAATTTCATTGTGAGTTCAACTTTGAGTTTGACGATTAGTTCGAGTTTCAATTTCACTGTGAGTTTGACTTCAAGTTTGATTATGAGTTTGAGTTTATGTTTCATTGTGAGTTCGACTTTTAGGTTGATTATAAGTTTGAGTTTCATTGTGAGTTTGACTTCAAGTTTGATTATGAGTTTGAGTTTATGTTTCATTGTGAGTTCGACTTCGAGTTTGACGATGAGTTCGAGTTTCAATTTCATTGTGAGTTCAACTTTGAGTTTGACGATTAGTTCGAGTTTCAGTTTCATTGTGAGTTTGACTTCAAGTTTGATTATGAGTTTGAGTTTATGTTTCATTGTGAGTTCGACTTCTAGGTTGATTATAAGTTTGAGTTTCATTGTGAGTTTGACTTCAAGTTTGATTATGAGTTTGAGTTTATGTTTCATTGTGAGTTCGACTTCGAGTTTGACGATGAGTTCGAGTTTCAATTTCATTGTGAGTTCAACTTTGAGTTTGACGATTAGTTCGAGTTTCAGTTTCATTGTGAGTTTGACTTCAAGTTTGATTTTATGAGTTCAAGTTTGATTTTGATGAGTTTGAGTTTATGTTTCATTGTGAGATTGACTTCAAGATGGCTTATGAGTTTGAGTTTATGTTTCAATGTGAGTTCGACTTCGAGTTCGATTATGAGTTTGAGTTTATGTTTCAATGTGAGTTCAACTTCTAGTTTGACGATTAGTTCGAGTTTGAGTTTCATTGTGAGTTTGACTTCAAGTTTGATTATGAGTTTGAGTTTATGTTTCATTGTGAGTTCGACTTCGAGTTTGACGATGAGTTCGAGTTTCAATTTCATTGTGAGTTCAACTTTGAGTTTGACGATTAGTTCGAGTTTCAGTTTCATTGTGAGTTTGACTTCAAGTTTGATTATGAGTTTGATTTTATGTTTCAATGTGAGTTCAACTTCTAGTTTGACGATTAGTTCGAGTTTCAGTTTTATTGTGAGATTGACTTCGAGTTTGACGATGTGTTCGAGTTTCAATTTCATTGTGAGTTCGACTTCGAGTTTCATTATGAGTTTGAGTTCAAGTAAGTTAAGTTCTAAGTTTGAGGTTGAGTTCTAAGTTTGAGTTTCTGTTTATTGTGAGTTTGACACATCAAAGTTTGATAATGAAAAATGCATCATGTTCATGAGTAGTACTCATGTGAAGGAATCGCAGAAAATTTTGGGGGGTAGGCATGGCCTCCTTATCCCTCCCCCTGGGTACACCGTCCTCAGCGCATTTTAAAGTCAAGTCGAAAAACTTCCAGAGCAGATTGATAATTATTTTGGCCGATTAGAGAATTTATTAAACACATTTATTAAACATCAGACCAATTAAAGAATTTTCCAAATTTTGGAATTTCAAAAAAAAAAAAATTTCCTAGCAGGTCCTAGGTATTTGAATTGAAATTATCAATCTTCCCAGTTTGCTTGTCAATGCTTTCATTACACAGCATGGAATTTGATGAGTGATGCTTCGCCAGTCGATTTATTGACAGTTTATCAGTGTATTTTAATCTAGATTTACCGAGGGACGCATGCACTAAATTTTATGCAGAAATTGCTTGGTAATTATTTCTTAGTAAAGCGTCTTTGGATGGATTTAGATTCGAATGATTAGATAAATCGGCTGAAAAATCCGAGAAAACAAAAAACCAAAACAGCATGTGCAATCAGCTTAAGCTCGCCGCATGTCAGGAATCAGTTTTCGAAACTTAGTTCATCTTGTATGACTGTAAATCAAACATCGCACATATTGGGTGATAATCTCATGCGACTGGCCAGCTAAACTGAGGGGTAGTTGCTTTCAGCGTATCTATATCGGTTAGCTGGGTTGATAGCGAGGGGATGAAGGCATAAACCCATTAATGCGTATCAATAGGGTACACACAGACAGGATCATTTCACTGCCGGTCGATACACCCTTGAGATTACGCTAAGAGCGTCTTAACTAGAGAACCTGATTGATCTGGGGGTTGTTTATTTACAAAAGCCCGCTGAGCGTGAAGCTCAAAGCTATTAGCGAGGTTATGTATGCCTAATATATTATTAATGTATCACTTCCGCTCGGGCGGGTGGGAATACATTATCGAGATTGACTACTCAGAATTGAGTAGGAGGAGTCAGTTACACTGTCAAAAATAACATCTTAATTTTAAGATGTTTCCGGCTGTCCCCGAATCGAAGATGCAATAAAACATCTTAATATTAGGATGTTTTAAAACATTTAACAAGTATCTTAAAATTCAGTTACTTTTAGGTATCATGGAATCCAGTTGTTTTCAAGCATCTAACCGATTACTTTGTGTTTTGCATAAATAAGTTTGATGACTTTTTGTTCGAATCTTTAAATTTTAGATTGCGAAAGCAAAGTAAAATTTAAAGATTCAAACAAAATGTCATCAAACTCATATGTCTACGCAAAACACAAAGTAATCAGTTAGATGCTAGAATAACTACGCTAGTGCGAGCTGGATAATTCAAAGACTTAAGAACTAAAAATTGAAAAATAGACATTGAATTGTCGCTGAGCGAATTGCAAAATATCCATAATTTATTATATTTTGACTTTTTGGCAGAAAGAGGCGGACAGTCGAGATGAAAGGTGAGTGTAGGCCGAGACTCTGCGAACGGAGAAGTGACCGCCTCGAAGAAATATATCGACACGATATACGATCGGGTGGATTGATGCCCTCGATCATCTTGCATGAGCGGAAGTACTCCGTGGCATTACCCCTCCTCCAGGAAAAGCGCGACAATGTCGGGTGAAGGTATCACGGTGGTCGAAACTGGCCGAAACTAGTCGTGGTGAGTGTATGACGGTGGAGTGTTGAGTGGGTCGCCCAGCTTTCTACAGTTGCCTGCTTGCCTGAAGTCACGGACATGTCCCGCCGTGGATGTTGAGTCCCACCGATGGGCGCTAGCAATTCTGCAGAGGACAGAGAGTGGATCAACTTCGGGTTGGCTTTGCTTATCAATAGCTACTGTGATGTTTCGTTTAGATAGACAGCAGTGAAGGGATCGAGAGATACAAATTGAGCCAATATGAGGAACAAAAGAGGTGTGCACTCACCGAAGCGCTCCACATGAGAGGAGCGGATAATTCAAAGAGAATAAGAAGTTGTTCTCCAGGGCCAGATTAGCGCATTTGACGGGCTCCGTGCTGAGCGCCGACGAGATGATGCCCGAGTAGAAATCCGTGAGTGTGCCAAACGTTGAAGAAAAAGCTGTACAATATAATTCGCAAACGACCGCTAGAAAGGTTCCGGTGGAGTTTTGTGTGGGTCGCCCTGCTTGCCACTGGTGTCTGCTTGCCTGGAGTCACGGACATGTCCCACCGATGGGCGCTAGCAATTCTGCAGAGGACAGAGAGTGGATTAACTTCGGGTTGGCGTTGCTTATTAAATAAGAAAATAATAATACATTCCATCCTATGGTCGGGAACACACAGGAACGGGTCAGAATACTTATAAGCACGTTTTTTGTTGATTAAATCAACAAATTTTGTTTCGCCTTGTCAGATAATATATAGGTTTCGATGAGCACCTTCAATATCGTCGTCAATATTATACTCATGTCAGTATTATACTCAATATGTCGTCAATATTATACTCTACCTTGGCGTGAGTGTTGTCGTACTGGCATTTCATTCGTGAGAGAGCTGCTTTCAGAATCTCCAATGCCTGTTTCCAAATGTCCGTCTGCGCGGTTTGGTTTTGGTGGTCGGAGCAACTGATGTCCCATCGCAATAAGAGAGGTGTATTGACTTCCCTACCAAGGAAGAGGCGAGTCGGTGATAACCCTGCAGACGAATGTACGGCAGAGTTGATGATGGGCCAGCACCCGCATCGCTGTGGGGGTCGAATTCCGGTAATTTGATCATTAAAGAAGTTTTTTTTTGCCGACGAGGAGATGAAACTTTGCACCATTCGCTTACCTATTTTGAGCAGCCAGTTGTTGATTCTGGGCCTCCAACAACGCGATCAGATCCGATTTGAGATTCGTCAAAAACTGGTCCTAATTCAGCCATTTTTGTCAACAACTGTTCGGCGTCAACAGATCCCTCAGCAACTGGTTGAGAAGTCACAGGGCCGGGAATGGGATCAGATCCCACTTCTGATGCGATAGAAATCATCTCGTCTCAATCACCTTCACGCTCACAACACATTACCACTATTCGCCAACAACCAAAAAATTTCTGGTTCGTTTGTGAAAAAAGTTTGTTGTATTCAGGGAACCAAGGCAGCGAGCTCCATGACCACGACCACATGACTGCCAAGTTTAAAATGCATTAAAAAAAAGTAAAGTTCAGAAAACATCTTAAAATTACGATGCTTTTTCAAAAGTATGATGCGAAATAACAACTATCTCGAAATTCAGTTGTTTCTGATGAAAAACTTCTTAATTTTAAGATGTTTTTGAAAATCCTTTCTGACAGTGTACGTACGCGGGGATGAACAAATTGTTAGAGCCTCGAATTTGGATACTCGGGTGTCCGGTGATAACGAACGGTGTTACGTAATGTAAGCATGTCAGGTGTTACGCCCTAAATTTAGTATTGCCTCACTGCGACGGCACCAATACTTTCCTTGCCTCCCGGGAGTAGGAAGAAAGTATAAAAACGCTATGCAGAATTCTAGAGGTCAGAGGATCCTTCAGAATGGTAAAATAGCTAAGAAGTAGTTGACCCAAATGAAAGTTCTTCAGAGCTGACAAAGCAAGCTTTATTACGCTATGTGCAGTGCCGTGACAATGACGGGGAAATAGTTACAAGACCTACCTTCGTTATGGGATGCTCAACAAACGATCTATTCCAACTTTGGATGGCAAGACATAATTATACCCTCTTTGAGGACGATTTCTGTCTCTTATTGAGGCTTCTTCGCTAAGTAAAGCCGTTCTTCAACTGTTCTTGATAACTTAACTATGATTAAACCTTAGGTCAGTACCTTAGGTCAGTTCTTGAGAAAATTTATTAACTTACCCCGTCCACAGAATAAATTCCAAATCGTCTCCTTGGATGGATTTCATTGCGTACACAGCTGATTCGATGAGCGCCCATGAAGAGTCGCACGAATGTTCTCCGAAAGGACCCGGAGTCCTGAACGCTCCTGCTAGACTCTTCCGGCACACTGAAAAGGAACAAAAATAATCGGAACGTTATCGCGTTTAAAACAGAAAAATATGGGACACGAAGGCCTTTGGGTTAATTCTTTTTGGATCCTTGCTAAAACGTTATCCAGTGTTTCCCCCACTGAGGGCCAGTTAAGCTAGATTTATCCAAGGAAGCTTGCACTGCTCACCTAGGACATACATTCATTGACCTTCATACAGAAAATATCTTGGATATCAGTTAAAGCAAGCTTCGATGGCTAAATCTGGCTTAGAAAATTGAAAACCCGCCTTGAGGCCTGAGCATCATCCAAGGATGAGGTGTTAAGTACCTACTTAGGAGTGCATTTTCGGTTTTGGTCCAGTATTTCCATTTGGACAATTTTGAGAGTGAGAAATACAAATCATGAAGGAACGTACAACTGACTCACCCTTAAAATTGCCCTACTTAGGAGTGACTATCAGAAGATGTTTATTGCTGCTATGGCATTGAACGGGCATTCGGATTTTCCATCAGCAGGCTAAGAGCTTTGAGACGGGAAGACTTAAAGAAAAAGGAGTATGACAAAAGTAAGTCATCTAGCATCAGATAGCATCGCCGGATTTCATCAACCAGAACCCTACTGGAGCAGAGAGTAGAGCCTTATTTCAGTCGTTGGTGCTGTGAAGAATTCGATATCACATCTTATCCTTCATCAGGAGAGGCTTTAATTAGGAAGTTGGTGAGACCTAAGGGCAAATTGCATGATGGAAAATGTCCCCGGGCAGCAGTGGAATTACCAGGTGCTGAAGAGAAGACACGTTTCTTATGCTTTGAGGCGATGGCGAGATGCCAAGGTCTCGCTGGAGCATATCACATTACCTCTTAGCGAAGCTCTCGACACCGGGACCTGTAGGTTTAGCCGAAGGTCCCTTGGGAGATCCATTTCAGCCCTTAGGGACGCCCCGGGTGGGATAGGGCGATGAAGTGCCTGTGAAACAGTGATGAAGACTGCGGTAGGCAGTCTTGGGGGGATAAAATAATTAGGAACCGCCACCGCCCAAAGAGGATCGCTGTTGTCCTAGGGGCGGAAACGTTAAATAGCCTCATCTTTTACAAAACCATTCGAAGTCTCGCCTCGGATTGCACAGGAAATGTCTTCACCTCGTTTCGAGAGACAAGGACCTTCCTATTTGTTGTTCGCGTCGTTCACCTAAATATGCGGGATGGGAAGGGTGACGTTTCTTGCTACCTGGCAAACTCGGGATTACAAGGAGGTCTAGTCTAGTGGATACGCTCGGTTTTGCGGTTTTACATTCACGAGCACGTCTGTGGGTTGAAAGAAGCGCAGCTTCAACCCTCTTATGTTCAAGATAACAATTTCGTAAATTCCAAACCTTTCAATCTCGACTGCTTAGTTGAAAAAGTCTTATTTGGGCGTTGTAACTTTGTTAAGAGGGAGAGTAGACTTCTTAAAAAAAACGTTTTCAAGCCTACAGAATTGAGGGTTGGTTGAATTTGAATCTAGAGTTATCCAAGGGCGATTTCACTAAATTTTCCCCTGGACATATTTTCTTTGATGGCCATACAGGAAGTTGAATGGAAGTTATTCAGTGCAAGCGTCCTTTGATAACTCTAGATTCAAATGGGATACCGGCCCAAAGTAGTTGCTCAAGTACTCAAAGTACCACCTACTGAATGAAATAATAGGTATATTATGTTCTCCCAACTCAAGGGGGGCGCAACTCATAATAATCTGGCAAACGCAGAATTTCGAATTTTCAAGAAAGAATGTCCATGTTTTCGATATTTATGCTACATCTGGCTGCAGCACCGCCAATATTATTTCTTAAAAAAGTGGCACCAAATGGCAGACTTCCTCGGCATCGCAGTGAAAGGATTTTTTGAAATCGGATCAAAATCGGCTCTGTGAGAGTAGGAACATACCGATTGAAAGCGACAAAAAAATCCCTACAAGTCAAGTTGAGCAACCAGTTTTTCCGTCGGTTAAAAAGTTCATGAAAACAGTGCTCTGAAACTTTGATCCATACTTTCCCTCATGATAGTGGCTTTCTATACTGAAGCTTTGGTAATTTACGATTCAAACCGTAACCTAAACGTATATTCTCCACTGGGTCAAGGATATGCAGGAGAAAACTGTCTGCAGCACAAAGACACGATTGCCATCCAAACGTTTCCACGGCTCGAGATAAGTTTAATGCCTTCGAATGCATCTTGAACCAAACACTAATACGTACTCTCTGAAGGCAGGGTGTACTGATAGGGAAGTACAGAGTCAAATGGGACCAGATTTAGTTTTCCACAGGGGGGAAAGGCTATTTCCTGATAGGGTCTAGTTTCATCCCTCAGGGCGCTCGCTATCCTAAGCAATTTCCTTCCGGTCCGACGATTTTGTTCACGTCCCTGGGTCGACGAAGAGGATTATCCCAACTAGCCGGGGGTTCGTTGGTACTTGAACTGGAGTTGAACGGTTCGCAAACATTCTGTACTTGAAGTCCGGCTCAGTCATCACTTGGAAACCATTCCGTGTGTAAGGACCGTGAGGGTTGTGGGGGAATGGTGTGTGAAAAACAAAAACTGGTGATTGTAATTGAGGGAGAAACGGCAATTTTTGTAAATGCTCACAGACGCACAGGCAGAGAAACAAACAGACGGACGGACACTTGTGGACACTTGTTAAGGTAGTGATCCTGAGTAAGGATGTGAACGTTTTATCCTTAAGCTCTGTTCCGATTTTCAATTTTAGGATGATTAAAATACTTTTATCTACTTCGTAACTATGAAAGTAAAAAGTTGATTTGCAGTAGAGAAATGTGAATTTTTATGAACCAAAGCGTGGTCTCTCTGAACGAGACATTAAAAAGCTCATTTTTCGTTCCATTTTTCTACTTCCACCTAAATATTTTCATGCGAAGTTCGAGACACCCTGTGCACTCCAAAAACCGTGTAATAGAGCCGGGAATGAGCTAAGCTGCGCTTAAAGCTAAAAAGTCGTTCATGTGAAAGCTGTTTTGGATTTTAGAAAAAAACCGAATTTTCCTGGACCTGTACACGCAAGATACGCTCGATGGGATACAGGATACCCTCACTGCCGTGTCCTCCCAGCAACAAAAGGATCGATTACATGATCGCATAGTGTTCACCCTTCGGGGCATTTGGCCATCGATTTTACCAGTTGGAAGAGGATGAGATTTCGCCTGAGTTATCGGGAAAATAAAACCGACCTCGGCCCAAACTCTACCAACAAACTCCGACTGCGGGGCCCGAGTTATCCGCCTTCCGCTATTGTAACACTGCGACTGACTTCCGGCTGGCTTTTTCTCGCTTTTCCGTCTACCTGTTTTTCACGTTTCGTATTTAGTTTGGTCACGTATCTCTTGTTCAAGTACAACGTCTGATAGGGAAGAGTTAGGGAGACAATGGGCAGCGGTAGTCACCGGCAGAGCAAGAGTTACAACGGCAATGGCAAATGTGGGAGATTGCGTTGAGAGCAGTGCGAGAGACAATGGACCGAACTGGTTATCCCGGTATCGACGTGAATTTCAACGGTTTTTTGATTTCTGTTGAGCCATTCTGACCTTTCGGCCCAAAATTCCGCCCTATGGAGGAATAATATGGCATCTTTGATGAGTTAGTTGACGTTACCTTAGAGTTGAAGTCTGGAACTGTTATTCCACATTTGAGCTCTGCCGACTCATTCAAGAAGGAACGCACTTACCCCGAAAACGCACTTACCCCGCCTCACCATAATATAATGCCATCGCAGTGTTATTCCAGCATGTTGATCTGCGAACGATTATTGCGCTCAGAGCTCTCGATGGTTCAGAACAATCCGGCAAATTTGCATTGAGCCCCGACAAAACTTTGCAGCATAACGTTCCGGCATATGTTTGGTTCTCTTCCGGCGGAAATGGCGAATTAGCAATGATAAATGTCGGAGTACCTCGATTGCTTTTTGCCCTAGGCTGACAGGTACTAAGATTCGCAGACGTCTGAATAAATAAAACTTCCCTCGTCACCAGAACCGCAAAGTCAATTTGACTTTTGCGCTTAGTGTAATTAACTTATGGGCAAGTTGAGGTTTGGTTGAACTCGATCGCAAACAAGTACTACGTCAGATGGTGAGATTCAAGGGATTCTCGTACGGATCAACTTCGGAGGGAACAGCGGAGAGAAGTTTGAAACTTCCCTCGTGCACTGCAAGCTCCCAAGACGGAATCAAAGCGTTCGAATGTGCGGTTTAATACGTAGAAACCAGAGGCTGCACATGGAAGACGTACAACTATGAGGATTTTGATTCGCTATTCGCCAAAAGTTAATGCTGCGAAGACCTAAGACTGATTGAATGTCTGAAGGGTTCTCTATCGGTTACTGGGCGTTACGAGCTATTACTCCACGTGCAAATATTAACTTAACAGCTTGCACTTCTTGTTTGAAAAGTGTCCGCGATGGCTATGTAGGGAAATGATTTCCATAAAACAAATACGAGTATCTCAGGATCCGTTAACGGAATGGTACAAACCAAATTAATTAGATTAATATAATAGGTAAGTATATTAATACAATTTGCCGCTTTAAAAGTCCTGAATTATAACCATTACAACCAGCGGTACAAAAGGATTTTAATGGGAAAAGTGACATTGAATGTTTGCGATGCTTTGTTAAGGGCCAAACAGCCCTAGGTCAGATGTATTCAACGCTTTTCAGCGCGACATAATTTATCTCGGGCATTCAAGGCTCGGAGGCTAAATTGCTAAAGGAGGTAAACAACCCGTCAAAACATCGAATTCAAAGGGGAGCTCTGACAGAGAATTTGGATCAGTCGGTAGGTCGCTGTCGATGATTTTAGAGACGGTTACCTACTGCGAAAAGGCGAATACAGCAAAAGGTGAAAAAAATGGGGAATAGAAAATTCATAAACCATCTTCAAATTGCCATTCTGCCGAATTTTCACCGGATAGTCTACACAGAAAAATGTTCCCTAATAATATACCCATGTCACTGATTCTTTACCTTGCAGATTTAGGATAGATAATCAGATATTAATGGTTTTTTACTTCCATATTTACAGAGTAAATGGAAGTATTGTGATCGTCCTAAAATCGAGAATCGGAACGGAGCTTCAGAAAAAACTTTTTCTTATACACATTTACTCAGAATCACTTCCTGAACAAGTGTCTGTGTGTCCGTCTGTCCGTGTGTCCGTCTGTCCGTCTGTCCGTCTGTGGTCTTTTACGAAAATGGCCATAACTCCCTCATTTCTCAACCTTTTTTCAAATTTCTTGAACTGAAATGTTTGTCTCGGCAAGGCCTAACACCCTGTTTAATCGGAATTTGGATAACGCACAGTAATTCCGATATATTTGCATTTTTAGTGTTTTCTATTTTATTTTTTTCCTGCCACAAAAATGAACCGATTTGAGCGTTCTTGGTCTTAAAATCTTTGTTTTACCTTGCAGAATATGTGGATAATTGTTACATTCCGAAAATGTGGCATTTTTTCATTTTGGGCTAATTTTAAAATTTGCATAGTGAATTTTTCGATATTTTTGGCCTAAACACCCTTAAAAGTAGTCAAAATATGATCAAATTGTGTCAAAATTTTACGTTTCAAAATATGGAAGTATTGTGTGTTATCTACGCACCACTGGTTTTAACTCCAGTACTTAACCTACTCTAGCGCATAGCTGAATAACTCTATTCCAAACACGAACTCAAACTCAAGTTTCACGAACACAACCAGCAAGCTGAACTTTCACACTCAACTCAAATACTCAACACACAAACTCAACTCGTATCACAAACTCCAACCACAATCTCAACTCTTAAACTCAACCCACAACCTCAGCGAGAGTTTGAGTTTCACTTGAGTTTGTGAGCTGAGTTTCTGAGTTGTGTTTGTAAGTTGAGTTTGCGAGTTGAGTATGCAAGTTGAGTTCGTAACTAAGTTGCTGAGTTGAGTTTGTGTCTTGAGTTTGAGAGTCGAGTTCAAGCGTTGAGCTTTGAGATTTGAGCGTTGAGCGTTGAGCTTGAAGGTTGAGTTTGTGTGTTGAGTTTGTTGACTGAGTTTGCGGGTGAGGTTGGTTGTCGAGTTTGGTTTGTGGGCTGAGTTTATGCGTTGAGTTTATGAGTTGAGTATGCAAGTTGAGTTTGCGGGTTGAGATTGAGAGCTGAGGATTTGGGTTGAGTTTGCGGGTGAGTTGGTGTGTCAAGTTTGTGAGTTGATTAAGTGAGTTGGGTAAGTTGAGTTTGAGGTGAGATTCAGAGTGTTTTGAATACAACGTATAAGAATGACATCAATGATTAAGAAGGCGCTAGAAATCACCATTAAATAGGCCGTAGGGCAAACAAGGATACGAAAATAGTAATTATTAGTTGAAGAGTTTTCCTCCAAAAGGGCGTGTATTTTTGAGTTTTTTCGATTTCGATTTTTTCGATTTCGTTTCATAGCTGCTTTGGTACCTATAGCGTGATAAGCAATCGAAAATCGAAAAAAACGAAATCGAAATCGGAAAAACTCGAAAGTAGATGCACGCCCTTTTGGAGGAAAACTCTTCAATTATTATCAGCAATTAAAATTTTCATCACTAAAAAAAGGCAAAGAAATGACATCACTGTGATTACCACTTGTGATTATATTTATAATTCTCATATAAATGGTAGCGTGACTTCTCGAATATGATTGTAGCACCGATTAATCCCAAATTAAATTCTCGTGATAATAATGGCATTTTTAATTTTGAATAATATTCATATTATGATTACGGCCAACTCGGCGTATAAGGCAGTTAAATTTCCATAACGAAGAGCATCAGTTACGATAATTCAACAAAAACAATATTCAAAGGCCGACTGCGATGTGAAAAACGACTGTAGTTCGAAGGCTCGCAGGTCTCGCAGTTAATCCGATAATGCGGTTTCATATGGGAAACTTCGTTAGTTGAATCTCCGAGGCGATTAATCTACTTTGCCTCTTTACGATCAATGTGTGTTCAGCTGGTAGTTTCACCTTAAATTGGAAAGTTCGGCCAACTCCATGGAGTTTACTGCGGTGCCCTACTATGGTAGGCTTCGTAAATATTTAAAGGGAAGGAACCCTAAACCACAATCTACTCTCGGCCTTCTCCAAGATATCCACGGGCGAAATTGAATTTATACCTAAATCACTCGTATTTTTCTGAAGGCATGTTAAAGAGTTTGCTCTTTAGAGGACATGAGAGGAGTATTAAGTTGGAGGAAAACATAATTCGATGCTATCTAAGAATAAACTTTTCAGTAGGTAATATAAGCCTGACAAGCCAAACGTTTACTCGAAAAAGGCGAAATGCTTTAGTATTTTTGGCAAAATTATGTTTTTTAAATTGCTATTTTGACCTAAATTTTAAATGCATGTGAAGAGCACAGGGGAGTTTTTGTCCACTTTTTATGAAAAATGAGATAACATGGTACCTGTTGCCTATTCAGTGGAGCTAGCAAGATTTAATATCGTCACAGGAAAAAATTGTTCATCACGATGATGTAGCAGTCAATTATCCATAAAAAGAAGCTTTATACCACGAGTCTTACCATTAAGGCAGCCAAACGCAAAGCTTTGGAGTTTCTCAAGAAATTTTTGGCCAAACCAGTATCTCAGCACCTCAGCACAGATCTTTCTAAAGAATAACCCAAAAAGAAAGCGCCAAAAAACAAGAAAAAGAAGAAAGAAAAGAAGAAAAAGAAAAAGAAGAAGAAGAAAGAAAGAAGAAAAAGAAGAAAAAGAAGAAAGAGGAAAGTGAGGACGACGGTGAAATCAGTGATGACGTGCTCATTGGTGGTAAAATGTAGGGAAAAACGGTTGCTGCCCCAACCTCCCTTTCATTTTTGATTTTTTTTTTTAAATAGAAAAAATGGCTATTGTTTTATTTCAATTTTGAAACTGATTGAAAAAGACTTCTGATGCTTTAGTTTTTTCATTTTGATCATTCCCAACCCTCAAAGCGCTTTATACCTTTATAGTGGGTTTTTCTCAAAATCAGCTTTTATGGACATTATCATTCTTCCCTTGTGCTCTTCATGTGTTTTTATAAAAACCCTCCTGTGTATTGCCAGTTTTGAGCCATTGTTAGTTTCGTTTGTTTTTGTTCCTGGTTTTGTTTTTGCTATTGTGTTTGTTTGGTTTTGTTTTGCTTTCCAACTGGCTGGCTGGAGGAGCCAAAGAGAGGCCAAGAGTTTGACAAACTCAAATGTTGGAGCGGTATCATTTAATTTCAAACACCAACTTACAGTCTGAAGATGGGAGCAGTTTGCTTCCGAAACGTCACGGAATAAATAGACTAAGTTAAGAGTGGTTTCCATTGGCCGAATCCCGACTATTTTCATCAGAAAAAGTTAATCCTACCCCAACTGCGCATCCGGAAATAGGAACCGTTCCTTGATTGGTAAAGGCAAGTTTTAACCTATTATTTCCCATATACGGTGTAAGACGTAACATGAACATCAACTTAATAATGTGAAAAATCTCCAATAAATACAAAATAGGCTTGAGTAGGTGGAAAAAATCTGAATACCTAGTTCAATAAGAAAAACACATGGATAGATACTTTAGCTTCAGAATACGCACCTCCATCCTTGTCACTGTAGTGTGGGTCCCAGTGGAAGTCACTAATGTGCCAGAAGTAACCTGAAAATAAAAACGTTCAGGTTAAACGCATAATCAACAGAAATCAGATTGAAAATTGATAGTAAATATAGAAAAAAGTTTGTTAATTTTTTATCTCCCTCTTTTTACTTCCATATTTACTACTCTGTACTACTCCATTTACTCTAATGGAAGTATTGTGATCGTCCTAAAATCGAGAATCGAAACGGAGCTTCAGAAAAAACTTTTTCTTATACACATTTACTCAGAATCACTTCCTGAACAAGTGTCTGTGTGTCCGTGTGTCTGTGTGTCCGTGTGTCCGTTAGTCCGTTAGTCCGTCTGTGGTCATTTACAAAAATGACCATAACTCCCTCAATTCTCAACCTTTTTTCAAATTTCTTGAACTGAAATGTTCGTCTCGGCAAGACCTAACACCCTGTTTAATCGAAATTTGGATAACGCACAGTACTTCCGATTTATTTGCATTTTTAGTGTTTTCTATTTTATTTTTTTCCGGCCACAAAAATGGACCGATTTGAGCGTTCTTGGTCTCAAAATCTTTGTTTTACCTTGCAGAATACGTGGATTAGGGTGTCCCTTATTTTTCAACTTCAATATTTTTGGACGCATACCCTCTCATTTTTTTCTCTTAGGTCTAAAACTATCGTATGTGAAATAGTTTCCCCCTAGGATGACGTTAACCCGTGCCGAATCGTCGCCAAAGTTGGAATATACGAATTTGGGCTTTTTCGCTAAAATCGCCCCTTTCTTGAGACGCTCTGAAATTTCTACTGGCAGTCGCGGTTGTTTGATTGACGTGAAATTTATACCATATATTTGAGTAATATTAACGAAGATCTGGTAAAAATTTGAAGAGGATTGGATGGACATTGCGGGCTACAGAAATCTTGTAAGTCTATTGTTGGTGCCCGTTTTATCGGAAACTTGCATTCAGACGGTTTTACTGACTCTTAAGATAACATCTCTGACGAATCGACTTCAAATGTTCACCCCGTCTCCAGAGAGGCTGTCAAAGAACTGCTGGGAGTAGAAGAAGAAGAAAAATAAGAGTTTATTTGTATAAAGCCAATAAGGCCATTACAAAAGTTGGCAAGATTTCATTAGGCACAAAAGTGAAGATAAAATATATATTTTCCTTTTGGAGAAAAGATTAGCTCCTACTTGAGCGTTAAATATTATGCATCGGAGTTTTTTTTAGTTTCTTAAGTAAGCATCTACCAAAAATATCTATTGGCCAAAAGCGGAAAGTACGTAGGTAATACATTTTTTCTTCAGAAAACAGTTCCCTCTGAAACCTTGAAGGCCCTGATCCTAAGGACCGTCTGCAGGAAACCAATAAAACTTGCAGGGTTCTTGATAGTCATGACTAGCAGCAATTCGCCCTTGGAGAGCGTGCAACCACCCAAAAATTTGAGCCCCTCGGCTCGAAACACTGCGCATTCTGCGATTAGGTTTTCTGAGGTGTCTGGCTTTGTCAGATCACAAACTTGGCAGTTCCGATCTGCTGAGAATTTTATACAGAGCCTGTTCAAGTATACCCGACAGGAGGGGAGACCTGCTAGTCTTGTCTGAGCTAGGAGTCGCTTAGCGCACAGTGGCAGGGCAGCCTCCAAGTACGGAAGGCCCCCCAGACATCCTACGTTTCTTGGGACTCGGTTGAAAGAAGATTGACTCGCGCCCTCAACGTCCTCCAGGCGGAGCGGAGCGTCCTCCAAAGAGTTCTCGCTGTTGTTTTAGTCGGGCATAATCCTGCGGTTCCAGGAGTCCCTCGCAATCCGCCTGAGCGAGCAGCTGCCTGAACTGCAGGGGTCAGCGAGCTTTCAAGCTCTAGAAGCCTGTAAAAGCCAGTCCTAGGAAGCCGCTCTTTACCCATACTTTGGAGTTTCAGAAACCAGCTAAACATTCCCTTCCCAATATGCAGTTTGAGGTGGGTTCTAGTTGAAGCCCTGACGAGGTAATACGGCGTGCTCCATCCCAAGCCAAGAAGGGCCGCTGTAACTTGAACTCTTTCGAGCAGCTCACAGTGGTAAAAACTCCATGCTTCTGCAGCGTAAAGGGCTTTACTTGCTATCACTGCCGAAAAAAGTGTCTTCCACGAAGAGGGCGTATTGGCTTGAGACCTGAATACGATCGGCCAGACACTTTTATAATCCGCAATCTCCTTCTCAACTGCCAATTTGGTATGCTATGTGAACAAACCTGAAGAGGAGAACTCGACCCCTAGGAAGGCAACAGACTTTTGGACAATGACAAAGGGTTACTGAGGAGAATATGAAACATTGGCAGAGCGCGAATCCAGAATCGACATGTTGCTGCACGTTTATGCGCGGTTGCGATGATCCCGGATTTGAGATAATATAATACGAATTCACCCCACATTTTTGAATGTTAGTTCAAGCACCTTATCTAATGCCTATGAAGATGCATGAACTGACAGGTTCATGTAAACATCTTACGGGGTGAGTGCAAGAGCTAAATTATTTTCGGAAAAACGAGACAACATCTGAATAGGTACTCAACCTTTTCTACCAATCGTATTTTTCGATCAATCCTCTTCAAATTTTTACCAGATCTTCGTTAATATTACTCAAATATATGGTATAAATTTCACGTCAATCAAACAACCGCGACTGCCAGTAGAAATTTCAGAGCGTCTCAAGAAAGGGGCGATTTTAGCGAAAAAGCCCAAATTCGTATATTCCAACTTTGGCGACGATTCGGCACGGGTTAACGTCATCCTAGGGGGAAACTATTTCACATACGATAGTTTTAGACCTAAGAGAAAAAAATGAGAGGGTATGCGTATCAAATTTCCCAAAAAAAAATTTTTCTCCGATATAAGGGACACCCTAACGTGGATATTTTTTATAATCCGAAAATGTGGCGTTTTTTCATTTTGGGCGAATTTTAAAATTCGAATAGTGAATTTTTTTTATACTTTTGACCTAAAGATTCTTAAACGCAGTCAAAATATGATCAAATTGTGTCACAATTTTACGTTCCAAAATATGGAAGTATTGTGTGTCATCTACGCACCACTGGTTAGTTTTGCTAGACAGTAAAAAAAAACAAGCTGTCAAACGCATAATTCAAGTACAAATATGATTTTCTTGGTAATAGATTTTACATTTCTGGCCGTAGCGCCACCAATATTAATCCTGAAAAATTGAAAAAATAGTCGTACCAAAAATGGCGGACTTTCTAGGCATTGCAGTGAAAGAAATTTTCAAATTGGGTCACAATTGGCTGAGTGAGAGCAGGACAAAAAGGCACACACTGCATATCCTTGCGGTTCACATGCAAATTGTCCCGGTGGAACTATACGCGCTGCTTTACTGTCAGGAGCGGAAAGTCAGGTTTTACTGCCTGTACAAAAAAAACTCCCGAACTAAAAGGCTGGGCCGAAAGTGACAAATATTCCAAATTATTCAAAAGCCGGCACAGAATTTTCAGCTTCCCCAAGCGGTTATGAACGTCGGAAGAAACGTTCGGAGGAAAGTTGGTAAACGTAAACGTAGCTGCGGATTTACGTCCTCCGAGAAGATCCGACTCCTTCCTCCAGGGTTACCCTCCGTTTCAGTGAAAGACCGCGGCGGGGATAAATGATAAATGGAAGACGGGTCTTCAAGTTAGGAGCAGGACAAGAGCCAACCCGAGAGCTAAGGGTAGATTTATGGCGGGGGAGGTTTATGTGTGCTAGCAACCCCCCAGTCTCTTAACAAAAATATATAGGAAGCCCTGCACCGGGGCTTTGGCGATGTTAGAACAACGCGGAACGCGCAGCCGGCGGAAAACGCCGTTAGGAAGGCCCTATGTCTTCATAAACAGAATTATGGCGTCGTCTCGGCCGAAAGCAATTATATTTACTCAGTCCATGAGCTTTCATACACGTAAGTGGTCCTGGTGGCCTCGAGGTGCCGCCTCCGCTGATGTGGGATGAAAGGCCGCCGAGCCGCCAAGAATACAGAAAACACCCCCGTGTTAAGATTAACTTTTTTTCATGAACGACTTTAGGGTCAATATCTAAACCCGAACCCATAAACCCGCTCGCATTTTTAGTCATTGGAATTCTATCAACAGAATCTGCTTAATTATCTGATACAAAAACCGATTCGAAAAAGAAGCTTGAAGAACTAAAAGTTAAAACAAACAATTAAAAAAAGAACCCTGTTCAGAGCCTATGCCTTGGATACAAACATCATGGAACATGCTTCATTGAAACAACTATTCATCCGAGAAGGTGCTCAAAGCTTTTTGCCATCATGTTCCATGCTAAAAGAAAAACTCAAAGTCAGATTGGCACTTAAATGGAAACTCGAACTGAAACTGGAATTGAAACCATAACCCGAAGTAACATTGATACTGATGCACAAACTCAAACTGATACTCAAACACAACCGTCAAAAGAAAAGTAAACTCAAACGGAAACTGATGCCCAAACTCACAGAAACGAATTGAAACTGATTCTGATACTCAAATTCAAGGGTCGAAGAAACGTAATCTCGAACTTGAACTCAAACAGAAACTAAAAATCTGACTGATATTCTAACTCAAACTGATGCTGACAGAATAACTCAAAGTTCGAAGGAAAGTATACTCAAAAATAAACTGGAACCCAAACAGGAACCAAAACTCAAACTGAAACTGACATTCGAACTCAAACTGAAAATCAAACTCAAACTCGAACTCACTGAACTGATATTTGAACTGGTGCTCAAAACTGACACTGGCACTAACTCAAACTGATCCCGGAGCTCAAACTCTCCCTCATTTCTCAACCTTTTTTCAAATTTCTTGAACTGAAATGTTTGTCTCGGCAAGACATAACATTTAATCGAAATTTGGATAACGCACAGTACTTCCGATATATTTGCATTTTTAGTGTTTTCTATTTTATTTTTTTCCGGCCACGAAAATGAACCGATTTGAGCGTTCTTGGTCTTAAAATCTTTGTTTTACCTTGCACAATATGTGGATATTTTTTATATTCCAAAAATGTGGCGTTTTTTTCATTTTGGGAGAATTTTAAAATTTGCATAGTGAGTTTTTTGATATTTTTTACCTAAACACCTTTAAAAGCAGCCAAAATATGACCAAATCGTGTCACACTTTAACGCTTCGAAATATGGAAGTATTGTGTGTTATCTACGCACCATTGGTCTTAACCATGGTTAACGGTGCACCGTTCCGATTTCAAATTATCTGACGAGTATTCCCATTTACTCTGTAAAATATGGCAACAAACAGTAAATCCTCGAGCATTTTCTCACGTCAAAACGTCACTAGCAATTTTGCATAAAACGTGATTGTATTGCGACAGGGTTTTCACCATTGAAATGAGACAAGTGGACATAAACCTGAGTGCTTAACTAAGTAACGTCAATCGCGAGTAAAACCGTTCAAGAGGGCGATGTTAAGTTATGACAAATTGCGCCGGTTGACTGATACTGATGAATTCGCGAGTCGGCCCAAGTTTCGTTCAGAAGGTCGGCGATGAATATTCATCTCACGAATGCATCAGCCCTTCAAGGGCTTCAACGCACGATCGCGTGACAGCTCTCATCCAAGTAATCCGAGGGCGACACGCTCGGCAATATCTATTTTACGTTGCCCTACGGCTGTATTACGCTATACCTACAGAGAGAATCGCCTTGGAATAACTCCCGGCAAATAGGTAACGAGAAATTGTTTTACCCTTCGGATAGTGAAGCATTTCCGTACGAGTTTTAACGAATTCCAAGAATATTCGATAAAAATGGAATTATCCGAACTCAAATTGAAACGGCAACTGTTAAACAATATTATTAACCTGTGGTGCGTAGATAACACACATTACTTCCATATTTTGAAACGTAAAAGTGGGACACGATTTGATCATATTTTGACTGCTTTTAAGGGTGGTCAGGTAAAAAATATCAAAAAACTCACTACGCAAATTTTAAAATTCGCCCAAAATGAAAATACAATACATTTTCGGAATATAAAAAATATCCACATATTGTGCAAGGTAAAACGAAGATTTTAAGACCAAGAACGCTCAAATCGGTTCATTTTTGTGGCCGGAAAAAAATAAAATAGAAAACACTAAAAATGCAAATATATCGGACGTACTGTGCGTTATCCAAATTCCGATTAAACAGGGTGTTAGGTCTTGCCGAGACAAACATTTCTGTTCGAGAAATTTGAAAAAAGGTTGAGGATTGAGGGAGTTATGGCCATTTTTGTAAATGACCACAGACGGACACACGGACAGACGAACAGATGGGCACACAG
Organism: Nesidiocoris tenuis; assembly: GCA_036186465.1. Classification (NCBI taxonomy): domain Eukaryota; kingdom Metazoa; phylum Arthropoda; class Insecta; order Hemiptera; family Miridae; genus Nesidiocoris; species Nesidiocoris tenuis. The sequence goes on along the minus strand of AP028909.1, from coordinate 14,348,872 downwards.
ACACTTGTTCAGGAAGTGATTCTGAGTAAAATGAGTGGAGTGATTCCGTGTATAAGAAAAAGGTTTTTCTGAAGCTCCGTTCCGATTCTCGATTTTAGGACGATTCCAATTCACTTCCATACACCTAAATCAAGTAAATATGGAAGTAAAAAAGTGACACTCAATTTTTATGATGATAAATCCCCTGAATTTATGTAAAAAATCTCATGTTTCACTTTGCGCCGGCATTTTTGAACCAATTTAAAATCTGATTTTTGCAAATTTGTCTATATTACATTTAGAGACGTTTTTCCGGAAGAGAACGACCCTTACGCGCCCAACTGCGAACTCAATTTCAAATTCTGACAGTATCTTGAACCATCCTCGCATTCGAAAAGGACCAAGACGCGGAAAAACAACTTTCGGGTTTTTCGAAGCCGATTTTTTCCTCGGATTCGAACCCGCGAGCAATAACGTCTCGAGAATAACAATGGCGTACGTGACTTTATATTTATTTTAATTATCTCCCTCGCCCGCTCTCTTTTCTGCTAATTTTCCGGCGCAGTGGCGCATGTTAATAAACAAAGACGAGCGGCTGACGGGGGAGGGAGCGAGAGGGGAAAAAAATGAAAAGAAAACGAAATAAAACAAACGCAAGGGAGCGGAAGCGGCTGAAAATGCGAACGGGGCCGAAATATTTCACGAGCGGGGCGGACGCCCGGGACAGAGGTGGAGCCGCCTGATAAGCCCGCTAACTTAATATCTAAAGGGAAGCCCATCTGACGCTCGTCAGCGAAGGTTCGCCTATCTCCAGTCGATGGCGCGAGGCTTAAAGGCACGACCCGGTAATATCATTTTCCCTTCAAGCTGCCGACCGTCGACGCGGCTAAGGACGAGCCGCAATCTGTAAAAAACGAGCGGCCTCCGCTGAAAATTCCGAGTGATCGATAAGTTATTTTATCGTGCCGACGCTCATGATCGCTCGCACTCGACAGGATGAATAAGCGCTAAACTTTAACGCTCACGATTCATGAGCGCAATCAGGGACAAATTGCGATTCGTGGATTCCGCTATCCGCGGTGCGTAGATAACACAAGATACTTCCATACTTTGATACATAGTGTTTGGTTATTTGATTATAATTTGACTACTTTGGAGGATGTTGGGCTAAAAAAAAACTCAATACGCACAGTTTAAAACTCGCCCAAGGTATAAAATAAAAAATACCGACTTATTCTGCAATAAAACCAGTGGCGCAGATAACACACAATACTTCCATATTTTGAAACGTACATTTTTGACAAAATTTGATCATATTTTGACTGCTTTTAAGGGTGCTTAGGTCGAAAATATCAAAAAATTCGCCAAAAAACAAATTTGCCACATATTTGGAACATAAAAAAGATCCACAAATTCTGCAAGGTAAAACGAAGATTTTAAGACCAAGAACGCTCAAATCGGTCCATTTTTGCGGTGGAAAAATTAAAAAAATAGAAAAATCTAAAAATGCAAATATATCGGAAGTACTGTCAGTAATTCGAATTCAGATTAAACATGTTGTTAGGTATTGCCGGGACAAACATTTGAGTTCAAGAAATTTGAAAAAACGTTGAGAATTGAGGGAGCTATGGCCATTTTTGTAAATGACCACAGACGGACACACAGACTCGTTACATGTAATCGGAAAAGTAATGGAGAAGTAATTGTAATTTGTAAAGGGGGATGACATTACTTTTTTCGCAACTCTGGACATCATAGGTATTTTTTTGGTTATTGCAAAACTGAAATCTGAAAATTGTCAAGTCCCATGTAATGAACCGGCTCGGATGCTCATCATTTTTCATTAGCCATTGACGATTTCTACAGCACTGGAAAGGTTCGGCCGATCAGTTGCCTTGATTAAGAGCGAAGTGGAATGGTGATTTTCATGTCGCTCGTTACAGGGGTTGCAGGGGGTGCGATAGGGGGTCCAAGGGGGTGACAGCCGGTCATTAACACGTTTTCGATATTTGAAGCCCGACCGACAGCCGTTCGTTTATCTTTCGCTCTTCTTTTATCGTCCATTTGTAGTAGGAAAAATGCGCTGGAATTTTCGCCATCGTTAGAAGGACGTGTTTTGACGAGGGATGTTGACGAATCCATTAAAGTTGAAGATAAAAACATGGAATCACTTATTTGAAAAATTCGATTAGGGGTTTTCAATATTATTCAATGTTTTCCGACCAGGTAGATGCCAAATTAAATTTTCATCCCCGATCATTGAGCGTTCGACCGCGTTAACGATGTTTACCAGACATCCGCCACTCTCTGACGCGTCGGAAAACGTTTTTTTCTGCGAATAATATTTTATTGCATTTGAAAAACCCGGATTTTATGAGTTTGGCTTTGGATGAAATATTTTGTCGTTTGAAAACTATCAGCGACAACGTCTTGCTGAAAAACGGAGTAGTTAAATAATTGATTTTGCGGATTTATGTTTAAAAATCTCTTCGCTTATTCCAGCTGACTTCCTCCTGTCTACATATTTATCTCGCATACAGATAAAAATCTATACAATCCAGAAAGGGCTGTAATCCATTGCCTCCCTTTCAGTTGATTGTCAAAAGCGTCGCAATTTGAAACGATTGTCTCATTAACGTGGCGGAAGGGAAACTCTTTTTCTCACTAGAGACCCCCCCCCCCTGAAAAACAAACGAGGGGTGTAGAAAGGAAACAATTCAATTTACCGAACAAGCCAACCTCTGGCGCTTTATTTTCTTTTATCTCCTCCAACCCTTTACAGCCCTTTTGCGCTTCTTTGTTAGCTCTTGCAGGTTTCTGTGTTGAACATATTGTACCCACTCGACGTACATATTGCTCAAGTTGGCGTAGCTCAATTGAAATTACATTATTTTACAATGAACGAGCCGGAACGTTGGCGACAATAAAATCTACAATTGAATCAGTAATAGAGGTGCGTTAAAGAATCCCTTAACAAACCAGAGGAGCGCAGATAACACACAATACTTCCACATTTTGGTACGTAAAGATTCGTATCATAACTGTTATACTACTATTATTGTTACTATTATAACAGTTATCATTATTACTATTATCGCTTTTATCATTTTTTGGTTCATTTTTCTATAGAAATGAACCTTTGTAATCGGTCAGGAAAAAAAAATTTTTAACACCCCCTGAAAATTTGTTGGTTTACGTTTCAAGGGGTGTAGAATCCGAATCTGCAATAAAAATTTTTTGTCCGTCCGCCGTACGCCGTCCGCCGTACGCCGTACGCCGTCCGCCGTCCGCCGTCCGCCGTCCGGGGTTTTTCAGGGGGAAGGAGTCGACGTAAAATTGTGAAATTTTCACCAAAAATCAGGTTCCGTATCTAGTTGGTCCTAACATCTCGACAGAACCCTACCTTAATTTTAAGGCCAGTAAAACAGCTGTTGAAGTGGGAAAAAATTCGTGTTTTTCTGGAAATTTGAAACATAGGCATGTGACACATCATTTTCTATAGATTTTTCTATGCTGAATCGAATGAGACCATCGCCACGCCGGTAGCTCAAACCGTTTAGGAGTTATTGCAGTTTTAGTGAAGCAGTTTTGAGTTTTTCAAAATTTCTACAATTTTTAATAACTCGAAAACTACTCGAGCCACAAAATTCGTTTTCCACTCGTTGGAATCCCCACAAAAACTTCTATCCTCCCGATATCTTCAATTTAAAGAATTTGGTCGAATTACACAAATCAGCAAAACAAAAATTGGAAAAAGTTGAGAATTTGGCCTCGGCTCTTAGATACGGTTGATTGATCTACTTACGACCACTAGCCTATTACACCAACATGGTGACGCACTCACACTACGATCAGTTGCGCTTGGCAACATACGAACGAGACAGGCTTTAACAAATGTTCTGAGGCATTCTTGACGCATTTTTAATTTCAGCATTCAGAGAATTCAATAATTATTATTATTCTGTTGGTTACGTAGGTAAATAAGAATAGATTAAATCATGATTTCAACAAAAATTAACGACGCCTTGCTTTGAAAAGATAGATAGGTAGGTCAAGCAAGGAGGACCGAGCAAAGAGGATGATTATTTTTTGCCGGGTTGAAAAAACGTTTTTCTAAATCCCCCTCTAAAATACCAATTTATACTAAAATTCTAGAATAATAACAACTAAATTCCGTGTTTAAGGAGAACCTATACATCGTAAGATTTGTCTTTGCAATCGAAAAATGAACCCCTGTGCAAAATTTGCAGAGTTCTTCGGATATACCGAAAACTGATGTGCACATGCCGCTGATCTACTTAGCAGCGTTTTTTTCTTTTGAAAATAGTCGGGATTCGGCCAATTAAATTTCTCTTCCACTCCTCAGTCCATTTATTAAGTTACGTTTCGGGAGCCAACTGCTCCCATCTTCAGACAATAATAAAAATCAATTAGGCACTCCAGCACATTGGAATATGTCATTAGTGGTCCCTTTATCATTAGTGGTTGGTCAAAGGGACCATCACTTTTATCACTATTATCACTGTTATCACTGTTATCACTAAGATTTCTATTATCACTGTTATCACTATTATCACTATTATTACGATTATCATTGTTACCACTATTATTTCTATTATAACTGTTATCACTGTTACCACTAGTATCACTATTATTTCTATTATCACTGTTACCACTGTTATCACTGTTGTCACTCTATCACTATTATCGCTGTTATCACTTTCATCACTACCTTTTATCACTGTTACCACTATTGTCACTATGGTTTCTATTATCACTGTTATCACTGTTACCACTAGTATCACTATTATCACCGTTATCACTATTATCACTTTTATTTCTATTATCACTGTTATCACTTTATCACTGTTATCACTATTAGCAATATTATCACTATTATCACTATAATCACTATTATCACTGTTACCACTATTACCATTCGACAGTATACCTGCAAAACCTCGTATGTTCCGATTCGAGAATTTTACAGGAGGCACAAAAAACTGTCCAAAACGACTTGAGGCATCATCCGTTTAAAAAAACCACATCCGTTGCATTTTTACCACATGTACACACGACATAATAATAAGATTGAACAAAAATTAAAAGAAATGAACGTTTTGAAGCAATATTCGGACTTACGAGGATTTATTCAAGACCTTACTCGGACTTACAAGGTTTTACACAGTTCAATCGAACTTCCAATAACGTTGTCTTTATTTCAAATACTAGAATAATTTCACTTGAGATCACAACATGTGCTCTTTCTCATCATTGTTTGGTAAATAAACAAGTTTCTTTATGCCAAAATATACAACCAACTTTTTTGTTGGTATTTACCTGATTTTGTTTCTAAGATTGGCCGATTACCAGAGTGAAGTTAGCAACAGTTCAGCAACGGTAAACTGTGTGTTTCTTTTCTAAATTTTCGGACTCCAGGGACGTCTAGGAACACATTTATGGCAATTTTAAAATTGTGCCACTAGTCATACAGTCCGTACAGCTCGTTGCTAACTGTTCCTTCACACATTCCTTATACAGATCAGGTGAACTGGTCACATCTCCAAAAAAGAAAAACATCCCCCATCAGTCCAATTCGACATACTCATCAGTCAAACGCTAATCAAGCAAGATATTTTATAGCCTACCTACTTATCCGAAAAGGTGTTGGATACACCAAGGTGTTTAATCCTAAGGCGTACAATGTGACTGGCGGCACAATTCAAGTACAGCCATAAATGTGTTCCAAGACGTCCCTAGAGACCAATTAGTTAGAAAAGAAACACGCAGTTGACCGTTGCTAAATCGTTGCTAACTTCACTAAGCTGACCTATAATTTGTCTGTGATGACCAATAATTGGTCGTTACTATTGAAACGTCTGTGATTCGAGTTGAGATTGTAAATTTCAAGAGCACTAAGTCAATACCCTCCCGAAACGTTAATTACTTTAAATTTTGAAGAGTACAATGTCGGTACCGTCTTAAGACGTGATGTTTTAGTTTTCTTTCCATAGAAGGGTTTTAAAAAAAGGTACATGACTTAAACGCGATAACGATGGCTTGAGAATGTGAATACCAACTGATAACAGTTAAACTTATTTTAAATACCTACTATGGAAAGAAAACTAAAAAATCACATCTTAGGAAGGTACCGACATTGTTCTCTTCAAAATTTAAAGTATTGTCATCTTGGGAGGGTATTGACTTAGTTCTCTTGAAATTTACAATCTCAACTCGAAGAATCACAACCGTTTTATCGTACGGGATTGTTTATAGATTGTTTGAGTTTCAGTTCGTGTTTCAACTCTCAGTTTTACAACTTACCACTTTCAAATAGGTTATTACGATTCTCAGCGTATTTATAAATTTAATTTAATAATACCTTAATAAAAAAATATTTAAAAAACTTTTTTTATAAAACTTGAAATAGGAAAAAACTGAGATTTTGGAATTTTTATCAAAAAACGTCTGAATTATTGAAAATAGCAGAAATGTTCGCAGGCTTTTATTGTTACTTTTGGAACCATTGTTTTGTTCTAGATGGATAAACACATTGTTGTTATTCCTCGTAGTTGTTCTCTTATTATTAGTGTTCTTCAGAACAGTTGAGAATCGACTCTGCAAAAATATTACCCATATCGGAACCCAGAATACGGGCCGAATTTTATTACCGACGATGGATTCAAACCGAATTTAGAGCCTGGTTGTTCTTCTTCACGATTTCGAGTATCATCTAATGAATCCATTTAGCCGTAAAGATCGAGAGCAACATTAAAGAAATTACCGGAAAATTGAAAAATCGGCCGGGACGAGCCAAATGCTGGGACTTACGAGGTTTTACCACCCTCCTGGAAGGCTCTGGACTTACAAGTTTTAAAAAACGAACACAGATAAGACATTTTTTATCAGATCAATGTCAAACTTTTACAGACGATCGGTATCCTTCTCCTACGTCCACAGAGGTCAAAACCTCATTTTGGGAAAAAATCGGACTTACGAGGTTTTGCAGGTATACTGTCGCATTGTTATCACTATTATCACTATCATCCCTATTATCACTATTATAACTATAATCACTATCATCACTATTATTACTAATCTTTCTATTATTACTATTATCATTACTATTATCATTATTATTGTTATTACTATTACAGTACTATATAGGTTCGATCTAACCTGCGGTTTTCTACTCTGTTCAAGTTCAGCGTGTTTTTTTTCATTTTCAAATCTTTATTCCAACCATTTACGCACATTTTGATACCGAATTCAACTATTTTATGCAAAATTGTGAGTCGGATTCGAGGCATTCTCAAAAAAGCGTCTCCCTTTGGGCGGTTTGACTCAGACCATTATGATTTTGAGCTTTACGAAACTTCAAAAATTAACTAGTAGGAGCTAAAACGTTTTTTGGCCTTTGTTTAGTGGTGTAAGAGCCCTCGAAGACTCCCATACCTTATCGAACGCTTGCTTCCTCCAAAATCACGGAAAAACCACGCCATTTTGGTATTTTCTTCGGTTTTTCACCTCTAACGGTTGTTCCTCGCATTTTTCGGCTTTCAAAAATATAGACAAGCTTGTAGATCAATAAATTTCCAACAAAATTGATCCCATGACTTTTGTTTGTTGGCTCAATGGTTTCGGAGCTACGGACCGGCAAAAAAGAGCAAAAATTTCCAAAATTATTTAATTTTCACCTTCTGTTTACTTCTCGAGGCGATACCTCGGGGAAAACGTCATCTCAGTGAAATGTGTAGGGGAGACAGTTGTAGAGAATTTAATCAGCTTTCTGGTCGTTTTCAGTTTACTTTTGTAGAACCAACTAGTAAGAGTGGGGGAAGGTTTTAAGGGAAAAAGATAAACCGCCGTTTTGAGATCGAGTAGGGGAATCAAAAACTCAATCCTATTCGACATCTGAAGCTCCAGAATTTTTATTGCCAAATGATGAGGGGTCAAAACTGACTGTACAGCTGTCTAATCACATTTGAAAAATTTCTTGAACCTGAAAAATTGAGGGGGGGGGGGTCGAACCTCCCTATGAGTCAAATGTCCCTATGTTGCCATACCTACGTAGTTCAACTCTCAGAGAAGTTCAGCCTCCAAAATACCAAGTGATTTTGGTACATAATTTCGAAAATGTAAATAATATGAAAAATATATTTTTGAGCAGGTTTTGGGTAGGTACAGGATACAAAAAATTTGCAATTTTCCACGACTTTCCCGGATTGAGGAAAACGCAAAAAACCGATTTCACATGGAATATCCAAGGTCTTTAACCCCGCTGCCAACCTTATCGCGTAGACAGAAAGATGGGGGGCGTAGGGTAGGTGAGGTGGAGGGAGGGGGGGTCCTCGGCGGGGAATGTTGTAAGGAGCGGTTTGGAGGGGTAGGGGTGCCGAGCGGTTGGGAGGGGTATGGGTGCCGGGCGCTGGTGAGGGTTGAATCCCGGGAGGGGTGGGGGCACGCTTATTTTCTTTTTGTGCCTATTTATTCGTCATTGTGACAACGTACCATTTAAGCACCATTGAGCTCACCATGGACCATTACTCCACAAATGATATGATGATAAACCGACCTACTCCAACTATTTGAACTTTATTTTCTGAGATACCCAGACAAATAATGTAACCATTTCACTAATCTACTTAGCAGCCTATAATAATTGAAACATTGAAATTATTTTATCGTCAATTTCTACTGGGAATTAGCGAGATTCTATACGTCGAACTTGTCACCCCTTATGGACGATCAGAATGTTTCAACCGAATCCCAGGAAATTGCACACCATTGGCCAACTTCCAGGCTGATTTGCCATTTGAATCATTTGCCTCCGAGTGCGCAGTTTAGAATATCAATGGGCAAGTTCCTCAGTCGGTGTACAAAGTTGGGCATTTTCTTACAACATGAAATAAATTGGAGCGGGGCAAAGATTGATGAAACATCCAGAGATCTGGAGTCGAGTCAGCCTAGCATCTTAATTACTGGCCCTTCTTCCATTTCGTCTTCGGCTTCTTCATGCCGCGCCCTTTTCGCCGGGGGAGGGCAACCCCCGCCCTTTTTCAGCTCTTCAGCTCTTCAGCAGCTCCAACTGTTCAGCTCTATTCTCCACTCTGGCCAACCTTATCTCTTGGCGAGTAATTAATGGTCCCGCTCTCCCTTAGCTTTTCTCCCGTTTTCCGCCGTTTCCTTCGTTTTTTATCCGACACCGTATCGCGGAGATCTTTTTTCGGGGGTGGGGAGGAATTTTTTTTAATGGATTATTTATGTAGGTATTGGCCAGCCCCTTGATAATTTGAAAACTTTTCCAGGCACCGGGAAAGCTGTGAAAGTTCTAAATTTTATCTCGTCGTTCAACGTTAGGTAAAAACTTCTCTCCTAATGATCGCAAACCCATCCATTTCAGCTTTGGGGGAAAATTCGTTGCATATCATACGCTTCATTATTTTCCCTTTTATCAGTCGCAAATTACAGCGAAATTTTCGTCGATTTCCCGGCGAGTGAATTAATCCGAAATTATCGGAAAGAGATTTTCGTTGTTCAACATTTGAAGGAAAACGAAAATTTCGAGGTATTTTCGTGGAAGTTTTTCAATATTTGAAATAAAATTGAGAATTTTTCAATCGATCTGTAAATCGATTGTGTGAATTTTCCAATAATTGAATTAAAATTAAGAATGTTTAAATTGATCTGAAAAATTCTGAAAAAAAGATCTGAACGTTTTTCTGCATTTAAAACTTTTCCGAATTCGAACATTTTTTAAAATTGACGTTTCTGGAATTTAAACATTTTTCATAATAAAAACCAAAATTTAAAATTATTCCAAACTTTGAATCTAAAATTTAGGAATTGTCCAAAATTTAAAATTTGACTAAAATGGTAAAATTTGGAATTTTTCAAAGTTTGAGAATTTTCAAAATCTTGAGACAAAACTCAAACTGGATTTCAAACTGATACAAAAAGGGAAAATTGAAAGCAAACTAAAACTGAATTTTAATCTAAACCTAAAAGTGAAAATAGGTCCAATTGAAAGCGGTTAACAGTTCAAGTTTTAGTTATACTTTCAGTTTTGATTTCACTCCGAATTTCAGCTTGACTTTCAGTTTCAGTTTGATTTGCAGTTAAAATTTTTGTTTCACATTTTTCAGAGTGAATTTAGTGGGTTCATTTTCTAGACCCTCTGAAAAGTAAAATTTGAACGTTTGAGGACTCGTTGTAAAAACATTTTCCTGGCCAATTAGGTAGTTTTTACTTTCATATTTACAGAGTAAATAGAAGTATTGTAATCTTCCTAAAATCGAGAATCGGAACGGAGAATAAGAAGAAACTTTTTCTCAGAATCACTCAAATTCACTTTCTGAAGTGTGGGTGTGTCCGTCTGTGGCCATTTACAAAAATGGCCATAGCTCCCTCAATTCTCAACCTTTTTTCAAATTTCTTGAACTGAAATGTTTGTCTCGGCAAGACCTAACACCCTGTTTAACCGAAATTTTAATAACTCACAGTAATTCCGATATATTTGTATTTTTCGTGTTTTCTATTTTATTTTTTTCCGCCCACAAAAATGAACCGATTAGAGCGTTCTTGGTCTTAAAATCTTTGTTTTACCTTGCACAATATGTGGATATTTTTTATGTTCCGAAAAACTGGCGTTGCACAATATGTGGATATTTTTTATGTTCCGAAAAACTGGCGTTTTTCCATTTTTGGCGAATTTTAAAATTTGCGTAGTGTGTTTTTTTGATATTTTTGCCCTTAACACCCTTAAAAGCAGGCAAAATATGATCAAATCGTGTCACACTTTTACGTTTCAAAATGTGGAAGTATTGTGTGTTATTTGCGCACCACTGGTTCCAGGTCGAGTTAGTTGGATGAAAATTCGTACCGAGCTCTTATTTTAGGCGAGTTTCTCAATTTGCATAGTAAGTTTTTTGCTATTTTTGACCTAAACACCTTTAAGAGCAGTCAAATTATGATCGAATTGTGTCACACTTTTATGTTTCAAAATATGGAAGTACTGTGTGTTATCTACGCACCACTGGTCTGGACATAATGTACATATTTATCAAAATGTTCTAAGCACCTTCCAGAACTGCGGTTTCATCGACCCGAGGCCCCAAAACGGATTCGCCCGGCCCATCGGAGATGAACGCCAAGATATAAAGACGCAGCGTTAAATTTGATGTCCGAGCCCTCAAGTCTTGGCGTACGCCTTACCCCCGGGCTCCCAAGGCCCCAATAAAAACGACACTCGGATGAGCCCCACAGCAGCAGACTCGAGCTGAGTTATTGCGACATTCCCGTCGCCGTCTCTCGCTCACGTCCGCGACTCAAAACGTGTACCTCTCGCTCGCACGCGGCGACGGTTCAATCAGTTGGAAAAAGGCGGTCACCCGGTGTGGACGTTCTATTAGATTTGGCCCGGAATACTGGAAAAGTCCTCGACTCTCAACAATCACATACTTCAGTCGCAGGTGTTTTTTTTCCCCAAGTCTTGCAGAAGTATGTGACCTGAAGCTCGAGTGCCGACCTTGCTCGCCAATTGGTCACATTGAATTAGAGTTGGCGGCGAAAATGGCGAAGGTCGGAATTATTTTAGGGCTGGGGTTTCCCATCGATAACAGCTCTCCTTTTGGTTAAAAGTCGAAAGAAAATAGGTAAGGAACAGCAGGAGAAAAGAAAATTAAAGGGACGTACCTCTGCTGTTATCAATTTGATTTTATCATTTAAATGAAAACCAATGTCGCGTAGATAACACACAGTACTTCCATATTTTGATACGTAATTTTTTGACACAATTTGATTATGTATTGACTACGTAATATATATATCTAAATCCAGCCTGTTTATATGAAAAATGAACTCACTACGTAAAATTCAAAACCCGCCCAAAATCAAAATTAAATTCTGTACCCCCATTTTTAATTTCAAGACTAATGCAAAACTTCCATTTATTTCGGAAATATGGGAGTAATTGAGTACTTCGTGAATATGGAAGTAAAAATTTGCTTACTTCACGATTTGATTAGGTTTTTTTTTTTAAAGGGCGTAAGTCCCAAAATACAACATTTTCGTTGTTTTTTTAATTTTCCGGTTCACATTAAAATGTTTCACAATAACAATAAATGTTTCGCAATGTTCACAATAAAATGTACACAATGTAGTCCTAATGCACTCAATTTAGGTATAATATACCTAACTAATCACATATTAGATGATAAGTAAGTATCTTGTCATGTTAAATTTGAAAGTTAAAACATCAACCCCCCCCCCTAATTAAAAATATCAATTTAAATGAAATCGTTCGATCGCGGGACGAAATTCGAGCCCAGTCCCCAGGGTTAGGGAAATGGAAATGTCCAAATTGCGTTTCCTTTCCCTTTCCCATTAATTTCCATTATCTCCGACATGATAATGTTGTCGGGGCGCAACGGTAGACACAAGTTGAATTTATATTTGATGACGGGCGGCCCCTCGGAATTGAGGTCGTGCCGGGCGGCGTTAACGCCGCCCAACTTGAGCGGACTGCGGCCAATTCCGCGGGTGCGTTGTTCGCCAAACTAAACACTTAAAACTTCTATTTAACCGACTTTATGGCGCCTCGACGAGCCGCAAGGCGAGCACTTTTCCCGTAAAGTTGAACCGCCCGAAGTGACCCGCCCTCTCTAATCATAAAGTTCCACAAGAGAATCAACCGCTCTGATTATCTTACGAGCGGCCCGAGTTCATCAGTCATTTCCGCCCGGCGGGAGTCCTGTCTTGAAAGTGTTTTCCACTCTGCATGGACGAGTTTCCCTTTAGCAGAGCCGAATTTTCCTCTCTATTTTTCCCCCTTTGACGACTTTTTATTTTTCAATATTATCCAGTAAAATCGAGTAGCTTTACTTACCTGTTTTTGGTAGTGCTGCCTTAATATCGATAGCCTATCGATAGTCTTGCGATATTATCGATTGTCCAAGCTATCGATAGTCAATCAATATTATCAATAGTTCAAGCTATTGACAGCCTTGCGATATTATCGATTGTCCATGCTATCGATAGTATATCGATAGTCCAAGCTATTGACAGTCTTGCGATATTATCGATTGTCCAAGCTATTGATAGTCTTTCCATATTATCGATAGCCCATCAATCGTCGTGCGAAATTATCGATTATCCAAACTATCGATAGTCTTTCACTCTTATCGATAGTCCAAGCTATCGACAGTCTTGCGATATTATCGATTGTCCAAGCTATCTATAGTATTTTATATTATCGATTGCCCAAGCTATCGATATTCTTTCTATATTATCGATAGCCTATCGATAGTCTTTGGATACTATCGATACCTAGTTCACGCTATCAATAGTCTAGATAGTTTGCCCAAAAAATCTATTTTTCAAATTTGAAGAAATTATTCGGAAAACGCGATTTGGTCAATCGTGGAGATAATATCTTATCGTGGAGATAATATACTTAGATATTATCTAAGTACTGAAAACACGTGGTGCGTAGGCAGCACACAATACTTCCATATTTTGAAGCGTGAAATTGTGACACCATCTAATCATAATATGATCAACATATTATTTTGACTGCGTTTAAGGATGTTTAGGTCAAAAATATCAAATAATTCACTATTCAAATTTTAAAATTCGCCCAAAATAAAAATGCACCACATTATCGGAATATAAAAAATATCCACATATTTTGCAAGGTAAAACAAAGATTTTAAGACCAAGAACGCTCAAATCGGTTAATTTTTGTGGCCGGAAAAAATGAAATAGAAAACAGTAAAAATGCGAATATATCGGAAGTCCTGTGAGTTATTCAAATTCCGATTAATCAGGGTGTTAGGTCTTTCCGAAACAAACATTTCAGTTCAAGAAATTTGAAAAAAGGTTGAGAATGAGGAACATGCATGAAAAAAAATAAAATGTTTTTTCGCCATAATATTCCTTGTTAGGCTTCGAAAATGGTGTTATGGTGGATGACGGTTCGGAAAAGAGGTAATTGAAAGAGGAGGGAAGCTTAGTGAAAATTGCAGATTTGAAGTCGAGCGGGAAGATGGCCAGCCGCAAGGTTACACAGTTTGATGTCATCTTCCCGTGAACACCAGTGCAACCTCATCCGAATTCATGTGTGTATGCTGTGATAGGACGGCGATAACGGATTTTTGCCGTTACGTTAAGAAACTACGTGCAGTCGCGTCCGCACAGTGACGTCATACAGTTAACCGCCACGTTCAAAAGGGCACTTTTCATTAGCGTTTTTCACCAAGAAAAATGTTGTTTTTTCGTTGTAGACCATCACTACATCATTTTCGCATCCTAAACAGCATCATTCTGGCGGAAAAAATGGATTTCGTTTTTCATGCATGTTCCTCATTGTCTGTAAATGTCGGACAAGCGGACACACGGACACACATCGGTTCGGGAAGTGATTCTGAGTGAATGTGCGTAAGTAAAAATTTTTCTGAAGCTCGGTTCCTATTCTCGATTTTAGGACGATTCTAATACTTCCATTTACCTACTCTGTCACTATTGAAGTGAAAAATACAAAAGACGTTCTTTTTCCCACGTTTAACATATGGAAACGTCACTCCTCAGTAAATCCTGGTATAAGAATGGTTTTATCAATGGCTGGTTATCCAAGAAAGCCTAGATCTACTATTTTCCTGGTGACTTCATGCTGAAAAATCATACGTCACGTTTCTACGGAATCAGTTAGTCGGTGCGTCCTTGGATAATCAGTTGATTAGGTGAATTGATAAAACGGCCCCAAGTCTTCCGTTGCCAAGATTCTTCAGGAACATGGCGTCGATTGCTTATCTGAAAAATGACGTGCGGCTGCTCAACTCGGTGATGAGATTCCTTAAGATGGCGCTCGAGGGTCGCGAATGGGGCGCGGGTTATGTGAGAGCGGGAATTATCAAGAGCCATCGCTCCCGCTTCTATCGCCTCTCACGTCGTCAGTGACTAAGTGTTCTTTCAGAAATTCATTAGTAAAACCACTTCTCACCCTCTCGAGACAACCCAATTAGCCATTTTCTCCGTCGTTCTCAGGCCCGGCCGACGACTTTCGCGCCGCGACTTCCACGTCCCGACCTTTCCTGGGCCCGGGTACTTTTATCTGGCCCAACCCCCGACCCGGAGGGTAAAGTGACTCTACAAACTTCGTTAGCGTCAGTTGCGGCGGTTCTCCGCGAATTCCGTCATTCCGCATTTTCAAATGAGAAGGAAAACCCGATGAAGTGAAACCGAACACAATTGGCTTCTACACGTACGCAGTGTTTTCCGCTCTCCTATGCGGGAATTCCCGATTTTCCTCAACGTGGACGGATTCCATCACTTCCACGCTTACAAAGTAAATTACTTGTTGGTGGATACCGTGAATCGGGGATTTTCGAGAATTTCGCCCGGTATTTGCAACATTATGGTGTATAAAAATTGTCGACAGCATTGTTGTTGGCTCGGCAAAAATGCTTCGTAAATATTGTGACACCTGAACACCCTTGCAGGGTTACATTCATGAAGGAATAGAGAAAAAACGTGTTTCACGACTTTGGTCAGTCATTCAGTAGATCAGGGGGAGGGTCGTCTTCAGTGTTGCCAAGGTGCGGCCGTCAAAAACCCCTGAGACAACGTCAAAAAACCCCCAAATCCCCCCAAATGTGAAAAAAATATCCGAAAAACCCAAAAGATAAGAACGATATAAAAATATACTATTTCACTTAAAACATACCTAACTCCATATTATACAACTACAATTTTAAATAGTACCTAAAACTATAAACTATTTAATACTCATTCTTTCTGACTACTTATCAGTAGAGTCAGTCGATAAACATACTAAGGGCCGCTTTATCAATTGTCAGTTATCTAAAAAACTGATAGCTAATCTCTTGGCCACTAATTTCAGGGTGATTTTTGGGTGTGTCTCCGAGACATTTGTAGCCAAGAGATTAGCTATCAGTTTTTGGATAACTGACAATTGATAAAGCGGCCCCAAAAAATCAATACAAATTAGGTATGTACCTACCCACAAGTAGGGAGATGTACATTCCAATTCCCAAATGACCTTCATTTGAGTACCTACCTATCTTCAAATCAATTACCTGTGCAGTGGCAGTCTTAGCTGTTATTTATTTGCTGTACTTAGCTGTTATTTCTTAATTTCTAAACTTGGCATTTCCAAACCAAACATTCCATGGATATATGGTCATTTTGGCAAATCCGCTGATACGAACAGACACTTTTTCAAAAATCTATCCTAACCTTAAGTTTATTAGTGTCTTGTTTCTGAACCTAGTTTTTCAATTTTCGGCGATTGCAATGATTAATTCACGCTGTAAATATGGAAGCATAAGTGAAGTTCGACTCGAAGATTCAGGCTTATTTACCAAAATCTCAAACGTCCTTGGTGCCTTGCGAAATGTTGTTATTGTTCGCCGAGCGCGTCTCTCTTATGACGCCAGACCTTCGATATGGAGCGGAATCGCTGGCGTCAGTCGAGCCATATCGCAGAGATCAGACTGGCAGGACATGACTAGAGAAACGCCAGGACATGGGAGGATCGTCCTTGGAAGAGTGATGACTTATAGATCAATCAATCACCCCCTACGTTCGTGTTACCCATTCGAGGCTCAGAGGTTGCTATAAACCCTTAGCCTCGTGTCCGCGAGTGCCCGACCCTTGGAGTCGTTCGAGATTAATGTTCGAAAGAACATCCCCTCGACGGGATTGACAGGGGATGTTTTCAGTCCAAAACTCATAACGGCCGGAAAATTTCCGATATTCGGAACCGATGCGTTATCGGCTGAATTGAAATTCAACATTGCGAAAAAGATTTACGAAAATGAACGAAATTGTCCGTAGGTCAATTTTAGCAAGATAAGTCAGTGTTGGGAATGAGTTGCTGTGTTGATCTGCCAAACTGTATGCGGTTGGAAGATTTTTTGTTTATTTCTATCCTCGAGGACGGCAGGGCTCGTCCGGGACAACTTCGTGTTTCAGGCGAAGTATAACGCCTGCTATGGTGGAACATCCTATTTTTAGCGGTTATTGATCAGGTATATTTTTCTGGCCTTTAATAAATTTTAGCCGATTCCAAATCAATCTAAAAACTTATGAGATTCGATCAATTTTTTTCTCCAATTTTGCATAAAAAAATATGAAAGTACCTACCTACTGTGTGTTATCAGCGCTTCAAGGGTATCGAGGATTGTTCTACCCGATTGTTGCATTAATCTCGAATAACATTTTTTCCGGCTCGAAATTCCCTCAAAACAAAAATCGAGGTTTATTTCGAGTCAAGATTATATAAGCCTCCTGCAAGCATAATTTGCGAAGAGGATTTCATAATTTTACATACTAAAATATGGAAGTACTGTGTGTTATCAGTGCTCAACTGGTATCGAGGAATTTTCTACCCGACGATGAGGATTTATAGAGAAACATTTTTTCCGCCTCGATTTTTCCACCTCAAAACAAAAATCGAGGTTAATTCGGAGTCAAAGATTACTATACGCTTCCTGCAATTATAATTAGCGAAGAGGCTTTGAGAATTTCCGTTTTCATCAAGAGAGTAAGTGAACTTTGAAATGGCAGGGTGGCTTAACAAGGATTTACAGCCCTGCACATTTAGGCGGCTGGTAGTGAGGGGTGGGGATTTTAAGACCCCGACTGGCATGGCGCTCTGTTTGCTGTGAAGCTCGCCTGACGGCCAAGATCCGCCTTTGCCACCTGCCATGGATAAATGGCGCTTCAGTGCCAAGTCTGAACTTCAGTCACGCTAAGTCTTCTGTTCGCCTTGTTAGCCAGGTCCGATTTGCGTCAGTTGCTATATTGGGAGTCATTTTCAACAAAGTGAAAGGGAAATGGCGATCATGGACTGATATTGGAGTCGTAGGTTACAGGTCGGAAAGGTATTACGGTAGCCGTGCAGTGGAGCATCGAAACCGGCAAATAATAAACCGAACATTTGACAAGTAGCAAAAAACCACAAACGGAAGATATGGGGAATAATTGAGAATAATTAAATTGAAGGAAAATGAAGTGACATGAGTACATCGACGATGAAACTGCAATACTGCCCAATTCAAAGCATCGTTTCTTTCGGGGGCGTCTGGGTTGCTTACTTCTCAAAACTTGGATTGGTGGCAACTTGGCAATTCACGCGTCCATAGATTGCATGGCAAACGAATTGGGCAGTATTGATTCTACACCGACGACATTGTTTTTCCCGGTTATAACAGAAAAAGAAATTGAAATAGTGAAAGTAGGCGATAGCCCCCATAATTCTTTTGGAATTCCTTCACATAAGTAGGTACGTAGAACATGATAGGTTATCAAACTGTCGAGTGTCAAACTCACAATGAAACAGGAACTCAAACTCATAGTCTAACTCGAAGTCAAACTCACAATGACACAGAAACACAAACTCTTTACCAAACTCAAAGTAAAACTCAAAATGAAACAGGAACTCAAATTCAACATCAAACTCACCATGAAACAGAAGCACAGAATCATACTCGAAGTCAAACTCACCATTAAACAAAAACTCAAACTCATAATCGAAGTTAAAGTCAAACTCACAATGAAAAAGAAACTCAAACTCATAATCGAAATCGATGTCAAACTCACAAAGGAAAAGAAACTCAAACTCACAATCGAAGTCGAAGTCAAACTCACAATGAAACCGAAACTCACACTCATAATCGAACTTGAAGTTAAACTCACAAAGAAACGGAAACTCAAACTCAACATCAAACTCGAAGTCAAACTCTCAATGAAACTGAAGCTCAACATCAAACTCGAAGTCAAACTCTCAATGAAACTGAAGCTCAACATCAATCTCAAAGCCAAACTCACGATGAAGCAGAAACTCGAACTCTTAATCGAAATCGAAGTCATACCCACAATGAAGAAGGAATTGAGTTGTACATGAGTTTGAGATTGTTTCATTGTGAGTTTGACTTCGACTTCGATTGTGAGTTTGGGCTTCTGTTTCATTGTGAGTTTGACTTCGATTTCGATTATGAGTTTGAGTTTTTGTTTCATTGTGAGTTTGACTTCGATTTCGATTATGAGTTTGGGTTTCTGTTTCATTGTGAGTTTGACTTCAATTTCGATTATGAGTTTAAGTTCCTGTTTCATTGTGAGTTTGAGTTCGATTTCGATTATGAGTTTGAGTTTTTGTTTCATTGTGAGTTTGACTTCCACTTCGATTGTGAGATTGGGTTTCTGTTTCATTGTGAGTTTGACTTCGATTTCGATTACGAGTTTGGGTTTCTGTTTCATTGTGAGTTTGACTTCAATTTCGATTATGAGTTTGAGTGATTGTTTAATGGTGAGTTTGATATCGAGTTTGATGTGGCGTTTCTGTTACATTGTGAGATTGATTTCGATTTCGATTCTGAGTTTGAGTTTCTGTTTCATTGTGAGTTTGACTTCGAGTTTGATTATGAGTTTGTGTATCGGTTTCATTGTGAGTTTGTGTCTCCTTCGCACCCAGGTGAGGGGCCCCAAAATGTTCTAGAATTCCTTCACGAAAGTGCTACGTTTGTGATAATTTTTCATTATCAACACGAAAATGTTGATAACCCAATTTTGGTTGTTAAAATTAGTCCCTATTCAATTTACCATTTATTTCAACCTATCAATGAAGTAGATCGAACGGGCCCTGTTTCCAGGCCAGGCGTTTCAAATTCCATATTGGGTAAGTGATCGATCCTTCCTATGTGATTTATCTCCTGGATCTGATTCTGCGGTTCAGAATTCGGTTTGAATAGATCCAGTTTGAAAGCATTTGAACCGCTGGCTGGCGATGGTGGGCTCATTCCGCCAATCAGGTGCGTCGGTGGGTATTTTCCCGGCGCTTCAATTACCGAAATTTGAAAACCCACCGGTTTTCGAGC
This sequence comes from Nesidiocoris tenuis, assembly GCA_036186465.1. Lineage (NCBI taxonomy): Eukaryota > Metazoa > Arthropoda > Insecta > Hemiptera > Miridae > Nesidiocoris > Nesidiocoris tenuis. Next base: position 14,328,998 of record AP028909.1, on the reverse strand, counting down.
GGGTACGTAAAATATTGGATTCAGGCGCCGCATTGTTTGGAGTTATTCCGAGAGTCCACCTATCGCCGCAGACGATGGCCAAAGTCAACAGAGGCTGGGACGGCTGACCAAACATTGACACTGAAGGAAGCAGCAGTGCGTCAGCCGAGGGACGTGTTTCCAGGTGAGCGCCGCCCGCGGTCAGAATTATACACCTCGCTCTTGACAATCTGTAAACTTCGTGGAAAACACGAACTAAACATCGATTCGATTACGCGTTGACGAAGTTTGCCACTAGAACTGGAGTTATTGCGTTTTGTCGGGCAAGTGGCGGACGATCAGACAACTTGACAAGTCTCGATCTCGCAGAAACGTTTTGAACATGTTTTGTGTTGCTTGTCAGTCCGTGTCACCTGACCCGATCGTAAACCCGCAAAATTTTCTCACTTCAACCTTTTTTCAATTTTTTTTTATTCACTTAAACGCTCATGAAACCAGTGGTGCGTAGATAGCACACAATTCTTCCATATTTTGAAACGTTAAAGTGTGACACAATTTGATCATATTTTGAATGCTTTTGAGGGTCAAAAATCGAAAATATCAAAAAAATCACCATGCCAAAAAACTAAAAAAAAGCTGGCTTAAAACTTGTCAAAAATAAAAATATGCCAAATTATCTATTTTTTTCAATTTTTCATGTACCAGCATGAATTTTTCACGAAATTCTGGTTAGAATCCGAATCTGCTATAAATTTAATGTCAATTGCGTCAATTCTGTTGCGCAAATAGTATTTTTCCTCAATCTTGTGCAAAAATATGCAGAATGGCCTCCTGCACTTCGATGTAGCCAAATCCGAAAATGCGAGAGGGGGATCAACCGCTTCGCAACCAGTAGGTAGGTAATACCTACTAGGTATAATGCCAGAATAATGGAAATATGATGTTGCAAATCCACACCGGGAAAAAATTGAAAAAGTATTGAAAAAGAAAATTTGAAATGGGTAACTCCTCCTAATTTTTGTCGAAGTATACCAGTTAAGTTCGGATGAACGGAAATTTCGTTTTTAAAAAACGTTGTTTATTAATTCCAGAAAAATTCACAAAGAATTATTACGTACGAAAGCTAGACCGACTCTGATGAGCTCTACGAGAGAAAGACTGCTGCTCGCAGGCAGCGGATCGCTAATATAGACTTTCTTAGCCTACTCAGCAGAAATGGCTCAAGGCCTCTAAATAAACAGATATAGTTCACATAACTTACCTATATTCGATACTACAGTCCTCGAGTTCGTACGTGAGGAGACTATTAAAGGGGAAATTGGATACGACGGGAAAAATAGGAAAATATGCTCGCGCATTCGGAAAAACAAAGTTCGCGAGGATATCGGCTCTTCAGCATCCTTCTGAGATGGAACTAGTTTCGTAGCTAGTTATGCATTCCATATGGTAATGGTCCGGGAGTAGTGGGGGTGGATCTGATGGGGAGAAGTATCTTGTCTAGAAGGATGTGCATCTATCTCTTTTAATCCTCCCTCCCAACCTATGTTCAGTATACAGAGCTGAGTGATTCCCTCTCTTATTTGCTGCCTTCATTTTCCACCCGTTCACGTCTGAATCTTGAGAAACACGTAGTGCAATTTTACGACGGCACACACGGCCGATGTGGATGTATTTTCGTTACGAGCCTCGCATATGAACAAGTCCTTTTGGCGTAATTTCTCGAGGCGCGCACGTTTGACGGCGTCACTTTGCGCACAGGCGTCGCGATTCGACATCAATCTGGCCAGGTGTCAATCAGCATCAAAGGATTGCGATGTTTGAAAATGAGCAGCGTGAAGTCGGTTTCTCTTCGAATATTTTGCTTTTCCAATATTGGAAACTTTCCAGCGCTTTTCAAATACAGGACAGCTCTTGATAACTAACACTTATAAAAATCTACACTTTCAGGGTAGTCATAGGAAGGTCAGCCTAAAAGAAGAGAGTCATTCGGTTGTTTGTTCTTTGACAATGATTTTGGTTTTTGCCAAGTAAAATAAAATGTTGATTATAAGCACTATCTTATATATAACAATCGTAGAATATATAATCATATCATAGATGTAATTACAGGAAAAAAAATTAGAAAATCAAAGTACCCTCATATGAAGGGTACAGGGGAAGAAGGCGCAACGACAAGCTCAGGGCGTAAATGAGATAGGTAATAATGCCATCTAGTGGAGGATTATCAGATCTAAAACTCTGTATCATCGTTATGGGGAAGAGAGCGCTAGGTTCGGAGAAAGAGGGGTGGAAAGTTTTGAAGCACTGGGGAAGAAGGCGCTAACTTTGAACGAAAAAGCTAATTTCCCAAAATTTTCCTCTGACTGACAATGCGCCTTCTTCCCCTGTACCCTTCATATGCAAGCTTCAAAACCTCATACAAACGGTGTCTTCAGATTCAAATTTGCTTGAAAAAATTTGATGCTACAGCCATTTTCGTGAGACAATCAAACTCAAGACAAGAAAAAATAGGATTATTTCGCCGTGCATGTGGCTTCGCTCGAATATGGAATGGTGTCGTGGACGAACCCTGCTGCACCCGAGATCATCTTCCGTGCCTCTCACAGTCCAGTTGAGCAGTGTAGGGCCTGTTCAGCGAACAATAATGGAGAACATGGAGGAGATCGAATTTAACGGCAATCCTCGGACTTCATAATGGGATAGGCATATGTTTGAATCCGCGTAAAGGGAAAGCCCTCATTGTATACGTGCATTATGATGGGTGAATTATTGGCCAGCACGACAGGCATCTCGCGGTCCGGCAATACCTATGTTGTAGGTATGCCATGGAGAATGTACAATGCCCAATTGACTTTGATAGGCGTTGGCAAATCGCTGATTAGAGGAGCATTTGTGCGAGCGCTGGCCGTGTAAGTGTAGCCCCGGGCTGCGGTACGCTCAAACGCGATAACAATTACGCAATCTGCATTTAATGCAAGGGGTCCAATAACTTGGCTCGGATCGATGAACGAGATTGCTGCCTAGGAGAGGGTGTGTTTATGAGGATGGGTAACGTATACAGAGGGAGACAAGACGCATCCCCTTCCAGACAACGTACAATGCCTAGGATTAGCCCTATCGCGCCTGTCCTCACTGGTTATGTATGGACGTTGCCGGGATTTCTAACGATTTAAAAAAAGCAGGAAATCAGGGTCGTACGTTTTTGCAAGAAGCTCAAGTAACAGATCAGTACTCGAGAGGGCGCTGGGGTGACAATTGAGAGCTTAAAACCGTTTCTTTCGAACGTCTCATGAAAAAACGGTTTATAAAAAAGTTGACATTTTGCTGGTCTATATCTAACTATTAGTGGGCCGATTTGAGGCCCGAATGACCAAAATCGGTTCATTATTCGAAACACTCTTTCAAAAAAACGAACAGTCTTCTGCTTTTCTGAAAAGAACGTTCAAAATCTATCAATAATTCACGGCTTATTTAACGATTTTCATTAATTTTTTAAAACCCCGACATTTCTGGATTGGTACATTTCAAGGACCCCCTTGAGGCTAAAAGGACGGATGTTTAGGCATTGAGTTTTTCGGATAAGCGATGGATCTGCGATCCTGGAAAAATTTTTTATAATCCCTTTTTTGAGGAATGATCAAACATTTTTAGATCGACCTAATTATTTACATTTATGATCCAACTGCTCTGAGGATTATGGTGGTAGGTATGTCACCAAATTTTTAATTTATTATTTCAAGAATGTTTTACATTTAAAATCTTGTCATAAGAAAAATCATCCCCTAACCATAAGGTATTCCAGATTAAAAACTAACAATTTCGCCGAAATTTGTTTTCAAATCGATGGCGGAAAGTAAAATATTGAAATTTTTGCACACATTTCCATCGATTTGGTCGGAATTTTGAATTCACAGTGCTTTCGAAATATTGGCATTTGGCACTTCTATTAAGTATTTTTTTATTTTATGATCCAGAGGTTATTTTAATGTATTACCAGCACAGGTCCAATCTTATCGAAAGGGTTCAAGCTTAGTTAGTGAACCCCGTTTTCAGCATCATCTATCACTTCGAGTCACTCCCTTACTATAACTATCTGGCTTTTCATAATGTAAACGGCGCAACGTCAGAAAAAAATGTGGTGCCAGCGCTTTATCAAAAGGCGTCCAAAACGGCGTTCGCACACAACAGCAGGAGTCCCGAATAAATGAATAAATCACTTAAGAGGGAGGACGCGAGACGCCAAGACGGCATGAGCAGGTGGAAGGGGAAACTGATAGGGGTGGATTTAGTGTGGGATATGGAAGGGGTGGACCGAAATGGAAAATACAAGGAGCCTAAGTTCCTCATCTAACTCGAGCTGGAAGATCACGTCTTCGTCAGGACGGCATATTTCCGGGTCATTCCTTTATAAGAGATATTAGAATCACGTTCAGCCTATATATTAGATCTAACCCTTCTGTCAGGCCCTACTGGCCAACTACGATCCTAACCTTCTTCCTAGCTCATCATGTATTCAACTAAACTACCGTGTGCCTAGAGCGCTTCGAAACTATCGATCCTCCCAACTACTGGAGGCATTTTTCGGCATGAAGGGGAAGAGCTGGTAGTGGTCGATTTGTAAAAGCAAAACCGATTTTAGCTTCTAGTCCATTGAGCCGATCCTGAGGCGAAGAGCGTAGACGAAGGAATCCCCAAAATCCTCTTTTTATCTTACATATCCTCTTACTTACTTATCCTCTTTATAATTCCATGGAGAACCATTTTTGCCATGTGACAAGTGAATTGAAGTAATCCACCGTTCCAGCAGGCGTTATCTTTACGCCCGATAACCGACATTGCCCCGGGCGTGCCCTGCCGCCCACAAGGAAATGGTCGGAATCAGTCAGGACGTGATAGGTACACAGCTGCTCATTGCCTCACCCTAAGTGTCATTTATCCTTATAAGGATCCGACCATCAGCAATGTATTGTTATGGTTTGTTGCAAAATTTAATTTATTATCTATTAATACAATATTACTCTTTAACATTTCAGGGGGATAGGTAATAAATATTAAAAAATAGAAATAAAGTAAATTAATGGTTTTTATAAAATGATCATTTAATGAATCAATAAATTTTATTGATATTCATTCATTTAATTCATTTTTAAAAGTTTTATTCATACCTACGTAGTACATGACATGTAATTACTATACATTGTATAATTTTTAAAAAATCAGAATTATGATGGGTTAAACATGATTTTCTTCTGAGCCTCACATCAATTATGTCACTTTGAGAATGCCCAAAAATTGGGCAAACTCTTTTGGGGCAGGGTTTGCTTGACAGTGGAGATATAATAATATGGGCGTTTTATTATATTATAATAAAACGTCCATGCATAAAACCGTGAAGAACCAGTGCAGGCAATCAGGGGTAGAACTAAAACCGATCTCCAAGTGACGAGAGGAATTTTCCGAGGAAATTATTTTTTCAACGTCGAAGCTTTGTTTAGCCACTGCGCTCGTATGCTAGCGCTCCATCTGCTGGCGCTGCTAAGTTAACCGCTCAAATGGCAGAATAAAGAAGCGGGGAAGGGAAAAAGTTGAAAATTGAAAAACTATTGACACGCTCACTTGGCCATCCGGCAGCGCTAGATGTCGCTGTCTCTTTCTCTCGTCTGGACTCCCGGCGGATTCCATCTCGCTCGGTCAGATGGGCCAGTGGCTCCGAGGAACGTCCAGCGGTGCCAGCCCTAGACGTCCAGGCGGCGCTCGGCTTTCTCTACGATTCGCTCCTGTTAAATATTCATCGGGTTTCCCGGCACTTTTTTCCCCCTCCCCCGCCCCTCACGATCCACTCCACCGAAACCCCAAACCCAAGCCATGGAGTGCGGCCTTCGATGCCAACCGACACCCGAGCCTCATAATTTCTTCGCCTCCAAACGGAAGGGAATTTTAAATCCCTGGCCGTTTTAACCCGTTTTTTCCCCCTCTTTTATTTTTTATTATTTTCCCGATGCGAATAGATATTGGACGGTCTGCGATTCATCATCGCTCTTTGGTTTTGAATAAAGCAGATGGCTGAAAAGCTTTTTATTCCCTCTCTTCCTCTTTCGTCATCAATTGGCCCGGTTGAAAATCAGGCTCCGCCGAGCGGCAAATATATTCCTCGTATTAGAATCCTTTGCAGTACGTATTTTAATCTTCGTGCATTGGTTTTGAATACGAGATTGAGTTATTTTAAGGATTCTGTTTCATTCCGGCCACCTTCTGTATGCGTGAGTATTTTATGGGCCGATTCGAACCGGTATTATTTGCTCATGATGGATTCCGGCTCACGGATGAGTAAAAATTATATTATTCGAGTCGGCATTATGTGGTTTCATGAGGTTAATGCGAGAAAAAACGTACCGATGGGATTGAAAGAGGATTTAGATGGAAGAAGGTTGATTAGCCCTTGGATGTTTTCTCAGAATACCAATTGAGAGAATGAGAGAAAAACTTTCCAGGTAGAAATGTAATTATCTGATCACAGACTTTAATTATTCTGGGAAGGTCGAAGCAAGAAATCATTAATTTACCTAGTACCTGCACTAAAACTACCCGAAGCCTGAACTGGAGATAGGATGGGTTTTTATTGCTCCGGCTGTTTCAATATTGAGTTGGGTTTTAATATTTTTTAAACACTCGACGTGATCCACTTATATGTGAGTTTCACTGAGAAAATCTTTATGCATCACTGTAGACCTTCAGCGTGGGCTTTCAATTTGTATTCACTGGGAAAATTGAGTTACCTAGTTAATTTTGAAAAAATTGAGAATTGGTTTATGTCTGGGAAAAACTGTTTTCTATATTTTACGCAGAATCATCATCTGAACACCTGTTTGCCCGCGGGCACCTGGCCATTGGAGCCGCCATATCTCTTTCTAAATCCCCGAACTTTTTCCCAAATTCCCTCCATTGTAACATTCAGCTTCCAAAGCCTATGGGCAATATTGTTTAACCAGCATTTCATGGCCACGAGATAGCATTCTCCAAATCCAAGATTTTTCAAATATTCTTAGGTTCATTTTTTCTGGCTGTCCAAATGAACGTCAAGGAATTGAAATATTCATCTAGGATGTCAGAATACATGGAAGAATACATAGGAAATAAAATCCAAAAATCAAAAAAGAAAAAATTCTGTACACGTCGTTTTCTACAAAAATCAAATTGCTATGTAAAAATCTCTGTTTATCTATAGCTATTATCTTGGATATCGGATAAATACATTTTTTCAATGATCCGGCCCTCAAGGGCCAATTTCACCAACAACAAAACCCTAATTTTTCTTCGATGGGAATGTCATATCTTGACACAAACGAAACCATGACATTAAAATTGTTTATTTATAACTGTTTTATTTTGCTTGACCTAGGTTTTCAATGACGGTGAAATTGGCACCTAAATGAACTCAAAATTTGAGTCTCAAATCATAGCTAATAATATAGGTTGGCATCCTTGCGTAATTTGTTGCAGCGTATTCCAAAAACCGCATTGACTATAAAACAGGGTTCACAAAAATCGTTTTATGATGTTTTTGAACTGTGCCAATTTCGAAGATGAATTCAGATAAGAATGTAATTCCGACATCCTCTCGGAGTCATCAGCGGTGGAATATGATTTTACTTAATCGCCTCGATTTTATGGCTTCTGACCTTGAACATTTTCCGAGAGCATTTTCAAAATGATGGCGATAAAGACCGATCCTAATCCTATTGAATGTCGAATCGGTAAAACTCTGCACGGATCGTACGTTGGCAACGCCAACGAGGAAACTCCATACACAGTCAAGACTCGACGTTTGGAGCCAACTTACCCGAGGAATAAAAAGAGAGAAATCCGGATCGCTGCCGTTTCACGGCCCATTGAGGTGAACTACCGCATCACTGATGGCAAGATGCCCCCCTGCCCTCCTTTCTATAGACATTCAGTGAACTGTTTTGGCGGAATAGACCATTTATCGATAGCTTTTCTTTCTGTCGGTTGTTGTTCCCTCAGGAGTTGCCATTCGCCTTATTTATTTATTACAAACATTGGAAAAAACGGCCTTCTCACGGGGAAAGGCAATTTCCGATGGGTAAACCGATGACGTGATAGACTCCGGTGATGAAAGGAAGAGCGAATGAATAACGCGAAATCAACCTCTAGACTCTGAAGAAGACTGGCGCTCTCAGTAATCAATGGAACAGGTAATGCGAGTAGCTCTTAGTAGTATCCTGTACACTTACAGGCAAGGCCAGCACAAAATACCACCTAACCGTACTAAAAAGGATACAGCAATGGAAGGTTTTGGTACCTACTGACTGCCCGCTGGGCCAGGATCCCTGGGTAGACTTATGGGTTCCAAAAGCGTCCACCAGTTTGTGTCTCAAAACGAGCGAAATTTATTTTTGCTTTCTCTCAGCAACGGCAGAACAGATTTTGGTGTAGCAAAGCTTAGTATCACCCATTTTGGCGGAGAATTGATACAAATTAGGCTTGGTACAAATTTAAAGCGACGGTAAAAGAATCAATTTTTCAAAATTTCACTAAAAAATGAGATTTCTTGAAAATGTTATGAAGACTCCTTACAGCGCACTTTTCTCTGACCCCAAAAAGAGCGTATGCCGTTTGCCCGATCCAAATTGGTTGAGTAGATTCGTTGTAATGAGTAATTTTGCACAAAAACATACGTCCCCTTCAATCCTCTAATGGTCGATTCTTGCCGACAGGCCGGTCATGTGCCAAGATCAATGTGCGACGTTGCCAGATGAGAGAAAAGAAATAGCCCATTACAATAGGTATGACTCAATAGATAGTATTAGTAATTACATTTATAGTATTGAGGTAAAATTGTAGACGTTCGTCGATCATCGTCGTTGTTATGTAGTTATGGTGGTTTAAAAACCGAAACCTGCCTACAATTGCACCTCAACAGTGGAATAGACAATTTCTTTTCTTCGATTCAATCAGTTCAAGTATACGTCTATAAAACTTGAGATTCTGCAAGAGGTACTTCTGGTGCTTTTTTGAACTTCTTGGAATGGAATACGAGAGAGTTGAGCCATTTCACCATAACTCGAAAAATACGCCAGAAATAAGTCTGGAGCGAATACAACAATTCAGCAATCTGAAAGTTCTCCACTAACCTATTTCGGCCACCTCTCAGCTGAATTCTCTTTCTTGCTTGAAATAAATACAAGTTGAGCACCTATTATTGCCGAACATTTGCCGAAGTGAAGAAGTGCTGGAGCGGTTTGAGCACATTCGCATCGTATCAGCCGCACGGTCATCGAGGCGGCCCAGGGGGGCTGGCTGGTCCAGATGTGCTTTTAAAGCTTCCTGACATGACAAACGGCTCCCATGCGGCACTTATCTGCCGCCGCACTGCCAACCGCAACCTTGCTATCAAGTCACGTCTTTATGGCCAACACTACGAGAAAATAATGATCCCTCATTATATCGTATGGGCACGAATTCTGGGATCCTCCGTGTGATAACAGTGGAACGATGAATGTAAAACTCGAATGGGAGCAGCGAATAACTCCTCGAAATAATCGAAACATAAGTCGATGTTTTATTATTATCAGCCGCGAAGTCGGATAATTATGTGTCATCCCAGTCCTCAGACACCACGTGAGAACAATTGCAGCTCCTCGGTCAGGGAGCGCAAACACCGATACTTTTAAAGAGACAAAAATGTCTATCATGCTCTCTGCAGAGGAGGACACTTCGGCCTCTGCCCATATCATCTGCTCGCGCGCCTGCTACATAAATTTCAGTCTTCGTGTTCGGTGCGCGCGACATCGGTACTATTAGGCTCTCTCTTTTTACATTTTGCTTAAAATTTAATTAAATCGCCTTTTCTCGACCGTTGATTGTTGAAATTAGTCGTTGTCCGACTAATGATTACCGGAGACCACGGATGTTCGCCGTTTTTTGGTGAAGTGCAGTAGCTGGAGACCGCGGAAGTTCGCTGTTTTTTTGGTGAAGTGTAGTAGTTGGTCAACGGAGGTAGCCGACCTTGAGGCCATTCAACCTCTTCCAGGAATCGACTTGAGTTAAGGTCGTAAGTGGTCATCTCCTTTTACCTTTGTAATTCTAAGTTGGCCAATAATTCACGTTTTTCAGGATAGAATCTACGTTCAGATTCGGATGCGGTTTTCCGACATCGACAGTTGTTGAACAAGTTGAGGAAGTTGGGAAGAAACGTCCGTCGACTCTCGGCTCGTAGGAATGAGCACGATCGACGCAGGCGCCATTCCTCTTCCTCGTCGCACGAAGGGCTCGCGTTCCACATCCGACAGAGCTCGGCCTTATGATGCATAAGGCTCGCTCTGTGCGTCGACAAGATGGAACTCGACCAGTTCCACGCAAGAGTGTGGATTCTGGTCGTCAGCGCAAGAGCGCTGATTCTGGTGACCGAACACAAGAGTGTTCGAGCGACTGACACAGGAGTGTCGATTCTTCCGACCGCCACATCCGACAGAGCTCGGCCTTATGGTGCATAAGTCTCGCTTATGGTGCATAAGGCTCGCTCTGTGCGTCGACGAGATGCAGCTCGACCAGTTCTACGCAAGAGTGTGGATTCTGGTCGTCAGCGCAAGAGCGCTGATTCTGGTGACCGAACACAAGAGTGTTCGAGCGACTGACACAGGAGTGTCGATTCTTCCGACCGCCACATCCGACAGAGCTCGGCCTTATGGTGCATAAGTCTCGCTTATGGTGCATAAGGCTCGCTCTGTGCGTCGACGAGATGCAGCTCGACCAGTTCTACGCAAGAGTGTGGATTCTGGTCGTCAGCGCAAGAGCGCTGATTCTGGTGACCGAACACAAGAGTGTTTCGAGCGACTGACACAGGAGTGTCGATTCTTCCGACCGCCACATCCGACAGAGCTCGGCCTTATGGTGCATAAGTCTCGCTTATGGTGCATAAGGCTCGCTCTGTGCGTCGACGAGATGCAGCTCGACCAGTTCTACGCAAGAGTGTGGATTCTGGTCGTCAGCGCAAGCGCGCTCATTCTGGTGTCCGAACACTAGAGTGTTTTGGACGAATGACACAGGAGTGTTGATTCTCCCGATCGACACAGGTTTGTCAATTCTATTAACCGACACAGGTTTTGGTCAATTCTATTAATCAACATAAGATTGTCGATTCTAATAACCTACACAGGTTTTTTCGATTCTATTAATCAACATAGGATTGTCGATTCTATTAACCTACACAGGATTGTTGATTCTATTAACCTTCACAGGATTGTAGATTCTATTAACCTTCACAGGATTGTCGATTCTATTAACCTTCACAGGATTGTCGATTCTATTAACCGTCACTGGGGTGGTGAAAGTTGAGTCGGATGCACTCACTGTCCGAATGCTGGCTGCTGGAAGGAAAATTACCATAGGAACGTGGTTTTGAACGCTAATGAAATCTATTTGAGTAGTTTATTGAATAGTCGCAACCAATTAAAGCAATGAGTTGATTTGGCCCCACGACTAGCGGTCGGATGAGGTATGGACCCTTGTCTGTTCAGAGCGGTTCTGCGCATGCGCCATTGCGCAGTCGGGTTTGTCGTTCGCGGTGACAGAATTCCTAGTTCGGAACTGGGGGAACCGTTAAGCTGCGAGCGCGGAGCCCAGGAACGCAGGTGCGTAAACAACAGATAAAAATTTCGAGTACTGGTAGACAGAAACTTGTAACAAACATGGTACCTATACAAAATGATAAGTTATGGAAATAATTCCCATATGATGTTTTGAGTTCAGGAGACCTGTTCTGTGGACTGGGGGCGGTGTGTCTTAGGAGGTCAATATTGATTTGCCATGCATGGCAAACCTGATGGCAACATATGACAATTTGGGTAATGAGTCGATAGCGACTGCCAGGACATATTGCTTCGGATTTGCGGATTAGGCCCCTGAAATCGTTTGCAGTGCAAAAATAAATGCCACAGTTCCAGGACTCTACGGATTTTTAGTCCCATTCGCATGAATTCGGGAGATCATAAAAAAAAAAAAAAAAAAGAAAAAAAAATGTTCTCATCACGGGACCATGGGACCCTCTATACAGAATTGAGAGAGATTTTGGCTAAATACAATCCTCCAAGCATCTTAGATCTCCTCTCCCCACCAACCCTGACCTGCCATGATGACCCCACTATGATCCATGATTCCCCAGACCCTTAAAATTTGTGCTGAGGTAAGACAGCCATTGACGTCACCCTTACGGAACTAGGGAAAAATGCCCATCTTCCCGGGAATCATATCGGAAATACCTCGCAGCCAACGACATGGAGGTCGTAATTTATAGCAAGATTGGAAATTTTTAACTTAAAATTCTACTACTTGGGGATGGATAGAAGGTTGCAGACCGCCTCCCGTAGAAATCTCATTTCAAAATTTTAGATCCTTCTACTAAACGACGTACTTTTTCGGAATCCAAAAACTTGGCAATGCAGACAGAAATGAATCTTTTGCCAGATATTGGCGCTATTGAGCCTTATCATCCAGAACCCAATCCGTTCATTTCACCAAGTTTCATTGCGGACAAACCTTGCGGGAAGAAAAGGATTATAGGGCTACGGCTCAACTTTCTATTGAGCCACAATCGACCTCCGCGAGGCGTATTGCATGCTATCAGTGGATCCTCGAGTTATTTACGTTTCTTTACCACGACAGGCTCTATTATTTCACTTGTCTCTGTTTTGGATGTCCATCAGCCCCATACACGTCCTCCAAACTCTGTAGGCCGATCTTACAAGAGTTGCGGTCCCCAGGGGATAATTGGTTTGAATTACTTGGATGATTTCCGCGTCATTGCAAAAAATTACCAGCCTTGTGATCGACATACTATGTCGAAAACAGTGAGACTGTTGAGAAATCTCGGGTTCACCATGGTCATGGAAACGAATGAATCGGTCCTCAGGCGTCTAAAAACTTTCTTACCAGTATTCTCCTCATCTGTTGGAAATTACGGACTTGATAATCGAAATTACGGACCCATACCATTCGAGATAATCAATTTTGCGATAATCACATTCGTTTTCTAGGACTCCAAACCATTTTCTTACATTAGTTCGTCGGACAGTTATGAAGACGATTATGGCTATAGAACTCTGCCCGACGACAAAGCAAAGCCTTCTGATTCAGAGTGTGCTCTGAATTTGGAGGTATTTGACGAAAGCATTCGCGAATCAGGTCAGTCGACCGGAAGTCGACTTATTTGCCTCTTCTTAACATGTAACTTCGAAGCGCTAAGTGCCGGCGATTCGTTTCCTGGCATCCTGACATTGCCTCCTGGAAGATGGATGCGTTCACATTGGCCCGTAACCGTGAAAAGTTTTATGCGTTTCCTTGTATTTGAAAACCTGAACTTGAAAATTCTCCCAAAAAATTGTTGTTGATAAGGCTAAAGGGATTGTTGTGATACCACGCAGGGCCCAAAGCTCCTGTTTGTAAAACTTGCAATTTTACAACTTCATTTCGACCCGTCTAACGACCTTCCAGATCCTCCTCCGAGCTCTGAGGGCCTTCATCCACTTTTGCCAGACCCTTATCCTGGTGGTAAGGTTTATCCTTTTGTGAGGGAAGCATTTCTCACAGTGGCAAATTCTAAGTTAGAACAGCATAAATTTTTTCCTTCAGAACCATGAACGTGAGTTATGGTATGCTAGTTCTTGAGTAACGATTGTCAAGTCCTGCTTGCCCTGATAGCTCCGTGAGACCTCGCCACTGATTCCTCGGGAAAGGTATCCCGGATAACGTAAGCGACTTGCTACTAGAAAGTATCACCCCTTCCACGATGCAGCAGTACGAATCGTCACTCAGGCTGTATTGGAAATTCTGTGTATAGAGAAAGTGACCTCCACTCACGACCAAGATCCCAAAAGCTCTCTCGTTTTTTGTCAACAAGTTTTGAAAAATCGCCCCATTTGTATGGAACGCTTAATACCCATCGCGTAGCTATATCACTGATTGCAGATAGAGATATGAGCCATGATCCTTCCATCAAAAGAGTTCTTAAAGGGTTTTTTTCTTCGTTAACGTCCGCCTAACCCGCCATATTCCAACACTTGGGACCCCAAGTTGTCCTCAACTATGTTAAAGCCACCATTGATGGCGACGTTGACTGTGTGGCAAAAGGGTGGGTTGCTTTTCTCTGTTTAGCTACACTACATAGACTTCAGACTATACATTGCATCAGGATTTCATACATTCAGAGGCATGCCTGAGGGTTAACATTCCCAATCCTTTGAAGTCTTCCTTCCAAACAATCCACAGCCTGGCCAGGATTTGCCTTTCTTCTCCGAAGATTCAACATTGTGTGTGACAAGCTGCTTGGAGCAATACTTGCTACTCACACGCTCTTGGCGACCTCCCGAATGTAAAAAATTATTCATCACTTAGACTAGTCCATCCTCGGCCGCATCAAGACAAACCCAGAGTCGCTGGGTGAGAGTCGGGATAGCCACCACTGGGGTCGACTGCCAAATTATAAACCCCTCTCAGTCCGGCATGCCTCGACTTCGACAGCCTACCGTCGCGGTAAGACCATGGAAGCCATTAAAAAAGCCTTCAAGCTGAAGGGCGCAGGCTGCGTAGTTTGCGAAATCTGGCTATCGAAGTGTGGAAGGATCAAATAGCTTACTTCATACGGGTATTTTTTCCAGTACCCCTTAGTGAAATGATTTAATTGTCTATATTTCACTGCGGCCGACTTAGATTAAGTAACATCTACTGTAACCTTATTGCTGTATCTCAGACCAGAATCTCTGAGGTTGATGCAGATTTGGATATCTTTGAACATCTGCAATTGTTCTCACGTGGTGTCTGAGGACTGGGATGACACATAATTGGACGATTAAACGAACTTACCTGTGAAGTTCAATCGTAATTATGTGCATCCCAGTCCGAAGACACCACGTCCCCTGTACTACCCTCCCACCCGTGGTCAAATCTTCATCAACTTCAGAAAATCTTTGAATGACTGAAATTTATGTAGCAGGCGCGCGAGCAGATGATATGGGCAGAGGCCGAAGTGTCCTCCTCTGCAGAGAGCATGATAGACATTTTTGTCTCTTTAAAAGTATCGGTGTTTGCGCTCCCTGACCGAGGAGCTGCAATTGTTCTCACGTGGTGTCTTCGGACTGGGATGCACATAATTACGATTGAACTTCACAGGTAAGTTCGTTTAATCGTCCAAATATATTTATGCAGAAGGTACGTACCTACTGAATCGACCGCTAAGATACATGAAATCTAAGGACAAATGCTGCAGTTAGTGCAGTAGATAAATGCTTCGGTTTCCATTCATGAAAAGTGACGAATGAACGTTTTACGAATGAAAATCGAAGAATGTAAAACAGTAGGTACCTAACTGGAGTGAACCCATATTTTGCTTCTATTTTATGCATACTTGCCAATATCTTTATTGATCAGCTACCAACTCCAAAATTCATTATCTTTTGGAGAGCTTTTGAGTTTAGTAATTTTCCAATTGATAAAATTCCTACTAATAATGCATGAAATGCCATTCGGTTTCCGAAATGCTTCGAATGATAATCACGAGAGGGATGCAACATCGATATCAGGCATCAATATATTGACATCAGGCACTAGCCATCGATGTCAGTAAAACATCGATATTTAGCATCAAAATTTTGAATTATCTATGGTAAAGTTGCGAAAATGGGAGCGCGGAAGGGCGTCGATAAATTATCCTTTGGCACAAGATGAGACGATAGACCCTGTAAATGAGAGGGGAGGAGCCAAAGAGGTCAAATCTCAGTTAAAAACAAAAAAATATGTGGTGGGTGTGGTAACGCGATACGGATGACATCGTATACATTGTATATCAATACAAGCATTCGTATAGCAATACGAAACTAACACGGATTCACGAGTCACAAGTTGTGATTCACAACAACACCAATACATCGACATCGGCTTCTGAAACATCGATGTTCCGATAACATCGGGAGGTTCAACATCGATGGTAAAACATCGAACATCGGAGCCAAAACATCGATGTTTCGATAGTAGTAGGGTGTAGGTACATACCCAACATCACGACCGCACTTTATTCGCTTCCACCGAATTTCCAATAATAGTCCACGAATAATCAACGATTAACTGTGCCCGCGATAAACTCGGAAAAATTCCCAAGCAAATATACGGCGGAGAAACAAATCAATTTTCCGACGGTGCATAGATGGCTTTATCGAAGCCGAGGGGTTTTTGGCAAACGGTTACTCGCCTGTGGGCTATCGTCGAGGTAATTCTGCGGGTTAGGAACTCCGATGCTCGAGTGTTGATTTATTGCAACGAACAAGCCAAACCTGCGGGTCGAGTTATTTCCAAATAATAGCTACTTCCGAGAGCTCCGATACCTCATAACTCCGGCGTAATACTGCCATCGCTCAATGCCACTCATTCGAGTCCGCATTCATTCACGATTTTGATTAAATGCTCGACTGACCGAATTCGAGCAATATATTGGTGCAGTGTTCGTGCAGGTTTATAAAAATATTATCACGATCGCTGACTTTGCGGAATATTTGCCGGAATTACAATCAATTGTCCGAGAGACATCGTAAGGATTAAGGCAATGATTTAACTTCATTCCGGGAAATAACTTGGCGTGCGTAACAACATAACAGGATGTTATAACTGGGAACCAGTGACGCGTAGATGCCCATATTTTGACTCAGGAATTTTTGACATAATATTGTCAACTTTCGAAGCTGTTTAGGTCAAAAATATCGAAAAACTAACTACCTATGCAAATTTTAAAACCCTAAAATCAGAATAGGTACGTCAATTTATCGGAATATAAAAACTATCCACGTATCCTGCAAGGTATAAAAAAGATTTTTAGAACGCTCAAATCGGTTCATTTTCGTTGCCAGAAAAATTTAAAATAAAAAACATTAACAGAGCTAATATATCGGAAGTACTGCGAGTAATTCGAATTCCGGTTAAACAGGGTAATAAGACAAACATTCTTCATGAACTAACATAATAATTCCAGAAAACCAGTGGTGCGTAGATAACACACAATACTTCCATATTTTGGAACGTAAAATTGTGACACAATTTGATCATATTTTGACTGCTTTTAAGGGTGTTTAGGTCAAAAATATCAAAAAATTCACTATGCAAATTTTAAAATTCGCCAAAAAAAATCGCTACATTTTTGGAATATAAAAAATACCCACATATTCTGCAAGGTAAAACGAAGATTTTGAGACCAAAAACGCTCAAATCGGCCCATTTTTGTGGCCGGAAAAAAAATAAAATAGAAAACACTAAAAATGCAAATATATCGGAAGTACTGTGCGTTATCCAAATTCCGATTGAACAGGGTGTTAGGTCTTGCCGAGACAAACATTTCAGTTCAAGAAATTTGAAAAAAGGTTAAGAATTGAGGGAGTTATGGCCATTTTTGTAAATGACCACAGACGGACACACGGACACACAGACACTTGTACGGGAAGTGATTCTGAGTAAATGTGTATAAGAAAAAGTTTTTTCTGAAGCTCCGTTCCGATTCTCGATTTTAGGACGATCACAATACTTCCATTTACTCTGTAAATATGGAAGTAAAAAGGTTGAGAATAATTCTCAATTATTCAGGGAGCTACGGCCACTTTTGTAGGCGACCACAGACGGGTCACTCGTTATGGAAGTGATTCTGAGTAAAAGGGTATAGCATATGCTATACTAGGTATATATTATATGCTATGCCTCTACCCTTTACCGTGTAGGTACACATTAAGTAAACTTTTTATACCGTTTACATATTACCTATGTAAACGGTTTTCCTGAAGTTCCGTTCCAATTGGTGATTTCAAGATGATTACAATACTTCAATTTACTCTGTAAATAAGTGAGTAAAAAGAGGTTAGGTCCACTCTGGAATTAGATTTTCTGAAAATGGAAGAAATTTAATTTTCCCCTTTTTTTCCTGCGGCCTTCACGAAATTCAATCTCGAAAAAGTACACCTAGAAGTTACGGGATCATCTTTTTCCAGATAAATTTCCGAATGGCCTCGATTTTCACGCCAAATGAAGAAGACATCTTTCGATGGAAATTAATCTTTCGCTCCAATACTTAACACAAATACGGCGTAGCATTGGGTTTACGTTATTCAACATACCGCCGCTTCTTATTCAAAGGGGTGTTTTCAGGCGTTTTTCTTCAATTCTGGACCTTTTTCTTGTGATTTGGGACTCCTCCAAGTTCAAGTCAGTGATAAATTCAGTCCAATATTTCACGAACTAGAAATATGGTAGTATCGCATTTTATGAACTATTACGGTCTACATAACAGAAGGCGGTATGGAATCTGGCGTCAGCCTTGATCCTGTGAGCGAATGGAATGTAATATAATAATATTACATGATATTATCATTCAGCCTAAATCGAATTCGGTATAGGTACCTAGGCAGAACCGATGAACCATGTCGAACACCATACGGGGAAGGTATAGGTAGGGATAGATATAGGTATATTCTCCCATAAATATCAGCGATACGAGCCTCGATGAGCCAGATAGGTTAAACCGATAACACTTAGGTTTTTAGTGGTAGGTAGGTACCTCACAAAGAAAATGAGGCCGAGACCAAAGGAGTGCAGAATAGGAGCGGCGAGAGCACTTAGAAAGAGCGCAAGCCCGACCGGGCAAAGACCCGCCACAACCTACGTTCCCGCTTCTCATCCTACGTGTTTCAGATAAGACCGAAGCCAAGAAGCCACCGGGAAATGGCTTGGAAGCTTAAAAAGAAAACGAGAAAGGAGGAAGCTCGTGGGCTGTGGCAGAAAGCGGAGGCATGCCTTTTTTGCTTGCCAGAGAGGTGGTCGAAAAATGTGCAAAAAGAAAAACCTCACTTGGATGGACGGTAGAGGCGAAAAAGATGGGCAATGCGAAGTCGAGCCTGTTTTATGCACAACTGTCCGCATCTTCCTTTTTTTCCACTTCCGAAACGAGGAACGTCGAAAAAAGTAACCTCCCGTCGCCTTGCTAGAGGAAGAAGGTGAAAATGGAGCGAAGTTGAAAAGGAAGGAAAGGAAAAGTATACCGCGAGTCGTGTCGTGTTTGAAACGAAAAACTGGAAAGGGCCCGTGCCGTTTTCTATGGAAAGTCCTGGCGTACCAACACCGCAGCACTCCTTTTTGACGTCCGGTGGCGGTTGGTAGCACTGGGCCCGCGCTTCATTCGACGAGTCGGCCGCTTACTTCCTTTTCATGCGGGAAAAGGGAAAGAGAAAAAGACGCCCATTCAACGCCAACATCTAGGAGGTATAAGCCGCCGCAAATTTACCGCCATGAATAGTTTGCCGGCGGAGTATTTATGGCAAAGGGAGAAGAAGAGAGAAGGATCTGAGGAAATTGCTGGCTCCATCCGACCTGAGTGTTCTCCGATGCTACCTATCGCCACTGGGAGTGAAATTCATTCGAAGTATTCGGTAGAGGTATTACATGATTGATCATGGTATAGCAGTGGCTTCAGATGTCGGAAGTCATGAAATCGAACTGCATCTATCAATACAGAGGTAACCAATACAGCAAAATTATGTTTAAAAATATTGTAAATTTAATCATCGAAGCGTGTAGTTTCAAAACCGGCTCAATCCATGCATTTTTGAAATTAACTTTTTTCCATTTTTCCCAAGTTCATGATCCATTTTATCAACCTGCAACGCCTTATGGACCAAATCCGGCTCAATCCGATAGAACAACGCTTCCGAAACAGTGGTTTGGCTTCAATAATACGCTTCACAAGAAAAAGTTTTTCTGTTGCCTGAAAAATTTTCAAATTTGGATTGAGCCGGTTTTGAGACTTCACGCCTCGATTATAAATTCGATTGGTTGTTTGTTTAATTGACATCTGCTTTTTTTTGCATTAAAAATTACATTGCTCTACAAATGAAAATATTTCCTGGCCACAAAAATGAACCGATTTGAGCGTTCTTGGTCTCAATTTTTTTTTTCCTTGCAAAATAAATCAGAATTTTTATGTTCAGGTAATTTAACGTATTTTGACTTCAGGAGAGTTTTAAAATTTTCATAACAATGAGCTTTTTGACCTAGACACCCTCAAAATTAGTCAAGATGTCATCAAATTATGTAAAAATTTTACGTTTCAAAATATGGAAGTATTGCGTGTTATCTACGCACCGCTAATTTTTTCTAAATTTTCGCGATCTCTATATTATCTATGAAAATTTCGAATAGCATACGAATGTGGCCCAAAAGTATTATTCGCCGACTACATTGCTACCGTATCTCAACTCGATTAACTCTTTTCTCCGCCCAAGGCTCAACCGTATTGTTGCTCGGTCTGGTTGACGATATGGTACGCCCTTTAAAAGGAAATAGCGATCCTCCCGGAAACTCTTGTTAACTGCTGGAAGGCCTAAATCAGGACTTCGGATTAGGAACCGGAAAGGGAATTAGAAGCGGCTTAGGCACGTTTCCCTGGATTTTATCTCTTTTGTGAAGGAGCACACTGCGTGAAATCGGTCCTTGCAGGAGAAACGAATTGTCATCGCAACTGAGATTGCTTTTTACTTTGTTCTACACATGAGGAATACCTTCTTGGAATATACCTTGAAAAACTCAGTCATTGTGGAACGCTTCACGTATAGATTTATATCATTATCATATTTTTTACTTGAAAATACTCATTACCAGAAACCCGAGGCACTGACAGGTACGCCAATTCCACACGTTTCCCCAAACGAAAGAAATCGTGTTGGGGCAAAACTATAGTTTTGGGAGTGGAGCATGGCCGTAATTCATTCTGGAAAATTATCTTTCCAGTGAGGAATAGTCGGCTCATTTAACAACGTCGGCCGACGAGCTTATGAGTCGAGTTTGACTTATTACTTTCCCTACGAAAGTAATTAACACGCTCTGAAGTTAAATGACCCAGTTCCCGAGGCGACGTCCTTGCTGTTTGAGATGAGAAGTTTTTAACAAGATACTCTCCTACCGGATTAGGGAACTGTGCCTAAAACAAGTGTCACACTTTTAATAAGGGTGGTTAACCGTTAGTGATGGCGGAAATTAATTATGCTTCAAAAAGCTATCTACATCTTGATTACGTGACAGTTCGCTGATATTTGCTCCTTTTTAAAGCACGGAATCGGTTTTCAGGGTATTCAAGGTATCTTCTAGTATATTATGAATGCTAGAAAAAGAGAATCGAGTACTTAGGGTGTAGACTAAACAACTAACTAGATACCTACCTCTCAATTAAATTCATTAATGACTACCGAACTACTACAATCCCCAGGCGAGTTATTGGTCAAACAGTGGTCCAAGGAAGAACCAATAGCCAGCAAACAGAAAAAGGTGAATAAATCACTAATCCCCAAAAAAAGCGAAAGATGAAAATCAAAGTAACATTATTTTTTCACACTTTTTTCCAACCTTTTTATCCCGGGACTTGAAAAGGGCCTGCTATTCCCCAAGCGGGTATTACTCAACTTGGCACAAATCCCTCGACTTGGAAACATCCTGGAAATAGTAATAACACAGCTTTTTCAGGGCCTGCCAACCAGAGGAAGGCCTGCCCAGAATATAACCCTCGTATCCCCAAAGGCACGTTCAGGAAAATACAGCTGCTTGATAGACTGGTGAAATGAACAGGTGACCCAAATATGACGCAGGCCGCCGAGCACTCACGTCGCAAACATCACAAGCTGATTTAACTTTCATGTTTTTGCTGCGAAGGGGACTGAGAGGCGTATAAGAATACCGCCATCCCGAAAGTACCTACTGCGGGCAAAATGAATACAAAAATTACGTTGAATATTGTACGCCGATGTCTGCAGAACCAGACAACCTCACAGACATCCAGAAAGCTATCCTGATTGATTAAGAAAAACACTTAGGCTCTCTTGGCACGACTCGTAAACTGGCAAATATCAATAATTTCTGCAGCCAGTCAGTCTTTAGAGACGTTTTTTCTTTTTAGTTACCCGATAGTTACAGTTGGGAGCAACAGTAAAGTCAAATCCACTTTTCGAAACTATTTCATTTCTTACGTCGTACTGCGAGTACAATAATTTTGAGAGCATTAAGTTTGGACTACATTTTCCTTTGGTGAGAAAATTGATATACGATCGACGTTTTATGCTTCGAATTTCTGTTATCTATACCAACCCCAAGATTGAGTTGCAACAATTTGAAATATTTTGATGTTCGATTACGTTTACCTATTATTTACTACAACTGGCCTGTCGCATCTTCTATCATTGTTTCGTACTCAACTACTATTCTAATAGTCTTCAGTTCTACTATAATAGTAGCTGTAGATCCCAATTGACATAAATGGACGAGGGGTCTGTTTCGATTCGCTCATTTTCAATTAGGAAGAAATGGTTTTATACCAATGAATAACTTCCACCAGCCTGAGCCAATATGGCTTGCCCACTCCATAACGTGAAATACATTTACGCGATTTTCCCGAATAACAATTTCGCAGAATTTCCCGCGGATTTCCCTTCCAACGGATCCGTTCAATACTTCAGCAGATCATCGTTAGTCGAAAGGATAGCGCCAATCAATCAAGATTTCAGCCTATTTGAAATGGTTTCGAATTCAGCGAACTGGCTATACGATTAGTCAATGAACTGAATGACGTTGCACACGGGGTCGACGTGGATGTCGACGGTTTAAATCCTGCGGGTTCTCTCCAGTCTCAATTCACCGGGACCGTCGAACTAATTAAAATATGAGGCCGGGGGGTCTGCAGAACAGGGATGTTCTTCAGCCATTTATCGGACCTGCCCTTTGTGTATCGTCTCTCGTACAATTACGCCACCCTATGCTGGCAAAGGGAACCTGTTTAATGGAAACGTATTCAATAGCTTCGTCCCTCAGGCGGGGCAGAATTATTAACGACTTTTCAACGTTACGGCTGTTATCGGATTGCGTTATTTTGCGCATTCGCTGTCCTCCGTAAATTATAGTAGACCCCGAATACCTTTCAAGATTGAATGAGGCAATTGATGGCTGTGGAAGGTATTAATGGTTTTCTCTTTGAGGCGAAAAGAGCCGAACGGAAATTGGCCGTTGTTTTTTGGTGTTTGGACAGTTGTCCGCTGATTTCCTTGGATTGATTTTCAGTGAATTGGGCAGCAAACTCTGGCTTATGTCGCTAAGGCGGCAATAGAACTATAATTTATATAGGATTTTAATTAGAAGG
The DNA here is from genome assembly GCA_036186465.1 of Nesidiocoris tenuis. NCBI lineage: Eukaryota > Metazoa > Arthropoda > Insecta > Hemiptera > Miridae > Nesidiocoris > Nesidiocoris tenuis. The sequence goes on along the minus strand of AP028909.1, from coordinate 14,305,801 downwards.
CATAGGTATTAAGTACCTAAATTGCAAATTATGATTATTGAAAATCTGAAATCAAAAATCGGATCGGAGCTTCAGAAAAAACTTGCATTTATACACTTTTAATCAGAATCACATCCTGAACAAGACATCCGTAAGTCCGTGAGTATTTGGAAATCGTCATGCCTCCCTCAATGCCTATTACAGCGTTCAACCGGAATTTGAATTACTTTCAATTTTTCTTATATACCTATTAGGTACCTTGCACTTTTATTGTTTTCTATTTTATTTTTTCCTGGTCACTAAGCTGGACCGATTTGAGCGTTCCTGGTCTAAAAATCTTAGTTTTACCTACCTTGAATAATACGAGGATATTTTATGTTCCGATAACTATACTTATTTTGATTTTAGACAAGTTTTGACATTTCAGTCGTGAATTTCTCGACACTTTTTTATCCAAACAGCCTCCAAAGTAGTCAAAATATAATCAAATTGATTAAAAAATTTGCGTTTCAAAATATGGAAGTATTGTGTGTAATCTACGCGCTATTCAAGTCGTAGCAACAAAGTAGCTCGAGATTTCGTGTGGAATACTGCTTATGGGATTAGAAAAAATGAAAATTTTAGAAACATGCTCAATTTATCATTGGACCCCATCATTTTTCTTGAAAGCGAACCTAAGTTAGGGTAACACGGCAACACAAACGGACGACATTCCACGAGCGCGTTACAATGTTTGCGAAGAAAACTCGCGGACTCCAAAAGGAATAACACAAGAGCTCACTTATTGCACGGTGGTTGCCTCGACCTCGAGGTTTATTTTGTAAAGAGAGTGCTCCCGACGTTTCGCCCATTGAAGAATCCACATGACCGGTAAACGGAAATAGCGAAAAAGGTGGTCTTTCGATCTAAGGTGGTCAACTTGGCTGAGAAAAGAAAGAAACGGTTCCGTTGATTGAGGCTCCTTCCCCCTTTGCTGTGTTGGACTGGGGATGGCCGGATCTGAGCTCAGGAACCCGAAGAACTCAATTCCCAGCCCTGCGCTTGCCCCAGGGCCGACCCTACAAATATTTGCCTCCTGTCTCGTCTGAAGAAACTAGTGCGATGCGAAGCTCAAAAGCGAATGCTGTTACCCATTAATACTACTTTACCGTTTAAGGGTAAATGCTTAGAGGGAACGATACCCCATCGCGCAATGGCTCTTTCCATTGGCTAATTTTGCAGTTGGTTATGTCGAAAGACCAGCATAACCCTGCATGTATTCCAGGAAAAATGAAAAACGTTCTTCCTGTGAACCATTAAAATCCCAGAATTACCCTTGATGCACCAGAGTAGTTCCCGACTGAAAATATGATCGAACGTATAGGAGGGGCCCTAAGTATACCTACTCTACAGGAATTGGATGACAAAGTCCCGTTTCCAGGGCTGGAGTCGCTTCAAAGGTTCTCCCACCGAGCTCCTCATTAAAACGACGGAAGAATTCTTACCAATCGACAAAAGTTACGCCGGCAACATCGGTCCCAAGTTCTGTACATGAGTGAAGTTCCTACAACTTAGGTGGAAGTTCATTTTTGACGTATACCCGTCAGAAGTTTCTTTCAGCGGAAAGTTGCCCTTCTTAAATCATCCTGCTGAAGCTCGGACGAGCCTCTTTCCCATCCGGCCTGTCATGAGAACTCTGCCGCTTTCAGGTTCCTATCGTACCTACTCCTTAATCGAAGTTTCCTAGACGATTTCAGAAGTGTTCCCAACATTGAGCACATCAACATGACGCAACCACCTTAGCGTTTTAATATTTCTCGATCCATGAAGAACAATCCTAGGACGTACCCATAACTACGCACAGTACAAACGCCTCTCAATCGGAAGGCAGTATTTACAGATGTTCGACCCAAGAAACATGCAGTTCGTCAACGGATTGGGAATAAGGTATTTTGACCTATTTGAGATCCTCGACACGCAACAGCAATCTATAGAAACGGCGATTGGTGCAAAAATAATTGCGACGCCAACGGAAATGCGAAGAAAATCAGTTTTTTTGTATTTCTGGCAATTTAGCGAGCGATGAAATACAGCGATGAATTCACCAGTCACTGTTTCTGTGGATTGCTGCAGTCGAATTTGGGAAAATCATATTTGTTTCATCATTAAAGTAAGAATCATTAAGTAAGAATCTAGACGATTTTGCGTTTGGGGTAATAGTTGCTGAGAAAAGACCATTTTCACAAGGTTATTCCAAGTTTACAACCTTCAAACAGGATGCCCCAAAGTGAAAATGTTGCGCATTTTATCCGTCTATTTCAAAAAACAAACTTTCTGTTCCCATACTTTTAAATCGGGAATACTACACTCCATGCACATTATATATAATGTGCTCTATAGATGTGATCTATAGATCTCTGTAAAGGCCGTATCAGACGTCAGACCGTTCTCCTTCCCATTCCACGGATAGACATACAGACCCTATACTCTGATTGGCTGATTCTTCTTTTTGGCTGATCCTGATCTTCTTTTTGGCGCACCTGCATCAATGTTTCCTATCGATTTTATCTATAGAACTTTGTTTCATGGAAAAACTATCAATGAATTTGCATGTTAAAATTAGGCAAAAATCGGTCTGTTAAACGATGAGGGAAACGGTCTGACGTGTGATACGGCCTTAAAGGGCTACACAGGGAAGATCTTCCTCCGTGCATGCCTTCCAGCCATTCAGGCAAACCTTGATGATTTCGAGGTATGCTTGGAATGCTGATAATAAGGTAGGTATGCCTCTCTACCAATTGGAGTGCACTCCAATTCCGGCATGCGAATCTGGTCCATTCGCTCGTTCAACTCGGACTCGTATATAAAGGGTGAAATTACTCACCGCCTGCCGGACGGGAGGCCAAAAACCGGCCAATTCCCCCGAATACATTTCTTCTCCCAAGCGAAATATAAGAGTGTTTTCCTATTATCGGGCTAACTGCTCCTGGACCCGAACGCGTACTCATTCGTAGTGATTTATCGCTCAATTAAAGTGGGATAGGCGGCCTGCAGTTGCAAATAACCGTAATATCATCGTTCAACAGAAATTGTGGATGTGGGAACTGCTGCTGGGAGAAAACGGCGGATGGCGAGGTCCACGAGCGCCCTACGTCAATAGCGAGGGCTCCAGCCGTTATTTGTAATCTCTCCACGAGACGAGGTCGCGCCAAGCTCAGTTGGCCAACGGATGGGATTTCACTGCGGCTCCGTTCACATAGCAACATAATACTGTTCTATTCGGATTAATGAGAATGAATCAAGTTCGAGCAGAAGATTAAGATTGAATTTAACTTGCAACATTTTTCAGGAGTCAACCACGGTGTAACGGTTGCCCAACACAATTAAAATAAGTAACCGGATACGACAAATCTTCGATTAAGCGGCAGCATGCTTTAACTCAATTTTTGGCCAAATCGAATTAGACCTTATTCATACGGTAAAACGATGCTGTTTATCCATGTCCGTGGTCAGAATTGAGGAAAATCAGATGCTCACAATGCTGTGGCTAGTTTTGTCCCAAACGATACAGACATGGCGTTGAGGGAATGTGATTGGTCGAGGTGGCGTCGGGGTTGAACCAGAGAAATTTTATTGGAGTATCCAAGCCACGCTCCCATCTCCATTCTTCTCTAACTACCAGAAATTGAAACAGTTTTTTGGGTCTCCTGTAAAGTTGGGAAAACTGAGTTAAAGCAAGTTGACGCTCAAGCGACGAAATTCCACGTCATCCAGTCTTAAACTTCATTCGAACGATCAGTGGATGGTGCTTGGACTAAGACTAGTATGGCAATATGTATAATGTGCCTCCACAGAAAATGCAATCCTTCAAAATTTTCCTATATTTTTATTTAAGATGATTTGTGTCTCATCTACAGCAAGAAGGTCGGGGAGAGTGGTAAAAACGCTCTTTTCCTTTGTAGGGGTTGTATAAAACTACGAAAAAATTGGTTGGTTTCACCGAACATGTCTTGTAGCCATCTGAAATGATGGTACCCTCTCTGCGTTAGACAGAAACACTAGTGAGCAATCCTCATCAATATCAGGGCAAAATCTGTAAACTCAGTTCCTATTGTAATCTCAACCCAATAACTAGGAGCTGAAATGTCGAATAAAACAATCGTGGCGGTGCAAACATACGAGTATACTGCAGCGTTATTGGAGTAAAAGAATTTGCTTCGATTTATTCACAATATGGAAAAAAGGTTTCAGGCTAATCTTTCAAAATTACAAATTGAATTTTTCCATTCCGAGGCAAATAAACTTGTCAATGGTGGACGAGATTCGCAGCTTTATTTTAATATAATGGCCGAGAACTTGAAATATCACCTTTCACAATATTTTTATACAATTTCGCTCCGGTCTTGAAAAATACCTATGTTGTACAGAAGAAGGGATGCTTTTCTGAAGTCCCGGGCCCATTATATTACGGCTTCGAAAGATAAATATGTTTTCCAGGACGCGCGGTATAGTGGTTTCCCACGCACAGGATATAACCTCGAGCCCGACGGCATCGCCCCTTCTTAATGGATTATCCCATCCATTTGGACCCCCGTAAACGTGGTCAAAGGCTTTCCACTCCAGCGAAAGACGCCTCATCTTGTATCGGCTCGTCCCGGTGGAAAGGATTATTGCACATGCTCAAGAGCGATTCCACCGAAAGATTGGTACCGAGCATCGCCGAGGCAGATGGAAATGGATATTACCATTGGAGGTGGAGATAGCTGGAAGGTGGACATTGAGGGAGAATTTCCTGGGGCCAAAATACCTAGTTAAAATTCATTTTTGTAACAAAAATTTTAGCTGCTCACCAAAAATCAGCCAGCAATCAACAAGACATTGTAATATTTTTAGGTCAAAATGCTGCCTGCCTGTTATAATTGGCACTAATGTTCTTGTAGTGTTACTACTCAACCGACGGAGGAATAATGCTTCAACCTTTTTGAGGAACAAGGCCAAAGTGATCCCGGACTTGGTTCCGCCCCCTCTCCACCGAAACTCTGGGGCCACGTCGCCCTCGTCCCTCAAACATGCAAAGTACGTACTTGCTCGCTTAATAAGCAACTGCGTCTGCCATCAAGCTCATACATTGGATTACAGTATTGAACGATGGAACGCCTGTTTCCTCGTCAAGTTTCAATTCAGAACCCGTCCAAGAAGGAGACCGTCACGCTAAATTGAAATCTTTTCTTACATTGTCTCGCGGAGTATTCGCGGGCTTCGGCGTTCGGCCTCGGGTGCTTTTGGAATATGAAATGGCAGAGCGACATTCCATGAAAGTAAATGGTGGAATCACGGGCCAACGTTTGCACAGGGAAGGTTGATAACATTTTGCCCTTTGCCTCTTGAAGAGGCCGAGCATCTAGCCATGGTGAGCATTGCTGTTGTTGTAATAAGGTTGCTGGGACCGACATAATTATTCCGTTCAGCTCCCAAGTGGAGCTCTTGTTGCGCCATTCGTTCGGGGTCCAACCTCTGCAGTAGCTACTTCCAACGAGCACGTAACCGAGTCTATCTCCGGAAGAAGGAAAACGGTCCTGCGACCCAGAGGGCAACAGCTTTTCAAACTGGCAAGTAAATTGAACGTCGAGAAACTGTGACACAGGAGAAAGTTCCACACGAAAATACTGAATGTATGTGTCAAGTAAGTTGATGTCCCCCGTCGGGAAAGGTCCAAAAGTTGGGAAACAGTTCTCGTAAAAGCGACCAGACGACCCGGGGAAAGCGAAAAAGTGAATTACTCGACGGATCAGTCTGTCGTCGTCGGATTCATCGATGGATTGAAAATGTTGCCTTTCGAAGTGGAAATTGATAATATCGTTAGTGAACTTGTTGACTGTTTGTAAACAATCAACCTATCAATATTTCAGCACGAGGAACACTTTCACCTTTGAAATTTATCGGATTGTAAGATTTATCGACTCGTTTGTTTCTGTTGGTAGATTTGTTTGATAGATACGTGACCAACAGTAACATACGAGTTTGTAACGTTAACGAGTGGAGAAATCCTTGATGATAGTGGCCCTGAGAACATGTAAAAACCGAGATTTTTGGTGATTTAGAAAATGGCCCAAAATTACGATTGGTTGATCCCAGATAACGTTGAATTTCGTCATCTTCAAGGAGGGTCCAATTTTTTCGCCCTTAATGATGATCTCAGCACGTTGGGATCTAATAACTATTTCCCGGAACTTTAGGTGACATGAGGCTAAGCCTTGCACCCCTCTCCCACTTGGTCGGTATTGACGTCAAGGGTCTCATCCTCGCCAAGCCGTGCCTTGCTGTGGCCGTAATGAAGACGGAGTAGCAGCGGGTCTCTCCGCCTACTTCCTCAACAATGCGGCTCACTTTCATAGTTGAGCGGTGGCGAAGGCTTCGCTTTCGAGAGTAAGGCCCAGGAGGAATGGGGGAAGTGCGGATGCTGAGCTCCCTGGATGCTGGGATCCTTGAATGCTGGATGTCGAGGAAGCGAACGTGATAAACTAGTTAGCAGTCTCCAAGGCTGTCTCATCGTCGGAGGCATATAATTAAATATATACCCACCTAACAACCCTCTCGTCTTACCAGCATCGCGAAATTCTTGTCAACTATAGTCTACACAGCCTCCTCTGAGGTTCCTCGTTACCGGGTTATTAGCAAAAATGATGGATCGAGTCTTATTCGGATAATAATAAAATAAATTATAATTATTTCTTATGAAGCTTTCAGAAACTCCGAGAATATTAACAGCAAGGTTTAATGGGGTTTTCGAAGAATTCTCAGAGCAACCAGTGAACTAGACCTAAGCCTTGGAACATCAGAAGATTCTATTCAAGTTTAGCTTTGTAAGACCTCTAGAGGTGTATTCGATAACGGTACACCCGCAACGAGCATAAAGTTGGTCGATTTCCGCAAAAAGGAAACCTGTCCCGGAGCTGCGGAGGCCACAACTTTTCAGACTGACAAAAGGAAATTGAACGAACGGGGACTGCGGTTTGCAAGTTGAAAACGATAGGTTCGTATGGTACATGAAAGCGTTAACAAAGTTTCTGTTCCTTGGTTTGAAAACCAGTCACCGAGTTAGTTTTAACGAAAAGTCCACAAGTGTAGTTTCAAAATTCATAAATCTCACCGGAATAGCTATGAGGTATTTAAATTGCAGGTAAATTAGGTTATGACGCGAAAAAAATCGAACTTTTCTGTCTACGGCGGATTGAAATCAAACAATGACAGTATGTACTGCGACAGAGTGTAAAACAACATAGCCAGATCAAATATATTTCGACAATGGTAACTCAAAAATCTCGCAAATTAATTCTAACTTCCCGAAATCCAGCATCATTTGATTGTTTGTACTATTGAGATTACCGATTTTGTTCTTGGCCCAGGCTGATTGAAATTTACTTACAGTTGCGTACAAATACCGACTCCGAGCACCATTTTATTGATGTTAGGCAAAAACGGAAATTGACGCACACTCGAAAGCTCTGCCCGAAAGTAAACCGACTTTTGGCACAATCAAGACGCAAAAGTCATCGCACAGGGAACCGTAAACCTCGAGGGGGGAAGTGGATGTTTGAAATTCAGTTCCAACCTCGTTTAGCAATCAATCCAATGATTCTGTAAGGAAAGGATGGAAAGGAGGAGTAACTCGGGGGAAATGGGAATCGGCAGACGTGAAACGGCGGGTTAATATTTGAACGTTGGCGCAGACTTACAAGGAGGAACGTTATTGAGGCGATGACTGAAGACTGCCTCGAGCACGAGCTGAAAGTCGCGAACTTTTGAATTCGACCAAGACTACCTATATTCTTTCGAAGCCAAACATGTGAGAGCAAAGACACGAGCGAATCGCAGAAATGCGAATGTTCCGGTTAAATGATCATACGTAAGTAACTAAAACTCATAATCGAAATCGAAGTCAAACTCACAATGAAACAGATACTCAAACTCATAAGCGAAATCGAAGTCAAAGTCATAATCGAAATCGAAGTCAAAGTCACAATTAAACAGAAACTCAAACTCGCAAACAAAATCGAAGTCAAACTCACAATGAAAAAGAAACTCAAACTCATAATCGAAATCGAAGTCAAACTCACAATGAAACAGAAACTTAAAGTCATGATCGAAATCGAAGTCAAACTCACTATGAAACAGAAACTCAAAGTCATAATCGAAATCGAAGTCAAACTCACAATGAAAAAGAAACTGAAACTCATAATCGAAATCGAAGACAAACTCGCAATGGAACAGAAACTCCAACTCATAATCGAGATCGAAGTCAAACTCACAATGAAACAGATACTCAAACTAAGAATCAGAATCGAAGTCAAACTCACAATGAAACAGCAACTCCAACTCATAATCGAAATCGAAGTCAAACTCACAATGAAAAAGAAACTCAAACTCATAATCGAAATCGAAGTCAAACTCGCAATGGAACAGAAACTCCAACTCGCAATCAAAATCGAAGTCAAACTCACAATGAAACGCAACTCCAACTCATATCGAAATCGAAGTCAAACTCACCATGAAACAGAAACACAAACTCATAATCGAAATCGAAGTCAAAGTCACAATGAAACAGAAACTCGAACTTGCAAACAAAATCGAAGTCAAACTCATAATGGAATAGAAACTCTTACTCGCAATCAAAATCGAAGTCAAACTCACAATGAAACGCAACTCCAACTCATATCGAAATCGAAGTCAAACTCACCATGAAACAGAAACACAAACTCATAATCGAAATCGAAGTCAAAGTCACAATGAAACAGAAACTCGAACTTGCAAACCAAATCGAAGTCAAACTCATAATGGAATAGAAACTCTTACTCGCAATCAAAATCGAAGTCAAACTCATAATCGAAATCGAAGTCAAAGTCACAATTAAACAGAAACTCAAACTCATAATCGAAATCGAAGTCAAACTCACAATGAAACAGATACTCAAACTCAGAATCAAAATCGAAGTCAAACTCACAATGAAAAAGAAACTCAAACTCATAATCGAAATCGAAGTCAAACTCATAATCGAAACCGAAGTCAAAGTCACAATGAAACAGAAACTCGAACTTGCAAACAAAATCGAAGTCAAACTCATAATGGAACAGAAACACTAAATCGAAGTCGAACTCACAATGAACCAAAAACTCACTCTCATGATTGAAATCTTAGTTAAACTCACGACAAAACTTTCTGAAGGAAATTCAAACTCATAGTCAAACTCGTAATCGAACTAACAATGAATCAGAAACTTAAACTCATAATCAAAATCGAAGTCAAACTCAAAATGAAACAGAAACTCCAACTCCTAATCGAAATCGAAGTCAAACTCACAATGAAACAGAAACTCCAACTCACAATCGAAATCGAAGTCAAACTCGCAATGAAACAGAAACTCCAACTCAATATCAAAATCAAAGTCAAACTCACAATGAAACAGCAACTCCAACTCATAATCGAAATCGAAGTCAAACTCACAATGAAACAGAAACACAAACTCATAATCGAAATCGAAGTCAAAGTCACAATGAAACAGAAACTCAAACTCATAATCGAAATCGAAGTCAAACTCACAATGAAACAGAAACACAAACTCATAATCGAAATCGAAGTCAAAGTCACAATGAAACAGAAACTCGAAGTTGAGTTTGATCACGAGTTTTTGTTTAATTTTGAATTTGGCTTGGATTTCGATTAAGAGTTTAAGTTTCGGTTTCATTGTAAGTTTGACTTCGATTTCGATTATGAGTTTGAGTTTCATTGCAAGTTCGAGTTCAAGTTTGATTATGCGTTTGAGTTACTGTTTCATTGTGAGTTCGACTTCGAATTTGACCATGAGTTTGAGTTTCAGTTTCGTCGTGAGTTTGACTTCGATTTCGATTATGAGTTTGTGTTTCTGTTTCATTGTGAGTTTGACTTCGATTTCGATTATGAGTTGGAGTTGCTGTTTCATTGTGAGTTTGACTTCGATTTTGATATTGAGTTTGAGTTTCTGTTTCACTGTGACTTTGACTTCGATTTCGATTATGAGTTTGTGTTTCTGTTTCATTGTGAGTTTGACTTCGAATTCGCTTATGAGTTTGAGTTTCTGTTTCATTGTGACTTTGACTTCGATTTCGATTATGAGTTTGTGTTTCTGTTTCATTGTGAGTTTGACTTCGAATTCGCTTATGAGTTTGAGTTTCTGTTTCATTGTGACTTTGACTTCGATTTCGATTATGAGTTTGTGTTTCTGTTTCATTGTGAGTTTGACTTCGATTTCGATTAGGAGTTGGAGTTTCTGTTTCATTTTGAGTTTGACTTCGATTTTGATATTGAGTTGGAGTTTCTGTTTCATTGCGAGTTTGACTTCGATTTCGATTGTGAGTTGGAGTTTCTGTTTCATTGTGAGTTTGACTTCGATTTCGATTAGGAGTTGGAGTTTCTGTTTCATTTTGAGTTTGACTTCGATTTCGATTAGGAGTTGGAGTTTCTGTTTCATTGTGACTTTGACTTCGATTTCGATTATGATTTTGTGTTTCTGTTTCATTGTGAGTTTGACTTCGAATTCGCTTATGAGTTGGAGTTTCTGTTTCATTGCGAGTTTGACTTCGATTTCGATTGTGAGTTGGAGTTTCTGTTTCATTGTGAGTTTGACTTCGATTTCGATTAGGAGTTGGAGTTTCTGTTTCATTTTGAGTTTGACTTCGATTTTGATATTGAGTTTGAGTTTCTGTTTCATTGTGACTTTGACTTCGATTTCGATTATGAGTTTGAGTTTCTGTTTCATTGTGACTTTGACTTCGATTTCGATTATGAGTTTGTGTTTCTGTTTCATTGTGAGTTTGACTTCGAATTCGCTTATGAGTTTGAGTTTCTGTTTCACTGTGACTTTGACTTCGATTTCGATTATGAGTTTGTGTTTCCGTTTCATTGTGAGTTTGACTTCGATTTCGATTAGGAGTTGGAGTTTCTGTTTCATTGTGACTTTGACTTCGATTTCGATTATGAGTTTGTGTTTCTGTTTCATTGTGAGTTTGACTTCGAATTCGCTTATGAGTTGGAGTTTCTGTTTCATTGCGAGTTTGACTTCGATTTCGATTGTGAGTTGGAGTTTCTGTTTCATTGTGAGTTTGACTTCGATTTCGATTAGGAGTTGGAGTTTCTGTTTCATTTTGAGTTTGACTTCGATTTTGATTATGAGTTTAAGTTTCTGATTCATTGTTAGTTCGATTACGAGTTTGACTATGAGTTTGAATTTCCTTCAGAAAGTTTTGTCGTGAGTTTAACTTAGATTTCAATCATGAGAGTGAGTTTTTGGTTCATTGTGAGTTCGACTTCGATTTAGTGTTTTTGTTTCATTTTGAGTTCGACTCCTAACTTGACTATGGCCCGTATTCACATCACTTCCTAAGCTTTAGGGGCCGTCCTAAGGAGGGCTCCTATACGAAAAACCGTTTCATGAAGCTTCCTAAAGGGGCTTAGGAGCGCCGAAACTTGAGGGAGCCTTTTCCTGAGGGCCCCTTTTCGTTAGGTAGCAATCGGGCTGCCTTTGGGCCCGAAAGGGGGCCTTACTCGGTTTTTCACTTCACCAGACGGCAGCCATCTTGCATTCCCAGTGTAAACAAACCGCGAATTTATCTTCCGATCGCTCATCCATTTCGTTCCATTCAGTTTAATTATTTATTTTTCTTCGTCGCGGATGATTTCATCGAATTTGTGCGAGGAAATCAAGATAAAAACATTTCCAATGGTCTGAGAGCGCCTCTGGACAAAAGACAGCAATCGTGTACCTTCGTTTCGTTACGTGTATTTTTTCGGAGCTCTTCGGACGATTCTGGTAAGTGCTCATAATAATATTATGGGAATATTATTCATTCAAATAATGGGTAGTTATTCCTCATTAGGAGTTTAGAATTCTAAAAAAAAGTAGGTAAGGAGTAGATACATAGATCAGGCGCATCAGCGGTTTAGCTAACCCAGAAGTAGGCAATACCTACGAGTTTCATGTTCTTCTGCTGGTTCCAAGTAATATATTAAGTACTCAGTATTCAAAACCCTAATCTAATGCCTTCGGTTGTAGTACTGACTGTTGTAGAGTCAGATTACAGTTGGCTGTTTTTCACGAAATCGGCACCTCCATGCTAGTTAGGTAATGGTTTTCTCTGACTCCCATTTTTCAAATTTCGCTCGTTTTATTTCAGGTGAATACTAGCGATGATGATTGATGGGTCCGTCGGCAGCGCACGAATGATTTGAAATCTCTGGACGCACAAGTTCCTGAGCTGAAGCGAAGAGGTTCTCAGAGGGTACCCCTGGTTAAGCTACAGTGAAGCACCCCACACCCATAAAAATGTACATTTACCATCAGAAATAAGCCTCTTGTATTGTTTTGTATCTTGTATCGATCCAGGGGTACGGTACCTACGCTTAAAGCCGAATTTATTGCGTGGCATGATGCGAGTTATTGTAAAATAAATTAATTTATCCAGTATTCGTCTTGATAGTACCTTGCCTAATTCCATTATTGGGAAATTCCGGTGTTCTTTCATCAAGTCAATGATTAACCTGTGCAATCACTAAGACAAACAAGAGCAGCAAAAGATAATTTATGTTCATACCTAGGTACCTACTTGATGGATTTCTTACTAGAAAATTTCTAGTCATCATCTAGTCATCAATCTATTCTCAATCAATCAATTCTAGTCAGCAATCATTTAATGATGAAAAAGCTCCAAAATAGCCGCAACTATGCAAAGTCCTGCAAACTGTTCCATTTTGACCAGGATTATTGTGGAAAAAAAAGATTTATGATCAGACGTTTATTTTTCACTCATGAGTACAGTAAGTAAGTAGGTACTTAATTAGGTATGTAAATAATTACAGGTGTTCACAATGCTTTTCAACGTAAAACCGCAAAACAGTGGTCATTGCATTCTGCCAGTTCAGTAGGTACACGATTCTTTGGAGATGAATATTTCGGGCTTCCGCGTTCAGATGTATGAAATACTTCGCATTCTTTTCGATTGGCAGTAATTTTTGATTAGGTACCCTGTAACGAGAACTACACCAGAATTTCTCCAAGATCACTGAAATTAGGACGAAAAACACAAGTTCCATTATAGATGATCAAGAAGTGATCGAAAAATAACTTGTTTGTTTACATTCCAAAATTAAATGCCCAAAAAAACTTTTGTTGTTGTATAACTTACCTCTTTTACTGACATGGTAGACATAAATGTTGTCAAAAATAGTAAAATCGCATGCGATTGCTGTGTGAACGCGGCTTGAAGTGCGGATTTTTATAAGCTCCGTGGCGTCACTTTTGAAATTTCGAAAGGGGGCCTCCCACTGTAAGGCCCCCTTTCCGAGAAGCTAGGAGAGTTCATGAATAACGTTTTTCAAAGGAGGCGTCCTATATGTTAAGGGGGCCTCCAAGTAGGAGGCGTCCTAAGAAGCCAGATAGGAAGTGATGTGAATACGGGCCTATGAGTTTGAGTTTCTGTTTCATTGTGTGTTTGTCTTCGAAGAGAAGAAGAAGAAGAAGAAGAAGAAGAAGAGTTTATTTGTATAAAGCCAATAAGGCCATTACAATGGTTGGCAAGAATTCAAATAGGCACAAATGTGGAAGCAAAATAAACATTTTCCTGTAGGAGAAAATAATACCTAAACTATAAATATTAAACATTGGCGTTTTCCTTTTTTTTCTGTTTCTGAAGTAAGCTGGTAGGTGCCAGATATTGGTGAAAAAACTGAAGTTCTTCAGAAAACCGCTCCTTCTGAGACCACGAAGGCTCTGAGCCTGAGGGCCGTCTGCAGGAAGCCAATCAAACTTGCAGGGCTCGCGGCAGTCATGGCTAGCGTCAACTGGCCCTCGGAGAGCGTGCAGCCACCCAAGAATCGGCGCCTCTCGGCCCGAAACACTGCGCACTCCGCGATCAGGTGCTCCAAAGTGTCTGGCCTCGGCATGTCACAAACTTGGCAGGTCCGATCCGCTGTGAACTTTATGCAGAGCTTGTTCAGGTATACCCGGCAGAAGTGGCGACCTGCCAGTCTAGTCTGAGCCAGAAGCCGTTTAGCGTATAGTGGGAGGGCAGCCACAAGGTACGGACAGCATTTACCCTCCCGGCTGCCTCCGTTTCTTGGTACTCGGTTGAAGGAGGATCGAGCCGCTCCCTCAACGTCCTCCAGGCGGAGGGCGCGCTCCAGCCTCCCCTCAAGGAGCTCTCGCTGCTGCTTCAGTCGGGCACAATCCTGCGGTTCCAAGAGACCCTCGCAGCCCGCCTGAGCGAGCAGCTGCCTGAACTGCAGCACCCAGTTATAGCGGGGATCGGCCAACGAAGTTTCAAGCTCCAGAAGCCTGTTGAAACAAATTTTGGGAAGCCGCTCATTGCCCATACCTTGGATTTTCACGAACCAGCCGAACATACGCTTCCCGATCTGCAGCTTGAGGTGGGTAAGCCCCAGCTCAGCCCTGACGAGGTAGTCCGGCGTGTTCCACCCTAGGCCCAGCAACGATTTGTACGCTCTTACCTGAACCCTTTCGAGCAACTCCCCGTGGCAAAAACCCCATGCTTCTGCAGCGTATAGGGCTGTGCTCGCTATTACTGCCGAGAAAAGCGTCTTCCATGTAGAGGGCGTATTTGCCTGGGACCTAAAAATGATCGGCCAGACACTTTTGTAAGCCGCTATTCCCTTCTTAACGGCCAATTTGGCTTGCCGTGTAAACAAGCCTGAGGAGGAGAACTCGACGCCTAGGAAGGAAGCCGATTTAACGACCTCAAGCTGCTCCGTGCCATAAGGGAAGTTGTACTTCTTTTGTCGGCCCCCCTTCTGGAAAACCAGCACCTTCGACTTTTCGGCGTTGACCACAAGCTCGTTCACTGCGCAGTAATCCCAAAGAATTCGAAGGGCTTTCTTCATCTCCGCGAAGGATTCTGTCATAAGTACCAGGTCGTCGGCATAGAATAAACTGAGCAGGTCTACCTGATTGGTGATAGTGACTCCCTTAGCGCCCCGTTCAGCCATAAATTCGTCGAAGTCGGAGAGAAATAGGGCAAATAGCAGCGGTGATAAAGTATCGCCCTGCAAAATTCCTTCCCGGATCCTGTATGTTTTGGTTGATAACTCACCGATCCCGACCGAAAAAACAGCATTTTCATACAGGGAGCGAACCACGCGGACAAACCTGGCACTCACACCAAGTTGCGACAGCTTATTCCATAATAGCCCATGTGAAATGCTATCAAAGGCGCGTCGGAAGTCGACGAACGCTGCGAATAGTTTTCTACCAGGTTTTCGAGTAGCAATGCTAACAGCGCTGGCGAGGGTGAAGATCGAGTCAACCGTGCCCCGGCCTTTGCGAAACCCGTTCTGACTTTCGGGTAAAAGGGACCTGGCATCAGCAAAGACGAGGAGCCTGTTCCGTTTGTCTTCGATGTCGATTCTGAGTTTGAGTTTCTGTTTCATTGTGAGTGTGACACTTGATAGTTTGATAGTGAAAAATATAATTATGATATAATATTCGTGTTTTTAGTACTTATGTGAAGGAATCCCATAAATTTGGGGGGCGGGGGTGCCCCTCTCAGGTTCTGCCAGTTTCTGGACGCTGCCGGGCTAATGACCACTGTGGCAAATTGCCCAATTTCGCCACAAAAAACAAAAATCGAGCCATGCGATAAGATGAATTTATTCTGCTACCAAAGATACCTCTATCAAAGACCAGCCTGCACTAGAGGCGGAAGGACAGAAACAAGGAGCAACTGTAATATATATCCTTTGGTCGGCCTTTCAGCAGAATTCGCTTACCGGTGTAAGTAGCTCGTTTTGACCGAGTTAATTAAATGATCAAAAAGTCACGATGACGCTGGTGAAGCTTTGTATTCCGGCAAGTGGAAATGTTCTTCTTCGGTTTATTTACGTGCGCGAAAATGTTTCACAATCACTTCTCTCCGCCTACAATGCACAACATGGTGTTAGGGGTAACACAGAAATGCGGAAGACTCAAGGCCAGTTGAAGCGTATATAGAAAACCTTTGCTCCGTACGCCCCTAATGAGGACTCCCACATAGGAAAACGAGCGCATGCATTGATCGTTTCGACCGATCCCCATCAGAAAAAGCCTTTCGCTAAAATTCTGATTTAAACGGCAGAACTGCCATCGAAAGAGAGGTCTTTTGTCATGGCCTCCCATTCCCCGACCTACACCCCACCCCTTCTACCCTTGTCATCCGAAAAGGCTCGCTAATCGTCACGTCACGGGTTGCACTTCGTCAACTATTTGTCTCCATTTATCAACTCGCACTTCGGCGGGGGGTTTTGTTTCGAACGGTTTACTTCAGCGAAAAGACTACCTATGCCCGTTTCGATGAAAAGCTACACAAACGTCACACAAAGAGGAAAGTACTCTGATTGATGCCCGTGGATTGCTTTGGATGAAAAACAACGGAAAACAACGATGGAATTCAGGAGAAGGCAAAACTCGCGGAAACTGACTAAGGAGCTGTTGAATTAAAGTTGGATTTCTGGTAGAAGTGACCAAGCAATAAATTTTGGTAGCACATGAACCGTTTTTACATATTCTCACACGGGGCCCGTGGTGAAGGAAAAGAAATAGAGGCTAGCGCACGCACACACTATTGGCGGAGCTCAACTCTCAAGGTCAACTTTCAAACTCGCATTCAAATCTCATACTTAAACTCGACTCTCAAACTCAACTCTCAACTCAACTCCCGAACTCAACTCTCAATCTCAATCCACAAGCTCATCTCATAACCTCAAACCACTATCTCAACTTACAACCTTAGCTCAAAAACTCGACCCTCACACGCCACTCACAAACTCAACTTTTAAACTCAAATTCAACTCTCAAACTTCGACTCATCTATCGAATTCAAGTCACTAACTCAACCCACAAACTCAAACCACAATCTCTAATTACGATCGTAACTCAAAACGTCGACCTACAAACTCAACTTTCAAACTCGAACTCAACTCTCAAATTATATTCACAAACTCAACCCTCAAATTTACCTCACAAACTCAGCTGACAAACTTAAACTCAACTCTCAAATTTAACTCACTAACTGAACGTTCTAACTCAATTTACAAACTCAACTCTCAAACTCCACCCACGAACACAACTCAAAAACTCAACTTACAAACTCGCCTCTCAAACTCAGCTCCCAAATTCGTCTCACAAACTCTACATTCGAACTCGAACTCAACTCTCAAACTTGACTTTCGAACTCAACTCTAAAACTTAACTCACAAACTCAACTTACTCAACTTAATTTACGAATTCAACTCTCAAGCCCAAATATCAAACTCAACTCACAAACTCATCTTACAAAATGAGTTTTAAAGCTGAGTCCTTCTGTTGAGCTTGCGAGTTGCGTTTCTAAGTTTTGTTAGTGTTTTGAGTTTATGAGTTGAGTTGGTTAGTGAGCTGAGTTTTTGAGTTGAGTCTGATATTTGAGCCTAATAGTTAATTAAGAAAGGTGAGTTTTTAGGTTGAGTTTGTGAGTGGAGTTGGTAGGTCGAGTTTCTAAGTTGAGTGTGACAGTTAAGTTAGAGAGGTGGGCTTGGATGCTGAGTTTGTGAATTGAGTTGGTGGGTAGTTTTTCAAGTTTGTTATCTGGATTGCAGGTTGAATTTGTAAGCTAAGCTGGTGGGTTGAGTTTGCTAGTTAGTACTTGAATGAAACTGAAACAACCCCTCCCTCAAGAAAGTAATAATCAATTCATTATAAGTAACGTGAAGATATTGTAATCTTAGATAGACTATTGTAAAATCTAATTTTTTATTTCTACCTCCAAAGGAGAGTTTCAACCCGTAGTGGCTTCATGTATCGGTGAAAAGTTCATACGTCAGCAATTCAGTGCGATCTGCAGCCCGAAAAACAACATGAGAGGATTAGCCGTTCATTTGCGACGCGCAGACTCTTTCGGATGGAAACCGGCTGAGCAAAACCCATAGCTTGAGGGTGTTTGCTTAACTGTTTAGTTCCAGCGGTGGAACTTCACTGTGCAGTTTATCTACTGAAGGAAAAGCTCGAATCCTCAATCCTTTGCCATCAAATCTACCACTTATCAATGCCAGCAACCAAACGGCATTTCTACATCTCAAGCACAAAACGGCTCGCAGTAGAATCTAACAACGTAGATATTACGCCTAAAAAGGCCGGGTATTACAAATGGAAAATATTCCGTCAGCAATCCCATCAAGGGTGGGTTCACCAATTCAGTTTATTCGTCTAATATCCATTATTCGCAATAAAATAAAGGAAAGTCATAGTCTACTTTTCCAAGAAACTTATACTTATACGGAAAATGAGATTTATTTGAGGAATAACGATAGTAAAAGTGTAAAACCTCGAAAGTAGCAATTTTTGATAAAATAAGGATTTGAGCTCTATGGGTAGTATTTGAGCCGTAGATCCATCAAGTGAAGCAGTCCTCAGTTTTCTCATCTCTTCTCTGTGGCCATGTGCAATAACCTGTAAGTCAAAACCTTCTAGAGGTGTTGCAAAAACTAGCACGTTTTGTGGTACCCTGACAACAAATTTCTTTCTTTCTTTCGATCACAGCAACTCAAGGTACTGTCCTTCGCAACCACAATAGCTACCACTTATCCATCTGTTTGCCGGTAATCTCGAATGCATATAGATACCTTAAAGCACGAAGGGCATAATATGTCCCAAAATATCAATTTTGAGATTTCGGTACCGAAAGAATCTACTCATCAGAACCTATCGATCGCTCCAAGAATCATGATCATTTTATCTATTCCTGGGGCCAAAAAACAATATACCCAATAGAAAAGCGAAAAATATTTAAAGAGAGTTTATCTTGGAAGTGTTAAGTGTTACCAAAGTTCGGGTTATACGAGGTTGTTGGTCTTGGCCAGACAAACATTTTTTATTTAGCGAATTTTTTTATGGAATTGAAAACTATGAAAGAAATCTTTATTTTTGTAAATTGATCAAAAACTTTTTTTGCATTTTTCTCATTATGCCATTTTTGGACATATGCCCTTTGTGCTTTAAGGTATCGATATGAGAAGGCATCGAATATTGATAGCTGGATATGTATGCTCAGCATACTAAGCTGTTAGTATGGACAAATAATATAAAAATTACATGTTCTACAATTAGGAACTAGAAGATTATTCGTGTTTGAATAAATTTAAGCACGAATTAAGAACAGAACGGATTAAAGGAAAGGGTGGAAGGGATGTTGATTCAAGTAGGATCAAGTCGAATTACCAGCACTCAAAACTTTTCCAACCAGCAGTTCAAGATCATTTGATCCTTTTTTCCTATCTCGCTCATTCCCTGCCATCATTATCGCCACTCGTCACTCCCAATCAACGGCTTTTGGAATTTCCAATTATAGCCTCAACCGGCGACTCTGACGGAAGGGCAACTATAGAAATTGACTTTGTTTCCCACTTCTTCTCAAAGTGATTCTCTGCAACTCCTCTTGTCTGACAGTCTTTTTCGAACTGCTCTCTATCTCGAAAAGGATTAAAGTTTCGCGGCTCGCAAACTTGAGAGAAGTTCATTTTCCGACCGTTGGTCCCTCTATTCGCGTAGTCTCACTTCACTTTTGGATACTCTTTCGGACGGACAAAGGAGATTAATTGAGTTTCCGGAGTAATGAAGCCTTCTGAAAAGAATTTGTTTTAACTCGAGCGAGATATTAGTTTTCGAGAGATATGGCTCTGATGGGGCTTGTACATCATTTTAAAATGAAAATTATAAGAACTCGTAGACGTCGGAGCAACTTGAAAAATTGGCTCTTGAACATTCTAATCGTGCTTGCTCATTTATCCTACAGCGTCCGTTATAAGTACAGCATTATTCAGTTAAATAAGTACCTGTGTAATTGGGAATTACGAGTATTCAACAATAGAAATTCAATACAAGTACAAAATTGAGAGCGAATTTTGCTCTGCCAAAGTTGGGGGTGTAGTAGAACAGAAAATCCAAAATCCGTCGTCATCAAGGAAGGTTTAGAAAGTTTGAACTGAATTATTGGTAAGTAGATTGTGGAACTCCATAATTAAATTGAATTGAAATCGGGGTGAAAGGAGTTATGGGTGATGATAGGTGATGATAGGTGGTGATGGGTGACGATGAGTGACGATAGGTGACGAATGGTCACGATGGGTTGTTATGGGTGATGATAGGTGATGATTGGTGATGATAGGTGACGAATGGTCACGATGGGTGACGATGGGTTGTTATGGGTGATGATTGGTGACGATGGATGACGATTGGTGATGATGGGTGACGATGGCTGACGGTCGGTGACGATTGATGACGTTTGGTGACGATGGGTGATGATTGGTGATGATAGGTGCGTCGCTCACGTCGCTAAGTTTTGTGCACACCCATTCGCGGTGGTATAATGGATGTGTGACGAAGTGTTACATCTCGATCCGGGCTCATGTCGTTCAATTAGGGGAACAACGATCTGCAAATAATTCCAGAAATCGCCCACAGGCTGGCTGGCTCTCGTGGACTGACTCCGCAGATGGAAATCCCAAGACTCATGCCTGCACCATGGGAGTACCAGATGCTCTAAGGAATATACAAACGCCTTCATCAGCAAGTAGCAATGAAGAGTGCCGTCTAACATTCGGGATGCATTAAGTCCACTTTGTGCTGCTCTACATCTTCCATTCGCTATATATGAGAAGTTTACACCTGAGACTTCATTCAAGACGCTCAACACGAACATTATGGAGTGTACCGGGAGTTTACCAGAGGGATTTAACCCAAATGAAAGCATTGATTACAGTTGCGGTAAACTTGTGTAATAGCGTTAGTGAGTTATGAAGCCCATTCGCGGCCGCACATGCTCATTCTATAGAGTCTCCTTTCGTTGGCATTAGAACTGGGTTACGAATATTAATTGTTTTCCCTCTCCACCTCACTGAATTAGAGAGAAAACTAAAGCAGTCTGAGGATGATAATTTATGGGTGCAGCGAGAAAGAGTAATGGAGTCGAGCGATTGGGACTACTTTACTGCAGCTCCTGAATTACTCATACGTTAACTTGAGCCAAGCACTCGCAGGACGAAAACTTATCGGCAGGAAATGAAATCATTAATGTTTTACCGAGTTTCCTGCTTTAAATTAGCAAAATGGCGGTCATTTTGACTGGGGGTGTGCATATTGACAGGAGGAATCAGTAGGATGAGGATGATTATGACGGTGGGGAAGAGG
This sequence comes from Nesidiocoris tenuis, assembly GCA_036186465.1. NCBI lineage: Eukaryota > Metazoa > Arthropoda > Insecta > Hemiptera > Miridae > Nesidiocoris > Nesidiocoris tenuis. The sequence goes on along the minus strand of AP028909.1, from coordinate 14,284,608 downwards.
GTTGAGGTTGAGGAGTGGGAGGGGTGGAGGATGATGAGGAGGAGTGGGAGGGGTGGAGGATGATGAGGAGGAGGTGGAATTGCGGGAGGAGGGGGGGTCGGCGGGGGTTGGATGAGGAAGAAGTGGGAGATGAAGGAGGATGAGTAGGGAAGGGGGAGGAAGGAGGTGGAGGAGGCGTCAGAGGAGGTGACGCAGTAGGATAGGAAGGTGAAGGAGGAGTGGTAGGGAGGAGTAGTGGGAGGAGAAGGTCTAGGCGGGGGTGGGGGTGGGGGAAGGATGAGGGGGAGGATGCTAAATTGCCAATCGGGTGTGTTCCAAGAGCGTGATTGTGTTGAAGCATTTTTGTGCGACGTTGAAGAGGTTCGAATATCGAATAATGAATTCAGTAAAATTGAAATGATTCTCAATTCTATTATGACTCTAGTAACATGTAGTATTACGTAAGCTCACTAATATTGCGACTCACTTCAGAAAGTTTTGAATATAATCTTACCGTACTGACCCAATCTCAGAACTTACCATCAGGAATACAGTTATTAGGTAAGTGCGCTGTCTATTATTCAAGAATGGCTAATTTTGAAATTTATTCCGTCTCTATAGAAACCAGAGGCATGCTTAAATGATTTCTACGCCTTCAGACCTCAATGCACCTTATCCAGTTAACGAAAGAGCTGTTGAAAAAGCGGGAATACTGAGGCGCGAGGACGGAACTCATGAGCTTTCCGGGCTCGGATTTGAAATTCAAACCACGAACAAGAAACTGCGGATCAGGGTCAACGTTTTTCATTACAAGTTGGAAAGGTATTCGAGCCGGGTCCGGTCGAGAAGTCTGTCTTCCACCTGGGGGGTTTAGACGCTGGAAAACGATGCCACTGTCTCTCTTGAGCTCACAAAGGGAAAAAAGGGGGAAAAATAGCGAGAAAGAAGCCGAGTTTGTGGGATAAAATAGTGTGGAAGTTTGATATTCGAAGAAGTTGAGAAAGAAAGCGCCCGAGTCACCTACGCCCTTTTTTTCTGCTGCACGTCTCTCCGATTTGAATTTCAAATGAGTTACGGCATTTACAAACATTTACTCCACAGCGAATTTGAAGTTTGTTAAACGCGTTCCTTAACTGAAATCCTAGATTGTAATATGGTGAATTATTAAAATAACCAATTGATATCAGCGGTGAGAAGGTACGGATGGAAATCCTATATTGAATGTGAAATTTCGGAAAAAACTCCATACATATCTGATTGGAATGAATTTTCAGCTCCTATACGACCATTAATGAATAAAGAAGGAATTGAACCCCATAATTTACCTACCTATACTTTGTTCACGTACAATTACCCATACACGTATATGCATTACATTGTATACGTCTGGGGATTTCACAAAAGAAGGAATAAATTTCTTTAAAAACCCACAAATATTCCTCAAGATTTATTTACTGTACTTATTTACTGTGCTTTTTCTGTGTTTATTTACTGTGCTTTTTCAAAACCTACAAATATTTAAGCTTACGGCTAAACGTTTCAGAATCTTCAACCAAATCGTTTAATTTGTAAATTAACCAGGAATAAAAAATAAATTTAAAATATGGGAGGACATGGGAGAAACCTATTTAACAGGTATAGCATAGACGATCTGACATACTGGTTTCAATCAGTTCCTAGATCAGAGTTGACAAAATGACAAAAACATTATGGTGACTTAGGGTCGGTTTATCAATTGCTATAAATCTATTATCAAAATACCTGCAACTACTCTTGACAATATTTGAATGGACGCGTATATGAAAAATTGCAAATTGATAATAAGTCTACTATGAAACTAGCTTTAAGTGCATTGATAAACCGACACTTAATCCGATGAATATCTGCTATTACTAAGCGTAGATATGGTTATACCGGGGCAGTCGATGCAGGGAAAATCGGCCTGAATAACAGCTAAACGCTTTTATACCGTTAATCGATAGCCGCAGCAAAAAGGATGACCATCAGAAAAAATTTGGTCGTACAACGAAAGAAAAATGGGAATAGAGCGTTCGAGGGCGGTTCGAGTTGTGCGAGGAATAGCCCGGAACCGAGGGACCGGCAACGCGGTTATTTTGACCTTTTTTCCATGTCCAAACTGCGAAATGAACGTCCTGTCGACCTGCTCTCGGGTTCGAGTGGTCACTCCGGAGTAATCGTCCTAACCCATTTTCGTTCCATTTTTTCCGCTTCTTCCCCGAAAAAAGTTTGATAGGAAAGGCTCAACAGATTGGAAAAAAACTTTGCGAGTCGGATCCGACACAGTTTTCTTCAGATGGACAATTTCGGTACAGAGCCTCGGGTTTCCCAGCGAGGTCAAAATCTCAAAAATTTTTATTGTAAATGTCGATCCTTCAGAATGAATACGGCACCATTCAATTACCGCCTCTACATTTCGAATCCCAGCGAATTCGCAAGCCGGAATTACTATGGTAATTCATTCGTATACCTGAAGTTCAAAATCGGCATATTCGACCCGAACGTATCACGTTTTGACACCGACTTTTCAACTTTTTTTGGCATGCGAAAACCAGCCTTGCAGGATATGCGTGCAAAAAACTTTTTAATAGAAATGAGTACCTTGGATTTTTTATGTAAAATCGTTTTTTTTTTCATTTTTCTCAGTCCTGGAAAGGCTTAGAAAATTGTCTATTTTTTGTGTCATGTACCAACTTACCCAAAACCTACTCAAAACTATTTTTTGGAATTTTTAAAATTTGGTGTCAAACAAATATTTTCTTTATTGTCAAAAATTAGTCTTTAAACCAGTTTTCAACCACTGAAACCCAACCAATTTTGACTTTCAGGGAGTGAAAACGGTGTAAAAATCTTCAAAATCCAAAAAGCTCAAAAAATTGAAAATCGGTTCAGTAGAACTCCCTCAAATTGGCAAAAACGTGAAAAAGGAGAAATCGCATTAAGAAATTCGAGCCAGACCGTCTAAAAAACAAAATTTTTTTAAAAAATCGGAAAAAATCCCTATCCTATGGTAAATCAAGCTAGAAACCCTGGAAAAATACTCTAAAAATTTTAAGCCCACGGTATCACCTTCAAAATTGAGTTTTTGTGATTTCCCGAAAATGGACGATACTAATGCGGATTTGAACCCCTTAACCTTTTCCGATCGAATCCCCGGACAATGTGCATCAAGTTGGAGCAAACCACAACTTTGAGGACTGGTTTCATCAAAATCGGATCAGCGGTTAAATACGATGTCCTGTCCACAAAAATCGGACAGGACTTCGTACCAAACCTTTGATCCGATTTTGGCGCGGTTGGTCCTTGAAGTTGTGGTTTATCCAAGTTGATGCATATTGTGCTGGGGAATACATTCAAAAATTTGTAAGGGGCCAAAAATAAAAAATAAAGGAAAATTTTTTGTCGAAATTATGAATTTGTTGACATTGGAACTTTTTTGAGTACTCTGAAGTGAATTAAGCTGATTTTTTTACCCAATGTGCAAAACTAAAACAAATTCGCTAATTTTTTTTTTAATCGGACCACTTTTTTTATGCGGTTTGCTGCAGACGGCGGGCGGACAAACAATTTTTATTGCAGATTTGTGTTCTAGACCCTCTGAGACGCAAAAAAATCAAACTTTCCAGGGGTGACGAGAAAACAATTTCTGACCGATTACATAGGCAGTACCTATTAGGTACATTATTTCTGGGGAAGGAATGGGTTGCTCTCCCAGGAAGATCAAACGATAAACACATCAGCAGTTTCAGAGATTTTCGATTCGGATGTTTTCAAAGAGTCGACTTTCACGGTTTAACGCCGCATTTCCACCTCCCACTTCCTATTTGGAGAGATCAAATCCGCAATAACCGCGTTCCGAAGCCATTCCACAACGTACGACACGGAGTCGGCAGTAATTTGGCGTGGATCCAGGATTTTTAAAAGGCCGGTCACAAGCAATCTTTACCCCCCACCCCTTCAACCCTCGGGCGATTTTGTCTCTCCGACCGAGCACATCCCCCTGAAACGTCTCTACAGTCCACTTTCAGCAACCCACAAAATGCCAATAACACATTAGTCTCTTTATCGACGTGGAAAATTAGGCTATGGTCCATTGGAAAAGAAAAGATACCCCCCACCCCCTGTTAAATTTATCAGTTTCGAAATGGCCGGGGATAATTGAGTGGCGACTTTTTGCGCTTCGGCCGGGCGCGCCTTTTTTATCGAATTTAGCCAAGGGTCGCTATCTGGAGGCTTTGAGGCATTACTTTTTACCCTCAGTTTATCTGCGTATTCATTATTTCTTTACGTAGCGGAAGATTTACTCCAGCCCCGGATTAGAATTGGCGGGTTCGCTTAATTTATCGGGGGATTTATCTATCGGGCCCGACAGCCGAACATTAGTTTCACCAATGATTCAGACTATGCAGCGAAATTGCGAGGACAAGAAAACAATTAAATTTTCCAAATTGTTCAGTTTTCAAGTTTCGTTTATGTTGACGTCATCTTTGGATTCAGGGGCCTATAAAACGCCTACCTTCTTCCCAACAATAAATCCTCTGGCATCAAAACATCATTAGAATATATTTAGAGAAAATAATTATATAAATGGGTCATTCTAAAATTATGGGACTATTCATGTCACAAAGCCTTCACACGTCAACGATCAGGTGGAATTTTCTTTTTTTTTCAACAAGGTAGATCACCACAGGTCCTACATGATTTCATAAAGATTTGGCCTAATTGGCGATTACAATGTAATGTCAGGTGATTACAATGTAATACAATGTAAGGTCATGTCATGACCTAATTAGAATAGGCTGAATCCCTAAATTCTCACAACCTACAAGTGTCACAAGGTGTATGTGCCATAGCAGTTGCAACTTTTCATATTATTAATACCCTTAAACCCTTCGTTAATTAATTTATTTATACATTAATTATAATAAAGTTGAAATTTCATCGATTTTTTAACATGATTCAAACATTATTGGAATACGTCTAGAGAAAGTAATTATACAAAGACATTATTTATAATAAAGTGGGAATTTCAGTGATATTTGGCTGCAGAATTTACTCCCAAATTACTAACTCCATTAAAACGTCATACCTATTGCGAGAAATTTTGAGAATATGCGAGCAGATTTTGCATTGCTGACTTAATCAGAACTCGGGCTATTGAATTCATTATGATTTAAATTCTCCATTCAATCGTTAACATATAATTTAGATGTCGAGTCGGTTCGGCATGATGCTGCAAAATATTCAAATAATATGCTCGCAGTATTCGGCAGATTTTCACGTTTAAATATTCATAACCTCATTATTATTACCTCGGGATTGCTGGATGTGGAAAGTTTCCCATCTACTTGATGGATTTAGAGGGAACTCACCTGAAAAATAAATGAAATCACGAATAAGGGCAGAGAATACAATAGGTACAAATTATGTATCTATAATTCATTTCCATGCACCACTTCCGATTCTAAATCAGTGCTGCGTAGGTAACACACAATACTTTCATATTTTGAAACGTGAAATTGTGACACAATTTGATCATATTTTGACTGCTTTCAAGGGTGTTTAGGTCAAAAATATCAAAAAATTCACTACTCAAATTTTAAAATTCGCCCAAAATAAAATTACGCCACATTATCGGAACATAAAAAATATCCACATATTCTGCAAGGTAAAACAAAGATTTTAAGACCAAGAACGCTCAAATCGGTTCATTTTTATGGCCGGAAAAAAAAAATAAAACAGAAAATACTAAAAATGCAAATATATCGGAAGTACTGTGAGTTATTCAAATTCCGATTGAACAGGGTGTTAGGTCTTGCCGAGACGAACATTTCAGTTCAAGAAATTCGGAAAAAGGTTGAGAATTGAGGGAGCTATGGCAATTTTTTACTTCCATATTTACAGAGTAAATGGAAGTATTGTGATCGTCCTAAAATCGAGAATCGGAACGGAGCTTCAGAAAAAACTTTTTCTTATACACATTTACTCAGAATCACTTCCTGAACAAGTGTCTGTGTGTCCGTGTGTCCGTGTGTCCGTTAGTCCGTTAGTCCGTTAGTCCGTCTGTGGTCATTTACAAAAATGGCCATAACTCCCTCATTTCTCAACCTTTTTTCAAATTTCTTAAACTGAAATGTTTGTCTCGGCAAGACCTAACACTCTGTTTAATCGGAATTTGGATAACGCACAGTACTTCCGAGATATTTGCATTTTTAGTGTTTTCTACTTTATTTTTTTCCGGCCGCAAAAATGAACCGATTTGAGCGTTCTTGGTCTCAAAATCTTCGTTTTACCTTGCAGAATATATGGATATTTTTTACATTCCGAAAATGTAGCGTTTTTTCATTTTGGGCGAATTTTAAAATTTTAATACTGAATTTTTTGATATTTTTGACCTAAACACTTTCAAAAGCAGTCAAAATATGATCAAATTGTGTCACAATTTTACGTTTCAAAATATGGAAGTATTGTGTGTTATCTACGCACCACTGGTTTGTGAATGACATCAGACGGACACACAGACACTTGTTCGGGAAGTGATTCTGAGTAAATGTGTATGAGCAAAATTAATTTTCATTAGAGATTTTTTCGTGTTTTCGACTTAGTCTCAGTAAAATGGCCTCAAGACCCTCAAATATCAGCGTAATTATAGAAATGAGGATATCGTTGAGAAGATCGTTAAATTTCCAGTAATCGTACGGTAGCTTTTCAACGTTAAGTTAAAAAAGCAAAAAATAAGACAAAAGTCGAGATGCTCAATATTTAAACATTTTCTTTTATCTTGATCTCCTTTTTTCGGAAATTTGTAGGAAAATCGTCTTGACCGTAGGTGTCAAAAACGTGTTTAAAAACTACAATTTTTGGCATTTTGTAAAAATGATTTTTTTTACCCTTCAAAAAAGTCAAAATCAAGAGATTATTTCTGTTTTCGCTTTACGTAGATACTAGGTGTGCTCAATGGGGGATTTTCCCTTAAATTTCACAAAACATTCTTTAGCCTCAATTTCTTGATTGAGAATTGCATCGGCATTTTTGATACACGTATCAAAGAACGTAAAGAAATGTGAAATCAGCCCAATACCCTCACACTATTTTTGTAAGTGGAAAATACGCTACTACGGATTACTTCCATTGAACAGGACACCATTAGTTCCTGCTGTATAGTTGTGTATTTCTGAAAAACGAAAAGCAAACGAGGTTTTTTATACGGTTCGTTCTAATTCAAAATAAGAACCTTCGATGTCCTCGGCTTGATTTATACCTAGGTAGCGTTGAAAAACTGCTAAAGAATCGAGTTTCAAAAGATTTACCAGCCCTCGGTTCGCCCTTCGTCCCTGAACTTTAGAACACTTTTAAGTCGTTTTTCTGTTTTTCCCGTTGCCTCTACAAATCTTTGCCGAAGGGGTCAATAGAGCACTTTGGGATCGGATCAGACCTCCCACCCCCCACCCCCTTACCCTGAACCTTGCCAACTTCTCAGTCCCGTTTTCCAGGCATCTTTATCGCAGTAAAACAAGAAGGAAATCGAGAACCATTGTGTCCGTAGAGTTGAAACCTGGTCACCTAGAACTGAGGGTGGCAGTATCGGCTAAATAATCGAAAAAAGGAGAAATAACGATAAATTGACAATATTTGCCAGCTAGCGGATATTGATATTTATTAAATATAATAATGGGCTTGAATTTTTACTTCCACATTAAATATTTTTTTATAATTTATAAAATATAAAATGAAATATAAATTTTATGGAGTAAACTAGCTGTACCCGCCCGGCGTTGCCCGTGTTGCCACTCAATTCACTTTTTTCACGTTTAAAACTCACTTTTTTAAAACTTAAAAACTCACTTTTTTAAAATTCACTTTTTTTATTTTTTTAAAATTAAAAAATTTTTTTTTTTTTTGAAAATTGAAAATTGGGCTTTGAGGTCTTGTTGAACCTATTACAGGTTCATGAAGAAGGCCAAAGGCCGAAACAGCTGTAGAAAGTAAAAGAGTGGCAAAATCCAGCTATTTTATTCCACCCTGACGTCCCAACGCAGGGCCTTGCCGGTTTACTGCCATCAGGAAACCAATATTTACAAAAATGGCCATAGCTGCCTCAATTCTCAACCTTTTTTCAAATTTTTTGAGCTGAAATGTTTGTCTTGGCAAGGCCTAACATCCGGTTTAATTGGAATTTGAATAACTCACAGTACTTCAAGTATATTTGCATTTTTAGTGTTTTCTATTTTATTCTTTTCCGGCCACAAAAATGAACCGATTTGAGCGTTCTTAGTTATAAAATATTTGTTTTATCTTGCAGAATGAGTGAATGTTTTTTATATTCCATTAATTTGGCGTATTTTTATTTTGGGCAACATTCGCATAATGAGTTTTTTGGTATTTTTGGCCTAAACACCCCTAAAAGCAGTCCAAATATGATCAAATTGTGACAAACTTTTACGTTTCAAAATATGGAAGTATCTACGCACAATTGATATAGACTGAATAAATCAAACTGCATTCATCAATTTACGCAATGGTTCCACGTACGTGCCTCTGATTTTGTTTACGATGAAAATCCGCAAAGAAGGCCGACCCGGGTCGAAAACCGTCGGAATACCAGAACAAGCGGCGGGAATTAGCCAATGTTTTAGACGATTTTTCTCCCCCGGTAATTACCTTATAAATAAGAAGGTAAACCACGCCTGGGCCAGGATAATCCCGTCGGGGAGCATCGAACCATGAGCGAAGCGGAGAGCAAAGCAGAAAAGCCTCGCCGCTGCTGAGATAAGCTGCTGAATAACAATCGTCCAATTAAAACCGGCCTTTTGTGACCAGAACGCCGGGCGCCAGTGGGACGCCGAAAATTACCCGATATAAAAGCGCTATCGTTGTAAAAACGGCGCCGGCGTAAATTCGGGCGAGAGAATACGCCAAGCGGGCGTCTGCTGCTGATAGTTCCGACCCCAGGGGCACCTCCGGGGATGAATGGGAAAGTTTCAGCCAGGATGAAAGTTTTCGATCGCGAATTATTTCCATACATGCGAAATTGTCCACTTGTTTGGATACAGGAATGTCACTCAATTTTTTTTTGAAGAATTACTTCCGAGGAATACCGCAACATCGAAACCGCCATTCATAGTTTGGTTAGATATTTGACAACAATTAGCTACCCAGAATCATTTTACGCTTCGGAAGGTTTACGCTCAGGCATACGCTTCTTAGTAATTTGATTACATTATTGTGCTTAATTTACTGGCATACCACTTATTCTTCGCGAAATGAACCATTTTCATTCCAAACGGTTACATTCTTGAATTTCCTTATTCCTTATTCCTTATTCCTTATTCCCTATTCCTTACTCCTCACTCCTCCTCACTCCTCACTACTCCTCCTCACTCCTCCTCATTCCTCACTACTCCTCACTCCTCCTCACTCCTCACTCCTCCTCACTCCTCACTCCTCCTCACTCCTCACTACTCCTCACTCCTCACTGCTCCTCACTCCTCACTACACCTCACTCCTCACTACTCCTCACTCCTCACCACTCCTCACTCCTTACCACTCCTCACTCATCCTCACTACTCACTCCTCCTCACTCCTCCTCTCTATTCCTTACTCCTCACTCCTCACTACTCACTACTCCTCACTCCCTACTCCTCATCACCCCTCACTACTCATCACTCCTCCTCACTACCTACACCTCCCTCCCCACTCCTCCTCACTACTCATAACCCCTTACTACTCCTCACTCCTCACTGCTCCTCACTCCTCACTACTCCTCACTACTCCTCACTACTCCTCCTCACTCCTCACTACTCCTCACTCCTCACTCCTCGCCCCACACTCCGCACTCCTCACTCCTCACGCCTCACGCCTCATTCCTCACTCTTCACTCCTCAATAATCATCCCTAATCCCTCATCCCTTATTCCTAATTCCTCATTTCTGAATCTTCATTCCTTATTCATGATCAGCAATTCCTTATTCCTGATTCCCTGCATCAAATTCCTTACTTTTAATACCTTTTTCCTCATTCCTCGTTTCACACCTCTCATCTTGCGTCTCACACATCACATTAGATTAGACCAAACTTGAACCACGGCATGTATAAAACGTGATCATGATGTAAAAACATAAAAAAGTGGGGGTGTGGGGTGAGATCAGGCATTATAATGTATCGCCAATAATCCGGCGGCACCGTGACGTGGGATAGGGAGAAACGGGCTCTCGTTGAGATACGTCTCCTCTGCGATACCGGGCCGCTTTCAAGTCAATTGGCGGCCCGCGATGTTTGACTTTCCGCAACATGGATTCAGCCTTGAACTGCGGAACGTTAAAAGCGAACGGTTCGGCCGCAGTTCAATCGTCCGTACGTGCCGAGAGAGAGAATCGGATTTTAGGTCCGGAGCTGAAGGCGAAGGATAGCGGTTCAAAGATGGCGGGCGATATTTTCCAGTCACCCGACGGCCGCTTATTAGAACTCGGCCGCGCCGGGGGGGCGGCAGGGCTGATCAAAGTGTCGAGTAAGACGTATCTCAAGCGGTGGCTGTTTCCCTTCCGCCCCGTTACGTTTCCTACGGCCAACGGTCAGCTGGCCGAGATGTCGGCGGACCTTTACTGATTACGGGGGGCTTTGGCTCTGAAGGCAATACGCCGCAGCTCTGGCCGCTAGGAGATCCTTCGCCGCTAGGAGATCCTTCGCCGCCAGGAGATCCTCCGCCGCTGAGTGAAGCGGATCAGCGGTCTAATCGCCGGAACGTCTTTCCGAGGATTTATCGTCATGACGTTTCATCTAAGTCTGAAGATAACGCACAGTACTTCCGATAATAAAGTTAATGTCGGAGGAGAAAGGGCGAAGACCCGACCTAGTGCTCTCACAGTACTGGTTACATCAGCAGCTAGATAGTTATACTACTGTATACTACTGCTGCACTAGTTATACTACTACTAGTTATACTACTACTAGTTATACTACTGTTGCAATACAACCGTTTTTCCGAATTGAAATCGAAATTTTCCCGACCGACCAAAATTGCGAAAATTGCCAAAATCCGGAATTTACTTGCACTAGTTATATTCGACTAAATATAAGAAAAAAATAAAAATAAATGTCGCTTCGCAATGACGTCAGAAGACAACTTGCCGTTTTTCATCGCTCCAAACCTAATCATGATGGTTTTCGTAGGAAAGTAAATCAAATGAGCAGGTACGAACAAAGACAAAACCCCGTGGGTACCTTTCCTTTTCGTCGCATTTATCGTGAATAAATTATATCAAGGGCCGGTAAACGGAATGCGTGCGGAGTATTTTCTTTTTCATTTTCGTTCCGAGAGACGTATACTCTACAAAGTAATTTCGGCGAAAGCAAATTATTGCTGTAACAAGGTCCGACTGACGCGCTTAGTTTGCTTCGACCTCTTTTGTGTTTTTCTGAATTTTTTCCTCGATTTTTCAATCTCTGCGTAATGCGGTGTAGCGGCATTAGGGCTCTGTTCCTGAGCCTGTTTCTGTTTGAAATAAATTGCTTCTTCTGTTAATGTCATGTCTCTGCATTTTTTCCACTTCAATTCCATTACTGGCGAAATTATTCGAACGTTTTGTTCAATTTGCAGGTGGCCATTTTGCTGAGTGTTTGAGTGGGTATAAACTTAATTGCTGGTGGTTGTATATAACAGATATAATAATAACAGAGTGGTAATATATAACCGTAACTGCTGGGTGTTCGAGTGGGTAGCTCGACAACTGTACCAGTTGCAGCAAGGTATTTTCTTACCCCTACTAACAGAAATTTGTTATTTATCCACGATTTATTTATGTTTTGTAGGGTGTTTTTCGACATTTTTGATCAACGTAGTCAAATGATCAATTTGCATCAAAACTTAACCTTCCAAAATATGAAAGTACACTGAGAGCGGCATGTTCAACATTAATTGCATTTCTCGGTTTTTCGTAGTCTGTTGATGTCGGCAATTTGACCGCATTTCGTCATTAACCGCATTTTTGAAAAATTTTTTAACCTACGATTTTTCTCAGTGTAGGTATTATCTGCGTACCACTGGTTCACAATAAAAGGGATCTAGGTCTACAGTCCGAATGTAAGCTTCGGAATCGTTTTCGATCGGCGTTATACCAGGCTGACCCAAATCGTTAACTCCTTTTTCGTCTGTCGGATCCGAATTTTCGCTCATTTTATTCCACACCTCGGGCCGGGGGCCTTGGCCGTTTCAGACAGTAGAACATAAGGGATGCGAGCGGAGGATCGTCCTACAATGAATTATTCATATATGTGCCCGCCCTGGGTCCGATGGTACCTAGGTCCTAACCTATTGGTATATTCATTAGCTCCGGGTCCCTGGGCCGCGGTATTATTATAAATCCGCGCTCCTTTCTCGATTATAAGTCCTGAGCGGATTTTCTACTTAGTTCGCCGACCATCGTCCTTTACCAAGGGCTCACGACAGCCGTAATTTTCATTGTGCTAACATTTGCATATCGACATAGTTAGCCCTCGGCGCTATAAATAGCAAAGTGGAGGTACCAGAATCGAATTGGTTAATCCCAACGTAATTGTGAGCGATACTCCGTTCTTCGAACTACTTCCCTCGATACCTAGGTACCTATTTTCTAAAGCAAACTACGTTATTCGTATTAACTATACTCTCACTTATAGGTAAGTACAGTATAAATACAGGATGCCTCAACCTGTACAGCTATTGCGCAGGGTAGCCACCCTTGGGATAGCCTTTCTTGAAGGGGTCAATTCTCTAGCTCATTTGCAAAGATTTTCGTTCTATAAACTTGTCTGAGAGCACCAGAAAAAGATCACTTTTTTGACTTTGACGATTTTTTCGGTACGAAATTTTAAAACTCGCCAAAAAACGTAGATAACACACAATGCTTCCATATTTTGAAGCGTAAAATTGTGGCAAAATTTGATCATATTTCGACTGCTTTTAGGCGTGTTTAGGTCAAAATATCAAAAAATTCACTACCTAAATATTCAAATTTTAAAATTAGTCCAAATTTAAAGTACGACACATTATCGGAATATAAACCAGTGTTGCGTAGACAAAACAATACTTCCATATTTTGAAGCGTAAAATTGTGGCAAAATTTGATCATATTTTGACTGCTTTTAAGCTTGTTTAGGCCAAAAAATTCACTATGCAAATTTTAAAATTCGCCCAAAATTAGAAAACGCTACATTTTCGGAATATAAAAAATATCCACATATTCTGCAAGGTAAAACGAAGATTTTGAGACCAAGAACGCTCAAATCGGTTTATTTTTGTGGCCGGAAAAAAATGAAATAGAAAAAACTAAAAATGCAAATATATCGGAAGTACTGTGCGTTATCCAAATTTCGAATAAACAGGGTGTTTAATCTTGCCGAGACAAACATTTCAGTTCAAGAAATTTGAAAAAAGGTCAAGAATTGAGGGATCTATGGCCATTTTTGTAAATGACCACAGACGGACACTTGTTCGGGAAGTGATTCTGAGTTAATGTGCATAAGTAAATGTCTTTTCTGAAGCTCCGTTCTGATTCTCGATTTTAGGATGACTACAATACTTCACTTTACTCGGGAAATAATATTTACAAATAATATTTTTTATTTATATCATCTATAAATAATATTTACTTTCATATTATGAAAGTGAAAACTGAGCCCAAATCGAGAGTTTCTCAATGTTTTAAAATCAACATCTCTTCAACTTGCGTTTAGGATAAGAAATAAATGGAAAAATCCCGAGCACGTTCCACGAAAAACTGGCTCAAAAAGTCAGCTTTCCAACGGAATAATCATTTCTGCGTATATCCTCAAAAGAATGATGAGAATTTTCTGAGCAATTCATTCTTGCAATTGGTAGCTGCTTACGGGTATCGGCTGCTTGCAAAATCTTTCAACAATGAAACCATAATTTAAACCTTCGAAAACCCATCATTAGAAGCTCCTTGAACGACGGAGAGGATCAACTTAGAATTCAGGGTAAACATTACCGAGATTTCAGCGAAAACCACATTTTTCGCATTCAAACGTCGATTTCTCTGATAATACGCAAGGTTAATGCAAAAATGACTATACCGTTGGAAAGCTAACATTTCAGCCCAGTTTTTCCCTGAACGCGCGCGGGAAAATTTACCTAATCCTCGTCCTAAACGCACGTTGAAAAAATGATAATTTTAAAAAGCTGAGAAATTCTCGACTTTGGCTCAATGTTTCGCTTATTTAACGTACCTACCTAATGTTAGAAAGCTACAAATAACGAGAGCTTATGGGAAATTTAACGCTCTATCTAATGGAATCCTGATTTTTGTGATTACTCCAATATTTCGGGGGCTTATGGTCTTTTTACTCGAACTAAGTCGAAAACACGAAAAAAATTTCAAAGGTAAAAAAGTGCACTTTTTTGGGGGCTCACAGAAAAGTTTATGGAACAAAAATTTTAGCAATTGATATAAATATTCGAATATTCCGAGGAAGAGAATCTCAAGGGCGGTTACCCAGTATAAGGACCCGGAACAAAAATTTCTTCAGCTTCAAGCTGCTGAAAAGTTCTCTTCTTTAACAAGGTTGCTATTATACCCCTTGGTAATATAGGTAGCCGGTTCAATACCCTGACATACAACCTTTGTTCAATCCAGATTAGCGAGAATGACCTTTGGCAGACCTAATAGTCGAACAGGGCGGGTATTAGAGGGTATCATCGTCCTACCGAGCCCTCGTCAACGGGAATCCATTGTCTCCAGCTTCGACCACGGCTGTACCTCGAGCCCGACTTTGAATTGTTATTGTGTTCCTTAAGACTCGTCCATTCAATTCGAAACTATATATACGTGATTTCGAACAATAGGATCCCGCCCTCGGTAGCCGATATTACGCCCTTTGTAGAATTATACGTCCCGCTCTACGGCTTCGGCTGACCCGATCTGCTCGATGGGACGATTTTGAGTTGCACGCGATCTTCCGTAACCCGATATGTTAAACTTTGCGTCGAATCGATTGAAATTTTAGCGCTGCCGTCGTATTAATTATTTAGATAAGAAAAGGTACATTTAGGTAAAACCTGAAGTCCATCCCTGAAAGCCGACTCTGAATCAGAAATGCCTCCTGATAAAGGCCCGATGGTCGAAAGCGCTCGGGGTTACGACCAGGACCAACAATTTAGCAAGGGCAATGCTCGAATAGATATAGGGGTTTGAACAGAAAATATCAAGGGCAATGGATAACTCTTGCCTTACATCAGAATACACAAGAAATTGTTTTAGACATTCTTGTAAAACCTATAGGTACCACTATTACATATTTTTTTAGAAAAAAAAGAATTTTTGAATTTAGAATTTTGGAATTTTTTTTCTGATTTCAAGTTATGATTCCTCCATGACGAAGAATCTCAAAATGACCATAGCATTTTAAAGCAGGATGATTTTGCTCGTTTTTTGAATATCTGACGGCTTCCAACTTTTCTTTCGAAGTACAGTCAACAAACTAGGTGTTAGCCATTTTTCAGAAAAAATGTTATTTTCAATATCTATTGATTGTCTTCTTTGGAGGGGTAAAATTTTCAGCTCGTTTACCACAACTATAAACCCCAGAAAAAGTGCATTTTTTTGGCTTTGAAGCTTTTTTCGCGTTTTCGACATAGTTTCAGTTAAAGGGCCGTAAGTCCCTCACATATTGAAGAAATCGCAAAAATAAAAAAACTGGTTGAAAAAGCGTAAAATTTGCAATAAACTCACGTTACCCCCAACTTCCTAACACTAGGTCAAAGAGTCAAAAAATCATGCAAAAGATGAGAAAATATCAATTTTTTTTAATTACCATTTTTTCATCGTTGGTTAAGGACCAGAAAAAAAGAAAATTCAAACGTACTTTACGGGAAAAACTTGCCCGAAATGTCAATTTTCCAATGGAATAGTAAAGTTTTAATTTATTCCAATTTTTAGAGGAGAAATCGGCGTTCAAAAGCAAAATACGTAGTAGGTATTTAGCTGCACTTTCGGCTGTCAGGATTCTTCGTTTTCATCAACCTTTAGTCCAAATCGACCATTATAGACTTATGACCCAACAAAAACTCTGAAAATGCGATTTTCCCCGTATTTTAACCGTTTAAATTTGACTTTATTCGAATTTCGCGAAAAAACTTTAAACATTTATTTTTCTGTTTTGGAACGAAATGGTAAGTCCTTCAGTTTGCCAAATGAAAAATCCAGTTTTTCACTGCCCCGATGTTTTAAACTAGAGACGTTCAGTTTTCTGTCTCGAAGTTCGACATTATTATTGGCATAACACGGCAAATTATTCGAGGGATGCAGGAGGATGAGCTGATACCACCGTGCAACTGCATTTGACATATCCGCAGGGCAGTCGCATTTCACCCGATTAACTTGTCACATTAGCATAATCGACTCGTTCGGTAATAATCCGCAGGTTAATCGACAATTGTCGGACAATTAGGTTCGAAATCATTCAATTTCAGGTGTTACAAGCGCGTGACGAGGAGAAAATTGCTAATACCTAGGAAATTGTGACAGCCGACATCGACCAGTTAGTCGATAAACAAATTCGAACTGATGCTCGAACTCAAAGGTCAAAAGAGAAGTGGACAGAAACTCAAACTGTAACAGAACCTTAAACTAAAACTCAAACGTGATATTTTGGGACAAGTAGATGGTATTTGGCATAATTTGGATTTTAGGACAAACAATTTTTGTTACAAAATATCTAAATTTTAAAACCAGCCTAAAATGAAGAAATGAGTTACATATATTAGGTTTGTTCCAGAAGTCTGAGTGTAGTGGGGTAGGCAGTTTTGGTTGTCAGTTTGCCTACCAAAAGTAACTCCCCATGCCTACACTCACGCTCCTGAAAAAAGTCCATTGATTCATCATTATGCCAGCGTTACCAAATCAGGGGATTTCACCCTAAATTCAGGTTTTTTTCTGATTGGGGAAAATCTAGGGAGAAGAAATGTTCAAAGGATTTCCTAAGGGATTTCATTTTAACGTCGGAAATAATTAATGATGAGTGAATTATGTAATAGAAAGTTGACTCCATTCTCTTGTGTCCAATTTATATAATATGTATCTAACCTTCATTGGTCATAATCATGTCATTATATTATAATGACATGATTATGACCAATGAAGGCTGGATAATTACTTGATATTTTCATTGGACCATTTTGGCAGACAACATGGATCTGTCATCAAACTCACGAGAATGGTCTAATCAGGGGATTTTTGGGATTTTTTGGTTGACTTAAGGGGGATTTCATCAAATGGACTTGGTAACCCAGGAAATATGCCATCGTATTTTCTCAATTAACTCAAAACGGTAAAAAAGCCCATGATATTGGCATATAGAGATATTATCTTTGGAGCATCGTGAGTAATCGAAATTTTGCGTACTTGGGATTATGGGTTTCTCTCATGCAGACATTTTAGGGAAGTTGAAAAAAGTAGTGAGTTGAGAGTGTCATGCCCACATAAGTTTTTTACTTAACACCCGAGTATCTCGCGATTGAATTTAGTCTTTCCATCCGCCGTCGTTTGGGCAAGAGTAAAAAAATAAGATCAGATAAAGCGAAAGATAATTTTGACCCCCATCTCGCCTGGCCTAGTATCGGCATTAGTTTCGCCATTCAGAAATCCACCATTCATCCAATTTTCCTGGAATAGGGTGCCTTCCCAGATCAGGGCTTTCCTCGCCTTAATTCAACTTCCCGCGGCCCACACGCGCGGCCATCAGGCGCTTTCATCTGAGCTTCTCGGGGAAATTTTCTCATCCTCCGCCTCGCCTGTGTCAAAAGTGGTATAAACATGACCTAATTTTTTCCATCTCGGAGTTCTTGCCATGTTTGAATAAAACACATCCCAACAGTGGATGGCCGGAGCCGAGGATGGAAAAGGTTGAAAGGAACGGGGTCCTATTGCCAAGCTGCCCGAGGTTCCAGCGGTGCAATGCGTCTCCGCAAGGGAATTCCCAGGCCTTTTCGAGTCTTATATTCAAATGTTCAGCTGCTAGATTTCCCTGGAACTTAGCCGTCTCTAGGTCTAACAGTCAGGTCTTTTTCATCCGGATCTTATCTCTTTTCGAGCCTGGACGCGGTTAGGAGTCTGGAACGGAGTTTCAAATCGTCGACAACAAAGTCGCAACTTTTGGTTCAAACACTCATTCCATCAACGCGAAATGAAAGTTTTATCGATTAGGTATTTGCGTGGACCTGTCAAGTCGATTAAGATTTTTTCGACCTCTAACAATAGGCAGATGGGTGCTATCCGAGTGCAGTTCAAAGATGGATCCTTTATAGCCGAACTGGGATCAGTGTTGCCAACTCGTCGCCTTGCTTTCCCTCTTTCGATCACCGAAAAAACCTCTGAATTCGACTAAAAACCTCTGACTTTCAAAAAAATGTGTTCTTAACTCCAACATTAAAAAATACGAATATAAAATGAGCTGAAGGGGCATTGAAAAAACCTGAAAGGAAAATTGCCAAAAGGAATTTGGACTTGTGAAATTAATATAAAATGAGCAAAGTAAACTTCGAGTTCGAACTCAACTTCGAGTTCAAAGTCGACTTCGAGATCAAAGTCAACATCGAGATCAGAGTCACTTTCGAGTTCAAAGTCGACTTCGAGATCAAAGTCAACTTCGAGATCAAAGTCAACTTCGTGATCAAAGTCAACTTCAAGATCAGAGTCACTTTCGAGTTCAAAGTCAACTTCGAGTTCAAAGTCAACTTCGAGATCAGAGTCACTTTCGAGTTCAAAGTCAACTTCGAGTTCAAAGTCAACTTCGAGTTCAAAGTCAACTTCGAGTTCAAAGTCAACTTCGAGATCAGAGTCACTTTCGAGTTCAAAGTCAACTTCGAGTTCAAAGTCAACTTCAAGATCAAAGTCAACTTCGAGATCAAAGTCAACTTCGAGTTCAAACTCAACATCGAGTTCAAAGTCAACTTCAAGATCAAAGTCAACTTCGAGATCAATGTCATCTTTGAGTTCAAAGTCAACTTCGAGATCAAAGTCAACTTCGAATTCAAACTCAACTTCGAGTTCAAATTCAACTTCGGGATCAAACTCAACTTCGAGATCAAAGTTTATATCTATAATTGAGGATGTTAATTCCAAAAGGTACTAAACGCCATTTTTTTTTAAATCAAGATGAGACTTTCCTGGGGGTTTTGGGGGCGAGTTATACGCAAAAATAAACCCATTTCCAAGATAAAATCACTCTATCCTCATTAAAATGGGAAGTGAAATCTCATTTTCATTTCAAAAGGTACTATATCCAGGCCCTTGGGGCTGCTACAAAATGTTCATTTCAAAAAGTACTTTATCCAGTATTAAACAGTCTTCGCGTTGGTCGTTTCAAACCAAAAAGTACTATATCCACAAAATACACCAATATACAGCTCTGCCTTCACTTTTTCAGAGATTTTAGTTGTTTTTCAATAGTATTGTGGTTTTGCTGCTATCGATGACACATATTCGATGTTTGGGGAAGTAGAATAACCTGTTAAAACCCTCGCAAAGGCTTCTTGAGCCCGGGTAACCAGTATTTTAAGTTGTCAAGCTTACGTATTCCGCGTCCGCCGAAGCCACTAGTTTTTTCCACTTTTTCACTTTTTCATCGAGTCTACCGGCAATTTTTTTTACTTAAACTTTTTCCTGAAACATTTTTCAACCACCCGAGATGGGTTCCGAGCCGGAAGGAAGAGGCGGCGATCGCTGGCGACCGTCCAATGTTGACGAGCTCCTAGCCGGGGACGTACCATATCCCGGCATGTTAATTTCAAAAAGTACTGTAAACCAGTTTTCATTTCAAAAAGTACTATATCCCGGCATGTTAATTTCAAAAAGTACTATATCCCGGCATGTTAATTTCAAAAAGTACTATATCCAAAAATTCCAATTTTCAGATTGCTGTAAAAATTATTCTCTGCAGTTCATAATTTCCAAAATTTTCCCAACAATTTTGAAGATGATTTACTAACATTTGGCAAAAAATCTAGACCGGAAACGTGTTCTGAATGGTAATAGCAGTTTTCCTCATTTTTCTCAAAACTTGTCTGAATGGATATAGTACCTTTTGGAATTAACATCCTCAATTATGATAACAAACCCGATCCGGTCTCCTACGCCTGTAATTTTACAACTCCGCAGCTCTCATTCTCTCGGTTTAACTTTTACTCTCTTAGATTGTTGGATTGTTATTCTTAAAAAAACAGTGATAAGGTTGATTATCTAAATCGAAGTGATGTCGGGCAAGTGATCATGTCAGTAAATTAGCTGAGCTCTGTTTCGATTGCAGTCTGTTAGAGAAGAATGAATTGGATAATGAAGGTGGCTTGGAAACGCCAATAAAATTCATTGGGTTCAACCCCGACGCCATCACGACCAATCACAGCAATGCATTCCCTTAACCCCATGTTTCCATAGACAAAACTGGCACAGCAATGTTGGCTTCAAATTTTTTCGCATCTAACTACGGAATTGGGTCTAAACTTTAGACTCTAAAGCATCGTTTTACCATATAAATAAGGTCTAACTGATTTTGGCAAAAATTAAATATAAATAGCATGCTGCCGCCTGAGGGACGATATTTAGCATTTTTATTTGCATATTGAGCTCATTGACATTTTTGATCCAAGCAGCCTTCAAGGTAGTCAAGATATAATTAAATTGTGCCTTTTAAAATGTATCTATCAAAATATAGAGGTATTTTGTGTAACCTAAGCACCACTGTTTATTGATTAATTTACCTACTATTTTTGTAATGTCCATATTAATTAAGCTCCAGATTGAGGCACCTTCCGATCAAATTGTCCCACCGTGGTGTCAAAACGATACCCGGTTGCAGAACCTGATTTGAACTTTCTACCCTCTGTAATCTTGTCATTATTACCCTTAACAAGAGATCCACGAAGCAGAGAGAGATGTCAATTGCATGTCTCAACTGTGTACCTATCTATTACAACATATTCGTTCCGTATGATGGATATGCTTTATATGCATGTTGCACTGCGGTATCGGTGTACGGATGGCAGGCATATCGACAGTTCGGCCAAACAGTGGGAGCAAAGTTAGCTGCAGTCGAGTTCATCTGAAGGCAACGGGAGAACAGAAGCTAAACCACGGTTACCCGTTCAATAATTCACGTTCATCCGTTCCGACAGGCGCCTATTTCGAGCGCGTTTCTCTCCTGTCCCGGACGTGGAAGTCGCGAGGTTCGATGGTCGAAGCGCCATCATTGTCAATATTACAATGGATCGCCATCGGCTTCCCGGCCCTGGCATTCCCTTCGTCACAGCTCCAGGGCCAGTCAGCTCGATATAGAATTGGAAGAATTAAGGAGAGACTAATTTTACGGAAGCTGACAGTACAATGCTTTTCGACGACGTAGGGAATTTGGAGATGTGACGTATTAGACGTACCAAGTGGTGAGAGGGCGATAATAGGCCATTCGAATAATTGATGGCGCGGTATCGGCTGCGGTGCGGCTATCAAGGTTTGGTTGACATGTTACTTATCGATTTTATGCCTCGTCAGGCGCAAAAAGTCAATGGCGCGAACTCCAGAGAAGGATTCATTTGGGAATAAAAAATTGCTAAGAAAAATTTAAATGATGGTTTAAGGGCCAGTTTATCAATGCACTTAGAGCTACTTTCAACTGTCGGTTTAATCAATTGTCATAAATCTAGTATCAAAGTACCGGCAACCACTATTGACAAAATTTGCATAGCCGCGCATCTAAAACCATTGGTACGTAGATGACACAACACTTCCATATCGACTGCGAAGAGGTGAATCCTCGTATCTCCATTTTGTTAAGACCGCCACTGTTCCTATGACACGCTAATCAACCACATTGAATTACCATGACATCTCTAATGTGCACGTGCAGGTACGAAATTGGAGATGCGAGGTTTCACCACTTCGCCGTCGATATTTTGATACGTAAGTTATTGAACCAAACAGCAATTTGATTTTGACTGATTTGGAGGCTACAAAAGATCAAAAATGTCAAAAAACAGACTATGAAAAGTTTAGAAACCCCCTAAAATATCTTGAGTTACCAGAATATATAAATATTTACGTATCAAGCTAAAACAAAGATTGTAAAATAATTATAGTGTAACAATATTTTCCTCGAGCTATTTTGTCATCCAATCTACTTGTATGTAGGTATTTAGTTCTAGGGCGCTTTTTTCCACGGAGAGATAATAAAGTCAGCAATGTTTTACGACAATAATAAATCAGGATACTGGGTCTTTCTTCCTAGACCCTCAGTATAAGAGCACCAGCGCTGCTCGGTCACAAAAAATTCTTAAAAATTTCGGGCACTAGTAATTTTTTAAGCAGAGCCAACATCAGGCCGGGTTGAAGACGGTTTAAGAATAAAGGACCCCATGTAAAAGTACTGCCCGAGTTTGTAAACTCCCCAGGCCATATTACGTACGAAGTCTAGGATCGTTCAAGGGTTATGGTACAGGCGCCAGGCGGATGTGTAGGGTGGAAAGTGCTGACTTGGGCTGTGGGCTGAAAGAATACTAGCATCGGAAGGGCTTGTCCTGCTTTGAATTCGTGATGACCCTCATGCTCTTCTATGTTTACATACCCCTTTAACAAAACCATACCCCGCATGGCCCCGCTCTTTGCAAACTAGTAAGAAAAGAGCTTGAGGGAAAGCTTCATCCGAACTGGACGATGCTGCGAACGGGCTGGTGTATGTCGTCGATATTTGAAATCTCCGAGAGAAATCTTCGTCCCACAGCAGCCAAGGTCGTACTAAGTCGTCAAACTTCCTCCATATAATGTCCTCCACGCGAGATTGGGGCAAGTGAGTTGTTCCTAAAAGTTTGCCTTGCATGTTTACGGAATAAGTTGGAAAGTTGACAGACTTTCCACGCTATTCGGCGATTTATCCATTTTAGCTTGTCAAGTTGGCCCACCGAGTTCCACACTAGTCGGTGTTAATTTTAAACTCCCAAAAATGAGTTAATTTATTTCTTGAACAAATTGAAAATTTTCCAGATCAAATTGAGAATTTTCTAAGCCAAATTGAGAATCGTCAAAACCAAATCGAAAATTTCCTTAAAAAAATCGGGAATTTTTCGTGGCAATTTGGATGGGAAAAATTCTCAATTTGAGTTGTAATTGTAGCTCTAGTTTTAATTTTTGTTGTTCTCGATGTTGTTGTTGCCGCTGTTGTTGTTATTGTTGTTGTTGCTATTGTTGCTGTTCCTGCTGATGCTGCGGCTGCTGTTGTTAAAGGATTGTTGTTTTTGCGGTTGTGGCCTTGTTGTTGTTGTTGTTGTTGCCTTGATGCTGTTGTGGCCTTGTTGTTGTTGTTGTTGTTGTTGTTGTTTTTGCTGCTGTTCCTGCTGCTGCGGCTGCTGTTGTTATTGAATTGTTGTTTTTGACGGTTGCGGCCTTGTTGTTATTGCCTTGTTGTTGTTGTGGCCTTGTTGTTGTTGTTGTTGTTGTTGTTGTTGTTGCTGTTCCTGCTACTGCGGCTGCTGTTGTTACAGGATTTTTGTTGTTAACGGTTGTGGCCTTGTTGTTATTGCCTTGTTGCTGTTGTGGCCTTGTTGTTGTTGTTGTTGTTGTTGCTGCTATCGTTGCTGTTCCTGCTGATGCTGCGGCTGCTGTTGTTATAGGAGTGCTGTTTTTGCTGTTGGGGCCTTGTTGCTGTTGTTGTTGCCTTGATGCTATTGTGGCCTTGTTGTTGTTCCTGCTGCTGCTGTTGTTATAGGATTGTTGTTTTTTACGGTTGTGGCCTTGTTGTTGTTGTTTTTTTGTTGTTGTGTTTGTTGTTGTTGTTGCTATTGGTGTTGTTGTTGTTGTGGTGGCCTTGTTGTTGTTGTTGCTATTGGTGTTGTTGTTGTTGTTGTTCTTGTTGTTGTTGTTGTTCTTGTTGTTGTTGTGTCTGGTCTCCAAGGACTGTGATGTAACCGACTTCTGATGCACTTCCTTCTCAAAAGAATGTATCCAAAGGTCGGGTTACATTTGAATTTTCGAAAAGAGAGGCAAGGCCGCTTCAAAATGTGCCGGCGGATCCATTTAACTTTGGAATAATCGGAGTCGGCATGCTTCCAGCTTGAGATATGAAACAAGAACAACTTGTGACAACCCGAAGTTTCGATTCGAATAGAATTTCCCATCTTCGAGAGTCCTCATCTCGGAGCGCTCCCTCTTTCTCGCAACTTTGAAGATTAATCGATTAGATTCTTTTTGTCAAAAACAAGAGAGGCGGAAGAAAAGTTATTTATGAAAATTCCGATTCAAGTCATGCTAAGCCTCTGTCCAAACTTTGCAATTGATGCTGCTCCAACTTTGAATGAAAAGATCTTGCTGGAAAGTTCGCGTTGTTCTGACGTAAGTGATGTAAGAATTAGTTCGAGGAATCTATCACTCGCAACCTTCTGCTTTGAGGTTACCATCTGGTCATACGAAATACTTCCAGCGGATTTTCGTATGGTCATAAGCCCATAAATAGGTATATCGACAAGGAAGGATGTGTTAAATTAAAATTTACGAGTACAGGGCTCTACCTACTAATTATTAGAGGAAAGTGCCCAAAAGTGGACCCCCATTTTGTTTTTTATCAATAAAAAATATAGAACAATGAAAAACACATTTTTAAATGCATGTAGCGATAGCACGGTAATGTTTTGTATCATTTCAATTTCAATTTATAAAATTATACTAAGAAATAGTAATAAAAAAATATATTTTTCAAAACCCTGCAATTTGGCAATCCCAAAAAAAGTTGCCTAAAGTGGACCCCTACTAAATATTACAAAAATGGATGGAAAATTAAATGGAGGAATGAGATTAAATCACATAAAACAATGCTAAGTCAATAGTAAGTATATAATAACAATAAATTGTCCTTTAGTGCTAATGAAGATATCGATTTCCGATTCGGCATCATCATTTTTTGAAGGCGTTACTGCAGGCAAAGTCTCCATCACGGACGACCCAGACGAAACGCTGTCTTCTTCACTGCTTGATTTCTCTTCGAAGTTAAGACGTTTTTCAGATTCAGCAGGTGTTAGAACATGAAAAATAACGGGTTCCGCATTTGGACACTAAGGGGGGTCCACTTTAGGCAACTATAGCCTAATTATTCATTACTCTATCAATGTTTAAGAACAGACCGTTCAAGTGAGATAACTTGATGATAAATATTACCCTTATTCCTTACTATTTCAGAATAATACATGTTGGAAGCCTTACCTTCAAAAGTGTAGGAGAAATGTTGAATAACGTATGACACTGTAATAATTTTACCATACAAGAAATCACATAATGGCGAACTGAAAGCCGGCAGATGAAGTAGACGACCTGAGGGCTCCTACTTGTTGTCACAGAAGTGGGAACTACTAGTTACGCTTGGTTTCGGTCAAGTTCAGCACCGTACAGAGCCTAAAATGCCAGGGGTCCACTTTTGGGGAGGGGTCCACTTTTGGGTACTTTCCTCTATTACTTACCTAGTTGTTTCAATCTTCTCTAAAAACTCAGCTTTCACTTACTGAGACACAAAAGCAAGTGAGGTTTATATTTTCTGTAACAACTGCTGCAAAATGTAAAATTGTTTCGGATCAAGAAAGGCTATTTACTCTCTGTCCTATCAAAGTTCTACGTAGAAAAAACTTCAAAGGATTTTCAGGCGAGGGCATTGATGGGGAATGATTTATTTTGATAAGCGATCGAGTAATTTCACTCAAGTTTCCATCTATCATAATCCAGCGCCTAAATTTTCGTCAGCTTGGCTCGGAAATTCCACAAAAAAGGTCAACCCACTCGTTCTCTTTAATCTATTTGCTTAAATTAAAAGCCACTCTAAGCTCTCACCGGGTTATTATTTCCACTGACAGCTCGTTCATCACTGTTAAGCGATCCCCTTACCACGTATATTAGATAAATGTTGAAAAATTAAAATTAGCCTAGGTGAAATCGTTGCGTGTTTTTTGCTGCTATTTACGATGTTCTCTTTTTTATACCTGCGAATATCAATCTTCTCCCTAACGGCTGTCTAGGGGATCGTGAAAGTATCAAAACTCGCTGAAACATGAAAAGTCTACTTCTTTCATTCGTGCCATTCTCGCGTGTAAGTGGGAGTGAACGTTTTTCCTCCACCACTCCTATCACTTCTCAGTCTCATCAATCTTGTCATGTTTGGATATAAATTGCACCCAATGGTTGTTTACAGATCAACCATTCACCACTTATAAATATTTTTTTAAATTATATTTTTCACGTTTTTTATGCCACCATTTTTACCGATTACATATACATTATCGAAAAATCGATTAAATCTAAAAAATTGATTAAATTGAAAAATCGGTTAAATTGTAAAAAATGATTGAATCAAAAAATCGATTGATTTTTTGACCAAATAAATAGATGAGACTTCAAAAAGTTGAAAAACTCAGCTAAGTGGGCCTTATAAGAGGTGTTTCGCATCAGATGGTGCACACGCCTTTAAACCAGGTACGAGTCATCACTGACGGCGTTTCTCAATTCATTTTATTCGTCAAATATATCCATGAATGCTTCGAACAAGCGATTTCTAGGAACTGTAGGCTATGCACTTAGGTCGCCTACGTTCCATGAATAATTCTACTCCTTGGGTGCATAGATTGTCGACAAATAAACTGAATCCAACCTCACTTTAAAGTAAATAATAAATCGCGCTTCATGTGGAAATCGTTCATGCAAAACGAAGAGCTCTGTTCCGATGAAAAACCGTTCAATTCAAATTCTGAGAATCCAGCCCTCATATTGAGCGTTGGATTTTCTTGTCATAGGAGAATTTCATTGGAGGGTCCCTGGAAATGCCTCTTTATCGGTAAGGTTACTTGAGGAAAAAAAATTCTCAGAAAATCCGGTTGTCAACAGAATTCGGATTTTTTTTCTGAAACTTCGGCGAATTTCGTTAAAATCTCCCGTAAATGAAATTACCTACCGCCAGCTAGCTAGAACTGGAATGAGCAAGGTACCTTTATAATAAATCTTCCCCCTCCTTAGCTGGTGCTCGCTGCTTTAGAAATCTCGCCGAGAAACGAGAAAAGGTAGAATGTAGTTGGTAGAGTTGGAAAGAGCGAGGAGAAGTAGAAAGAAAAATCAAGTCCGGGTTAATTAGCAGGAAATTTTTAAAAGCTTTGAAATACGATTCTGCGTTCGGAGCCGGAACCGAGTGCGGAAATAGAAGGTAGGCACTTTCATTTCAATAGCTTTTTCTTCAGGTAGGTGCAAAAAACGCGCCTATATCTTGAGGTCAATTCGCACAATAGGCGTTAGAGGCGCAGGCATCAACAACAACAAGTTTGTCGACCTGCTGAAGGCCGTATCACACGTCAGACCGTTCTCCTCCCCATCCCACGGACAGACACACAGACCCAATTATCTGATTTGCTGAAGATGTTCACTTTGGCGCACCCGCATCAATGTTTGTTATTAATCATACATGGAACCTTGCTTCTTGGAAGAATTACCAATTAATTTGCATCGCGAAATCACCAAAGAATCGGTCAGTCCAGATGGTCTGTAGGGTGGGGAGGGGAACGGTCTGGGAATGGGGGGGGGGCGGTCTGACGTGTGAAGCCCCTAGCACACGTCAGACCGTTCTCCTCCCCATCCCACGGACAGACACACAGACCAAATTATCCTATTGGCTGGTCCTATGGATACGTTCACTTTTGCGCACCTGCATCAATGTTTGTTATTATTCATCTATGGAACCTTATTTCTAAGAAAAAATTTCAATGAATGTGCACGTAAAAATCACCAAAGAATCGGTCTGTCCAGACGGTCTGTGGGATCTGGCTGCACGATCACTGTCACCAAAAGATTTTTGGGGCACGTAACCATTGCCGCAAAGGAAGCCCAGCAGGATTTCCGGGGAATCCAGTGATTTCACGCTCCAAAGAGGGAGCCGAGTTAGTTGGAAAAAGGAGCAAAGAGGTACGAGTAAAGCTGGTAAGTCTCGAGGTAGCAGTTTGGCACTTAGCGTAGGTATATACTTCGGATAAGAGTCTTATGCGAGGGTCTCGCGCAGGCATCCAAGCTATTTGTTCGAGGTTTGTTAGATGGCGAAAGCAAAGGATCCGGTATGAGTTTCCTTGCTGCGGCGAAGTAGGCCTTTTGAAGAATACTTAAATGCGTATATCTCGGCCCACATCCGCGAGGCAAGATCAAAAGAAAAGCAATGTATACAGCCTCCGAAGGTAGTACCTTCTATCCAAGTCAGAACCAATATGCCTGTTCGATGAGTTACAGAGAGTTGGAAAATTCGAATAAATTTGATCCGAAGTAGTTGACCTTGTCTCGACGGTACCAGTTATACAACTCGGAGTAAGAGCTTATAATATATAAATTTTTGTATGTAAGGTACCTTTATTCCGTGGTATAGTTTCTTATTTTGCCAAGTTGATATGGTCGTCGTCGAAGAAAGTAGAATTGGATCGGAGGTTGAAACAATTATCGTATCTATCTTCTTACATAAATATACGTAAATGTCTATGTGTTATGTATGAAACCAATGCATATCAAAAGTACTAGGCCGATTCGGATGAAACTTTTTTCAGTAGGTGTGTGATCACGGAGGTCTCTGGTGATTGATCAATTGCTCTTTTTACTTCCATATTCACAGAGTAGGTAAATGGGAGTATTGTAATCGTTCTAAAATCGAGAATTGGAACGGAGCTTCAGAAAAAACTTTTTCTTATACCTACACATTTACTCAGAATCATTTCTGTTTACAAAACGTTTATTTACAGAAATGGACATGGCTCCCTCAATTCTGAACCTTTTTTCAAACCTTTTTTTCTTGAACTGAAATGTTTGTCTCAGCAAGGCCTAACAACCTGTTTGATTAGAATTGGAATAACTCCCAGTACTTTTGATAAATTGACTTTTTTAGTGTTTTGTATTTTATTTTTTCCGGCCTCGAAAATGAACCGATTTGAGAGTTCTAAAAACTTTGTTTCGCCTTGCAAAATATTCGGATATTTTTTATATCCCGGTAACTTGTCGTATTTCTAATTTTGGCCTTAAAATTTGCATAGTGAGTTTTTGGAAATTCTTGACCTGAACGCCCTCAAAAGCAGAAAAGCAGTTTTACGCTTCAAAAATGGAATAATTGTGTGTTATCTACGCATCACTGGATTGCGTTTATCTGAGCAGGTACCGTTTGGCTTTTTCCCCAGAAGATTCCACAAGGATAATATCCTTCATATTACGATATTCGTATGTTTACAATAGATTTTTGCTTTGGTGGATCACTTTCGGACACAAATTTCGCATCTAGCCCGACTTATATCCCCAATTTCTCGACTCGGTTAATATCCTAACTTCATTATTGATGGATATTAAACTATCATACCACCCCTGGCTGCAGATTGGACGAGTCCTGCAGCTGAAATAATTAATTTCCCCCAACTTTCCCTCCGCAAACGGTCCAATTCCCGATGACAATTTTCCCTTTGAGATTCCGTCGGAGAGACTTCTCGGAGACATCTGGGAGTCCGTTTCGGCGGGATGAGACTGCGGTTCGGCCCGCAACCGTCGCGGCAGCGTTTCGGCGTTCGCGGCCGTCTGGGTGACCGCCGAGTGCGGCTGGCGGAGTGAAACTTGGCTGATTGCCCAACACCGCAAAGCTCAGACTTCGCTAAGGACAACGAAGTCTGAGTCGGATGTCAACCTTTCGCTTTCAACCGGCGTTACCGTGCGTAAGAAATACGATTGTTGAGACGGCAGTATATATGAATTGAAGATATTCTTTTTTATAGTCAAATATCAGGGGTGGGGTGAGCAGAAAAACGTTGCATCCTTCGCCGAACTTTAGAAAATTTATTTTTCCTTCATCAGGGCATAAAAAAATACTTTCCGATCGACGGTGCGTTTTGCTGGTGCGCTGGTATCCTTGCAGAAACCCAAATTCCAGGAATGACAGCCGCAAAAGTGTCGATTTGGAGAAACTTTTTCCGATTTTCGGCCATGAGGTTGAGGATTCTCGCTATAAGTACACAAATGCGTCAATATTGAAAGGAATTCCTTCACTCGACTTTGGGCAATTGAAGGAAAAGTATGTTGGGAAAAATATAAAAAACGTTACTGTGAACTATGATGGTTCACTGTCTTCGCTTTCATCCCCCATCCCGAATAACGTCCATCGTCATTTAGCTTCGGCCAATTTAGGCAAACGGGCCAATTAAACTGAGAAAACAATTGCAACCGGAGAAGAAGGGTTCGCTATAGAGATACAAAGGGACCTACCTAAGGGCTCCTCAGACCAAGCCAACTGGGACACATTCCATCGTCCGGACCGAAGATTTACGACTCGGCCCAAGTTTTAGCTGCAGTTTCTACCCTCGTAAACATCAAGAGCGGATCTAGTCGAATTGTGGAACAGACTTAGTCGAGTTGCGGAACACCAACAACCGGCGAGGGCGTAGAAACTTGGATACTCGAGTGTGTAACTTGAAGTATCCGCTCGAACTTGAGAATCGAAATTTATTGTATCGCCCAGCCCTCGAAAGCTGTTGATCACGGAGCGATTATAAGTGAAAAAATATTGAAATACTTCAAGTCTTTAGGTATCAGCCCATATAGCCCAACGCCCGGCGTATTAAGTACCAGTTGCGTAGGCGTATGTACCGCTGTTTGAATAATATTGTTCAACAAACATTAACGGAGAATTACATAAGTACACCGGCGCTTCAACTTTTGAAAAACCATCTCTGAGCTGAAAAGTCTTTTAGAATGCTGACTGATTCCTTTCCCTCGGTTTGGCTGCTTTTGAAGCGTGTCAGGTAGATCTTGTTACATCGCCGAATAATACTGTGAGTTAAGAGTTTTCTCCCAAACGGAGCCGGCTTAAGTCGAAGCTGCTATCTCGAGAGCCAGCGAAAGTAAGTTGATCCTTCTTTAAAAAGGAACAGATCAACATTCAAAGGATGAAAACTTGGCCGCAAGTGTGCGAAATTCTACCGGTTGAATTACACGTTCCCTGCGAACGATACTCGTCCAATTCTGTGGCACTGCCTTGTGAAGGGCTTCTTTTAATCGTTTCATACGCCACGGATATGGAAACGTTTTAAAAGAAGCTGACTTTCTTTAAATCAGTCGAAGAAAAGTGTCTTCCAAAGATGAAAAGAACACCCGTCGAAACACTTCAGAATCTGCAAGGCAAAACGTGGAATCCAACTTCAGGAAAATTAATCCTTGGCCCAGGTACAGATGAAATGAACGTGTGGTACTGGATGATAGGTAAACGTGGCGCCACCCATTGCAGAACTTGCCGAATTACTGAATTCCGGGCCGGACCAAGTTTTTCTCGCAAAAGGGTTCTACTCGGTGAGAAAATTTACTTGCCCGCTTTAAAAAAAAAATTTCCCAAAAAACAAATCAAATTTTCAAAAATTGCAATTTTAATTTTTTTACTTCTCTCTTTTTAGTTGCGTTAAACAATAAGTGACAAGCTGCCAGATACAAAAATAACGTCAAAAAAGACAGAGCCCGAAGAAGTCAAATTCGGTTTATTAGAACTCTCTCAAATCCGGGAAAACAGGAAAAAGGAGGAACCGCATGGGACCAAAAATGTTTTCAAAAATTCCAGAAAAACTCCCCATCCTATGGCTGAATCCGAGAAAAATACTCCAGGAATTCCAAGCCCATGGCATCACTTTTAAAATATAGTGTCCGTTAAAAAAATGTATACAAAAACGACCAAAGCTCCCTCAATATGTGACCTTTTTTCAAATTTCATAAACTGAGATATTCGTCTTGGCAAGACCTATATTATTAATTAATATTAACAAATTAACCGAAACTACGGAACTTATTCTACTTCCGAGATATTAGCACTTTGTGTTTTCTATTTTATTTTTTTCTGTCCACAAAAATGAACCGAGCGTTTTTGGTCTCTAAAATCTTTATTTTTTCTCGCGAAATAAGTTGATATTTTTTACATTCCGGTAATTAGGCGTATTTCGATTTTAGGCGAGTTTTAACATTCGCATGGTGAGTTTTTTGACATTTTTGATCATCGTAGCCAACTAATTGTGCAAAATCTAATTGCTTTCGTTCAAAAATCGACGTATAAAATTATGGAAGTATTGCGTGCTACCTCGCACCACTGGCCATCGTGCAAGCTAAAATATTTCTTCCGGGAAAAACGGCGAAAATTCCATTAGAAGAAATGCTAGGTAACCAAAAAAATTTTTGGATAGCCGGTTCGCCACCTAAGCGTCAGTTTGAAGGTAACTGAAGCTGCGGTAATGCCATTTCTGACAGCTCACATTCGAATCGTCCTTCGATCGAAATTGAAAGAACGCGGCGTCGATCGGACGCGCTGAGCGCAGCAGCATGAATCAGTATAGCAAAGCAGACGCGTCGTGCACGTACCGAATTACTTATGCATGCAGGGCCAATTTCTAGCCTCGCACTCCTTGTTATTCGGCCGGCCGTACATTAAATTTTAACTCGGAGAACCCATTAAAACTTGCTCCCCCGCCCTTGCTCGTTTGCCGAATTTGAAAGATAACTCTGCACCCGAGTCGTATTAATCACGAAGCGAAATTAGTTCACGCACGTCCTTCTCGAAACGGGGAAATGTGGTTAGCGCGCAGCAAAACAGTCACCCTTGTATCCGATTGTACAATGGGATTGTTTCGTACGAATGCTCATTTCCTGATGGTGGATTTCGTTCCGAGCACCGAGAGGAACCGACGGGATGAAACTTGTCAGCGTTATTCCTAATTGCGTCGTAGGTAAATCGCAGAGAAGAGTTCATTTGCCCGAGCTGGAAATTTTTTTGCTTCGCTTCCGTCTCTGGGCCGTTTTAAGTTTTCGAGTGACGGATATCTGTAGTTAAATTTGATGCTCGGAACGAGTTCCAAATTAGCGCGACGAGGATTCCTGGCTTGCTGAAGGTTCGGCTCCCGTGACAGATTAGGCGATGAGCGACGAATTTAAACCAATAACGACAAGGAACGAGCGCCATGGCAGGAGGAGCCGTGACGGCAAGAAAACGAGGATAAATGGCGGACGAATTTTTCACTAACTGGAAGAAAGGAAGGAGACCCGATCCACAAAGAAACGGTCGGTTGGTTGCAGGGCTTTCCGGAAGCTATCATTTATTTACGTCTGAAACTAAGGGAGCGGGGCCGAGGTCCCATAATCTCATGCCACTGCCGTTCTTCACCATTTGCCATTCCGTCGACGAATGAAGAAACAAATAAACCATCATCCGAGAGATAATAATTCAATTACGGCCTCACGCTCATAACAAAGGGACCGGCGAACGATCAGCTGTGATGAATAGGGCAATTTTTCAGAAGGCCAAACGAATCTCGGGCCTCGTCGGCGAGAAAACACAGCAGCTAATGTTCTTTTGCAAGTTCATTTTCTTCTGGCGGCTTCTCGCGAAGTTTACGGCCGGTCGGGAAGTTTGAAGTGCGCAGACGTGCGCGGGAAGAGACAAACGTTCAGGTGGCGAAACGGCCTTGGCCCTACGCAGCCGAAATACACGTGCATCAGATAGAAACAGAAATATTATCGATTCGCTTGAGGAGTTGAGATGCGAAACAAGTTATCTTAACTTGAGTTTTGTCATAAACAATATCTCTGAGTTCGGTTAATATTGAATTTCATCTAAACGCGTTCTGAGACGCTGTACCTACTTCGGGCCGTTTTATCAATTTTTTGAAACCTAGATTTATCCAAGGACGCTTGCGAACATTTCAATCGTGCGTCATTCCGGTAACTGGACGTGTTTTGATTTTAGGCAGGTATTGAAATGTGCATAGTGTGTTTTTTATGTTTTTCATCATTGCAGCCCCCATATTAGTCAAAATCAATTTGTTTCGGTTCAAAAAATGTACGTGTCGATATATGGAAGTATTGTGTGTTATCTTTGGACCACTGGTTTTTATCGTTTCGCCGTTTTTATGATCTGCCGGGCATACGTTCTTCCGTGCATACGATTTGCTCTGTCGACTTTCTGCTATCCACCCTATCATTGGTAAACGTGATATTCCATGTGACACGCACCTCATGGCAGGCGAGTCTACGTTTTTGGCGTAAGGGATTGCGCAGAGCCGCCCAATCGGTTGAAACCCTGCAGTTCGAATTACACGGAGACGAAAATTCTCGCAGGATGTTTGTATGCTAATTCATGCGTATACAGGTATGACAGCACTGAAAAGAAAAACCCTCCCCTGATTTGAATAACATAGGAACCTAATGTTGGACCGCCCTGATTCGTGCGGAACAACTGCTATGGAAATCCGAACAACATTGTTTTAAACTTTCGTCGCCCGGAGTTCCCTTTTTTCCGGGAATACTGAAGCTCCGATTTGTTAGTTGCTGGAAAACCATTCGAAACAAGTTTGAATTTGAAGGGTTGAGCGAGAAGCAAATGTCTCGAATCCATCAACGATCATGGGGAGGATTATCATTATTTTTGGAATAATGTATCCTGCTCTTGGATGGAAGGTCATATTTGAATATGAAGCAATGTATTAATTTATATACAAAATAATATTTGGCTTATAGGTATCTTTCTGTCTCTCTTGTACCCGCGTTTTTGTCCCCCTTACGCGTTTTTGTACACTTACGGGATGGGACCTATGGAAATTTGCGCCCATATCTGTCATTCCAAAACACACATAGCCAAAGAGCGTAAAAACCACAAATAATGGTAATTTCTTCCACGGAACAATGACAGCCACCCTGCCAGGCAGTCATCAACCTTTGGAGTGGCAACTCGGTTCATTTTTGTGGCCTCCGTATGCTTAAATGAAATAAAATTCAAAGGTTTATAAAAAGTTTCTAAATTTTTTTAATTACGAAGAAGTTGAAAATTTTTTTGGAATGGACACCCTCTTTTACGGCTCTATTTTTCACAAAAAATGGATAGCAAAAATCGGACACTAGGGTGATTCCAGAAAAAACTGCAATTTGGGGGTTTGCCATGGCAAAAACTAACCTTCGATTTTCCGTATACCCCTAATTGAAACTGGTCCAAAAAAGGTCTAGTTTTGGTAAATATACATGGCGAGATACTTTGCAAAGCCCAAAATTAGAAAGCACGGAAACACTGAAAAAAATGCAAAATTCGGTCAAGACCGTCACACAGTTTGGTAGTTCTGAGGGAAAAGGGGAAGACGATTGTAACCCCGGTACGGTCAAATAGCAGTTTTTTCTGGAATCACCCACCAGCGGTTTGGCAGTAGTTTCAAACGTTAATTTGACTGCGGGAGTGAGCCAAAAATCAAGCACCTGGCAGATCAGATTTTCTTGGACGACGTGGCCAACAGAACTGGGGCCAAGTTATTGCTTCTCTGCCGTCTAGTTCGAAGAAATTGTAAAGGATAAGATTACCGAGGAAACCAAGGATCGGAAATCCGGCGTTGAAGATGGAACGGCATGGTTTTAGTCCGTTATTACGTGGCTATCCTTGTTCCGCAGAATGGCATAACGAGCTGTAAGACACTCGACTCCCTTAACAAGGGATCGTTCCGTTGATGGTGAGATGAGGAAACGTACAGGGATTTGTCTCATTCGAGGAAAGACAAAGATCCCACTTCCAGTTTGATTCCGCCCATTTGAACTGATTGCACAGTTTTGGCAATCTGAAGAAACCACTCGAGATATTTTTACTCGGTAAAGCTACTACCTACCTGACTTACGTGGAACACCCTGGGTCGTTCACCCTTCTTGAGATTACAGTACTCTGCTCGCCTCTTAAAAATGCTAAAACCCCCCAATGAAATTGAAAGGTTCTCTCTTTACTACGGCTTCAGTTGATGGCAGCCATTTAGCATACAACTTTACAACTTGGAACTCTACTCCTCTTAATTGAAAAATTTCTTCCCCATCCCTTGAAGTTTGTTCTTTAATAGACCATTTTCATAAGTTATTTTAGGTCACATAATCCTTCGCACGTGATGCGCCAAAATGAATTTCGAACATTTTAATGGCCAATTTCAACAAACAAATCGTCGTCTGAGGCGCAGCATGGCACATCTAACAATTTGGCAGTTTTTAGGTAAAACAGAAAATCATGTTTACTCTCTGTGCCACATCACTGCTCGGTTTCAGATTCGCTAAATTCGTCGTGGAACCCACTGAAATATCCCTTAGATACGCTTGGATACCTATGTTAATGCATTAGAAAATAATTGATTTTTCCTTTTTCCTGAAAATTTGCCAAATGTTAGATGTGCCATGCTGCGCCTCAGACGACGAAATGCCGTTCCCATAACTGAGGTCCTAAGAAACTCTCATGGATACGGGCCGATAACTCTATAGACAACCTCATGGAAATGGTTCATTAAATGAACCTTGTAAATTTCAAATTTTTTACAAATCGACAGTATACCTGCAAAACCTCGTAAGTCCGATTTTTTCCCAAAATGAGGTTTTGACCTCTGTGGACGTAGGAGAAGGATACCGATCGTCTGTAAAAGTTTGACATTGATCTGATAAAAAATGTCTTATCTGTGTTCGTTTTTTAAAACTTGTAAGTCCAGAGCCTTCCAGGAGGGTGGTAAAACCTCGTAAGTCCCAGCATTTGGCTCGTCCCGGCCGATTTTTCAATTTTCCGGTAATTTCTTTAATGTTGCTCTCGATCTTTACGGCTAAATGGATTCATTAGATGATACTCGAAATCGGGAAGAACAACCAGGCTCTAAATTCGGTTTGAATCCATCGTCGGTAATAAAATTCTGCCCGTATTCTGGGTTCCGATATGGGTAATATTTTTGCAGAGTCGATTCTCAACTGTTCTGAAGAACACTAATAACAAGAGAACAACTACGAGGAATAACAACAATGTGTTTATCCATCTAGAACAAAACAATGGTTCCAAAAGTAACAATAAAAGCCTGCGAACATTTCTGCTATTTTCAATAATTCAGACGTTTTTTGATAAAAATTCCAAAATCTCAGTTTTTTCCTACTTCAAGTTTTATAAAAAAAGTTTTTTAAATATTTTTTTATTAAGGTATTATTAAATTAAATTTATAAATACGCTGAGAATCGTAATAACCTATTTGAAAGTGGTAAGTTGTAAAACTGAGAGTTGAAACACGAACTGAAACTCAAACAATCTATAAACAATCCCGTACGATAAAACGGTTACAACCGTGATTCCGTCACAAGTGATTCTTCGAGTTGAGATTGTAAATTTCAAGAGAACTAAGTCAATACCCTCCCAAGATGACAATACTTTAAATTTTGAAGAGAACAATGTCGGTACCTTCCTAAGATGTGATTTTTTAGTTTTCTTTCCATAGTAGGTATTTAAAATAAGGTTAACTGTTATCAGTTGGTATTCACATTCTCAAGCCATCGTTATCACGTTCAAGTCATGTACCTTTTTTTAAAACCCTTCTATGGAAAGAAAACTAAAACATCACGTCTTAGGACGGTACCGACATTGTACTCTTCAAAATTTAAAGTAATTAACATCTCGGGAGGGTATTGACTTAGTGCTCTTGAAATTTACAATCTCAACTCGAATCACAGCCGTTTCAATAGTAACGACCAATTATTGGTCATCACAGACCAATTATAGGTCAGCTTAGTGAAGTTAGCAACGATTTAGCAACGGTCAACTGCCTGTTACTTTTCTAACTAATTGGTCTCTAGGGACGTCTTGGAACACATTTATGGCTGTACATGAATTGTGCCGCCAGTCACATTGTACGCCTTAGGATTAAACACCTTGGTGTATCCAACACCTTTTCGGATAAGTAGGTAGGCTATAAAATATCTTGCTTGATTAGCGTTTGACTGATGAGTATGTCGAATTGGACTGATGAGCGATGTTTTTCTGCTTTGGAGATGCGAGCGCAGCGAGCATCCAGGTCACCTGATCTGTATAAGGAATGTGTTGAAGGAACAGTTAGCAACGAGCTGTACGGACTGTATGACTAGTGGCACAATTTTAAAATTGCCATAAATGTGTTCCTAGACGTCCCTGGAGTCCGAAAATTTAGAAAAGAAACACACAGTTAACCGTTGCTGAACTGTTGCTAACTTCACTCTGGTAATCGGCCAATCTTAGAAACAAAATCAGGTAAATACCAACAAAAAAGTTGGTTGAATATTTTGGCATAAAGAAACTTGTTTATTTACCAAACAATGATGAGAAAGAGCACATGTTGTGATCTCAAGTGAAATTATTCTAGTATTTGAAATAAAGACAACGTTATTGGAAGTTTGATTGAACTGTGTAAAACCTTGTAAGTCCGAGTAAGGTCTTGAATAAATCCTCGTAAGTCCGAATATTGCTTTAAAACGTTCATTTCTTCTAATTTTTGTTCAATCTTATTATTATGTCATGTATACATGTGGTAAAAATGCAACGGATGTGGTTTTTTTAAACGGATGATGCCTCAAGTCGTTTTGGACAGTTTTTTGTGCCTCCTGTAAAATTCTCGAATCGGAACATACGAGGTTTTGCAGGTATACTGTCGAAATGAACCTTGTAAGTTTTACAACTTATTCAATCTGATAACTTTTCAATGAACATGTTCACCATGATGTATCAACAACTAATAAAAAACGTTTGATCTCATCGGAGGGTCGATTTTAATTGTCAATTGGTTTCTTCCAGGAGCGTGAGTGTAGGCATAAGGTTGACAGGTTTGTTAGGCAACTCCCCAGCTACGACAAAGTTAAGTGTCGTGTGACTGTCGTAGCTGGGGAGTTTCCTAACAAACTTGCTTACCTCATGCCCACGTTCGCGCTCCTGGAACAAACCCATTCATTCCTAGATCCTATGGGCGATCGATCAGGGGCGGCTCCTGGCAGGAGCAGAGGAGCATGTGCACCCCCTGGCCAAAATGAGAAAGAAAAAAACAGTGACCTACCTTAATAATAACATTATTACTGCCACAAAACTCTTCACATTTAATCCTCTCTGAAAAACAACAACAACGTCATTGGCAAAGCCTCAGGATCACCGACGGATAGGACTAGCGCTATACTGTATGGGGCGGCTCGTGCACGAACTAGTAATGCACTAGATCGGTTTTAGTGGTCGTGTATTTCTGGAAGTGTATGAGTGAGCCAGCCAATGCCTCACCGTACCGTCCAGGTGCACATTTTCTGTCTGCTCCGCCGGTCGAATGCGATCGAATCTGCGGTCGAATGCGGTCTAATCGAGGTTATCTTATCTTATCAGTTCGAAAACTGATATGATTTAGTAAAAATCGCGGTGTTTTCTTCTGTGGTTCGATAAAAATGAGTGATGTGAAGGTAGTTCAATTGAATTTTTCTAAGTTTACTTTGGAGGAGAAAATAGCAATCCGGGAACCCGGCCGCTACTCACCTGCACTGGAAGGACTTTTACTGAAGGTAAAAGCTAAAAATCGCTCCACGACTCGGAAATGCAACCGACAATACTTAGGTACCTACTTCAATTTCAACTTTTACAAAATAGGGTTTCTGAAAATTGATAGATGGTAATCATCTTAAAATTCCTCTGTTATCACTAGTGAACGTTTTTTGGTGTTCATTTTATAATAATGAGACGTGAAAGTGTGCAAAACTTTCCTATTAATTTGCATTTACTTAGTTGAAATTGATATTTGGCTGAGACCAACTGACTGTTTATGATGACATATTCCCTTCGCGATTGTTCCATAAAATAATATATTATTAGGTATCTATATCATAGATCTAGATAATATTATTATCTTATGGCCTAAGTGCACCCCCTGGGTTTAAGGGCAGGAGCCGCCACTGCGATCGATGATAACGAAAAATCACCTACCTGTGTTGCTGGTCTGTGTGCGGGCTCTATAGATGAGTAAGGTGACAAGGAGAGTGTTCAATAACCACATCGCGACGGCCCCACCTGTAAATAATACAAATAAAACAATGGTTAGAACTTGAAAGTTCGCCTTTAAATATCTTTTTGGCATTTTAGGTATTTTTTTTATATTTAGGTATTTTTTAGGTTTTTGGGAGCATAGAGAACATCTCGTGGCTAATTTTCGAGTTCCTCTAGCCTTTAAGGCATCATTGGTGTTGCAAGAAAAATAAATATGGTCACAATCTCCCTCAACTCTCAACATTTTTTCAAAGTTTTATGCATGTCAGATCTACGACCCTGTTTAGTCGGAGTATCTATTACTTGCAGCACTTCCGACATGCCCAGAAGGATATTGCCACTTTTATCCACTATCTTACTTTTTTCTGGTTAACAATGGTTGATAATCTACCCTCGAAATGCAGGTTTTAACATTTTCACAATTTCTTTCACATTTTTTCATCACTTTATCCTCAAAAGTAGTACAAATCTAATCAATTCTTTTCAAAAATCCAACCTTGAACTATATTGAAGTATTGCGTGTTATCTACACACCACTGGTCGTCCTAGGAAGCTTGAACAGCTTGGGAACCGAATGCATTCATTGTCATTACTTTTGAAAGGTCATTATTTTCACTGTCAAATTCAGCAGTGCCATAGGCCAACCTAGTGATGGCTCTGGTTACAGGAAGGATGCTATTTTGGTGCGCGAATTTAGTTACCACGTTCAACCCCTAACGCCTACGATTCACATCAAAGAAACGCTCGTTAATATTAATGATGCTGACATGAAAATCATCCACCGCACACCCGTCATAGCTTCAGCTTAAAATTAGCTTCCACCCTTGGCAATGTGATCCTTAACACTGACGGCTATCCATCCGAGCTGTGACGTAGGTGCATTCAATTTACACGGAAAGGAAGCTTCGCTAATTTGAACAAATTATCCCCGCATTCTCGCCTGGTGTAGCAAGACAACAATTATTGGAGCTTTGAATAATTACAATAATTAGGGGAACAGCTCAATAAATCGACAATTAGTGCGGTTAATTTTGTCCCTCTTTATCGATGGGACACCCATAACCCATTTCTGCAACGGTTCACGCGACATTGACCCTTCTAAATGTGATTGCCCAACGCGCCAGCGCCGTATTTCTTCAGCACAAACCTTGATTTTAATGGATTGACTTGGGACCAGAATAGAGGAACAACTGAAAAGCCGCGGGTGATAATTTGCACTGGACGAGGGTGGGCGGCAGATGAAAAGGCCAGAAATGGGAATTCGTTAGTTACAGAGGATGCCGAAGCCACTGAAGGGATAATTGTGGAAGAGAAACCCATCTAATTAAACTTCAAGGCCTTCGGTCCTTCCTCCCCTTGAAACAGCGCATGCCCCTACAAAGCTCTATAACGTCAGTTGAAGCCCGGTTGATGTTTAGGTCTCCCCACTGCTTGTAACTTCGGTCATTTCATAAAACACACTTGCGCCCTTCCCATTCCATTCAATTACCTCATCATAAATCGGATATTGTGTTATAGGTGCTCACGGTTACGACATCCGTCGCTAATTTTAAGGCTCAGTCTTTGGACCATTGTTTATAGGTGTCCACAACTTTTTGGGGTGTCCGCCTCATATCGCTATTCGCATAGCTGAGAATAACTGATATTCCACCTATTCCTAAAGCAGATAACGCACAATGCTTCCATATTTTGATGAGTAAGTACATTTTTGACACAATTTGATCATATTTTGGCTACTTTGGAGTCGGTTTCGATGAAAAATGTCAAAAAACTCACTAGATAATATCAATATCAATATATCGTCGGTGAAGAATTGAAACCCGGGATCTCCATTTCGTTAAGACCGCCACTGTTCCTATGACACCCTATGTAACCACATTGAATTTCCATGACATCTCTAATGTGCATGTGCAGGTACGAAATTTGAGATACGGGGATTCAATTCTTCACCGACGATATAGACTGTCAATATCAATATACCGTAGTTCAATCATAGTTCAGACGAAAACCGGAAGCCTTTTTAATATCATTTGAATTGGCAATTTCATTCGCCCATAAAAACTCTCTCGATACCGGTTCCGAAAGTTTTTCACTTCGCCGGCTTAACCCTCGAGTCATTCCTCAAGCCGGTGTCGATAATTGAGAAAGAGTTGTGGATCGGCTAATGAAGAAGCCAGAATTGAAAGGAACT
Source organism: Nesidiocoris tenuis (assembly GCA_036186465.1). Classification (NCBI taxonomy): domain Eukaryota; kingdom Metazoa; phylum Arthropoda; class Insecta; order Hemiptera; family Miridae; genus Nesidiocoris; species Nesidiocoris tenuis. The sequence continues at coordinate 14,242,577 of AP028909.1, read as the reverse complement.
GTGTCGGTACGAGGGTAGTTCACCCGGGGGTCGGTGAAAAGATAATTGTGGAGGAGAAAACCCATCTAATTAAACTTCAAGGCCCTTCGATCCGGACTGATCCACCCCGCCCCTCCCGCCAGGCCAGCGCCAGTTCCGTTGAACGCCCGCCGAGCTCAGTACGCCAACGCGTTGCTCGACTCCTCGGCCAGCGCTGGCAATTGCCAATGCCCCATAATGAGACTTCGCTTCACCTTCACTCATTCAATTGAATCCATCTCGACATAAATTGCCAATCGAGGCTTCTGAGCTTTGGATTCAATTTGGTATCACAAAAGCTCGACGAACAATGGAGTGGGGCCAATTGGTTGGAGAATTATCTCGGGAGCCCCAGTCAACTTGACCGAATGTGTGTCAGCAGGCTGGGTTAGGAACCGGTCAACTGTCAGTAGTGGGTCAACTGTCGGTGGGGTGGATTGAAAATTGGACTTTTCTCTGAGGGGGCTATTTGCAATTGAATGGATGCCAGCTGGGTAAATTTGACCAACATTCATATGAGCAGGGAATGGGTGTTGAAATTCGTAGGCAGTCCATCCAACTGAAAGGTGAATAGTGCCATAAGAGACTGGACGACTTTGACGACTGGACAATTTTGAATCTCGACCATACCTGCGTTTCGACCATACTTACCTTTTTGGTACACCTTGAAGATACCTACGACATGGCATGGCATTCTTAACCGGATTTATCTCATTTTACCATATTATTAGGCTACAATGATCAAAAATGCCCAAAAACACGCTATGCAAATTTCAAAACTCGCCTGAAATAGAAATACGTCAAGTTACCCGAGTATAAAAAGTACCCACGTCTTTTGCAAGGTGAAACAACAATTTTAAAACAAAGAACGCTCAAATCGGTTAATTTCTGTGGCCAGGAAAAAAAGGAAAACGCTAAAAGTGCTTATGTGTCGAAAGTACTGTGAGTACTGAAATTCTGGTTAAGCAGGATGATGGCTCTAGTCGAGACGAACCTTTCAGTTCAAGAAATTTGAAAAAAGGTAGAGAATTGAGGGAGTTAAGACCATTTTATTAAATCACATCAGTATAATCTTTCCAAAAAAGCGCCTTCTTCATATTATTCCCTGCTGGAGTCGTATATCTTGCAAAGCAAAATTTATTTATTGTATTTATATCAGGAGGATTACATGCTTCCATATAATCCATAAATATGGGAGTAAAAAAGTTGTATTTTCAATTTTGTTCTCGTGCCGGAGTTTTGCCGTTTTGTCGATTCGGAACCAATAGCGGCTGATCAGACTAATACAATATGCCGGCATCAATTTGAATTGAGCATGGAACTGATTTCAAGCCGGCGGTACTTCATCTTTGAAGTTGCCTCGCTCTTCCGGCCGTACACTTAATAGTTCCGCCTTTGAAGGCCAGGAAAACGCCCGACGCCGTCAATCAGCGAGCGCCGGAGTGCGCAGGCGTCGGCAGTTACATCTCAGTACAGCGTTTCGTTACAAGACACTGTGCAGGCCCCTTCACTCGTTTCAATCCATCTCACCATAAATTGGCAATCAGGGCTTTTGAGCTTGAAATTCAATTAACGCGAACGCTCGGCGAACAATGAAGCGACGGTGAAAGGCCGAGCTGAAAAATTATCTCAGAGGCCTCATGGACGGGGGATTCAGATTTTGTTGTCCCGAGTTGGAAAAGGCATTTTCGAAAACAATCGCACGGTTTGACTCCACCGATTGTTAGTACTTTCCGCTCACAACGCCTATATATAAGTTGAATGCCTCAAAATTACAGTTTGTCGTCGGAGCTGGAGAATAGGTATTTTTCAACTTCAATTTTGCGGAGAGAACTGGAAATATTGTGCGAGGTATTTGAGAGATCCGCACAGATTTATTCTTTGGACTCTTCGGTTTGTATTTGATATTCGATCACATGTAAACTGCAAACTCACCTTTCAAATTTAACGAGCAAACTCAAGTAACCAACTGAACTGCAAACCCGAACTCAAGAACTCAACTTTCAAACCCAACTTACAAACTGTATCCACTAAGTCAACCTACAAACAGGCCTATCAAACTCAACTCTCGAACTAAACTTTCAAACTCAACTTTAAAACTTAACTCTCCAACTCAAACTCAATCCATTAACTAAACTTACACAATCAACTCTCAAATTCAACTTTAAGACTCAACTCTCAAACTCAACTTTCATACTGAACTGTTCACATCATCTCACAAACTCAACTCTCAAACTGATCTCAAATGCTCAAATTACCCACAAACTCAACTTTCAAACTGAACTGTCAAACTCAGCTATTGAACTCAACCCACAAACTCAACTCTCAAAATGAACTTTCCAACTCAACTCTAAAACTGAACTTTCCACTCAACATTCGAACTTAACTCTCAAACTTAACTCATTAGCATGCTCAAATTACAAACTCAACTTTCAAATTTAACCCACAAACTGAACTTACAAACTCAACTTTTAAACTGAACCTACAAACTGAACTTTCACAATCAACTCTCAAACTAAACTTTCAAACTCAACTCTCCAACTCATCCCACAAACTCAACCTAAAACTTTCAATTTCAACTCATATGCTCAAATTACATACTCGACCCACAAACTCAACTGTCAAACTCAATATTTAAACTTAACTCACAGACTCAACTTTCAAACTTAACTCTCAAACTCAACTCTCAAACTCAGCTATCGAACTCAACCCACAAACTCAACTCTCAAACTGAACTTTCCAACTCAACTCTCAAACGTAACTATCGAACTCAACCCGCAAACTGAACTTACGAACTCAATATTCAAACTTCACTCTAAAACTCAACTCATAAGCATGCTCAAATTACAAACTCAACTTTCAAACTGAACCCACAAACTGACCTACACAATCAACTCTCAAACTAAACTTTCAAGCTCAACTCTCAAACTCATCCAACAAACTCAACCCTAAAACTTTCAAATTCAACTCTCAAACTGAACTGTAAAACCCATCTCACAAACTTTTAAACTGAACTCATATGCTCAAATTACAAACTCGACCCACAAACTCAACTTTAAACTGAACTTTCAAAATCAAGTGAGTCTTCAGTTCTGCTTGTGGGTTGACTTTGTAATTGATTTTGAGAGTTGAGTTTTTCAGTTTAGTTTTTCAGATTGTGAGTTCAGTTTTTCAGTTTACTTGGTGAATGGAGTTCTAAGATGAGTTAGTAAGTTCAGTTCGTGCGTCTTCAGTTCAGTTTGTGAGTTCAGTTTGAAGATGAGTTCGTAAGTTCAGTTTGTGGACGGGCTTATTCAGTTCAGTTGAGTTTTTCATTTCAGTTTGTGGGTTGAGGTTGTGAGTTGAGTTTGTGCGTTGATTTTGTAGGTTAAGTTTTCAGTTCTGTTTGAGGGTTGAGTTTTTGAATTGAGTTTATGGGTTTAGTTTGTGAATTGAGTTTGTAGGTTGCGTTTTGCGAGTTGAGTTTTTCAGTTCAGTTCTTCAGTTCAGATTGAGGGTTGAGCTTGTGAGTTAAGTTTGTGAGTTGATTGTATAGGTTGAGTTTCCGAGCTGAGTTTTCAGTTTTGTTCGTGGGTTGACTTTCTAGTTGAGTTTGAGAGGTTTGAGTTTGAGAATTGAATTTATGAGTTCAGTTTTTGGGCTGAGTCTTTGCGTTGAGTTGGAGAGTTGAGTAGATGGGTTCAGTTTGTGAATTGAGTTTGTGGTTTGGGTTTTGAAAGTAGATTTTGAGAGTTGAGTTTGAACTTGAGTTTGAACAGTTTGAGCAACAGTCTTTCAGATTGTTAGTTGAGTTTTTCAGTTCAGTTTGTTGGTCGAGCTTGAAAGTTGCGTTTTCTGTTTTGTTTGTGGGTTGAGCTTGTTAGTTGAGTTTGTGAGGTTAAGTTTTTGTTTTGAGATGTTGGGTTCAGTTTTTGACTTGAGTTTATGGGTTGAGTTTGTGAATTGAGATTGTGAGTTTAGTATGTTTTTTATGTTTTGAGAGTTGAATATGAGTTGAGTTTTTGGCTTTAGTTTGTGAGTTGAGTTTTTCAGTTTTATTTGTGGGTTGAGTTTGAAAGTTGATTTTGTTGAAATTTTCAGAATCAGTTTTTCATTTCAGTTTTTGAGTTGAGTTTGAAGATGATTTCGTAAGTTCAGTTTGTGGGCGGACTTATTTAGTCCCGTTTGTGAATTGAGCCGTAAAATGGTGGGATAAATTTCGAAAAAGTTTCATTCGTTTTTAAAGATATTACAGATAGGTAATAATGAATTTATTTTCGAGTGAATTCCTCCTTTTTACTGTTGCCCGAGGCAACGACAAGGCGGACCTCGTCATCAGCGGAGCTGTGGTAAGTGGATTGGAGCTTCTAGCTAAGCCCTGTCTGAAAAAACTCTTATATTGATGGGGGAGGGGGCTATGCCCGTGATGTGAACCACAGAATCAATTTTGATTCAGATGATATAAAGTTCGGAATTGAGCACTGTAGAACAAACACCAATGAAGGATCGACTCATTCTTCGAGCAGTCAGCAAACAACAGTTTAATATATCAGATTCCTTTCAGTTATTTTACTCGGCGGTCGAGGTCCTTTTGAGAGTCTGTCGAATGAATATACGCCGAAATGGTTGGGAAACATTTTCCTCCTCGGCGAGCCCATCGTGCGTTTTTTCGGTAATTAGCAGTTCCCTCGCGTTTCTAGTTAGGATGGCAAGGAGTGTACTCGAATCGTGATACTCCTGCTGTAACTTCAGCCTCCGACAACTGAGTCCTGATCCCTGGCTCGGATTTCCTCCCTGTTCGGACCTCAACTATTGTTCGCGGAACGCTCAACTGCCCACCTCCCAGGAAAGTTACCCTGCTTTGGCCGACAAACTCTCGTTCTTCCATTCTCTTTCCTTTTTTCTCTCGCCCTTGAATAGAATAGCTGAAAAAACTCACGGCCTCGCTCTTTTCGAAGCTCGTTGTACTTTTCCATGCCAAATCAGTATCCTTTCTTCTCGTTAACGTTTTTGAGTCGGTTGGCTCAACTGAATTCTGTTCATTTAGCTTCCGCTGGTCTTAAATCGGAGGGGAACTGAGCGCGGATTCCCGATTGAAGAAGCGGCTGACGCTTGCGAAACATTCGAACTAGTTTTTCACTTCTTTAGAATTGAATCAACTGGCGTTGGGTAAGTAAACTAAAGTAAAGTAAGACGAGGATTGCAGAAGTCGACTAACAACTCTCTATCTCAATATTTTGAATTCATGATTTTTTTTGTCGATCCTTGGATGACTTTTGCGAGGTGGTCTTCTTGAATAGTGCCTGTTTAATTTATCATTTTACCTAATACCAACCTTAAAATTCTTATATCGTGGGCGTAGGATTAAAACCCGCTAAGTCCACTTTTGGCTAAAAATGCGTTTTTTGCGTCCACATACTGTTTGGGGGGTTCTGCAGAAGAGTACCGGGTCTCCATTAAAAAAAAATCAGCCGTTGGCCATATTTCAGGCCACGTCATTCAGACTTTTTCACGATTTTTCACAACTTATTGAATTTTCAAACCCGTTTATCTCGAAATGACGAATTTCCTAGGTACTTAGCGGGTTTTCCTTCTACTCCCACGATATTATATTCTTAACTATATTATTAGTATAACGTCGGTGTAGAATCAATACTGCCCAATTCGTTTGCCATGCAATCTATGGACGCGTGAATTGCCAAGTTGCCACCAATCCAAGTTTTGAGAAGTAGGCAACCCAGACGCCCCCGAAAGAAACGATGCTTTGAATTGGGCAGTATTGCAGTTTCATCGTCGATAAGTAGCATTTTTTCGTAGTCTAATTGAGAATTTTCCACCCCAAATGAGCCGAATCGCCTTAGAAATCGCCTTAGGTTACAGTCAGTGTTTCGTTTGCCCGAGCGCTTTCGCCCATAATGGCCTCCCCTGTAATCCAGTCCTTGGGGGATGAATTGAGGCCTTAAAAATCAGATACCAGCACCTCAAGCCCCATGCATTTTGGGATATTTTGAATAATTATCTCGACCATTGTACGAGCAGAGGCCTACGACGTTTTTATTCACTTTCGCAACACCACTACAACATCTAGTTTATCAGTCTAGTCTAGAGTTGTCATCATTATAGTAGTGAAAGCATAAATTTCTTCCAATTCTGCTGAGGCATTAGAAGCCATGCGAGAAGTCCTTCAAATTCAAATAGAAGAAGGAATCCTGGGCAAAAAAACATTTCCAATTTTTGTTTCTTTTTTCAAAAAAAATAAGAAAACGCAGCGTTCTACGAGAAATTTTACTGTTGGCGAAATTGAATAGGCACCTATCATCAAATTTTGAGTGCAAACTCTATGCACTAACCTCATACAAACATTGCACTAGTTCTAACCAAAAGTTCGTTTGTGGTTTATCTATGAGTAAATTATCAAGTTTCACGAGCGATACAGAAAACACCTACGTGGTCCAATTTCATAAATGGGTAGGTATACTAGTTATCGGCTTCTCGCCCGCGCTCCAACTGGTAACAAATTAGGACTTGGATACGCTCCTCTTCGTTGGCCTGCGGAGTAAGTAGACCCTACAGAATCTGCTGTTAAGGAACGACAAGTTGGCCCCATTAGTCTAATTGCTAATTCATTTGGCGATAGGGAACTCGCACGAAGTGTTGCTTTCGGCAATGACGAGCCCAGATTAATTCTCTTTCTTCCGACAGACGTGCGATGCTATCGAAATCTCCTAATATCGAACGCTGATCAGATCGATGGAACAGATCGCACCCCATATAAGTTGAGAACAATATTCCACAGCGGACGGGGGTGTTTTGAGTAACTGCATAAACCGTGAGTCGGCATTTTGAATCAATCCATTACCAAGCTAAATTTCTTTCAGGAAAAATCGTCGCTTAATTTCTAACATGTGCTAGGTAACATTTTGGCGAAAATGAGTTCGATACTTATTTTCATGCAAAATCTCGCGCTCCGTGCGCTGAACTACTTAGTTTTTCCAAAAATCCGCTAGAAGTCGCTCAAAACCTAAAAAAACGCCACATGCGCTATCTGAAATCCGCGACCACCACCTAGAACCACCTGATGTTATTAGTCGTCAAACCAGTTTTCGATCGCCAAAACCCAACTAATTTTGACTTACAGGCAGTGAAAAATGTGTAAAAACCTTCAAGGAATCCAACAAGCTCAAAAAATTCAAAATCTGTTTAGTAGAACTCCCTCAAGTCGCCAAAAACGCGAAAAAGGAGAAATCGCGTCAATAAATTTCAAGCCCAACCGATTAAAGAAAAAAAATTTCAAACATTTTCGGGAAAAACCGTTATCTTATGGTAAATCAAGCGGGAAAGCCGGGAAAAATACTTGGAAAATTCTAAACCCATGGCATCACCTTCAAAATTGAGTTTTTGTGTTTTTTCAAAAATATACCATGACTGAATGGAAGTTAGTGAATAAACTCAAGTTAGTGAAATAAACTCAAACATTGAATGTTGCTTTACGTCGAAATTGATGACTACAACCGGGACTGAAATGACGAAGGCGCTTTTCTGAAAATTTTTATTCGGGAGCTGAAAGTTAGCCCTAATTTGTTCTAGATTTTCAAGACCTGTATAAAGTTTTGAGTTGTGCGGATATGGATTTCTTATTGCATTATTATTCTAGCGCCGTGCGTTGGATTTCCGTCGTTTTCCATATTTAGAATTGAATTCTATCCCTGGATTAACGTACATTCAATTAGGGCTGCTTAATGTTGACAGAGTGGGTATACCAACTGAATGCTGTCAGCTTCCATCAGGGAAGCGGCTAATTTGTAGCGATATTCAGCAGAATAATCCAATCTGTCGTGATGGGGATGACGTCTTAATAAATAAAAGCGAATGGATTCGTATAAATTTAAATATTCACGTTGGAAATGGAGGAGAATCGTAATAAATTGATAATTTCTGACTTTCCAAAAAACGGCATTGTCCTCTTAAATGATTTATGGCGTTGGAAAGCCCCGCCCTGTTTAAACATCGCCGAGCTCTTGATCGTTTCCAGAACGGTGGGAGTCGGAGAAAAAACACATAAACGCATAATTATAATCCCATTAGCTCAACTTTTGCACGAGATTCCCAGAGTAGGAAAACACGAAAATGCCGGGGTGAAGCTAGGAAAAATGATGAGCTCAAATGAGGCGGTAATGCCTCTTATCTGAGCCCCCGTTGGGCCGTTACCTACTTCAAAATACCGGAGTGACGCCCTGTCACGACAAGCTGCTGATGTAAGGCTCATCTGACAGACGGTGACGATTCTGCCTGTAGGAAAATGTCGATAGATCGTGACTGCTGCGCCCAGGACGTATTCCTTATTTCGAGAACAGCGAAAATTCAGGCAATTTTCCCAGTATGCTGTGCGGCGGTTACAGGCCGAAAATGCTAACCCTTCTCCAAGATAATGAATTTAGCCAAAGCCTCTGAGAAGCTTTGGAAAGAAGGGAGCCTCGCAAATTAAAATTATTCTTCCTCCCTACTTTTCGTCTCCATTTTGCTTTCATAGTGCGACCGCTTTTTCATTTTGTTCCCCACCCAAGGCCCCGCGAGCCGAATCAAATTTTCTCGCCTTTTCCGACCGTGGAGCTCATAAAAATCTCGCCATATTTAAAAGCCCGTCCATCCTCACTTTCTCAACAACTTCTCCGGCCAACTTTTGTACGGTTTTATTGAGCTTTAAATCAGTTGATGTTCACAAGTTGGTTAAGCGGCAGAGACTAAACGGCTCAATTTTTCCGCTGGAGAAGCAACGCCCGGTTTGCATTACGGGTCAGTTATTTCAGTTGTCAGTGAAGGAGCGCCTACAATTTCGAGCTGTCCTTCTGATTATATTTTCATAACTAATGAGTAGGTATATTCTGTTCTACTTTTAAAGGCAGAAAACAGGGGAAATTCTCAATTTTATTAGGAAAATTCTCAAATTGATTAGCGAAATCCTCGAATCGATTTGGGATATTTTCACATTGATTTGGAAAATTTTCAAATAGGACATGCTAAATTTTGGGCTCGTTTGCATTCATTTTTTAGTCCCCCAGAAAAATTTAATCTGGTACCATTCTTCAATTGCAGTAATGAGGAACATGTATGAAAAAAAAATAAGCTGTTTTTTACTTCCATATTTACAGAGTAAATGGAAGTATTGTGATCGTCCTAAAATCGAGGATCGGAACGGAGCTTCAGAAAAAACTTTTTCTTATACACATTTACTCAGAATCACTTCCTGAACAAGTGTCTGTGTGTCCGTTACGTCCGTTACGTCCGTTACGTCCGTCTGTCCGTCTGTCCGTCTGTCCGTCTGTGGTCATTTACAAAAATGGCCATAACTCTCTCATTTCTCAACCTTTTTTCAAATTTCTTGAACTGAAATGTTTGTCTTGGCAAGACCTAACACCCTGTTTAATCGGAATTTGGATAACGCACAGTACTTCCGATATATTTGCATTTTTAGTGTTTTCATTTTTATTTTTTTCCGGCCGCAAAAATGAACCGATTTGAGCGTTCTTGGTCTTAAAATCTTTGTTTTACCTTGCAGAATATGTGGATATTTTTTACATTCCGAAAATGTGGCGTTTTTTCATTTTGGGCAAATTTTAAAATTTTAATAGTGAATTTTTCGATATTTTTGGCCTAAACACCCTTAAAAGCAGTCAAAATATGATCAAATTGTGTCACAATTTTACGTTCAAAATATGGAAGTATTGTGTGTTATCTACGCACCACTGGTTGTAAATGACCACAGACGGACAGACGGACACATGGACAGACGGACACACAGACACTTGTTCGGGAAGTGATTCTGAATAAATGTGTATAAGAAAAAGTTTTTTCTTACGCTCCGTTCCGATTCTCGATTTTAGGACGATCACAATACTTCCATTTACTCTGTAAATATGGAAGTAAAAACACTAAAAATGCAAATATATCGGAAGTACTGTGCGTTATCCAAATTCCGATTAAACAGGGTATTAGTTCTTGCCTAGACAAACATTTCAGTTCAAGAAATTTGAAAAAAGGTTGAGAAATGAAGTGTCTGTGTGTCCGTTACGTCCGTCTGTCCGTCTCTGGTCATTTACAAAAATGGCCATAACTCCCTCATTTCTCAACCTTTTTTCAAATTCCTTGTACTGAAACGTTCGTCTCGGCAAGACCTAGCACCCTGTTCAATCAGAATTTGGATAACGCACAGTACTTCTGTTATATTTGCATTATTAGTGTTTTCTATTTTATTTTTTTCCGGCCGCAAAAATGAACCGATTTGAGCGTTCTTGGTCTTAAAATCTTTGTTTTACCTTGCAGAATATGTGGATATTTTTTATGTTCCGAAAAACTGGCGTTTTTCATTTTGGGCGAATTTTGAAATTTGAATAGTGAATTTTTTGATATTTCTGACCTAAACACTTTCAAAAGCAGTCAAAATATGATCAAATTGTGTCACAATTTTACGTTTCAAAATATGGAAGTATTGTGTGTTATCTACGCACCACTGGTTCGCATTAATATTCCTTGCTAGGCTTCAAAAATTGTGTTATGGTGGATGACGGTTCGGGAAAGAGGTAATTAAGAGAGGAGGGAGGCTTAGTGAAAATCGCAGATTTGAAGTCGAGCGGGAAATTGGCCAGCCGCAAGGTTACACGTCTTCCCGTGAACACCAGTGCAACCTCATCCGAAATCATGTGTGTATGCTGTGATAGGACGCCGATAACAGATTTTTTGCCGTTACTTTAAGAAACTACGTGCAGTCACGTCCGCGCAGTGACGTCATACGGCTCACCCGCTACATTGAAAAGGGCCCGTTTCATTTAGCGTTTTTCACCAGGAAAAATGTTGTTTTTCGTTGTAGACCATCGCTACATCATTTTCGCATCCTAAGCAGCTCCATTCTGGCGTAAAAAATGGATTTCGTTTTCCATGCATGTTCCTCATTCTGATAATATCAGAATAATGATTAATTTTGATAATATACATATTATGTCTTCCAAAACACCTAATCTCGCTTGAATTTGAGAAAAATTTCCATCGGGGAAATGTCCCATCTGAGCATTGGAGAGGAATTATACTTTTCATTATAGCGACAAACATCCGCGTTATGAGGACTGGGGTAAGTTGGGGATTTCCAGGAGCCACACCATCTGCAGAATGTGGTAATAACTTGCATGTGATTACTGCCGGCTGCAGAGCAGAGAGAATTGAGAACTGGGTCGAGCAGGTTTACGCTGCCTACTGTTCTCCTTACTACATCGTCGTAGGTATCCAATGCTGAACAGCTCAGGGAGCACCAGATGCTGACTAACTTGCGAAGGAACCCGTTTTCTTGCCTACCTTCACTTGGAAGCAACATTATTAACCTTTCCGAGTCTCATGAATTTAGAGCGATTTGGCCGATTCTACGGATATCGGGGATTGTAGCCTTAAGTTTTATCGATGCATTCGAAGATACATTCACTGTATATTTATTTTGACCTAGCTTTTAGTTCACTTTCCTTAAAAAATGAACCTATGTCAGGGGAAAAAATTTTATCACTCCCTGAAAATTTGTTGGTTTTCGTCTCAAGGGGTGTACAATTCAAATCTGACATTTTTAGCCGCAAGTTTTTGGTCAACTTTTCTTAAAAAATGAACTTATGTAATGTGTAATTTTAACACCCCCTGAAAATTTGTTGGTTCACAATTCAAGGGGTGAAGAATCAAAATCAGAGGGAAAAATTGTTGAAATCGATCGTTGAAGTTTTCACGAAAATTCAAGGTTTGTATCTAGTTGGTCCAAACGTCTCGACAGATCCCTACCTTAATTTAAAGGCAGTAAAACAGCTGTTAAAGTGGGGGAAAGTCGTATTTTCAGGAAATTGGTAACATAGGCATGTGAGGCATTAATTTCCATATATTTTCGGTTGCCTAATCGAATTAGACCATTGCCACGGCGTAGCTTCAACAGTTTAGAATTTATTGCAGTGAGTCGTTTTTCAGTTTTTTCAAATTGTCGTTTTCAAGGAGTCTTCCGGAAACTTTAGCCGTTTCCCACTCAATCTCACTCATGATTAGTACCATAAATACTGTACTCACACACCTACTTTACTTGTATTACTGCATTTAACTGTTTTTCATCAGGGTACATCACAGTTCTGTAATCTTTGGCCGGGGCTTTCGATGCTTGGTTTTAGCATAGCACCCACGAATCCGACCAAAATAAGTGCCTATTTAAATATCAAATTAATACTAAAACTATTCAAAAATCAACTCCCAACTTATTTCGTTTTTTTTCATCAACTTAAAAAATATTATTGCACTACGTAATTTCGAACGATTTCAGCAATTTCGACATCCAATCAATTTCAATTGCACTCTAGTTAAGAATAAATCCACTCAGCCATCACAATTTGCCCCAATTACGGATCGAAAAAGGTCGAACGAAAATCTACTATTCCGATCTTTTTTCCGAATATCGGCCCTGGAAGAGGAGAGATAGCTTTCTTTAAAAGTGGTAGCAGCACTCGGAGCGATTGAGATTTTCTTCGACCCACTTAGGCCCTTTTTACTCGGCTACATTCAGATCCCGAGATATCTTGCGAGGTCTAATTGGTATGTCTTCAAGAATATTCCACCATGGGACATTGCGAGACCGTGATGCACCACGAAATTTGTCGTTGAATGCGGAAAACGTTTTTCTAAAAATCGAATTAGTTATGGATTATTCAGGTGTCAAAATTTGAACGTTTTTTCGTTATTGCGTTGCATTCTTTACGAAGATGGCCATAGCTCCCTCAGTTCTTAACCTTTTCTCTGATTCCTTGGAGTCGAATGTTCGTTCCAGCAAGAATTATCACCCTGTTAAACCTGAATTCGAATTACTCACAGTACTTCCGATATATTAGCACTTTGTTTTCTATGTTATTCGCGGAGCGTGTTTTTTGACATTTCTGATCATTGTAGCCTCCCTATCAGTCAAAATCGGTTGCTTCGGTTCAAAAATGTACGTATCAAAATATATTGTGAATATCATCAGGTCAAGATATTGTCGACCTAGAAGTGATACCTCGTAAGTTGGAGGGAAAAATATAAATAAGAAGTGAGAACTCGTAAGTGCTGTTTCTTAATGAAAAGCTTAAGATTCGTCTTGGACGGCATTGATGTATCTTGAATGAACACTCGAATGCTTCAATCAAATCAAGGGTAGCCAAAAATCCTCAATATCTACAGGACTGGAGTTTTTTGCTCCTCCTGTAAAGTTGGGATTTTTCACTTTCGAGGTATCACTTATAGGTCGACGATATATTGTGTGTGAAATATTACCTACGAACCACTGGTTTTGTGCAGCGATTTTCGAAATGCATAAAAATACGAGATTGAAGATGCATCGAAAGTCTGATTTAAGTACTCTCAATAACGCACTCTGCCTCCCTGTCACATGAAAATAATAGAATTGGATTGCATCGCATATGAAATCAAGATGCATGATGTGCCAAGTCCCAGCGGGGAATATTCTTCAATCCAATCGCGCAGAGGCTCAAGGGGATCTGGCTCGTGTGGTCTAGACACATGATTGAAAAAAGAAACTGGGAAAAGGTGAAAAGGCGAAAGCTGAAATCGGCGTAGCTTTCGGCCCGAGGGCGTACCGGGCGTAGGTTGCGAGCCTGAGAGCTTTTTCTTTCTACTTTGCTAACCGAAACTTGATCCTGACTGCGTTTGTTGAATTGATGCCCCCGAAGCCGGTTGCGTTCGATCACCATTTCGCCACGAATCACCATCGCCCACCGGAAACCGGTAGACACCAGAAATCGACTCCGATTCTTATTTCCATCACGTGGAGATCCGATTTGAAAGTATGCGTGAGAGGAAGTCGATCGCCCAAATGCAACCGCCTCCGTTTTTTCGAACTTCATCCCGTTTCCCTCGGGAGGATTATGTTTGTTTTTTATTGAAACACCTGCATAATTTATAGGGCAAAAATACTATTTTTGTTGCCCTTGATTGATTATTGTGACAGTCAGCTATTGGGTACAAAAAGTTATTCAAAGCTTCATAAAATTATTCAAATTTTGATCATGTTTAGAATATCGCAATCGATATTTCGTCACTTAAGTTCTAACACCACCTAACTCAATTTTCCCAAGTTTTCAGGAGGAAAAAAAAACTTTTTATTTCAACATGGAAATACATTGAGCGGTGCTGTCTCTTCTCCATCTCCTTCTTCACTGGTTGGTTCAATCTCCTTGGCAGTTTTACCATGATATCGGCTATTGAAAAATCTATCGAGTGGTGTTTTCAACTCATTTTCGCCAAAAATTGAGTTAGGCGGTGTTGAAACTTAACCTTCATCCGGGCGCGTAGGCGGTAATCTACCGCCCTGTTCATAAAAGGGCTCAAAATTCTTAAGCTGTCCCTCGGAGGAGAGCCGGAGGGGCAAGTATTCTCAAGTTACATTATGTGGAGCCAGAGTGAAGGGTCATCGAAGGGAAAAATTGTCCGTGGTGTCCATCAGTCAAGATCAAATTGCCGAAGTTCAAATTTTGACGGTAATTAACCGCCCCGCGCCCATATGTGCTACATTTCTGCAAGGGCAGTCCAGGCAAAATTGAGTATGGATTTCATTTCTTTTTGCGTAATATCGAGTTCATTTCATCTGAATCATTACTCAAATGAATCCTATGATGAAACCATGGATGTTTCCGATACTTCTATAGTACAACATTACGTAGTACAATATAATATATTATAGTTCTATGGTACAATATTACTATAGAGATTACACGACTGAAGCGCGATTCTTGCAATTGCAATTATTTTCTATTAAAATTTTCCCCTATATTGAAGTTTAATAAAATTTATTAATTTAATAATAAATTAATTTAATAAAATTTAATTAATTTAATTAAAATTTATAATTTATGTTTTCATTAGGTACTTAAACTTGTGTGTTACATGTTTATCGTCAAGTTGAACACGATTCCTGACATTTTGAATGATGTATTGGGTCTAAAAGACCTGAAAATAGGAGGGCGGTAGAGTACCGCCCCGCGCCCGGTGGCGTTGCGGTGAGGGGCGCGCCCGGATGAAGGTTAAGTGACGATTTATTAAAATATTTATTTATTAAAATATTTATTATTTATTTATTATTTATTTAAATATTTTAAATAGGTATTTATTTATTAAAATGTTTTTTTTAAATATTTATTAAAATATTTATTATCGATATTTATTATCGATATTTATTAAAATATTTATTAAAATATAAATTTCTCCCAAAGGCTTGAATTCCGCATGAACGATTTGAATAAATTTCATGTTCTGTAAATAATCTGAAGCCTTTCAAATTCTAAAGAAGCAGAAACTCGGAAGAAGAAACTCAATCGAAAAAATTGGAATAAAAGTCATAAAAAAGCACAAAAATATTTTTCTAAAATTCTGGAAATAAATACCAATGTAAACAACATCAGCAAACATTTTAAACCCCATTGTGAATCGGATGAAAACGCTCGGGAAAATACTGAAAATCCAAACCCCCGGCATCACCTTCAAAATCTTTTTTTCGGATATGGAATGTTTTTGTAAATAGTGTTTACTAATATGAAAACCAAGGAACCGCAAAAAGAAACGGTTTATACGTGAATAAGAGAGCGCTGAATTAACCCTCCTGAAGCCCCTCATCATCGACGTTGTACATGTTCATTCATATTATCGAAAAAGTTCAATATTTTTGGTAAGTAGATTATACCTAGAGATATTCTACTATGGTTTCCAGCTGCTCCTAATAACTTCCAGACATTGTTATGAAAATATCTCTCCGAAATTATTTTCTATTGACCTTGCCGTACTCCCGTGACGAAGGTCCGAGAGATAATATTTCCTTTAGCGCCAATCCAATTCAGGCTCATCCACTTCAAATCCAATTTCAATGCATTTGTCCGGCATCCCGGGCCGCGGGAAGTCCTCGAGAGAAAACGCGAACTCGCTCCTTTCTGAATTGGATGAAAAAGGAGGTATCACGAACTTTACCCTTGTACTCACCTGGTCCTCCAAAGGTTTTTTAGCAACCTGATACGATAAGCCTATTGCGACTTGGGTCTTACCCCGGTCAGGTATAAGGAATCTACGTGAAATATTTTGGAGACCATTCTTTCGTTATTTTTCCACGTATATTTTATCATTTTACCTACTTCTATATTTACAGAGTAAATGGAAGTACTGGAATCTTCCTAAAATTGACAATTGGAACGGAATTCGAGGAAAAACTTTACCTCTTACATTTTTCCGATATATTTGCGCATTTAGTGTTTTCTATTTTATTTTTTCCTAGCCACAAAAATGAGCCGATTTGAGCGTTCTTGGTTTTAAAATATGGAAGTATTTTTTGTTATCTACGCACTACTGGTTATCAGTATTTTTAGGCCGGAGGGGAAAAGTGACGAAGATTTTAAGATAATTATGTTTCTATTCCTTCGTTCGTTGAATTATTTTTTATCGAAAAACTCTCCTTATTATCCCAACTCAATATTGGTATGATCCGGATTTCAGTATCATTTGGTAAGAATGGTACATTATGAACCAGAACAGCTAATAACTCGTACTTTTCAAAAAAGGGACATGTCCCACGTTCTCCACAGAGGTTTATTCTAAACGTTATTGACATCAATAGTTTCCTGACTACAGTTTTATTCGACCAAATGGCCAAAAACCGACAGAAAGTTTCCCTCACTTGCCTGTGTCGGACATTTCCGAAAAACACCCCGGATTTCCCCCACCTAGCAAGCCATTTTACTGGCCTTGAAATTCTGGTTGAAATCAGTCGAGATGTTAGGACCAGTTTAACACAAAAAGGCCTACAATAGTTTTTTTCACTTTCCAAATCCAGGATGGGCTGAAAAGTTCCCAGAATATGAGAAGATCAATCAATAGGTTATAATGTAAACCTCTTGAATCGCCAGGCGACCAATTTCAAAGGGGTGTTCAATTTTTTTAAAGTGTTTAATTTCATAGAATAGAATAAAAATAATAATACAATTAAAATCAGAAATAATAGTATTTTTGCTCAATTTCTGAGCAACGTGAATAATTCATGTTTATTTTTTTATAACAGAGGTTTTAGTCGCTCTGGACTGAGGATTGATTCTTTTGAGGTGTACCAAAATATAGTGGGATCGCCAAAATATGGGAAACAATTTTTTTAAGAATATTTCAAAACCCCCTCAAAAATGGCGGATTTTAAGAGCCTAAATCGCAGTTGACATAATTATAATATTGTCAACCCATACATTACTCCAATAATATTAAAACCCATACATTATTCCAATAATGTCAACCCATACTTTACACCGCCCGCTGAAACTTTGAATAACTCTTATTAATTTTCATTTTTTGGCGTAAAAAATTCTGCAAAGGATTAACTGTCACTGGTATTATTGTAAATTCTCAACTCACGCGGAAGGTCGAGGGTTGGCGGATGATCGGAGGTATCGGGTAGTCGGCCGGCAGCGCGAGGGAGTTGAGGGGCGACTGAGGAGGCCAGATCTGTTGCACCCGCGGCGCATGTCCACATCCTCCCGGTCTACACCGAAAATCCACCACCCCGACCATATCCATCTTACAGCATATACTTGCCCCTGAAATGATGACGAATTTTCCCTCTCGGTTTGCGGTTTTGAAATACACCGTTACGCCCCGTAAATAACGCATACCTGTATTACTTTGGTACAGTTTACATTAAATGTAATGAAATTTTGTTATTCTGATTCGTCAAATATTGGCCGAACCCAAGCGGCGTCTGTCAAAATTGATATTTTAGTGGTTTTTATCCATTAATGATAAATTTCTATTTTTGATCAATTTTGAGATCACGTTTAAATATATGCGCATAGGTCGAAGGGCTCTTCTAATTATAAAACTACTGAGTGTATTAAACTATGTATTAAATTAATAAATAAAATATATTTTTAAATTAATATTCAGTTTGTTACAGTATTAATTAACTTTTTATTAATTTTTTATCAGCTTAAATCAATTGAGGAAAATTAAGGTTCAGGCACTGAGTATACCCACACTTCAACACGTGGAAGCAATGTAGTTTAGTGGAGTCCAAATTCGTAAAACCGCTTTTTTGCCACGAAATCCTCGAGGAACGGAAAAATTTGGGTCAAGAGGAAAATTGAATTTCCACAAAACTCTTTATCGTTTCTCCATTCTCGTACAAGTTGAACAGTATATTTTTCTATGTGATACCAATTAATACAGGCAGAACAAACAAAATTTATAATTTTTCGGGACAATTTGAGAATTTTCCAAAGCAATTCGGTTTGTCGGATTTGCAAATGAATTTGAAAAATATTCTCAATTTGGTTTGAAAATTCTCAATTTGACTTGAAACGCGATGAATTTTGGAGGTCTCGTGCGGCCGACCGCGGTGTTATCCTGACCGCGGTCGAGGACTAGGAGGTTCGAATCCTTCCACAACTTGGAATTTTGTGACCCTTGATTGTCTTTCCTTTCACAAATACCTGCCATATCAGATTATTGAAATTACGTAAGGCATGTCAGGCGTAAT
This sequence comes from Nesidiocoris tenuis, assembly GCA_036186465.1. Classification (NCBI taxonomy): domain Eukaryota; kingdom Metazoa; phylum Arthropoda; class Insecta; order Hemiptera; family Miridae; genus Nesidiocoris; species Nesidiocoris tenuis. The sequence continues at coordinate 14,224,024 of AP028909.1, read as the reverse complement.
TTTGTTTATTTCTGCTATTATTATTATTATTGTTTTGTACTTCGTATATTTGCATGATATACAAATGATGTATATGCATCTTGTATTCCATCTAGAAGCAATACGGAAATCCATTGAATTAAATTAAAAAATCAAATGAACGAATTCAAGAATATTTTTGGCATGGCAAAGTAGCAGACTTTTTAATAATGGAATGCTGAAAAAATTCCCCTTTTCCCCGGCCGCCTTCAAATGCAACAAAGTCTTCGCGGTTTTTCCAGAATCGTAAACTCGAATTGGCCGATATGAATAAATATCGTTACAAGTCTCCGAGTTGTTGAGTTTTATTCATTAAATGGCCAAGAAATTCGATTCCCGTCCAGACGGCGAGGGTAGCGTAATGTATTCAATAAGTTGACGGAAACGGGTACAAGGTGCGCCTTATTGGCAAAGTTTAATAGCGCGATCCTCACTTTACAATCTGAGGCAGTTTTGAAGTTGAAGCCGAGATAAGCGAAACATTTTGTCGAAAGACCCCCTCCCCCGTGGAGACGACGAAGAGCGGAAAATGAGAGTAACGCCGAGGAAAAACGCTGAAAACCCATCCGCTTTGGGGTAGGAATACGCAAAAGTTTGCAGGCGTCGGATACCTCTCTACTTGTTATGTATTCAAGGGCCACTGGCTGGAACTTGCGGGGTGCGGTGGGGGGTGGGGGCTGAAAACTGGCTATCCTAGGCATTGGCGAAGTGCTGCTCGGGTTTTCCCAGTCGACAGGGTTTTTCCGATATCGGGTGCAATGGAAAAAAGATTTGAAAGTTCGAAGCCTCCCAAGGAGAAAACTGGCAGCTGACAAGTATGCTCTTAACTCTTGCCAGCCTCCGCTCGCGAAGGGAACATTTATTTTGCAAACACGCTAAAACAAACTCGGATTTTTGAGGAATAATTTGAATAAAAAAGAACTGGAATATGTACCCCGACCAAGCGTAGTTAGTTTGAGGGTTTTGTAGTACGTAAAACATCGAGGCTGTGCGTATCAACTTTGAAGGACTACGCGCCCATTCGGAATATCGTTTATATATCTAACTGAGAATGACAGAACAACTCTCGCCCGTCAACAAAGCGAAGCGGCCTCAACATTCGGATAGCTTTTCCATTTCACGGAGCACCACAAAATGATGAACCGCTATTGGCTGGGGGAATAGTAATTGGAATAGAAGAACAACCGCAGGAAAGGTTGAGAATCAAAATAAACCATTCACGTGGACGAAAGACATTGTAACGTGCCTATTTCCCGGGTCACGTGTTGTTCCTATCGCAAACCCAACGGACCTGTAAATAGGATTCCTTCCCTTCGATGACGTTGTACGGCCGCAGGCGTGGAAGGATGAATGGGGGGTGGGGGTTGCAGTGAGAGATACTCATTTCTCGAAAGGTCCTGCGACACAAACGAACAATAACTAGACCGTGCGTTGCATTCTATTGGGAGTCCTGCCACACGTCTGCGGCAAAATTGAAGCACAAATCCTGAAAAATTCAGAAAAATGTCGTTTCACATTTACCGTTTTATTTATACCTGATTTGGAGGATAGAGGAAGTTAGCCTCCGTTATTTACGGTGGGATCAGGAGGAAGGAGACTCCCATACCGCTCATCAGGGTTTTGGACCGGTTCCTTGGGTTGCATCCATTAGCACATGGGCTTTGTGCCTCACGCACAGGGACAGGGGTTAATCCCATCCTCCTAGAGCTAGCTCGAGAAGACACTTACCTAACTCCCAATCCCGCATCCAGTAGATAACTATCTCGTCCTTGCCATCCTGCCACAGCAAGAGTATTACTTTACCGTAACTGTAGAGTACGAATTTTGGTTTTTCGACCACCGCTCGGAGAGTTAATGGTCCAAAATCCGGTTGAGCGGTATGGGGAGTCTCCTTCTTCCTGGTCCCACCTTAAATGACGGAGGCTCTTCCTCTATCCTCCAAATTAGGAATAGATTTCGCTCTCTAGAGTAGCGGTGGTCGAAAGGCCAGAATTCGTCTCTACAGTTACTGTAAAGTTTTATTTATAGCTTGAAAATGGTCAGAAAAATGTTGATGAAATTGAGGATGTTAATTCCAAAAGGTACTATATCCACTCTGACAAGTTTTGAGAAAAACGAGGAAAACTGCTAGTACCTTTCAGAACACGTTTCCGGTCTAGATTTTTTTGCCAAATATTAGTAAATCATCTTCAAAATTGTTGGGAAAAGTTTGGAAATTATAAACTGCAGAGAATAATTTTTACAGCAATCTGAAAATTGGAATTTTTGGATATAGTACTTTTTGAAATGAAAACTGGTTTATAGTACTTTTTGAAATTAACATGACGGGATATAGTACTTTTTGAAATGAAAACTGGTTCAAGTACTTGTTGGGATTTCGTGAACCTTATTTCCCTTTTCAGGTATTTTTCCCTCTTTGTGGGGCAGCACTGCTCATTTGAGTAATGTGCAAATGTAGGGATTTGGCGGGGAGAATTCCCTATTTCCTTTGTACACCTGCTGCTTTGCCTCAGCCTTATCAGAAGATAACTTTTTTCTTTTCATTCGGTATTCACGTGGATAATATCCTAATTTGATCTCTCTCTGCTTCTCGAGCGAAATACAAAATTCATTTCCGAAATCGTTTATTTCGACTTCATTACCCATCAGTACTTTTTGAAATTAACATGCCGGGATATGGTACTTTTTGAGCGGGGAGCTCGTCGACATTGGACGGTCGCCGGCGATCGCCGCCACTTCCTTCCGGCTCGGAACCCACCTCGGGTGGTTGAAACATGTTTCAGGAAAAAGTTTAAGTAAAAAAAATTCCCGGTAGACTCGATGAAAAAGTGAAAAACTGGAAAAACTAGTGGCTTCGGTGGACGCGGAATACGTAAGCTTGACAACTTAAAATACTGGTTACCCGGGCCTTTGCGAGGGTTTTAACAGGATATTCTACTTCCCCAAACATCGAATATGTGTCAACGATGGCAGCAAAACCACAATACTATTGAAAAACAACTAAAATCTCTGAAAAAGTGAAGGCAGAGCTGTATATAGGTGTATTTTGTGGATATAGTACTTTTTGGTTTTAAACGTCCATCGCGAAGACTGTTTAATACTGGATAAAGTACTTTTTGAAATGAACATTTTGTAGCAGCCCCAAGGGCCTGGATATAGTACCTTTTGAAATGAAAATGAGATTTCACTCCCCATTTTAATGAGGATAGAGTGATTTTATCTTGGAAATGGGTTTATTTTTGCGTAAAACTCCCCCCCAAAACCCCCAGGAAAGTCTCATCTTGATTTCGAAAAAAATGGCGTTTAGTACCTTTTGGAATTAACATCCTCAATTCCGATTGAAAAAAGTGAGGTTTGTCCAGTTTTTTGTTTGTCCTCATTTCTCAGGTGCCCATTGCCCGGCAGAAAGCAGTCGTAAAGCACTTTTCTATAGGGAAATTCACTAGCTTTCCAACGCTACCCTCAGATTTGAGTTTACCCAAATATTGGAACTACAGCCGTTTCAGTGAATGAAGGTCGTAAGCACAAAAATGCCAAAACAGCTGTTTTTAGCGGGCTAAGGAAAAATGTGAGAAAGAGTGGAATAAAGAGAGAGATTTTTCGGAAATGACATGTAGAACATCGTTGGAAAAGAATGAAAACTATTATTCGCTGGTAAAAAGCGGAGGCTAATAGAGGAGGTCGTAGGCCCTTGAATAATGCTCACCACTCGCGATGCCTTCTCTACTTCGCAATTAAACCGCGTTAACAAGTAACTACGCGGTGAAAAGGAGCAACCTCATTACAGACGGCTACAAGGCTGGAAAAGTGGCGTCTCGACTGGAAAGAGTAATTGGATCCGTTTTGCCGAATCGTGACTACAACAATGCGCTTCATTCATACCGGTTTCGTCGCTGCTCGTTTTGAAAGGGCGCGGTCTTGGAAAATACCCCTAATGAATGAGGTCGTGAGTACCTTACGCCGCCGACTGAAAGGAAAAGATCCGCCGGCTATCTGCCCCTCTCAGTCGGACACGTTGATTCGACTCATCGCTCCGACTCTCTCATTTCTCGCGGTATTCATCACTCCACTGTTCTGAGGGCACCTGTTCTTAGGACGAGTTTTAATTACATTTGCATACGCTTTTAACCTAATCGTCGAGAACTCCGGTCTAATTGCTAACACTTACTCGGCCTAGAGGCGTGCGAAGAATCTTCATTAGGTCAAAAGTTGGAGAAGAGAGTGGAGGAAATAATTTGGAATTTCTTCGAATTGAAGTTTGACACGAACAGAAATTTTAAGCCTCTCAAAGGGTTGTAAGATAGGTACTACAGAATTAAAGTGGGTATCCAGGTGCCTCAAGATCTTATTAATATGAGTCGACCTTATTGTTTCTCAGAGGATCAGTTCACTGAGCCGAGTCTTAAGGCGATTAACGTATAAATCAATCGATAAAATACCGAGGAATGAGGAAATTAAGATCTGCCTTAGGATTAAGATATGGCCAGGACTCTCTTGTTAGACGGATATCAGCTTGCAGTATTCTAGGAATCCTTTTGGATATCAAGAGAGCTCGAATCTCAAAGGGCGACAGGCGCTACTGGACTCGTATCTCAAGGACGAGGTATGCTGATCTTCCCTCAGCTTTTTGTGAAGAGGGATTCTAAGAGCCGTAATCTAAAGGTTGCAGGCCTGTGTTGGAGCAGGAGTGGACACGTTTTTCCCGGCATGTTTGGGATTTTTGGCTGGTTAGAAAAACGTCTGGGCCTATACCTTTTAAATCGACTTGATTTTACTGCGCGAATTAGCTAACAGGCCGAGGAGTTTGCTGAGGCAGTCGATTTCGAACCATGTCCTCATCAGGAGAATTGAAAGAAGAGGAAGAGGAGAAGGAGTGAGGTGGGGAGGAAGAATACGACAACAGAATAGTCGATAAGTTTTTCATCCTCAACCACCTCAAAATACCGAGGAAGTTGCACCTTCCAAAGGTAAGGTGACTTTTGAGTCTAGGAAGTCTTGATGGTCTCTTCAGCTAGAGGCAATTTTGGAATAATATCCCAACATAATATGTAGTGAGGTATATCGGTAGACTGACTCATGAAAGAAGATTGTCTTTAATAAACCGCAAAGTATACTTTTATTCTAAAATAATTGTTTGATGTAGCGGGAGGAAATCCGGCGCTCACTCGATTTGGCCAAAAACGGATGAGAACAGTTTTGGAACCCTAAGCCTCATATTGAAAAGTCTGGGGTGTATTTGAAGCATTCAGGCATCGCCAAGAAACCCGGCCAGTAAATAATACAGGTCATGACGATACAGCTGTTACAATCAGCTAACTTTCTGTTGCACAGATGAATTCATTTCATCGCATCCACTCATCTCTGTCGATGTTGTTCTCTTTGCACGACAGAAGCTCCGGTTCGGGGGACTAGTTTAATTACATTTGCATACGTTTCAAACCTAATCGTCGCCAACTGAAGAGCAACCACTTACAACTACACTCTTCGTCAACCCTTGCTTTGAGAAACTTGGGGTGCCTTCATTAGTCTGTTGGTTGAAGAAGGTTGGTAGCCATGGCCTCTCTCGGGGAAATTTCCCGAATTATTCGTCTCGAATTTAGATTCCAGTCTCATACGCCATGAGGCGGATCGGCGGTGGGAAAACAGCGGTTTACCTATAGGATTTCAGACGTTCTTCAGTATTTCGGTGGAGGCATCGAGTTCAGAATCGAATACAGAGATTCCGTCTTTATCGATCTTCATTTCAGTAATTTCCCTTACCTATTGCATTCTGAAAGTCTCTCAATTCCATATCCTACGTCCGTTCTTTACGTACCTATTAAAATAAAAACGTTGAACTATGGTAAACCCTTCCTATTGATCGGGTATTTGCAACCTAATGCGGTTGAGAATAAAATTTATTCATTTAATGAGATCGAGTGCTAAATGGCAAAAATCCACTCCGGCAAGATTCGAACCTGGCATCTCTAGGCAGACGCCTAATGGCGACTCTGTATGACTTGATGGTTGTTTATGTAGTCCCAGAACAGTCATAAGCATTTTTGAGGAGCGAGGCCAGTGTTGCCAAGGTGAGGCCGTCAAAAGCCCCTGAGACAACGTCAAATCCCCCCCAAATGTAAAAAAAATCCCCGAAAAACGCAAAATATAAGAACGATATAAAAATATACTATTTCACATAAAACATACCGTGTACAATAAAGTAGAAACGACTGCCGTTACCATGAAGACCGTTGGTTTTATGCCATGAAAACATTCGTTAACGTTTAACATTGTCTTGGAAATCAGCGAAACCGTCGCAGATGCCATTACCTTCGAACAACAAACACCTCAAAAAGAAGGTAGTAAAAGGGGTGAACTTCCACCATTCGGTGTCACCAACTTGAGAACTTGAAATTATACCCCGATACTGCAAAGAGAAGTTTTAAACCCTGGGAAGGGGGGGAGGGGTATTACTTTCATAGTTTATATCTGTTCCATAGGCGATCTGAGTCTTTAGTCTTTTTGGCACTCCCAAGCCTGAATTTCCTATGCTTGAAGAAGATGCATTTTGAAGCTGAAGCAAGAACTTCTTGGGTATCGAAGAATTCAAATGAATCATTTTGAACGAATTACGTTGAAATAGAAGATGATCATGCGCAACGTTGCCCGAATTCAAACAGACCCGTTGATATTCATACCGGACAGCGAATGAAACATTTCTTCCAGGATCATTACCCCAAGTTTTGGGTCGAGAGAACATTACCAAGGGCTGCAATTTAATGGATAGGGTCCATTCGGGTTAGGGCGACGTGGAGTCGCATAATTGGCTAATTTAGTGCAACCTCTGAGGTCGGCGCATCTAGTATGCGTGGCGCTGCTTTCAAGTACATCACTGCCTCCCCTGGCCTTCGCCTGGCCGCAATCTTAGCAAGCGATAAGCAAACTATTCGCCATTACCGAGGGTTATGTCCACGGTCCGGCCGGGTCGTGGCTCACTTATACTATGTAGATCTACGGCATCACCCTATATTACCTTTGTCGAAATATGGAGCTTAAAGCGATTTTGGCGAGAGTATTCGCGATAAATGTTTACCAGAAGGAGAGTAGGGCTAGAGCACCAGTTATTGGCCACTTAAGGGTGTTTCTCGCTGTAACATACTCCAGTTCAACTCTTTTGGTTCTTTTTTTGATTTTTGGAATGGCAAACATCTCAGGAATGTAATGTTTACCAATTTTCCTGAAGTTTTGGTCCGAATTGATGGTTGTTGAGGTTTTTTGGGATAAGTAGTTTGTACCTCATGTTATGTGGTCGAGTTCAAACTCAACTTTGAGATCAACGTCAACTTTGAGTTCAAAGTCAACTTCAAGATCAAATTCAACTTCGAGATCTAAGTCAACTTCGAGATCAAAGTCAACTTCGAGATCAAACTCAACTTCCAGTTCAAACTCAACTTCGAGATCAAAGTCAACTTCGAGATCAAACTCAACTTCCAGTTCAAACTGAACTTTGAGATCAAAGTCAACTTCCAGTTCAAACTCAACTTCGAGATCAAACTCAACTTCGAGTTCAAACTCAACTTCGAGATCAAACTTAACTTCGAGATCAAAGTCGACTTCTAGATCAAACTCAACTTCCAGTTCAAACTCAACTTCGAGATCAAACTCAACTTCGAGTTCAAAGTCAACTTCGAGATCAAAGTCAACTTCGAGATCAAAGTCAACTTCGAGATCAATGTCAAATTTGAGTTCAAAGTCAACTTCGAGATCAAAGTCGACTTCGAATTCAAAGTCAATAATAATTTTGGTGTGGTTCCTACCTATTCTGTGTTTTGGTTCATTTTTCTTAAGAAATGAACCTTTGTTTTTATTATTGATTCGTTATAATTTAATACACTTGATATTCGTATTTGTACGGACTTTGATGTATATCTATTATGTATACAAACATATACCCACACCAGGTGTATAGGTCCTATTGTTCATTTCATAGCGTCCCGCTTTTGAATTTTTGATATCTGGTCACCTTACTTATGATTCATAAGTATTCAGAACTAAACACCCACTTCTTGTGACGGCCTATGGGTTAATACAATTAAACTATCATTTCATTAACATTTACTCCATAAATGAAGCACCCGCTGTTCGGAGTGAGACTGCACTCAAATGCGTAATTTGGGAGAGCATTTGTGAATTTTTCCAACGCAAAATATCCGGTAGTTTTCATATTTTTGACTGCTCGCACTCAAAATTTCCCCTTTCTGAGAATGACCCATATCTCTTTCAAAGAAGATACCTTCCCAATGTTTCTCTTTCGGCAGGAAAATTCAATTCAATGATCTCTTACGAGACAAGTTGGCTTAGCGTGATGGCGCCAGAGTATCGCGATCTTGAGGCCGATGATTCATCACTGCCAAGCCCTTCACCCCAAGTCCTGTCGTGCTTGAACAACTCGCGATACACGACCAGACCGAAGATAGAAAGCGAGAGGGCTTTATTATCGCTAATTGAAAACGAGATCGTCAGGCGATCACAAAGAGACAACAACAGCTCGAACAAGACCAAGACCGATTGCTCCGCTTTTCTGCGGACGCCGGGGGGATCAACTTTATTGGATTCCATCGTGTTTAGGCTGGGAAAATTAAGCTGGAAGGAAAATTGTCAACTGGCGACCAAGGGATTGTCTTTTTCGTCAACCAGTATAAAACGGCCTTTTCACTTCGATAATTATATTAGTTACGTACTTGGTACATAAATATGGAAGTACATAATAGAATTCCTAATTGCAGCCAGTAGTCAAATAGTAAAATGGTATTTTTACTTAATAAAATGGACTTTTAGTTTGTCTTTTTGGTGATTATTCAATAATAAACCATTGAAATCGCCCTATGAAAAAATTTTCCTAACCTACCCTGAATGTTCATGGATTACGTTTCAAAGGATGTAGAATCCGAATCTTCAAAAAATCGGCATGCTCCCTATGTCAGTGGGTGTGGCGGACCCATTGAAATTCAGGTTAGGAAGGAAAGTTAGGAGTCGGGAAGTGTAATAGTAAGGCCTCAATTTTCACCTCGAAAATTGAAGGTAAATTATTCGATTTTTACAGAATGCGTTTGTTTCTCCAGTCTTTGAATCAGTCAGATTGTGATGGATATGATCGAAGATTCGACGTACCTACCATAATGATGAAGTATTGTACGTTAGGTATACACTCCTGTTTGCATACTCGAATGCAAAAATGGTTTCGGAGTTTATCTTACTTTCGTTTAATACATCCACCAGCTAAGGTCGGAATTTATTTTATTTTTTCCTGCAATGTTGCAGGTGCAATGAGTGAATGACTCGCTTTGAATTTTAATAGCTCGATGCTCGACCCTAAAGACATTATGGGCTGGTAGCCTGGCAATATTTATCTGCGCGTAACCGCGCCACTGCTTCACACATAATACCGAAGTATTTTCCATTGCTCTTTTTTAGGGGTTTTTCATCGACGGTGTTCCTCGCGCTTTGAGGCCATAAAAGTACCTAGCCCTGCAAGAGAAGCATCTTTCGAGGTGAAAACCTTTTTTACGGCAGTTCAATAGGAGAGGTGTTCACAGTCATTTATGGCCCACTGGCGTGCAATAAATTCTCGACTGGAGGAAATGGTGATAGCTTTTACATTTCGCTCTCGCGAAGAATAACGGAGGATCTTCGGTCGGGTAAAATGTGGCGTTTTATTGGAAATTCCCCCACCCCTGAAAGGTCGGTTGATTTCACTAAACTCAAAACGCGGGACGGTCGGTGAATTTTAATGGAGAATCATACCCAATTCCGTAAGCTGCTTTTGCAGCAAATGAATGGAGGTGGGCAATTTGAATCGATTGTCGATTTACTCAAGTGAGATTAAATTAGAGCCACTTTCAGAAAACATTTACCGACTCGTTAAATTTACCGGCTCGTTAACTACTGTTGGCCACGACCTATCTATCAACGAGTCAGTGATTTTAACATGACGGTGAATGTTAGCTGAAATTATCCCCGTGCAGGTTAACTTAACGAGTGGGTAAATGTTTGGTGAAACCGGCTTATAAGATGTTAGACATTTAGGACGTTAGGACCACTTTCACTATTCATTTATCAACTCGATAAATTTACCGACTGGTTGCTTTTGGTAGACTTTTTTATAGGTACGTGAAAAAGAGTAACTAACTTCGGGAAAATCTTCGGGCGAAGTGGCTCTTTAGGTGAATTTCTCCAATCGTTTAGCAACTCGTTAAGTTGGTGCAATATGCGGCTTAATGACACTCACCAAACTTTCAACGGCTCGTTAGAATTATCAGACTCGTTAGTTACTGTTGGCCACGTTCACGTTTCTATACCAACCGATAAGAGCATTAAGCCTAGTGGACACCTGAGACAAAGTCTCGAGACCAATCTCAAGGGGATGTCCATCTGAGACCGCATTCGCTCTCGAGACCGATTCTTGAGACTCGGAGACCGCGGGAGTCTCGAGACCTCCAATATTCTATTTCCACTTGAGAGTCTGAGCACTGAGAGCAGTCCAGCAGTCGGGAGACGGTTCTTTTCCAGTGCTCGTGTACGATGGAGATGGAGCAAGCTTTTGCTTTGATAGTGGCGTTGAAGTTGGCGAAAAAGCGAAAATTCAGAAAAAGGGAGTGTTGGGTGAGGAAGTGGGTGGATCGGCGGATCGAATTTGGCGCTTGTTCCACACTCGTGAGTGAGTTAAAATTGGAGGATGCCCAACAGTTTCGAAATTTTATCAGGATGTCTGCAGTGCAATTTGAAAGCCTTCTCGATTTGGTGAAACACCAGATCGTGAAGAGAGACACCAAATTTCGAGCTGCAATTCCTCCTCACGACAGGTTAATGGTCACACTGCGTTTTTTGGCTTCAGGTACGTACCCTTTAAGTTAATTTTTAATTGTTAAATTAGTTGTTAATTGTTCTGTAAGTACACTCCGGTGCCAATTTATTGAAAACTTGAAAATATAACCATTTTCGGCAAGTTCAATACCTAATTGATTACGTTGACTATATAATTTTTGACATTGAATATATTATAATTTTTGACGTTATGACTTGCAGGTGACGCTTACTGTAGTCTGCAGTACGTTTTTCGCCTTCCACCGTGCACAATAAGCAAAATAGTTCCTGAAGCGACACTCAAAAGTCTCAGAGACTCCAAAAGTCTTCCGGCACTGACGGAAGACTGGAGACCGAGTCGCGAGAGCAAGAAATCGCATTTCCACTTGTGACCGCTGGGCTCTCGGAGACATGTTCGGACTTGTCTCCGATACTGCTCTCAGAGCCTTTTCCACTAGCGACTTGAGTCTCATGACCACTCTCGAGACTGTTTTGTCTCAGGTGTCCACTAGCCTTTACATTTCCTGACTTGTTAATGTTAACGATTCATTAGTTACCGTTGGCAACGTGTCTTTAAACCGTCAACTGATCATTTAGCCCATACGTACAACAACCTGCAAGAGGGTAAATTTAACGGGGGAAGAATATTTTCAGGGAAAATCACAAAGAGCTGTTTTCATTCGAGGCTTAAGCAGTCTTTCTTTTTATGGGGCGTAGAAAAATTTGAATTCCAATTAATCACGAACATGTAGAGGCATGCTTTTCAACATTATTCTTCGTCGCTCCATACGATTGATTCAATCCACGGTATGTACTTAGTGACGTTGGTATATATACCCGCGGTACCCGGTATACCGCAGTCTTTCCCGAGAGATGTTATTCCCAACTGTCTCGTTACGCAGTCATCTTCTTCCACAAACAAAGGACCTCCCGAATCGCCCTGTGGATAAAATCGTACGGTTTTTATTGACGATTGTGAATAATGAGAATTCAACATGCACGTACTTTCGTTAAATTTTACGCTATCTTGAACTGAAAACGTGCAACTATGCATAAATGTACATGTCCTGAATTCGAATGTCAATTGCTGAATATAAAATTCCGGCCCCAGGATTACATTCCTATTAATTTTTTGTTTTAATGGATTTCGATGCTCTCATATATATTTAAATTTTTTTTTCATGGACCAACAATATTATTAACTTATTACCAAGTAGGTGCTATCTCGTCTATTTATAAAAGTGTCCCATACCGTACAGGCATCCTTGCCGCCGTTGACGTCGCCCGCACACACCATCGATCCGGCATCAATCCCTCGCGGCAATCTCATTTTGTCCGGTGTCCGACCCATCAATCCAACGCAAGCGCTGTTATTGAATAAGCTGATCTTCACTTCCAGAAGCATCGGGCTTGTTTCTGAAGCTGTGAAAACAGGTAGGCATGATCGATAATAATAAAAAGTCCGTTGATGCAGATTTTCAGTTAGAATAGATCGGCATGTTTTTGAAAATAGTCATTTTCATCAACGAGCCAGAGGATGAAGGTTGGATGAAGTGACTCAAAATGCGAAATCTCTTTCAAAAAACTGACTATGAGTTAGGAATGAGCATCGATGGTCGATACTATCGAACTATCGATGTTTTGCATACGATAGTCGATGTTTTTACCATCGATGGTTTAGAACCGATGTTTCACCACTATCGATTACTTCAATGTGATAGTATCGAATCTTCTCTTTATCCTTATCACTCGGTATCAATATAAATAATTCAGTTGTTCGGTTAGATTTCGAATGTTGGTGTTAGATATGATTCTCCTGAATATTGTACTCCTCAATTTTTTATAAAATACACGACAAAAGTAAGGTATTTCGATATTGAGTTGAATCCTAATCCCACTTTTGAGCTACTTTTAAATGGAAAATTCGTCATTGCATTTTTTTCATTTTTGGTTGATTTTGATTGACTAAACTGACCAGTGGTTTCACTGAAATTTGTATCATGCAAATTGCAAAGACAGATACTTGAATTATCCTAGGCATCTATTCAATTTCAAAACTTCTTTACTTGAACAAAGAAGCATCGATACTATCGATAGTTTTGTACCAATAGTTTTTAACAATCGATGGTTTCCTTCGATGAATTGTTCGATGGTGACTATCGATAGTTTCCAATCGATGCTCATCCCTACTATGAGTACTATTTACATACCAAAGTCAGTCCTTCCCCAGCCAGTGACGATGACATTGTTGGGTTCAGGTTCAGGAGCTCCGGCGTATAGACAAATCGGCTTCACCCATTCGTTGAAAATGACGTCGGATCCCAATCTCAGTAGAGCGATGTCGTTGTATACGGCCGGTTCTTTGTAGTCAGGATGTCGAATCCTTTCAGCAATTTCCTTGTCCTGGGGTTTGGCGTCGTCAGTATTCGAGGACAAGTCCAACTCTCCCACGCGTACCCACTTGGCTTTTCCTCTGGAGATCGTGAAATACGATTTTGTACTTAAGTGATTTGCCCTTAACAGTCCTGATCTGGTAGGTAGGCTACTTACAAAGTTCCTCCAACCGTGCAGTGAGCTGCAGTCAGCACGTAACGACTGCTCAGCAAACTGCCGCCGCACAACCAGTGTCTGATCTTGGAACTGCCGTAGCCTATGAGGACCTGAAAGAGTTAGATTTATTTTGAAGAAAAGACGGTGGTGTTGGTGTTGGTCGTGGTGGTGATGGTGGTGGTGGAGGTGGTGATGGTAGTGGTGTTGGTGGTGGTGGTGGTGGTGTTGGCGGTGGTGGTGGTGGTTCGGTGTCGGTGCAGGTGGGTAATGGTGGTGGTGATGGATGCAGAGGGACAGAGTGGCTTGGTGGTGATGGAGGTGATGGTAGTGGTGGGGGTGTTGGTATTGGTATTGGTGTGTAATGGTAGTGGTGGTAGTGTTTTTGTTGTTGTTGTCGGTGTCGGTGCAGTTGGGTAATGGTGGTGGTGATGGATGCGGTGGTGATGGTCGTGGTGGGGCAGAGTGGTGGTGGTGGTCATCGGTGGTGGCGGCGGAGGTGATGCCGGTTTGCTGCTGTATTTTTTCAAATTGTGCGTTAATACAACGTCATTGACGTATGGACGTTCCCTGTGTTACCCGTATATGCTCGGTACGCCTTACTTTATTTACAACCATTTGGAAGTCCGATAAAGTAACTTGTAATAAAAAAGCATGTTCCCCTTGACCCATTTTCTCTTCTATGGGGGTTCGGCCTCATGGGGTTCATACTAGTTGAGTATAATGGGCAAAACACAAGATCCTGCAAAGTCATCATCCGGGAAGTCAGGGGCCGTTTACCTTCGTTACAAACGTTGAACTGGAGTAAAAATTAACTTAATTACCGCATTCGGTGAGCGGCTGATTTGAAATTCATATGAGGAATGAAAAGTACCATGAACGTGTGTTTTTTCGGAGTAGCCGCTCTTCCGCCAATGATTCTTGGCCTGAGTCCAAACGCGACTTGGTTTTTGAAAGACGTGCAGCCTTCCGTGTTTCGTTTGCACCCTGGAATTAAACGCGGGCATTACGGAATTATGTATAAAAAGAATGGAGAAACATCTATGTCCGAAATATGCGTAGGGATTTGTATTACGTAGGTTTGTGTATATTTTTCGCACACACGCAAGTAACAGAGCAAATTTACTTATTTGTATGTAGGTATATAATATATTATATGATGTATGCTACCAATTACAAAACCACCAGAAGAATCTTTAGGTTTGGTTGCTCTGTGTATCATGTATTATTTATTTACGTATGTTTCATGTATTTAGAGCCAGTCTGTATCGCTTTCTAAATTGAGAAAACAAAAGAACTCCCATAAATGAATCCCTTCAAATTAGAAATAAAAATCCCTCATAATATGAGATATATTAATATGAGAATAATAATAATATGAGAAATATTATTTCAAGTGTGGATCTCAATTACGTATATATAACTTTTAACGGGTAATTTCATCTCTTCGAAGTGAGTTTTTTTCTTTTGTCTAAAATGCTGTTATTTGCTGTCTGTTTTTTGATGTACGAGTATAAAACACCGGCGGGGCCGATATGAAGAAAAATAATACTAACACTTTTCCGCTCTGCTCTCCGGCTTCTTCTCCTGGCTAGTTTTCTCTAGTTTATTTTTCCCGGCGTTGAAAGGGTCAGCAGGAAACTGAGGTTTATGTGTTGTTCCAAGCCTTGGACCAAGGCCAGTTGCGAGCTCGCGATCTTCACTGCTGCTGCTTCTGTCGGGCTCCTCAATAGCGTTATATGTTCGCTTAGTGGTAGCTGTGGCAGCAAATATATACGTTAAACGCTACATAATATTTTTCAACTTTTTTCCCCTCCAAACTTTTGGCATGATGAAAGTGAACCAGTTATTCCTTGGTTGAAATAATCTGCAAAGAGTGAATTGTGTGATATTTTTTTTGGGGATTCCAGTGAAAACCCATAGCTAAAAGACAGATTTTTTTAAAATATCGTCACTTAAGTTCTAACACCACCTAACTCAATTTTTCCAAGTTTTCAGGAGGTAAAAAAAACTAATTATTTCAACATGGAAATACATTGAGCGGTGCTGTCTCTTCTCCATCTCCTTCTTCACTGGTTGGTTCAATCTCTTTGGCAGTTTTACCATGATATCGGCTATTGAAAAATCTATCGAGTGGTGTGTCCAACTCATTTTCGCCAAAAATTGAGTTACCTAGGCGGTGTTGTAACTTAAGTGACGATATTATTAAGTTATTTCACTACACACCCATGGGCAGTGATGGTAAAATTATTTAATAAAAGTTAAAAATTCAAATAGGTAAATGAAAATTAATTAAATTAATTTTGCTCAATGCCAAGATTTGTACGACCTCAGCCTGAGGGGAGCTTGAGGGGATTTGAGCCCTCAGTCCTCAACAACAAACAGTGGACCGAGAACGGGTAACGGGATGCCAGTTAACGCTAACGATTGCGGTATAGTTGGGGGTAATACCGGGTTTACACGAGATCAATAATATCGGTACGTACTCTAGTTGACTGATGCCATTGAAATAGTCGATTGGACGAATTCTTTTATCTGGAACTCCACTATTGGTACCATTTTAATTGTATTTTACAGGTGCCAGCAGTTGGCCTTGTCAAATCGACTCGAATAATCCTGTCATAACGTGACGCCACCCCCCCTGCCAACCCGTCCCTAGACCTATAGCCAAGATGGAATTGGTTTCTGCAACAAGTTGAGAGGGCAGATGCAAATAGCTTCAATTTTAATGCAACAGGTCATCCACGGCCGATGTGATCAGAATTGAGTCAATCGAGAGCGAGAGATGGGATCTAAGCGCCGAGTATGGTAATGAAACGCCAAGGGTTAAAAGGAGGTGATACTGATGGTATATTCCTGTTAATAGCTTCATTGCTTTTAAACGGATCAGTCCTACCTTGCTGGGGAGCAGACAAGTCACCCTTAGAATGAAGGTTCACGTTTTAATGCAAATATATCATATATGCCAGTTCTTGAGAAACGATTGGCCCCTATGAGACCTCGTCAATAGGTATCACTACCTATATAGTTTAATCGTTTTTTTTTTCTTTTTTATATTTACGTATTAATCATTGTGAAAACCTACACCTAGCCACCATTGAATTCACCATTGACCATTACTTCACAAAATTTGTCAATAAAATAACTTAATAAAAGCATCTATCTACTCTCTATCTACTGATCAAAATATTGATCCCGTGATTCCGATGACATTAAATGTCATCATGACAAAAAATTTTTTTGGTACATTTCTCTTTTTGTATACAAATTTTGACCTGAATTCCCAATACGTTCTCACGATCTCGAAGGGTCTCTAAATTGGATTTTCTGTGATTTCCCAGAAAATAAGCACTAAACCCGCGTCGACTAACCTACTTAGGGCAGCGTTGCTGTTACCTCGAGCGAATCCTTAATTAGGAATGTGTTGCGGTCCCTGCTTTCCGTCCCTCAAATATCGACATGTTTTTATGAAAGCGGATAGTCATCGTCTAAGTAGCCACCACTGGGACATGCATCTGATAAAGAATCTAACACCCGAAATTTTAACGTGACTGCTGTACGGGGAGGCCGTCGTTTTCCAACCATAAAAGTCTTTGCTTAGACAGTAAAAACCAAGAAAACTGGCGAAAACCCCGAGTTTTGGCCTTATCGAAGAAAGGTCACGGATAAAATGTTTGAACTGCAGTTCATGGGCGTAGGGATAGATAATCCGTAAAAATGGAGGGCGATATTTTTCAACCTTTTATTAGTTACATATTAAGTTAAAATGAGGACCATGATGGCCATGAGAAAACCGATTTGAGCCATTATTTTTTGAAATTTTTCCGGAAGGCTCTTACCTTTTTTTGCGAAGCGAAGAGTGTTTTCGTCGTAGAAAACCCTTTAAAAAATCGTTTTGTGTGTTATTTTTACCTAGTTTCACTCAGATGTTTTTTTTTTGGAATTTTATAATTTTTTTGATAGGGTAAAAATAAATACTTTTTTTTTCAAACAGTATTAGTCGTTCCCATAACTCAGGTCGGGCCCTAACTCTCATAGATACGGGCAGATAACCTGGTCTATCAACGACTTCATAAAAATGGTTTATTATAGGACTAGAATGACTTTGCATTTCTTAAAAACAAATAAAGAGGAACGGTAAAAGAGGCTTTAATTAATGGGAGGAACATGCGATCAATTCACGATGATTGCAGCCTTCATATTGATAATATTTTATGCCTATTTCAAAATAATTCCATCAACACTAATTCAAGGAACCGGCGAGAGTAATCTGTTTATTGTTTTCATCGGAAGGAACTACCTACTTCGCGGAATAGCGAGATTAGTTAGTCGGCTAATTAAATGATGATGACGGTGATGAGAATCGCTCAGTGAATAAACCCATCAACCATAAGATTGTCTAGCGATGAATTTCACTGACGGAA
The DNA here is from genome assembly GCA_036186465.1 of Nesidiocoris tenuis. NCBI lineage: Eukaryota > Metazoa > Arthropoda > Insecta > Hemiptera > Miridae > Nesidiocoris > Nesidiocoris tenuis. The sequence continues at coordinate 14,206,193 of AP028909.1, read as the reverse complement.
TGGCGAAATGAATTCGTAATTTCCCCAGAGTTTCGTCTGAACTAATGAATTGGATGAGTCAGTTTGAGATTACTTGCGATCATTATGCGATTCGAGTACTGCGCAAGCGGAAACTTCCAAGAAGTTGATCGGTATACCAGGCCATTTTGGAAATTGGCGTTGACGGAAATTGGGAGTGAAAAGCGGTCCTGGCATCGGTCGGATGAGATAAGCAACGATCCTATATTATCATTCGGGCTAAGTTGCCTCCTTGCTTCCACTCTAGATAAACGAAAATTCGCAGGCGGTGTTGTCTTTTCTTCCTTTCCTTCAAATATGACTTTTGGTTCCCATTATTTCGTGGCAGCTGTCACAATGATATCGGCTATTGAAGCCAAACGTTAATCGAGAATTATTAACCTCCTTATCCTTGATCTTCACACATAGGTACGAATACGAAATGTAATAATTACTTTTATAATTACTTAAGTGACGTGATAATTATCATTGTGTAGCATATTAATTAATATTGTGTGACTAGCATCATTATGCTAGTTATTATATAACGATTCAGGCGCAGAGGTACCCTATGTTAAAATTCAAGCGAAAATGCCGTATCACAACCTAATTTGTTTAACTATTCAAATGGTAGTGTTTTTTTCTTTTTTAAAAATATTTCGTCACTTAAGTATGCGGTTAACACGACCTAATGCGGTCAATTTTCCAAGTTTTCAACAGACTACGAAAAACTAATTATGCCGAACATGTTGAAATACATTGAGCGGTGCTGTCTCTTTTAACCATCTATCCTTCAGATTTGACCGACGTTGGTTCAATCGCGGCAACCGTTTTACCATGATATGCGGTCTATGACCTTGAAACACTAACCGTATCGAGTGTGTGTCAAAGTGGAAAATCATTTGCGCCGAAACTAAGAATAGGTGAGGTTAGGAAACCAGAAGTCGGTTAGAACTTCAAGTGACGTATGGGTTATTCAATCATCAAGTTGGTTAATGTGCCGTGAACACGGTTAAAGAAACCAAGTACAGTTCACAAAATTTGTCCATAAGTTAAGTCGGTTAAAGCGTACTGGAGCCCAGTCGGTTTGACTTTTGATCATAATTTTGATTGCACCCCATTTTGTATTACGGTCAAACCACTACAAGAAGCCGGTCTATCTACATAAGGTGAGTCAAATACTCGTGATTCGGTTGTATTGACCGAATACCAAAGCAGGTCTATCTACTTGATCAAAAAATGATCCCCACTCCTCCGAAGACATTATAGTCGGTTTGGCACATCTCTCCACCGTAATTGTGACGGTTAAAACATAGCAGTAACAGAGTAGAGACCTACCTACACCTACTAAAGGTCATTGGCCGATTGACATTGACTTGTACCTTTCCCCACTCCTCCAGAAAACTTATAGTCGGTCACACTACTTAGCAGCTTTTTTACCGTTGAAACATAGCAGTAACAGAGTAGAGGCGCCCTGCGCATGTGCTCCCCCTTCAACTTGTAGCGGCCATACTTGGCCGACAGTTGAAAGCGGATAGTCATTCCTCTTTCAAGTAGCCTCGGTCGTAGTTAAAACGTTTGCTGCGTCCACAGTTTTTGAGAGATCTACTCCCATCACCTGACTGCTTCATCAGCAACTTATCCGTCATTTTCCAACCATAAAAGACTTTGCGCGTTTCGGCAATCGGCTCTCACGTGAGAAACCTTTTGCCCGCCAGAATGGCGACCGAGTTGTGACGTTCCTACTTCCTGAAGAACACGGGTACGCGGAAAAAAATGGTTTTAACATTGTGTACGTTCGGTGGATAGATTTCCGTATATTGGTTGAGGGCGATCAGGCTGTCTTTCAACGATTTTATCAGGTCCATATTAGTTCTGAGGAACTGACGGGCCATGCAGCCAGCAATGGAAGATTGAAGACGTGATTTGACGTTGAGGGAATGAGAATACTATTGAATGAAGAGAGATTTGGATTGTCAGGTTCATTGTGCATTGAGCATTTTTTTCTTGAACAAACGTTTTTCCCAGAAATAAAAACGTTTCTTCAACGACCCCGATTCTCAAATGGTCTAGTTTCGGCAAGAGGGGTGCAGGGCGGCGCTGAATCATCTAGGGCATTCCTCGAATTCTTGGATAGGATGAACCATAAGCGAATAGCTTACGCACAAGGTCGCGATTTTTGAAGACAATAACCTGACACGTTCCCATAACTCAGGTAATCGGCCATAAGAACTGGTGAGATAATTTTTTTTTTGAGTGGATAACTTGCTCGGTTGTAATTTTCAGCCCTTCATAAAACAGTGTTTCGTGTTATTATAAGACTATCCCTTGATTTCCAACAACTAATACCCGGCACTTGACAGTATCGCCCTGCCGAATTCACGATCGCCAAGTTGAAAAACGCTTCATATTGAGGCTCACTTATAGTTATGCCATTATTTCAAGAATTTGTACAAATCAAAAAAACACTATGTCAAGGTACCTATTGACTGTAATCATACAGGTTTAAAATTGTTTTCATTAGTAAACGTATGTTAACAACTGCATCCATCACATTCGCGGAATAGCGAGATTAGTTAGTCGGCTAGTCAAATTTTATGATGACGGTGCATATTTGGAAAACAGTTATCGCTACCAGTGAAGAATCAGGCCCACTTTCTCATTATCATTCTAATAATATGTATACCTAGCGATTCGAATTTTTATTAAACGGAATATATTACCAAAATGTTCGTAATTTCCCAGATCAGGTTCCATTTCAGTGGCTACATGAACCGTTGGATTTCTGAGTCGGTTGATGTACTCCACTTGTGGATCATTATGCGGTCATTCGAGTACAGTGACCGACTACGCATACGGTCCAATGAAGTACCATGATCGATTACCAGGCCATTTTGCGGTCAATGTACGAATATGACGGAATAGGTATGCGAGTGAATGAAGTACCTGGCATCAGTCGGATGAGATAAGCAAGGAACTATAACCGACTACGCATACGGTCTAATGAAGCACCATGACCGATTAGGCACTGCGGTCAATGTACGAATATAACGAAGATACGCTGGAACGAGAACCTATGACCAAAATTAGGCATGCGGTCAATGTACGAATATAACCGAATAGGTATGCGGTCAATGAGAAGAAAATTGCTGTTGGAAAATCGGGCAATAAATAATTTTCAAGCCAAACGTTAATCGAGAATTATTAACCTCCTTATCCGATTGGCATGCGGTCACACATGTAGGACTACGAACCGACTAAACGTATACGGCTAATGTACTGCTTTATACCGATTAGATGCAATGCAGGTTGTGTACCGATAATTAGGGTTTAACCGACTATTGTGTGATAGCCATTAACCGCATTATTATAATATAATATTATTCAGGCGCAGAGGTACCCTATGTTAAAATTCAATCGAAAATGCCGGCATTTGTATTAACCGACTTTTGACATTAACCAAGTTGCAATGCGGTTGCTAGCCATTAACCGCATTCCCGCAACCGACTTTTGCCCTATTTTTTTTCTCAGTGTAGGATGATTATGACGGTTGGATTCAACCGTTTTCGAAAAGGGCTAATGTCCATTTTCATTTTTTGATTTCGAATATCTCGGACATGCCTAGGGACTTAAGTCGATTTGGACATGATGGCTTGGGACATGATTTTCATGAAAATCAGCCTGCAGGCTCTGGGAAGGTTGGAGGAGATTACTGAGACTCTTTCTCTACAAATCAACCCAGTAAATAAAATTTGGCCTCAAATAAAATCATTATGACATAATGTATACATTGCATACATAACAGAATACATCGTATTCTACATTTACATACCAGAACCAAGATAGTCCTGAAGACGGGATCCACAGGCGTAGGGTAATAGCTCGCAGGTCAGGGACACGAGGAGAAACGGAAACACCAGCATCTAAACGGACACGTCCATTTGACTTGTGTGTGGAAATGTTCACTGTTTTTCTGACGCTGTGGACCTCAGCTGAAAGACGACCGGGTGATGGCTGAGCTGAGAGGGGATTGAGGAGCGAAAGGTCCCTTACCTCTCCCTCGTGTAATCTTCTTCATCGTCCAACGACATTGAACGAATTATGGAGCGTATTACAGACAGCGTATAATTTCAGTGGAGTTCAGATAACGCGCAGGATTTCCCTGTATTTTGATATCTAAAATTTTAGACCATCATAATTTTGGAGGCTGGTTTCGCAACTGCTAACATGAGCCTGTGGTTCGTAGGTAACACAGCATACCTCCATATTTTCATATAACATTTTTGGCACTTTTCGATTATATTTTGACTACTTTGGATGCTGTTTGCATGAAAAATGTCAAGAAACTAACAATGCTAATTTTAAAATTCGCCTACAATCAAAATACGTCAAGTTATCGAAATATAAGAAATATCCACGTATTCTACAAGGTAAAACAAAGATTTCAAGACCAAGAACGACTGAATCGGTTTGTTTTTGTAGCCGAAAAAATGGAAAACACTAAAAATGCAAATAAATCGGGAGTAGTGTCACCTGATATGTTGTTTCTCTCTAAAATAGCCTTTAGCCGTTTAAGATACATCGTACAGCAGTATTCGTTGACTGGACAAGTGCAATGGTAAAGCAAAAAGTTGCGGTCGAATAACAGACCGTCGAAGATTTTTAAATCGAAATCAAGGCTTCGCATTTTGCCGCTCTGACGCACGTTTTCGATGTTCTTTCACCCAGATTTCGAAATGGCGCTCCCGAGAATGGAAATTAGTTTCTACGGTCTGCAGGTATGACTTTTCCATACGAATCTCCGTTTCAGATATAACTGATAATTCCATTACCAAACTGTAGAAAATTTGGCGAAATGATTTTACCCTCGCTTGTTGTTTCAAATTATTAGGTATTCAGTGGTAAAACCAGTAACGATCTATTTAGGGTTTGCCATTATTTCAGATTGCTCTGTAATTGCCTCGAGTGACCCCCATTTATTCATCGAAATACTCGCGATTTATCTCGTTAGGACGATGAACCAAAACCGATTGCCTTTGGGGAATTCCACTATCAGCTTCTGTGATGTTAACCTCCCAAATGTGCGTTTAGCTTCTAGTGAAGGCCACGAATATTCAAAGGTCACAATATTTAGCTAGCTGTGAATGTTAGCACTATTCGATGTTCTTAAGAAAAGGAAAACAAAATAATGGAAATAGGTTTTATCGCTTTCACGATTCCTTATGAAGGGCTCTCAAACTGTAATTTCAAACTTGACTCTCAAACTCAAACTCAACTCTACATGTATTCAAACTCTTCGAACTACAACAACAAACAGCAACATTCAAACTCTTCCCACAAACTCAGCCTGCAAACTCAACTTTCAAATTCAACTTGCAAACCCAACTATCAAACTGACCCCAACTAACTCAACTCAAAAACTCAACTGTCAAACTCAAGTTTCAAGCTGAACTCTCTAACTCAATCCTTGAAATCAACAATCAAACTGAACACCCAAACTCAGCTCACATAGTCAACGAATCAACTTACGACGTCAACTCACAACGTCAAACTCAGCTCACTTACTCGAGGCTCAAACTGAACTCTCTAACTGAACTTTCAAACTCAGCTTACTGACTAAACCCTCAATCCCAAATTTCAAACTGAACTATCAAATTCAACTTGCAAACCTAACTGAACTGTAAAACCCAACTCACAAACTCAAATCTAAAGCTCAACTCTCAAACTGCAATTTCAAATTCAACTTGCAAACCTAACTGAACTGTAAAACCCAACTCACAAACTCAACTCTCAAACTCAACTCTCAAACTCAACAATCAAACTCAATCCTCAAACTTGACTCTCAAACTCAACCCTCGAACTCAACATTCAAACTGAACTTTAAAACTCAACTCTCAAACTCTAAACACAAACTCAACTCACGACCTCAAGTCTCAATATGAACTTTCAAACTCAACTGACTAAACTCCACTAAACTCAACTCTTAATCTCAACTCACAAACTTAACTCTCAAACTCAACCCTCGAACTCAACATTCAAACTTGAATCTAAAACTGAACTCTCTAATTCAACTTTCACACTTAACTCTCAAACTCAATTCTCGAACTCAACATTCAAACTGACCACCCAAACTCAACTCAAATAGTCAACCCACAAATAAACTTACACCGTCAACTCACAACCTCAACTCTCAACCTCAACTCACTAACTCGAGTCTCAAACTGCACTCTCAAAATGAACTTCCAAACTCAACTTACTGACTAAACTCGCAAACTCATCTCTCAAACTCGTCCTACAAACTCAACTCTCAACCACAAAAAATGTACTTATTCCTCGAAAATAAAATGTTCTGAGAACAGTTTGGGTGTCAACAAATACCACGGCGTGGCTTTGGATTTCTCAAACACGTGATGTATAGGCTCGTTAGGTAGATATCAATTAATTATGATTCTTTTTTTGACCTTTCAATTTTGTTACCGCGAGTACAATGCTTGGTGTTCTGACTTCTTTTCTCCCGAAACAAGAATAAGAATGAATTGGTTAATTATGAGTCTTAGTGAGAAGGCGCATTGCTGATGAAATAATTCATGCGCGCGCCAGTCAATCCAGCTGCATAATTGGAGAGGTCATGATTTTTCAAGCCGCCTTGATCACGAATTAATTACGAAGTATGACGTGCTTGTAAATGTTGAGACCGTCCATAATTTAATCATCGAAACTCACGGTAACGAAAAAATGGATAGCTGGTTCATATGCCATTTGGAAGAACAGTTACAGCGATGGAGGAAGCCGTTTACGATTCCGCCGTACAAGGGTTGTTGACATTGAGCGGTGACGAAAAAATGAAAATTTTCACCATCCAAAGAGCCTTTCTCAATATTCTCGGGTTCAACTGGTTCGAAGGTACAATTAGTTTTTTCGCAATATTTGGTTAAATGCGTTGACATTTTTTTTATTCGAGGATTTATGCTTCTGGAATATTGACACTCCCAGAACGAAACCAGTGGTGCTTACGTAACACACATTACTTCCATTCGTGAATTTTTGAACAAAATTATTTTGAATTCGAGTAATTTGGAGGGTACAATGATAAAACATGTCAACCAGTCAGGAAGAGGTTCTGAGTAATAGTGTAATTGTGAAAGTTTTTTCTTAAGCTCCGATTATGACCTACGTGGGTATGACGTACATGGGTAAGATGTGAGGTTATAAATAACTCGCATCGTTTTATTGAATAATTTCTTTCGAAATTTCTCGTTTGATTGTTCAACTTTTTTCAGGCGGAATCGGTCTATTTTTACCTGGTTTTCTGAAGCACAATGCCTACAGGTGCATTTATCCTTCGTGGATGATCGTGACTGGAATTCTCACTCTCGATTACGCGTTGAGATTTCAAGACGTGTTCATTCAGAAAATCAACGGCTACATTTGTTCCATGACGTTTTTCTCCGCCGCTTTGAAAATCATCGTTTTCAATATTTATGGTTCGCGAGTACGTGGGCATTTGATCCCCGAAGGTTTTTAAGGAAAGGGAAATGTTCATATTTGATTAATTGATGTCAATAATATTTTGAAAGCAATCCCGTTCTTCCATTTCGAAGGTGAAAAAGTTATACGAAGAAGTCGAGGCTTTGGGCGTTCTCAATGCCAAAACGCCCAAAATCGAGGGCCATTTGAAAGTTGGTTTAAGCTATGCAGCTCTCGTATTTTCGAACGCGATGACTTGGTCTTTGTGGTGGCTTCTGGTTCATGCCGATATCCCTTTTGGAATAACCCTGCCATGGGAATCGAAAGGATTCAATTTTTTATTTAGTAAGGAGGATGATTTAATGAAAATCGTTAAATAGCTTCTAAAGCCAGAGATATACATAATCAATTTTTACGATTTGAGTAATTTTTAAATTGAAGCCGAGGTTGTTAACTACTATAAATCAGTAAATATATTTCTTACCTCGATCCTCGTAATACCAATTTAACTAAGTTATAAAGTAGACTCATTTATAGTGGTATTATTTTTATTTTCATAATTTCCAGCTGTTCAAGTCGGTTTTCTGGCTGCTTGTTTCTGCGCGTTGTGCCACATTCTGGTGGACACGACCTTTCAAATGCTTGTCGCAGGAATTACGTTCCATATCGATCGACTTTCGGAATTGTTGTCACAACTGGGCTCGAATCAAAAAAAGCTATCTGACGATGCTATTATGGCATCTGCCGTCGATTTGCATGTTGAATTGCTGAAGTAAGCTTCTGGGGCACTTTTATGTGGAAAACAAATCTTTGACAGCATTGGAATAGGTTTTGATACACATACGACCCCAGAGCTTTGTATGTATTCATTTCGTACTTCTACAAGTTGGAAAACGATAGGTACTTGTTTTACAAACTTCGTTAAAATTGCAGGATAGCGAACCTCTTGGCCGCTGGGTATAGTGACCTGTTCGTATGTCAATCGGTGTACACCGTTGTACATTCTTGTATTCTGTTGTATGGCGCTGTCAACGTAAGTCTAATGTTTACGTCGTGTCTTCCGTTGTGAATTCTTCATATTTGTAGGTCTTCAACACTTTAGCATTTCGTCACTTAAGTTCTAACACCACCTAATTCAATTTTTCCAAGTTTTCAGGAGGTGCAAAAAACTAATTATTTCAACTTGGAAATACATTAAGCGGTGCTGTTTCTTCTCCACCTCCTTCTTCACTGGTTGGTTCAATCTCCTTGGCAGTTTTACCATGATATCGGCTATTGAAAAATCTATCGAGTGGTGTGTCCAACTCATTTTCGCCAAAATTGAGTTAGGCGGTGTTAGAACTTGAGTGACGATTTTTTTTTTTTTTTTTTTTTTTTTTGGAAAGTGCTTACATTAATGCCATACCTATTTTTCTGTAAATTTTTGATGTGCGTAAATGTGGTTTAAATTTGAACAATTTCCATCACAATTCTCCTTCTGTAAAGATGGAATCAAATTATAATACTTTACCGTAAACTAATGTTTATTTTTCAGGTAGACAACAAGGTTGAGGTTGTAATGAACCAAGGGACAATGCTGGCCACATCTTACGCTCAGCTTTTAGTCTACTGTTTCTATGGTGACTTACTTACCTCAAAGGTAAGGTATACCTTCCAAAATCCTATAGGATTTCATGGTTGCTAAAGATGTAAGTAGACGAAAGGAACAAAAAGGGTAAAAATTTGTCCAGACTATTTTGATATTATATTGTCTAAGTAGGTATACTTATGACTAAATTTCAAAATATTCGTTATTTCGAGTTATAATATGAAAAAAGACTAATTTCTTTCTGTTAAGTTTGAGGAGCTGCTGTTTTCATCGTACGACAATGCCTGGTACCAGTCTCCTCTCAAAGTCAAAAAATCTTTGGCGCATTTCTCAAAAATGACCCACCGCCGAATCAGCCTTAGAGGGTTTGGAGGAGTGCAACCGTCTCTTAGCAATTGGCTTCACGTAAGTTATCAGTTAACAGTTTTCCCAAGTTTAAAATAAAATTTAATTTATTTTGGCTTCAAGTTCGATAGAATGCAGCGTCTAATTCTTAATTTCGGGAAAATCGCATCATAATATGATATATAGATTACCTATATAGGTATATTATATAGATGCGCATCATAGGATGCGCGTTTTCGACGCACTGTTGCTTCGGTACTTGAATCCCAAAATTATAATGCGCTCGTATTATAATTATTTTTCGCAGAGCCTGCAGGATTCAGTATCTTACTTCTTGTTTCTGAAGACTGTCACGACTGAAGTTTGAAGAGACGAAATAATATGGAATCGTGGAGTAGTTTGTTTGGTTTAGTGCTTACATTATAGTCAAGTTGCAAAGTGATAATTCTTATCCCCTCTTATCGACGTCCCTCCGACCACAAATCCGAAGGTAGTATTTTATCATTTTTCATTAAACCATCAGCTTTGAGGAAGTATATTGATATTTCGGGCTAGCTATACTCACCTACGCCAGGAAATCCCGATTGATGCAACACCCGCTATGTAGAAGAGGATTGCTGGTTTTTGATATTGAGATTTCGTTGATTTTTCGTGAGTGGTGGGTGCTTTTATAATATAAATTTATAAAAAAAATTATAAATAAAATTTATAAAAAATTAATAATATATAAATAATGAATTTATAAAAAAATTATAATATAAAAGCACCCACTACTCACGAAAAATCAACGAAATCTCAATATCAAAAACCAGCAATCCTCTTCTACTCTTTATGTGAATCTTGCTCAGATGACAAAATCGTTTTTAATAGGTACCTATTATGCGAGAAACGCTTCGAATTTGAGGACAGCAGAAAAATGCTTTATGCTGAATGCTCATACGCTATTACTTCGTCTTCTCCCTTTCCATTCATCTTCCTTCCTCCTCCTCCTTCTTCTTCACGTCCTCTCGGCTTCACAAACCCTCAAACAGTTGTACAAAGAATTTTTTTCGTTTTACAAAAAAATTGTTTTGAAAGTATGTACGTCTCAATCTATTGATATTCTTCAGGACGATGAGTTTATTCATTGCAGAGAATATTCTATGTTTGCGTTAGGTAATCGATTTTCCTTCAACGCACTACTTGGGTATACATTATGCCTTATACTAAAGTCTAAATATAAGCGAATAGGCCAGTCTTCATTAAGCAGGTAGGCATTGTCACTAAATCGATGAAATAATTATTACGCATAAGTTACGACGACAAGTTTATTAATTCGGAAGAGTTCGTGCTTGAAAATCGCCAGAAATCATGAATCCGACGGAGGCTGTTCATAATTAAACGCGGAAACAAAAAGCAGGAAAACAGGATATCAAATCGTTTTTTGGGTTCATTCCATTTGGAGCTTCTGTCGATGGCTATGGGTGAGGCGATTTACAATAGGGTGGTAGGGGTCTTATTGAAGTTGAGTGGTGAGGAAAAAATGGAAATTTTCACTATCCAAAGAGCCTTTCTCAATATTCTAGGGTTCAACTGGTACGAAGGTACTTATTCATTTTTGTTTGAATTTTGCTCGAAAAATCTTCTATTCAAGAAGCCAGTCTCTAGGAACAAAATTTAAAATAAATTTGAAAAATAAACCATTTAATGATTTATTTTGTGCGAAGAATAATGTCGAAGAAGATTTTCACCGAGAGCCCCACCGCCTTTTCACTTCTATACTTACTAAATAAATGGAAGTATTGTATCACAGAATTTCTCGTCTAATTTTCATTCTGTTTACAGGGGGTGTTGGTTTATTTTTGCCTGGTTTCTTGAAGTTCAACGTCTATAGGACCGTTTATCCCGTGTGGTTGATCGTCGCTGGAATTCTCTGTCTCGATTACGCCGTGAAATACCAAGACAATTTCGTACAGAAGATCAACGGCTACATTTGCGCCATGACGTTTCTCTGCGCGGCTTTGAAAATTATTGTTTTCAATATTTATGGCTCACGAGTACGTGATCAATTTCATTGACAGCGTTTTTTCACAAGCCACGTTTTCCTTCCCCGGAGTTATCCATTGGATGGGTGAAAAGTGGTCATTGTTCCACTTCGAATGGTCGTTTCAAATTTGTTTATTAAAATTTGTTTCATATGAGTGAAAATATTTATTGACATTTTTAAGGCCAAGTGGTTGGTTAGTTTTCATGAGATGAGTTCGGAGTGTGCAGGACAGTTTTAGACTGGCGTAATAACCTTGGCGTTCCAGCAATTCTTGAGGTCCATTTGAAGTCTAATAATTTTTTATTCCAGCATTATGCACTTCACTATTTGTCTTCTCCAAAATATTACAAGTTAAATTTTGAGACATTGAAAATCCTTTAAAAAACCTAAGTCAATGCGCATTTCGGCGCTTAAGAAGCAACACCACACATCTAACATTTTGGCAGTTTTCAGGTAAAACGGAAAATCATGTTTACTCTCTGTGCCACATCATTGCTCGGTTTCAGATTCGCAAAACTCGCCGTGGAACCCACTGAAATATCCCTTAGCTACGCTTGGATACCTACGTTAATGCATTGGAAACAAGTTTTTCCTTTTTCCTGAAAAGTTGCCAAAAGTTAGATAGGTATGTGGTGTTGCTTCTTAAGCGACGATTTATATCCGCAGAATATTTTAAAGCTAATCATTTCTCTCCATTTCGAAGGTACAAAACCTATTCCAAGAAGTCGAGGCTTTGGGCGATCTGAGTGCCCAAAACCCTAAAATTGAGGGCCATTTGAAAGTTTGCTTAAGCTATGTGGCCCTCGTCATTTCAAACCCGATGACTTGGGCTCTTTGGTGGCTTTTGGTCCATCATGAGCCAGCTGCTGGGATAACCCTACCAGGGGAAATGAAGGGATTCACCTTTTTACTCAGTAAGTAAGGAAGATGAACCAGAAATCGTAATAGAGCTACTACAATCTAGAGATTAGTACATTATATTATCTTATTCAGCCCGAGATAAATTTTAGTAAAATTCCAGTTAAATATTACCTACTTATTACAATTCCAGGTGTTGAGATTCAATTTTTTGCTGCTTGTTTTTGCGGATCGTGCCACATCCTGGTGGATACGACTTTCCAAATGATCGTAGTAGGAATCACGTTCCATATCGACCGACTTTCGACAATGTTATCCCAATTGGGTTTACAGAATAAAACGCTGTCCGACGATGCAATAATGGGATCTGCGGTCGACCTGCATGTGAAGCTGCTGAAGTAAATTTTTGGAACTCATTATGGAAAACCCGACTTTCGTACTTTGAAAACCATATACCAATTTATAACAAATTCTCGGTAAATTTTGCAGAGTAGCTAATCTTTGGGCCGAAGCGTACAGCGACCTGTTCGTATGTCAGTCGGTGTACACTGTTGTACATTCTTGTGTTCTATTGTATGGCGCTGTCCACGTGAGTCAAATGGTCGAAAATTTTTTACGTGTAGTCTACCGCCAACTATTGTTCAATCAACGCGAAAGTGTTGTCTGTAGATAAGCGATGTGATAAGCATTTTTGACCTACAGAAAGTGTTTCGGTTTAAAGCAGCTAAATTCGTTTCCGCTTGTTGATATCCCCGAAAAAACATTTATCCATTCAATATGTTTTATACAAAAATATAAAAGCACAATTCACATTCTATGGGTTTTCAGGTTGATAGCATGATTGAAGTTATTATGAGCCAGGGGACAATGCTGGCTACATCTTACGCTCAGCTTTTGGTCTACTGCTTCTATGGTCAATTACTTACCTCAAAGGTAACATATATACACAATAGTTTGAAAACATACAGAAAAATTTTTGGTGATGGTCAGCGTAGGGTCAGGTTAAAGCCCCTATCATTCTTAGAGCCCCCATCCCACAGACCGCCTGTACAGACCGATTCTTTGGTAATTCAACTCAATTCTGCTTGGAAATGCTATAACAGAATAAGTGTACGTATAAGTATACGAATAAGTACGTAATAACAGAGTAACAAAATGAAGTATTTCCTTTATATTAAATATTACATTTCAAGCATTGTAAAGAGGTTGTTGTGGCCAAAATGTACCTTGTACGAATATTTCTGTATCATTTCCAACATTTCTCAGTGTTTTATACTCACTATTCCTGGCATGAATATGGACGAAATGTTCTCTGTGCAGTTCGAGGATCTGCTGTTTTCATCGTACGACAATGCCTGGTACCAGTCCCCCCTAAATATCAAAAAATCGTTGGTGCATTTTTCAAAAATGACCCACCGCCAAATTGGCCTTCGGGGGGTTGGAGGCGTGCAACCGTCTCTTAACAATTGGCTTCAAGTGAGTTAACCTTTGTTGGAGACCGTAGAAGAAGAAAAAATTGAGGAAGCTGCGCAGGGTGAATCTATGAATTTCGAGAGATGAATACAAACTACAAACTCATCACTTTTCCTAAGTTTACAGAAATTCTGTTGAATTTTTTTCAGAGCGTCCAGGATTCAGTATCTTACTACTTGTTTCTGAAGACTGTCATGACCGAAGATTGAAGAAATACATAAAGTTATGCTGTTCAACTTTGGCATGCACATAGTACATTATAGACATGTTCCACAGGAAATACCATCATCCCTTATCTTCCCCAACGTAAACTCTTTTTTCAACAATGAAAAGTTCATCCAAGTTGCCATAAATATGTAATGCTTATCACACCAATATTTCTCAGTAACAGTCAGGAAAAAATAGGTCTACGACTATTTTTGGGTAAGCCAGGAGCAAGGAAACATAAGACGGCAGGGTAAAAGGTATTGAAATGTGTCAAACCAATCAAATTACCACTTTTGTTAAATTGCTTTTTGCCCAAGCTATAGGCCAAGAAAGCTCAGTCTATATTCGTTTTTGTGGCTATAAACAAAGTAAAATAAAACACATTAAAAAGCCCACACCTGTATCTCAGCTAGCAATCGAAATTTTGAATAAATAGGATATTCGATTTAGCTAGAACAAACCTCCAAAAAAACTTCTTGCTCAAAAATTAAGTGGTAAGCAAATTTGCTCCTGGTAAATTAATGTTTTCTTTAACTTCCAATCCGGTTTTTAATTTATGGACAATCCCCTTTTTCTTCAAATAATTGATTATCTGCGAATGTTATGGTGGTGTCTACAACATTAATGCAATGATTAAAAAAATCAATTATTGTTGAAACGCTTCGCCATTATTTGTATGTAGTCCCCATAACGTGACTATTTTTTTGAAATCTAGAAAGCCCTAGGTTAGCTGAATAATTACTTAAATAACGATAGAATCCTATCATATAAAAGTCGATGAGGTCAGGCCATGCGGAATCGACTCGACTTGTTATAAATAAACGATATCGCGCCCTACGTTAATTCAATGCAATAACGCCGATTGTCCACTGCCGGTAACTGTTGCAGAATCCATGTTTGCGACTGAATATCAAAACGTGATACTACGAACCTCTCCAATCTGGGCATCAATACGTAACTAGGCATAAATTAACTATGCGCTTTTTGCGAAGCAGAGCGTATTGCTAATAATTCACTGCCCACTCGATCCGGAAGGTGGAGAGTGCTGGCTCTACCAACGCCCACATATAATATTCAGCAGTTAGCTAAATTGAAATTAACTTCGACGCTATAATGCGGAGTTATTTTAAATGCTACCATGCACGAAGATGGAATAGAAGTTTTAGGGTCGGCCTAACATTCGAGGATGTTCTTCGGGAAATCCTTGAACGCACAAAAATTGAAATTATAACTGTCGATTAATA
Organism: Nesidiocoris tenuis; assembly: GCA_036186465.1. Lineage (NCBI taxonomy): Eukaryota > Metazoa > Arthropoda > Insecta > Hemiptera > Miridae > Nesidiocoris > Nesidiocoris tenuis. Next base: position 14,190,988 of record AP028909.1, on the reverse strand, counting down.
TCAAAACCAACAATTCTGTGCTCGGAGGATCCAAAATAATGTGTGAATTCTTTAATTCGAAAAGACCAAACTCCTGCAACGTTGTAGAAGAGCTAAATTGGGAAAATTGCGTACCTTTTTCAGAGCCGGAGAAGTACGCTTTAAGATTATATGAAATTTGAAAGAAACAGTTTTGACTCTCGCGATAAAATTTCTTTAATTTTAATTCTTATCAATCCTACGCCAAAATGAGGCGTAATCAGATTTACGCTGCTGAAATAAAGCCGGGGTCATTGAGCTTTAAAAATTGTACCATTGACCACTTTTTGTCTGAGCTTGTCAATCATAATCGTTTAGAGTTCAATTTAATTTCCAATTATATTTCTGGCTGATTCTTCCGCCTAAATATTTAGAGGATGTCTGTCTGGACAAAATGAGGCCAAGAACAGAATAATTTGATGAGTAGGACCCGAGTTATATTGTTTTGTTGTAACGTATTAAATTTTAGTTTTAAAAAATTCTTCAGAGACACAAAATTGATTTTTGGAAAAAGTGCTGGTGAATTTACCGGGTTTTCGGACGGGGAATAAGGAAAACTTAGACGTAGGAAAAAAGCAATGAAAATATCATTTCAAGTACTGTATCCCCTTGCCAGTCAACTCGGGTGAAGTGGTAAAGTGTTCCAGTACGAGGATGTGCATAGGATGTGCGAGGATGTGCTCCAACTGACAGAAGCGGACTACTTCAGCTCTCTAGGACGCCAACTGAACAAGTGTGAACCCGACTAATATTTAACTAAACAATATCGATTCCAAACTCGGTTTGCCATCGATTTTGAACGTGTTGAAACAGTCAAGCAGACTATAGATGCATAGCTAAGCAGATTACAAGTTCCCGTATCAAAAGCGTCAACTTTCGTATAATAATAATTAAATTTAAACCAGCGAGCGGAAACCGTACAACTACCCCGGTGAGTTGTCCAAAACAATGTGTCATCCAACTCGGATGGTTAAGCAGCGAAAACGGGCCGTGTTCCGGAATTTCCGAGTACCTGGACGGGTCGACTGGTAGCACCGACCGTTTCGAATTCCCAGGATTCCCTCATACCCTGTTGATGCCATACCTGCACGGTTACCCGGTGCACAATATTCTATTCCCTCTCTGCCATGTGTAGGTCATGAGGAAAGCAAGTTGAACTTTGTTTGTTCCAAGTGAACGCTAAACTGAATTTGCTTTTTGAACTCAAACAGTGCTTACCTGACATTGCGGTAATTTTAGTTGCAGTTCCAACAGAATCGGCGGAAACGTCACTGTGAAATTCCACCTTGTACGCCATAGGTTACATCAATAAACTAAAATTCATTCGGGTTTGTAGCCCAATTCACCAAAAAATGCCCGCTTCAACGAAACCAGCGGACAACTTTTCAAACACCAGCAATCAAACAAGAAATTTTTGTCAACACCTATTGCTTTTTTCTCCCATATTTACGGAGAAAATGGGAGTATTGTAATCGTCCTGAAATCAAAAATCAGATCGAAGGGTCAGAAATAACTTTTACTAAGTAAAAGTCTTATATGCGTAAAAGTCTTATAAATACGCGTTAACCAGAACCATTTTCTGAACAAGACTTAAGAAGTGTCCGTCTGTCAATTTCGATCTATCGTCAAAAGTTACGACCTATTTCCTTTCACGATTAGTTTCCCGCAGTCGCCTCTCCGGCCGTAGAAGTGAAGGGCAGGCGTGGAGACTGAGGCCTAACGATTGAGTCTCTTCCTTACGGTCCGGTTCAACAGCAGTTCAGGTGCTCAGGTACAGCGCGCGATCGAATGTCGCTGCGTTGGAAGGAATTTAGATCATTATTTGGACACGCCGTTGGTGGTTTTGTTGAAAATAATTTAATGATATATTTGCACTTTCTGTTTGCACTGTGTTTGTTTTCTGTTTTAATTATCTTTCTGGCCTCAAAAATAAACCCGATTAAACCGATTTAAGCGCCTTTAGATTTAAGTCTTGAAATCTTATGATTAAAAAAATCTTAAAATCTTTGTTTCACCTTGCTGTATATGTGGATACATTCTATGTTCGGATAACTTGAGATTTAAGGCGAGTTTTACAATTTGCATAGTAAGTTTTTTTTGCCTACACCCACTCAAAAGCAGCCAAAATATCGTCAAATTGCGTCAAAAATGTACGTTTCAAAAAATGGAAGTATTGCGTCCTCCACCGGTTGTGGTAATGATGAAAGTGAGACTATCGCATGGTTTCAAAGGATTAAAATCGTTTACATGGCATTACGGTGGGAGTCGATGAGCCGAAGGATAAACAAATATAAACCTGCTTAACCCTTAAGCTGGGTTCACATGTGCGTAAAAGTCTGCGTAATCTGCGTATCCGTAAAGTGCGTAATGAGATCTGATTGGCTCGCAATTTTACGCGCGCGCAATTTACCTGGTAAATTTACCTGGCAGCCAATCAGATCTCATTACGCACTGTACGCAGTACGGAGATTACGCAGACTTTTACGCACATGTGAACCCAGCTTTATTCCCGCCCATCCGTCGTGTTTTTCACGCAAACTCAAATATTCATTAGAAACTAATTTGATGCCATTTAGTCACCGATATTATAATTTACTAGCGATTCGAGAACATCGGCGTCGTCCTTCGAAACCTGTTCTCCACCTCTGGCTGCCCGATACTGGATCCTCGATGTTCCTGGAAATTCCAACCCCTCTACGGCGATGACGCCAAGCCGGCGAGTCAGTCAGTCAGTCGTAGGATAGCCAGCCGCCTGAATCGTTATCGAAATGTCGATGATCGTGGGTGTTTTCGTTATAATATCCTTGTCACTGTCGCAGTCGCAGTCACTTTTAGATTTAGACGAAGGTAAGAAATTAATTCAGATGATGGCGGTAGATTTTCAAATATTTAGTTCATAATTTTATTTTTACTGCAATATTTCCAGAAGATTAAAAGAAACAGTGGTGCGTAGTTGACACACAATACTTCCATATTTTTATACGTAAATTTTGGGCCCAATTTCATCATATTTTAACTGCTTTGGAGACTGTTTGGATCAAAAATGTCAAAAACACACTATCCAAATGTCAAAACTCACCTACAATCAAAATACGTCAAGTTATTTAATATAAAAAATATCCACGTATTTGTTAAGGAGAAACTAAGATTTCCGAGAACGCTCAAATAAGTTCATTTTTTGTGACCGAAAAAATAAAATCAAAAACACTAAAAATACAAATATATCGGAAGTACTGTAAGTTATTCAAATTCTGATTAATAGGGTGTAAGGCCTTGCTTAGACGAATATTCCAGTTCAAGAAATTTGAAAAAGGTTGAGAATTGAGGGAGCTATGACCATTTTTGTTAATGACCACACACGGGCACCCAGACACTTATTCAGGAAGTGATTCCGAGTAAAAGTGTAAAAGTAGAAGTTTTTCCGATTTTCGATTTTAGGACGATTACAATACTTCCGTTTACTCGAAATATGCCAGTACAAACGCTGCACTGTATGTGTGCTGTAGTGAGAACGTTTAGAATTTGGAAAACCCGGATCGAGCCTATTAATGAGAAATCTGTAAAGCCCTCGGAGTTATTTTTAAATTGGATCCCCGATCCATTGGTAGGTACAAGTACTTAGGAAGATTAGCCGGCCATTCTGCTAGGTTCAGAAAAGCCCGAAAGGGTTAAATTGATTGCTCTCATTCGATTCGAACAGCTCGCTGCTTAATCTACTCGTTTGCAGTAAACCCTATCTGGAAAATTCCTGTGTTTGGTAGGTACCTAATGTGGGAAAAATTCTAACTCGGTTCGGAGCTTTTGTCGGTTTTCACTCGGCTCTCGTCCTGTTCCCTAAAATGTGTATTTTGTAATGTGCGTTGTTCACCCATTGTGCATCCATTCTCGGCATTTCACTAGTTTCTTTTTTTCTTCAAATTTTTAAAGTAGCCTATACTGGACACCCGATTCAGCCTCAGAAATAAGACTCTTTTAGTTGGAATCCAAAATTCCGATTTATTTGAATCGTTTCAACATTAATTTCAAGGGGTTTTTACCTACTTCATAATTGTATTTAATAGGGATTTTTAGGTCTAAGAATATGAAGTCCGGCCTACACCTGTAAACTTTGTAAATTTTCTGTTGCTAATCAACAAATTTTTTCCGCACATACCTACTTCGTTAATCAATCATTTTTATTTATTTCTTATTTTCATATTTTTGAATAGAATGACGCGTCTCTCTCTATGATATTTGCCTTGGTATGACAAAGGCTCCAGTGCTCTGGCCTATCGTTTTCTGTAATAGTAAAAATAGAGCATCTTCTCAATTAAAATTTAACTACGCGGGTAACAGCGATAGTTCGCTCGACATAATGTGTCTCGAGACTCGAGAGAAATCATCGTTATCGCTCGGCCCATTTTTCGTGAAAATAGGGGTCGTATACGTAACTATATCAATACAGGACCCGTATCATGCGAGTATGTGCTTGCAAAAAATTTTGTACCTCATTCAAGTACAACATGATAAGTACAGTCATGATAGAGTACCTATAGAAAGTTTTCTCCAAGTAGCACAGCACAACCGTAAACAACGTAGAAGCAAAATATACTGAGCAGAAGGCTGGCCACCTGCAGCAATCCAGTAATGGGGTGAGTAGTTGGCCTGGTTGCAGCCTCCTTTTGCAAAAACCAAACTCGGAACAACGAACTGAAAATATTTTCCTGAAATATAACTAAGCACGCTTCGAGTACCTATCTACTAGATATACCTACATAAAATGAAATGAACATACAAGTACCTATAGTGGGAATGCCGCCCATTATCCCTCGCCTCCAACCAGCTTCAACAAAAATTGGTAGTCCAAGTGAAATGTTAATACCTTATTCTCCCTTCCCTGCCAATGCAGTCAGAATTCCAAAATATTTTGGATGGAATAAAATTTTATTCTTGCGAAGTTGACTGAAGCCAGTAAGCTAGCGCCAGTTAATTAGGCAAAAAAATCTGTATCTTGTTATATTGACATTCCTCATCAGTTAACAACAGGATTCAAAAACACTGCATTAGTATTGGAATTCCCCCGGTCCGCTTCTCTATTAGCTTTAGAGAAGATCCAGTATAATAACGCAACTCATAGATAAAAGGACATAATTTTATAAAAGGAGATTTTTATTCGTCGTGGGATGAATCATTAAAATATTCAGGTGCCTTAGTTAGTTGACACTTTTTTTTGCAAAAGTCAATTGAAGTTGTTCATCAAGAGTTCGAAATTCATGGACGAATTCGAACGGCTGATGAAAAAAATCATCAAAATTTTCCTGCTGAGCTCTATTGTGAAGCTTGAGGGACAAGTCCTGGCTAGTTTCGATACTTTCCTTGTGGGAGGCAAATCGCGCCCGGGACAACTTCGGTAATCGGGCAAAAGGGCCTGTAACGGAGGTTTCTTACCTCTCTTTTTCGATGGAATTGATGATTTCATTGTTTAGCTGACCTTATTTGATAACGACCTAATGGCATTTTTTCATTCTATATCGAATGCGATATCAAAAGATGAGTTGGGGAGCAAATCAATGCCTGAGCTGCGTCCAATTATATATTACTTACTGCCCAATCGAAATCGTATCATATCACTATTGTGAGTTATAATGACCTATTAATTTTCTCAAGAGATAAACCTGTAGTAGCTCTAAAAATGTTCAGTTGTTTTCCTTGAATACACGAGGTTTTCTGAATTGATAGATCTAGACTTTAGATTCTAGAGAAAATTGGTTCAGATGACTGCAGAATTTTAAGAAGTCTAGATACCTGGAGATTGCTGTTATCCAGCCTGGCACTCTGCATTCAGCAGCTTCAGAGTGAAGTAGAGTATCAGCAATAACAGGAAATTACTGGTGACTGTCACTTCCGACTGATGCCCTACTTCACCCAGAAGCTGCTGAGTGCAGAGTGTCAGGCCGTACAACAGCCATCTATAAGCAACTTCTATTGATATTTCTACTTTATTCCCATGCTCGAAAAATAGGTACCTTATTCATGGTATCAATATCAAAATAAATTAATTGAAGTAGGTGGAGCCAACCGCCGTTCCAGGTGTTGCATTTCGTCCGTTAGCCAAAGTTGTCTTGGGCGTACTGTATTACGAAATGGTATCAATAATCAATCAATTGAAATAACAAATGACTGAACCAAATATCAAGAAAAAAACTGTTTATATTTCCGAAATCGAAAACGTGAGGAAATGCTGACATTCTGATGCTGGTTTTTGAAAATTATTATTTAAATTTACCTTCTCAAATTATTTATTTATTACGTTTTACAGGCGATACATGCAGGACTGCGACAGAGGGCCCTTGGGTCTGCAGAGCCCTGAAAAAATGCAGCCACGTCGACGTGAGGGTTTCGAGGCCTCCGATTTGTTCATTCAACGGACGAGACCCAATAATATGCTGCCCCCCTGCTGCTAAAAAAATAAGTTTAGCCGAACAGAGTGAGTGTTATTTCCTCGAACACAAAAATAGGTATCGATAAATTTCCTTAGCGGAAATAAAATACGTAAGTACTTGCCTGCAACGTACCTATTTTCTAATGAAGGTGAATGATTGCGTCTCTGAAAATGAAATGAGTGAGCTGTGAAGTGGAAATACAACTTTCTAGATTGCAAAAGGCTAACGAAGACTTTGTGCTTCGTTGAGGAGAAAAAGCTTTGGGATTCTGGACCACCAATCACGAAAAACGTAATCGGTGGGAGGGCGACCAAGCCTAAGAGCAGAAAAAACACGGTAACTTGACTTGTCTGAAGTTTTCTGTCATCACGAATGGTTTGAAAAGCCACACTAACGGTTGAGGTGTTCTTGAGCTTCGTTTCCAAAATGCCTGCTACCTACTTTCCACAAAGCACGGATAGGACACCGCCTTTGTTACTCTTGAATTTTGACGACGAAATTTCGAACGAGAAAAACACGATACCTTGAACATCATGCCATCGCAACCGGTTTTAGACACCTTTCAACTATGAATTATGCTGTCCTGATTCAGAGCTATATCGTTAAATATTTAATGTCGTCGCGTGACTGGTTTGCGACACTTCTGAAGGTTTGTGTGTTGGTGTTTTTATGAGCTTCGTGCTCTTGGTGCCTACGATCTTCTTGGAAATTTCAAAATAATTATGAGAAAATATGTTGGCACCTATACTGTACGTATGACATCAGCTACGTTGTAGGATAGCAATGTTGTTTATCGATTCCCATCTGTGGACTGATGGACTTGATCAGAATACCTTTAATAAAGGTCCTTTATGGAAATATTAAATATTTCCAATTTAGAAGAAATTTTCTTAATTTTAGAGCCTCCAAAGCAAATCTGCCATAGTCGGGAATTTTTGTACCAAATCCGCATGATATTTGAACAACAATAAAATATTGATAATATCTCTTGACGGCGTACTAACACGAGCATTAGAAAATGGAAACCCCGATGAAATGAGTTTACTCAAAAACCCGACATTCTGTAAGCCAGTTAATTGGATAAAATTGTTTAAGTTAAAAGTTTTATCAAAATAACCCGTAGAATGAACGAAAACCCAAAGAAAGTAGATCACGACGTGCTCTGATGCTAATTAAAATATGAATAATGGCTTCAATAGAAAATTCTCGAGTATGAGTAATCCCTTTTGGACGCGGCTAATTGGCTTCGTCCTAATTACTCCACAAATTACTATATGAATGTCCAATCATCGTAATGGTTTATTCTATTTTTACTCATTCTACTTGCCAGGAAAATACTACATCGTTTTACCCTTTCTCTTGTGTATACAAATAAATTACCTTCGAGAAATTAATTATTCACGAATCGAAATTGCATTTCATTAGCATATATGCAGGTAGGCCAACATTAATAATTTGAAGATAAGATAATAAAATTTATTATCTTATCTTCAAATTATTAATGTTGGCCATTTAATGGTCCCAGGTCGAATCGGGCTGATGGGATGAGAATGAAAATTTGAAACACAGCCAAAACTTCACTATGCCGATTTTTTTATTCATGTATGTCTTCTTTATTAAACATTAGCTAAGTAGGTATACTTAAGTAAGTATACTTAAGTCAACAGACACTTGAATTTTGTAAGTATATTTGCATGGGTGGGAACTGCGATTTTTGGTAGCCCCATTAAGCTTCCCTTTTGACGATAATATCAAATTCATATTATGAAGCGTTTCCAGCTAAGCTCACTTCAAATCAATTCAAATTTTATGGTGTTGTTTTCCCAGTTTTCATGGTGTCATTTTCGAGTGGCGCCAAATTTGAATCACTTTCCGATTCACATATTATCACAATTTGTATCGCAGTCTCAGGTACGGCCTGATTTAGTAACCCAAAGTTTGTATTTTTACTTTACATTTTACAAACCTGATTCGACGGATGCTTCCAGAGCAGGCTGTTTAAAGTACAACGTGGACTGTAATGCGGGGTTTTTCCGGACTACGAATACCGTGGCGCAGCGTTCTGGTAATTCGTCCGATGTGGACGTGGAAAACGATACAATCACAATCGAAAGGCCTGTCGTCTCCTCTGCAGAGGAACTGACAGGACAAACAACGTCGACGGCTTTCCCGAATGTGGAGATTGACACCTTGGGTTCTTCGACCACCGAAAATTACAATTCGAACCCCAAGCCTGATTCTGGCAACGCTTTGAACACCTCGAATATATCAGATCCTTCCGAGAGAGGCACCACAGCAAGGACCGTCATTCCCGTTTCTTCAGCCGACCCTCAGGATACGCATGTTGCAATTGCTACTACAACTTCCAAGATAGAACAGTCGGGTGCTGAAGATCGAACACCAAAGCCACCAAAGCCATCAGGACGGCAGTTTGTGGTCGGGGGACACTATTCGTTGCCTGGTGAACGCAAATACATGGTACTTTCATTTATGAACGAACATGCATCCAGAGGTTGTATTGCACATTGCATGCCCAAAATGTGACGTCTTATGCCGTTGAAATGTGAAGTCCTGCGCAGTTGTGAAGTATTGTGTAACGTCCTCGGAGAATGTCGATCAACAGAGAATTTTGTTTGGGATAGTTGCAGAGGGGAAGAATAAGATAGAGTGTTGTTACTTTCCTAAGGAACACTTTCACTAAACATGTACCGACTCGTTAAAGTTACCAACTCGTTAGTTACTGCTGACGACGTATCTATCAAAAAAGCTACCAAAAAGTAACCAGCGAAATGGTAACTTTAACGGGTTGGAAAGTTTTGGAGCAGGTGGCCGTATTCATGCTTCTGCCAAGGTTTTGCCAGCCTATTTCAAAACTTAACTTAAAACCCTTCAAAAAGGGTTAATGAATAATTAATCGGAATCCGGATGAGCTGTAACAGCTCTTGAGGTTATGTTATTTGGGTTACCCACCGAACTTATGACTCAATGAACAGCCAGCATTAAGAAGGTTATAATGTCTTGTCCAGTGTGCCAAAAGAACGGGTCAAACTGTTTGGATCAACTGGCCCCCTCGAGTACGTGCCCTCTGAGTGTTGTGGGTGGAAGATTGACTGAACCAAAAAAGGCCACATATATGGTGAGATTGGGATCAAACAATAAATACGGTGCTGGCCATTTTCCCTTACCATACCTGGCCTTTAAAATTTAATACCGTTCGCATGAGAATGTCATGAAGGGGGTTGGGTAGGATAGATAAATCTTAGAATCTTCAAATAAACTATTGTGGAAGAAACCTAAAAGTAGCAGGTACCTAGTAACGAGGTCGTAAGAAATTAGCCGAATCTTATAGAATTACTAGCTAAATTAAAAAAAACTTAGTGAAAGCAAGCGTCGATGACTAATGTGTGCCATCGATTTCTCAATTTAAGGGATTTGAAAAGTTAATTTTTAAATTTTTTCGGCTAATCCACCTAGTCTATTTCCAAACTTTCAAGCCTATGCGTCAAGTATCATCCGTTGGTTTGCAGTTTGCGCCCTGCGAAAGTTTAGAAAAATACCCCATGCGTCCCGGACAGAAGAATAACAAATATCCCGTGCAGAGTGTTAGTTATATTATTCAAACACAATATAATATAATAAGAGAACAGTTAATTGAAGAAATCGTAGACATTATCCATCATTCCTTCGATTAACTGTTCTCTTTTCCCGCTTTTGGGGATATTTTTCAACAATGTGACTCACTGCTGTTGCAGTACCCTCATATTTCCACTACCATAATACACCAAGTAATTTGAAGAACGTTAGATGGGAGCATATGGGACTCATAAATGGGTACAGGGTAGCCAGGTCATAATTTACGAGTATTAATGTAGGTACTCGCATATGAACTTGACCAAAAAATGTATTATTCTATTGTTGACCAATATTCTGGTGTCAAAATCGCTGTGGCAAAGCGATTGAATGAGTTCATGGCTATGACTCAAGTGTAGGGTTGACTATTAGAATTTCATGTCAATTAATGTCCATCAAATTTCAGCACAGAATTTCACTAATAATGTCTAATCCAAGGTAGAACGTAGCGTTATTGGAAGGCTGAAGGTGACGTCCAACAGTTTCACTGCCACGACGCATCGGGTCTTTTCTAACTATAGTTAGTGGTAGTTAGTGGTATACCACCGTGCGCACAAGCGAGGTTAACCATGCAGGGCCGTCCAGAGCCAAGCCGGGCCCCGGGGATAAAGACTCGACCGGGCCCCCCCCCCGGTCAATAAAAGCATTTTTTCTAATTTGCATATTAGTACGTAAAAGGCCCACGGGCGGGCCCGGGCCCCCTTGGGCCCCGGGCCCCGGGGATTTTGCCCCCCCTGCCCCCCCCTCTGGACGGCCCTGTAACCATGTCTGATTTAGTACGTTATCATTCTTCAGTGTGCGCTGTGCAAAGAAAATCATCTACATGCGTGACGAACCTTCGCAGCAAGAGAGAGGCAGAGGTCGTGGGTGGGACGGAGGCTCCCAGCAAAAAGAATACCCATATGGTGAGACCTACATAGTAACGAGGTCGTGATTCAAATCCCATGGAGCAGCTTTGAAAAACAAGTGTCGGGAACTAATATTCACCATCCATTTCTCTATTTAAGGGATTTGAGAAAGTGCGTTTTGAAAGCTTTTTGGATAATCCGTCCATCCTAAACTTCCAGCTCATACGCGTCTAGTAACATTCGGTGGTTTGCCCTTGGTTGCGTCCTGCAAAGTTCGAATAATACCATACTGACGCAAGAATAACAAAAAATAACAATAATGTCCCATGCAAAGGTGAAAATGAGTAGGTATGAGCAGAGTGAACAGAACAGGTGTTTGGTATGTTGTTCCAAGTATACCAAATAAGAGAAGAAGGAAAAATTTGGTACCTTTGGTGGATTTGAGGAAGGATGCAAAAAAAGATTACTCGAGTTTAACTGTCGTAGGGATTTTTTGTCGCTTTTTCTCGGCATGTATGCTCTACTCTCACGCAACCAATTTTGATCCGATATCGAAAATTCTTTTTCCATCAAACATTTCAACCGAATTTCACTTTCAACACCCAACATCCGAGCTAGGACGAATTTTTATTGGAAGGCCCTGAGTGACTCCGAACGATTCCACCGCCAGGACGCATTGGGTATTTTCTATCAATGGGGCACATAGGTGGGGTTAATCATGTCTGATTCAGTGCGTTATCATTCTTCAGTGTGCGCTGTGCAAAGAAAATCAACTTCATGCGCAAATGTACCATTCGAAGCGACGAATCTTCGCAGCAAGAGAGCGCAGGTTTCTTTTCATACTACGGTCGTGGGTGGGACGGCGGCTCCCAGCAAAAAGAATTCTTACATGGTGAGAATGTCGAATGCGAAAAATTACTGGTTAACAGAATACACAAAACGTTCATTCCAAATACACAAGACGAATTTGGTTGCAATCAAATTACGCAACGTGCTGCACTTCTTCGACCCACCGTCCGTCTACCTATATTGCTGAAAGAGTGATGGATAAATCTAACTTAATACCAATTGAGTCAAGAATGAGATAAACATTTTGATTTTGAATTTTGCTAAAAATCAAACGGGCGCCGTGAAAGTATCAAATTTTTTTACTTTTGACTCAAGATCCGGATTCAACACCCTTAAAACCGTCATATCCCCATTTTCACCTCAAAATCAAGTTTAATTGGTTCGTGAAGTGCGTGCTTATGAAAATTATTGGTGACGTCACAGTTCCCACATCCTAGCGAGCGAGAGCAAGGGAGAGGAAATGCGTGAGGTCATTGTTCGGTTCATTTCGACGCTCGATAACCGAGTTCGGAGGGTCTTTCTTCGAAATACACATTTATAGAGATGAAAAATTTACTCAACGAGCCAATTATTGGATTGAATTGGTATTGAGCTCTGCTAACCACTAAACATAATAACGCCTCCAGCTTCGAACAATCCTGTTCCAACCGCTTGCATTAGAATGATTCTTTCCAGCATGGATATACTAATGGATATACTAACCAGTCATCGTCATTAATTTTCTATAGAAACATTGATTCAATATGCTTGTTGCACTATCATAATATGACATATACATACCTTAAAGCCCAAAGGGCATATGTCCAAAAAATGGCATAATGAGAAAAATGCAAAATAAGTTTTTGATCAATTTACAAAAATTAAGATTTCTCCCATAGTTTTCTCCCATAGGCCCCAAAAATAGATAAAAGGATCATGATCCTTGGAGCGATCTATAGGTCCTGATGAGTAGATTCTTTCGGTACTTCAAAATCTCAAAATTGATATTTTGGGACACATGCCCTTTGTGCTTTAAGGTATCGATATTATGTCAGGGGGCACTTGGAGGTTCGGTTATTCGGGCCCACTTTCACCAACAGATTTTTGACTCGTTAAAGTTACCGACTCTTTGGTTTCTGCTGCTGTCTTTGTTAATACACGGTAATAACTAACAAGCCGGTAACTTCAACAAGTCAATTTTTTTTCTTTTTTTGAAAGTGGCCTTAAATGTGTTGACTAATACGTTTTACAATATTGCATTATTTGCAAAGTGTGTCCTGTAGACTCAAATCAATTCCTTTATTATCCCAATACCATCTGGTTGGTTTTCGCAGTTTAATTTTACAATTATTTCCAACATTAGTAATGGTGCTTTCGGAGCTTGAGACAATTTCTGTTAGTGAGTAGCTCGAGAAGTGTGAACGAAGAAGCCCTCGAGAAATGCTCTTGATGGTTACGCGGCGTAAGTTACGCCAGTGGATATCTATTTTCGCAAGATTCAGCCACCTCTTTTTCTTTTTTCCGTCGAGCCTTCGGCAAACTTTTTATTCGGTCTCAACGAGTTGATACACTACTCGAACCATAAGACCCCCAATATTAGAAAGTTCAACATTGGGTGTACGAATCAGGTTTTGGTACATTTGTATTGAGTTCGGGTTGCTCCTGGAATCCTGGAGGGTGGGACTGCTTGTGCTCTAGTGTGCCTAACTACCAGAAATATGCTTTATTGAATACCCATTTATTGAATACCTCCTACGCTAGGTATCCTATGATATTCGTCAGCGGCAATGCCGAACAAGCACCTACTGAAGCAGATATCTAATTTCTAGGTATTGGCTTATACTTGAAATTTCAGAGCTTCAGGCTAGAAGATTTGTTTAGGCTTTCAGGCCTCCGTAAAACGTATTGTTAAGAAGTCTAAGCTCAGCTGAAACCCATATCCGCATTTCTTTGATGCGCCGTCCTGATATCTGTAGGGCTTTTTAACCTAAATTGATGTCTTTTTGGGACGCTCCACAACTTTCGAACATTGACAATGACGTTCGGCACCACTCTTTCACTTCCTTGAAAAATAGCCTTCGATAGTGCAAATATTCATTCATAATCATTGGCAGGTACTGATTGGATACGGCGCGGCCAATGACATTAGTTGGAGATGCGGTGGCAGTCTGATCAGCGACGTCTGGATTCTGACTGCCGCCCATTGCACGGACGGCGGTTCTGACGTGTAAGTACATGCAAGCAACTATATTCTATCGAGTCACATTGGCCTTTCAAAAACTATAGCTATTTTATGTGGTCGATTATAGAGGGAAAGCCAGATGGGCCCGTCTTGGCGAATTGGACTACGCGACGAACGCCGACGATGCCAGAATACAAAATCGCCGAATAGTCCAGCACATCAACCACCCCGGATACAAACCTCCGATCGTCTATAACGATATCGCTCTGCATAAATTGGATTCGCCCGTAACTTTTGACCAGTATGTAGCTCCCATTTGTCTTCAAACGACTTTCGACATCCCGCAACTCAAAGCTACTGTTGTCGGCTGGGGAAGAACGGAATTCGGTTGGTGGAGAAATACAGTTTTTATTTTATTTATCATATTTATCGCTACCTCCTCACTTGACGTTTTGCCTAACAATTTCAAACGCCCCGTGAATTTGAATTGAATTGTTTAAATGCAACTCTCTGAGAACCGAATAAGAGAAATAGCATTTCACATACGCACCCCTTGGTGTGATAGGTTGGTAATGATCTAGTAAATATTCACTGCATATGCATAGGTACATTAAAAATCACTTTTTCCTCTCATCGCATTTTTTCTTTACCGCAGCTGGTGACGTGAGCAGTAAATTAATGGAGGCCGACATCACATTAATCAACAACAGCGAATGCAACAAAATGTGGGGAGACAAAGACCGAACAACGCCTCGCGGAATCGATTCGAAAACTATGATTTGTGCAGGGGAAAAAGAAGGCGGCAAAGACGCATGTTCTGTAAGTACCTATATCTTTAAATTACTCTGTAAACAGTAAAATTTACTGAACCAGCATCGAGCACAGCCTCCAGCGTAGTCAAAATATAATCAAATTGTGTCAAAAATTCAAGTATCAAAATATAGAAGCATTGAGGTCAAACTATCAAAGGGCAAATACACATCATCGAATATCGGGATAAATTTATATTTGGGTCTGAATGAAATCCGCCATCTTCTCTAGAAAAATTGAAATTTATGCCTGAGAGAGAAAGCATGAAAAGTGGCGTAATATTGCCAAGAAAATTATAATCTGCAATGTGAGTGAGATAATGTCACGTGCGGCAATACTGTCAAGAGAAATCAGGAACCCTCTCATCCCTTGACAAAGATCTCATTTCGTTACTCCGGCAGTTGCGCGTGTCTAGAGAAAGAGAAAAAACACAAGCTTTGACCTTAGAATAATATGACATTTTCGCCATTTGGTCCCTAGAGATTTTTTCATCAGATTTAATAAAAAAAGTGGAGCATAACTGGATGTGATGAGCTTTTCAAGCAGAACTAGCTCAAAGAATATTATCCACTTCAACGAGCTTTCTAGGCGCAGGAACCTCAAAGTCAACCTGACTTTATAGGGGTTGCTGTTATCTAGTCGGAAAATGTGAGAGTATACTGCAAATTCTGCAAAATGGGCCCTTTCATCATCCCCATATTACACGTCAGACCGTTCTCCCATCCCACGTACAGATACACAGAATATATTCTCTGATTGGCAGATCCTATGGATATGTTTACTTTGCTGCACCTATATTAAGATCAACTTCGAGATCAAAATAAACTTTGAGATAAAAGTCAACTTCGAGTTCAAAGTTAACTTCGAGCTCAAACACAACTTCGAGTTCAAACTCAACTTCGAGATCGAAGTCAACTTCGAGATCGAAGTCAACTTCGAGATCGAAGTCAACTTCGAGATCAAAGTGAACTTCGAGATCAAAGTCAACTTCGAGATCAAAGTCAACTTCGAGTTCAAAGTAAACTTCGAGATCAAACTCAAATTCAAGATCAAAGTCAACTTTGAGATAAAAGTCAACTTCGAGTTCAAAGTAAACTTCGAGCTCAAACACAACTTCGAGTTCAAACTCAACTTCGAGATCGAAGTCAACTTCGAGTTCAAAGTAAACTTCGAGATCAAACTCAAATTCAAGATCAAAGTCAACTTCGAGATCAAACTCAACTTCGAGACCAAACTCAACTTCGAGAGCAAAGTCAACTTCGAGATCAAAGTCAACTTCGAGTTCAAAGTCAACTTCGAGATCAAAGTCAACTTCGAGTTCAAAGTAAACTTCGAGATCAAACTCAACTTCGAGTTCAAAGTCAACTTCGAGATCAAAGTCAACTTCGAGTTCAAACTCAACTTCGAGTTCAAAGTCAACTTCGAGATCAAAGTCAACTTCGAGATCAAAGTCAACTTCGAGATCAAAGTCAACTTCGAGATCAAAGTCAACGTCGAGTTCAAAGTAAACTTCGAGATCAAAGTCAACTTCAAGATCAAAATCAACTTCGACATCAAACTCAACTTCGAGATCAAACTCAACTTCGAGATCAAAGTCAACTCTGAGATCAAAGTCAACGTCGAGTTCAAAGTCAACTTCGAGATCAAAGTCAACTTCGAGTTCAAAGTCAACTTCGAGATCAAAGTCAACTTCGAGTTCAAAGTCAACTTCGAGATCAAACTCAACTTCGAGTTCAAACTCAACATCGAGTTCAAAGTCAACTTCGAGTTCAAAGTCAACTTCGAGATCAAAGTCAACTTCGAGTTCAAAGTCAACTTCGAGATCAAAGTCAACTTCGAGATCAAAGTCAACATCGAATTCAAAGTCCGACATTCTTCTTCGTGTAACTGTAACTGTATGAAACCGAAAGGTTCAGTACCTACCTTGTTCGTATGAAAGGGTTCAAGATAAATGACACAATGTCATAGCTACTGGTCGTGCTCACCTGCACTACTCCTGATGTAAACACTTCGATGAATGCCGCTTGTAAACAAGTTATGTTTGTTCATATGCCTTATCGTTAGAGCCGCATTTCAGTGGCAGTTTTAGGCATTCAGCTTAGAATCATCAGCACAAGGCTGAACGTGGAAAGCGATTACGGAAAACCCTCGGGAACGCTATCCTGCTAAACTCACAAGTTGTGTCGGGCATAAACCATTCACCGGGCGTTGACAATGAATTCTGGCTTGGTTCCAGCCGACTCAAAGCTCTAACCCTCGTAGGGCTATATCACTCTTCGGCGAGGGTCATGGAATATTGAGCTCAGCTCTCGTGTACCTACCGGCCTAATGATCATTGAACGGTATCGGGGTCAACAAGTCAGCCTCTATTGAGATTGATACGTCCGTACTGTACCTATTGGAACTTGCGGGATCGGAATTTTCTCAAAACTTCGCATCGAAGGATTGAATTGAAAACTCGTTCAACATCGAGTGAGCGTGGCACGGCGGACGGAGAATTTATTCACTATTTATCGCTGGATGCACCAATGGTGGACTAGCCTCAGATTAGAGGTAATCCAGGCACCGCAACTTTGCTTGAACATATTTTTTAAGATGTCCGGATTAACTCTAATCCTGGGTTGGTAAAACTGGCCGTACCTAAGAGTTTCAGGGCCTATTTCATTCGTATTAATACTAATGGTCGATTCCACCAATAATGGTCTTGATTAGCGGTAATCCAGAGAATATGGAACTATTGGGTTTCCACCACGACTTACTAATTCTTGGATTATCTGAGAAAATTGATCTATCGAAAGTGGGGATTTGCGTTAACTCCTAGCATCAGCAGTCCCTGGTTTGATCCTCGGTTAGTGAAATTCATCATTATAGTATATCGACGGCGAAGTGGTGAGACCTCGTATCTCCAATTTCGTAAATGCAAGTGCACATTAGAGATGTCATGGAAATTCAATGTGGTTACATAGGGTGCCATAGGAACAGTGGCGGTCTTAACAAAATGGAGATACGAGGTCTCACCACTTCGCCGTCGATATATTATCAATTACTCAACCTAATCGAATATTAGCTAATTGAATGTTCGGTGACGCTAGGCCATAACAAAATAATCGCAAATCTAAGGTCCGGTTTAATAATTTATCTAAAGCTAGATTTATCCAAGGACGCTTGCATGAACTACTTTTCGAAGAAATTTTCGGTATGACGGTCAAGGTACAATGTACGGACAATTGTCTGTGTGTAAAGAAAGGAGTTTGGATAGATCTAGCCTTGAATGAATTGATAAGCCTGCTCAAAAAGTAGGAAAATTAAGAAGAAATTTGTCAGTTGCCCTAGGTGACTACAACCAGTAGTGCGTTACCTTACTTACCTTTTTCACTTATCCATGAGTGAAAGTGCAATAGCAGTACTTCCATGTTGGTACCCAATCCATGATATCAATGAAACCGGGCCACCGTATCAATACCCGATAAATGCGAATGTATCCGCTGAGCATATATGGCCGAGAATGTCGACAAATCCTCTTGCACACTTTCGGGGGTCTGGATTTCTTTTGCCTCGTATCCACCTTCTCGGTATCGATATCACACTTATCAAACGGCTTCTCCCGGGAATGTTCGCAGGGTGACTCCGGTGGACCACTGGTCGTAAATCAGCCGGGGACCTGCCTCAAGAAACAGGTCGGAGTTACGTCTTTCGGAAGGGACTGCGGCCTTCCCAATACACCTGGTATCTACACACGAGTGTCCGCTTACATTCCCTGGATCGAGTCCATCGTTTGGCAGTAAATACCGTTTCGGTAATATTGGCAGCATTGACGTGGAAAACGTTCCGTCTCGCTCTGTTGAGCGAACTATTAATCGGCAAGAATCTCCCGTGGAACGCAAATTGCGAAATATTTCATTGTACAGGGGGCTAGATATAATTTTGGTCTATTATTCAATAATAAACCATTGTAATCGAGCAAGAAAAAAATAATAAAAGTGTTCTTTTTTTGCGATAAATCTTGGACCGCGGATTAATCTGATGAAAATAGTCGGAATTCGGCCAATTCAAAACCTCCTTCACTCTTTACTTACTCCGTTTATTAAGAGACGTTTCGGAAGCGTACTGCTTCCATCATCAGACCTAGAAGAATTGTGATGCTTGAAGTCTGAAGCTGGAAACTGTACGCTGTCGAAACGTCGCCTAATAAATTGAGTGAGTAAAGAGCGAAGGAGGTTTTCAATTGGCCGAATCCCGACTATTTTCATCAGAATAATATTTTTTCGAAATATTTTTTTTTTTTTTTTGTAAATAAAACTAAATAAATTGCATGTCCCTTTAGACCACAGTCATTATTATTTGAAGTAAATTATTATTTGAATGGTAAATTTCTATGCTTCGTTCCATCGAGTCGATCGCATTTGCTTAAACTGCGCATACCTATATCTATTGTTTATATATAAACAATGCTTACCTCCGTCCTTGACTGGAATAATACCCATTGCTGAGAACCAGGAGAGTGTCAGTTTTTGTTCGTTCGGCTTGGCAGAAACAACATTTTACACAAATTAACAAAATTTGGCCAGAATCGTAGAATTATCATGTACCTACTTCGCTTCTATAACCAACAATTTATGGTGGCAACCGATGCTGTACTGAAAAATAAAATAAATTTAATTATGAGTTGTTTTTCTCACACTCTGGTTTTTTCCCACTTCAGCCTTGAAGACGACACAACTCGAGCACACAATAAACAATTCTCTCTCGATTCTACGTAAATCCAATTCGCAAAACAACTGTAACATTTCCGCACTCGTGCTGCTACTTCAGGAAATCATTTGCTATATTCTTCTGGTAACTAATTTTTGTTTTTAAAAACCTTCGATTTTATGATTTCTCTGTAGGACTTCAGCAGGTAAGCCGCGTAGAGATTAACGTAAATGTACGGCTAGATACGTTGATTTTAGGAACATAACCGAGATATCGGATTGAACTGTCAGCTCACTAGATCATCAGTTGTGATGTCGGATCAGCGCTGCGCCAACATCTCACCAGCGTTCCACAGTAATTGGATGCTTTCAGAAATACCCGGACTGTTTTATCCTCGTTCAACTCATTGCCGAGGGAATCCTCGAGAGATCCGATTCAACGGCCAGTCGACAAACTAGGCATACTGCACGATTTGCTTCGGTTGGTAACCTTCCTACGAGGGCTGTCTGTCAATTTTCGTCATTAACTCCAGACAGAATTTGGAGGGGCCCGCAACCGAATTTGATCCGCAGACAGGCCAATATAAACTACTATTTCTACCTAGTTTAAGCTAGATATACTGTTTCGGCGCCATGGTTACGTTTCTGGCAAAAGACTATGTTGGCATATTGGATCGAATACAGTAGGTAACGTAGCCAGGAGTCAACTTGCTAATGGCGCCCGGAAGATGATAAATAAATTTAGTTCGAATCTTGCATTTTGAATGTTATAATTACCAGAAATATCAAGGTTAAGTTGTGTTTCATTGTCAGTGGGATTGGCACTAAATGTCAGATTTCTCCATCCAATGTCGAGCAAAGTTAACTCATTTCTGAAAATTTAAAATTGTAGATAATAATTTTTTGTTCTACAGTTAGATATAGGCAAGAGTGAATTGATTCTTGCTGTTGATGCAGAGATAAGAACTCATAGAAACACTAAAATTGCAAATATGTCGGAAATACTGTGAGTTATTCAAATTCCCATTAAACAGGGTGTTAGGTCTTGCCGAGACAAACATTTTAGTTCAAGAAATTTGAAAAAAAGGTTAGAATTGAGGGAGCTATGGCCATTTCAGTAAATGACCACAGACCCACACACAGAAACATGTTCGAGAAGTGATTCTGAGTAAATGAGTATAAGTAAAAGTTTTTTCCGATTGTCGATTTCAGTACGATTACAATTATTGTACATTTATTATTATTTAGTATTATACTTCCATATACTCGTACTCTAAATAAAAATAAGTAAAGTAAAAATGAATCAACCACACCTAGAATGGTGAATACCTACTCTCACAGATCGATAGATTCTAACGTGTTATGGATGTTAACGCGAATGCTGAAATGTTCGCTGTTTAATCTACGATGGGCGGATCGGATTTCTATTCCGCGGATATTCCATCCTCCTCCAAGCCCTGCGTCGAAGATTCTCACTATCCATTCATCCGTTCATATCCGAAGAGTACCTTTAATAAACGTTGATTGAAACTTGGGCCTCGTCTCGGAGATTCGAGCCCCAACTTGCTCCGTTCCTCCAGGGAAATCTGAGCAAATGAACGGCAACGGTCACCGCTGGATCGGCCTGCCAAAGGCGCAAAGGGCTGGCGCGCCATCGTGCGGTTTTGAAATTCATCCGCTCCTGGCGGTTTGACAGCGGAGAGCAGGAGCAGCGAGCCACGCGTACCCTCCAAAGAACCTATTTTCTATATCCCAGGCAGATAAAAGGCACGTCGATTCTATAGACACCTAACCAAATCGTCGTTCGGCATGCAACAGTGATTAACTCGATTTTGTCAGCTCTTCAAAAAATCCAAAATGCCTACTGGTATTTAAGCGAATTAAATAAATTGAACTCATGATCGAAGTCAAACTCACAATGAAAACCAAACTCAAACTCATAATCGAAGTCGAAGTCAAACTCACAATGAAAACTAAACTCAAACTCACAATCGAAGCCGAAGTCAAACTCACAATGAAAACTAAACTCAAACTCATAATCGAAGTCGAAGTCAAACTCACAATGAAAACTAAACTCAAACTCATAATCGAAGTCGAAGTCAAACTCACAATAAAAACCAAACTCAAACTCATAATCGAAGTCGAAGTCAAACTCACAATGAAAACCAAATTCAAACTCATAATCGAAGTCGAAGTCAAACTCACAATGAAAACTAAACTCAAACTCATAATCGAAGTCGAAGTCAAACTCACAATGAAAACTAAACTCAAACTCATAATCGAAGTCGAAGTCAAACTCACAATGAAAACTAAACTCAAACTCATAATCGAAGTCGAAGTCAATCTCACAATGGAAACCAAATTCAAACTCATAATCGAAGTCGAAGTCAAACCCACAATGAAAACTAAACTCAAACTCATAATCGAAGTCGAAGTCAAACTCACAATGAAAACTAAACTCAAACTCATAATCGAAGTCGAAGTCAAACCCACAATGAAAACTAAACTCAAACTCACAATGAAAACTAAACTCAAACTCATAATCGAAGTCGAAGTCAATCTCACAATGGAAACCAAATTCAAACTCATAATCGAAGTCGAAGTCAAACTCACAATGAAAACTAAACTCAAACTCATAATCGAAGTCGAAGTCAAACCCACAATGAAAACTAAACTCAAACTCACAATGAAAACTAAACTCAAACTCATAATCGAAGTCGAAGTCAAACTCACAATGAAAACTAAACTCAAACTCACAACCGAAGCCGAAGTCAAACTCACAATGAAAACTATACTCAAACTCACAATGAAACAGAAACTCAAACTCACTTCAAGTTTTCGATTTTGATTATGAGTTTGAGCTTCTGTTTCATTGTGAGTCGACTTCGAGTTTGGTTATGAGTTTGAGTTTCTGTTTTATTGTGAGTTTGACTCTGAGTTTGACTTCGAGTTCGTTTATGATTGTGAGTTTAGTTTTCATTTTGAGTTTGACTTCAATTTCGATTATGAGTTTGAGTTCAGTTTTCCTTGAGAGTTTGAGTTTTTGTTTCATTGAGAGTTTGACTTTGCTTTTGATTATGAGTTTGAATGTAGTTTTCATTGAGTGTGAGTTTGAGTTTCTGTTTTATTGTGAGTTTGAGTTTAGTTTGCATTGTGCGTTTGACTTCGATTTCGAATATGAGTTTGAGTTTCTGTTTCTTTGTGAGTTTGACGTCGAGTTTGATTACGAGTTTGGGTTTTCGTTTTGTTGTGAGTTTGACTCTGAGTTTGACTTCGAGCCTGCTGAAGGACATTGCCCATGGAAAATATGCGTAGGCAATGAAGATTACAGATAAGCGTACTATTCTAAGGCAATCTGGGAGATGAGGTTTTTGGTTCCCGTCGAGTCAATTAGTGCAAATAATTGATGAGATCTCACGGCTTTTTCGTCTGTTTTTCCTCCTCGAGGAGGAAAGACTTCGGATCTCACATATGAACTGCGTTCACAGTGATACGAACTTAGCTGCTTGTAGAGTCATAGTATTCCCATGGTACGTGTTCATAAATTGCATTAATTTGTGCTCGCCGATTCGCTCTACTTCCTCCTCCTAAACCCCTCTACATCGACGACTGACTCGACCAGTTCTCCCCTGAAATCTTCAAGATCAAATCCAAGTGGAGAGAGAAGTGGGCTAAACACCTGCGAAGAGTCGTATCTGTCCAGACATATCGTTCAATTTTTATGGCCTGAGTCAGTAATACTGCCATGTTGCTAGCTTTTTTTATCGTATGTGTAACCCACAACTTATTACGTGTATCCGGAGCCTTGCTGAACTTAGACGAAGGTAAATACTTTCTTTATTTTTCGAAGAACTCTTTCAAAAGTTTGAAAAATCGAGGATGGTCCCAAACTACCTCGATAGGGTTATAGGGATAGGGTTTTATATTTCTTATTTTATTATATCTTATCTTATCATCTTTTATTATCTTATTTTATTTATTATATTTTAGATTTTATATTTTTATTATTCGATAGGGTTTTATTCAGAAAACAAAGAATCCCGTTGTATGTCTACCCACATAAAAATATCGCTACAATGCATACCTGCCTACGTATTTTTGCTCCATTTTCCTTAAGAAATGAACCTTAGTAATCGGTCAGGAAAAAATCTGTAATTTTCAAACAATTAACAACCAGAAATCCGAAAAAATAATATTTGATTAAAAAAATATTCGATTTGGTTAAAGGTGATGTATGCAATTCAGAACCGGGAGGAAACTGGATTTGCAAGTACGTGGATGATTGTACTCACACCGATTTGAGAATCCTCCGCCCGCAGGTCTGCTCCTTCGATGGCCACGATCCCATTGTGTGTTGTCCTCCGTCGGTTAAAAGCAGCAAAGCCGAAATCGGTAAGGGTCCGGTGACGGATGTTATTGGTGGGATTTTGGCGGCATCGGATCTGAACCTTGAACCTCACCTTGGGATACCTGGAAATTGACTATGGCTGCTTAATGCGGAATTTTGGAGAGCCTGTCACATTAGATGTATGCAAATTTTGCTAACGAATGAGCGCATGAGCAAGGGATTCCGTTCGAGACTTTGTCGGTTTCTAATTCTGAGCATAATATGCTCAGATATTATCTTTTGATCAATTAGGGCGTTTTCGACCGACACGCGAGCTTTAAAACATTAAAAACTTCCGAATTGACCAACATTGTTAATTCTGATGCAGAAACTGATCTTCTTTCTATAAGTACATTTTACTAACAATAAAATGGTTTATTTCAAGGGCCTCACGAACTAGAAGAACAGCTCAGTGAAATTTCGCGTCAGTTGGACGAATTAATCTGAAGTTACTCGAACACTATAGAAATGCATGGATTTCATCATTTGTATGACTTGAACGTTCGTTAGGTGTTCGTAGATATCTATTATTAACAACGGCTGGTAGAAGAAAATAAAAAATTGCAAAACCACAAATTAACTTGAGTTACCTTATCCTATTTCAGGTTGATTGGAAAATCGTCAATTTTGAGCTTCAAAAATGCATGTGTACTATGCTATTTTTTGACATCGCGACTATGCTGATTTTTGTGCAGTTACCTCACAGTAACATTGAATTAGATGGAAAAAATGAAATGAGGGAGGAAAAATGAGGGAGTGAGGCGCGAGGGAGTGAGATTGTCAAGGTTTTATTCCTTCGTATTCACGAAGAAGTACCTAAATCGGATATTGTGTTTTTTGACATTTTTTTATCATTAAATGATGAAATTTTCAGCCTCATATTAGTCAAAAACAGATTGCTATGGTAAAAAATTATATATAAAAATATGAAAGTATTGTGTGTTATTTACGCACCACTGGCTTCTAATGATAGC
Organism: Nesidiocoris tenuis; assembly: GCA_036186465.1. Lineage (NCBI taxonomy): Eukaryota > Metazoa > Arthropoda > Insecta > Hemiptera > Miridae > Nesidiocoris > Nesidiocoris tenuis. The sequence goes on along the minus strand of AP028909.1, from coordinate 14,166,198 downwards.
AATTCGATTATGTAGTCGGACACAGTGAGGTAATGAAACTCGACCTTTTCGAAAACTATCTACTTGTAAAATTTTGGATATAGGATGTAGGATTCATGTTCGAACAAAAGTTTATGGATAGATAAGTAAACTTTTTTTCAATGATTGGCACACGTGCACATGGTACATGGTGTACATTCCAGGTAGAGAAGTGGTAGAAGACGAATTGAAGGTAGAGAAGACTCACGATTTGCTCATTTCAAGGATTCACACTATTTGGCTGGGCCACAGTTTTTGAAGATTGATTGATTTTTGGATTTCTCTCCCAACAGAATGCGGGAAGTTCCAGCTTTCGATTGGTTGCATAGCCACAACAACGACAACGGCCAAGCCTCTTAATCGAACTGAAATGCTGAACGGATTCGAGGTTAGCTCATCGAATTCCAATTCTGGGAATAATTCGGATGGGAGCAGCTCTGGAAGTAGTTTACCGAAAGAAGATAATTTCTTCCCTTTGGTACAGGGAGGGACGGAATCCGAAGCGAAATCGCATCCTGAAGCTGTGAGTTGATTTGTCCCGTTCCTACATGTAAATTACGAGATCGCCAGTCAAATGGTGAGGGATGATTGTAAAATTTACATTTAATGATTGTGGGCGTATACGAATCAGTCAATTTTATTGGTAGCTGTGGTATCTGTGAAGAGTCAAATCACAAGATATATAAAATTTATTTAATATTGCCAATATGGATCACCTGGATGACCTTCCCTGGATCGTAAGCCTGGGTTTGCAAGATTCAAGTAGGTAGGCAGTTCAACCCGAGTAAGCTGCATACTGACGTCCTGGTTCCGAGGGAAATGTCAGTTCGATGCAAATAGTTTCCTCGAGTCCAATACTTTCGCCATCTTATTAAGTTTATTCCTTGCAAAAAAAGTTATTAAACCCGAGAACCTAGGCCAAAGGGGCTCTTAGCATCACACTATTTCAAATAGTACTAAAATTGACCTTTGTAGTCAAATAAACTACGATTAGGAAAGAAAAAATAGAATTTTTTGGAACATTTCCACGCCATGTCCCAATTAGGTGCGAAAACACTCAACAATTTTCGCGCAAGTGGTATCAGACGCCATGGGACACTTTTGGCTCTTTTTGATATAGATTTATGCTAAGAGCACCTTTTGCCTAGGTTTCCGGGTTCAATAACCTTTTTTGCTGGGAACAAACTTATTGACTTCAATGATCTGAATTGCAAGCAGGAATCTTGTAAACCTGGCGTAGTGAGGGTAGATGGTCATTCCAGGAATCTTGTGAAACGCGGCAAGTTCAGAGACACCAATCTGTTCAAGAACAATCTTGAACGCTCTTGAACAGTGCTAGGTTGGTACTCTTGAACAGTGCCAGGTTGGTGCTCTTGAACAAAGAACGTTGCACTTGAAGGATGCTTGATGGATGCTCTGGTACCTTTGAATGCTCCCGAACATGTTTCAGGAGCACCAAAAAACAACACTTGGTGCAGCGTTCTTGGTGTTGCACCGTATGCTATACTAACCGTTCGGATGGTAAGATGATGACATTTTACTGAATCCTCGCAGGTACTGCTTGGTATCGGTCCAGAGAACGATATCGATTGGACGTGCGGAGGAAGCCTCATAAGTCAAAAATGGATCCTCAGTGCAGCTCACTGTGAGTTTCCCCATGGAAACAAGTATGTGCGACTGTGAATGTTAGGGATTGGATGCATGTTTAGCTGAGTTAGCGGATAAGCCTTGTCCAAAAACTAGTTATATGGAGAAACGTTCTGAATACCAGGGCATATCGTCAACCAAAATTCTTGCGCCGAAACGTCACAATATCTCAAAGCCTGAAGAGCCTCCCTGGCAAACAGTGGAGCATTGTTTTATTGATGTTAACTTATCTTCTATATTAGCATACACCGGCCTCTCTTCAATGGCTACGTACTTACTTAGCAAACTGGTTCACTTGTTTTTCTTTTATTCAAAGGAAGCCGATTAGTTGGGCGCGGCTTGGAGATTTGGACAGATCGTCAACCAATGATGACGCCAAGCCAGTCCAGAGAATGATTGTTAAGATCGTCCATCATCCCAAGTTCAAACCACCTCTCATTTACCACGACATTGCTCTTTTCGAGATGGATTCGCCGGTAACATTTAACCAATACGTGGCCCCCGTGTGTCTTCATTCTAGATTTGACATATCAGCAGAGAAAGCCACTGTCGTGGGGTGGGGACGTACAGCGCTAGGTAAGCTTTTCTTACTTACTTAATTACTTCTTACTAGGTAAGCTACTAATACTTTAGCATTGGGAAATTTCAGCGAACGATCAAATTTCTTGATCTTGCAGGGTATTTTGACTATTTTTTACAGTTGAAGATGTGAGCAGCAAGTTGCTGCAAGCTGACATCACACTAGTCAATCATACGGAGTGCTTCAAGTTGTATGGCACTGATTCGAGCGTGCCGAAAGGTGTGAACCGCCGAGCAATGCTGTGCGCCGGTGAAAAAGAGGGCGGCAAGGATGCGTGCAAAGTGAGTAGTGGGGTCTGTAGTCGTTAAAGGTAGGATTTTTATGTATTCACATGTATGTCAGGGTATATATGGAGATAATTTGAAGATTCAAGTAAGCAAAAATCCCGGTAACCATGTAAGTGGTTCAATTTTAAGCTGGTTTTAGAATTCGAATAATGCGGAAAAATTAGATAAATATAGGTATCTATTTTGTAAAATCATATCGATATTTTGAATAAATAACAACATAATATTATTTTGAAGAAATAACTAGGTACCTACATACTTAGAAAAAATTAACTTCATATTTTAAAAAATATTGTACGTACATATTTGAGGATTTTTATCACATATTTAAATTCTAGCCCTAGCGATCATATTTTCCCAACCATAGCCATCAGCCATTATGGTCCTGTGGCCATCGTGATCGGTGATTGACCTTTATGGGCAAGGCCGTCTTTGCCGTATCAGGCCTGAAACCAAAACTATGATTTTGGATCGATATATTTTTCAATTCAGCCAATTGGTGCTTTCAGGGTGATTCAGGGTCGCCATTGCTCGTGAAGGAACAACCCGGATGCGTGACTCGGCAAGTTGGAATCGTTTCTACAGGCAGGGATTGCGGTCTTCCCAACATGCCGGGTATCTATACCCGGGTATCCACCTACATTCCATGGATTGAATCTATTGTTTGGCCGTGACAACCCATCAATGTCAGTTTTGAAAGATTATCATTTGTGCAGCACCGAAGTACCGACCTAAAGTGAAATTATGGTTAAATGTGAAATTTGGCACAAATCCATTGTTTTGTTGCGTAGGAACCGTTTGATGCGCCAAAATATGTTTTGTCCATCTCATAGGGCAATTTCAAAAAATTTAACATTCCGTTAACATAAAACCCGCACGATATGGAGACGATAGCAGACGCTTTGATACTGTCAATCGCAACTACAGTTTTCGAGGTCCCAATAATATTGGGCCAATATCAGGTTTCCTCGAAAATGGAACCTGGAAAATTGTGTTTGCGATTGACAGTACCTAAATTGCTTCATCAGATCGTCTTCATACCATGCACGGGGCACGTACATGTGCGTTTGTCTCTGCGTCCTGCGTCCTGCGTAATGAGATTTGATTGGCTGCCAGGTAAACGCACGTGTGAATCAAGCTCGCGAATTACTCTGAACCATTTTTTTGGACACAAACCTACATCTCTCAGGTAAGAAGCAAAATTCGTTTATGCTTACCAATCATAAAAACTACCTACTTTTCCAGGACGAGGAGGAGTATTTCTGACAAAGAAGTCCTGAATCTAAATATGTATTCGTCCTTGTTCTTAGATGGCTCGTTAGAATAAATAAATTAAGGGTTATCTAAATATGTATTCATCCCTGCTGTTAGATGGCTCAGACGGTGCTTAGACGGAGATAATAAATAAATTAAGGGTTCATCTCTTCCAATTCAATTTTCATTCTGGAACCGGCGGGCCTCGAACCCGAACCTTCGGGCGCCCTCTTCCGGAGGTCCTTGACATCGTGCTAGTTTCTGGGAGAGACGCCAGATGCAGTTCAGTGGGTAATATTTGTGAGCATCCTTATCACATTCCTTATACCTACTATTGCGATAAAAATTAGCTTAACAGTAAAACGGGTTTTATTGTGAGGTAAATTAAGAGCTACACCGGTAAGTTAAAAAAAGTAAACTGCCTACCCAGGCGTTGGCTTTTCGCCCACAGACAGAAGTTGTCCCATTCATAAATTTTGATTGTCAAAAAAGCACTGTATTTTGAGGGCCTAATCCCTTTTTTACCGTGACAGTGAAGGAAGCCCTAAAATTCTTCTTAAAAAATAATTATCGTTAAATGATAACGGTTATAGTCGTTAATGATAAATATTATTATTATGAAATTATGTTATGTTACGATGTATTATCATATGTATACGACACTTTGCGACTGTTTGCATTCAAGCGATTAAAGTCATCAGAGTATTCTGATACATTAATATATTATTCGTCGACCAATGACCAAAATTTTCCCAGAAACCCATTATCCTTTTTTCATAAATCCAGTCCGGGGAAACAGTCGCCCTCAATTACGATGTCGAGTTTCGGTCAACTCATCCTGGGTTCTAAAGGATACTAGGAATCGGACACACGTGATATCCCCATTTCGGGTTTGGCGAGGTGAGGGATTATTGATTAATTAGTCGAATCCCGAGAATCGACCGAAACCTGAGCAGCCAATAACCTAAGGCATAATATGCCTGTAAATATTACTTTCATTGACCGTCGCATTCTGTAAATTTCTTGGAAATAACTCAATGCAAGCGTCTCTTAATGTCAAGAAATTATGACAATTTTAAAACTTTAAAATCAAATACCTACATCAAGTTATCGGTATATAAATATCCACGTATCCTGCAAGGTAAAACAATGATTTTAAGAACGCTCAAATTAGTTCGTAGCATTAACGAATCGGTAAAAGTTTGTGAAAAGTAGTCAGTACCATTTCAGTTGGTCGGATTCCCGGTTCCATGGTAACCATTACGTACGTCCGTGTGACTTTTTGTCCATAGTTCAACTCCTACACCGTCAGTGTCGGCGGCATTCGAAGTTGAGAATATGAATTCAGGATAGTCGCTATTCCACAGCTAGTGTTGTTATCTTCGGTTACTGTAAAAGCTGTCATGGTCAGAAATGATGAATGAGATGAGAAGATCCGCAAGAAACACGCCCTCGCAACCCCCTCATCTCAAGTGATAAATGGAAAGCGTCAGACTGAGTTCTCTTCCGTACGACTACCCCAAACTGCCGAAACTTGGTTTTGCTTAGATATTTTACGATTCCCCGCAGATTCGTTTAAATTCAACAGTCAAACGGATTTGGGCTGAAATCCTAACTTCTGGACCACTTATATCTGATGATCATTTTACTTCCATATTTACAGAGTGAATGGGAGTATTGTATCCTAAGTATGTATCCAAAAATCGAGAATCGGAACGGAGCTTCAGAAAAAACGTTTACTCAGAATCACTTCCCGAACAAGTGTCCATGTGTCCGTTTGTGGTCATTTACAAACCAGTGGTGCGTAGATAACACACAATACTTCCATATTTTGAAACGTAAAATTGTGACACAATTTGATCATATTTTGACTGCTTTTGAAAGTGTTTAGGTCAAAAATATCAAAAAATTCAGTATTAAAATTTTAAAATTCGCCCAAAATGAAAAAACGCCACATTTTCGGAATGTAAAAAATACCCACATATTCTGCAAGGTAAAACGAAGATTTTGAGACCAAGAACGCTCAAATCGGTTCATTTTTGCGGCCGGAAAAAAATAAAATAGAAAACACTAAAAATGCAAATATCTCGGAAGTACTGTGCGTTATCCAAATTCCGATTAAACAGGGTGTTAGGTCTTGCCGAGACAAACATTTCAGTTCAAGAAATTTGAAAAAAGGTTGAGAAATGAGGGAGTTATGGCCATTTTTGTAAATGACCACAGACGGACACACGGACAGACGGACAGACGGACACACGGACACACGGACACACAGACACTTGTTCAGGAAGTGATTCTGAGTAAATGTGTATAAGAAAAAAGTTTTTTCTGAAGCTCCGTTCCGATTCTCGATTTTAGGACGATCACAATACTTCCATTTACTCTGTAAATATGGAAGTAAAAATGGCCATAGCTCCCTCAATACTCAACCTTTTTTCGAATTTCTTGAACTGAAATGTTTGTCTCGGCAAGACCTAACACCCTGTTTAACCGGAATCTGAATTACTCACAGTACTTCCGATATATTTGCATTTTTAGTTTTTATTCAAATTAGGTAGGTGTTTAGCTAAACTAATTTTTCCTGTAGCCGATTTGTGCGGGCCGTTTTTATCGAGATTTAACCCAATGTCAACGATTAGGAGCAAATGGCCTAAAAGGTAAGAACCAGCGACGGTTATTAGGCCGGTTTTCGTTTTTCGGTAATTTCAAAATTGAATCCGCGGGAGACGTGACAAGTCTACAATCAAAGTGACTGTTGGAGAAAAAAATCGTTTATAATCTCAAGCCGATATAAAGCTGCATTTGGTCTCTTTTGATACGGCGAGTGGAAAACGGCCGGTGACTCCCCGTCATTATTGCACTCGATTTTGGAATCACGCGATTGACGAGATGCAAGGACGCATCCCAGACGATAACCTTCGTCTTAACCTTTGTATAAAATCCTACGTCTAATTTAATGGATTTTTTCGACCGTCTGGGAATTTGATTACCGAGCCTTCGATATGAAGTCGTTCATTTTTCCGAATATTTTCTCGTCTTTTCAGGATGGGATATTTTGCTCTTGTTGATACAATATTTTGAAGCAAATTAGCTGAAGAGAACGACTTTACTAAGAAAGAAATACTTCTTCCTAAGAATGACCATAGGGGGAGGGGGTCAAACACCCAGCGTGATTTAAGCTGAGTGTAATACCAAAAGAAAATTATGTCAATTGTTGTAAAAATGTTGTAATTTTATTTTAAGAGGGTCAACTTGAAGCTAGAAATTAACTACGTCACCACTTTTTCGGTGATCCATTTTTCTCGATGTAGTGGCGTTGGTAGGAATTTTTGACCCCCTGGCCTATGAAAACCGAAATTGCACATACCGAGGGACCAGCGACCGAAAGCGCTCAAGCTAAGAATGAAGGCTTCCCCGTCCAGCCTCGAGCCTCATAAAACACACCTTAAAGCACAGAGGGCATGTGTCCCAAAATATCAATTTTGAGATTTCGGTACCGAAAGAATCTACTCATCAGGACCTGTCGATCGCTCCAAGAATCATGATCCTTTTATCTATTTTTGGGGCCCAAAAACGATATAATAGAAAAACGACAAATATTTAAAGAGCGTTTATCTTGGAACTGTTAAGTGCTACCAAAGTTCTGGTTAAACGAGGTTGTAGATCTTGGCCAGACAAACATTTTTTATTTAGCGAATTTTTCTATGGAATTGAAAACTATGGGAGAAATCTTTATTTTTTGTAAATTGATCAAAAACTTATTTTGCAATTTTCTCATTATGCCATTTTTGGACATATGCCCTTTGTGCTTTAAGGTATCCTCCTTTTTTATTTTTGAACCGCAATTGCGGTACGTAGGAGTTAGTTCTTCATTGCGAGGGTGCACTATGCTTTTAGGAAATTTCACGCTGAACCCGAAAATGTCCTTAAAAGTCAGAAAAATTTGTTTTTAACTGGAAAATGAGGGTTTTTATGATGCAAAGTGCGGTTTTTCTGAAAATACCATCGAAAATACATCGTCTCTTGAAAACAAGTTGAGATAGGGATATCCGGTAAGCGGCGTTTCTTCCATTTTCGGTCTAGTTTCACTAGAAAATTTTTTACGCCAGGCTGGGAACACCAGTCCAAATTCATCTTGCCACAAATTTTGAAATTCGTTTATATCTTTGTCGCAAACTTGTCCATCAGCTTTGACGGCAATTGCGTTAATCGCTCGGATCACGCCAACCTCTCATTTCTCGCTCCGGAAGATTTTTATTATTTTCCTCCAGTTTCTCCCAGTGGAAGTCGAGGCGTCAATTGTTCTTTCTGTATTTCCAGAAACGGCGATGCTTGGATCCATCCTTCGCACAGATCAGACTCTGTAATTCCACATCCCGTCTTTTGTGGTGAAGTCACTTATCCCACAGACTTCCGCGGAATGGGTTTCCAATGGGGCCATGTGGGACTTGAACTGAGTAGGGTACTTTACCATTGTCTACGTTTGCGTGACCCCGGCATATGGTGTTCATCAGTGATGTTCTTTTCAAACGAACGAGAACAGACAAAACAGAAGTCTGTTGTGCGACAGTTGCTCGGCTGTTGAGTCCGAATCCTCCGGTGGTGGGGGTAAAATAACCCTTTCGTATAATACGTCCCAGAGCTGCATACGAAGGGGAGTGGGGCAATAATTGTCGGTTTGGTCGGAGGTTGTAACGTTGGTTGGTATACCTATTGTATATTGTTGGCTATAAAATTACGGACTTCTTCGATAAGCTGCAATTGGCTCTAGCGATGAAATTTATACTAGATAGTTAGCTCTAGCTAAAAGACAAGGCTTTAACATATTTTAGGGTAGGTCAGAAATTTTTATTTGGCGGTTAAAATCGCTTATTGTCGATTAAATGTCGAGAATTGAAAAAATTGAGCCAAGCCTGTTTGCTCATCATCGATGCCCAAACAAGGAGAATATCGACAGTCATAGTGTAAAAACCTGTAAGTACGATTTTTGGCGAAAATGAGGTTTTCAGCTTTTCTGGTAGCTATTGGTCTGGTGGAGTCATAACTCAGGTGCAACAAATATTTTTGATTCTATGGGGGTTTGTAATAACCTGAAAGTTATGAATTCGGTGTAAATCCCTGTAAGTAATGAATTTCTGTATAAAAACCTATCTTGCTACAAAATTCTGACCAAAATCCGTTTAAACTGTCGGTAATGGTCTTTGGCTTGAAATAAAAAAGGAACAATAAACTAAACGTCCATGTAAATGGAAATAAATGTTTTTTTTTGGCCTCCTGAAAAGTTTTCGAAAATACACGTACAGGTTTTTACACTATGACTGTCGATATGTTCAAAAGTATTGATTTTGAGATTTCGTAATCAAAGTAATTTACCTACTCATCATGACCTATAGATCCAGGTAAGTATTTATGTTTGGGGCCAAAAAACTATAAATAATAATAATACATAAAATAATACGTATAATACATAAAAATAATAATAATAAAATACTACATAATGTACATAATAATATACATATATACCTACTACATATAAAAAACATACTACATATTAATATAAACAATATAGGTACATAATAATAATACTTCAAATGTCATATTTTTCCAAAAGTGCTCTACTTTTGGACATCCTTGTATGTTTCGAAGTAGGTATCGCTATATTTCGTACAAAAATGGATACATAACCATCGCGAAACAGCCAAATTACCCATTACACGGATACACACTGTACTTCATTCCGAGTGCAACCGTGCGAAGCTAATCAGCGGCCCAGGTAGACAGAAAACAGTCGCGCGCCATCGTGGCTGTCGTAGTAGCGCGATCGGTAGTAGTGTTACGGTAGTAGTACTGCAGTAGTAGTGCTACGGTAGTAGTGCGTTAACGGAAGGTAGATTTTAAAACGGCTCCGACACACGACCAGTGCGGGTGGCGGTCGTGTGCCAGCCCAAGTCGAGGGCATCTCAGTCAACAGTTGGTCATATCAGTCCCGTGCCATCCGACCAATTACCTGCCGGCCCGGCTTTCCAAGGGTCGTTCCACGTCGTCGCCCTCGGCTTGACTCCACCCCCCACCCCTGCGAAACCGATACAGACGCCGGCCCTCGAAAGGTTAATAGAATGAAAAAGCGTCGCGAATTTCAATCCCTCTCAACATTCATCGAACTGTTAAAATCGGGACGGAAATCCATAGAATTTACTAAATAGTACTTCCATTACCTACTCGAACATTTAGGTGTGCGGGAGAAAAACAACCTGAAAAAGTCGGTTTTTCGTGAACTTGGACAAAAATTCTGTCGGATGAAAAAAAATGTTGAATTTTGTTTGGTTTTAGGGTTAGTGCATCTTAGACGGTGAAAATGAGAGGGGAGGGGGTAAAATTGAATATTTTCTTCAAGGAAATCGCGTTGTTTTATCCATGAACTCCTTTTTAGGATACTGACCTACTTCAAATCAGCCCTCTCCCAAGCATGAGCTAAAACTGAACACTTTTGATGAATTCGATGCGGTCCGATCCCTCGAAAATATCGACTTTTCACTTACATTTTCAATATACCTATATGTAGCTTTCTCAAGCCAAATTAAGGATTTTCCAAACCAAATTGAGAATTTCCCAAACAAAATAAGGGATTTCCAGATCAAAAAAAAGGAGAATTTTCTGAAAAATATTGTTTTTAAAAATTGGTTTGGAATATTCTTGAAATGGTTTGGGGAATTTGCAAATTAGTTTTTAAACTGCTCAGTTTGGTTTCTAAAGTTCTCAACTTGGAAAAGCTACAAAAAATAAACATGGCATTAAAAATACAAAATGGCACTTTTGGTGTATTTGTGTTTCTGGCCATAGAAATGGCATTCGAAAGGCATTTGTAAGTTTGGTTCAAAATTTGCATGCAGTTGTTGAGTATTGCCCATCTCTTTTTATATCCATATTTACGCAGCACATGGAAGTAATGGAATCGTCCTGAAATCTAAGTATTGAGTGTTATCTACGCACCTGTTTGAATTTTTATTTCAACGTCTTCCCCGCTCCACGACAATGATATTGGGCAGATTTCATGAGTGTTATAGTAAAACCCGTAGAATAACGTAATGGACTTAATTAAGCCATCATTTTTGTTCGCTGATGAGAAGAAAGTGTATTCGAATAAACCAATTTCACAATCTTCGTTCCTATTCAGGTTTGATTTTACTTGAGGATATCCATGTAAAATAAATTTATTCGAAAAAAGTATAAAAATTAAAAAAATATAGTAAAATTTTTCGTACGCTATCGAACTCAGCTACCCAGACATTTGTTTATAAGAAGAGAGTTTTTGAATATGAAGGGCCCAATTTCACAATAGGGCCTCGTATTATAATGCTACTCAGTATCTGAAAAGGTATTTTATGCATACTTAATTTCTTCTAGCCTTAACAAAAATAGCAAGGGATATAATTGCAGCAGCATCATGAGGTCGGTGCATTGTAAGGGACGGTCTCCCTAATAACAGCCTGTATTTTGTTCTCTTGCACCAAGATCGCGTGCAACCCTTCAGCTCTTACAATGTCCTTCGATTGTTCTCCCCCAAGATCTGAAAAGCCACCTTGGAGGGCCGCAGAGATCGATACAAAAGGACAGACGGGATTTTGATTCTTTTTACGCTGCATTTCGTCTTTTTCAATTTTTTTCTCGTCCTGATCGTCGAAGGATTCTCGTTATTATTGAGGCCATTGAATGCGATCGGTCGGCACGAAAGACGGCCTCAGCCTGCACAGCAGTTAACTTCTTATTTATTATGCCTAACTGTTAATTTATTAAGTAACTGCTAGTTTCGTTTGACCTACTTTAAGGTTTACTTTAAACTCAAAAATTTCTGAAAATGAATTAGAGATTCGATCTAACAAATATAACACTACATCGGTCAAAGGAACCTCATTTTTCAGTATACTTTCGTAGTCTTGAAGCAGGTAGGTTTGATATTAAATAAAAATATAGCGGATACCGATAATGACCGGCACGTTCCGTCATGAGGATAGCCCGACTGACCTTGGCGTAGGAGGGTCCACTGGATGTGAAGAAAATGAGGAACAGGTGAATTGTGAACAGCGACCAAAACCAACACCTGTTTCCAGCTGATCGTGTCGAAGTAGTCGAGACATAATAACGGGAGCACTCCGTACGCTCGATGTGATTCAATTAGTTACAAATAAAATAAGAAGCTTTAAAAAAATTGACCATTTTATTGGCCCGAAAAATTGATTTGTTGATCAATCTGTTTCCCCAAAGAAGAGAGCAGATAAAACATAATACCTATGTATCAGTTTATTATACAGATAACACATAATTTTGTTTTCTTGGTGGGCCAACGTTTTGGCAAAATTTATCATATTTCAGCCAGAGTTGTGTTGGAACCAGGGAACTTCCCCATACTTGCCGCGCATCCGGAATTGGAAACGATTCCATGGGTTTAGGGGAAAAAACCGAGGACAGCCCAACTTTTGTGGCCGTTCCGCCCGATCGGGCCGAGTTATTTTCGAGGCGAATTTTCGGCCCGAAGGAGTCGTCCGACGAAAAATTTTCACCTGCCCAAAAATGTTGGAAATTTCCTCAGCTATCGGATCCCGTCGTCTTCCAACGCTTGATTTTCAACCTTTCTCGAGATACGAGCAAAAAACGAAAAAATTTTGAAATTTTTTTCAAAAAAGTCCAAATTTCTTCGCCAACAAAATTTTGAAACCAACTTTCAACCCTATTAAGTTGTTGGAAATTTAACTGGCTACAAAAAATTCCATCCTTGGTCTGAACAAAAGTTCAACGCTTCTAGTCGAAAATCCCAGAAAACCGAAACTACTTTTCCGAAAAAGCCCGTTTTTGGCACTTTTCCCCGAAAAAAACATATTTTGAGTTTGAAATTTGGAAATTTGGAATTTTTCTGGTTACTACCTCTTCAAAACCAACATTTTCCCGAAACCGGATCCCAGTTAACCCCAACCGTTCTCCCAATCTTTTCTGTCATTCTCCTCCTCCTCCTCTATGTAACTCGGTTACCCTTCATGCCTTTACCATAAGATTGGAGGTGATGTACCCTGGAGCTCTTTTTTCTAGAGCTAGCTCGAGAAAGCAATATAGCAGCAAATACCGGCAACCCGTTGGTCGACCTAGCCGTATCACAAGTCAGGCCATCCCCCTCCTCATTCCACAGACCGTCTGGACAGGCCGATGCTGTGGAAGGTAATTTCGACATGCAAATTCATTGATAATTTTTCCTAGAAATAAGGTATTTCCAAGATGAATAAGATTCCATAGATAAATAACAAACATTGATGCAGGTGCGCAAAAGTGAACATATCCATAGCATCAGCCAATCGGAGAATAGGGTCTGTCTGTCCGTGGGATGGGGAGGAGAACAGTCTGACGTCTGAAACGGCCTTTCGGTATCTAATACACTGCCTTCGAAGTCTGGGAGGCATCGAATTTGTTCCAGTCCCAAATCCGTAATTCGGAATGCAAGCAGCAATTAACGGTGTCTCGTGCTGTTGACGAATTCGGTATCACTGATCCGATCAATTGCCTGTCTGTCTGTTGATACCTGCGATGTCACCGTTCGACAAGGGTAAAAACCGATAGGAACACACAATGCGACAATTTCAGTCTGAAACCGTTCGGAGAGGGTGGCAGTTGCGAGCGCCTTGGGGTCTCAGGACCGCTCCAGGTAAAGCGTCAATTAATCGTCCGCAAACATCAGCCGGAGGCTGTAATTATCCTGATTCCCCCGAAGGCCCTTAGAATCAGGGACTTCCCACGAGTATAAGGAGCTACGTCAAACAGCGCCGTTTTGACAAGTCTCAAATTAATGCGCTAAGATCTCACTCCAGTAGTTACATGGAATCACGAACTGGTATTTAATGATATTACGCTAGATTACCGGAATGGGGAACAGTGTTGCCAAGTGGGGGTTTCTCCCCGAATTTGGGGGTTTTTAATGCCCGAGGATCAGCTCATCTTTGCGGCCAGTATGTATACAATGAAAAGAAAATGCTAAAAAAATGACAAAAAATCTGTACTAGCCATCTTGAGTGACCTCCGTTTTGGTTCATATTTCTTAAAATACGAACCTATCTAGTCAGTGGTGCAGCGCTCACGGACAGCGACAGAACTATAGAGTTTATGCTCTGTGCCGCTTGGACTTCTTTCCGGTTTTTGTGTTCGCAGTTGTACCTACTCTTCTGTTGCGTCATATTGTGAGTTCAGTCATTATAATATAATAATGAACTGAATATTATTCAGTTCGACATCGTGTTTATCGTGAGTCAGTCGATCCCTGTTTCAGAGGGTTATTCAAATTCTCATTCAGGAGATGAATATTTGCTAGTCGTAGTACCTTCGTTTTGACTTCGGTCAGGAAGAAACAATTTTCAAAACTCCTGAAAATTTGTTGGTCTCTACGATTCAAGGGGTGTAGAATCCGAATCTGCAATAAATATTTTTTGTCCGTCCGCCGTCCGGGGGTTTTCAGGGGGAAGGAGTTGTCGTAAATTTTTGAAATTTTCACCAAAAATCAGGTTCTGTATCTAGTTGGTCCTAACGTCTCGACAGAACCCTACCTTAATTTTAATGGCAGTAAACCAGCTGTTGACGTGGGACAAAAATTTGTGTTCATCGGAAAATTTGCTACAAAGGCATGTGAGGCATCATTTTTTGCATGTGAGGCATCATTTTCTATAGATTTTTCGAAGCTGATTCGAATGAGACCATTCCCATGGCGGAAGCATCAATTATTTAAGATTCATGGCAATTTTAGTTTTTTTTTAAATTTCCCCATGTATCGATAAATTACTAAAGCCACAAAATTCGTTTTCCACTCGTTTGAATCCCCGCTTAAACTTCTGCCCACCCAATTTCTTCAATTCAAAGAATTTGTTCCTATTAGGTATACCTACAACCAGCAAAACTAAAATTCGACCTTAAAATTCTATAATGAGCAATTGGGAAAAAAGTAAAAAATCTTGAGGTTTTTTTTGTCTTCATACAGATTTTTGTATCCCAGTAGCCTCCAAATTAGTAGAAATTTAACCATTGTTTAAAAATGTTACGAACCAAAATATGGAAGTTTGTTTTATCTTTAGGCAACGCTGTAATTATTGGGTAGAACTAGCAAATTGGTATAACTTCTGCACTCTGACAACAGGATTGCCAGTTCTTGTTGAATATAAAGTTAATCACCCCTTCACCCTTCGTCAGCCCTTCATCCTACACTTATCGAGTCCTAAATTTATCGTTTCCTAAACAATTTGTCAGTGATGCGAAGAGGAATATAAATTCAATAAACCGTAACATTTCATTACTGATCGAAGCTTTTTTCCAAATGTGGAAAGCCACGTTCCCCGTTCGAGTTCTAACTTATTCACCCTCGAGAACAAAAGGTTGATATTGGTCAGTGATGTTATCACCAAAGGATAAGGGAAGTTGGAAGGGTAGTAATTTTAGTTCAAGACGCAAGGCGGACACCTGCGTTGCACGTGGGCCCCAATGACATGTACCTTGGCCCTTCCGCCACAAACTTACCACAAGACACGTATCTTCCAGTTCATGTTAGCCTATTCGGTTATTAGTGACTTCCCCCGTTTACAATAGCGAACCCCAGTGGTAAATCAACCGGGATGACCATTAATCAACCGAAAGGGTGAGTGATTGAAAGAGTACACGATACACGATTATCTATTCAACGACGAATGAGGGCAATAGTCAAGCAGCGATTTAGTTTTCAGTAGGTAGGTGTAGTAATTAATAAATATCTACTAATTATATACCTATTACTCATGCAGCGCTTTCGGCGTTTCGGCTCTCTTCAGGGTTGTCATTCACGTTTGGTGGTTTGCCGTTTAACGACTGAAACAGGGGAACGGCAGCTGGCCACCTGCGGCACGCTTACTTATGATATTTTTATGAAATCGAGTCGTCTAAACTGAATCGCAACGTTACCTATTATAGGTCTCCAATGATAGGAGACCACCCTCAGACGCAGTCAACTGCAATACCTAGAACAGGATGGATCCACCCTCAACGTAGAGATAGGTCCGAATTTCGAAAAACCTCAAGCACCTAGTGATTAACGGCTTCTCGCACGCTCGGAGGCGATAAATCTGAGGCAAACGTCTACCCGATCCTCCCATCCTCGATTATACGAATTAATTTACGAAGAGTTCATTAGTGGCATTACAAAAGAAGCGCCGTTAATATTTGAGCATACCTGCTACTTCTTGTGGCCTACCCTCCTCTGAACGTGTCTCTTCAAAATCGCATATTTCACTGCCCTTGCGCAGTTTTACTCCCATATTTTCGGAGTAAATGGAAGTATTGTAATCGTCTTAAAATCGATAATGGGAACGGAGCTCAGTGTTTCCACACGACCGCAACCTATTTCCCTCAAGTTCGAGCAAAATTCCCTTTTTTTTCCCTCCAAACTTTCATCGTTTCCCACAACGATTTCCCTCGAGAAACGGATTTTTTCCTGCTCGTTCACTGAGTCAATAGCAATTTTTTCTTACGTTTTAGCAAATTTACGAAGGAATTTGGGTCGTCACGAAATTCCGACGTGCGGTAAAATCGACCGGGAACCAACTCAAAATCTGTTTCATGCATCAAGGATCAAAATCTGAAATTTTAGTTTTGGTGTATATCTATAAAAGCAAGTGTTTGTTTGTTTGACCGAGCTCTCCAGCCAAATCTATCGCACGCAGGGACCTGGAATTTTTTACACGGAAGCACAAAGGGGCTGGCAACAAAACCTCGAAGCCCAATTTTCGCTTTTTGAAAAAAAAAAATTTTTTTTTTAAATTTCAGAAAAGGAAAAAAGTGAATTTTAAAAAATTAAGTTTTTAAGTTTTAAAAAAGTGAGTTTTAAACGTGAAAAAAAGTGAATTAAGTGAAAAAAGTGACAACACGGGCACACGGGGACACGGGCGGGTACAGCTATAGCTATGGGGGGGGGGGGAGAGAAAGAGAGATTCCTGCGCTAATCACTTATCTGCATTTTCTTATTTTTTTGCACGGGCAACGCCGGGCGGGTACAGCTAGTATTATTTATTATTATTATATATTATTATATTTATTATATTATTATTATATATTTATTATTTATATTTATTTATTATATATTTATTATTATATTTATTTATTATTATATTATTATTATATATTATTATATATTATTATTATATATTATTATTATAGTATTATATATAGTATTATATATTATATCCATATACCTATGTGTCATTCACCATGATAACTTGAGTAAATAGAGAGATAAAAATTTCGTTCTGGTCTCAAAAAATTCGTCTAGCGAAATGCTTGGACAAGTTCGTTAACCAGCCCGATCCAACTGTTCCAAGTGTGCCAAAAACTGAACAGAAGCGTTCGAACTTTTTCAAAAAACGTTGGTATATTATTTAGTAATACGGACTTATTGAACAAATAAGGGCATATGGGGGGGTCATAATATTATATTAGGTAAGTTTTTTGGGGTGCTGAATCGATTAAAATAAGTTTCAGGTCGATTTTCCACCCCCTGTGTTCCAAATTCAGATTTAAGTATTCAAACATTTTGAAAAAAACGTTTTATTTTCAGTGATACGGACTAGTTGCGCAAAAATGGGCAAGTGGGGGGTCGCATTTCTGTAGAGGAAAGCCATTTTCCCTCGTTTTTTCCCTCAAAATTATTTTTCCCCTTTTTCTCCCTCAGAAAGGCTGTTTTCCCTCGAAAAGGGAAATTTCCCTCGATGTGGAAACGCTGACGGAGCTTCAGAAAAAACTTTTTCTTCTTCTTCTTCTTCTTCTTCTTCTTCTTCAAACAAGCGTCCGTGTGTCCTTCTGTCCGTCTGTGGTCATTTACATAAATGATCATAGCTCCCTCAATTTTCAACCTTTTCTCGGATTTCTTGAACTGAAATGTTCATCTCGGCAAGGCTTAACTCAGCGTTAAATCAGAATTTGAATAACTCACAGTACTTCCGATATATTTTCAGAGAGAGGAACAACTTTATTGCCTTAACAAAAACAAGAAAGCGGTCTGCCCACATTTTTGGGATGCGTTTTGGGACACAGAATACCGTGTTTTATATTTTATTTTTTTCCGGCCAAGAAAATAAACCGATTTGAGCGTTCTTTGTCTTAACCTTCGTTCTTGTCTTAAAATCTTTGTTTTACCTTGCAAAATATGTGGATATGTTTTATATTCCGATAACTTGGCTCATTTTTATTTCAGAAGAGTTTTAAAATTGGCATAGTGAGTTTTTTGATATTTTTTACCTAAACACCCTCAAAAGCAGTCAAAATATCATCAAATTGTGTCACACTTTTACGTTAAGAAATATGGAAGTATTCAGTGTTATCTAAGCACCACTGGTTTTCACACGTTCACGGTCAGCTCATCAAAACTCCACTTGGATGTTCAACTCTATAACGTCACGTATCCATTGTTCGCTTAAAATGCGACATAGAGCTTCTTCAAATTGTTTCTTTCATTTGCACTAGATTCCCATCAATGTTGGTCTACCAGATCTTGACAACGGCAGATTTAGCCATCGAGGGCGGGCAATAAAGCGCAGATAAAACTGCAGCGCCCACGAGGGTGACGAGTCGGACAGAAATGGTATCTGATCGCTGTCGTCGGGGTGGAAATTTATTCTATCGACGGTACCTACCTGCGGAGCCTTGTATCACCTGCTGGATTCGAAAATATTTTCCAGCTGTGGATTTGTAGGCGTTATTTTATGGATCAGAAATGATGCAACAGAAGATAGAAATTTCACTCCAGTAATTTCTTGCAATTTTGCAGGGAGATGAAAAATTGTCATCCGTGTGACGTGTGTGCTTTCCAGGTGACGTCAGAAAATTCATTGAGTTCCACAATATCGGGGAAAACATGAAAAATCGCATTAACCCCAAAAATGAATCAGAAGGTGGGCCTAAAAAGTCCCATGACAACAAAACTTTAATTGCAGTAAATTTTGTATTGACCTAGCGATTCCAAGAAAACGTCAAATGTAGGAATATGTTACCATCTTGGACGTGGTATCGATTAGAAAATTTCAAAACACTCTCATTATCACCACTCTAAAATCAAATTTTCCATATGGGTACAACATCAAAAACAGAGACAGTGTTCTCCAAAACTCCGATGTATTTCTTGGACCATCACCGGATTGGCTACTTTCCTGGCGTAATTCAAAGTAGAAGGCCCTACCGTAATTTTCACTTGAATATTTTAAGAATTAAATAACAATACTTTGTAAATTACGAAAAGCGAACATTACTGAATTCTTTTGAAAATACGAACGCCTAAATTCATTTATATTTTCTTCGTTTTTGAATTAATTACTAATATATTTACTGTATTTCGCGCAGAACAGCCACGTCCGTCGATCGGGTCGTCACCCTTTTATCGCCCCGTGAACTTTCACACCGATCTCGAAAATCGATCGAGTTATTCGACCGTTAAGATGCCCACTTACCTTTGAACATATAGGTGAACATGTCGACGGTAACAACACTATGGCGGATAACAATAATTATCACACTGTCTTCGGCCGGTGTGGGCGCCTTTCGAGAGTTCCTGGACCTGATGAGATCGTGTCCTGTCCGAAAGTTCATGCCCTTCACCTCGAAGTATCGAAAATTCCTGGAAGTTGGTCTTTCGTAAATATTTTAAAATCGTGAAATTTTTGGACTTTTTCTTGTCAATAGGCAAAAACTGCTGACATAATTACCAACAACTTTCTATAGTCCAAGGCTTCTACCCAGGTGCACCAATGCTACAGCAAGAAATCAATCGGAACTTTCAGTCCTCCATTCTGACTTCCAGTCATCCACCAACGAGGATGATATAATATTGTATATTATACAAGGTACAAAAAAATTGTCATCCTTAAAGGGGTCGATTCTTCAGCTCATTTGCTACAATTTTTGTTCTACAAACTTTTTTGTAAGCCCTTGGAAAATTACACTTTTTTCGCTTCAAAGTTTTTTCGTGTTTTCGACTCCGTCTCAGTAAAATCGCCATAAGTCCCTCAAATATTGAAGTAACTACAGAAATAATAATGCTGTTGGAAAGAGCGTTAAATTTCCAACAAACTTTCGGTATTTGCAGCGTTCTAACATTAAGGCAGCAAAAAATTAGGCCGAAGTCTAAAATTCTCAATTATTGAAAATTGACATATGTCCAGCATGCAACGTTCAGGACTAGAACATTTGGCGCAAAATGTCAGCTTTTTAATCCTTAAAATCTGTTACTGTTCAGACAGTAGGTACAGTTTTTTCTAGGGACACAATGCTCTCATATTAAGAGAGGTTTTATTTTTAACCAAATGTATGCCATTCTGGCTGAATTTTGACTACGCAGATTATTTCCTATGGTAGGTACCTTTCATAGGCAGCTGGTGTCAACTACCGACTTGCAATTTAGGTAGGTGATGAAAAATTTTCGGATTTACTGTATCATGAATTTATTTCTGTCATTCTACCCAATTCTGGAAACCCAACTGGAATTTCGCTTATTTGAGTAACTCCCAAGATTTATCCGCACTTGTGTAACAAAAATATGGCCACTCTTTGAAGGGATGTACATTTTTGTCCGATGAAGAAAACAAGAGTTCATTATTCGGACGATATATTAGCCCTTTGGGGTCTGAGGAATTACCATATTATGGAAATAGAGGGCAGGTGAGGGGTTTCTTGGCCTTCCCTCCCCGGTAATTAGTAAGTTCAATTCTCGGCGCGTGTCTTCACCGGACAGTTAACCTCTTGTCGTTTTTCTTCTTCCTTGGTTACGCGAATAACCGTTTCCAATACACGACGTTGTGTGAAGACTTAACTTCGAGTTGCAGAGAAAATATTACATTAGCTAGCTCAACGACGAATAACCAAGATGTACCTAGTCAATAATGGCGATTTTGGCGTTTATGACGGGTCAAGTAATATACAGGGTGTCCCGAACTCGGTGTTAAAAAAATTTGGGCAAAACTAGACCAAAAATTGAACAAAATTCCGCCAACCGCATTTTTCTTCGTTGACTCGTCTTCAAGAAATTTTATTTTTTAATTTTCTTTATTTTTTAAGAGTTTCGAAGAAAAGCACGCTTTGCATCATAAAAACCCACATTACATTCGGTCTAAAAAAAATCTTTTTTATTTTTTTGAAGGACGTTTCTGGACTTAGCATTAAAATCCCAATGCGGATTGCATTTGCTCGTTATCAAAAACCAACTCCTATGTTCCGGAATAATTACGCAATAATATTTTTACTTATGACTTTTGAGCGGCAATTATTGCCACTCAAACGTCAAAAGTAAAAAAAAATTTTTCTGAAGGTGTATGTAAACATACAATGTACCTATGTAACTTACAATTACAATGTATGTAGACTTACAATATGTGCTTCTACTTATTGTATGTACTTGATGGCATTTCGCGTGCTAGGCGAAAATTAAAAAAAGAAAATTAAATCGGATTTCTTATGATAATGGTAGATTTTACGCATTTCTCCCGATTTTGGTAGATTATTTCCAGAAATAATAAACCTATGTAACCGGTCGGGACAATTTTTTTATCTTCAAGATGATCGATTTTTTTGGAGAAATTCAAGTTTGAATGTAAACACGGAATGTAAAATCAGTAAACACGGTACATTAACACCTATAAACATACATTTTCGTGATTTCTCAAGTGTGGAAAAAAGTAGTTAAAGTTCGTAATGTTTATGTTGATATAGCCATTACCGGCATTCCGAGCGCTTTCGCCCGCACGGTCTTCCTCAGGAGCAATATCCTGTACAGTGTCTGCACCAGGATACAAGGCTATTTTACGAGGCTAATTTTACTCGTACCATATTGAGGTTATTTTAACGTCTTGAGACTGGTAGGGGTAACCTTATTAGACGCCTTTGTTCTTG
The DNA here is from genome assembly GCA_036186465.1 of Nesidiocoris tenuis. NCBI lineage: Eukaryota > Metazoa > Arthropoda > Insecta > Hemiptera > Miridae > Nesidiocoris > Nesidiocoris tenuis. The sequence continues at coordinate 14,144,487 of AP028909.1, read as the reverse complement.
GTATTATAACCTTAAAACCATCGAGCCGATACTAGAAAATAGCTCTTGAAGGAGGTCGTGCGGGTGAAAGCGCTCAGGCTCCTGGTAAAAACAACAATATCAGCGCGACATGAAAAAACTGCATCTGGACGCGTGTGTGAGTGAAGATGTGCCATTGGGCTTGTTTGAGCACAGAGAGATCATGAGATATATTTACATATAAAAGTCAGCAATAACATTAATGTTTCAATGAATGCGCATGTTAATTGCATGTATTAAACAATTTATCAACTATAAATTCCTGCCTATATATTTTTATTTATACATAAAAAAATCACTTATGCTCAAACAGTAATGACTAGAATTCCAAAATACGTAATTTATTATACAACGTTGTAATATACTTATCACCACCAATTTATGAAACTTCGCTTCGACATTAAAAATGAAATTGAAAAATATATAAATAAAATATGCATCTTTGGCCTGCTGAAGTAGTTAAAATAGTTATAGCCAATAACGCTCTATCTGAATTCGCTGCTCAACATCGGACGGTCAAACATGGTCAATTTTTTATTTCGCGGTTATAATTTTTTGAGAATAAATTCTTGAAATGACTACACAGGAAATTGCGTATGCCCATGATGTACTAATTGTAATGATAATGAACCATTTGACTACCTTGTTACAAAAAATTGGGCGGCCTTCGTCTTCCAAAGAAATTTTGACGCAGGAGGCATTTTTATAAAATGTAACCTCCAAAAAATGCAAAATTTTTCACTAAAAATGCTCTGGAATTTGAAGTGAACTGAAGTGAACCGCCATTGCAGGCGTTGCGTTTTGACCGAAGTTGCCCCGGGCGTGCACGGCCGCCCTCAACTGGTCGGAACTAACGCGTCGCACTTATTTTCCGGAATTTTCATGATTGTTCAAAACTTCACAAAAAATGATGAATTGCCGCAACAAAAACCGAAATTTCGAGAATTCGGGCGAACAAAAATTGATTTTTCATCACCGCGACGATCGCTCCAGGAGATCGCAGAGAGCGGCTATGTAGCTTTGCGCCATTTGGAGCGTTTCGAATTTGCTGAGCTTATGGTCCGCACCTATGGACGGTATGACTTCGCGCAGGCGGTCGAACGCCTCGTTCAGCCCGTTCATTCGGCGTCGTTCGCGAGCGTTCGCCGCCAGCCGCCGCCGCCGTAAAATCGTCGGACTGGGGGCGCGTGTTGAATCGCGTCGGCGCCTCTGGGCGGCCGCCGACGTCGACGATGGCGCCCCGACCGGTAAGTTGATTTCGCTTCCGGGCCACTGTTCGGGTCCTGGGGCATAAGAGATAGAAAATTAATTGTAATTGAATTTTTATTATTGATTTTTTGGTACATTATTCCCAGAATTAATTTTTCTTTGTAATCGGTCTGGGCAAATTTTTTTACAACAGTTTTTGAATGTAGACGTATTTGAGAAGTATTAAACATGAAATTACGCAGGTTAGGACTTTATTACTAGCTTCTATATTAAATATGGTAAATTTTTATGGTAAAAATGGTAGATACGCTATAATAAAATAATGTTGTCCTCGAATTTTTCGACCTTAGTATCTCAAATACTTTTCTTCGCTCGTACTTCAAAATTTTAAAATGTATCAAAATATTTTAAAATAAGGATATTTACTAATTATGGCTGGAAAGTTATTTTAATCGAAAGTATGGGAAAAGGTTCGATTTACAAATGATTTACATAATGTTATCTAGGATTTCACACGAATTTTGAAAAAACCTAATTGAAAATTATTCATTCGCATTTACCTGGATTGATTCGGTGGTCGACGGGTACGGACTCCCAGTAGGTCTTGTTCTCCCATTCTACCCAGGGCTCTGGATAATTATTATTATTATTGCTAATTATCACTGGGTACGGAGACCTGGCGCTATGTTTGGACAGATTTCTTTCCACGTCCTCATCCAAGTACAGGCGATTGTTCTCCCCTTCGAGTTCCAACTCCATTTATCGGTACCGGATGTAAACCTGGAATATGCCAAAGAAATTATACAGTTAACATTATGACAAAAAAGAGTGAATTTTTGTGGGGTGGATTGAAAAATGTCCAAACCCGACTTATTGAATTTTTTGCACAGTAAAATGATTGAAAACGATAATCCACGAGAACCGAGCTAAGAATGGGAATGGATAGTAAACACTTTAATAAAAGTCCATGAAAATTGTTTGGAAAATTGTTTGTAGAGAGGCCTGCTATTGGGCAAAAGATCGCAACAGGTCCCTATTAGCGATCTCTCGCTAAAATTGTTAAATTAACGTATTGAGCAAAACTAAAATGTATTTATTATTATTTTTGTACAATAAAGTTTTCTATATTTTTCAAAAAAAAAAGAAAGAAAATTGTTTGGCTTTTAAACAAAAGATTTTTTGACGTTTATAAATTGAGTAATTTTGTTTAATTAGAAAACTTATTTGTTTAATAGGTACTTTTGTAAATTTGATACCCATTCAGGCACGTAATTTAATACTCAATATTGATAATAAATTTTTAAAATGCTTTCTGCTCACCAATTTGTTGGATACCTATTAATTTTTCAATTTTTACAGGCTACTAAAACTAATTTACCCACTTAATAATTTTATCCAAATAAACGTTTTTTATGTCATGATTAAATTTTTTAAAACCTTCGTAAATGATTATTCAATAACTTTGTTCAAGTCTCCCGAATTTTATATGCAATTCCGAGAGTAGTGAATTTATCGCAATTTTTGGTCCTCGAAAACATTTATTTATTACTGGTCCCTAAAATAAATTCAATTTTTTATCATACCTCTGTGAGAAGAAAGAAGATTCAGAAGGGGTTGCCGGGGTGCCGGCGCCTCGCGAAGATCATTCTTCAGGAGCTGAAGAGGGAAGAACCGCGAGCCAAGGATGATGTGAAGATACTCAACAACTGTGATAGTGATGCGATGCGTGTACCGGTGGACGCTTACCTGGGCCCCAGGTGGAGGGGGTGAACTACGTCACGGGTACAACCCCTAAAACCGTGACGTTTAGCCATAGTGACGTCACGGATCCGGAGTTCATCCTAGGTGCCAGGATGGCCGGGATTCGGAAGCCCGCATCGTTTTTTCGTCGTTCGTCAGACGTAAGCTAGGTAACATTATGATAAACAAGGATAGCGATTTACTGAGGTTGTCTACCTGTATCATTCTATACCATGAGAGGTTAATAAGGGCAAGTTTTTATTACTTCCATATTTACAGAGTAAATGGAAGTATTGTGATCGTCCTAAAATCGAGGATCGGAACGGAGCTTCAGAAAAAACTTTTTCTTATACACATTTACTCAGAATCACTTCCTGAACAAGTGTCTGTGTGTCCGTTACGTCCGTTACGTCCGTCTGTCCGTCTGTCCGTCTGTCCGTCTGTGGTCATTTACAAAAATGGCCATAACTCTCTCATTTCTCAACCTTTTTTCAAATTTCTTGAACTGAAATGTTTGTCTCAGCAAGACCTAACACCCTGTTTAATCGGAATTTGGATAACGCACAGTACTTCCGATATATTTGCATTTTTAGTGTTTTTATTTTTTTCCGGCCGCAAAAATGAACCGATTTGAGCGTTCTTGGTCTTAAAATCTTTGTTTTACCTTGCAGAATATGTGGATATTTTTTACATTCCGAAAATGTGGCGTTTTTTTCATTTTGGGCGAATTTTAAAATTTTAATAGTGAATTTTTCGATATTTTTGGCCTAAACACCCTTAAAAGCAGTCAAAATATGATCAAATTGTGTCACAATTTTACGTTCAAAATATGGAAGTATTGTGTGTTATCTACGCACCACTGGTTTTTTATTATTATTCTTTTCATTACTTCCAGAGTAAATGGAAGTATTGGAATCGTCCTAAAATCAAGAAAAGGAACGGAGCTTCAGAAAAAACTTTTTCTTATACACATTTACTCAGAATCACTTCCTGAACAAGTGTCTGTGTGTCCGTCTGTCGGTGTGTCCGTCTGTCCGTCTGTGGTCATTTACAAAAATGACCGTAGCTCCCTCAATTCTCAACCTTTTTTCAAATTTCTTGAACTGAAATGTTTGTCTCGGCAAGACCTAACACCCTGTTTAATCGAAATTCGGATAACGCACAGAACTTCCGATATATTTGCATTTTTAGTGTTTTCTATTTTATTTTTTTCCGGCCACAAAAATGAACCGATTTGAGCGTTCTTGGTCTTAAAATCTTTGTTTTACCTTGCAGAATATGTGGATATTTTTTATTTTCCGATAATGTGTCGGATTTTTATTTTGGGCGAATTTTAAAATTTGAAGAGTGAATTTTTCGATATTTTTGACCTAAACACCCTTAAAAGCAGTCAAAATATGATATAATTGTGTCACAATTTTACGTTCCAAAATATGGAAGTATTGTGTGTTATCTACGCACCACTGGTTATTTTCTACTTTGGTACACTATTTCCAGGAATAAGGTACCTACTAAAAGTACTCAACAACAATGTTATGGATTAGGTAATTATCACCTGTACATTCGGATGTTATCGTGCATAATTTTAATTCCATATAAGTTAAAACACACTTTCAAATCATAGGTACTCAAATCGCTGTGCAGAATCATTCGAGGATTAATTTATTTTCTTCAAAAGCGGAAAGGTGCTGAATTTTTGAAATTTATTGAAAATTTAACGTCCTATTTTTTCCGTCAGGCATTGGCAGCTTGGAAAAATTATTCCAAGCCATTGGTTTACCTGTGCAAGTCATGACAATTCGCCCAAACTGCTGATCCGATTTCGATTTTTTCCTCCATCAACTGAAAAGTGAAGCAAAGAGAGCACCCAGCGATGGACACTCTTGCTCGCAAGGACCTAACTTGTTTTTCCTTCCTTATTTTGGAAATTAATATTTTTGGGGATTTTGTGCACTCAGTAATAAATTATGTACTAGGTACTGAAATCCTATCATGAAAAAATGTAAGTATAAAATATTGAATAAAGGTACCTATAGGTACATTATTAATTCAATAAAAAATTTTATGAATTTAATACAAATATAAAATATTTAATGTATATAATGTACAACATAATATATAATGTGAAAAAAGTTTCCTGGCCGATTGCATAGGTATTTTTTTTTTATGAAAATAAAATCCAAAAATGTTTTATGGGGAAAGGATGTTTGTTCTAATAATGATTTTTTATCACAATTAGATATTGATATATTTTGTATGAAAAATGTGGTGATGCGTTCGCGTGGCGTGGGCATTTCTAATAATGATCGTTGTAACTTTATTTTATAATAATTATGGCTCCTGAATGTTCACTAGCCTATACTAAACTGAATTTGATGCACATACTTATCGCGATAGTTGTTGAATAATTTTTTCGATTCAAAATATGGAAAAACGTTAACTTGGTTATGGAGTGGCGCTATCGGAAAAAGTAGCACCTGTTGACTACGTGGCATTGAACTTTGTGAGCTTGAGACACCTTGCGCCCCCCAATTACGGAGTCGTAACATTCTCAATATTCCTTATCTCTCCAATAGTTTGGTGTTAAGATGAAAATATTCAATGACTTCTGACGAGACGTCTTCAAATGGTAATTGTCAGCTTTCGGTCAAAAAGCGGAAGTCGAAGATGTCACAAAATGAAGCATCCCAAACGGTTAGCCCGATGATGTAGGGCTTAATTTACGGATTAAGAATTGTTCGTGGTCATAGAAAAACAATTTTTAAACTGAATCCTGAGAGGGAAACAATCTGTTTGTGCGTAAATGATACATACAGGCCCATTCAGGAATGCCCGAATTCGCTATTCTCACCATACATAAACCGAATGCACGTCGAGTGACGAGGACAAAAAAATTAACAAAAAACAAACCCGATTCCACGAACTAAGAGAGGAGAAATAGGTAAAAAAATAAATGAAAAAATGTCTCGACAGCAATTTTTGAATCGATAATGGATTACCTATGATAGGCCCCTTTCTATTATTTAAACATTTTCAAAAATTTTCTTTTATTTTTGCGTTTTACGGCTCTTTTATTGTCTACTACTAAAAAGTGAAAAAGAAAAAGAAAAAATTAACAAAAAATGAAACCGGCCTCAAAAAGGCGAGTATGAAAAACTTGAAGGTAACAAAATTTGTTAAATTTAATAAAAAAGAGATCCTAACAGCAGTCCTGAAAAGCCCAGTACCAAGGACAACTCCTCACATCACACTTGGAAGTCGGTGCCTTTATTTCACGTGTAATTTATGCCCTAAAATTTATTGATTTTTAGCCCAGACGAAACTGATTTTGAGTGAAATCGAAAAGGGAATTCTCGTTTTTGAACCTCTGATCCGATTTTCAATTTTAATAACGATTATTGGTAGCCCATTAACTTTGAAAATACGGAAGTAATAAAATACGGAAAATCGGGTGAATCCGCTAACTTTCAAAATATGGAAGTAGGTAATAAAATACGGAAAATTGAGTGACTTTCGCCCGATCTCCCCTAGTTACACTACTATTGAACCAGTACGCCATTGCTCTCCTCGGCGACGGCCCTACAGCAAGTTTCAACTACCGACTTCAATATCAGTACGACTGATCACTCGAGGAAAGAAGATGGAGACGAAGAGGTTCATTGCAGGTGCCGAGTGCGCAGGTGCCGCGCAGGTATAATAATTGACATTATGAGCTTAATTCTTGCTATCGTTTGCCTTCAGATCGGACGCACAACGGACATATAGGTATGTCGTTAACTGTACATTTTCCGTTAATTCGAAGCCGACAAATACCTAATAGTTGCCTACACTAGACACAACCTGTCGACAATTTGGACGAATTTTGTGCAGAATAATTTTTAATGCTTATTAAAGCCAGAGGTACGTTCTATTTTTTTTTTTTTCTTACTTACTTAAAGAAAAAATTGAAAACAAAGAATCAATATTGCCCAAAGAGGGTACATAGAGGCCGTTTTTTTATTTTGAGCATTTTTCGTTTTATCCCCCCGAAAATAATTATGTTTATAGCGATAACAGCTTCTTCATTCATCTTCTATAGCATTCAGCTATAGCTAAGAATGTCTATGTGAAGAAGCTGTTATCGCTATAGACATAATAATTTTCGGGGTATACCCACCTAAATAGATTTTAATGCAAAAATTTCATACCGGATTAACTTTTTTGCCCAGAACTCAATTCATACTTTATTCCTTATATAAATGGGTGCCTTAGAGCACAAAGGGGGTAGGTATGGCCAAAAAAAATCTTAAAAAATTTCTGTGCAGTCGACCTCTACAACCTCGTCTAACCGAACCATTAATAGCACACAGCGCTTCCAAAATAAACGCTCTATAAATATACAAATATTTAGTCATTCTATTTTAGTTCTAGTCATAAAATAGTCATTCTATTTTATTGTTTTTTTCGGCTACAAAAATAGATAATCGGATAGATAGTTCGGATAGATAGTTTTGGTGCAATCGATAGGTTCTGAAGAGTAGATTCTTTCTATACTCAATTTCAAAATCAACTTTTTAGGACACATTCACTTTTTGCTTCAAAGTATCGATGTATTTCAGCATGTAGAGTCATCATGTTCTTCTGTACAGTCGTTCAGCGGCAAAAGTACGTTGAACTTGAAAAAAACCGCCTTCAAAAAAAGGAAGAAAAGCCAGTTGTTGGGAGATATCAACGTTGGTTCGACCATATGTTGCACAGAACACGCGCCGGATTGACCGTTAACGATGGCCTGTCCGGAAACTCCTGCAGGACGGCCAAACCGCATCACTAATTCAAGCGTTTTCTAAAAGAATGATTACTGTTGTAACGCGCATGCGTCGGTTTTCCATCGCTGTTGTTTTGCTAATCCTACGCCAATTTGGATTAATGATTATAGAGATGTTTTTTCTGAGAAGTGCGCTCTGATCGACTACGAAACCTTTTGGTAAAGTTGTGATTGAAACCAGAGGTGCGCAGATAACACACATTCATATTTTAATACGCTTTTTTTCGACAGCATTTGATGTAACTTCACTTCTTTGGATCAAGGATGCTTGGATCAAGAATTTCAATGAACTCACCGTGCACATTGAATACTCGCTTAAAATCGAAACATCAACACAAGTTATTGGAATACAGAAATATCCACGTATTCAAATGAAACGATTCTGAGACCAAGAAAGCTCAAACCGGATTATTTTTGAAGCCAGTGAAACATAAAATAAAAACACTGAAAGTGCCAACTAAAACACAAAATCGAAGTCGAAGTCACAATGGAACGGAAACTCACATTCATAATGGAAACCGAAGTCAAACTCACAATGAAAATGAAACTCAAACTCATAATCGAAACCGAAGTCAAACTCACAATGGAACAGAAACTCAAACTCATAATCGAAATCGACGTCAAACTCACAATGGAACAGAAACTCATACTCATTATCGAAATCGAAGTCAAACCCACAATGGAACAGAAACTCAAACTCATAAACAAAATCGACGTCAAACTCACAATGGAACAGAAACTCAAACTCATAATCGAAATCGACTTCAAACTCACAATGGAACAGAAACTCAAACTCATAATCAAAATCGACGTCAAACTCACAATGGAACAGAAACTCAAACTCATTATCGAAATCGACTTCAAACTCACAATGGAACAGAATCTCAAACTCATAATCGAAATCGACGTCAAACTCACAATGGAACAGAAACTCGAACTCATAATCGAAATCGACGTCAAACTCACAATGGAACAGAAACTCAAACTCATAATCGAAATCGACGTCAAACTCACAATGGAACAGAAACTCAAACTCATAATCGAAATCGAAGTCAAACTCACAATGAAACAGAAACTCAAACTCATAATCGAAATCGGAGTCGAACTCACAATGGAACAGAAACTCAAACTCATAATCGAAATCGACGTCAAACTCACAATGGAACAGAAACTCAAACTCATTATCGAAATCGAAGTCAAACCCACAATGGAACAGAAACTCAAACTCATAAACAAAATCGACGTCAAACTCACAATGGAACAGAAACTCAAACTCATAATCGAAATCGACTTCAAACTCACAATGGAACAGAAACTCAAACTCATGATCGAAATCGACGTCAAATTCACAATGGAACAGAAACTCAAACTCATAATCGAAATCGAAGTCAAACCCACAATGGAACAGAAACTCAAACTCATAAACAAAATCGACGTCAAACTCACAATGGAACAGAAACTCAAACTCATAATCGAAATCGACTTCAAACTCACAATGGAACAGAAACTCAAACTCATGATCGAAATCGACGTCAAATTCACAATGGAACAGAAACTCATACTCATTATCGAAATCGAAGTCAAACCCACAATGGAACAGAAACTCAAACTCATAAACAAAATCGACGTCAAACTCACAATGGAACAGAAACTCAAACTCATAATCGAAATCGACTTCAAACTCACAATGGAACAGAAACTCAAACTCATGATCGAAATCGACGTCAAATTCACAATGGAACAGAAACTCAAACTCATAATCGAAATCGACGTCAAACTCACAATGGAACAGAAACTCAAACTCATGATCGAAATCAACGTCAAACTCACAATGGAACAGAAACTCAAACTCATTATCGAAATCGAAGTCAAACTCACAATGAAACAGAAACTCAAACTCATACCTAATCGAAATCGACGTCAAACTCACAATGGAACAGAAACTCATACTCATTATCGAAATCGAAGTCAAACTCACAATGGAACAGAAACTCAAACTCATAATCAAAATCGACGTCAAACTCACAATGGAACAGAAACTCAAACTCATTATCGAAACCGAAGTCAAACTCACAATGAAAATCAAACTCATAATCGGAATCTAAGTCAAACTCCAATGGAACAGAAACTCAAACTCATAATCGAAATCGAAGTCAATGCACAATGGAACACAAACTCAAACTCATAATCGAAATCGAAGTGAAACTCACAACAAAAATGAAACTCAAACTCATTATCGAAACCGAAGTCAAACTCACAATGAAATTCAAACTCAAACTCATAATCGAAATCGAAGTGAAACTTACATCGAAACTGAAACTCAAACTCATAATCGAAATCGAAGTGAAACTTACATCGAAACTGAAACTCAAACTCATAATCGAAACCGAAGTCAGACTCGCAATGAAACAGAAACTCAAACGTTTGACTATAAGTTTCAGTTTCATTGCGAGTTTGACTTCGATTTCGATAATGAGTTTGAGTTTCATCATGAGTTTGACTTCGATTTCGATTATGAATGTGACTTTCTGTTCCATTGTGAGTTTGACTTTGATTTTCATTGTGAGTTTGACTTCGATTTCGATTACGAGTTTGAGTCATAGTTTCATTTTGAGTTTGCCTTCGATTTCGATTATGAGTTTGAGTTTCAGTTTCGATGTAAGTTTCACTTCGATTTCGATTATGAGTTTGAGTTTGAGTTTCATTGTGAGTTTGACTTCGATTTCGATTATGAGTTTGAGTTTCTGTTCCATTGTGCATTTGACATCGATTTTGATAATGAGTTTGAGTTTCAGTTTCATTGTGAGTTTGACTTCGCTTTCGATTGTGAGTTTGAGTTTCATCGTGAGTTGGACATCGATTTCGGTTATGAGTTTCTGTTTCATTGTTAGTTTGACTTCTAGTTTGAATAAGAGTTAGAGTTTCTGTTTCATTCTGAGTTTGACTTCGATTTTGATTATGAGTTTGTGTTCTTGTTTCATTGTGAGTTTGACTTCGTGTTTGATTATGAGTTTTAGTTTTGGTTTCATTGTGAGTTTTACTTCAATATTGAATATGAGTTTGAGTTACATTGTGAGTTTGACTTCGAGTTTGAGTCTCTGTTTTATGGTGATTTTGGCTCCGAGATTGATTTTGAGTTTTTGAGTTTCTGTTTCATTGTGAGTTTGACTTAGATTTTGAGTTTGTGTTTTATGGTGAGTTTGAATCGCAGTGGGGATTTCCCTATCATTGGAATAAAGTGCCACAAACCTCAGGTTTGCTCAAGTTTGAGATAAAGCGGAGTAGATAGTCCTTGGAGATTTTTAATAGCCAGGTTCGTAATATCGATAACTTGGAATTCCCCGAGTTTTACCTTTCCTGTGAAAACGACACAGGATTGATCGTACCCTGAGGAATCATCCTACGCAATAAAAGCGATGGAACCTGAGATGGCAAACTTCAAAAGGGAAGTTGACTCTGGCTGGATGGTGGAAAAGGGTAATAATTGGAATTGGATGAGCACAGCTGACTAAATTGGCCGGGCATCATATTTTCAATCAATTGGTTCCTCTGCTGACGAAGCTGTCACCACCCGATGGGAGCGGGCGGAGCGCAACGGATGCGTGTCCAATCAGGCTCGTCTCTGTTTTTCATCCCTTTAGGTAGCATAGGTATAACATACGCTATCTGCCGATATTGGAATCCTGCCTAACATGCATCCCTCTTACGCTTCCAATGCGACTACAGTCGTCAAAGAGCAGAAAACGCCCTTCCTCGCTGACACCATAACTCAACTAGCTAATCGCCTTTTTTGTTATATTTTGTCTCGTTTTTTTTTCTCCACCCCATCCCCTCCGGTTCTTTTGGTCGTAAACAAACCGTATCTGCCAACTGACGGTCGTCCTTCAGTTCTGCAATTGTGACTCCTATTGAATGAGCCGACTGTTGACGGGGGTTCTCTTGTTTTACCTACTTCCGACCCGACTCGTCGAGTGGCTCTTCTCCGTCCGTATTTCGTACCTAATTATCCGTATCGTGTAACACGAAACGGCGACTTACGGCTTCTTCAATTACCCGAAAGGGTAAATATTCTACGGACGGGTGTCAATTCGGTTAGTCACTCTCCACCGGTCATCCGTGCACGAAAATACCGAATGGACTGTAAAATATATAGGCAGATAGGAACAGCTACATTTGCGAACGAAGCCAATATTCCGCTCCTTTGTAGACAACATTTTCATTTTTTGGGAGGTTTGCTGCGATATTATCGGAGCCGGAGTTTTTGGGCTGACCACAGTAGGTATGTGCCTGGAAAAAATTTATGTTTAATTTTCAAATGCACCCAAGGCCCAAATCGAGAGTTAAGCCGTATCATGACCAACCAAACTTTTTTCCAGAAGCGAAAAACGGAATTAATCATGTCATGCCACCGTATCGTATCAAAATATTTGATTTGTTGTTTTCTCTCTATTGGACATGGAGACAATTAATTAATTGCAAATTATTGCGTTGAAAAATTATTGTTCACTTTTTGGAGGTTTCAATGGATTTTAGTAAAGCAACTTCAGCTGACCGTGGAGCATTGAAGTTGCATTCCAAATATTCAAAAACCCAAGAAGTCTTCATTGGTCATGATACGGTTTTACCTTCAAAAAAGACCATTGAAAATAAAAAAATCGTTCACACCATCACCTTTAGGTTAAAATGATCTGTAGACTGGACTTTTTAGGCAGAAAGACCCACTACGAAGAATAGGCAACATTATTTTTCACTATCTTTCTCTTAGATTTTTGCATTTCGACGCCCTAGTAAAAAAAAATATTTTTATTTAAAAACAATGGTCTATAGTCCATTTATGGGTGCCGATTTACTGGGTCCAGTCGAACGGACTCGTATACGAGAGGCGTAAGCGCATTAACAAAATTGTTATTGGGAAATTACTGCTTGCCGACACGGAATTACTTTTTGGTTCTTCTGACACCCAATTTGGCCTCGTTATCGTGGACAAATTCGGAGCGTCATCTGTTGAAAGAGGAAAGCGTGCACTGTCCACGCGACAACTGAACATGAGGCACGCGAATGGTCGACCATTGCAACAGTTGTTGGTCGCCGAAAATGTATTTTGAGGAAAAACGACTCGTATTGGCCACCTGCTATCGATATGACAGACTAACAATGGCAAAATCGATTTTTTTTAAATTTTTTTAACTGGGCACACGTGAATGACGTCGGAGGAACCAATTTATAAAATGAATGATCTTTAGGAGGCTCCAGGTCCTACTCGAAAAATTCAGAAGCCAAATTCTTCATAATTTCTATGATTAATTTGTCAGGGGCCTCCAGATTAACCCTCTTTTAAAGTTTTAAAAATCTGCGAGTAAAAGGTATTTTCTAACGAACTCGAAGCTCGTCTGTAACTTTTTATATTCGATTTTGATGGTGTAGTAAGCCACTTCTTTTGAGTGTGTGCTCTTCCATGAATTTTTCAAAGCCAATAAGCATTTTTAGATTATTTTCTAAAAACTGGTTTCAAGTGCGATCGGATGAATCGTGTTGCAATCGTAGACCATGTTAATGGTAGATACACGATTGAAGATCTCATAACTTATAATTGAAGAATTTGAATTTTTGTTTTTAAGTGAACGTAATTTCTCTCAAATTTCACACGCAACACTACCGCGTCTACGTACAATACGGACGTAGAATTGACGCTATTAATAATTTATTAGGATCGACTAATGAAATTTGTAGGTGGATTGATAATAGGTTAACATGTCAAATCGGCGAATCCTCATCGAGGATGTTGCATTATAATGGATTTATTGGATGATAATGCTGTGTCATTATAATTATGTACTGGGACGGCTGAGCAAAGCTGTGCGTTCATGGTGCGGTTACGAACACAGAGATTTGCACTCTCAACTCTTCGCCAGTGAAGAACAAGAACAAGTTTTTTCCTGCACTTCTCTTCGATTCGTACATTCGTTCTCAATTTGTGTGCACAGCGTGCTCTACACGTTATCACTAATAATGTGTATTAAATCCGTTTTGATCCATTCGTAAATATGACTGTACTTCTCTCTAGCGACTGAGAAAAGGTAAAATGAATACTTTTCGAAGCGAAATATTATTGCGTTATTTTCACGAATTTTGTGATCATATTTAATATGATTTCTGATGCTTCAAGGATGGACGTAGATTTCAGAATATCAATTACGAGCGCAATAATGTTAAATATTAATTTTAATCGATTTTATTACATCTTACACAATTACAATATAAATAAGTAGGTACATCGCACGTTATTAAATAATTCGGAACCGACCGATCTGACTTGGGCTCCATCGATCAGCCCAGCTGGTTCAAGCACACGCCAGCTACTTGAGGCGCAGCAGCACTCTAGCGGTACCTCGACCAACTAAAAACGTTCCTAGCTCTTCTCGAAGGAAGCGCTCGAATGACTAGCATCGCTAAGGTTGACAGTCGACAGCGGAGGGAAAACGAAGGATGAACATTCTTCACTCAAATATTTCGTAAATGCCAATATTGTAGTTGGGGCTGTGGTAGTATTTTTGAAGATTCTGGTTTTCTAAGGTAGAAATCATAAAAAAGTTGAGACGAATTGCTGTACAGGGAGAGAAAACAGGTAGTTCGTAAATATCAATGTAAATACTTATCATGGGTTCGAACCAAAATTTGGTTAACATTTAATATTAACGCCACAAAATAAGGAACTACCTAGCAAAAAATGAAAGATCGACAGTTCATTAAACCGTCTTTTCTGCCAAGCTTTCCAAACCTTACATTTCCTTCATCAGGGCTTATGCTGTCAAAGTTTGACCACTGTCCATAGGTTTGGTCCTATCCATTATTAGTAACTACACTAGTGAAATAGATCCAGTGTACCAATACCTAATGGATAGGACCAAACCGATGGACAGTGGTAATTCTTCGACGGGGACCTCTAAGCCCTGATGAAGGAAATGTAAGATTCCGAAAGCTTGGCAGGAGAGACGATTTAGGTTTACCTACCTGTGTGACCCTAAGGGCCCGATACGTTGATTCCAACAACATGCGTGTTCAACAACATGCGGTAGTAGGTACAATGCTAAATGTTTGTTATAAACGCAACACCGGTAGACCTTACATTTATATCTGAATATATCTATGCGTAGTATCTCGTCTATGGATAGCAGTGTAGAGAATATTTTTGTGGGAATGTCTAGAAACATAAAATGTTCTAGAATTTTCCTCCAGATGGCTTAAACCGCTTCCAGCCTTTGGGAATTGGTAATTCCCAACAAACTCTCCTCAATCCATGGAATTTCGCTTGTATTTCCTCACGATTTCTTCGAACCGAGAAATCTTGCATGTAGTATGCCGTGAACGTGGATTTCCTGTTCATCCCAGAAGATCGAACCAGGCATCAAATTTGCTGTTGACTTGCCGTGCTCTAGATTATCGAGCTGTTCTTGATAACCACGTACGAGTCAGTTACTCGTCTCAATCCTCAAAAACTGTCGTATTGCCTCCGTTGCCCCAGAACAGCCATTTCCACAACTCAGGTAACATTCAATCAAGCTGCATCTCCAGGGTAGTCGAACCCTCGTTACCCTCTTCACAGCCACATGGGAACATCCTTATCTTTTTTCCTCCATGAAACTTGGGCAATGCCCCGCTGTATCAGGCTGGTGTTCCCTCTTATCAGTTCGATCCCTTCGAACTCGCTTCCGGAGACGGAGGTCGGCCTCCCCGGATCGCTGGATCAGGCGGCCACCGGCTTGTGCTCTGGGACGGACGACTCTTCGTCCACGATCTGGTCGAGTGTCGCCACCTGAAGAACGGCGGGCGCTTCGGCGGACAGTTGCAACCGTCGGCGGCCGGATCTGTTGATCAGGCTGGATCTGAAATGTTCGCCTCGGACAGACGCTCGCATGGCGCTGTTGCTTCGTCTGAAGTACACCTCTGGACGGGCCTCCACATCTTCAGACCTGCGAATTAATGCGCCGTTTTTCAGTTGCGAGCCAAAAAGCAGACTCACTTGTATAAATGGTCTGTATAGAAGGTTTTGCAAGGGGGGTGTCTGATAGGAAATTTAACGCCCGATTTTAATTTATATTTTCTTCCCTACTAAGTTTTATTACCTCCTGTGAAATTCTGGGTTTTCCTCATACGAGGTTTTCCCGTTTTACTATCGATTTGTAAAAGCGACTCACTTGATGCACGGGAAATGCCACATTTTCTGGTCTTTTCCAAATTCTTCTCCGTCCCTAAGCGTTTGAGGAAGCTCTTTGTCCATAGTTTCTGGAAGGTACAGCGACAGGAGGCCTCCGAACATACCAACAATTCCGAGCACGATCAATGGAAGATTTGTGTTGATCGTGGCCTGAAAAGGGGGAAAAATTATTTTAAAAATTGGCAATTGAATTGGTTTGATGGTGAAAGGTCGACCCGTTATTCAATTTGGTATTCAAATATCAGGGGAATAGGCTCTGCTGAAATATTCTGTCTCCTTTGCCAAGCTTTCGAATGTTTATGATATAAATATTATTTCTATGGTTCTATGGTGTGCAGATCCGTGCATGATTTTGGCAAATCTGCCATTTCGACACGTCATAATTCATAAGCAACTTGAGCAAGCGGTTGCGCTTGAATTGTCACACATTCAGTCATCTTTAACAATGCTAATAATACCTTTTTCTTTAGTACGAAAGGTTTTAGTAATATAAGGATATAAGTGAAAAACGTCCTATAATATAGAGATTTTTTTGCGTTTTTTGTTGTAACGCCGCGCAATTTTGAGGTGGCAAACCAGGAATTCGAATTCAGCACCCCAAAAAACACATAAAACTGTTGAGAAACCTACTTCAGTGTTTTTTCTTCAAATCGCCCCTTTTGAGCACCTATGCTAAAAACATTTTTAGACGACCCCATGGTTGCCTATAACAGGAAACAATGGCCAAATGCCGCAGCCGGTCATTCTAATGCCGCCCGCTGCGATCACCCGGGGGTATTTGACATTGCCAAGTCCCGAGTCGAGCGAGTCCTTACCGGTTCACTTGGCCGGTGGCATTGGATTGGTTGACAACAAGAATCGTCTCAGCTGGTGTTACGTCTTAAACCGCAGAAAGTGTAACCCATCGGTTTGCCATCTGATTAGCTAATCGATCTATTCACTTCCGATGCAGCTATGCTAGATTTGATTATAGATTACATTATCTGTTGCATCCATTGTCAGTTTTTCGGGCACTTGCATTCGATGGACTTAGAAACTAACTTATTAACTTATATACTTATTATGCATAACTTATGCATTATACTTATAATAATTATATCTTGGCAGTCCATGCAGAAGGGCGTATGAGGAAAAATCGTTTTTTTGGTTTAGTATGAATCTTTAAGATTTCTTCGCGGGGAATTCGAATCTGAATGGATTAGGACGATCTGACTAATCAGAAAAAAGTTATTTGGGAAATATAGAAAAATGTATGGGGCCATTGTAGGCCTCGTACGAGCAGAAGGGCGAATGTGACAATTTTCTTGGTCCCACCAAACCCAAAAAGCCACAGGTTTGTCTTTTCGAAGGTTTTTGAGGACCAGAAATAAAGTAGCCGCGCCAACAATTCTTGCAAAAGAAATTCAAAAATACGGAAACAATCTGGAACTAAAGGTGAATCTAATATTTTGAGCGGAAAGCTAGGCGGTTTTTTTTCGTTTCGCTACAGAAAAATGCGATTTGCCAAAACCTGCATTTTCCACACTCGCCCTTCTGCAGGGAGTGCCACGATATTATATTAATTAACAATATTATATTAATTTCTATGGTAATTTTATTTCAATTATTTAATCATATTATGCTTATTATTGCACGACTCCCCGCTTACTTATTCATTAAATTTAACCCTATAAAAGACGATTATCAACTCTTTTCACTCAATCGCTTACAAGGTGAACGACGAATGGTGAAATTATGGAAGCAACGTAGCCCATGATGTGGATGAGAGCGACACCTTGAGCCCGGACGACCGTTGGCAAAAGCTCTGCCGCGTATTGGAGGCCGATGTTGTAAGAAATGTTCACGGAGAATCTTCCCAGTATTGCCAAGGATGCCGAAGGTAGACCTAAAAAAATTTGAATGGGCAGTTAAATTTCCAATCTCAAAAAAACCATAAATAGCTCGGTTGTTTTATTTCCATATAGGTCTCCTTGTGCTGAATCCGTAAAGCCCAAAAAAACACGATTTTAAGCACTTGTTTCAGCTTTTTGCTTATAACTCGTGAAGTAAGCATCATACAGAAAATGTTGCTCAATCCAAATTCGAACAGCATAAAATTTCGCGTTGAATGATCACCTCAAACCTTAAGATCGGTTCGCCCGTTCAGCAGCAATTGATCTATGAAATTTGCCAATTTCTCAAATCGGTTGAAAAATGGTCACTTTCCATTCTCCTGGAAAAAACCTTGGTTCACCTGCGACGTTACCCGATAACCCCAATTTGACATTTCCTCCAGTTCAATTAGCGAATGTTAGTTGATCAAAGATGGAAAAAATCAAATTTTATGGAAAGTAGTAGGTGCACTTTCAAATACCGACTCCAGCTGAGCCCATCCTTGCCAGTTCGCAGCAGTACCTACTTGATTTTTCAACATTTTATTCATATTTAATTTTATAATTTTTATAATTAGGTACCTATATCATGAGTCTCTTGTTCGTATCAATTTTTTCTTGTCATTTGGATAGGTATTTTTTTCTCACCCAAATTTTAGTCCATTACACAAAACATGATATAGTATCTATAGTATCTAATTTTAAGGACATTAAAAGCGCCAAATTGATGCAAATCGATCAATTTTACCCCAATAAAAGTTGCCGTTTCACAAAAAGAAAAAAAAACAAAAAACAGAACAAACCGTAAGGCACCAAAGTGGCGCCAAGGCTGAACAGGCCGGCGAAGATCATCGTAAAACAGGCGAGCCACCTGCGTCCCCAACGATCGAGGACGAACGTGAGGAAGATGTCAGCAGGACATTCGGTGGCTGCAGCGACCGTGAAAGTCCAGTAGACGTCCAGGCCCAAAGATCCGACGTTTCGGACGTGTCCGTCGAATGCGAGCGAAATTGCCATCCTTGAATTTGAAAAATATTAATACCAATTGTAGCTCCCAATTTTAGTGTGAAAAGTCTGATTTAAAAATAAACGAGGCATTTTGGGAAGAGACCCCGCTGATTTCACTTGAAATTAGGTACTAAAATTCATAGTCAAAAAGTGTCAAAAAAGTCACGATGTCAAGAACAGTTTTCGACCGCAATTTTTCGATCGGATTCACCTGACATCAAATTGAAGCATATCGCTTTTTTTTAGATTAATCTTGAAAAATCGGACCAGCGGTTTAGTGCAAAATGCATTTTGTCAGCAGGGTGCACTCAAACCAGGGTTTAGTTTGAGTTGCTCGTTTGAATGTGATGCCGCGCGTTTTGATTTTTTGAGAATTCTTCACGGATTTCTCGCTTGATTTAACATTGGTGTTTTTTCCGAAATCGTTCGATGATAATAATTATGTAATAATTCATTTTTAATATTATACAATAATTATTACCCATATAATTATAATTAATATATAATTATACAACAATTATAATAAACTATTTCTTGGCTCTAGATTTCTTGAACGCGAATATTTGAGGGGGAACCTACTGGATTTATTTTGATTTCAAGCTCATTAGAACCCTTGAAGAATTTTACAAATTGTCCACTCCCAGCGACAAATTCGACCGAATTCCAGCAATCAAAAACTCGTTTAGAAGCCTATGTACTTTTGAAATTTCATAAATCCCAACAATGTTGTGCGTTATAACCAATTTTAAAAAATATTTCTGGGTATTTTGGATGAGTAGGTACCTACGTTACGGGAAAAATTGCAATTTTCGACATTCTCCGAGGCAAAAAAAAACTGACCCATGAAAATTTTTATTGGTAAATCTCTAAACCTCCGAATCGCACAAAAAATCGAATTAGGGTTAAAAAGTCGTAAAAAAGGGTTAAAATTAGGGTCGAAAAAATTCGTACCAGATGACGATGAGGAGAATCGTAGTATTCCTCAGCTTCGGGGTTTTGAACAGGTCCAAAACCGAGTAGCTGCTTTGGCCTTCCTCAGATGCGACAGCTTTTTCACAACTTTCCTGAAGCCCAACAATTGCATGTTAGCATTCTTGTACTAGGATAAGGTGCGGTACCAACTTGACAAGCCGGTAGGCGGTACATTAACATAATGAAAAGTTGTAATCATTAAGCCGTCCTTGATTTATCCGAGTAAATATCCGTATTATAGTAAAAAACATTTAGCATAAGAGCAAAAGGCGTGAGCAATACGAATCCAATCTCCTGATCGCTCACTGCCATTAACATGATATGAATCTCAAATCGCTCCAAGTAACAGTGTTTCAAGAAATCTCAGAACCTTGAATACCTACGTATTCCTCAACTTGGCAAATCGATCTATGACAGGCCATCAATCAATTGAGCGTCGGAAATTTCAAAAATTACGTCTACCGATGACTGGAAATTTTTTAAGCTCGTCTTATGCAGACTAATTTTTACTGATTATCGTAAATTTATGTACGTCGATTTTTTTAAACGACTGCGATGCGTCAGCGTGAAATAGCAAAATTTATAATCAGTTGATTTCGACTCACCGAAAATTCCTTGTACACCGATGGCTCAACGTGCTTGCCGTTCAACTTTTCGAATTTCTTGATGATGAGGATGGACTTTTCGATTTTTCCTTGGGAAACCAACCATCTGCCGACATAGGACATTTTTTGTACGAAGTGGAACAGCAATGCGGAAAAACGCAGAAATGTCAACATTTTACAAACTATTCCCAACCAAAATTATAATATTTTGGCCAATCTTGAAGCTGCTTGAATTGAAATTTAAAAAAAATTCAAAAAATACCTCTATCGCCTAAAAGCGAATTTTATTAATTCTCCAGATGACAAAAAAAATTTGACAAATTACAAAAAAAAATACCTATTATACAAGCCAGATCCAACATTTTGAGGCTAGAGACAAAAGTGCGAGGTAGTGAGAAGAATCTTGAACATTTTATTGGCTTTTCTCATGAACCAATAATCCGATTTTGAAATCCCATAACCTCGCTGAGCTTGGAAAAATTCAAATTTAAAAAAAACCGTTAAAATTTCTTAAATTTGAAAAAATTAATAGGTAGGTAGGTACATATTTAATAACTTTCGATTTTTCATCAAGATTTCCCATCAAGATGATTTATCAAGAAATTTACTTAAATTCACTTTATTTTAATTTTATTATTTATTTTGCTCATAATCTGTCCAGTGAAACATTCAATGTTGGAATTTCTCAACGGCTAATTTTTGTAGCTATTAAAAAACGTTATCTAATTTTCAATAGGTATTGCAGAATAGTAAGTATTGCTTCAAAAATGTGAAGTGAAATTTTGAAACAATCTTTTTTTTGTTCTCGCCTCTAACTTAGTCAATGTTTCTATCGGATCGAAATTTTCGATTTTCACTACAGATATGAAGAAGTTCAAAATCTAGATATTCGCTCCCAATTAGGTCACTGTCACGATTGATGTTTGGAGCCTCTCGTGAGGACGAGATTCGAATTATCGCTCATCTCCCGCGCCTCACCTTCAAGGATTGAATGGCATTTGCTCGACGATTGGTATCTTCCGGCCATTGTCACTGGGGTACCTAAAATTTTCGGTTACATACCGTACTATTTTGGGAATATTGCCGCATAAAATAGACCAAGAGGTCAGACTTCAAAGTTTTTCTTTAAATTCTCCAAACCTTAGAAGTAAAAAGGTTAGAAAATTTTTATTTTTTTTACTTTGGGTTTTACATAAGGAATGGTCCATGTTGAGATCCAATCCGTCGGTATCGTGAAAAATCCCCCAAAATACAAATTTACGTATTTTTTCGTAGTGCACTTTTTCGAAATTTCTCACCTAGCGCTTTCAGGGACAGTGAACGGAGCGAACAGTGCGGAAATCAGAGGAAAAGTGGTAACGACCATGTACCAGCGCCAATCAGAAATCCACAGAGCCAACCAGGGAAGAAGACAGGCGGCCATCGTGAAGAACAAAGCGATTGACATGTTCGCCACGAATGTTCGCCATTTCGGTCCGACGTATTCGAGAACTGCGAACCAGGAGATTGCAAAAATTAATGTAACATAATATACAGGGTATTTGCACTTCATAATATTTTCCTTAGTTCATTTGCTACAATTTTTCTTTCACAACCTTTTTTGTAAGACCCAGAAAAAGTACACTTTTTTCGCAATGAAGTTTTTTTCCCCAACTAAGTCTCAGTAAAATGGTCGTAAGTCCTTCAAATATTGAAAGAATCCCAAAAATGAGGATACCGTTGGAAAGGAGATCAAATTTCCAGTAATCGTACGGCATCCGCAGTTTTCTAACATTAAAAAATTTCTAAGCGAAATAACGCACTTTTTTCTGGGGGTAAAAAAAGTTTTTAGAACAAAAATTGTAACAAAATTTGTTACATTTAATGAGCTCACGAATCGACCTTCAATGAAGACGATCCTGTGTGAACATCTTATATTATCTGAAGAAGCTGGACAAAACTGGAATTTGAATTTTTGATCTATTCGACCGCCGGGTAAACGTAGAAAACAATTTAAACCAGTGGTGCGTAGATAACACACAATACTTCCATATTTTGAAACGTAAAATTGTGACACAATTTGATCATATTTTGACTGCTTTTAAGGGTGTTTATGCCAAAAATATCGAAAAATTCACTATTAAAATTTTAAAATTCGACCAAAATGAAAAAAACGCTACATTTTCGGAATGTAAAAAATATCCACATATTCTGCAAGGTAAAACGAAGATTTTGAGACCAAGAACGCTCAAATCGGTTCATTTTTGTGGCCGGAAAAAAATAAAATAGAAAACACTAAAAATGCAAATATATCGGAAGTACTGTGCGTTATCCAAATTCCGATTAAACAGGGTGTTAGGTCTTGCCGAGACAAACATTTCAGTTCAAGAAATTTGAAAAAAGGTTGAGAAATGAGGGAGTTATGGCCATTTTTGTAAATGACCACAGACGGACACACGGACAGACGGACAGACGGACACACGGACACACGGACACACAGACACTTGTTCGGGAAGTGATTCTGTGTAAATGTGTATAAGAAAAAGTTTTTTCTGAAGCTCCGTTCCGATTCTCCATTTTAGGACGATCACAATACTTCCATTTACTCCGTAAATATGGAAGTAAAAATGAAAATAAAATAAATACAATTATTTTAGGAATTGTGCAGGTTAATTTATAAGGAAATGCGATGTAGTATATCGTTTCAAAACTAAATCGACCGAACATGGTGAACTGTCGCAGATTAAATTTTGCAAACAAAAATGTTTACACTGAATTTTAACCTCCAACAAAAAATTGCTAAAACGTACCCAGGATGTACATCATGGTGAAGCAGTTGTCGAAAGCCAAGCCGACCAGAAATCTGCAGACCGTAAACTGCCAAAAGCTGGTCGCCATAGCGGTCAAGATGCCACCAAGAAGTCCTGCCATGTTGGCGCCTATGAGTGCCGGAATGCGTCCCCAGCGGTCGGCCATCCAGCCGAACACCAGACCGCCGACGATGGCGCCCAAGAAGAAAACAGCGGTCGAAACGTGCGGCAGAGCGGCATTTTCGCAAACCCAGTCCAACTGTGAAATAATAGGTATTATTAATATTAATACGATAAAATAAATTTCATAAAATACAAATTTTACATTTTCTGAGCAATATTGTGATATAGAAGCATTTTCAAGTTGTATTGAGAATTTTCTCAATATACTTGTTTCGGAAAATTTGTCAATTTGGTTTGAATAAATCCACTTGATTCAGAAAATTCTCAATTCGACTTGGAAAATTTCCAAATTTGGTTGAATTCAATAAAATATAGGGAGCATTTAATTTTTTATTGAATTCAACCTTAAATAAGTGAATTATGGTAGGTACCTTCAGTCGTCATGTAACAAATTCATTTTGATCCCTAAAAAAATTTAATTTTTGCGGAATAACTTCGAAAATGCTTGAAACACATTAGTAAAAAGTTGGTTCACTCCTTCATTCCTTTGCTCATAAAAACACGCCACCTTATTAAAATGTATTTCCTCACGGTGGCCTTTATGAGTTATAGGTGTGTCGACATTTCTGATGGTTTTTACGATCGATTTGTAATTTTGCCATTGAGGAAAGAATTGTTCCATTAGTTGAAATGCACCTTCGAAAAGGCGTTCCCGAGAGGTTCTATAATATGCGGACTAAGTAAATGAGAAAAACGCCAGTAAATGAAAAAAAAATATTTTTCCATCTAGCATGATCAGCCCCACGGGCTTGAGTTTCAAGGTGAAGTGAGAGCGTTTCATGGGTGTACCATGGAGAATCTCGATATGCGGCAGTGCACCAACCAGCGAACCATGTCGAAGTTGGATGCGTATACGGTTTCTTGTTATGCTAACGTAAGAATGCAGAGTTTGAAAGCCGTATTACGTTTCAAAACCAGTGGTGCGTAGATAACACACAATACTTCCATATTTCGACTTATATTTTGAGCAATTTGATTTTGACTGATTTGAAGGCTTCAAAGGTCAAGAATATCAAAAAAGACATTACGCACTATGCATAAAAAATCCGAAATTAATTTTTCACAATTTTCGGAAATTTTTTGATGATAGAGAAAAGTCAAATTGAGGTAAAAATCGACAATTTAATTTCATCGGGCCATAGGAGGGTGGAAATAGGCCAATAGGAGAGTTAAAAAATGCTGTTATTTTTGTAAAAAAAAATGTGATAAAGAAAAGTCAAATGTTAAAAGTTGAAAAATGACAAATAAAGTCAAATAATGTCAAATTAAAGTCAATTAAATGCAATTAAATGTCAAATAATGTCAATTAAAAGTCAAATTAAAAGTCAATTAATAGTCAATAAATAGTCAAACTAAAAGTCAATTAATAAATTAAATTAAAAGTCAAATTAATAGTCAAATTAAAAGTCAAATAATGTCAAATTAAAGTCAATTAAATGTCAAATAAAGTCAAATAATGTCAAATTAAAGTCAAATGTCAAAAGTCAATTAAAATTAAATTAAAAGTCAAATTAATAGTCAAACTAATAGTCAAATGTCAAAAGTCTATTA
Organism: Nesidiocoris tenuis; assembly: GCA_036186465.1. Lineage (NCBI taxonomy): Eukaryota > Metazoa > Arthropoda > Insecta > Hemiptera > Miridae > Nesidiocoris > Nesidiocoris tenuis. The sequence goes on along the minus strand of AP028909.1, from coordinate 14,119,522 downwards.
AAATTAATAGTCAATTAAAATTAATAGTCAAATTACTAGTCAAATTTCAAAATTCAATTAAAATTAAATTAAAAGTCAAATTAAAAGTCAAATGAATAGTCAAATTAAATGTCAAATAATCTTACGTAAGGAAGCACTTACACCCCCCTCCCCCCTTGTAAGGGTTTAGTGAGATTTTCCAAACCCCCCTCTCTCCCTCGGTCCTTACGTAATTATTGAACGGCCCCTAAGAAACACTTCTGGCCGACCAATTTTTGAATTTCGAATTACCTTGAATTTCGTATTTATTGCTTTTATGTGTCTTTCTGAATTCAGTCTGTAAAGAACATGATACTTCCAAATAATTTACAGAGTAAATGAATAGCCTGTAATTTGAAAATATTGCATAAAAATTTTGCAATCGTCTATTTACTCAGTGGAAAAATATGGATGTAAAAAGAACTGGTTATACGATTCTTTTTACTGACAGTCCCGCATGTATCCAGGTGAACGTCCTATGTCACTAGGCCAAGGCGACTTATGTTTACGGTCTCTGCTCCTCCACTTGACTAATTTCGAAGTCGTTTTGACTCACCAACTGACCAATGTTCGTATGCTCAATTGCCGGCGGCCCTGTCCGCTCTTGTAAAAAAGTCCGCGCGGCAGACGAGATGCCGGGCGGCGACGGGAATTCAGATCAAGTGCACGAGATGTGACACGGTGACCCGGATCGGAACACGTGTAACTAGTTCCTACCTGATTGAATTGGAATTTTCCTAGAAATCCGCATTTGCTCGATGACCGTAAAAATGCAATTGAAATATTCGATTTTTTCGGATTTTTTCCGACTTTCTTTAAACTGGAATGTTTGTCTTGGCAAGGCCGATCATCCTGTTCAACCGGATGACTCACAATACTTCCTACATATTGACGAATTATATTTTCATTTTTATTTTTTTTCTGTCCAAAAAAATGAACTAATTCGAGCGTTCTTGAAAATAAAATCTTTGTTTTGCCTTGCAAAATCCGTAGATATTTTGATTATTCCGGTAACTTGACGTATTTCGATTTTAGAGGGGTTTCGAAATTTTCATAGGGAGTTTTTCAACTTTTTTGACCCTTATATCCTCAAATCAGTCGAAATACAACCAATTTGTTTAAAAAATGTTCGTAACAAAACATGGAAGTTTCCTGCATTATCATCAGGTTCACATTATCATTGATCGCCCTACTATTAATTCCAACGGGTTTATCCGTATTCATGATGAAGACAATAGAAAACCAGTTAACGGAGATCTTGGCAAAAATTACAACCCATTCGATTCAATGAGGAAACTATCTGCATTTTCCTACCTAAGAAGATAAGTAAGGGGTATTACAAAATAGTGGTAACCTCCGATGAAATGTATAATTATTTTAATTTAATCCAGGAAGAGCATTTTTCATTGTTCGAGCATTCGAACAAGACCGAGGTCGCTTATAATAATTTGATGATACATTAACAATACGATGAGTAATCTGAGCTTCCACCTATAAAACATCTTCATCGTGTTTCAGCTGATCCCAGGTAATCTTGAATATTCATGTTGTACGTCATACCTAGAGCCTGAACGGTTTTTTTACCAAATTCCCCTTTACGCGCGTTGAATTTTTTTGGTAATTATTGGAGCTTGTAGAATTGATACTGTTCCTAGTCACGCCATTTTCTACACATCATTCATGTGAAGAGGCATTTCTTTTTGTTAACGATTATACATTCGACTCTTCCTATTCCATCAGCTCAAGGTAGGCCTATAATGAAATAAAGAAAAGTCTTTCAAATGAACCAAAAAAAGTAATTTTACCTCATTCCCCGAGGCCGAGTAAATAATTATTGAAACATTTCAATTTTTAAATTTTACTCCCATATTTACAGAGCAAATGGAAGTAAAATCGTCCAAAAACCAACAATCGGAACGGAGCTAAAGAAAAAACTTCTGCTTGTACACTTATATACATTTATTTTTTGCTGGCCACAAAAGTGAACCGATTTGGACGTTCTTGGTCTTAAACGCTTTTTTAACCTTCCAGAATATGTGCATATTTTTTATGCCGCAATAACTTGACGTATTTTGATTTTAGACGAGTTTTAAAATATTTTAAAATTATTTTTCATAGTGAGTTTTTTGATATTTCTGACCTTACAGCCTCAAAAGTGGTCGAAATATAACCAAATTATGTCAAATATTTACGTATCGAAATAAGAGATTATTTACCCACTACTAGTTTTAATAATTTAATTAGAAGAATTACTAATAATCACCGATGAGCATCGAATAAGCTGACAATGAATTTGCTAATGAGGAAGGATAAAATGGAGGAAAGTTCAGGGCTATTGTAGATCAAAGCCAAAAGTAGGTATACCTACTGATTAGGTAGTACAAAAGTAGGTATACATACCTACTGATTTACATAATATGTATCATGCATATACGTATCTATACATATCAAATTTTTACCAATTTGATGAGGCAAAAAGTGGTTCAAGACTTTTTCAGCATCAGGTTATGAGTGAATTGTGAGACTAAATCCGCGATTGTCTCATTTTCATTGATTGCCCATAAAACTAAATCATCGGAGAATTGCGGTGGTCAGGGTTACGAGGGCCCGTAACCTTATATATTTATGTTTAATAATAATAGTCTTCAAGCCCTTCTAGTCCTGACCTTGTGAATTTTTCGCTTTATTTCTCAACGTCAGATAGACTGTAGATTTTTTACCCGATAGACGAACCGACAACTCATTCGATAATTGCAGGCTTCGAAAATTGACAATTTATTCGCAATCAATCATCTTCGGGTTTTAATTTCTGACAAAACGACCATGATCGACCGTACCTACCCGAACGTATTCCTTAATTTAAACGTATCTAGGCCACGAAAACCGGATTTGCCTTATACACGGATATGCCCATTATCTAAATTGTTCGGAGATAATTTTTCACTAATAACGTGGAATTTGTTCCTTATCATCCAATGCCCTTGCTCGAAGGCTTGGCAAGGCCGTGATCAGATTGAGATGTCTCGCTTTTCCTCGGGCGGTCATTTCACAGACAAGGAAGTCATCAGGCAGTCTGGGCAATAACGAACTGATGAGCAGCGATGGTTTCATCAATTGCGGTCATCCGTGAAAAAGAATTACGCTTGATGAACCTTCCTCAGAATCACGAAAATTGGCCGCGCCATGGGAATTTCGAGAATCGCTTTATCAGATGCGGCCGGCGCTCGAAATTGCCGTTTTATAACAGTCCTTTGTGTTTTAATAAACTTTTTTTCCTCGGTCGTAATAACTTTTGTTCCAACTCGGACGATCCCTGTTCCTAATCGTATAATTGGTACTGTCGCAATTTTGGCCAATCATACACGAGGAGGATGCAAGCAAAACTCAACGTCTACTTTTTGACAAATTCGATATTTTTGAATTTTCTCCATCCTACATCCTCGCATGCCCAAAAAGTTTTACCGAGCAACACATAATATGTCATATTATGACGTGTAGGGTAAAAAAGTGCGTAAAACCTTCAGTTTCAGTCTTGTTTAATCTGAGTTTTTTAAGAGTAATTTTCTGAGGTTGAATTAAAAAATAGTTTGACAGTCAAAAATTATTCCCCCTTTCATTCTCATGAGGAATCGTGGAGATCCATTCCGAACGAGGCTACTGATTCATATCTCAACATTTTCATGATTTTTTTTCACAAAACCAAACATGCCCAAAATATGTTTGGCAATAATTCCGTCATTATTAAGACATTCATTAAGAGAGTTCGTTCAGACATTCATTCAGTCATTTCATTAAGAGAGTTGGGTATTCAGGGATAATAATTTTAGGTGGCCTGAGGATTGTTGCTTCCCATGTCAGGTTTGCTCAAAAATCAAAGCACAGAATGTTTTTTTTTTTACTTACTTTTCTTCTACTTACTTTTTTACTACTTTTTGACATGTTGAGTTTTGCTGGAATCCTCCTCACATAAATGCTGGATTTTCATTTTTGACCATAATCGCTTGGGCGAGTTTACATTAATTATTGAAACAATTTTTTTTGCGACGAAATCCATCAATTTGAATGGGTAGCTAGGTAAGTTGATGTTTCCATATCTTTGTGCACAATCATGGTATAAATTATTCATTCAAGAAATACCTGATTTTGTTCTAGACTATCACTCTTTCTCGGATTCACTCCCTGCAAATGGGTCTGGGTGTCCAAAAAAATACGAAAAAACTGCCATACCTCCCTAAATGGTCAACCTTTTTTCGGATTTCTTGGAAGCCTATATAATATAGACATATTATGTCTTTCTGTTGCTTATTTTATTGTAATTTAGTGTATTGCGTCTATTGTAGATTATTTTTTCTCAACCTGGTAACTTAGCATTCTTTGATTTTAGATAAATTTTAAAATTGCATAGGTAGGTACTTGGCGTGTTTTTTATATTTTTGATCCTTGTAGCCTTTCAATTAGCCAAAATGATATGAATTTGGTTCAAAATTTTAAGGATCAAAATATGGAAGTATCGAGTGTTATTGGTTTTATTGAATACCAGCATCCGATTAGCCTCCCGGGAGTCAGATTGATCGAAGATTCTGCTTAAAGCCCAGGAACTGCACCCATTTTAAAAAATTCAACTCCCATCCCACTTTTACGTGGTCGTTTTCCGATTTCGTCGGAAATTGTGAATCGGAGGCCGACAAAAAGTAAGAGGCGGAGGTTAGCCTTCCAAGAACCACCTTGACAGCCTCGTCACGTAACATGCTAACTCTCATGATACACATTCATAAGAACCGATCGGGAAGTGATTATCCACCTCTCATTGATGAATGTCTCACTACCTACTATGTCAGATCCCTCAACAGACGACAGCACCTGCAACAGACGCATGCGCCTGAGAAGATTCCTGCGTTCCTTATCATCCATTGCGTGATTGGTCCTTATTACAGAAATATTTTGACCAACGAGGTATTTCCCTGTGATTTTAATTGATTGCCATCTGATACACCTGCCATTGGTATGATGAAGGATATGGACAGATTCATCGGGTTCCTACTTCCTTGAGGACTCATTCCGTCGAATTAGAACTAGTTACCAAAGGGCGAGTTTATTCATCAATAATCATTATCCATTACTCTCCGAATTAGTAGTTCTTGGTAATGTAGTTTAAGAATTTCCGTGTCAACGTATCAATTGAAAATTATATTCAGAGAAAAGAGGAAATTCGATGAATAAACCGAATTGATGAACCCACCTTCAGTATGGCAGGATAATATCCTAATAAAGTGTATAGATAAATAAAGTGTATAGTTTATTGGCATATTATAATAAATGCCAATAAACTATGCATTTTATCTTTATTGGCCCCGTAGGTGAAGAGAAGGACAGGTGAGATTGATCTTTAATAAGGCAAAGAGAGGGAAGGTACCTATACACTGAAAATGCAAAATAAATGAGCTATCATAGACTCATGCGTCCTCAAACATACGTACAAAACAGTCGCTCATTGTTTTTTCTCACTACCTGTCGTCAGGGATATAAAAATACACTGGGTATAAAAATATCAAGGAGTATAAGGGTAGGTATAAAGTATAATATAAGGGGTATAAAAATACAGTCCTGAAATTTTGGGCACTTCTAACCCTCTGAAAAAAATTCCTGTAATTTTTGCCTCTTCTGATAATATCAGACGATATACTATATCGTCGGTCTCACTGCAACACCGGCTAACTGATTTTCACCAACTTTTCAGGAGAGGCAAAAATAGCCTCTGTTGTGAGGTAGCAGTGAATGCTTTCAGATTGCCACTGTTACCTTTTTTGCTATTGCGGAGTCAGTGTTGCCCTGAGCGAAAAACTGAGCTCACCATTCGATCCGGCGCGAAAATTTGAATCTAGATCAGTAAAAATCTCAAAATGGCCAAAATGTCAGTTAACCGGTGTTGCAGTGAGATAATATCGTGTATATTATACACATCTTCAATATGGATATTCCTCTGGTTCTAATCACCCAAGTTGATCTTTCTTTTGAAGAACCTTTATTACAATGGTACATTTCCAAAAATTGTTACTTCCTTCAGTGGATTTTAGGATATTATCTACACCCAATGAAGAGATTACATAATCAACCAAAGAATAATATAGGCGTTATTGTTTGGAATGAGCTGAAAATCATTATAGTTATACTGATTTTTCCAAATGAAACCGGGGAAAATTTCCCTTCGACAAATGTAGACTGCCGAATTCCAAGTCTTGGGAGTCTTTGAATTCAATTTTATTTTTATTCATTTTTTTATGCACAATTTTGTAGTTCTTTATCAGATCTTGAATGCAGAACGATGTGCTATTGAGATAGGAAACAAAAATTGGATTTGTAGACAATGTTGATAGATAATGTCAATTATTACACTAGCTGGCCTGTTTAGGAATATACGTGAACAGTTTTTGGGCGTCCAAGAATGGCTATCCAAAACTTTCGTATGAATCAAAGTTCGTAAATGGCCAAAAAACTGGCAAAAAAGTTTCCTCATAAGAAACTCTATTGTACAAAATAATTTTTACTTGCATTAAAGTTGTGAAAAAACGGTCAAAAAGAAACGTTCGAGCATGTCCAGCTAATGGTTGGTACATAAAAAAAAATTTACTGAAGCTGTACCTCAGTTGCGATGGTCTCGTAGGGTATGTCCGTAAAATTATACTCCCACCCCCGGTTGCAGGGTATGGTCGGCCAATTGGTATCGGCAACTTCTCGTCCGCTCATCAGCACCTCGGTCCAGTTGGCGACGTACACTCGACATTTGTCGTAGTTATCGCCATCCTTAGGAACGCTTAATGCCAATCTGTAACAGAATCAAAAAATTGTTTTATCATCAACCATTATGAACCATTATGTTGAATTTTGACATGATTAAAAATATGGATAATATATCTGAAAACCCGCTTTTGGCAAAAAATGCGTTTTTTGCGTCCACATACTGTTTGGGGGGTTCTACAGTGGAGTACCGGGTCTCCATTAAAAAAAGTCAGCCGTTGGCCATATTTCAGGCCACGTCATTCAGACTTTTTCACGACTTATTGAATTTTCAAACCCATTTATCTCGAAATGACGAATTTCGGACTTAGCGGGTTTTCCTTCTACGCCCACGATATAATACAATAATTATTAGGTACCTAGGTATATATTATTATATTTTACATAAGTATATTATCTATTATAATAGATAATAAACCGACTTATGTAGTATATAATTATTTTCCCCCAACTGTGGGAATAAAAGCTGAAATTGAATTTCCCCAAAATTCATTCCCATCCTCATCTCCCACTTGGCGCGATCATAATACAGGGTGTTAACCTGAGAAATATGCCACCTGCTACTTGTACAACTAATTTCCAACAAATATTCTTCCATAACATTTTTTTACTCGCTTCTAAATGCCACTTTTTTTACTTTTAAGACTTTTTTCGTGAATTCGATCATAATTCACTAAAACGGCCATACAATCCTGAATTTATCAAGGAAATTCAATTTTGACTATACCGTTAGAAAGAGCGATAATTTCCCAATCACCCTACAGTACAAAAAACTAATTTTGAGATAGTTCAATTGGTTTAAAATTGGTCGGAAAAGTGAGTTTGGTCAAATCTCGAAAATCGTCGCTTTTTTAAACTCCGTAAGCTTGATACAATTGTGCGGGTTAAATTTAGCGTGTAGTCCTAAGAAATGCGCCAAAATTTCAGCTTTCCAACGGTATAGTCGAAATTGTTCTTGCACCTAAATTTAGTGGAGAAAATCCCGCTTAAATGCAAAAGAACGTGGATTTTTCTATGAAAATCGACATTATTCGAGAAAAATTGCCTCTCAATGCAAAAATATTTTCAAGCATGTAAGAGTGCAAAAGTTGCTCCAAGGATCCAAAAATTGGCCATTATTCATGACCCTAAAGGTGCCACTATTGGATTGCCAGCTGTTAGAGTGGGGATGACCATGAAAACTTGGTTTTGTGGGGATTTGATATCCCCATCCCGGTAAAGTTGAAAAAAAATCATTCGATTTGAGCAATTTTACGGCTAACTTGTCAATGGAGTCCAACAGGAATCAGTTCCAGAATGAGTCGAACTTCAGTCAGTCAAGCTTCAGGAAGTTCGCGGTTCAAGGAACCCAATGATCCGTGTCGGTGGGTCACAGATGCCGCCAAAGGCTCTATTTACTTTTCTAATTCTCGTTGGATTAGAACAATTTCTGAAACTTGTTTTTCAAAATTGTCGGCTTTAGCGAATTTTGAACTTCTTTCATTAAATGAATGTCGTTGAAATTCTCCAAATTAAATAAATAGGTACCCAAAATTTCTAAAATTCCCTTTTTGTGGAACGTTGGGACCCCCTCTAGTTAGGTAATGAAACATACTGATGGACCTAGGGTGAAATGGACCGTCAAGTATATTCCCAAGTATATAATATATACATAATACATCATATTATGATGAATCTCTTCGAATCATTAGTTCATAGCTTTCCGGATTTCTCTCCGCCCAAAAAGGTGGTAGGAAATGCCAATTTGTTTCGAATATGCTCATGTTTTTCGAAATTCTAAAAAAAAATATTCAACATTATTTCGAAATTAAAAAAAAATATTTTTCAATATTAGAAAACCCATATTAAAAGTTGGGCCTTATTATTAACGATAATTAACCCTAGTAACTAAACTTTTAAAGGTTTTTGAGACAAGTACCTGCATTATTCAGCGCCAGAAAATATTACGGGATCGTTACTGAGATTGTTACCCACAAATCATGAGTGCCAACAATTACGAAGGAGCTATGATTAATCAGGATAGTCAAGATGTTTGATGACCAGGTCGTTATCACGTCTTGAGCAACTCAAACTCAAGTTGGACGTTCTCGAGCCCATTAATAAAGTACGAGGCGGCGCGTAAAATTTACGATGTCAAGAACGTCCAGGTAATTTATCGATCTGAATCTGATTTCAACCGATGTGTTTCCAATCCTATTCGAAGATCGTCGAACAGAGTTGAACGCGTCGAAACAATATTATCAGCCATCCTTGCGAACGGGGTTATCGGAAAGCTATTCTTGGTAGACTAGTGCCATTTGAACTATAGCCGTAGGTTGTAAGGGCACCTTCCAATCTGTTATTCATTGATGCTTAGATGTTCCTTTTTGGTAATCAAGGTAGATTGGTACTTTTAACGAATCGACAATCCAAGGCGGATTATCATAATTCATTCATTTAGGCTGAAAATCATAGGTAATTCATTCTCCCTTTAATAAAACTCGGTTTATACCGTTGTAGGGTATAAAGTTCGATTTTCTTTTAATCAAATCTCAACTCAGGTGAGTAGCTCATTTCGGATCAAGATTTTTGAGCACCTACATACTACCCACCTGTTTGACCTACTTTCGGACTTACCCCGGTTTCATTTTTATTCAGTCATTTCATTCTATAAAATTATGAATTACCTAGATCGACTTTACCAACTAAGCGAACCCGATCAGAAAAAAAGTTCCGACCAAAAGACACAACCGATTCCAAAAAGTTAATTCCGAAAGTTTCTTTCCCATTGGTCAAGTCGATATGAAATCCATAAAAAACATAGATACGAATCGCTTCATGCAATAATGGTTGTTGGCACCAATTTTGCCAAATTGATATATATATCAAATATATTTGAGTTTGAGTTTGATTTTGCCAAATTTTGCCAAATTGATATATATATCAAATATATTTGAGTTTGAGTTTGATTTTTAGATTCAGATTAAATTTCAGATTCAGTTTCATTTTTAGTTTGAGTTTCAGATTTAATTTCAGTTCGAGTTTCAATGTCAGATTGAGTTTGGGATTCGCTTCGAGTTTCAGTTTGAGTTTAAATTTCAGATTGAGTTTCAGCCTGAGATTGAAATTAAATTTTCAGTTCCATTCGATTTTGAGTCTCAGATTGAGTTTGAGTTTGAATTTGAGATCCAGTTTGAGTTTCGGTTTGAATTTCAGTCTGAGTTTGAGTTTGATTGCCAGTTTGAGTTTGAGTTTCAGCTCGAATTTGAATTTCAGATTGATAATGAATTTTACCTCGAATTTCTGAATCAGTTTAAGTTTGAGTTAAGTTTCATCAGTTTTGAGTTTAAGTTTCACAGTCAGGTTAAATTTCCGATTGAGTTTCACTTTCAGTTAGAATTTCAGATTTAATTTCAGTTCGAGTTTCAGATTTAATTTCAGTTCGAGTTTCAGTGTCAGATTGAGTTTGACTTTCAGTTTGAGATTAACTTGGATTTTGAGTTTTAGTTTGATTTTCAGATTCAGTTTAAATTTCAGATTGAATTTCACTACGAGTTTGAGTGTCAGATTGAGGTTGAGTTTCACTTTGACTTTCAGTTTGAGATTCACTTTGATCTAAAATCTGAGTTTGATTTTCAGTGTCAGTTCAAATTTCAGATTGAATTTCAGTTAGAGTTCCAAATTTAGTGTCAGTTTGATTTAACGATTTAGTTTCAGTTTGAGTTTAAGATTTGGTTTCAGTTCGAGTTTGAGTGACAGATTGAGTTTGACTTTGAGTTTTAGTGTCAGTTCAAGTTTGAGTTTCAGCTTCCGTTTAAACTTCAGATTGAGTTTCACTTTCAGTTTGAGTTTCAGCGTGAGTTTGAACTTTAGTTCAGTTTGAGCTTCAGATTTAGTTTGAGTTCGAGTTCAAGTTTGTATCTGTTCGAGTTTGAGTTGTTTGAATTTGAGTTAGACTTTGACTTTGAGATTCAGTCTTCAGTTCCAGTTTGAGTTGTTTGAATTTCAGAGTTAGAGTTCAGATTAAGTTTCAGTTTTAATCTGAACGTTTCAGTTGGAGTTTCACTTTCAGCTTGAAATGAGCAACTCTTTTTCGGCAGAAATGGACTCAGCCAGATTTTTATCTTTACATTTCTTTGACATTTCTTTGTGAATCGACGCACAAACTCAATTGTCGAAGTAATCCGAGCGAGAAGTGAAACCAATTTCCAGACTTTTAATTGGTCACTCCAGCTAATTCCTCGCGTAATGACAAAAACGCCAACGAAGCAGGACTACGGAGAACAACAAAAGGATTCAGGATCTGTTGGAAGGGACGTTCTTCAGATGTGTATCACCAAAGTTCCATGTCAGACTTCCTGGATCCTATTAACTGGCCGTTCCCATCTCGAAGACCTGAGGGTCAGTGCTGGCCAGCTAATGATAACTTTTTACTACGAAATAGAAGGTGGGCGGGCTTCCTATGGCCACGCAGGACACGCCGTTCATTTTGCTGTCGATTACCCTGTGTTTCCTGGATCCTTGAAGGACCCTGGAGGCTGGGGGGTGTGTCTACCATTTAGAGGTTAACTTGTGGTGGCCAAAAAACATGTTCGACCGAGCTTTATACTTTCAGGTTGTTTATAATCTATTGGATCATTAGTCACTTGCTAGAGCGAAGACAAACGGCTTAGTCTTTGACTTCTAGTTCCTTAATCCTTGTGTAAAGCATGCTGTGTACGAGGAAAAAAGCGTTCTTGTAATGTAATATCCTGCTGATCTACTTGACGCAACGCAAAACTATTTATAATTTTAAGTGACTGATAGATCGAAGGATTGAGAATCCACGAAAAATGGCCTTCATCCTGTCAGTGCGAAAATTCTGAGTGATATGTAGGTGTGAATGAATATTATAAATTATACTTTGATAAATTATCCCATACACTATTCGCAGCATTTATTTTAAAAAATGAACAAAAACCCGGCATCCGGGTTCTAATGGTTAGATTTTTGAAATACAAAGTAATGGGCCACATCTTTCCTCGAAGCCTCGGGTGGAGCGTTACCCTTAAATATTAGTCTAATGGTACATCACACCTGAAATCATTTTAGCATTATTCCATTCTTATGGGACATACTACGTCATTGTTATGTCGGTGACAAGAAATATATAATATTATCGATAATATAGGTTATTTATTTATCGATAATTTTTATGGGGCGGACAATTTTTCCGCGATTCTATCCCACAATATTTATGGGACCTTGCAATCATGCCTGTTCATGTACATGTTCATGTATTCAACGCATAATGCTTAAGCTACGGATCATTATTTTTTAAATCTTTCAAATACAAAGTGACGCAAGTATAAGCATTAATCACAGACCAATAACTGTTATTATGGATTGACTTTCATGCATGTCCTTGAATAACCTTTCCCTAAACGAAGCTATAAATATCTCATTCCCAAGTTACTCACATGGAAATAAAAATTTTCAGTGGCAGTTATTTTTCATGTACTTTCATTCCTATACTTAGAATGCTATCTCGGCTAACCTTGGAATTTTTGTAAACATTAGACGCTGGTATAGTGAGTAAATCTTACAGATATTATGAATGGAGCCTGCGATGAAGATAGTACACAATATCTTAGACTACTTTGATAGAAAGGTAAACCAAAATTTTGGGTGCAATTGCATAAGAACCAATTTCTAAAAAACCCCAAGTAACTTTTCGTGCCCACAACTAAGGATAGCCATTTCTCTTTGATGAACCATGGGGATAAACCGCAGATTTAGATACGCTTATTGAGATTTAGCACATTTTCAGATAAACCAAGCAGTTCGCTGCGTTTGCAAATCGCAGAGGATGAAAGACATCCCAAATCAATTTTGACACAGGCATCAGTTAAACGGCGATCAAATTTTAGTTTTTTTTTTCGCTATGAGGTATACTCTCTACATGTCATGGAAAAATCTGTTTATTATATGAAGAACTCCCGAATGAACCGCAACTTATTTGGATTTTTTAGCTACATTTGAGCTAAATTATAAAAATGTATTTCATCTTTCACCGGTACGCCAAGAACAACTATGTACAGGCGCTCGATATGGCCAAAAAAAGTCTCAGACGAAAACGGGACTGCAAATGGTCAACAGGTGGCCTTCATAACGATACGGGTTCACTACCATATCCGATGCCAGTACCCGTTTGACCTAGTTTTTGGCGCAAATCCAGCAATTTACATCTTTATGAGCCAATTTGATCGCCTCAAGGCTTGAAGCGCATAACCGCCTTTAACCGGTCAAGCGTTAATTAATGGCCGGTCAAACCGATGTACCGGTTTCTTCAGGCAGTTACATGAATGATCGTAAAGAGAATTGTAATGTTCTCCAGATCATTGCCAAGTTATGATTGACCAACTGCACTCAACTGCATTGCAGGATTGCATAATCCAGACTTGACACATTCTCGGCAAGCAAAATGTTCGGAATTCACATCAATTTTTACGTTTTTGAATGTTTGGATTCTCCCTTTAAATTTTACGTTACCTAATCGTTACGGGTATGAAACCCGAGATGTTGGGGAAATCTGTCATTTAGAATCACTTTTTTAATTTATTTATACATATATTTTTTTGTAATGTTAATTTTGTAAGCATTAGGTACAGAAATAAAATTGATTGCTGTAATGCCTACAAATTTTCGGAAAACTTGTTTCTTGGAATTTTGCGTTTAAAAGACCGTATGTCATATTCCAGAGCTTTTCTCAGGTTTGTTAATCGAAGTTAAGTAGCCATGTTAGTAATGTTATGTCACTATTGTTTTGTTTCTAGCCAACGGCAGTCTACGACAATTCAGCGTGCCGCAGGTGGCCTGCTGTCGTTTCCCGCATGGGATCCGGTCTTCCAGAGATGGGGTCGTCATGATGATAATTGATAATTATCAATTATAATTGCTGGTGCGGATTCCTTTCTTTTGGTTCCTTTTGTTTTTATACCTAGCGGTTCAATCTATTCTTCGGATTTCTATCGGCCCATATTTTAGGTGATGATAGCACCGCAGTGTCGGTTGATGCATCCGAACTAGATGAACGATTATACCTCAGTGTTTACGGGCGGTGATTTTGAGCCAATTAAAAATCAACGTAACTCAAGGAGATAGTGAGAGTATGTTCCATCTGCCCGTTGGAACGCAAAACTTCGGCACCATTCCCGCCTCTACCAACCTTCTCACTTCCATATTATTTACATTATTATTATCGATTATTGTTATTGAATTTCATCAAGATCGGATCAGTGGTTCGATACCTAGCGATGAGTCAAAATCTTCTGCCAGAATTTTCGGCCACTTCCTATTGAACTACTGGCCCGATTTCAACGCAGTTGGTCGTGAAAGTTAGGGTTTATGGTACTTGAGGCATATTGTTAGGTGAATCCGATCGAAAATTATCAAGGGGTTCGGACGGCAAAAAAACTGCTTTTGAGGTAATAAGTTTCATGAATTTTTTAGTATGTAACTTTAGTACCTACCTAATTTTTAGTATCTAAAATTTTCTGGTACATTATTTCCAGAAAAAATGTACCTATGTAATCGGTCGAGGAAAATTAGCTTTTTTGAGGTAGCTGGTTTTTACGATGTACCTTTCAAATGTGTATGACATGACTTTTAGTTATGATTGACGTCGGTTGAGAGCAGTGGCCTGTTCGGCTTCACCTGCAGGGGTTTCCACCTGCCCGTGGGGTTCCCGAATGATCAAGATCCAAAAACGTTTGCGGATGGCCTTCTACCCTCTCTCTACAAATTTGAGAGGGACCGAAAAGCGGGATTTTCCTGAATCTCGTGGGATCAGGTTGTTGCGAAACCGGAAAGCGGACGATGACGGACATGTTTTTAATTTGACGGCTTATTACCCCCACCCTGTCAACACTGGGGAATATTGAAATTGGCCGGATGATGGAGGGCTCATCTCTACCAACGTACGTGTTCTACGATCCAAAAAGAACGTCGAATGAAGGAATGAAAACAGATAATTTTGCAAATTGCAAACCGATTTCGAGCCGAAGAATGCCGATTGGTAATAGCAGCTAGATTCCCAGAAAATACACAGCTATGGTTGTAATTTCTGTTTAGCAGACTGAATTTGGGTGATTCAAGCTGCAGCAAAGTCACTTTTAGACGATGGAGAAATATTTATATTCATTTAATTTTAAAAAATTTAGATTCAATACATAAAATAAATAAATAAATAAAAAATATTCAATATTTCAAATAAACACTGCCAATTCCAAATAAAGTGGTACAAAAAATATTTTTAATAAAACTGTGCAAAAAATATTTTTAATTAAATGTGGTAGGTATCAATTATTTATAACATTTATGCAGGTAAGGGAAAAGCACCAATAGCGGACATGACAACAGTAGTGGACACTTGGGTTAAAAATCGATAAAATAAGGGTTTGAGACAACTTGGGGGGTTCTTTTTTTTGTGCCACAACTATTCAAGATTAGGCACAACAAAGAAGAACCCCCCAAGTTGTCTCAAACCCTTATTTTATCGATTTTTAACCCAAGTGTCCACTACTGTTGTCATGTCCGCTATTGGTGCTTTTCCCTTAGGTACCTTTTAATGATACTTACCTAAAATGTGTGATAATTACTATAAAAAGTAGGTAATAAAATTATCCAATTAAAAGGATAAAAATTCATGCATAACAAATTATAAAAATTTATCTAAAAATATATAAATTAGGCATCTATAAAAATTTTTTATTATTTGTATGTTAGATACAATTTACAATTTATTTAGGTAATTTATTTATTTATTTAATAAAATTTATAATAACACATTTTATTCATAAAAATTCACAAAAAAAAACATTAAAAATTCATAAAGACATTCTAAATCAATTCTCGTCAGTCCAGGATATACATCTGCTAAACTAGAGTGTTGAGGTGTACAGAGAGAAAAACAGTTGGGAAATGCTGGCTTCCCAAGTTGAATGATCGGTCCCACGAACGTATAAATTATGAACGCAGAGAAGAAATCAATATATCTGTTACTCAGGTAGGTGGGGGCTACTTTTTCCTGCTGTCATTGTTAAACTGGCGCGTACAATTTAAACTTCTGGACAGGCAACTCGACGAAATTGCCAGTTCTTCATGTTGCAACGTTAACCCATTACCTAAAAGTCTTTTTCAGATTTGTAGCACTTTTACAGTCATGTTGCAGCACGAATTTTCCAGCATTGTCGGTATTCACGAGTGGAATAAATACTGGCCCTGTACGAATTCAGATTTTACAGGTAGGAACCTTTCGCAGGCAAGAGATCGATGCTATAACTAATAGCTATGCAACAAAATTTACCCCGTACAACATTTTTTACTAGCTACGAAATGCCACTTTTTCATTTTATGCTCTTTTCATGATATTATTTTATCTAGATTCACAAAAACTCCCACATCTTCCTTGATTATGTCAGAAAATTCAACTCTGACTATACCGTTACAAAAAGCGTTAAATTTCCAATCACCCCAGAGTATACTCTGATATATTGTGATCTTGTGATCTCTGATCTTGTGATATATCACAAGAATTTTGTGACACAGTTCAATCTGTGGAAAATTATCGGAAAAGTGAATTTGGTCACATCTTGAGAATCTCTCGTTTTTCAACTCTGCGTGCCTAATAACTGTAAAGTTTAGGTCCGGTTCATCAATTTATTTAAAGCTAGATACATCCAAGGACGCTTGCATTAAGCCGGCCCTGAGGATGGGTTCATCAATTCAGTTTATTCATCGAATATCCATTATTCTCCGAATAACAATTTCCGGATGTTTTGACACGGAAATTCATGGTCTACATTTCCAAGAAACTACTTATTCGGAGAATAATGGGTACTCGATGAATAAACTGAACTGATAAACCCACAACAAATAATGAGACTAAAAAAAATTGAGAAAAATTTTATACAACATGGGAGTGGGTACCTACTGTCCCCAGGCAGCCCTAAACAAGAACCGAATTGATTCTGTGACATCAGACAAAAACAATACTAATCATCGTGACTGGGTAAATGTCAGTGAAGCCGACCCTGAAGAGGGGCACCATTCAAGACTAGATAGGATCTTGCATGTTTGAACTTTTCTTTTTAACAACATGCTTGCACGTTTGTATGTTTTTAGGCTGCTCCTTTGAAAAAAACGCGCTTCATTCGGATGAAAATAGTTTGACACGAATCTCAAGTAGGATGTACCATCCTCGTCTTGAGATGACCTGAAAAGTTCCAGTCACGAATGTTGACAGTTCAGCGCCTGAGAAGGGAAGGCTGCGTGATGCAGAATCGTAAACGTATTGAACCCTAGAAGGTCAACTTTTATGCGAGAGGAAGTAAATTAGATTGCTTTTGCGCCTCAAATTTTACTATTGATGATCAAGGCAAAAATCAATACTTTTAGGACGACAGCTACCCTTCATTGCAGAAATTAAAGAAATGTTTCTCTTTCGAGCTTCAACGTCACCACACTTATCATATTGGGAATCAAAAGTCAAACATGTCGACAGGCATTGAAAAATTGGCAGAAGGCTGGTTTCTAAAATAATTTACGTTTATCCAAGGACGCGCTAAATACATATTTTCCAGGCGATTTTATGCCGAAAAATCATAGGCTTCTTTCTTGGACAGGTAATCAATTGATTGGATTATAGATAATAAATTGATTTTGATAATTGATAAAGGGCACTTTTTCTCACATTATTATTCACGTATAACGAGATCGCGATCATGTATAAATTAGGTATCTACGGTTACTATAAACTTTTTTGATCAGACTTTTCAGACTATTCAAGAGCACGAAAAAATTAAGTAGTGGAAAATAAATTAAGTATTTCGATCAAGGTACTGCGAAAAAAATACCTAGTAGGCAGGTGAATGATCTGATATTTAACCTCGCCAGAGATTCCGTCATCTACATCATAAATTTTTATGGCTGTACAATCCCCGATGAACATTTGCAGACGCATTCAAATGATAGCAGTTCAACCAACTTTGTTGACAAATGTTTCAACAAACTGCTCTTGGGATTAGTTCCATCCATTAGTGCTGGCCAATTTCACCGACGACCCAGATTCATTTTGATCTTCAGCAATTTTATAATACGGCACTTCCAAGTCGAATATATAATTTTTCAAACCAAATTTCTGATAATAATTCAAATAATGTCTGAATTCTAATTCAGCACTAATTGGTAAGCGAATTATTTATCAAATAAATAATGCGAGTCACGATTTTTCCTTATATCACAAGTCCCATCAATCTCCCGAATTCATGAATTAATTATGCCCGGCTCCATCAGATTAACGACAGTGTTTCTTTTCAATTTGTTTACAATAAAAATGCGATTGTAAACTTTTTCACAATAAACATTGCATATCAAAAATAACTTTTTCGCTCCAGATAAAAAACTCACCTTTTGTGGACGGGGAGGTCCATCAGTTCTGGCACGCGGCACCAATGCTCCTCGGGGACGAGTGTGACGAAAATTTGCGCGAAATACACAAACGCGACGGAAAATAAAAATGGTATCATCATGAGAAACAACAGTTTTTGGTACAAGCCGAATTCGCCTATGTAGGGCAACAAATCGTCAAAATCCATCGGCTCGACAGCCGATTTGACGTTCGAATTGTCATCTAGCGATTGCTGAATTTTCTTTTTTCCGTCTTCCATCATTTTGGAACTTTATTTAGATCGGTAGTAGGTAAAATAAATAGTTCACGCTCGCTCTTTCGTATTGGCGAATGACGCGGATTCAGGAAAATTAATTATACGATGATAATTAATATTTTTCGTGCGATCGTATTCTTACGAAGCGTTTAGGGGTGAACTCGGCTATGGAAGGCCAGACTTCCACCCTCAGACGTTGTGCGCGGAGAACTGAACCCGCCGTAGTCGCTGGCTCGGGCTTATGTAGTTCCTCCACTTCTTCGACCGCCCGTCTTCATCCAAGTGTCATTCATACTTGTACAGTTTACTGGTAAATTGATAATGTTTCTAGGCGCATACACGACGCCAGTAAATTGATGGCGATGAATGTTCACCAACTAATTAGCAATTAGTTGGTGAATTAGTAATTAGTAATTAGTTGGTGAACATTCATCGCCTAATCGCCATTAGTAATTACCAATAATAGTTGGCTGGCGAACATGTTCTTTTAATCTACCTGCTAGAACACCTTTTTGCAAACTTATCAAAAATGTCTGTTTTTTTTTTTCTTACGGGGTTCTATGCTCAATCATTATAGTGGCTAATGAATTTATATCAAACTAACGGTGATTATACGGCGATTATTATTTTTACCCAAAACCTGGTCCATACGATCTTTGATTATCATTTATCATTAATTAATTAATTTATTTATTTATTTATTTATTCGTTCGTTCGTTCGTTCGTTCGTTCGTTCGTTCGTTCGTTCGTTCGTTTGTTCGTTCGTTCGTTCGTTTGTTCGTTTGTTTGTCATTTATCATTTACAATCAATTATTATAGTGGCTAATGAAGTTATATCAAACTAACGGTGATTCTACGGCGATTATTCTTTTCTCTCAAAACCTGGTCCATATAATCTTTGATTTTTCAAATTGTGATCTGGTATGATTGCAAAAGCTCAAATTCAATCCCTACCCCCACCATAAAAATGTTCATACTCCACGTTCAAAAGGGTGTAGAATCCAAATCTGCAATAAATTAAGTCCCACACTTCTTCCTGGTACCGACATAGCCTTTTGCCAAACCGAACGGCCAATTTTAAGATTCCAAAAAATTGTTAAAACTTCGAAAAAATGGGGTTCTTTCAAAACAATTTTCGATCAGCAAAAAACACCTTGCATAGAATTTTTTAATGCCGAATCGAATGAGACCAACGGCACAGCGATAGCTTTCATCGTTTATAGCGGTTATATGACGGGAGTTATGGCCGTTTCAATAACCAGACTGCGAAGATTTTTTTTATACCTATCGTCATTCAAAAACATTAGGTATATGGTTATATAAACTTGCCTTTTTTCTTCACTGGGTAAGAGTAACTGATCGAAAATGTGCTTGGTGCAATTGAAAATCATTATGAGCCGAGCCCAAAATAGATTGGGCGTTCAAAATACAGTAAAATTTTGAGGAGAAACTTTAGCGGAGCCGAGCAACTTTAACTTGAATAAAAAGGAAGCATTCTCCTCGTGCTCCTTAACGCTAGACAAAATTCGGTCCTGCAGGTCTTAGATACGGGGTAATTTATCCTTTTGGACTCGATACATGGATCACGTAATGACGTTCCTACTTATGCAGAAAGACTCATTTGAAGCTGATTGGATTACGTTGGGATTGATGCCTCATGAATGTACGGCCTCGGAAGATGAAAATCACCCCTCAATTTACGACATATTCGAATGATTTTATTATTTTTTTTAAGAAGGGCGGAAGAATTGTTACGTAACTTAGCTCGAGAAGCTGAGCACTGCCATTTTTTCAGATGACCTTCTTGGCTGGACAGAATATCCCAGACAGGCTGTCAAAATTGACGGGGAAATGAGCACAATCGCATATGAAATTGAAGAACTTGTGTGGAAATTATAACCTTTCAGTTTTTTTCCAGTAAGCAGTTAGGTACCTATCAAGAAGATCAAAACAATCCTATAAGCTTATTCATGACGTTTGAAAAATTCTTCTTTGCTCAGGATATCAAAAACATTTCTCGATTTATAATTCCATAAAATTCAATTATAATATTTAATTATTAAATAGGTACTATCAATGAAGGAATGAGATTTTTACATTGAAATTTGATGCAATTACCACCTTGGTGAAGTTTATCTGAAGCTTCCTTGGATATCGGATAGATAAATTTCGTCAATAAACCGGCCCTAAATGTAACAATCGTATAAGGAATTAATAAAAAATTGATCTCAAAAATTTTGAGATCGACAAAAAAGTTATTGAACCTTTACAATTTTTTATTAATTACTTATACGATTGTACCTAATCGTCGATAAAACGTGACGTCCTTCTAGCAAGGTCAATCATATAATATTATCGGAGGGCGGCTGGATTCAGGACGCTCACACGGCGGCCCGCCGGCAAGAAGTCTGTCTGGAGGTAGAACAAAAAAAAACCGGCCCTTGGTAGTTCCAATTTTTTTAGGCCCCGAAAATGAGCCAATTTGAGCTTTTGTACCCTTAAACTCATGATTTCTCCTTGAAGAATACCTGGGTATTTTTTATTTACTTTTTATTCGAGTCATTTGATGGGTATTATTTTCAGGGGGGAGTTATGAAAAGGACATAAAATTAGCAACACATATACACTACTCCACAAGGCTCTGGTGTAGAAGCAAAAAAGCCCTTGAAACGTAAACCAACAAATTTTTAGGGGGTGTAAAAAAAATTTCCCCGACCGGTTACAAAGGTTCATTTCTTAAGAAAAATGAACCAAAATTCGTATTTTATTCGTATTTTTCGGCCAAGTTCTGAAAATTGGTCCACCAAACTGAATGCGGGGGTGAAAAACTTGCATTTTGAACAGTGTTAACAGTCAAGTGTTAACAGTCGTTTCCCAATAAAACCGATAGTTAGCTGTACTTTTCTTCCCTAAAGTTTGACCCAGGGACGGAAAATATTTTCTTCCTCTAATTGAATCCATTTCGCCATAAAGCTTTTCAATTAACGAAGCTCTGGCGCATTTGGAGCGGCTCTATTGTGCGAAGCCTCCCACCTGAACTGAAAGCTCTTATCAGCACGTCTACACGCGACTTTCCGAAGCTGTCGATTTATTTGGCATCGTTTACCGTTATGGTGGCAATGTTTGGTAATTTTTGTAATTTCTACGAATAATTTCTCAAGTCTCAACTTCTGCAGACTATTGAACAGCAGACATCTGGGGAAATTATTTTTGACAAAATAAACATTTTCGTACTCACCTCAGAAATCCGAATGATTCAGTAGGGAAACAGGAAAAAAGGGTACCGAAAAGTCCTAAATTGATAGGTACTTTTATACAGACAGCACAGTCGGACAAATAAAAAAGTTAAATAGGCATTTAATTACATAATTGTGAATAGGTAACAATTCGATTAGTGGCACTTGATGTGTACGTTTTAGAAGCGTCGATTTTCAAAATGATAATTTACAATAAGTCGATAGTAAATCCGAATGTAGAAGATGTCTGGTTGAGTGATTCTCGGAATAGCTGAGCATGCTGCCAAGCGATGCTCGAGCTTCCAGGCGGAGATGACAGCTCCACCTTGACGATAAGCGAAGAACAAGGCACCAAGATTTTTGTCGAAAATTCATCGCCGTTATTTATACGGGCTTCGACAGTGTTCTCGTCACTTCTGATCTCCCAGCATACTTGACTTCCATCTTTTACGAACGCGCCGGAATTCACGGCGATCCTGTTGATTTTAAGCGGTCGAGCGTCGAACCTCCACTCGATCGATCCAGGCTTAGAGGCCGTTTTTCTAGCTAGATAAACCATTTTCCAGTCGGCTTCTTCCTTTCTGACGATGTTCTCATATTTGAAAGTCAATTTCTGCCAGGTCCTATGCTCGACGCGCGTGCCCAGGCAGCTGAGCGTGTACATGTTTCCAGCTGCTGAAAAAGCAACTTGTGCCCGGACAGGACGCCCTGCTGTGCTGGAAACGTCCGCATCTTCCAAAAGCCGAATGGTAACTTGTTCTTTGCTAGATTGGTTCCGTCCATCCTCGCCTCTGCTCTTGATCCACTGCTGATCGCCGGACGTTCGCCCGCAAAACTCGTCATCGTCACAGGCCACAGGTTCCACCAGCAGTTCAACCAGTTCAGCGAGCACAGAATGCATGACGTTCTGTCGAACCTCAGGAGCTAATCGGGCGAGGAGGGAGTTCCTAGTGGCAACAAGAAGGTCAACCAGCGATTTCTCGCTACGAGGATCTCTCCGATTCCTCAGAGACGCATGATCAGCGGAATACCTCCAGGACACGTCCTGGACATCGTCGACGCCGACTCCAATGACGTAGCTCAACTCCTTGCCCCAGCCTTTCTCGTACAGGAGGGGCTGGTCCACGGCTGCTTCGCAAGAATCCACGTGCAACCATCGGTCGTTCGTGCGCGAGTACACTTCGGTCCAGACGTGGTCGGTAACATCGACGACGTACCTGGCCCGGTAACCGAGAGCTCGACACATCAGGGTGAAGACTTGAGCCCATTCTGAGCAACGTCCACACCGCGAATCCAGAAGAATCGAAGCGTCCGTATGGCGAGGGAATTTAGTGAAATTTCCACAATTCGTGCATTGGTGGTTTTCAACATCGATAACGTAAGGTGGCTTATTCGTGCGAGGAAGGAGACTTTTATCGACTGGCCACGACTGAGCGTTCCGACTGGCGAATCGCGTTTTGCCGCCACACGTCTCACAGTCTGGAGAGTTGACCCAACTGAAGAAATCCGATTTGAACCAGGAAGCCAACGCTTGGAGATAGCAGAGCTCGCAATCGTCCGCACTGCCTCCTCGATTCCGGCGCTCGTGTTCCGTACATGACGTGGCCTTCTCGCGGAGTTTGTCTTCTGGGATCAAGGACAGGGCGATGCATTGCAGCTGCGGATATTCGTACTGGAATACTTTTTCCAAGGAACTGTCAATCAGATGTTGGGGGTTGCCCATTTTCACTCGACGACTATCCATTGCCGTAGATCAGAAATGCGCTGTAGGGAGAAAAGGACTCACCAACTTGTCGGTTGCGCGACGCCTCGTTCAATGCGCATTAAGGTGACCGAAATGAAATTAATTTCATCCGCGCCTTCGAAATTTCAAGTTTGAAATGTACCGCAACCACGCCTCTTTTTTCTCGCTCAATTTGCCATTTAAATAAATACTACGCTGAACTTGGTCTTGAGGAAGAGTGAAATGAAACTGATAACTGATTAGTACCAACAATTATTATCAGTTATTATCACCTAACTTGCTATTGTTGTAATGAGTTAGTGCAATAATTCAAAAATATGAAAAGGAGAAGAATATGACGCAGTCTTATCACCTTATCAAGTTTGACGTCATCTTGCGCTTGCGATGTTTACTTTTACGTTGTTTTCTTTTTAGCAGTAGAAAAGTATTATTGTAAAGTAACTAAATACCTAGATTTTGTAAAAAAATAAATAAAAAATTTAAATTTTACTCGTGTAGTATTTTTTGAACAATTTTTAACGGCTCAGGTGGAAGGAACGATGTTTGATATTATGATGTGAGTGTTTATTACGAGTATTTTATTCCAGACTTTTTTTTTTTTTTTTTTAAATTCAATAACGGTTTATTTAAAAATGGTTGTGTGGATAGTGGGATAGTGTCATCATAGATTTATTTTATTCCAGACTGTTGTATCCTTCCATTGCCTTAAATTTACGTCGAGGGACGTGTTGGTAATCTTTTTTCATACGTTAGAACGTATTTTGAACAGATCGATAAGGAGTGTTACCCATTCAAATAATTTCAAGAAACCTTAGTGGAGTTCTTAGTTGTACAATTTGCAAAAGCTCCCAGTTGGATTTGTTCAAAATTCTTTGCACAAAATATCACTTTTTCTAGGCTTTTCAACAGTGGGCTAGGCATATTAGTGAATTAACAAACCTGAATACCAAATACAATGGTCTGTAACACCGTCCTCTATCCTCTCAAAGTTTGAACATTTTGGCAAAGAAAAGTTTCGTGGGTTTTTATGAGTTCACTAAGTTTTTTTTCTTTTGAGAATACTTAATTACAATTTCACATTCCAGGGGCATGGCCACGAATGCGGAGTAGATACGAAAATTTATCCCAATGAATTTCAATCCCGACTGCTCCAATGCTTCGTCCATGTCTTCGCTTATTGAAAAACAAGTAAGTTCTATACTTTCGCGTTTATAGTGTAGAAGTGTCCCATAATGTACAGATCGATGAATTCTTCTCGAGATTTCTGTATTCAATTTTAAAATCAAATGAATTCTCTCGCACATTAAGTACAGGGTAAAAATACGGACAAATGATAAGGACATTAAAAGTCAAAATACGTTCTTCCACGTAAAAAACACGGTCATTCAAAACCCTTAAAAATGAAACTAAATTAATTCGGAAAATTCTCGAATTCGACATTGAAATGCTATAGGCACTTCATCATACCTACTACCTGAGCGATCAGCCGTACAAGTACCTAGGTACTTAAGTAATCCACTAATACTCGACCATTTCACTCTTTTGCAGGAAGAAAAACGCGTGGAAAATCGTCGCTACATTTTTAGTACTACTGGTCGTGTATTTAGAAGCTGCCGTCTATTTCCTGAATAGAAGCTTATGGCCGTCGCTGACTTGCGCCGTTGAACCTACCAATTACCATAGAGTACTCCTAGTTGCCGATCCGCAGCTCTTGGGCGAAGAAACCGAAACATGGATTGCCAGATGGGATTGCGACCGGTAAAAGATTAGCCATTAGTTTAAAAACCTGGTTAAAAAATTGGTTTGAAAAATGAAAATTAATCCAGGTCCAGATGATCAGTGATTTATGCGTGTAAGACTTTTTTGTCCTCTCTTCCATTCAGCAGTATCAATTTTAAAATTGCAGATTCCTGTCGAAAACGTTCAAATTGGCACTGGAGTACGTCGAGCCCTCCATGGTGATATTTTTGGGGGACCTTTTCGACGAAGGCAGCACCGCGACCGACGACGAGTACGAACGATACCATCAGCGATTCAAGCGAATTTTCCGCACAGCAGATCGTTTTTTTGCTTCAAAGGTCAATAACAAATTCGCATTATTAATGTCAGAGCATAGTTCACCACATTTACCCATATTCAACCCCTCGCCTTTCCTCACACATAATCATGCAATTGCGATAACCAGTTACTGGTTCAAATGTGTTTCCTAAAAATACACTGAACCAATAATTCATTATGACCTTTTGAATCTGTCAAAAAATTCACAATTCGACCAAGAGACCACGTGATACCTGCATCGTTCATGGTCGACGTCACAGTCGCCCCAAAATTCACTTTTTTTTTATCTCGTCTTTTTGCAGACAATCTACATCCCGGGAGACAATGATATTGGAGGCGAGAACGAGGACATTACCCCTCAGAAGCTCAACCATTTTGACAAATATTTTGGACTCAAGCCTGACGTAGTGTCTTTTCATAATGTTAGTTTCGTGAAGGTAAGTGAAAAGAGCCGAAATGCGTTTATTTTTTCAAATTAGAAGGAAAGAAATCTGACATTAGGTCCTACTGTTTTTTCTTATTTTTTATCAACACTGCTTCGAAGTTAGAAAAAATTGTTTAACCTTAAATAAAACCGACTTCGAAATATTGCTGTCAAAATAATTTTTTCACCATCTGTAATTCTATTTTTCATTTTTTTTCATACGGCTTTTTAGAGTCAGTTTAATCTGTTGTTACTTACATCTTATGTCCTTCTTATCTGTTACAGATAAATTATATGCTGAAATCCGCTCCACACCCTCCCTCAGGATCGGATAAAGTATTAACGATCTTGCTTAGCCATATGCCCCTGCTTGGTGCTTCTAGTTTTTTTACTGAAAAAGTAAGCATTCGAAATTCTTATGAAACAAGCGGAATAGGTTAATTTGTATGTTACAGGGGTTTATCGGTAGCCATTTTGCGTTTCAACAAGATTTTTTTATTATGACTTTGTGCAGTTTTTTATGCTACATTTTGAAAATTGATGGTCAAAATCTATTCAGTTAGTGCATAATTCGAGGAAAACCTAAGATTCAGGTTGAGTGTCTCGTATTGCGCCGAATCTACTGAACCTATTTGTATCATTGATTATCTTTTGGCCAATACCCCCTATTCCTATAGGTATTACTGATTTCAAAAATTGGGCACTACGATGTATAATAATTTGAAAAAATTTTTTTATCCAATTTTAAAGATAATTTCCATGTTTTTGATCTCAAATATAGAAATAACTCGCTTGATTCTCAAATCCCCCTATATTTCGATTCTCATTATGAATTTTGTAAAATAAATTTTTGTTTTTTCCCCTCAGGTGATTCGAGATATGAAACCTAGCTTGATCATCAGTGCTCATGACCACAAGGCCGTCCATTTTGTAGGTGATTTAGAAACTGGCGAGCGGACGTTGATCGAATCGATGTCGACGGACGAAAGAAGTTTGAGCGACTCAAAATGGAGGTTCCAGTCGAGCAAAAAGCACACGAATGAAATTCTAGTGCCCACCTGTTCGTATCGGATGGGCGTCAAGGAAACTGGCTACGGAGTCTTGCTCATAGGTAAATAGAATGTATTTAAAATTTTAAAAATGTATCAGTAAATCAGTTTCGCTAGAATTTCGATTTCTTCTTTTTTCACTTTTTTGCCAATTTGAAGGGGTTTTAACAACCGATTTTGAATTTTTTGAACTCTTTGAATTCCTTGATGGTGTATTAACCTTTTTCACCCCCGCTAGTCAAAATTGGCTGGAATTTAGTTATCAAAAATTGCTGAAGACTAATTTTCAACTTTCAAAAATGTATTTTTCGGATTTTTCAAAAAAAATTCTGGTTTTTAAAGACAATGGACGCGGATTCCGAGAAAATTAAAGTATCCATGTCACCAATGTATTTATATGTCACTAGTGCCTATGTCACTGTATCTTTTCAGATTCTAAAGGTGACAACGTATGCTACAGCGTCCTCTGGCTGCCAGATCGGCTGTATCATTTGAAAATTTATTTCTACGTATTTTTACCCGTTACCGCCTTGTACCTGATCATGTACTTTTTTGGACGTAATTCCCTCGTGCGCTCTCAATGAACCATCAGGGTACCTTCCTTTTTTATAAAATTGTAGACTACCAATAGAAATTATTTGTACTCTGCTTTTGCAATATTCTGCCGCGGTTGAGAGTAAGATGACTGCGATACAAGTGTTTACAAATAGGTTGAAGTTTAGGCCGAGGGGCTTTGATACACTCAAGAGCAACAAGCTATAAAAATATTTGGAAGCGTATGCTGCAGGTCATCTGGCTCTCAACCGTTTCTCAATATCGATACCAGGGGTTAGCCAGGACGCCATTTTGAAAAATCGTTCTACAAAAGCATTGATTTCTCATTTAAATTTTGTCTAACTTACAAATTGCTTAGAACGATGTTAAAACTATCGAAAATGGCAATTGTCGATTGTTTTGACACGAGTGAAGCACATCAAGCATAAATCTGATATCATCCTCTGGCAGTATTCGAACCTGGAACCTCCTGCATGGTTTTAACAGAAGGTGCCCGGTTCGAGGTCTGCCGGAGGTGGAGTTTTTCCATTTACCACTTAATCTACTTTAAAGTTGTCAGGAATAGGAGGAAAAATAGCCGAGGAAAGGAATTAAGCTTCTAATGTTGTGTCTGGAACTTTTTTTGATTTTTCATAATGTCTGTGTCCGGATAACCCTGGCTTGATTTCAGCCAGTCTTTTCAATATCTCGATGTGAATATTCCAATTTGAAGATTATTCTATTTCTCTCTACGTTCGACGTATTCTAATTCGGGAATGGGATTAGAAGGCCTCTGGGAGGGGAAATAGCAGTTTTGTAAATTCATTCCGTAGGACAGAATTTCATTGACCATCTGACTATTTACCTTGGATTTTGTTTCATCAATTTTCTCAGGGTTAATGTTAGAAGAAAACCAACATCCGTCTAGATTTAAAGCCTAGAATCGCTTATTGACTGGACAACAACCCCACCCACCACCCAATGAAATTTCTGGATCGGCTGCTGAAAATTTTCATAAATTATTAGGTAAAATAATTTTTAAAAAATTTGTATTGCCAAGACTCACACAGAGCTCTTGCAGAGGCATCGAAAGCCCCTATCACATGAAAGACAGTGCAACGACTCGGATGCCAATTAATATCAATTTACCAAAAATACTGCAGTTCCTTGCCCATGGGAATGTAACCTTTGAATTTGATTTGGAAATCTTTCAATTGGATTTCAGGGCTGTCGTACGAGTCGTGACGCTGTCATTGTGTGACATCGGCTCAATCCCTTCCTCAAAAATACGCCTTGTTGATGTTTGCAAATTTTTCCCTATAACAAGATGAGCCTTTTGAGAATTTTCGACGCAATAAAACTCCTGAATAATTGACTTTTTTCATTTTGCTGTCGTCCGCTCCAAAGAGGGGAATGACTACTTCACACCTAATTTGATGACGTCATTAGTCGCCATTTTGCCAACGCTAACAGTAAGGATAGGAAATCTTGTACGTTGTTCGACGTAAACGAGTTTTATACGCATTTTTATCGATATTTTTTTGCCGATTGGATTTTCCGGATACAAATTAGTCTAAAAAAGTCATTAGCCCTTTTCAGATGTTTTTTCCAAACAATGAAAATCACAGGAAAAACGAATTCAAAAATCACTTTACACGATCAAAATCACTTGACACGACACAAAATCGCTCAATTTAACGAATTCCCGCCCATTCTATATGAATCTGTGAAAAAGTTAAAAATGAAGCTAAATTTATGATATGTTATCAAAATTCACTAGTTTCATATCTCACTGAGCTCCGTTTGCTCTACAGATTATATTATCTTGGGTTACCAGTGCCAACTGAATCGCAGTGATGTCAGGACTCAACAGGCCAGAAAAATGGTCAACGATAAATGAAAATATTGTATTAAACAAAACAAGGCTGCAACACAATATTGAAAATCACTAGATTGAAGATGTTAACTCGAAGATAACAACTTTCCACGATTGGTATTTTAGAAATGTACACTGTACTGTTTTAAACTTTTGATTTTACGCTTGAATACTTGCTCGAAAATTGACCAAGTTTCTCAGCTCAAATTCCCAAACGCTTCCCAGCGATTGGCCTGTACATTGTACAGGCCAATCGCTGGGAAGCGTTTGGGAATTTGAGCTGAGAAACTTGGTCAATTTTCGAGCAAGTATTCAAGCGTAAAATCAAAAGTTTAAAAGATGAACAAAATACATGAATGAAGTTTAATATTGTTAAAAAATAGTCAATTCGGAATGAAACACGGAATAACAGGAACGTAGAAACGGATAACGTTTCCTTTCATTAGATTAAACGTGGGTAGAAAAACGGAGGAATCAACGAGAAGCTCCACCCCCTGTAGTTCGACTGACAGCCGACATGCCGTCCACGAAATTCGTCCGGAAGAGGACGTTAGCATTGTTGAACATACCATCCTTCAAGGAGACCACGATGAACTGGAAGCGAAGAGGAATTCAAATGAAATTGACATTTTGCCGTTTCCAATGAATTGCTGTGAGGGAGAGAGAGGTTGCAAGACTGTCTTAAATTAAGATAACCTACATAACCTCTTAAGTTGAGGTTTTGGGAAAATGATGTTTTGATATCGGTAAAACAACTCCTTGCGCATCTCCTCGAATCAAGAAAATGGACTCAGGATGCTTTTTTTGGCGCTCTTTCACTATCCAAAAGCTGGTCGTGGGGTTGGGACAATTCGTTAATTGAGGGGTTTATTTCCAAAAGGTACTGTATCCAGTTTTGAAAATTTTTGGGAAATTGAGGAAAACTGTGACCGCTCGCAAAACAGTCCAAAAATTTGGATTTTTTAAATAAATTTTACATAATTTCAGAGCAAATCGTTTAGCTGTGAGCTTTTTTTACAAACAAAGAGGTTTAATTTCTAAAGAATTTTGAAATTCAGGATATAGTATCAGATACTATTGAATTCTATTCTATTACCAGATTACTATTATCAGATCTATTCTATCTCTATTACTATTATCAAATCTATTCTATTATCAGATTACTATTGAATAGATTCTATTGAATTGAAAAGTGGTTTTTAGGTACCTAGTACAGGAACAGATATAGGTAGTACCTTTTGAAGTGAAAACGAAACTTCTTTGCTCATTTTCAAAGGGATATAATACTTTTTGCTCCAAAACGACTTCATTTTCCAAAAAACTCGGGCCCAAAAGCCCCTACGCAAGCCTTATCTCAATTTTGAAAAAAAATGGTTTTTACCTTTGGTTAATACCTTTTGGCAATAAACCCCTCAATTTAATTGGTCAAGGTTGAAACCATCAAATTTTATTGGCGTTTCTATGCCATTTGCACAGCCAGTAATGGGACATTTTTTCACCTTCTCTAAAATTTTGGATTTTGAACGTACCGTCCCAGTCCAGGCAGAAGGGCGTAGGTATGTGGAAAATGCAGTTTTTGGGAAATCGCGTTTTTTTTGTAGCGAGATGAAACATTTCTAAATGTAGTTTTTGTTGTTCTACTTTCCTAGTTTTCAAAAAGACACAAACCTGTGGCTTCTGGGTAAGGCAGAACCCCAAAAACGGCCACATTTGCCTTTCTGGCGGTTTGAGATCTACATTCGCCCCATACTCTCCCTCTTTCTCCCCAAATAACTCCTCTCTGGTTGGTCAGATCGTCCCGCTCTCTTCGAATTCGAATTTCCCGCAAAAAAACCTTCAAGATTCAAACATAATCCGAAAATCGATTTGTCCACATTCGCCCTTCTGCAGGGAGTGGGACGATATGAGGTTTTGCAGGTTCACTGTTGTAAGGACCTTATGCTCGGAGCATCATAGGTCATAGGTCAGAGTATAGCCCGCATCACACGTCAGACCGTTGCCCTCCCCATCCCACAGACCCCATTTTCCGATTGGCCTGAAGTGACACCTCATCTGGTACACGTTACCGAAAAAACACTTACCTGTGACTGTTTGAAATGAGCCTTGAGCATTTGGCCGATGTTTTGCGTATGCGAAGGATCGAGAGCCGCGTCCACTTCGTCGAGAATATACAAAGGTGCCGGTTTGAACAAAAGCATGGCCAGAATCAAGGACAGGGCGACCAGTGACCTTTGTCCTCCACTCAGCTCGTCCAAACTGTCTTTCCAAAGGCCGCCGAATCCGACTTTTACCTAATAAAACAATTCAAATTGTAAAGTTTGATAAAACGAAGATAAACAACATCTTAGTAGCCTAAGTCTATTTTGGGGATTGGCACACCGTTTGCTCTTTTGAGGGGCGAGGTGTTACTTCGAAGTTGCGGTGGGACCGGGTAACCGGAGCTCTTTTATTCGGAATTGGGACCGGTTCCCAAGAAGTAAGAAAGCAAATCGCCGTTCCAGGCGTTGGCTTTTCGCCCGTTAACCGAAGTTGTCTCGGACGTGCCCTGCCGCCCTCATGCAGAGGATTGAAACAAATTCACCCATGAGGGGTATAAGAGAGCTCCCGGTCCCACTCCAATTCTGGAGGCACTAGTGCCTCATAAATCGAAAACCCCTCAAGTTGGCATAAAATATTGTTTCCACTGCGTAATACCAATAAAACGCGAAAAATCTGGCCAATAACTCAAATATTAGTCATATTTACGCAAATTCTTCAAGCGACATTGAATCGAGCGAATTAAGTCAATACTAAGAAAACCCGAAGTCGAACCCACAATTTTTTTGAAATTTTTCCCAGGCTCTTAGGGTTTTTTGCATTTTTTTCAGGCCTGGAGTGTCGCAGAAAATCGCCAATTTTTCCTGTTACAAACCTATCCAAAAGCTACTCAAAATGTTTCTTTCAATTTTACAATTCTTCGCGAAGCGTCCAATAGATTTTGAACTGTCAAAAATTAGTCTTCACACCAGTTTTTGATTACTAAAACCCAACCAATTTTGACATACAGGGGGTGAAAAAGGTCCAAAAACCTTCAAGGAATCCAAAGAGCTCAAGAAATTCAAAATCGGTTCAGGAGAACCCCCTAAAATAGGCAAAAACGTGAAAAAGATAAACTCCAGCCAAACTAACTAAAGATTTTTTTTCTAAATTTTCTGGAAAAAACACCCTACAGTGGGAAACCCAGGAAAGATACTCAACAAATACTGAACCCACGTTACCTCCTTCAAAATTGACTTCTTGGGTTTTTACAAAACCCAAACTTATGCCAAAAAATTCTAAACCTATGGCATCACCTTCTAAATTGACTTTTTGGGTTTTTACAAAAACGCACCTAACTTATTGGACTAGCTTAGTCCAAATCAATCAAATTGGTACTCCTGTCCACAAGCTTTGGTCAAAACTTTCGAGTTCCTCGACAACTAAGCGCAAAACAAAATACAACCATAAAAAAAACTTGTAAGTACCTCCAGACCGTCCATGAAGCTTTTGCCATCGACGGGTTTCAGTTTCGCTTGAGCAGTTGGCAGCAGTGAGCTGAATATCGAATTGAAATCCTGGTTAACCTTTTCCCAAGCTTTGCGGATCACTTCTTCCTTCTTCACGTCAAGTTCGTCGATGACTGAGAGAATCTTCGAACGGTCTTCTTCGATTATCGTTTTTTTGTTCATTACCTCACGGAACTGCACAAATCAAAGGATTGCGATGATTTTATTTGATAGTACAATAAACTGGAGTGACCTGCTGGATGACGTACATGAAAGTAAATGGGGATAGACAATTTTCGTTCATTATTTCCAGAAATCAAGTACCTATGTAATCGGTCAGGAATTTTTTTTTACAACAACCCCTCAAACTTTCACCTTTTACCCTTCGAGAGGTCTAGAACACAAATCTGCAATTTAAAAAAGACGACGCCGTTAGCCGTGTGCTAAACGTATGAAAACAATGGTCCGATTTCAAAAAAAAAGAAAAAAGAGCATGTTGAAATTTCTTTTGATGTGCACCTCGGGTAAGGAAACCCACTCAATTCACTCCAAGGTATCAAAAAAAAAAAGATAAAATCCCTAAAAAGTCATAACCTCAAAAACAGTTTTCCGAAGTGGGTTCAGAATTTTTTGAGTATTTTTCCTGGATTTCAGAAACGATTTTGAATTTTTTGAGCCCGTTGGATTCCTGGAAGGTTTCTTCACTTATTTCATCCCTCGAAAGTCGAAATTGTTTGATTTTAGTGGTCAAAAACTGGTATGAAGACTACTTTAAAAAAGTATTTATCTGGCAATTGAACAAAGAGCCTATGAAAATTTACGAAAAAATTAAGGATTAGATTTTGGGTTAGTTTGGCACAAATCTTCAAGTATTGACTAAAAAACACGAAATTCAGCGTTTTATCTAGAATTAGGTCAACATGAATTTGAGGGGTAGCGATACGGCCAAAACAGCGTTCTCTCACACTTTTCTTGGTTTTTCGGCCAAAATATGGGTTTTAGGCAAAAACTCAATTGAGAAGAAATTGTCGGGCGTTCAATTTTCTATCAGATGCATTCCCGGGTTAACCCTTTTAATGGACTTTTCACACGAGTGAGTCCGGGTGAGTCATTACGGGGTTGCAAGGCGGGTTGGGTAGAACTGATCAAATTTACGATCGCGTTATTTCAATGAAGATTGCATTATGAGCCGACTCCACAATGCAATTTTGCCGCGATTTTCAATTTATATACAAATTTTGACTCCTGTACAACAATATACCCACTTATATTATCTAATCTTCATTTTCTGGTTGTTAGGATCGATGGGTATTCCTCAGGTGCACCCTGCAGCTCTTTCTACAGAATCATTCTACAGAATACAACAAGAGCTGACTCCGTAATGCAATTTTCCTTTTGAACGTCATTGAATGTTGTACAAAATTGTTGTTGTAAAACATCGTAATTGTTGCAGAAAAAAAAAGGTTTTTACTCACCTGTTCTTCTTGGTTGCCAAGTTGTTCCATCGCTTTCGGGTTGACGTGACGGCCGATCGTTTCTTTCGACGCGTTCAATTGCTCGATTTTCTTGCCCGCAATTTTCGGGTCGTTGACGGAAAAATCGTAAATGCCGCCCGGCTCCCCGAAGTACTGCCTCTCCTGCTCGATCCATCTGTACTCCTTCTTCATTTTCTTCAACTGAAACACCAAGAAGTCAGCTGCAGAATGAAGAAAATGTAAGAAAAGTTCACCAATGAAACGATAATTACACTGCTCTACATTGAAATTGTGTCTGATTCAAAAACGGCCTGCTTCCATGTATTTTGGTGTGAGGAACTCGAAATCACTGATGGAAACCCTCGGTTAGCTCTAGTTTCTGAGATATGAAAAAATACGATACGAAAAGGGGGAAATTTTTGATTTACGGGCTGGCAACACTAATTTTTGCTTGCGAACCGCGAAATTTCGTACTGCGACTCACTGCGAAACTGGTCTTTGATGAACATGACTATTTTACTATCCTCATATGCCTTAATTTGCTTTCAGATGTTGGATTTTTGCTCGTGGCATTCTATCATCGTTCTATTAGATATACCTAACGTATTTATTTCGTTGTTAAGCCAAGCAAAGAAGAAACGTTCCAAATGAATTTCAGTAACATTCAAACGTAATTAAATGAGTTGAGATAGGATTCTGTTGAGTAAAAAAAAATATGGTGCAAAAAAGTGTACATTTCACCGCCGATGACGTAGTTTCCTGAAATTTCATGGTACTTGATGTATTTCCAAAACTATTCCGAGCTAATATTGTGCCTGATGGAAAATTCGGTAAATTATTTTCATCAAAGTTACACGCCAAAATTTATTTTGTAGAGCAGCATTATCGTTTACGTACCTCGTGCGTTGCACCTTCGATCTGTTTTTTGTAGTCTTCGATTTTGTTGGTCAGCGATTTCAATTTCATCTCGTCCTCTCCGATTTTGGCGACGGTTTTGTCCTTTTCCGCCACCATTTTCTTGATTTCCGTATCTTTCTGGCCGATTTCGTTCTTGAGAGCCTTGACGACGGAGGCTTTCTCCTGGTGGGTCTCCTACGAGCAGAACGAAGAAGTGAATTATCATCGGGATATTGGAATTTAATCGATTCCTGGTTTTTCCCCAGAAGATTTCTATGCACAAGCGAGCAAAACTGATAATTTTTTGCTTTGTATTCGCACGCTCTGCTCGGGCGCCATCAAAAATTGCCTTATCGAGTTGTAGATTCGAAAAAATCGATTTCCATCGATTGTAGACTCACCTGAACAATTTTCAATTCTTCCGCCTGTTTTTCGATGGATTCTTTCAGCTGTGCGATGGTTTCCAACGATTGCTGAAGTTCATCTTTACTCCGCTGACTTGACTGTTCCAGAGCCGTGATTTCCGTCTGTAGGATACTCAAGGTTTCCTGGAAACGAAGTTTTCACATGTGAAAATATCCGACCGAATCCAGACAATGAATCGGTCAAAAAACGAAATTGAGGTCAATTAACGATTAGAAGACTGTCAGGTTTTTTATGATTGGAAAAACACTGTTCTTAAAATTTGACCGAGTCCCCACATTTTCAACCGATGGATTTAACCCTGTAGAAAAACGTCAAAAATTCAAGAAAATTTTGAATTTTTCCAAACACCATAAAAAGCTTTGAAATGAATGTGACCATACGCTTCTCGAAGCTAATTTCTAATTCACGATATCGAAAGTTCTCCCTCACTTTTTCGTATTTCTCTCTTTTCAGCCGGTTTTCCGCCTCCTTCTTCTTCGCTTTGGACCTGGCCGCCTGAGCGTCAGCCAACGCTTTCTCATTGGTCGCTTTCAGGTTCTTGATTTGGTTTTCCAGGTCTTTCGATTTGACCGAATACTCGTTGACTTCTCGATCGTGCTGATGGTAGCGCTCTTCGTACGATTCTGGAAACAGATGATCGTATCAGGCCATTTGCTGATAAGAGACGCCGATGCGATTTAGGTTAGAGAAATACTCACGCAAATTCGCTTCAAGCTCGTCGATCTCTCGCTGCAATGAACAATGAGACGATCCTTGCAATTTGTCTTTGACACGCTGCACTTCTCTCGAGCACATTTCGTACTTTACCATAGTGCTTTCGTAACTGGAATACGATCGAAAGAAAAATTTTAACAAAAAATGAAACCGACTCCAAAAAATGCTGCAAAGTAGATTAGTGACAGTTTTCTGGGTGTCAAATCAATTTAAAAAAGTTGAAAATAAAAAAAAGTTGTAATAATAGAAGTAAGTACCTACATCATATTATAGGTAGGTACATATTATAGGTAGGAAGTAGGTACATCATATTATAGACATCGAAATTTGTGTACAAATGAAAAAATTTCATCGGTATCACGCAATCAAAAATTTTATTAATACGCCCCCCGTATTGACATTCTGTGTTTTTTGATCGATACCTAAAAATTCATGCCAAAAAACCCGAAGTCAAATCCATCATTTGTTTGAAATTCCTCTCAGGCTCAGGTTTTTTTAAGAGAATCCGGGTTTTTTGTATTTTTCTCGATCCTAGAGTGTTGTAGAAAATTGCCAATTTTTGGTAATTTTTTTGTGGTACTTGTAAACTACCCAAAAGTACTTTTATTCCAAATTTTAGACTTTTTTAAGGGTAAAACAATTAATTCTTTGAAATCTCAAAAATTAGTCTTCAAATCAGTTTTCGACCCTAAAATGAGAAGTTTGAGAGGATGATGTAAAGAAAATTTCCCTGTCCGATTACACAGGTACATTATTTTTGGAAAAGTTCTTACCAAAACTGTTAACTATTGCTATAAACATGTCATGTTTTTACCAAAATTGTTAGTGCTATAAATATGCCATGTTTTTACCAAAATTGTTTTTGCCAAAAGCTTGAAAAGCTAAAGAGCAGAAGAAATGCAAATAAAAAAAGATTTTGACATCCATTTTTGGATTGATAAAGAAACCAGATCTATCGTAGGGCCCTTTCTACTGAATAGGTCAGTACCAAGGACATTGCTCACTTGAACATTAACTTCGAAGTTGGAGCCTTCATTGGTTTTTGTGTATAAGGTGTAACTCCAAAGTTGGATGTTTAGGTGAGGAGTTGTCCTTGGTACTGAGCTATTCAGTAGAAAGGGAGCACATGCCATTGGTGTTCAGACCATTCCCGAAAAATGGCAAAAAATACCTGGCAGCGATACCGGCGATTCCGTCAAGCTTCTGCCTCAAGGCCCGAAGTTCAGCTTTCAGATTGTTCACTTGTTCTTCACCTTTGACGATGCTGACGAGCGCAGTCAATATCGGCGTAGATTTGTCAACAGCGCCTGAAAGCCAGCGGATTTAAGATTGGATTTTTATTGCATTCAAAAATGTCAAAATATGTAACATAATAATATTATGTTACATATTTGACATTTTGTTACATATTTGACATTTTTAAATACATAAAAATCCGATCCCTAATTATTAAGTGTGATTATTGGGTATAAGAAACCCCAAACTTGGGTATAAGATAATTGTGATATTATGTTCCTCAAGCCTCAAGATCACATCTCAATCACACCAAATAGGCGATCAAATTTTTGCAATTTGCAAAATTATCATTTTCAGCCAAAAAAAAAATATTTTTATTGCATCGAGAAAGTTTCGACTATTAAATCTTTCGGGCCAGCCTTGACCGCCCCATCGAGTCAATTGGCCGCTGAGCCGTTTGCTGGGGTATCTTGAGGCAACAGGTAATGCATAAAACTCTTTTTTGTGCAAATTTATAAATAAAACCCGCCCAAACTGGGAGATAATTGAGTAGCTGGAAAAAAGCCTACATCAGGACTAGAAAAAGGGCAGATCGATGAACACAGACAGAAATAAGAAGATACAGGCCAAGTTCAGAGTCCGTTTTACCTCCAGATATGACGCCCTGAGGATTGAAAACGTTGCCCTCCAGGTCGATGGCTTTGGTCCTGATTTCCGGGTGGAAGGCGATTTTTTTGGCGGCTTCGGTCGTCATGCAGACGAAAGTCTGGCCGAAACACCATCTCATGACAGCTTCGTATTCGGGATCGTAATCGACTAGCGCCTGCGCCAAGAAAACGTTGCCGCGGCCGGCCTGGAATTTTGAAAAGAAATAATTCAAAAATACAATCTTCAAATCAGTGGCGCAAAGATCTGATTTTTGCAAAATGAGTGGCCATTTTAAACAAATAACTTACAACTTCATCGGCTTTACGTATTATCCGCTGATCCAGCTGGTGCCCGCGAACTCTGTTCAGCGGGGCGAATGTGGTGCGCCAGCGGAGATTACCTTTTTTGATCAATTTGGCAGAAATTGACTCGTCGTCGACCACGACGTTGAACAACTGAAATGAAAGTATCCGACGGAATATTGAAAATTCAGATAATCCAGGAGCGCGTAGATAACACAATACTTCCATGTTTAGGTACGCAAAATTTTGACACAATTTGGTATTTTGAAAAAACTACATATTTTGAAGAAACTAACACACATTTGGAAAAATAGCCGAATAATTAGGCTAATTATTATCAATTAGGCTAATAATTATTATGATCATCCAATTATGATAAGTGCAGAAGGTAAAATCGAAAAATCACTCACCCTTCCTTCTGCTGTTGTTTCAACGGCCCGGCTGAATTTTTGGTCCTTCATTTGGAACAATTTGCAAACGAGTCCTCTCACCTTGCGCCGGTCAAAATTCGGTTCAGGGTCGCTGTACTCGAAAATCAGTCGGGCGTTTCTGTAAAAGACGAATTTCACGAGGTTTTATTGAAAGCATCGTTTGAGGAAATTCGTAAAATGTATTGATTCTTACAGTTGTATACTGAAGCGCTGTAATCACCTGTGAACTAAATCGTCGAGACGTCCGCTAGCCGTCCTCAGCGAGTCTTCCAGGTTCCTGATTTGGTCCACCAGCCTTTCCTTCAGGCCTTCTTCGTAGTTCATGCCTTCAAGAGCCGTCTGACAAAAATCCCAGTTCAAGAAATTTGGAAAAAGGTTAAGAATTGAGAGAGCTATGGGCATTTTTGTAAATGACCACAGACGGACACACAGACACTTCAGGAAGCGATTCTGAGTAAAAGCGTAAAGTGAAAATTCCTTGATTTTTGGACGATTACAATACTTTGATTCACTTCGTAAATATGGAAGTATAAATCGCTTTAAAAAATCACCTTGACAGCCTGCAAATCCCTCTCGTACTTGTCCAATTCTTTTTTGTCCCGGGCAAATTCCATTTCGGTCTTTTTCAAATTGGCCTTCCTCTGCTGAACTCGAATTTTGAGCTCTTTTCGATTCATATCGCAGTCGGCCCGTTTCGCTTCGGCGTCCTTCAATTTTGTGGCGACAGCTGAGAACGTTGACAAGATATCGTTCAGTAGTGTGAATAGGAGGGGATGTAAAATCATGTAAAAAATGTGGTATCTTTAAAAAAGCATAAAATTCGAAGGCCCCAAATATTCATGACAGACAAAATATTACAAGGTAGAGGCAACAGCGTAAATGCACGAATATGTACCACTCAGTCTCAATGGCGTAAATTTGAGGTTACAATTGCACAGGTTACGTGGGTTGTGGAGCAAAGTTAGAATGCAAAGTTTGATGCACAACGTTAGTCGATCAGTCTCTGCATATTCCATGAGAAAATAAGTAACCAAAGCTGCCGAAGTCCGTAACCTTTCCTTTTGCAACCTCCCATACCTGCGATTTCGCATTTTCCATTTCCACCTGGTGATACTCTATTTCTGACTTAAGAAAAAGATGTTCCAGACTCTATTACTGATTTAAGAAAAAAGTTGTATTGTTTTTTCAACCGACTTCGAAAAAGAGGAGGTTCCTCAAGCTGAAGATTTTATGGTCTGATCTTTACAATCAAAATTGATCGATTAGCCCAAAATCTATTCTCCGATTTCAACCGTGGGGCTGTTCTCGATGAGTCGTAATAAAATGAAAAGCATAGAAAACCTCGCAGAATGAAAGGCTTTAATCGACAAGAACGTTGCATGATGAACAATGAATATTAGGACAGGTCCGTT
This sequence comes from Nesidiocoris tenuis, assembly GCA_036186465.1. Taxonomy (NCBI): domain Eukaryota; kingdom Metazoa; phylum Arthropoda; class Insecta; order Hemiptera; family Miridae; genus Nesidiocoris; species Nesidiocoris tenuis. The sequence continues at coordinate 14,079,039 of AP028909.1, read as the reverse complement.
TACAAAAGGAAATAACTGAGGAAAAATGCCAGATGTGAGCGCGTAGCAACGGGAGCTAGGCCACTGCTCAAGTAGAGGAGAATGAAGAACGCAAATTATTACGACAGTCTTCCGCCCTTAGTGAGAAACAGGATCACCGAAGAATTGCGGCTTCTGACGAATTCTCCGGGAGCGTCGTAGCTCTGGAAGTTCAAGCGGAGGTGCAGCACCTTGATGATCAGCGCTTTGTTGTCCTTGAGCTTCCAATGGAGGGTCTTCTGTAGAGTCAATGCGTGTTTCTTGATCACCGTTGCAATCGTGTGATGCTCGTGAAGATTCCCCAGAGGCTCTGACGCCTGATGGCGCCAAATGTTTCAAGGACACCGTTGTCTCCCGACCATCGGGGAGTTTAACAAACGCGTATTCGGGGTTCACTTGTATCAGGTCCACTTCGTCGACAGCCGGGTCGTACTTGCTGTTGCGAACATGCCTCTTCATGTAGACCTTGTTTCCAGGTTGGCACAACCAAGATGGAAGTGAACATCCGCTTGAGGACCTGCGCACATGACTGAACATTCTTTCGTGCGGCGTATTGTTTGTCGCAGTGCAGAGGAGTGATCGAATCGAGTGAAGGGCGTCATCCAACATCAGTTCCCAATCAGTTAGAGGCAATCCTTTTGAGTGTAGAGCGAGTCGGACAGCATTCCATATGGTCCCGTTGTATTTTTCGACTTGTCCGTTGCCTTGAGGGTTGTATGCAGTTGTTCGGCTTGTGGCTATTTTCCGGGAGAGCAGGAAGTCCTTAAATTCCTGGGACATGAATGCAGTCCCCCGGTCAGAATGGATGAATGCAGGGGAGCCAAACACCGAAAACAAGCTGGTGAGGTGTTTAATTACTGTTTTAGATGACAGGTCTCGGCAAGGGAAAGCGAATGGGAACCTGCTGTATTCATCAACGACTGTCAACATGTATGAACACCCGGTAGATGAACTGCGGGGCAAAGGTCCCTTGAAATCTATGTTAAGTCTTTCAAAAGGGGTCGTTGCCTTAACCAATACACCCGGATCACTTTTGAAAAATTGTGGCTTCAGTTCCTTGCACGTGTCGCAAGACGACGTAACTCTCCGTACATCCTCAATGGAATATGGTAAATTCTTTACGCGGACCCAATGAGCAAATCTAGTAACGCCTGGGTGACACAGGGCTATGTGTAGCATCATAAGGTCTGAGTCGGAATGAACTGCTGACGCAGTGTGAGTCTTCACCCTGGAGAGGGCATCTGCTGCAGAGTTTTGCTTGCCAGGCCTGTAAAGTATGTCATATTTGTAACAAGACAAGTCTAATCGCCAACGTAAGATCTTCTCATTTTTAACTTTGCTTTTATGCTGTGCAAACATAAATGAAACTGATCGCTGGTCAGTGACAATTTGAAAATGCCTTCCCAATAAGAAGTGCCGCCAGTATCGAACTGATTCTATAATAGCGTAAGCTTCCTTTTCTACAGCTGAGTGTCGCTGTTCACTATCTGACAAAGTTCGGGAAAAGAATGCTACGGGCCGGCCTTCTTGGGTCAATGTTGCGGCTATCGCGAATTCCGAAGCGTCGGTTTCTACCCTGAGGACAGAGTTATCGTCAATGATTGAGACAGCCGATTTGGCTATGTCAGATTTGATATTCTCCATAGCCTCCACAGCTTTGGAGGATAAAGGGAAAGTTTTGCATTCGATGATGGGTCGGAGTTTTTCCGAATACCGAGGCACCCATTTTGAAAAATGCGAGAACATGCCAAGAGCTCGTTGAAGAGATGGACCATTTTCCGGGGTAGGCAGCGACATCAGGGGTTTTAGCCGGTCAGGGTCAGGTTTCATAGTTCCGTTGGAAATACGGTATCCCAACAAACTTATAGTTGTCTGAGAAAATTTTGACTTTTCAGTGTTAATAGTTAAATTATACTTCTTCACCATTGAAAGAAAATTGTCCAAGTTAGTGTCGTGCTCTGCCTGATCTCTGCCGCAAACAGTAATATCGTCTAGATAGCTGAAGGTACCCTTGAGTTTTTCGCGCTGAATCAAAGTATCCATAACTCTTTGGAAGCACGGTACGCCATTGGTAACGCCAAATGGTATGCGTCGAAACTGGAATAGCTTGTTGCAAGCTTCGAAAGCTGTGAATGGTTTATCCTTCTCTAGAATTGGTACTTGATGGTAAGCACTACGAAGATCAACCGTACTAAAGACCCGATTTTTGGCTACTTTAGCTACCAATTCGTCAATTTTAGGTGTAGGGTACGCGTCTAGGAGTGTAAATTGATTGATGGTTTGGGCATAGTTGATACACATTCGTTTTTTCCCGTCCTCGCGAGCTACAACGAGTGTTTGAGCCCGCCACGGAGATTGGCACTCTTCAATTATCCCCTCGTTCAACAACTTCTGTATTTCCGATTCAATAAATTTAGCATCGTGTTCAGAATGTTTCCGCGACTTAGTGGCTATCGGATGACAGTTCGGGGTCAAATTAGAGAAAAGTGAGACAGGTGGAACAGATGCTGCGGCCAAGCTGCAGATTTGTAAGGAAGGTTTTATCCCACCAAATGAAAAATTGACAGATTCGAAATTCCTCAGGATATCATGGCCGATAATAGCGTCAGCACACAAATTTTTCATGACAAAAATTTTGGAGTTTGGGTATTTGGTGCCATTGATTTTGACATCCACGATGCAAGAACCTTCAACGTTTGTCACGAGTTCCGATGAAGCCATCGAAATTTTGACGTTGTCTGTCAAGATTTTGAAACGGAACTTAGTTGCTAGAGAGTTATCAATAAAGCTCAGTGCGCTCCCAGTGTCGACAAGGGCTCGAACCTTATGACTATTGAAGAATGCAGTAGTAGTAGCTTTAGTCAAACTAGACGGAGAGGCCGCCGAAACAGTTGCCGCAAAATAATCAGTTGACGCTGTATTTTGACGTTTTTTGGATAAACAAACCTTGTCGAGGTGACCTTCTTTACAACAAAATTTACAGACTGCTTTTTTAGCCGGGCAAATCGATCTGGAGTGACGAGAGCCTCCACAGAAGTAGCACGCTTGTTCCTTAGCCCTAGGCCTAATCGAAGCTGATGGGGTGTCAGAGGAAAAAGTCAAATCAGGTGGAGAGCTATCCGCAACAGCTACAGGAGGAATGAATGGAGTGGACGATTGGTACGTTTGAGCTTGCACCTGAGCCATTTCCAAAGATCGTGCTTGATTGTAAGCATCGCCCAGGGTTAGTGTCAAGTTTTCGAGTAATCGCTGTCGAATTCCTGATGCATGTAAACCGCGAATGAACGAGTCTCGAATGTATTCATCCCGGTTATTATCGGCTGTTACGGCTTTGAAGTCGCATTCTCGGCCTATCTCTTTCAGAGCGTCTAAATACTGGTCCAACGTTTCTCCCGGTTTTTGGATTCGGGTCGCTAGCCTATGCCTATTGAAGATTTCGTTGTTAGGCTTAACATAAACTGACTCGAGCTGGCGGATAGCATCGTTATAATTTGTACAATCAATGAAGAGCCGATAAATGTCAGGAGAGACGTGATTTATCAATATCGGTAGCTTACTGTCCTCCTCGAGATCTTTGATGTGGTTGAGAAAATTCGTGAAAGTTGTTTTCCAATGTTTCCACTGGCGAGCTGCATTTGAAGAAGCTGGATCCACTTCAAGACGATCAGGTTTGAGGAGCTTGTCCATTTTGGTGCGCGTAGTCAAATAAACGTTTGTCGATTAAATTAAAATGAAAAGCATAGAAAACCTCGCAGAATGAAAGGCTTTAATCGACAAGAACGTTGCATGATGAACAATGAATATTAGGACAGGTCCGTTTACAAAAGGAAATAACTGAGGAAAAATGCCAGATGTGAGCGCGTAGCAACGGGAGCTAGGCCACTGCTCAAGTAGAGGAGAATGAAGAACGCAAATTATTACGACACGTAATAACATCAATTCACCATAAATCATCCCATTGGGTAGTATAATTTAGAGTCGCTTCATCAATAGTTGGTTATCCGAAAATCATTGACTAAGCTCTTGATGACCCTTTACAGTAATTGTAGAGTACGAATTTTGCTCTTCCGACCACCGATACTCTACAGAGCGTAATCTATTCCTAATTTGGAGGATAGAGGTCATAAGAAGTAATACTCTTGCTGAGGCAGAATGGCAAGGAGGTAGTTATCTACCGGATAGTTATCTAGGGATTAGGAGTTAGGTGTCTTCTCAATCTATCTCTCGGGGTATGGGTGATAACTGTGTGTGTTATGGGTAAGGCACAAAGCCCATGTGCATATGGATGCAACCAAAGGAACCGGTCCAAAACCCTGATGAGCGATATGGGAGGCTCCTGGTTCCTGATCCCAACGTAAATCTCGTCTCAAATCATGAAAAATGTCACAATTATTGGAGTCGAATAAAAATAAGCTCACCTGCCGCTTGTTCCTGGAGCGAGGCGTTTTCCGCGTCATCGCTCGCCCCGCCGCCGCCCCCGTAGATGGCCTCGATCCTCTTCTGCGCTGACGCAGCTGCTTCAGCCTCGTTCTTCTCAGCTTGGACGAGTCCGTCGTAAATCGTCTGAGCGTTGACCACGCCGGCTTTCTTGTTTTCGAGCGCCTTCTCGTCATCGACAATCGCCTTTTCCAATTCTTTCTGCTTCTTCGCCTCCTTCGTCAAGTCCGATTTCAAATTCTTGAGTTCGGATTCAGCCCTGACGAGCGCCTCGTTCGATTTCTTCAAGTCTTTCTCGAGTTCGCCCAGGCGGCCTCCGCTCTCCGCGTCTCTCGCCGCTTGCAATTCTTCGATTTTCTTTTCGGTCGTCGAGACTTTGGTGTTTCCCTCGGTTATTGCGATTCTCGTCGCTTCCAGCATCTCTTTGTGCTCTTCAATATGCTTTTCAGTAGTTTCTTTGAATTGCTGGAAAATGAGGAAAATTAGATTAAACTAAGGGAGGAGAAAAATCAAAATAGCATGAAATCGTTTCAGCTAAGTATGCAGAAAAATAGAAAGCAAAAATCTGTTGACATTAAACGGTTTCGATAAATCTACCTCAAGGTTCAAGTACTGGTAGGCCTTGTAGACTCGAGTCAATTGTTCGAGTTCTTTTTGGATGCGCATATACTCGACGTACATGGTCTTTTCCTCCTTGAGTTTTTGAAGTTTAGGAGTAATGGATTCGGCTACCATCTAATAAAAATAAATAAACAAATTGGAAAATACAATCTGGGAAACCGCAATATATAAAAATCATTTTCGAGTCAAAATTGTGGGCAAACAAAATTAAACGGAGCAATTTGAGATATAATTAACAACATACATCGTCCATCTCCTTCAATTTGCAGTCTTTCTTTTCAATTGTCTTTTGGGCGCCGATTTTCTTATTCTCGTACATTCGAGTGCCAGCGGCTTCTTCAATCATGGACAGGATCTAGGAACGAAAAAGACATTATCTAGCTTCACAATATCGGTAATATTTACTCGGTAGATTGCCATTTTCTTTGATACCTCGGGAGGTTTCATGTTTAGGACTTTCGTAATCCTCCCCTGCATTATGAGAAAATGCGGATTGTTGACGTTCAGTTGGACGGAGCTGAAGAAATCTGTGAGCGCCTTGTTGTTGACCGAGACTCCGTTGATCATGAATCGTGTCTTCCCAGCAACGATAATCTGTGGAAATGAACAATGATTTAGGCCAAATCCACACCAAAGGACAGGGTGGAATTACTCTGCTGTAAAAATGTTAACATTTTTTATGACATTCGTACCTGCCGCGAGACTGTAATTTCGTCGTACTGCTCATAATTTATGGGACTTCGATGTTTATCCCTATTGTCAAAAACAATGGTCACAGTCGCCTTCGTCACGCCGGCCTGCCCACTTTTGTAAATTAGGTCTTGCATCGAATTTGCACGCACCTAGAAAAAAGCGAGAAGTAAATTCAATAGGAGTTAAAAATATAAAACTTTATGGCGTTTGAGATTTGAAAACGGGCTTTTTTGCAATTTTAGTTTTGGCAGATTTGACGCTGTAAGAATTGGGGAAGCTTCTTGAGAAGGAAAGTCGGAAGTAGGTAAATATCGATAAGAATTTCGATATTTTCGGATATAACATCACAGGGAATTCATCGATAGACTGGTCGATATTGCGATGTTTTAATGCTGGCGAGCTCAGAAATCACGTATTGATGTCAGGGCTGCCAAACGTAAGGTTAAATCCGGACATGTAGGGAATTGCTGGAGTCAGTGTTTGTGCTGGCGAGCCGAGAAATCACGTAACGATGAAGGGAATTGCTGAAGTCAGTCAGAGTGGAGAAGATTTGCTGGAAACCTCCACCAGAGAAGGATTATTGACGTCGTTCTGCTGGCGTTACCAATAACTTACTGACTCCTTTGGAGCCTTCAATAGGTGTCGAACTTGGTCATCTATAAATCGACAATATCGAAAGCAGTTGAACATAGATTTGGCTGCAATATTCCAAGACGGGTCTTGCCATTCTTGCCTACTGTGAAGGTGCTGCAGTGAGATTGTCAGGCGAATACCAACCAACATCCGCAGATTCCAGAATTATATATCGCGCTAATGCCTACAGACTTCAGAAAACTAGTCCTAAAATCAATCTCTCGATTTCGTCTGTCATTGACTTGGCACACTGCCGGTGTACCTACGGGCTGTGTAAGGAATCAATCATCAGGTAAGGTCACTTACATGAGTCAAATTGCTGATTCCCAGCACGAAACAGATGGAATCCAGGATGTTAGACTTGCCAGTCCCATTCAGGCCGGTTATGGCGTTGAATTCCGGGTCGAATCCGTTGATTTCGGTCCTCGTCCCGTAGGATTTGAAACCGTCAATAATGACACTTTTGATGAACATCGTCGACGTTTCATCGACGACGAAGTCTCAACAAGAAGTGCCGAGGCCCAAGGCACGTACTTATCCAAGTGCTTATTACGCTACTTACGAACAGAAGAGAGATTTATCGAAAAGTAGCCAGAAACCAGGAACAAATCCAGGGAACAAACCGGGAACAACAGAATCAAATGACGCGGAGGCGATAGCCGAGAGCGCGAAAGCGAACGGAGGCCGCGGGACCGAAGAATTGTTGTTGTTCTTGTTGATGTTTTTGACCGATAAGCGCACCGGGTGCTTTGAAATCGATGTCAACTTCGAGTTCAAAGTCAACTTCTAGTTCAAACTCAACTTTGAGATCAAAGTCAACTTCGCGATCAATGTCATCTTCGCGATCAAACTCAATTTCAAGTTCAAACTCAACTTCGAGTGCAAACTCAACTTCGCGATCAAAGTCAACTTCGACATCATTGTCAACTTCAAGATCGAAGTTAACTTCGCGATCGAAGTAAACTTTGAGATCAAAGTCAACTTCGAGATCCTAGTCAACTTTGAGATCAAAGTCAACTTCGCGATCAAAGTCAACTTCGAGATCCAAGTCAACTTTGAGTTCAAACTCAACTTCGAGATCAAAGTCAACTTCGAGTTCAAACTCAACTTCGAGATCAAAGTCAACTTCGAGTTCAAACTCAACTTTGAGATCAAAGTCAACTTCGAGATCAAACTCAACTTCGAGATCAAAGTCAACTTTGAGATCAAAGTCAACTTCGAGTTCAAACTCAACTTCGAGATCAAAGTCAACTTCGAGTTCAAACTCAACTTCGAGATCAAACTCAACTTTGAGATCAAAGTCAACTTCGAGTACAAACTCAACTTCGAGATCAAAGTCAACTTTGAGATCAAAGTCAACTTCGAGATCCTAGTCAACTTTGAGATCAAAGTCAACTTCGCGATCAAAGTCAACTTCGAGATCCAAGTCAACTTTGAGTTCAAACTCAACTTCGAGATCAAAGTCAACTTCGAGTTCAAACTCAACTTCGAGATCAAAGTCAACTTCGAGTTCAAACTCAACTTTGAGATCAAAGTCAACTTCGAGATCAAACTCAACTTCGAGATCAAAGTCAACTTCGAGATCCAAGTCAACTTTGAGTTCAAACTCAACTTCGAGATCAAAGTCAACTTCGAGTTCAAACTCAACTTCGAGATCAAACTCAACTTTGAGATCAAAGTCAACTTCGAGATCCTAGTCAACTTTGAGATCAAAGTCAACTTCGCGATCAAAGTCAACTTCGAGATCCAAGTCAACTTTGAGTTCAAACTCAACTTCGAGATCAAAGTCAACTTCGAGTTCAAACTCAACTTTGAGATCAAAGTCAACTTCGAGATCAAACTCAACTTCGAGATCAAAGTCAACTTTGAGATCAAAGTCAACTTCGAGTTCAAACTCAACTTCGAGATCAAAGTCAACTTCGAGTTCAAACTCAACTTCGAGATCAAACTCAACTTTGAGATCAAAGTCAACTTCGAGTTCAAACTCAACTTCGAGATCAAAGTCAACTTTGAGATCAAAGTCAACTTCGAGTTCAAACTCAACTTCGAGATCAAACTCAACTTTGAGATCAAAGTCAACTTCGAGATCCTAGTCAACTTTGAGATCAAAGTCAACTTCGCGATCAAAGTCAACTTCGAGATCCAAGTCAACTTTGAGTTCAAACTCAACTTCGAGATCAAAGTCAACTTCGAGTTCAAACTCAACTTCGAGATCAAAGTCAACTTCGAGTTCAAACTCAACTTTGAGATCAAAGTCAACTTCGAGATCAAACTCAACTTCGAGATCAAAGTCAACTTTGAGATCAAAGTCAACTTCGAGTTCAAACTCAACTTCGAGATCAAAGTCAACTTCGAGTTCAAACTCAACTTCGAGATCAAACTCAACTTTGAGATCAAAGTCAACTTCGAGTACAAACTCAACTTCGAGATCAAAGTCAACTTCGAGATCAAAGTCAACTTCGAGTTCAAACTCAACTTTGAGATCAAAGTCAACTTTGAGATCAAAGTCAACTTCGAGATCAAAGTCAACTTCGAGTTCAAACTCAACTTTGAGATCAAAGTCAACTTTGAGATCAAAGTCAACTTCGAGATCAAAGTCAACTTTGCGATCAATGTCATCTTCAAGATCAAAGTCAACTTCAAGTTCAAACTCAACTTCGAGTGCAAACTCAACTTCGCAATCAAAGTCAACTTTGCGATCAAAGTCAACGTCGAGATCAAAGTCAACTTCAAGATCAATGTCAACTTTGATTTCAAACTCAACTTCGCGATCAATGTCATCTTCAAGATCAAAGTCAACTTCAAGTTCAAACTCAACTTCGAGTGCAAACTCAACTTCGCAATCAAAGTCAACTTTGCGATCAAAGTCAACTTTGAGATCAATGTCAACTTTAAGATCAATGTCAACTTTAAGATCAATGTCAACTTCGAGTTCATACTCAACTTCGAGATCTAAGTCAACTGTGCGATCAGTCAACTTCAAGATCAATGTCTACTTTGAGTTCAAACTCAACTTCACGATCAAAGTCAACTTCTAGTTCAAACTCAACTTTGAGTGCAAACTCAACTTCGCGATCAAATTCAACTTCGAGATCAATATCCGATTGCTGGCTGTTAGGGTAGGGATGAAATTATGTCTTGGAAACCCCAATCAGATTTATTGGGTTTAACGCCACCTCAACCAATCTTACCCCTTCCACCAGCAATCGGATAGTGTACGGCCGACTTCCCATCATTTTTCTTTGTTGCAAATCGTCAATTGGAAAGATAAAACAACGTAGGCAATCCAACATCGATGTACGAGACGTTGTATAATATCATTTTTTGTTATTATAAAAGGCATAACAGTATCGACAGTGCATCATGGGGTTGATTTTGGAAAATAGTCCGAAATTTTTCTTTTCACTGGTTTTCCCATAGTTCGTTTCGTAGAGCTTGGAGACGAGGTTGGCGATGGATTGTCGATTTTGCTGTCGTTGGTAAACTTGACCATGGCGCTCTGGTAGGCCTGCCACCGCTTCTTTTCTGTTTCGATACACTTCCGCCGACCTTCTTCAGTCTGCAAAGAACAAGTCTCAGCGTCCATAGGTTCGCTTTTGAGGCTCGTCCGCTTCGAAGACAAATCCGCGTCGTCGGTCGAGTCGTCCAAACCTTCCACGGGAGCGATTGGCTTCGGCAGTTTTTCCCTCTTCAAGGATAACCTTCCAGGGGCCAGCCCATTGACGGGATCGGTTATTGTCGAAGTGTTCTCCTTTGTCGAAGCATTGCCGTGGTCTGATATTGTTCCCAAAGTCAGTTTCGAAGAAGACGGTGCATCGATTTCGACCTTGGACGTCGATTCGGAGTTAGCAGCCGATTTTGACGACAGTCCTTCAGGTATATTCAACTCTGCTGAAACATCATTTTTGACAGATTGCCCGACCGTCTTCTCCCCTTGGTGATTTCTTACATCCAATGTCGGTCCGCCATCCTCTTGCGGCATTTTTTGGTTTTGGTTGTCCACCGTTGGACCGTCTTCAGTATCGCACTCCATTGGACACCCGACGTCAGGAATGTGACCTGCAACAATCGGAAGACACAAGGGTTCGTTAAATGTATGTGATCTCGTTAAAAGAGAGTCGTTAAAACACCCACAGGTATGCTAAGATGCCCCCTCCCCTCCAATACGCACCAAAGTACCTATTTTTCATAAATCCAAAGAATTCCTCATAAATTTGGTCAAAATCGGACCATTAATTTGGTATCATATAGACCCAAAACTTTCCAAGATTATCAATAACTAGGGTAATCTGACCTGTATCGAGAGTGCAGTAAATGTAATCGTAGAGCGATTCGCCGGATTTGCTTACATTCTTCAGAAAAGAATAGGCTCTGATTACCCTCCATAACACTCCTGCAACGGGAAACGGCCAAAGGTAAATATATCGTCTTTGGCAATAAAATGATAATAATCCGAATCCACAGGATCGAATTACCGACAGTGACGTCCTTCCTCATCAAAAACTGGTGCATTTCAAACAGCTTATCCCTGAGCTCCTCATCACCAAATGTGAAATAGGCTATCGGTTTTCGACAAACTGACGCCGCCATCAGTTGTATGAGAAACTTGAGGAGTGGGTCGCCATTGAAGGCGCCACAACCCCAATTCCCTGTCGCAATGGCGCCTTCTTGGCCGAAAGAGAAGCCGGCGTACGCCTGAAATCAAAATTCGAGCGATGACCATTATGCTTGAAGAGTGATGACGTCACAGATCTAAGAGGCATAGAAATATCAACAGGAGAGATATATCAATCTTTAATTTCCAACTTTGGGCCATATGGTGAGTCTCCATCAAATGGTACGATTGTCTTTCTTTAAAACTCTCTAGAACCAGCAGATTTCGTGAAACTCATTAACAACCTTGTTCGTTTCCCGCTTGATCGCCTCGAGTTTGAACTGGTCGGATTGTCTGTTGTTGTGCAGCGCATCGATAGCAACTACGATCGTATTTAGACGATGATAAGAGTCGCGCTGCCTGGCCGAATCGTTATAATCACCGCTCCACGTGAACGTTCCTCCGTACCCTTCATACGTATTGAACCTTTCACAACCTGAAGTTGAAGAATGTAAAAACATTTTGGGATTTTGAAGAATGTGGCTTGAAATCAGCAAAAAAGAAATGAGCTCCTAGAGTCGTAATAATTGAGGATAGCGCCCTTCGAAAGATAAGATGCCATTTACCAGTTACGATAAGAGCTTCCGTGTCTCCTAAGCTTTCGCAGAAAAGACGAGCCACCACAAGTTCTGGACACAGGACGAATCGGATTTCCTCCTGAACTGATCCTCGGCCCAGGACGCCTCCACCGACGTTCCTACGTTGACAGAGAAATAATTCCACTAACCCACAATTGTGAAGACGCATCATGGAATCACTAGTGATACTACTAGATATCACTCGTATCGCCGTCAGTTTTATCACTGTAGAAACTGAATAACTCACTGATTGGCGAAATCTACTTCCATCATCCCACCGCCTTCGTCTTCGATCGTTCCTGACGATGAAACATGAAGTTGGCACAATTTCGCGTCGCTGTTCGACCACCGTGGGAGCTCACTTTGTCTGACATGCCTTCTCGTGTATGTGACAACTCCTGACGGTCCTGTATCAGATTTTGTCCAAATCTTACTAGAGTTATTCGAACAGCTTTTTTACCATAGCATTCAACCAAGGAAATTTCTTGGGCTTCTGCCCCACACCGAGCCGAGAAGCCAAAATCACATACAATCAAGTTTTTCGGGCATCACAAGGAAATAAGTACAATAATTTATCCTTTTAACCAATATTGAGATCAGTACTTGTTTGCCCAAGGATTGGATTTCACTTTTCTAGGACCATTGCTCGGCTCATTTTGTAAATATAGAAGCTACTGAAATTTGGTAAATGCCAGACTAACTTTCTCCAACGATGCGGCGGAAGTAGTTTACAAAACATTTGAGCTTCTGCTGGACTCGATCTAAGGAATCGCACTGAAACAATCTGAAAAGAGTCGTAACCGATTTTGAGACTCAGATACACGAGAATGGAAGGCAAAAGAAATTCGGAGCACTGACCTGTAGAAATTTATCGAAGGAAGAGCGGACTGCGCGGTCGTCGAGTTCCGACGGGGAAAAGTGCACAAAAACGCGTTGGCCAGGAGGATACCGGCTTGGACTTGCGTCATTGATATGCTCCTGTTACCTCCCTTGGCCAAAATTGGCAAACTCCCGCGAAATTTGTCTTCGATTTCAAGAGCCAATTTGACGATTTTCGGGAGGAGCGATTGAAAGAAGCCGATCATTTCTGATTGGTCCAGCGTCTGAAAGAGGCCAGAAACGGTTAATCTCACAGAGAGCTACCTAACCCCGATGGCGCATGCTTGAACGCGGTCCACTGACATAATATAGCTTACTCTATTGAAAAATTCGTGAAGAGCACCAAAAACCAGGTCATCCTTGGTGTTGAGATTGTAGGAGAGGATGGCCTTTTCCAATTCCCGGCTCGAGGTGATCGGCCTTTTGTAGGTGTCACAAATAATCTGCCATCGTGATTTCAATTCCGTCTAGAAATTCAACTTGAGTAACTATCTACTTTGGAAGAAGGTGACAAACAATAGTGAATAACCACAATCACCATTCTGTCGAAGCCACAATCGCAAACCCACAGAATCGCCAATGGGCTTATGAGAGGCGCCTAGTTATACATATTTCACAGGGGAAGTTGTTTTTAAAGTTGGTTCCAGGTGATTCTGGTTCATTGATTTTGAAAAGGTAAATAAGGGTCATGTCACCTGAGACACGGGGTACATGCTCTCTGGCGAGTGGGGCATGCGGACGTGGTCTTGGTCCCATTTATCAGCCCGCATGGAGGGATGTGGTTCGAAGTGGCCATTGTTGGAGATAGGTAGCTACAAACGAAATTTTAAAACGTTATTCACCAGGAACGTTTCAAACTGTAAAGTGTGTACCAATTCCTTGTTATATTGAACCCTCCGAATTATTATTTTCACTGATGCTTGGAGCTCCGCACACCTCAACATGGAGACCTTCATGAATCAACTCTTCCAGAAGGCTGTGAGGAGCTTCAAGGTAGATGGATTTTGAAGAGGCTCAAGGCGGATGCGGATGACGTCATTCGGTCAGACCGTACCATAGTGAACCCTGCTTTAGTGCATTGAAAAACCAACCCTTAATGACACCTGCACCATCAAGATTGCCGCCCCTGTTGAGACATTGGTAATAAGTACCTTGAACAGAACCGTGTGGTTGGGCGATGACCTGACCGATGGGTATGTGCAAATATGTTTGGGCCTAATTTCATCCAAAGGCATCCCTCGCCACGAACATTCTGGAAAATCGAGGAAAGCTGAATAAATCCATCCCAGGTAAAAGCGGACTTCAATTTCAAGACTTTTGACACAGAATCTTCTCACCTTCAGCATCGAAACTGTCTTCGAACATATCCGCAGAAATGTCGAAGTTACTCATGTCAACGTTTTTTTTATGTTAAGTTTCTATGATATCGACCAAACCACCATGGTTGAATTACGCAAGGGAGCGTGTGTCAGAAACACGATAGGGAAATTACCAACTTTTGGACTGTCATTAGCCAAAATGTAAATTTAGGAGCAAATTTACCTACATTATTGAAACGTGCGCGTGGAACGGAAATTTAGTAAATCACAGAGGGAACATGGAGATTATTTTGGATGGTGAATTTACCTCAATTTGACTACACAATAATTGAAATAGGAATTACAATTTTACAAACCACAAACCAAGCATAGGAATGGGAACCCGCTTGAAACCTTATCAAAATGAAAACAAACAACTCCTAGAAATTGTTGATAATGAAAGAAAGGTTAGTTCGTAGCAGCAAGTCATCTTGGGCGGGAACCCGATGATTTTGGGAACCAACCATTTTTGAAAGCGTAACCTACTTTCCGGTTAAGCGTCGAAGATCAGGTTATCCTTGACAGAAATGAGTCCGTGAGATAAAAATAGCCCATGTCGCTCGTTATGCTTTTGAACCGTTAGTGTATTTTTGTTCCCAAAACCCCATTAATAAAATTTATAACTGTTCGATATTGTTGCAACGTTGAAAAAGGTAAGAGGATGCTCGTCGTCGTATTGTCACTATTATGCTAGTGTGCACTAGGTTGGTAGTCTATCATAATGGCCATTAGCTCTACGTTCCTTTTGCTGCAGCATAATAACAGTGCATTTGTGCTCAGGTGGGAAAGTATGATGGAATATTGGCTGACTAAATATAAGGCCAAAGATAGTTCATCGGAACATTCAAGGCGTGCATCAGTCAATAGATGCTATTCAAGGGCCAAAATGCCATCGCTGTTGATTTAAAATTAGACGTTACCTAGAGGGCATATCTCTGTATCTTCCTGCTTCCAAAGGCGTACCTTACCTATAATAATTCAATAATAAATTTTCAACGGAAAACGGCTGCGTGCTGGAATTTAGGCATTTTGACCTCATTTTCGAGCTCATCGATCTAGAAACCCCCAGTTCCTCAACGATCCCGCCAAAAATGCGGTCAGAAATTCCGTAAATTTGATCCTGGGTGGATGAACTTTGACCGTAGCACTAGAGTTGCAGTGGTCGTTGCGAGAGCAAAAAATGTTTTTTGGCAAAAAAAGGTGAAATGATAAATTTTAGTTTTTTAATGTGTTCGTTCTGGGTGCTTGAGTGTCGGCATTTATAAGTGCCTTACGCATGCGCAGTGCAAGGTTTTGTAGGCAACGCCCCAGCATTACAAAACCTTACTCAAGCATGCGCAAGGCACCTCATGTCTATACTGGAATAAGCCCATCCTCTCTCCACGTACTTTAAGTTTAATTTTTGGCCTTTAAGTACTCGCCATTCAAGTTCAATTTTGCCGTAAAGCCAGTCGGTTTTTTTAAAATGAATGACGCTCCCCAGCATAAATACAAAATCGAAGAACCTTAGCCCCCCCCCCCCCAACCGA
The DNA here is from genome assembly GCA_036186465.1 of Nesidiocoris tenuis. Taxonomy (NCBI): domain Eukaryota; kingdom Metazoa; phylum Arthropoda; class Insecta; order Hemiptera; family Miridae; genus Nesidiocoris; species Nesidiocoris tenuis. The sequence goes on along the minus strand of AP028909.1, from coordinate 14,063,639 downwards.
ATCACCAGCCTGCGACAAATAATAGAAAAAACTTTTCTAATGCCTATTTTTGTTCCTCAAAGGAAAGCATTGACCGGGGTTGCGCGCTTCGTTTGGCAACGTCTCGTATAATGGTAGCTGTTCATAGCTTGAGGAAAAATGCATCAGCTACAGGTAATTGCATTGGTTCAAAGGCCAAATCTAGGCCCTACTCAGTACTTAAAGCTATTTTCATATTCAGATTACCAACGACGTTTCCTAGACGGATTTTTGAGTTTGTAGTGTGATTCTTTGAAATGTTTGTCGCTTTTTTGAATTTTTCTTCAAAATATCTCGGCATCTCTGAGAATTGGTTCTTACGAACTCAATATTGGCTGAATCGAAACAGGGAAATATGGTGTCCCATCTTGGTACGCAAAAATTGGTTTTCACGTTTCCAGAGGGACCGAAGCGATCTAACGATGAGCCGCTGCGTTCTTGCCGTCCTGAAGGAGAAAGTAACCCCTGTGGCCCAGTTTGTCGAAAATTTTCTCCCTACCGTCATAAGATATCTCGAACACGAGAATGAGGGTAAGAGCTGTGGAATAACATTCTGTTGGAATAAAGCATCTTCATAGCTGAAAACTGTAACAATACTGGACAATGACCAGAGATGGCTTTTTTTACAGACGTAGCATCGATGTGGGAAGCCACATTGATAGAAGCCATACCACTGCTACCTGTAGACGTCCTCCAAAGCCATGTAAGTTGGCAGTTTAAAGCTACTAGTATTTTACGTTGAGATTATTGTAGCTACGCTCGATGAAATATACTATGGAAAAATACCATAACTTTCGTGAATGTCAAGTACAGGTACAGTGATCATGAATTGTTCGATTATCATCTTCTTTTTCTCCACAGATAGCGCCCGTGGTTTTCCTCAGATTCCAACCCGCCAACTCTTTGAATCTCCGATTGATTAGCTGCCATATCCTTGGTGAACTCTCTCTACATTACAGTATTACTGAGTAAGCAAACGAACTATTTGCACGAGTATCACCTCTGATGGTAGTTCTGGCATCACTACCACGCTCACGCTCAAAAAAATTGTGTTTCTCTGTCCAGCTTGAAAAAAGACCTGCTTCCCGTCTGCCTTGCTCTCTGCCAAGACGTTAGCCCCAAAGTGAGAGCAGCCACATGTACAGTATTAGAACGAGTCGTTAAGAAATTGCATGGTGAAACGTTCAAAAGCGTTTTGGGCCCATCTTTGGTCGAACTGGGCTCTGACGAGGCAATTTCAGTTAAGGAAGCCGCATTCTTCGCCGCTGTTAACATCCTCAACGACGTTGAACCAGGTAGGCCCATAATTTCGGTCGTCATTCATACCTAATATATTGATGTATCGATGGTCGTAGTATTAGTGTTAGAATACTGATGCCAATATAATATCGTAGGTCAACTATCAATAATAAGTATCACCGATAGTTTCGACCTAAAACTATCGATAGTTTTAGAAAAATATCGGTTAAAGTAAAATAAACAATTGATTTTCCTCTTTTCCGTTCCTTGGCCTACTAAGAATCTCAATTCTGATGATATAGATTAGATATTGTTTGTGTTTTTAATGGGAAAATACTAGGCAAAGGAGCCCTGGGTAGGAGAAACACTGAAATTAGTATTTAAACATCCTTATAAACACTAATCTATATACAAAGTAAGTACAAAATTTTCCTACCGATCCTGCGAACCACTGATATCGATTACCATGGATGAATAGTGATATTCTAGCCAGTTGAACTCAATTTTTTGGGAATTTGTAGGGACCGCATATTTTTTGAATTTGTGTGATGTTAAAACATGGAACTTACAGTTGGATTAACAATTCGGATAAAGTTTATTTATTTATCGGTTTAAAAAATATCGGCTGAAACTCAATTGAACGACTTCGGCTATGAACTATCGATACCCCATACTATCGGCCCTTGCATCATCGATGGGAAAATATCGATATATCGTCATGTTGGTGCTGATCTCTTTCAGACGATGTAAGGACCATACTGATTCCGCTCTTGAAAAGGATTATAGAATACGGACTTTCACACGAAATCCCACTGCTACCACCGATCTTCAGCCGTTTTGGGGACATATGTTCAAGTATACAACGTAAGTGTTCTGGTTATCAGATCAAACCATCGCGTTTCATTATATTCCATAGGTAACTGAAAACTACCCATATCATGTTAAATTTCATTATTTAATGCCCATTTCAGATCTTACGGATCAAAAGAGCGAATTTGTAAAATATTTCGTTTCTGCTGCTGGCATGGGACTCCCACCTATCGGAAGAAGAAGTTCTCTCATTGCAAAAACCGAGGTTCAGGTAGGATTAACAGACTTCATTCATGTTGCCATAATATGGCTGTATTATAAAGCACAAAACTAATCTGGAGTAAGAAACCCAACGTATTTATTCAGTTACTGCTACCCAACAGAACAAACTCAAACTGATATTGATACACAAAATGAAACTCAAAGTGATATACTGATACCAAACTCAAATTGATACTGACACACACTCAAACTAACACTCGAATTGTTACTCAAAGTGAAACTGAAACTCCAAACTCAAACTGAAAGTTCTTAAGTTTCAGTGTGAGTTTGTTTGTCAGTTTGAGTTTCAATTCTAATATCAGTTCTGTTTGAATTTGAGTTTGAGTATCAATTTGAGTTTCAGTTTGAGTATCACTTCGAGTTTCAGTTTGAGTTTCAATTCGAGTTTCAGTTTGAGTTTAAGGTTCAGCTTGAGTTTGAGAGTTTGAATTTGAGAGTTTGAGTTTGATTGTTAGTTTGAGTATCAATTCTGTTTGACTTTGAGTCTCAGTTTCTCTTTGAGTTTGAATATCAATTCGAGTTTCAGTTTGAGTTTCTAAGTTCAACTATCCTTTCTAGATTATCGATACGTCTCTCACTCCTGGGCAAAATGTCCTGTGTCGTCAAGTGGCGGCCGCCAATTTAACGTCAGTTTTCATCTTCTGCGACGGGAATACCGAACTGATTGAGGAGCTGATTCCTGTGCTGGACAGCCTTTGTGCGGATCCTTCGTTCATCGTGAGGAATACTGTGGCTTCCAACATCGTACAGGTAAAGCAATTTAGAGAATTTTGGGAATTTTCGTACTTTCTGTCATCTTGTCATACGAATTTCCTCATTCGCACATCGTCACATACCTGATAACACCAGCTATCTCAGTGGGTTATCACCGGAGATTGCCGATGTTACCATAAGAGAATGGCTTGTAAACGTGTGGGTGTTCGAATTTTCTCGCATCCTTAACCTTTTTGTTGACAGGTGGCCGAAATTGCCGAAAAACTGAAGCCCACGGTGAGGAAGAATTTTCTCAAACTGCTTAACGACGATGCTGAAGAAGTCCTTGCTAGCTTAATGCCCCACCTGACTGCTGGAATCCTCTATTTCACACAGAGCCAAACTCCTCAGCCTAAAGTAGAAGTACGTTTCCGTCGAACTCAATTTTACTTTTGTTCATATCACTTTGAAGCCTGGCTTATCAATAGTCAAAAATTCCGAAATCGTTCACTATTCTCCGAGTCACAAATTCCTAGGTGACTCTTGGCTGGATAGGGTTGGTTTTTCAGAAAATAGTTGATGACTTTTGGATAATCCACTATTGGTAAAGCGGTCCTAAAACACTGCACACCTGATTATCACTTAAACTCACCATTTAACCTCAAAACGTCAATCCTCAAGCTATCGGCGTTTTTCCAGTTGTCTTCCCTTGGCGACTTGAGTTTGTCGCTGTTAAAATGCGAGAAATTGATCAGCACATCTCGCAATTGGAGGCTTTACTGTACGTTCCTCGATCAAATTCAAGTCATCGCCGACGTCTTCCCGCCGGAATTAGTTTACATCGAGTATACGACTCTATTTTTGAAAAGAATGCACCAAACTGTGAGTACAAAATACATACAGTACAGTACAGAATACGTAGATATTTTTTATATTCCGAGAATGTGACGTATTTTCGATTTTTTAATTTGCGTAGTGAGTTTTTGTTATTTTTGACCTTTATTAGCCTCCAAAGTAGTCAAAATACAATCTAATTGTGTCGAAAAGTTGCTTATTGAGGTATTGTGTGTTATCTACCCACAACTGGTTTGTTTTACTCATTTTTGTGACTAATAACCTCATTGAATGGCTGCTTAGGCGATTGATGATCAAAATTTGGAATTTCAAGCCTCTTACGTAGTCTAATATTAGGTTGAAAGTTAAGTTAACGTTGGAGGTCAGTATGCTGACTAGTGATAGTGATCAGCTTATCAGACGAACGGTTCAACCTGCAACGGCGCGACGGTTTGGCCACGCCCAGCCTGAAAGGTTCGATTATTGAATCTTTTAGCTGGCCGTTGGAGCCGACGGTGGGCGTGTCCAGCCGTGGCGATCAAGCCACTGATTGGCCGAGGTTCCACCTCAACGTCAGAAAGCAAATGCCCATTTTAGCACCACGTTGACCTAATCGAGACGTTAAAAGCTGACCGCACCCCCAATTTTAAAAAGTCTTCACTCCATCATTCAATTGATTATGACATTACCATATCAGTCTTATGATGCAATTTTCCGCAAGTACTGATACATCCTTATTCGGTACGCAGAGAACAGTTCCAGTGCGCTCTTCTATGATGACGACAGTTCTCCGTTTTCTAAGGCAGACCTGTTTACCCGAATGGCGAACGACCATTGTCAACACCATCGTTAACGGTAGTAAAAAAACATTGGTTTCGCTCCCGAAATTCTGAAATTTTAGAGTTTTTGCAAACTTTTTGCAATTTTCCACTTATCCGACTATCTTCGACTTTTCAGATTTCTGCAAGAGTACAAATTTTTACAACCGGATTTACTACCTAAGATCGTGCCCCGTAATTTTAGAAATGTTCTCCATGGCTTATTTTGTAAAGTACTTCCTCGTTCCTACGCTCGCCTTGGTCGGTATGTTACTTTTCCACATTTTTCAATCATTCTCTGATTATCAATCGAGTCAAAAATATTTTTTCTGATTGGGAAAACTCTTAAAACTGATTAAAACATATCATTTTGTTGTAATGAAAATTCAACTTAAAAAAAAAATGGTAGCCATTCAGAATTTTCCAATTGGTTTTTATTTGTTAAAAAAAAGATAAATGTTCGTATTTTATATCATTTTTTCCACACTTTACGACGGGCATTTATTCGCAAATTTTATTGCAGACGATCCAGTGCCAAACATTCGGTGGACGCTGATGAAACTACTTCCGAAAATCGGTCACGTCGTGGCCAAATGTCGTGATGACAATATGCGCAAATTGTTCGACGATGTAATACTCAAATTGTCGATTGACAAGGACAGGGAAATATCGAGGGAAATGGCGAACCGCAAGGCGGACTCTGTCGAAGAATTCGAGGTACGTTCCAGTCGAATTTCATAGATTTTGGTTCTTTTATGAAGCAATTGGGAGTTTGGCGATCTTTCAAAAAATGTGAATCTGATCGGTGGTTCGGGATGAATTTTTTCGTAGAGATGGGCCGGATAAATTAATAGCTTGTCACAAAAATACTTATAGACTCGGCTTCCGGATCGGAAAAATTTATTTTCAGGCAGAAATTGAAAACCCAAAAAACTAAAATGTTATGACGACTTATCTGATTATTTTCTTCGTGTTTCCCAGTGCTTTTCCTTCGACATGAAGAAGTTCTGCGAGGAGGCCCAATTGGGCGAACACGCCGATCTGGTAGCCAAACCTGCTAGTAGTAAAATTGGTAAGTTTTCGACAAATTTAGTTAAATCATCAGTGATTTTTCTGCAATCATTGAATGTTTTTCAATTTTACCTAAGTAACTTACTGATTTTTTTTAAGTTACAGTTTTTATTACCTATAGCTAAAAATAATTTTTTTCAGTCTCACGGATCCCAAGGTTCCCCTCTTCCGTTCCATCCCCAACATTCGGAAATGCCGTTCTGAGGTGATTATCGGCCAGTTTGCTATCCTCATTTGTTACCCCAGTGTATTGCTCGTTTTTACCTTCAAAATATGATCAAGTATCAGCTAAAAAGTTGACTCTTTTTGTTTCGGCCGCACCTATTTTTTCGATTATTTTTATTTTTAGTTTACTTCTATGTACCTATCGATTAATTTGCAATAGCCACGTCTTCACATCGATATCAGCTCCACCGAAAATACCATAGCCCACTACAAGTTTTCACCTGTCTCTCACCTGCAACTCAATTGGTCTCCACTTCAACAACTTCCACGCTTCCACTCCGCCAATAGCCAATCAGAAATTCAATAAATACCCCCTAAGAAGAAAAGGAGAAGGTGCGGAAAATGTGGCCGAATTCGCCACTCGCCATCTTTTCGCTCATTCCTCGTGCGATCTCTGGATGAGCTATTTCATAGATATCTGCCTCTCCGCCCTTGGGTCATCAGAATCCCTTACTTACCCAATTTCTCGATTTCTGGATTGTAAGTAACTCTGAAACCGCAGCCTTCACCATATTGCCTCATATCGATCGTGCATATTCTCACACAATCGTAATTTTCCAGCAACGGCGTCAAAGGAAAACCTCTATATCAACTCTATATCAAAATTTCGATTCATCTCTGCAACTTCTACAATTCGGCGGCAATCTTCGTAGACTCGTCTCAAGATTTCCTCACCGTCCGCAAGCACGGCAGTCCGAGTCCCCGTCGATTGGATACACCCGGCAAGTGCCAACCACTGTAATATCGTCCGCGATCATCTTCGTCCCCGTCAGAAAGAACACGCCGACGGGCACGCCTCCGGTCGCCTTCTATCGAAGTGGTTGGTACAAATTTGCGCGCGAGGTAAGCCAAATTCTACTCGTTCGCTATCATCTATCATTCTCGGGGCTCGGACACCAAAACTACCAGATATGAGCGTAATCCTTAAAGTTGAATCACCGAACTCCATTGCGATTCGTCAAATTGAAATCTTTCGTAAAATTTAGTGAGGAGAGCTCCCTCTTTTTTATTATTGCTCCATAATCCAATTGGAAATAACTTCAATATTATATCTCAATATATAATATAACTTCGATATATTATTTTCCCTATTTGTTCGCATCAAATTTTGGTATCGAGAGCATGGTTACGTCCAATTCTATTGTAAATTAGCAAATTTTCCTTATTTTGTCATTTTGTCCGAAATTTTGGCATATTTTTTCGCTTTTAATCACTATCGATTTGTGTAATTGCGATTATCGTTCGATTACTGGCGTACATTCGATTTTTGTACCCTAGAACTAGCGTTCAGGATTGAACGTGCTCTAATTCGTCTCTATACGTAGGTAGGTGCTAAACGATTCTAAGCTCCTCCCCCTATCATTCGTAATCGCTACGTCCCTCGCTACTCCCACTCTCTCCAGTCCTCGTCGCATTCGCTTGCGCCCCCACTCCCCCTCCTTTACCTCAATTCTATCCCCTGTCCATCATGTCAAACGCAGAGGAAGAGCAAGTTCCAAAACGTTTGATGACGTTGAAAAAGCGTCTTTGGACTACACAAAAGGAGGTCCAGTCCATTTCTGAACGGGGTCGTCTTGCGATAACAGACGAAAAGGAACGATTGCCATTCAAGGCTATGTACCAGTCACTTGAAAAATATTATTCTAAAGCTGAATCCTTGATTGAAACAATCGCTGAATATTGTGATGAACATGATATCAAAGAATCATTTACTTCTGAGGAAAAATCTAATAACCATTCTACTAAGCAATCCTATTATTTAACTCAAATGAACTATTTAAAACTATTTGAGAAATCTAATGCTCCACCAGCTGCTGCTGGCACTTCGCAGCCTTCATCAATAGAAATGCGAGGTAATTCATTTTTTAATGATAGTCAATACCTTAGACATTTGCCTACAATTTCTTTGCCTCATTTTGATGGCACACTCACGGGTTGGCCGAAATTTAGAGATACTTTTCTCTCTATTGTACACAACGATCAGAATTTAAGCAATATCGAAAAATTTCACTATCTAGTGACTTCTGTTTCGGGTCCAGTAGCTAGCTTAATTGCTCATTTGCCGATTGAACATCTCAATTATCCACTCGCTTGGAAACAAATCGAATCAACGTTTGATAACAAAAGAATGTTAGCTGCTGCTTACCTCAATCAAATCTTGAGTTTCAAAGGACAATCGGCAAAACCTTCGGTCGATTCTCTTAAGAAATTTTTGGCTAATATTTCTGATAGTGTAGCTGCATTTAAACTGTTAGCTATACCTAATGCATCTGAGTTTATTCTATTTCATCTAGCTATTAGATGCTTAGACTGTACCACTAGAGAACAGTTTGAAGTTTCTCATAAAAGTGTTGAATTTCCTACGTTCGATGATTTGAGCAAATTCATAAGAGACAGATGCCTAGCTATGCAGCTTGCTGAAAATAGTCCTCTCAATTTCGAAAATTCGACTGGTTCTCATACTAAATTTTCCATTGATCGGTCAGCTAAACCTCAATCTTATTTCGGTGGGAAAACCTATCGATCGCCTAAACCTACTTTGGTGACCCAGTCGGTGCAAAAACGCACGAATCCCAAATTCGATAACTCTCCTTCTAACACTCCCTCTGCACAGTGCTTCATATGTAATAAGCATTGCAGATTACTGTTAGATTGTCCTAAATTTAACTCGGCGTCTCCAAAACAACGCAACGAACTCTTAAAATCTTGGAAGGGTTGTGTTAACTGTTTATCAAGTTTCCATGTCGTTTCAGATTGCAAGAGCAAATGGCATTGCAGATTGTGCCCAAAACGGCACCATACGTATTTACATATTGAACGTACAGAGATTCCTCAGCTTCCTTCAACTTCGTCCCACGGAACTATCGGTTCAACTCTTGCGGCTCCTACGGTCGATAATAAAACGGTTATTCTTGGAACCGCAGTGGTAAGAATTCTTGATGGCAAAAACCATACGCATACTATCAGGCTCGTTGTTGATTCATGCAGCCACTATTCCTACATTACTCGTAGGTGTTTGCACAAATTGGGACTTCACTGGGAAAAATGTTCTAAGAAGGTTTCATGCCTTGGTGGGTCCGTTTTCGATGCTATTAAGGGCCAAGCTACATGCACTATTCAACCAAGGGACAATTCTTCCTTGAACATTACTGTCGATCCTCTTGTAGTTGAAAAAATAGTTCCATATTTACCATCCGTCGCATTGCCTGAAAGAATTCACGAACATTTTCAAGGGTTTTACCTAGCTGATCCTGACTTTGGGAAACCCGCTCCTATAGACATGCTGCTAGGGGCAGATTTATTTGCGGATATTATTTCCGGTCCTGTGGTCCAATTAGCTGATAACTTACCAAAACTTTTTGATACAGTATTTGGTTACATAATTATTGGTAGAGCTTCTATTGACGATTCCTTCAATTCCGGTACAACCTTGCTTACTACAAGTATTTCAGACGACAATCAAAACTTGAACAACCTTTTGTCCAGATTTTGGGAAGTCGAAGAAATCAAACCCAAACTGTGCCGGCGCAGTCCTGAAAATGAAGAATGTGAAAAGCATTTTTCCACAACACATTATCGTCTTGACTCCGGGAGGTATGTGGTGTCTTTACCGTTTAAAAACAACGTTCGGCCGAATCTCGGTGATTCAAAATCCATGGCGCTCAAGCGATTAGCTTCTCAGGAGCGAAAGTTTGAGCGGAATCCGGATTTGCAATCGCAGTACATAGATTTCATGAAAGAGTATCTCGATTTAGGGCATATGTACAAAACTGTTGCTCCCTCCAAGTACCTGATACCTCACCATAGTGTAACGAAAATTGATCGCAATCAACAAAAATTGCGTGTTGTCTTTGATGGTTCCGCAAAAACTGTCAATGGTTCTTTGAACGATTTTTTGCTAGTTGGTCCCAAATTGCAGAATCATATTTTCAACATTCTATTGAATTTCCGCGTGCATAAATACGTTTTCGTTGCTGATATCGTAAAAATGTACAGGCAAATTCTGGTAAATGAAAACGATCGCCCCTATACTCATATTTACTGGCGATCGGACCCAAATATGCCTGTAGAGACTTACGAGCTCGCCACGATCACTTACGGGCTGAGCTCGTCGCCGTTTCTTGCTTTACGCGTTATCAAGCAATTAATTGATGACGAAGGGCAATCTTTTCCTAAGGCTTCCAAGGTGCTAGTCAGGGACATATTTGTCGATGATATTGCGACCGGCGCACCAACCCTATCTGAAGCGTTAGAGTTGCAAAAACAAACGATTTCCTTACTAGCTAAGGGTGGGTTCACTCTCAGCAAATGGGAAAGCAACCACCCCGATTTGCTGGACTCAGTCGCCAGCATTGCAAGCGGTAAACCGGTCACGATGAATGATGAAGAAAAACCTTCATTAAAAATTCTTGGATTACAATGGGACCCGACCCATGATTGCTTTTCCTACAATTTCGATTTCCCTCAAACAAAACCTACAAAAAGAGGGATTCTGTCGACGATAGCTAGAATTTTCGATCCTCTTAGCTTCCTCGCTCCTACCACATTCCTGCTGAAAGAATTCATGCAAGGATTGTGGAAGTTCGATTTGGGATGGGATGATTCTCTCCCAAGTGATTCCATTTCCAAATGGAATTTTCTGATTCAGCAATTCCACAAAATTTCCTCTATTCAAATCCCACGATTTGCCTGTGCTGATGAGACGTCCATGTATCAGCTGGTAGGATTTTCCGATGCATCCACCTTGGGCTATTGTGGCGTGATCTATTTGAGAATAGTGAAAGAACAAGAAATAATTTCTCACCTCTTGGTCGCTAAGACCAAGGTTGCTCCAATCAAGCAATTGACAGTTCCTAGGTTGGAGTTATGTGGAGCTTTATTGCTTAGTCAACTCTATGCGTCAATCTCTTCATTCATCAACTTACTTCCAGTCCCACTTTCGTCTATAAATTTCTTTGTCGATTCTGAAATTGTCTTGGGATGGTTGAAAACTCCTAGCTACAAACTCAAAACTTTTGTAGCCAACCGAGTTGAAGAAATTTTGGATTTAACACCCTTGGTAACTTGGGCTCACGTTGCATCTGGAGAAAATCCAGCAGATGCAGGATCTCGAGGATTATGCCCTGCAGATTTAGTTGATTGCAAACTATGGTGGGAAGGCCCAAAATGGTTAAAACTCAATGAACGCTTTTGGCCTTCTGCAATCCCTCCGTCCGATTTGGCGTTGCCGGAAATGAAATGTAGTATTCCTGCTGTGACAGCAACCGAACCATTCTTTATCGAATGGATGAGACGATTTTCATGCTGGTATAAACTTATACGCGTCGTGGCAATCCTGCAAATTAGCGTTCGCAAATTCCGGAATAAAACTTCCATTCAAGGGCAAAATCCCTTCCTTCTGACAGTTAACGATATTAGTTCAGCTCGTAAATGGTGTATCAAGTACCTTCAGTTACATTATTTCCTCAATGGTAATCCAGCGGACAGCAAACAGCTGATAACAAGATATAGTAGCCTATTACCATTTTGCGACTCCAATGGTCTTTGGAGAGTCGGAGGTCGACTCTCACATTCGAACCTCTCTTTTGAGAGAAAACATCCAATCTTACTTCCTCCAAACTCTCATTTTACATTGCTGTTGGTCGATTACTATCATAAAATTAATTTACATCCTGGACCTTTGCTACTTCAAGCACTTATTCAGACCCGATTTTGGATTCCAGGACTCCGTAGAATCGTACGGAAAAGGATTTTTCTCTGTATCAAATGCTACAAGTTGAAGGCCAAACCGTGGACACCACTGATGGGTAATTTACCCAAGTATAGACTCGAAGGTGGGCGGCCGTTCATACACACCGGTGTGGATTTCGCGGGTCCATTCGCTATGAGAGAATCATTACGGAGAAAAGCTCCAGTATCCAAGGTATACATGTGCTTATTTGTCTGTATGCAAACCAAAGCCCTACATATTGAGGCAGTCTCCAGTCTCTCAACTGAAGCCTTTTTAGCTGCATTTGAGCGATTTTATTCTCGTCGAGCATTACCATCCGAAATGTATTCTGATTGTGGCACCAATTTCATTGGTGCCTCTAATCATTTACGCGATTTAACTGCCTGGTTTATAAATTCTACTACTCAATCCACAATAAATAACTATTTAATCAAAAAGGGAGTCAGATGGAACTTCAATCCCCCTCATGGACCACATTTTGGTGGTCTATGGGAGGCAGGAGTTCGATCTGTAAAAACCCTTATGAGGACGTCCGTTGCAGATACTCCTTTAACTTTTGAAGAACTTTCAACCGTATTTGCGAAAATTGAGGCTATACTCAATTCTCGCCCGCTCTGCCCACTATCTGATGACCCGAGCGAGTCCGATTATTTATCGCCTGGTCATTTTTTGGTGGGCGGCCCTCTAACATCTCACCCTGAATATTCTTACCTTGATAAAAAAGAACACCTGCTGTCAAGATGGCAGCTGGTACGCAAAATGTACCAACACTTCTGGTACCGTTGGCACATCGAATACTTGTCCACTTTGCAAAAAAGGTACAAGTGGACCAAAAACGTTCCTAATCTCCAGGAAGGTGATTTAGTTCTGTTACGCGACCCCTCATCCGCAGTTATGCATTGGCCACTTGGTCGAATTGCCGAAACTCACCCCGGCAAAGATGGCATAGTACGAGTGGTCACGGTGAAAACCACCACCTCCTCCTATAGAAGACCAACAGTCCAGGTTGCACCTCTCCTACCCCTATCCCATCCCGCTTATGAGTCGTAAAATTTTCTTTAGACAAAATTTGGTGGGCGGAATGTTTCGGCCGCACCTATTTTTTCGATTATTTTTATTTTTAGTTTACTTCTATGTACCTATCGATTAATTTGCAATAGCCACGTCTTCACATCGATATCAGCTCCACCGAAAATACCATAGCCCACTACAAGTTTTCACCTGTCTCTCACCTGCAACTCAATTGGTCTCCACTTCAACAACTTCCACGCTTCCACTCCGCCAATAGCCAATCAGAAATTCAATAAATACCCCCTAAGAAGAAAAGGAGAAGGTGAGGAAAATGTGGCCGAATTCGCCACTCGCCATCTTTTCGCTCATTCCTCGTGCGATCTCTGGATGAGCTATTTCATAGATATCTGCCTCTCCGCCCTTGGGTCATCAGAATCCCTTACTTACCCAATTTCTCGATTTTTGGATTGTAAGTAACTCTGAAACCGCAGCCTTCACCATATTGCCTCATATCTATCGTGCATATTCTCACACAATCGTAATTTTCCAGCAACGGCGTCAAAGGAAAACCTCTATATCAAAATTTCGATTCATCTCTTCAACTTCTACAATTCGGCGGCAATCTTCGTAGACTCGTCTCAAGATTTCCTCACCATTCTCAAGCTCGGCAGTCCGAGTCCCCGTCGATTAGATACACCCGGCAAGTGCCAACCACTGTAATATCGTCCGCGATCATCTTCGTCCCCGTCAGAAAGAACACGCCGACGGGCACGCCTCCGGTCGCCTTCTATCGAAGTGGTTGGTACAAATTTGCGCGCGAGGTAAGCCAAATTCTACTCGTTCGCTATCATCTATCATTCTCGGGGCTCGGACACCAAAACTACCAGATATGAGCGTAATCCTTAAAGTTGAATCACCGAACTCCATTGCGATTCGTCAAATTGAAATCTTTCGTAAAATTTAGTGAGGAGAGCTCCCTCTTTTTTATTATTGCTCCATAATCCAATTGGAAATAACTTCAATATTATATCTCAATATATAATATAACTTCGATATATTATTTTCCCTATTTGTTCGCATCACTTTTGTTATTCCTTAGGAAAAAACGAGAACCCGAGCAGAAAAAGGTCTCCCTCAATTCGGCGAGGAACGACGATATTTCGTCTGAAAACGAAAATCACCCGCAGGAGTCGAGACGATCAATCCCCGTTTTGCGGACGCCAAAAAGTCAAAGCGCCCCGAATTCGCGCCAAGGCTCGTTCAAAGACAAAAGGCTCAGCTTGGACGAGATCAATATGAACCAAAAAGTCTTCGTGCAAAGCGGTGGAGGACATTCTCCGCAAAAACCTTCCCAACTCCCTCGGCCGCTATCCTGCATCAATTTCGCTACCGTGCGCTCGAATTTCAACAAACCGAAGCCGAACGTGAGCAAGCTGCCCGTTAGCAGGTAAAGTTAATTTATTTATATTTTTTAAAGTAATAAACATTTTGGAAATTAGTTGGACAATTTTTTTTTTCAAAATAAAACAGATTGAAAAAGCATTAAAAAGTTAAAAATAAAAAGATGAAAAATTTACATTTAGCATGGAACAGCGATTAACTAGATTTTTGGCAAAAATGAGTTATTGGCATCACTGGATTGGTTTTTCCACGGGGAATCAGGTGGCACCACTGGTAACTTTTCTTAGGCCCGTAAAAGTGGTTATCTTCTGCTGCGATTTGAAAGCTCTCACGTCGGTCGGGTGCAGCTCTTTTTTTGATTATTAGGTATCCAAATTTTTATTAAATTTGTACTCAATTTTTCAAGTGATAATTCAATTGACTCAATTTGCATGGATACCAGTATTTTGGATTTATTAAAAATGGGTTTCTTAAAAATCGAGTTAATCACTGTTGCTATGACGAAGTAAGAAACAAAAAATGTTGACAGCCATTTTTTAAATTGTATGAAAACCATACCTATTTCTACTGAATAGCTCAGTACCAAGGACAACTCCTCATTTGAAAAATGCCCTTTTCTATGGTCAATCCAGATAGAAATCCGTGAAAAATACTCAAAAATTTCTAAACCCATGGCATCATTTTGAAAATCGGAAATTTTGAGGGGTTTATGTATTGAACTGTTAGAATCTAGCAGTACTATTAGTATCAGACTACCTGTCTGTCGAGTGAGGAATAAAATAACTTTGGAAAACTGCCACGAAAATTCCGCCCTGACCGGGAATCGAACCTAGTACCTCCAGATTTCAAGTCCAACGCCACAACCACAGGTTATTTGCGGTAATCGGTTAAGGCGTCCGACTAGATGTCTGCAGACTCTAGGTTCGATTCCCAACTTAATTTTCTCCTCATGCAATTATTGAATGTTACAATTATTGTAACTCGAGGATTATACACCCAAATCTGTGGTAATGGGAAACCAGGGCGCGTTGGCACAGTTTTTTATGTTTGAATTTTATTCATTTTTCCAGTCCTGATTTCAGTGATTGAGCGGTACGTTGAATTTTTGATTTTCAGGCTGAATATAGCAAACATGGACAAATAAAGACATTCGCATGCGCAACTTCTGGCTGGCGGTAACTAGGCTGGTATTCTTTCTGTGATTCTATTCAAATAACGAGAGCGGTGATGTATTATTTCAAGTACCTAACCTATATTAATGAACATGAAGTATTAACTCGTTGTATTAGATTTTGTGCCTTAATTGTAACTGTTTTGATTGTTGAATTGTCTTAAAACCAAAGGGATTTTATTTCTTCTAAATTATACTTGGAAATCTGTTCGTTCTTTGATGTTACCGTTGGAAATTTCTTTGTGTTTTCTGCCTGCTTCCCATGAATATCTTTCCGATGGATTTCTTAAGCTAATCTGAGATCCTACCACTATTACACGTACCTCAAGCACAAAACAAGTAAGTTGAATTTCTGAATTAGGAACTTATTTCAGGGTTCTTAATCCTCGACCAATCAGCCATTGATAAACTCAGCCTAAGAGCCGCTTTATCTATAGTTGATTACCTGAAAACCGCTGACTTATCTCTTGGTCGCTATTTTCCTGTACTAAACCCGCATCCAGGGAAAAATCACTTTCAAATTAGACCTAGAGATTATTAGATGGTTTTCGGATAATCGACTATAGATAAAGCAGCCCTCGAACCACAGAAAAACGCTACTCAAGGTAACCAATGATAAGTCCATGTGAAATAATCATTATTTATTAGATAAAATCGACTTGTCGGGATGGGGTATGTCAATTCAATCTGTCAATTAGTCAACTGATTTCCGCCAAGGCGGGAGGAAATTGAATTTGTGTTGTAACTTGGCTGGAGAGGGCGGGCGACTTGAGAACTCCTTGCGGCGGTTTTTTCTCGGCGTCGTACGGAATCGAAGGCCTTTTCTTCACGGTTTGCTTGTACTCCTTCTCTTCTGCAACCGTAGAATAATCGCAAACGTTGTCAGAATTTTTCGAAAGATTGGGCAAAGTTTTGTTACTAATAATGTTAAAAAAATATCTCGTCTTAATACCTTGAGAACAGTTTTTATGCAGGACAAAAGCGACTTTCTTCCCGCTTCCTGTTGTCGCGGGTAAGGAGTGACCCTGAAAATTGTGAAAAATACAATAAATTCGAAAACGCAGTTTTGCCAGATAGAATAAATAACTCAAAATTGTCCAGAAATAAGTCAAAACTAATAAATCAAGGTTCTGAAAAGGCAAATGGCCAAAACTTACATTAGACAATGGAAACGAAGCTGGAGTGCGCTCCAAACTCGCTGCAGCACAGTCCCTCATTGGTGATATTTTCACCTGAAACAATGTAAATCGCTTAATTTTGGAAAAGCAGAAGGCGCCGCTTTACCAGAAATTTGAAAAATGAAAATTTGGCCTAACCCAATCCTCGACAAATGAAAATTTTTTTGCAAAAAAAAATTTCTCCCTGAAAAAATTTAAGGTTGCTTTTTTGCAGCATTTTTGGGTTTTATGCAGCCAACACTCTAGTCGACAAAGGAGTTGTTGAGTGCATGGAAGGTCCTCACAGTAGTTCCTCCACATAGAAGCCGTTTGATGCGCCAAAATAAGTTTGCGCATTTTATTGGTCAATTTCAAAAACTAACATTCCCATGGTCCCAGAATGTGGTCTACGCTGGTTGAGCTTCAGCTTAAAGAGAGACTGATTTCTAAAAGCTTGCGAATAAACTAAAGCTTGAGCTCAGCGGCCATCACAAACCTGATTGGCTGATAAGATCGCTGCGGACGCAATTCGGCCCCGACCATGTGAATCCAGCTTAAGCTCAAAGATATTGAGCTTGTTTTCAAGGAGATAGAGAACTAGCTAAAGCTTAAGCTCAGCAGCTTGAATTATCAGGAAGTTTGACCTAGAGCTCAAGGAGTGGGAGCTTGATTTCAAGGAGATAAGCTTGAGTTTAACGAGCACAAGCTTCAGTTTAGATGCTTAAACCGTTTCGTTACGAAGCTCGAGCCCATGAAGTTTGAGCTGAAGATATTGAGCCTAAACTTTAGGAGATTGAGCCAAAGGAGCTTGTCATCAATGAGTTTGAGCTTGAGATGCAAGACCTTGAGACTAATTTCAAGAAGTTAACGAATGAACTAAAGCTTGAGCTCAGCAGCTCAATTCAACCAGGAGATTGAGCTCAAAAGTTAGAGCTTGATTTCAAGGATCTAGAGCATGAGCTTGGGTTCAAGGAGCTCAAGATCGAGCTCAGCAGCTCAAACATCAAGCAGCTTGAGCTCATGAAGTTAGAGCTCAAGGAAATTGAGCTTGAACTCAAAGCGCTTGAGATTGAGCTCGAGAAGCCACAGCAGCTTGAAGTGATTCATCAAGGAGCTTGCGCTCGCTCATGAAGTTTGAGCTTGATTTCAAGGACCTAGAGCATGAGCTCAAGCACGGAGAGTGTGTTTGGAGAGCTCGAGCTTGATTTCAGGGAGAACATACTTAAATTGCAGAACTGACCTCATTTCCGACATTTTCCCAGGAACTGTCGCCCCACGGGCTTTCAGATACCGCTGTGCCGTTGCTCAGCTTTTTCTTCTTCTTCAGCTTGACGACATCGAGCGCTGACTTCTTCTTGAAGATGCCGGACTTTCCTGCTAGTGGTGTACTTTCTTGCGCGGAGTCTTGACTCACGTCAGCAATTTCCATTGGGTCGGGCGATGCAAGTTTGCTGACCTCCCAGCTCCCCTCAGTCGCGGGTGTCGACGGGTCCGACGATTTTTTCGTTTTCATCGGCGTCGTCTCCCAAGAAGTGGTCCGTTTCCTTTTGCGGGATAACAATTTCCGTTTCAAAGAGGTTGAATTCGATTTGCGAGCGGCGGAGTCCGCTTTGGACGTCGAGTACAAATCGGACTCTTCGATAAGTTTCCTCTCCACCTTGGAGAGTTTTTCCGCCGCCTTCTCCACCAGCTCATGCTCGTCGATTTCTTCGATTTGCTCCACTTGGTGGATTCCTAGGGGATATTTGCCTTTTTGGAAGGTTTCGAATCTGGAACACAAGAGCGGAATGATTGCGTCAAAGGGCAGCAATAGCGAATAAAGCTGAGAGCCAATGGTTACAGTGATGAATCAAGAGTGGCGCACCCTTGAAATGCAACAATATCATGACATCCCACGATTTCGAATGACATTTGAGGTATGAAGGGTCTACAGAGATAAATCTGAGGACCCCCATTGGAATCGGGCCAGTAATTCAATCCACAAATCTTGAAATACTGAACCAAATTTAAAAATTTGTGACTTATTCTCCCACCATCCACCCCTAATGAGCCTAGGCCAACAAGATTTTGACGTTAAATTATTAACGTTATTTAATTGTTCAAAAAACGACATTTTTTGAGGTGATCTCTCAAGCCTCGTATTTGCACCTCCACAAATTGTTAGGGAATCAAGCCAAAATCAATATTTCTTTTCCCTCTTACTTGTAGATTATCTGGTTTATGTGTTTTCTGGCTTTGGTGCAAAGATCCGGACTGTGCTTGAGGCTGGCCAGGTATTCGGCGATTTGAACCGCGTCGAATTCCAAAGGAGGAAGTAGAACGTCGACTCGGCCGGCTCTAGGATCCAGCGGCCCTTCATCGTCAGCGTCGCTCTCATCTCCGTCCAAAATGTCAGCGTCCTCGTCCGCTTCTTGTTCGTCGTCTTCATCGTCAGCTGTCCCATTCTCGTCAGCGGGCACCTCTTGCAACACGTCGATACTGCCACCCGGAAATCCCATCTGCGGAAAACTCGATACAGTTAAACCTCCAAGCACCTATTCTAGCAGATTTTGCATATCAAGTAATGGCCTCGCTCAGAAGAGATGCGTTTGACAAACAAAACTCACGGATCTCCAAACGTTGAATTTTGCTTGATGTTTCAAAGCCAAGTCAGACTGCCGAAGCAGGTGATAGAAGATATTTTCTTTTATGCTCATCATAAGTCTCAAATCTTTGGTCGTACTCAGCAGCACGCCGAACGGCTTGATGAATTCGAAAACATTCTCGGTCGTGAGTTGCCCTCGCCCAATCTGTAATACATATTCAACTATGTTAAAGCGTACAGTTCATAAGGCAAAGAATTTCGTTATCGCTTTCAGAACATTTTTGAATTTATACAATGTTTGAAACCGGTAGAACAAAATTTACCTTGGCGAGTTCTTCCAAATAAATTTCGACAACGTGAAGATTCAGGCCTGTGGGAGCGGCGATCAAACAGGAAGTGAAATCGCTCAGGACGTTCTCAACCAGTTCCTGATCCCAGTTGCTTTTCTGAAGACGCTCTAAGAGCTGTCTCAAAAATCTGCGGACCAACTAAAGACGGAGTTTCTCGTTACTAAATATTCGAACCTGCAATTCTAAAATGGCTCAAATTCGTCGAAAATATTCAACTAAATCTGCTTCGATGAGCCGAATACTTACCATAAGATATTTATCGAATCGAAATCCGTCCAAATTCATCCAATATTGTGACATGCAGTTGAAGAAACCGATGACGAATTTTCTCATGTCGCCGACATTGCGCAATGAGTGAATCAGGTTGCTGATTCTGTCGACGCATTGTTCCTGCAAAACGTACGATTGAAGAAAAGGCTTGGACAGATTGGTTGAATCAACGTCGCATTACAGGGAAATGTATTACTTGTATCAGGGGTTTGTCGGACATCCAAACGCAGTAGTACAGGCCCTTCCACAGTCTTGAGAAACTGGCATCGTTGAAACCTTCAAACAGAATTTATTTATTGTTATAACACGGGCAAGCATGCGGGGACGGTGGGGGAAAACTCATTTCTGGGTAGGTGGTTGTAGCGGCTGAAACTGGTAACGAATAGGGATACATGATCCATAATGCGGGACAGTTCACAGCCCCATTAGATAAGCAAAGTCTGCACCCTGCAACCCTCCAGAGTCCGCAACCCACACAAGTCCATTAGTTCCTGATAGTTGACGTTTTTCCTATGAATACTCAACTTATACAATCTGAGAAATTCGAGCTGGGCATGTTGAAGCAATTGGGCTTTTGATATGAGGCCGTTTACAGCCGCATTCACATGTTCGGCAATAAATGATTTGTTGCCAACTTTTTCAGGAGGGAACAAATGTGATTGACTGATAAGATCTGCGAAGAAACCGTATCAAGCAAAAACGTTCGTTCCCGCCTCAAAACGTCGGCAACAAATCATTTGCTTCCGACCATGTGAATACGGCTAAATCGTCTGAAGGGCTTGGCTCGATTCGACCCACAAGAAAGCCATGAGGTCATCTGCGGGCAACAGAACGGGTATGGTATGCCTCGAACAGTTGAACCATGCTGTTAATCACCAGCAGGAATAACAAGGGCCCAATGTGGGATCCCTGGGGGACTCCAGGAATGGAGCAGACAGGCTTACCATTCTGACAATGTACAAGGTGCGGGCTGTTGGGCAGGTAGGTAGAAAAAGATGCCAGAAAAGCAATGCAATTTCTTACCTCCTCCACAAGCAATTGAGCCGTTTATGGCCCACTTGACATACACTCGCGTCGGGTTAAGTCGGCCACACAGTATCTGATTGCTCGGATGGGGAATGAACGTGGGAACGTGGCTTGGACACCCCAATCAAACTTATTGAGCTCAACGCTGACGCCACCTCGACCAATCACTGCAATGCATTTTCTTACCCCCTCCACAAGCAATCAGGCTCAATGTCGTCTCACTAGGGCCTCAGAAACCCTTGCTGCACCACCTCAAGGGAGAGGGACAAGGTGGACTGTAGAGACAGCATAACCAGCCTCTCAAGCGTCTTGAGAATCGTTGAAAGGGTACGAAAATAGGTCCACATTGATCAATCATGTTCATTCATAATCTAACCTTCGGATACTGTATTCAATGCCTTCCTTATTTTCTATTACAATATTTCGTTGCTGAACGACCCAGCCTGCTAACTTCGGTCCGGTCTGATGATCGATAACCAATAAATTGGTAGATATTGAAATCAATACGGCTGAGATCTTACTTTCTTTCTTGGACGGCATAGAAGCGAACCATTTGCCGAGTCTTTTCAACGCACGGTCGCGAAGACTTTTGTCGTTGCCAGCAAGGGCCTTAGCGAAGGAGATCTCCTGGGCGACTCGCAATACTTCCTGACTGGGCTTCACTGCCATTTTGAGCAGTGGGAAAGACGAATGATGAAATGGAAAAGTTAAAACATTGGGAGTTCGAAAGAAATTGACAATTTTTGAACACGCACGGTGCTGAACTAGATGGATATCGCAGCAAGTGGCAACGGTAAGAGCTCGTAAACAATGTGGAATGTGGCGAGGAGAGTCAGGTTATAATTTTCATAACCTCTCCTACTGTTTCGTCACAAGTCGATAACCTTCTGTAGGTGTATGAATTTTTAATCGAGCCATTAAAATCGTAAAACTCACCATGTGATTTATAAAACTTCATATATAAAATAGTCGAGCAATCAATCAAATTCATGTAATTAATTTTTCGTTATTTGGCAGTAGTAGCAGGAATTCTGCGGCATGTTGACCAAAAATTCCAGTTTTTGTCTTTCATGACTTGTCTTATTAGACCAAAAATGGTCGTTTGTATTTTCGCGTGAATCACACGCGCGTGGTGTTGTCGTCGGTCGCACGCGGTGTTTATTTTTTGAGTTTGTGAGCGAATTTTCGGTATTTTTGGCGGAAAATATTGTTAAACATAACTTTCAACATTTTTCCGACTTATGATTGTTAATCTGGATTTCTCTCAATGAACGAAGCAATAGAAAGTCATGCCGACGCTGAAGACGACTCGAATCCGGATTTGAAACATGAAGATCATGTTGATGGCAGCACCTGGTGAGTTGAATGTTGATAAACTCTTCGATTCTTAATTAAGTAAATGGTAATGGCCTATTACAGTACAATACAGTGGACTTATTACAGTAATTTCGTACTTCACAATGTAGGGGTTTACTATGCCTGCGGCTGACGTGTTATTATTTAAGAGCAACTTTCTCAACTATTTCCCGTTGCAATGGCTGTTGCTTGAGCCATAAAACATGAACAAACAATAACTAATTCCTGATGATCGCAGGTATTTCGTGGACCAGAGTATCAAGGAGAGACTCGGAACTGGCGACGGTCCTTCATTCAGCGTCGCATCTTTATTCCAGAATTCAATAGCCGCTCATGTCCCTTCTCAGGACGAACCTACGGAGGTATGCCCGTTGGGCTTAATTTTTATGTTTTAATTTCTTAAATTGTCTCTTATGACAGGAGTATTCTTGTACTTCGACCCAGCCGTCAACCATACGGATGCAGGAAAATATGACAGGATTTTTGGATGCCAGGCTAACTAACGGGACCCCGGTTCCGCGGTGGTACCAGGAAGCATATAACCTATGTCCTTGTGGTAAAGGCGCAGGTCCCTTGAACGCCCATGGACTTGGTGTCATTGTCCGTAAAGACCTGTCTGGAGGATCTCCGACTTCCTCGGGTTCAGCGCTTTGAGCTCATGTTTTACCCTCAAAAACGCAACTAAAAACCTAATTATCAGGCAATGTTCGGCTGCATCTTCATTTTCATTACCAGGATAACATCCGAACGGGTGAAACGCAGAGTGCGCCGACTTTCCTCAACAAGCGAAACAGCCTCTTCATACTGGACAAAGATGACCGACGGATCGCCGGCGTCGGCGATTTCTTCCGTGTCGACCCTCGTGACGTCACTGTTCAGGACCTCAAGCAGACGAGGCGCGAAATAAAAATAATCGTACAGAACAAATTCAAACGGCTGGAACGAAATCACGAGAAGTTCAGCGAGGCCCGACCGGACAACAAAAGAAGACAAAAGCCGGGGCGACGTCGTTTTAAAAAGCGTAAAACGTGATATTGACGAGAATAGATGCAATGTTCTACCAAGTCCTACCTGTAATTATTATGCTTTTAAATACGAATACAGCTGTGTTACGAAAATTGGAGTAAAATGCCAAGAGTGGCGACTGCTCCTTTACCTGCTTAATTGGCAAAAAATAGTGAAGTCTCAATATCAAAAATCACAATTTGACCATGGTAAGTAGATACCGGATTAGTCTTCTTACCTTTTTTCGTACTTAGGAACCTATTGGAAGTTGTATCAGTGAAATTGACGAGAATTATTTGATTTTTATGAAAATTATTTTAATTCATGAAATTTTCATTGATCAATTCTTATGAATGGAAATAGAAGCAGTTACTGGGGTAAAAGCATTTTCTTGGATTTTATGCAGAGGTAGGTCATTATAATGACCAGTCATTATACTGCCGTCCTAAGTTAAAACGTCCTATCTCAGTTTTTAGCGTTTTGAGAAAAACGCGGTTAAGTGAGATTGTTTGCACCGTCCACGTTTTTAACCCTAGCTATTGGGAATTTTCACGATAGCTCCTTGACATCACCCCCCAACTTTGTCAGTTGTCAACAAACCTCAATATTAAACCAGCAGGTAGAAATTATCAATTGAAGTGCAAGAAGTCGAAGATAAGACTTTGTTGTTGTTGTTGTTCGTTTTCTTGTAGTGTGCCTTAGGCCACGTTCGACATTGGTTTTTATACCTAGGATAGGACTTTTTAACCTAGTAGTAGTAGTTTTTGGAACTCAGTATTCGAAGATGAATATCTTGCCCACATCCATGACAGACACAGCTTTGCTACTCACTAGGCCAGAAAGTCCTAACTCCTTTATTTGAGACCTCCTTTATTTGACTTAGGACGATTTATTCTAGCACAAGTTACTGAATTTTTTCAGTTATACAAGGTCAAAGTGTCCTAACTTTCTGCTACTTAGGACTTTTTAGCCTAGGACTGCCAAGTTAGGACTTTCTGTTCTTGGATGGAGGCGGAAATTGACAAAAGTGAGATAGGACAAAGCCATTTTTCAGTCCTTTCCAATGAAGATACGACTTTCTAACCTGGCCCATCAGACGCGTCATGACAAAATCTATACAACCACGTCCTTAACTCAAAAAGCGAAAAAAATGAGATAGGACGTTTTAACTAAGGACGGCAGTATAATAGGCAAACGCATGGAACGTCGATATGCGTCACGAACGCTATGTTGGGTAGCTTTCTGCTCCAGCCGATCGGGTAAATAAAACAGACTTCATCGCATCGGTTCTTATGATGTATTTAGAATACATTGAGCATGAAAATTACTGGAAAATAGAGTAATGTAGCTACTGTGCATTTTTACAATGATCTCTGCTATAAAACCTACTTCAATTATTTAATGAAGAATGAACGGAATAATATTTACATAGAACAATGTGGATATTTACAATTTTTTACAATTGTCTCCTCCTTTTCCCAATTTTAGTTTGATAGTTTCAATGTCAAAGATAACGGTACAAATACGGTACACACTTTTCAAGCAGTTGTACGTCTGTCTCCTGGAAATAGAATATTGGACCTCAGTGGACTTGTCTCCCAATCTTCGCAGCTACTGTCCCAGTCGTAACTGAAAACGGGCAATATTGCATTATCTCGCATTTTGGACATTCGCTAATCAAATAATGATGTGAATAAATGTGATCGATGGTGTTAACCCATGGGGTTATTACAAGGGGTGGGTTTAGTTCTTTGATTTCGATTATTTCCAGAAACCCCGAATTCCAGGAATGACATGAATTATAAGTCTGCGGGCCAAATTTTTCATGCTACCTCTAGGAATCGAACCCAAAACAGAGGAGAGGTAGTTAATGGGAATTTCGATGTTTTACCTCGCCTGGATTAGTCAGTTTGAGGGCCTACAAAAAAATCTTGAGATAAAGCCTCAAAAAATCGGGGTTTTTGAAAAATTTATGGAAGTAGTTGAATAAAATGAAATTTCGTTGGTCTATGCTTGTCAGGGGGTCTGTTCGGAGAGAGTAAGCCTCGAATTCTCTTCAAATCGACCCCTTGATTGTAGTAACCCCACAAAATTTGATCGTATTCAAAGAATCTTAAACAACTGATGTTTAAGCAATTCCTCAAACAAAACGAATTTTTGTCGATTTTTTTGCTTCAAAATCCTATTTTAACCTTTCGTTAACGAAATACTTTGCAAATAAATTTTCCCATATAAAAAAGTCATTTACCTGACTAGTAGGCGAGCAGAAGGGGAGCGGAAGAGTCGAGATCATATAGACGACCTGTGACTGGCAATGGCAGTGGCTGGCGGAGTGGGGGGCGGCAGCGGCTCGAGTGTCAAATTCGGCGAATAGCGGGGGATCCATGTGCACGTGCAGCTGCAGACAGACCCCGTCTCGCCGACGGAACTCGATTCGGCGAGCGGACGTCCGCTCGTCATCGAGCCGTTGGCCGTGATGACGTCGCCCTCCAGGCGGACCGCCCCCTGGGCCGCCTGTTGGCGAAAATTTCGAAATTGGATATTTCGAAAGAAATTCCAAAAAACCGCTATTCCTCTCGATTCTTGAGAAAAGATTAGTCGTTTTCGATCAATTTCCAAAAAAAAAAATATTGGTCAAAAGTGTGACTCTCAATTTTTTGAAATTAAATTCCATTAAAATATTCCAATTGATATTTCGAACGAAATTCCAAAGTGATTAAGTTCCACGATTTTCGTAATTTTAAAAAACAACCCATCCGTTTTCCGAATTTTGAAAAAGTTTCGCTTTTATATTCTCAATTTCCAAAAAAAGGTCAAATGTTTTAAATCAAATTCCGATTACCTGGAGAGCTTCCGCTTCGTCCCGCCGTTCGTCCTCCGTGTTCATCGTGACGAACCTGAGGACGAGGAGATTCAGGGACGCGGCGACGATGGCGAGGCCGAACAGGATGAATATGAGCGAGAAGGCGACGTATTCCGGCTTCTTGTCGAGGGCGTCGTCTTTCTGCAGGGCGACCATGTCCCCGAACCCGATCGTCGTCAGGGTGATGAAACAATAGTACACCGAGTCGAAATATGTCCAGCCTTCGTAACGCGAGAAGGCTGCCGCTCCTGCGGGAGAAAAAATTTTTTTCAAAAAATATTTTCATTTTTAAGGATGCCAGTTGTAAGAAAAAATGCTAAAAATTTGATGAAAAATTCCTAATTCATCATTTTATGTTAAATAAAAAAGCGCCTTTTCGATAGTTTTTTAAAATTTTAATTGGATACTGAAAATTTTTCCTCGACATTTTTATCAAATTCTCTCATAAGTAAACTTGAATTCATGACGGCAAAATTTCACCTCCGGCGATCGTGAGGCTGCTCAACGTCGTGACGACGCAGATGAGATTGATTTCGGACGCGTCGACATTACGGCAACCGAAGAGTTTCTTGACGTTCTTGATGACGACGGACGACAGTTTGTTGACGCGCTCGCCGATGCTCTGGAACATGACGAGGCCCAGGGGGATCCCGACGATGGCGTAGCACATGGTAAACAGTTTCCCACCTATCGTGTTAGGCGTCGAATGCCCATAACCTGGTAATGCGTGCAAATGTAGGTTAATTTCAAGTAATTGTAGTCTAATAACGCAGCACAAATCGAAGAAAATGATCGGTAGGTTAGGTTTTAGCTCCGGAAAAAATCTCAACATTAAAAAACCTCTAGGAAAAATGACTTTTTTCTCTTTCCATCGTTGCTAAAAATTTAAAAACCGCCTAATTTAGAAGTTAAAAAAAATTTAAATTATTTACGCGATCGGGACATCTTACAAAATATTTAGAAAAAGAGTTTTTTTGGAAAATCGCATATTTTCGTAACGAAACACCTACCACGGAAAAGGGTCAAGACCCACTTAGGGTCGTGCGGTTATTAAAAACGCCATACATCAGCCGGACGTTCCTGCCGCTGAAAGGTAGAATCTTCAGGGTAGTCATATTTATATAGGTCGACCTACCCTATCGAATTCAAGGTAGAAAAGGTAATTAACTGTCCCGTCACCCGGTCAATAGATTGACATTTATTCGGACGACCGCTCTCCGTCGCCCAGCGCCTTCGGAAATGGAACGAAATTAAACTGAGCGGCTCGAAAATTCGAGCCAATCGGCGCCCGGGATGGAAACGGCGATGGAACGTCGCCATTGACGGGCCTGACACAAATGGCGACGGTCCCGATTGAAATCGCAGTGAATTTACCTCGAAAAGCAATTTTCAATTTTATACCGCGAAGGAAAAAGAAGGAATTCTATTATTGCGAAAATAGAGTTGAAAATTACTAAGGCCGGCTTCAGAAATACAGGTTAACGACACCTTTATCACCAATTTTGTTAAAACTCATTATATACAGTTCTCCACATTCGATGGTCAAAAATCTAAGAAACTGTAACTCAAACAAAACAGAAAGTCGCACTCAAACTGGAACCCCAACCGCAAACCGAAACCCAAACCTAAACCTCAACCTCAAGCTGAAACCCAACCGAACTTCAAACTGAAACTCTAACTCAAAATTAAACCCGAAGTGAAATTCATACTGAAACTTAAACTCGAACTCAAACTGAATGTCAAACTTGGAGTTGAACAGTTCAACTCCAAGTTTGACATTCAGTTACTTCACTCACATTCAGCTCAAGTTACTTGAGTTTGGGTTTCAGTTTAACTGCCAATATGAGTTCGAGTTTGAGTTTCGGTTCCGATTTCAGTTTCAGTTTGAGTTCAAGTTGACTTTGATCTCGAAGTTCATTCTGATCTCAAAGTTGACTTTGATCTCGAAGTTCATTTTGAATCCTTAGTTGACTTTGATCTCAAAGTTGACTTTGAACTCGAAGTTGACTTTGAACTCGAAGTTAACTTTGATCTCAAAGTTGAGTTTGAACTTGAAGTTAACTTTGATCTCAAAGTTGACTTTGAAATCGAAGTTAACTTTGATCTCGAAGTTGAGTTTGAACACGAAGTTAACTTTGATCTCAAAGTTGACTTTGAACTCGAAGTTGACTTTGAACTCGAAGTTGACTTTGATCTCAAAGTTGACTTTGATCTCGAAGTTGACTTTGAACTCGAAGTTGACTTTGAACTCGAAGTTGACTTTGATCTCAAAGTTGACTTTGATCTCGAAGTTGACTTTGAACTCGAAGTTGACTTTGATCTCAAAGTTGACTTTGAACTCGAAGTTGACTTTGAACTCGAAGTTGACTTTGAACTCGAAGTTGACTTTGAACTCGAAGTTGACTTTGAACTCGAAGTTAACTTTGATCTCAAAGTTGACTTTGAACTCGAAGTTGACTTTGATCTCAAAGTTGACTTTGATCTCAAAGTTGACTTTGAACTCGAAGTTGACTTTGAACTCGAGGTTGACTTTGATCTCAAAGTTGAGTTTGAACACGAAGTTGACTTTGATCTCAAAGTTGACTTTGAACTCGAAGTTGACTTTGATCTCAAAGTTGACTTTGATCTCAAAGTTGACTTTGATCTCAAAGTTGACTTTGAACTCGAAGTTGACTTTGAACTCGAGGTTGACTTTGATCTCAAA
Source organism: Nesidiocoris tenuis (assembly GCA_036186465.1). NCBI lineage: Eukaryota > Metazoa > Arthropoda > Insecta > Hemiptera > Miridae > Nesidiocoris > Nesidiocoris tenuis. The sequence continues at coordinate 14,035,020 of AP028909.1, read as the reverse complement.
GTTGAGTTTGAACACGAAGTTAACTTTGATCTCAAAGTTGACTTTGAACTCGAAGTTGACTTTGATCTCAAAGTTGACTTTGATCTCAAAGTTGACTTTGACTCGAAGTTGACTTTGAACTCGAAGTTAACTTTGAACTCGAAGTTGACTTTGATCTCAAAGTTGACTTTGATCTCAAAGTTGACTTTGAACTCGAAGTTGACTTTGATCTCGAAGTTGAGTTCGAACACGAAGTTAACTTTGATCTCAAAGTCAACTTTGAACTCGAAGTTGACTTTGAACTCGAAGTTGACTTTGATCTCTTGTTTTAGTTTGAGTGTTAGTTTAAGTTTCAATTCGAGTTTAAGTTTGAATTTTAGTTTGAGCTTCAGCTTGGCTTTCACTTTGAGTTCGAGTTTCAGTTCGAGTTTAAGTTTTATTTTATTACGAGTTTCAGTTTAAGTTCAAATTTCAGTTTGTGTGCCAATAGGCAACTCATAAGTTTGCAAACTAATGAGTTTGAGTAGGTTTTGAGTTAGAGTGTGAATTTCATTCTGAGTTTAATTTCAGTTTGAGTTGATGAGTGTTTCAGTTTCGCTTCGCGTTTGAGTTACAGTTTGAATTTCAGTTTCAGTTTGAGTTCGACTTAAGATTTCAGTGTACGTTTGAGTTCAAGTACGTGTTTGGATTTAAGTTTGAGCGTACGTTTGAGTTGCGTTTGATTTCCAGTTTCAGTTTGACTTTGAGTTTCTGGTTTGAGTTTACGTTAGAGTTTAAGTTAGAGTTTCAGTTCGAGTTTACGTTAGAGTTTAATTTGAGTTCAAGTTCGAGTTCGAGTCTGAGTTTGAATTTTGTTAGGATTCGGTCTTCGGGAGGTCGGATAAAAATTGTGTTTTGCGAACGGCAAATTTATCTGAAACTCTTCCGTTATCCGCTCACCTATCGTTGTGAGGACAGTGGTCGCGTAGTAAAAGGCACCGGCGAATTTCCATTGCCTCCCAGCTTTGTGGGGTTCTGTCTTGAGCACAATTGTCTCCAGCACGCGATAGTCGTCGGGCGATATGTTGTACTTTTTTATGATCATTTTTTCTATAGCTGAAATTGGGAAAGGAACATTTTATTGATAAAAGAATAGCAAAAATGAGATAAAGCTGTTCAAAAGGATAATTACCAGGAAAGACTGTTGCGTAATATTTTTCGTTTACTTCAAATTCGATAATTATTTCTGGTTGAATTTTTTCAAGATTTTTTTCAAGATAGGTATTTGACCGACAGGAAATTAAAGTCGGAAAGTACTCGGAAAACGCAATATTAGACTGGAACATTTTTCAAGAGTCTTTTTCAAGTTTTTGTACCAAAATATTTTTTGAATTTCTTATGGGTTGAACATTTCGACAGCCATAGTGTGAAAAGCTGTAAGTATATTTTCGAAAACTTTTCAGGAGGCCAAAAAACCCGTTTTTTCCATTTAAATGGACGTTTAGTTTATTGTTCCTTTTTTATTTCAAGCCAAAGACCATTACCGACAGTTTAATGACAGTATTTTGGTCAGAATTTTGTTGCAAGACAGGTTTTTATACAGAAATTTATTACTGACAGGGATTTACACCGAATTCATTACTTACAAGTTATTACAAACCCACATAGAATCAAAAATATTTGTTGCAGCTGAGTTATGACGCTACCAGACGGTGCGCAAGGCCAATAGCTACCAGAAAAGCTGAAAACCTCATTTTCGCCAAAAATCGTACTTACAGGTTTTTACACTGTCGATTTGTATTTTTAAATGTTTTGACTTTTTGAATGTTTTGCCTAATTTTTTGCTGAATTTTTGAATTATTTTGTTTCTATGAACTTATGGCCGAATAAATGTACAAAATAAATGTACTCATCCCCTCTTACATTCGAGGGCTTCCCAACGTCGCTTCTCAGTTTCGGACTCGAGGGCGTCGAAGACGGCGGCACCGACGAGGAGGTACGTGAACGTGCAGACGATCAGCGATAGAGTTCGGACGTTTTGCTTCTTCATCCTCCGGGGTGGAGCATGCTGGTCCGATGGGCGTTAGCCCCACCGGCCACCCTCTCCGCCCCGTCCTCTCACCATCCCCTGGGGTACGAAATACGGAATAATGCAGACCCCTATGTATCTGTGACATGCATGCAAATACATAGGAAAATCCTCTCGACCGTATTTTGGGAATACGATACCCGAACCTGAGAAGGTTGGGGACCTTCTAGCATACGTAACCAACGGTACGTCCTAAGTTTGGTGAATATTTGGAATTTTAGGTCGAATGCTGCTAAGGGAAAACTCCGGAAAACGCACTTCAGCTAATTTTAGAACGAACCAGTGGTGCGTAGATAACACACAATACTTCCATATTTTGAAACGTGAAATTGAGACACAATTTGATCATATTTTGACTGCTTTTAAGGGTGTTTAGGCCAAAAATATCAAAAAATTTACTATTAAAATTTTAAAATTCGCCCAAAATAAAATACAATACATTATTGGAATATAAAAAATACCCACATATTCTGCAAGGTAAAACAAAGATTTTAAGACCAAGAACGCTCAAATCGGTTCATATTTGTGGCCGGAAAAAAATGAAATAGAAAACACTAAAAATGCAAATATATCGGAAGTACTGTGAGTTATCCAAATTTCGAATAAACAGGGTTTTAGGCCTTGCCGAGACAAACATTTCAGTTCAAGAAATTTGAAAAAAGGTTGAGAATTGTGGGAGTTATGGTCATTTTTGTAAATCACCACAGACGGACTGACGGACTAACGGACACACAGACACACGGACACACAGACACTTGTTCAGGAAGTGATTCTGAGTAAATGTGTATAAGAAAAAGTGTTTTCTGAAGCTCCGTTCCGATTCTCGATTTTAGGATGATTCCAATACTTCCATTTACTTTGTAAATATGGAAGTAAAATGTATGGTCTAAGTAAAAAGAAATTGAAATAAAAAAATTAGTTTTTAAAAAATAGAACACAATGAATTTTTAGTAATTCCATATTGACAAAGTAAATGGAAATACCTATTGCAATCGCCCTAAAATTGAAAATCAAAAGGAAGCTTCAGAAAAAAAATTACCTACTCAGAATTATTTCCTGTATGTGGTAATTTACACAAAATTTTTGGACTTTTGTGTATTTTTATGTATATTGTTTGTGACATTTAATGTCCGTATATTCCTCATTTTTCGATATAATAAAATTGTGTTAAAAATTCATTCATTAAAATACGGATGCATTGTGGGCTACCTGCGCACCACCGGATTGAATTATCATAATTTCCGTTAACTTATTTCACTGCAGAATAGCTCACGCAGGTTACGTATATGATAAAAAACACTCGAAAGTGTCTCGCTCCCATAATTCCAGCTAGGCTCAGCACGTGTTAGGGTGGATTTTTTAACATATTCCTCGTTATTAGGGTTAGTTTCGTGCAGGGTTTTAAGTTCTCGTTTAAGCAGTTTAAGCCCAACGAGGGGGCGGGAGCTGGAAGCTGCGGGAGGCTGAGATCTCGCGATAGCCGCCCCCGATGCGACGCACCGAGTCTGGAAGAAACTGGGTCAGGCTGTAGGCCGCATCCCCTCCCACCTTAACCCTTAACCGATCATTCTTTTTTCCAACCCCCGAGTTATTTTTCCCCCGCTCATTTATAAGAACGCGAGAGAAGATCTGACGAGATCTAAAAATAGCTGTACGACCCAGCCGTGCACCTTTCGACCATAAATATGACCGTTTCACTTCGATTGGACGGATTTCTCGTTAACATAAATTCGAACTTCCACCGACCTAGAGGTTTTTAGTCAAATCGGGCTGGTCCACATGGAGGCTAGGTGAAGAACTTCGAAAGCCCAAAATATTTTCGATTTCAAATTTTTTGGACGAGAATCCTTTTTACCCGGCTTTTCTTTTTTACTTCCATATTTACAGAGTAAATGGTAGTAAGTATTGTATTGTAATGTAAATGGTAGTAAGTAAGAGTAAGTATTGGAATCGTCCTAAAATCGAGAATCGGAACGGAGCTTCAGAAAAAACTTTTTCTTATACACATTAACTCAGAATCACTTTCTGAACAAGTGTCTGTGTGTCCGTGTGTCCGTCCGTCCGTCCGTCCGTTTGTCCGTGTGTCCGTTTGTGGTCATTTACAAAAATGACCATAACTCCCTCAATTTTTTACCTTTTTTCAAATTTCATGAACAGAAATGTTTGTCTCGGCAAGACCTAACACCCTGTTTAATTGGAATTAGGATAACTCACAGTACTTCCGATTTATTTGCATTTGTAGTGTTTTCTATTTCATTTGTTTCCGGCCACAAAAATGAACCGATTTGAGCGTTCTTGGTCATAAAATCTTGGTTTTACCTTGCAGAATATGTGGATATTTTTTATGTTCCGAAAATCTGGCGTTTTTTATTTTGGACGAATCTTAAAATTTGAATAGTGAATTTTTTGATATTTTTGATCTACCTAAACACCCTTAAAAGCAGTCAAAATATGATCAAATTGTGTCACAATTTTACGTTTCAAAATATGGAAGTATTGTGTGTTATCTACGCACCACTGGTTTTTCATTATCCATTGCTTTTTCAATTTTTTTTTCATTTTTATCTGTACTCACGTATCGGACTTCTTTTCTAAGAGTGGCCCATGCCGAAGGCTGAGAATTTTTCGAGTGTTTTCCCGGATTTCTCGCATAATTTACCATAGGGTACGGCGTTTTTTCTCAATTCTTGGAAAACCATTTTTCGCCGAAGATTTTGTGATTGCGTTTCTTCTTTTTCCCATTTTCCACGTTTATGCGGTTTTGAGAGAGTTCTACTGAACCGATTTCGACTTACTTGGGATAGCTGGATTTTTTTTAGGGTTTCCGCATATTTTTCATACTCCCCAATCGTCAAAATCGACCGAATTTTAATAATAAAAATAATAATAAAACGCCGTTTTAATTAAATAATGAAATTCTAGAAAAATTTTGTTGTGTAGCCTTGGGGTTGGTACATAACAGAGAAAATTGGCTATTTGGTTATTATTTCACCTCTGCTGTCTAATCTAGGAGCCTTTCCAGGACTATCAGATAATCCTAACTGACAGATTCTGTTAGGGTAAAAGTAAAAAGCTATCGTGAAAAATGTAATTCCGACGTTCTTGTTCAGGTTTTGATCTGTCGGGAGATCATCAATTAGGTTCGCGTGTATGCGTTCAAATGAAATTGTGACATTGATGGTACAAGCTGAGCTTTTTGAACCCTTTTTGCAGTCAAAACTGATGCCAGAGTTCAAGTTTTAATCTCGGGCCATATTAACGGCGAAACTCATCCAATCCTGAGCCAGACGGAGGATCCGCTCGAAAATGTCAAGAGCCGTTGTTTATGGGAACAATTTTATTTGTAAAAAGAGGCCGTCCTCATATCGCGGGGGATGCGAGGGTTGCGAGTTATTGTAACGTTTGCCGGAGGCTATTCGCGCTGATTGTCGACTGCTGAGCTCAGCCAACTCGTATGATGGAATTTCCCCCGAGGCCTCCGACGGTTTTCGTTCGCTGGTTCCGTCGGATTGAAGGCCGTAATACGGGGGCACTTGGTATAGCTTCATCCCACTTACTCGATGAACACTTACCTACCCTGGATACAATTTTCCTCCCGCCTCATCCGGGGGCTAAATGTGTTAGGTTAGGCCATGTTACCACTTAAGTACATTGCTATCGAAAGCTTCAAGGCCGAAGCATCGGCTAAAATATAAGTTGGGAAAGTGATTTCGAGTAAAAATGTCGTATTAGGTATGAAAAAAATCATTTCTGAACCACTGATCCGATTTTTGCTTTTTGGGGTAGTAGCTTTCAGGTGTTGAGGTTGTGATGTTGAAATAAATAAATGAAGTACCTATAATATGTTCCGAAACCAGTGTTCAAAAACCGAATTTGAGCGAAAAACCAAGTTTTTCTGAATTCAATCGTCAATTTCTCTTGCAATAAGCAAGGCAAATCAAAAAATGGTTGTACCGTTGGATAGTTGACATTCTGGGCCTGTTTTTCTTTTGCCTTTCACGGGGGTTTTCCATTTTATCTAGCCCTTAACGCACGTGGAATAAATGGTAATTTTAAAAAATTGTGCAACTCTCGACTTCGGCCTAATTTTGTGCAAATTTAACTTGATTCCGGAAAGCTTATAGGAAATTTAACGGGCTTTCCAACGGTACCCTTATTTTCGTAATTACATCGAAATATGAGAGATTTGAAGCATTTTACTGAAACTAAGTCGAAAGCACGAAAAAAAAAACTTCAAAGCAAAAAATTGTTCTTTTCATGGGATCACAAAAAAATGTACTTATCCAGCGAAAATTGTAGTAAATGAGCCGAAGAATCGACCCTTTCATCCAAGACTCTCTTCAAGTGTGAACACCCCATATAAACCCTTTCAAACGCATAGACCAAAAAAAACAGAACATTTTTAATGGTTCATACAAATTTCCCCCCAAAAAACTAGTGTCCTAGCTCTACACCACAACTACCTTCGATTCTTTTCTAGGTAGACAATTTGAAACTCTCTTTCATGTAAAGCAACTGTTGGGAATTTCGGTCTCATTTCTGAATACTAATAAAAATTCAATCTAAAATTAAAATAATTTTCAGGGGCTTCTGAGAACGCGGTGTTTAAAAATCCCCAATCTCGTGAGATATTTTCGTGATCCCGCATGTGTTCCGTTTCGTGTTATACTTTCGTTTTATGTTTAATAGAATTTTCCGGCTGAGGAGGTTTTACGGAGATTGGGCCGTGACGGCATAGGGCAGTAGATCGGGAAAGTATTTTCCACGGGAAATAAATACATAATACCCGCGGCGTTGGGGAATTCCTTTCCCTCCAGGATACTGCCTATAACGGTTTTATGGCCCTTTACCTATATTCTGTTCCAACCCTCAAAATTTAATGACTTCAGTTTTAGGGTCATTAATTCCTTACAGCGGAAATCTTTTTCGGTCGCCTCTAATATCCGTAATTGAACTTGTAGCCGTTGAAGTTTTCTAAATTAGTACATACTTGCATATTTAAAAATGCCAAAGAAAAAAACGCTGAAAATTCTTACTATGGGAATTACCTATCAAGCTGGTTTAAAGAAGATTTATTGGGAATTCTAGATTATTGCGATGCTTGCCTTTTAGATCAGCAAGTTATCACTGTAGAGACGCCCAAATCCCATAATCACCGATAAATTCCCTTTAGGAGGAGAGATTTGTGACATTTTTGCGTGAGTAAGATTACCTATTGTTTTCCGAACAGAAACCAGTGGTGCGTAGATAACACACAATACTTCCATATTTTGAAACGTACATATTTGAAAAAATTTGATCATATTTTGACTGTTTTTGAGGGTGTTTAGGTCAAAAATATCAAAAAATTCACTATGCAAATTTTAAAATTTGCCAAAAAATAATTTGCTACATTTTTGTAATATAAAAAATGTCCACATATTCTGCAAGGTAAAACGAAGATTTTGAGACCAAGAACGCTCAAATCGGTCCATTCTTGTGGCCGGAAAAAAATAAAATAGAAAACACTAAAAATGCAAATATATCGGAACTACTGTGCGTTATCCAAATTCCGATTAAACAGGGTGTTAGGTCTTGCCGAGACAAACATTTCAGTTCAAGAAAATTGAAAAAAAGGTTGAGAAATGAGGGAGTTATGGCTATTTTTGTAAATGACCACAGACGGACAGACGGACAGACGGACACACAGACACTTGTTCAGGAAGTGATTCTGAGTAAATGTGTATAAGAAAAAGTTTTTTCTGAAGCTCCGTTCCGATTCTCGATTTTAGGACGATCACAATACTTCCATTTACTCTGTAAATATGGAAGTAAAAAACGAAAAAACGAAAAATCGGCAATAATTTGAAAATTCGCGCGTCGCCTGAAGTAGTACCATTTTAACTACCTGAGGTAGGTAGTTACCATTTTTCTGCAGAAGTGCGTTATTTTTTCGATTGAGCTACCTCACCTTCATGTCTTAACGGTCGTGCGGGTTTAGCATATCCATCGCACGCAACACAATTCCGTGATCTCCCGACTTCGGACAATAATTGTAATACTAATAATAAATATTGCAATAAAAATAATAAAATTAATGATAACGATATATCATAAATAAAATAATAAATAAAATAATAAATAAAATAATAAATAAAATAATAAATAAAATAATAAATAAAATAATAAATAAAATAGGTAATAAATAAAATAATAAATAAAATAATAAATAAAATAACAAATAAAATGACAAATAAAATGACAAATATAATGACAAATAAAATGATAAATAAAATAACAATGAAATAATAAATGAAATAATAAATGAAATAATAAATAAAATAATAAATAAAATAATAAATAAAATAACAAATAAAATAATAAATAAAATAATAAATAAAATAATAAATAAAATAATAAATAAAATAATAAATAAAATAATAAATAAAATAATAAATAAAATAATAAATAAAATAATAAATAAAATAATGAATAAATAATAAATAAAAATATAAATAATAAAATTTCCCACCAATATTTGAGTGATATAAGAATATTTTTTCTTCTCTTCGTTCTCTCAAAGCTTGTTACTTGAATTACTACGTTTTCATTAGTAAATTTGTAAGTTGGAGTGTTTGATTAACTTGCATTTTATTATTGTACGTTTGGACTTGTGATTGTGAGTTTCTTGGTTCGAAATTTTTTAATTGTGGATTTGTATGTTTGAACTTGTAACTGCGAATTTTACGTTTGAACTTGTGATTGTGAATTTTAACGGTTTGCAACTTGTAATTGTAAAAAATTAACCAAAGAGATAGGTATTTTATCTACCAGTTTCCGGTTGTAGGGTCAGACTGTTGAACTTCTACATTCCACTCATCTACTGCTGGAATGAAGTTATTACCGGGAATACGGCGAGTTGTATTATACATTCAAACGAACGAATTTCCAATATCCGTGCGAAAGTTTCTCGCAGGCAATCAAAGTTTTAAAATTGCGAACGCTCCGGAAACGTGGGCGGCCTCGGAACTTCGCTCGATTTCTATTCCATTTCTTTATAGAACAATTTTGTTATTTCGTCTGCAGATGTTATATCCTTTCGCATTTCTGCGACCTACGTAATTCCCTCGATTAAGGAAGGTGACTGTCAAAAGAGCGTTTGAGGTTGGAGAGCCTTTTAAGGAAAGGCGTGAGTTTTTAACGCTCACCTACAGAAAAAGGACATTTTTGAACCAGTGGTGCGTAGATGACACACAATACTTCCATATTTTGAAACGTAAAATTGTGACACAATTTGATCATATTTTGACTGCTTTTGAGGGTGTTTAGGTCAAAAATACAAAAAATTCACTGTTCAAATTTCAAAATTCGCCAAAAATAAAAATACGCCACATTATCGGAAAATAAAAAATATCCACGTATTTTGCAAGGTAAAACAAAAATTTTAAGACCAAGAACGCTCAAATCGGTTCATTTTTGTGACCGGAAAAAAATAAAATAGAAAACACAAAAAATGCAAATATCTCGGAATTACTGTGCGTTATCCAAATTCCGATTAAACAGGGTGTTAGGCCTTGCCGAGACAAACATTTCAGTTCAAGAAATTTGAAAAAATTTTGAGAATTGAGGGAGATTTTGGCAACTTAGTTCACGCGGACTTTTATAGTGGCAAACGGGCATAGTCAGTTGTTTCGAGTAACATTAATAATGAATGAGGACTTCCGACCCGATTTTAATTGTTTTACGAATACCTACAATTCTTACTACAATTTAATTCGCATTTCTGCATACTGAAGTAGGATATTCGACGTATGACACGTAGAAATATGTTAAATACCAATCTACAAAAATATAAATAATTCGGATACTGCTAAAAATTGGTTTGAAAATGTTCAATTTGGTTTAGAAAATTTTTAATTTGGATTGGAAACTTCTCAACTTGGTTTAATTCTTAATTCCGCGATGAAAATTCTCAATTCGTCTAAGAAATGCCATATTTTCGGTTGGGTATATCCGAGTAGAAATGCCTTCAATTCCCACGTTCCATTTCGAGGTTAGGAGGAGTGCGTGAGCGAGAGAGAGAGGGCAGACACGCAGATACGCAACAATAAATACGCGACCTTGAGATCGCGAATTTCGGCCGAATAATGAGAATATCGAGGAGGGAAAAGCGATCTGGGAATAAGAGATGGAAATTTGTCCAGGATATTCTTTAAAAGAGGGAAAATCGCCTTTAAAAGAGACGGAAAGCGGATTTTGTCGCAGTGGAGGCCAGGCTGGGGAATATGCGTTAGCGCGTGTTGCGGTCCTGCGTACATTCGATGCGTCAATCGTTCATCCGGTGAAATGTGGGGAATTTGACACTTCGGTGAAGTTTTTTGGCTTGGAAATTTCAAATTCGAATATTTTATCTTATTATTATCTTTGGAATATTATTTTCAATTTCTTTTCTATCGCGGTTTGGCGTCGGAGGGGTTATTGGATAGGTTGCATTCGGTAGCGAGTTATCCCGCTTGTTTTTGGTTCATTTTGGAAAGTAGAGAGTTTATATGTGGGATGAATATTTTTTTGAGGAGATGCTGCGGCACGGATCCCGTTCGGAATTGGGCCAAAGGGAGAGCCTGGCGGACCGAGGGGGAGGCAGTAGCCAGAAAACCATTTCGGAAATTGCAAAAAAAGAGAGGAATATCCTTTGGATTTCGATCGAATTAACGGATATTACGGAGGATAATCGGTACAATTGACTTTTTCCATACTCACATGCGGCCAGAATTTGGTGAAAAGTAGGCGAGACGACGAGTCCCAGACGGGAAGCGGACCGTTTCTTCGGAGGGGAGTATCCCCGCCGGCGGGAGAGGGGGAAGGTGCGGGGGACGGGAATCCCTTCCCCTTCTAGGCGAGCCGCTCGGATAAGGGAAGTGGAAAAGCGGAAAATCCGGGGGTGAAAATTAGGCGCGAGGATGGGCCAGCACCGTCGGCGGCCCACCGCAACTCGTCGGCGCGATACGACAGTGCGATCGGAGAGCGGATCTTGGCGGTGATCGGGGAGCTTGCACGGCCATGCTCCCTCGCCGACTGTGCTGCTCCTGCTCGCCCCCGCCCCCACCCCCGCCAGCCCGCGGGGAGGCGGATCGATACTCTCATCCTTCTCCCTCTCCTCCGCATCCCGTTCGTTATCCTCTCACTCCCGGATCCGTGCCGTTATCAAACGCGCTGCTCCCTTTATCGCTCGGCGTGCGGACGCTCGGATCGCATCCTGCGCTTTTCCCACACGAACGCCTGATCCGATTTTCCCGTCGGCTCGCTCTGCCGCCAAGGAGCCGATTTTAAAGTTTTTTCTTCTCGAAGGATACCAAGTTTTTATCCTTTGTCGAAAAATAGATTACTCAAGTTGACTTGTAAGGATTTTATTTCAATGTCACAATTGGCTCACGGAGGCCTCGGTAACTGATTATCTCTCACCCCACTAGAACATTTTTTGTATATCTGTTCCGCTCTCACGCAGCCAATTTTAATTCGATTTGAAAGATCATTTTTCTGAAATGCCGAGGAAGCCTGCCGTTGGTAGCATTATTTTTTCATTGAGTTTTTTCATGAGTTTGCTGGTGGTAAAAATTTCGAATAAATGGGAAAAATAATATCAACAGCTCGTTTTACACACACTTTGCTAACTTTTTCGTTTTCTGGGGCACGTGAGCACATTTTTTCCAAAATGGACGATTTTTAAGGTGACGCCGTGGGTTTGGATTTTTTGAGCATTTTTCCCGGTTCTCTCTTTTCTTGAAGAATTGTGCTAGAACTTTTTAACGAATACCTTAAACTCAAAACACCCTAATTTCTGCAGGCAAACATAAACAATCAATTGTTAAATTGCCAACATTGTTACCATTTTACCGATTGAAAATTTTCCAACCCGAATTGAGAACTTTCTATTTCATATTGAGAATTTTCAGAAACTCAATTTGGTTTTGAAAATTCTCAATTTGGCTTGGAAAGTTCTCAATTTGATTTGGATACATCTCAATTTGACTTTAAAAATTTCAAACTGATTCGGAAAATTCTCAATGTGGTATGAAATTCTCAATTTGACTTTGTAATGCTATGCTTAAAATATTTAGGCATAATATTATCATAACGCGCGATTGGTAAAATTGAATTTTAATTACAATTACCATTTGTAACATCGTGTAATGTGGTTGGTGCTTGTGTCGTTTTCCGTATGTTGGAGGAGGACTGAGGGTGAGAGTTGAGACACGACGTACTCTCGAAATTTGTAATTGCTCGGGTACCTTCGGCCGTTCGGCCATCTTCAGGAGCATCATTAACATGGGTTCCAAGTTGGAACACTTCTCCAAAGGTGATCAGAGCGGCGCGCAGTCCAGCTCGTCGTTGGCAATTTGGCCTCGGGCCATTTACGCGGCTATGCCAAGCGGCATGCCGGTCGAAATTTAATATACGTTCGCCCGTCGCAGGGGTCGTCATAGTTTTATCCCAATATCTTGCTAAAACTATGACGACCCCTGCGACGGGCGAACGTATATTAAATTTCGACCGGCATGCCGCTTGGCATAGCCGCGTAAATGGCCCGAGGCCAAATTGCCAACGACGAGCTGGACTGCGCGCCGCTCTGATCACCTTTGGAGAAGTGTTCCAACTTGGAACCCATGTTAATGATGCTCCTGAAGATGGCCGAACGGCCGAAGGTACCCGAGCAATTACAAATTTCGAGAGTACGTCGTGTCTCAACTCTCACCCTCAGTCCTCCTCCTCCAATCGTGTAATGTAGTTATTGCGATTATAAATATCAAAAACGTAATCGTAATTGAAGAGTTTTCCTCCAAAACTGAATTCATCCACTTTCGAGTTTTTGCCTGACGCATATTGATTTTAGGCGGGTTTAAAATGTGCAAAGTGAGTTTTTATGACATTTTTGATCCACACCACCTCAGGAGGCGTCGTCAACATAGAATCAATTTGTGTCAAAAATTTACCCATTAAAATATGGAAGTATTTTGCGTTATATACGCACCACTGGTTATGTAAGAAACAATTAGGTACATTTCTCATTTTAGTAATTAAAAGTTCCTACCAGTGGGCAATTTCGTATGAGCAGATACTTCTAATTTTAATTTATCAAAAATTTTGATTTTATTGTTGAAAAAACTGTCATCAGTCAAGAGATGCCGGTTGCATTTTTTGTTTGCCGTTCATTGATGCTAAATAATAATATTTAATTAGTCTCTTCAAAATTTGGCAATAAATCCAGAATCATGGACATCATCCCCCAAAAATCAGGCAGTGATCATAATGTGACTGAATACTGTGACTGGCTGGGGCTGTCTCCGAGCACTGCCGAAGAAAAAATGATTTTTCGAAAAACTCGGCGAAAAAGACAGAGTTTTCTGAAAACCCAAGCCCTGAAATCTGATTACGAAAATTGAATAACGCGTCGATCCTCAACAATTCATTTCCTGACTCAGTAGCCGAAAAATTGTAATCACTTCATATCTTTTTTGGCCTTCAACCGACTGCGGTACTTTTCGTCCCTATCCCCTAGCCCATACTTATCTCGGCCATATTCACAGCCCCCGGGTTGACCAGTTTATTCGAACACCTGATCCGCCAGTGCCACTGCTTGCTATGCTGTTTTCTCATATTCGGCCCCGTGCTGACGACGTGACGTCATTCCGTAGTATTGCTGCAGGTCGTTATCCCCTCCCTCACATCCGTCCAAATCTCTCCTCCTCCTATTGATCTAAGTTTCAGCTCATCCCCATGCTCGAGATAGGCCTCGTGGTTCCCGCATCTCGGACGTTATTAGACCTTCTCTAGTTATACGTTTAACTCGTACCCGAAACGTGAAAAATCGTCATTTCTCGCACTCAAGTTGAGCTAAAGTTAGAACGCGAAAACTGGAAACGGAATTGAATTCTATTCTAATTTTCTGTTCAATTTATGATAAATTTGACGAACTTATTTCGATATAATGACTTCGCGTACACATTTTTGACCCAGTTATCCGAATTTCAGTGATGGCCAATTTCAAAATGTTATATTGACAATGGGGGTGGGGGAAAGTGATGGGAGGGAAAAGGTCATTGATCCGCAAAAGATTATGCAGTCCGTTGTACACGTGGTGCGCGTTCTAGACCACGGGCCACGTGTGCGTTAATGCAGCATACCAAAAAAAAAACATTTAGGGTACGTTTTTCACGCATTTTATACTTTGATGTAGGTACGAAACTATTTTGATTTTCCTCCTCTTCCTCCTCCCCCTTTTCCCTCCCTCCTACTCCTTTTCCCTCCTTCCTCCTCTTCCCTCTTTCTCATTCTTTTCTCTCTCTCCTCCTCTTCATCCTTCTTTACCCTCCCTCCTCCTCCGTTTCCCTCCCTCTTCCTCTTCCTCCTCTTCCTCGCATGGGTTGAGAATCAAAAAAAGTTTTATAAGGGTTAAAAAACTGAAAAAAAATACTCTAGAGATTCCAAGGAGTCTGCTCGTAAAATTTTTGAGGCAATGCCCTGAAAAATTTTACGAGCAGACTCCTTGGAATCTTTAGAGTATTTTTTTTTTTGCCGTTTTTTAACTCTTATAAAACTTTTTTTGATTCTCAACCCATGCGAGGAAGAGGAGGAAGAGGAAGAGGGAGGGAAAAGGAGGAGGAGGGAGGGAAAAGAAGGATGAAGAGGAGGAGAGAGAGAAAAGAAAGAGAAAGAGGGAAGAGGAAAAAGGGAAGGAGGAGTAGTAGAAAGAGGAGGGAGGGAAAAGGAGTAGGAGGGAGTGAAATGGGGGAGGAGGACGGGGAAACCATTTATCATGAAGGTCCACTCATTTTTTTTGGTTCATTTTTCTTAAGAAATGAACCTTTGTAATCGGTCGGGAAAAATTTTTTTTTAACACCCCCTGAAAATTTGTTGGTTTACGTTTCAAGGGGTGTAGAATCCGAATCTGCAATAAAAATTTTTTGTCCGTCCGCCGTCCGCCGTACGCCGTACGCCGTCCGCCGTCCGGGGTTTTTCAGGGGGAAGGAGTTATCGGAAAATTTTGAAATTTTTACCAAAAATCAAGTTCCGTATCTAGTTGGTCCTAACGTCTCGGCAGAACCCTACCTTAATTTTAAGGCCAGTAAAACAGCTGTTGAAGTGAGAAAAAATTCGTGCTTTTCAGGAAAAAAGCAACATAGGCATGTGAGGCATCATTTCATATAGATTTTTCTATGCTGAATCGAATGAGACCATCGCCACGCCGGTAGCTTCAACCGTTTAGGAGTTATTGCAGTTTTAGTGAGGCATTTTTGAGTTTTCCAAAATTTCCCCAAATCCTAATAACTCGAAAACTACTCGAGCCACAAAATTCGTTTTCCACTCGTTTGAATCCCCACAAAAACTTCTGTCCCCCGATATCTTCAATTTAAAGAATTTGGTCGCATTACATAAATCAGCAAAACAAAAATTGGAAAAACTTGAGAATTTGGCCTCGGCCCTTAGATACGGTTGATTGATCTACTTACGACCACTAGCCTATTACACCAACAAGGCGACGCACTCACACTACGACCAGTTGCGCTTGGCAACATGAGAGCGAGTCAGGCTTTAACAATGGTTCTGAGGCATTTTTAATTTCATCATTCAGAGAATTTAATAATTATTATTATTCTGTTAATTATGAAGGTGATTAAGAATAGATTTAAGTGAATTTAACGGAATTAAACGATCTGCTGCCTTGAAAAGATGGATAGGTAGGTATTCATCAAGCGAGAAGGATGATCATTTTTTGCCTGGTTGAAAAAACGTTTTTCTAAATCCCCATCTAAAATACAAATTTATACTGAAATTATAGAATAATAACAACTAAATTCTGTGTTTAAGGATTACCGATGTATCGTAAGGTTTGTCTTTGCAATCGAAAAATGAACCCCTGTGCAAAATTTGCAGAGTTCTTCGGACATACCGAAAACTAATCTGCACATGCCACTGATCTACTTAGCAGCGTTTTTAACTTGAACATGAATTTGATTGAATTGCTTCAAGGTAACATAGACCTATTTAGCATAATATTATCAAACATTTCCTGAAAGCAAATAAATCAAGTTCAAGTATAGGTACTCGTTAGTTATGAGGTACCTGCGTAAAATGTTGAGTTAGAATTCCATTTAGAATGAAAAATAACGGTTCTCATTTGACACCAATTCAGGAATTTTGGGGATTTTCTGAGCAGCCATAGGGAAGGTTATTCATTTTCGGAGGGCGCCATCTTTTTCAAACATGAACTCGTGTATCCTTCCAGGATCATAAAAATTCCACCGTTCACATGCCCCAGTATTATTCGTCAAATGTCAACATCCACAAATCCCTGAGCTGAATACATCTTACACGCATTAAAATACCTGCCAACTATATCACAATTAACATCAATACGAATCCTGCGAGTGCCATTCCGAAAATAACACTTTCGAAACTCATCAAATAAATTTTCAGTTCAGTTCTTCCATGAGATTCAGCAAGTCGAATTCCGATTGGTCCTTGGGTATGGTTGGCTGCATTTCGGCCAGAATTTTGCTCAACGTTTCCGCATGGGGATTTGTCTCCGTCGTGGTCTGAGACGGTTCGATCAGGCTGTCAGTCGCCGGTTCTGTCGTTGTCGTGATTCTGAAAATTTACCCGATTTTAGATCAGTAATGGATTGAAAATTGAAACCAGGGGTGCAGGGTAAACGTAGAATATTAGGTAGCAGGTAAGTGAAATTTCGATTTTGATGAAACTAGTCCTAAAAGTTGTGGTTTGCTCCAACTTGGTGCATATTGTTCGGGCAATCCGATCAGAAAAGGTTAAGGGGTCCAATTCGGCATAATTAGGGTATATTTTTGAAAAAACACAAAAACTCAATTTTGAAGGTGATGCCGTGGGTTTAGAATTTTTTGAGTATTTTTCCCGGGTTTCTCGCTTGATTTACCATAAAAAAGGGCGTTTTTTCCGAAATTTTTTGAAAATTTTGTTTTTTAATCAGTTTGGCTTGAGATTTCTTAATGCTATTTCTCCTTTTTCATGTTTTTTCCGCTGAACCTTTTTTGAGCTTGTTGGATTCCTTGAAGGTTTCTACACCGTTTTCACCCCTGTAAGCCAAAATTGGTTAGATTTTAGTGGTCAAAAACTGGTTTAACGACTAATTTTTGACCTAAAAAAATATTTTTTTGACCCTATAAAATTTTTTTAAATTCCAAAAAAAATATTTTTGGGTTGGTTTTGGGTAGATACATGACACAAAAAAATTTTCCGGATTCCCGAAAACTGCGATTTGGTTCTTAGAAAGAGAACGTTTCGTCTAGCCGCCAACTTAATCGCGTAGATATTAAGGGGGGTGGCGTACGATAGGTGAGGTGCAAGGGGTCCTGGGCGGAGAATGGAAGGGCGGATGTTGTAAGGGTGGTTGGGAGGGGTAGGGGTGCCGGGCGCTGGTGAGGGTCGAATCCCGGGAGGGGTTGGGGCACGAGTATTTTCTTTTTGTACCTATTTATTCATCATTTTGAAAACGTACCATTTAAGCACCATTGAGCTATCCATGGACCATTACTCCACAAATGATTTGATGATAAACCGGCCTACTCCAACCATTTGAACTTTATTTTCTGAGGTACCCAGACAAATAATGTAACAATGTCACTAATCTACTTAGCAGCGTTTTTCGTATTCCGCTGGAAACCCCTGTTCCTGGGAATTTATTGTTTTTGAACTTTATATACTATATACAGAGAAATATTCTGAAAGTCATTTTCAACAAATTTCTCTCTGATAATGACATTATCATGTGAAAATGTGAAGCAATTATTTTGAAATTTGACATTTTACTATTGCTCAAGTTTCCACTCACTGCGGCACTGTCGAGTCGTTGAGATTGAAAAGCTCGAGAGAAAAGGAATCTGGCGGCACGGGCACGTTCTGTTGCCCTAATTGCGCCACGAGGAGGTTGATCTCTTTCCTGCAGTACATAAAATGAAATCCTCAGAGAAAGAAGTGACGAGGAATGTTGAATTTTCAGTTTGTACGAGTTCATGGAAAATTATATGGAAATATTTTCGACGGAATGTTTGATTTTTATCAAATTTGAAAGATTGGACTCCAGCACAGATATACAAGCGCAACACCAGCTATCTCAGTTTAATATACAGATGGCGTTGCCACTTCAGTGACGATATGTTGGATAAAAGGCTGAAATTATTTCGGAATTTCCACGTCAAATTGAGAATTTTCCGAACCGAGCCAGGAAAATTCTAATTTTATTTGGAAAATTGGAGTACCTACCTGCAGTGTATGATAAAATTTATAATGAAATTAATATCAAAATAAAAACTAAAAGTTATAAAATTAATAATAACATTTTTGGCTTTTGATGGCGTTAATTTATCAGAGACTAATAAATTGTAGGACTGAAAAAATTGAAATTTACCTAAAACTTTCTTGCCCTCCATAGTTGAGGTCTTGCGGTTCTTCTTCCAACCTTGGCCCGCTGTATCTATTATCCAATAGAAAAGTAAACGATTGTTAAAAATTAGAATTTGAAATCACCCGACCACCGAATTTTCAAGTTTTTTATTTAAGCTGGGCAAACTTACGAACATTTTAACTTTCATATTTACTGTAAAATTGAAGTATTGTAAGCGTTAAAAAAATTACTCATTCACTTCTACTCGGAATCACTTCCTCACCAAAACCACTGATCCGATTTTGGTGAAACTAGTTTTTAAAGTTGTGGTTAGCTCCAATTTGAGGCATGTGACCCGGGGAATCCGAACGGAAAAGGTTACCTAATGAGTCCAACTCGGTATTAGTATGGTCCACTTTTGAAAAAATACAAAAACTCAATTTTGAAGATGATTCCGCGGGGTTAGAATTTTTGAGTATTTTTCCTGGGTTTCTCGCTTGATTTACCACAGGATCGAGCGTTTTTCCGGAAAATTGGTTCCTTAATCGGTTTGCTCGAATTTTTTTATTCGATTTTTCCTTTTTCACGTCTTTGCCGATTTGAGAGACTTCTACTTAACCGATTTTGAATTTTTTGAGCTCGTTAGATTCCTTGAAGTTTTCTAAAAATTTTTCAACCCCTGTAGGTCAAAACTGTTGGGGATTTAGTGGTTGAAAACTGGTTTGAAGACTAGTTTTTGACATAAAAAAAAATTTAGACCATTGAAAAAAATGATAAAATTGAAATTTAAAAAAAACTTATTTAAGGTAAGTAACAGGAAAAATTGGCGATTTTGTACGACTGACCATCACTGAGAAAAATTCTAAAAACCGATTTCTCATTAAAAATCCAGTCGGAATCATGAGTGGGGATGATGAATTAATAAACAAGCCTTAAATTTTGCTTTTTATTATATTGGTTATAGTGGTTTTTCTGGGTTTTTTAATCGTATCTCGGAAACGGTTTGAGACACATATAACTTCGTACCAAGAAAAACTTACATGTTTGAGCCAAGTGTTGTATTCCGTACGCCACGAAGCTCAGTCGAGCAGGGCTGTGTCGACACCGTGTATCTTCCTCCGGGATAAAAACTGGAAATGTCCACCGGGATGCCGTCCCTCGAGTAAGTCCTGATTTTCCCGGGGGGTTCGCTTCCTACGAGTCGAAAAAAGGTTTTCCAGTCAAAGACCGTTCATGGGGTTTGATGGTTTTTGAAATCGGCTGCTTGTTAGAATAAAGTTTAAAATTTCGAATAAAATTCCGCGCGAGTTGGAGGCGCTCATCTGAATTAACTCGACAGAATGCTATTTTCCTGCTTATGCACAATAGAAATAGCCGGATTTTCCAGAATTTCCAGATAAGGCAAAAATATAAATTCATTCAAGTAAGTGAAGGTAAGCACATAATTTTAAAAAATTACCTCATCCCTGAAAGATCTGAGTTTTATCGCCCAAAACCACATTTTTTTTGAAATGTTTGTATTTAATTTATTTTTTACTTCCATATTTACAGAGTAAATGGAAGTATTGTGATCGTCCTAAAATCGAGAATCGGAACGGAGCTTCAGAAAAAACTTTTTCTTATACACATTTACTCAGAATCACTTCCTGAACAAGTGTCTGTGTGTCCGTGTGTCCGTGTGTCCGTCTGTCCGTGTGTCCGTCTGTCCGTCTGTCCGTCTGTGGTCATTTACAAAAATGGCCATAACTCCCTCATTTCTCAACCTTTTTTCAAATTTCTTGAACTGAAATGTTTGTCTCGGCAAGACCTAACACCCTGTTTAATCGGAATTTGGATAACGCACAGTACTTCCGAGATATTTGCATTTTTAGTGTTTTCTATTTTATTTTTTTCCGGCCGCAAAAATCAACCGATTTGAGCGTTCTTGGTCTCAAAATCTTCGTTTTACCTTGCAGAATATGTGGATATTTTTTACATTCCGAAAATGTGGCGTTTTTTCATTTTGGGCGAATTTTAAAATTTTAATACTGAATTTTTTGATATTTTTGACCTAAACACTTTCAAAAGCAGTCAAAATATGATCAAATTGTGTCAAAATTTTACGTTTCAAAATATGGAAGTATTGTGTGTTATCTACGCACCACTGGTTATAGTTATCTGTTTATTGGGTACGCATTGAAAAAAGTCCAAATTAGCCAAACTCGTATAACTTTCTATTTTTTTGCCAGTGAATTTCATACCATAAAACAGCTGGAATTGAGTTGGAATCGTAAAGCTGCCGTCAGCGTTCTGCAGCCGCTGACGAAGCAGTAAGCTGACTCTGATTCGCACGTCTTGCATGAAGTTCAGCAACGAGTATCGCACACGTTGCAGTTCTCCACAGCTCATCTGACCGTACGTCTATTCGGAGAAATTATTTCATGACAAAAGTATAAAAAAAGGTAAAAGGTCGAAAAAATCATTTTTTGAAAATGCGTTTTGGAGGTGGAGAGATAAATGGCTTGTACCAAGGAAACTATAAGGGGTTTTATTCAAATAATTAAATAAGTATGATAGTTGAAAAACGTAATATCAATATCAGCGATTAAAATGTACCTTTATAAACATGAAATACGCTGAATCGAGCTGTTTATGTATCGTTTGATCGGTCACCATTGCCCTCGTACTGTCCATGTGGTTCAAAGTGACGAGAATCAGCTCACGTGGGTGGGAGACCGTGAAAACCTGCCGCAATGAGTTCAATCGACCATAATATGATCAGAAGGGCGTAAGTAAAATTTTCCTTGGAATCTAACAACATGAAATCGCTGGCATTTCTGGCGGAAAGCCGATTGATAGTGCCGGCGATATTTTCCGACGAGTGTACGACCGATTTGAAAAATTTCCTTTTTTTGCAAATTTATATTTGAAAAACAAATTAAGCGCTTTAATATTTGATTTTTTCGAAATTCAGAAATTGTTAAGCATTTGTAAAAAATTTGGAAATTTTGAAACATTTGGAATTGTTGAAAAATGTAGAATGTAAAATTGAAAAAATTTCGAGTTTTGAAATTTTTTGAGGAATTTGGAATTTCAAAAAACTTAAAAATTTTAATATAATTATTTTATTTTAAAATATTATTTTAAATATTTATTTTATTATTTAAATATTTATTTTATTATTTGAATATTTATTCTATTATTTAAATATTTATTTATTTTATTTTTGTTTTATTTTTTATTTTATATTTATTATAATTTTTTTGATAATTTTTTTAACTTTAAAAATTGAATTTTTGAAAAGTTTAAATTTCTGAAAAAGTTTACATTTTCTAAAAACGTGGTATTTTTAAAGAGTTTTTGGAAAAAAATTAGAGTTTCGGGCAAATTTAGAATTATTGAGAAATGATATGATAAAATTGTAACACTCGAAATTCTGTCAGATCGAATAGATTTTTAAAAGTTGGAAAATTTGGGGAATATTCAAGTTTTTGAGCCATGGCAGAAGAATTGAACATGATGTTCAAATACATGTACCTATTCCCCACGTACCTATTTAATATCGATTTTTAAATTTTTTTATTGAAATGTTTGCTCTTTGGTCAAGGAAGGGGGCTCACCTGCCATTTGAAGACCATGGTCATCAGATCGTACAATTTGTCCATACTGGTCGCATTAAGTTTCATTATCGAAGCGTGGGCCAAATCTTGGAACAGCGATTTCAGCGCAGCTTTATTGTAAATTTCTTGCGGTTTGAACAATTCTTCCATGAAACGTGGATTGTACATAATGCGAACGATATCGTTCAGTACTGGAAAACAGTATTACGGCATATTGTACTACACTATATTCAACTGCATTTACTATGAATATATCATGTGGATTTTCGATTTGCAATACCATGAGATTATAGGAAATTTAATGGGCTTTCCAAAGGTATGCTCATTTATGTAATTACTTCAACATTTGAAGGACCTATGGTCAATTCACTGAAAATAAGTTGGAAAAACGAAAAAACTTCAAACCAGAAAAGTGTACTTTTACTTGGGCTCACAAAAAAATGTATAGGACATACTAAATTTTAGCAAAATTTGCTTCTAAAATTTGCATTAAATGTGCCTGAGAAGACACTTTGAAGGGAGACAATCTTAAGAGTAAACGACCTGCTCGTTTCGATATGGATATCCATCCCAGTATGAATTTAAATTAAATCAATATCGTACTAGCCTTCACGAAGAGATTTTTGCAGAGAGATAAAGTTCAGTATCGATTTATGCTGCAACTCTGCCACTTAGAAGAATATTAATAAATGACTGTTGGAACTGTCTTGATCGGTTTGTCCGAGCACGTAACTCCAAGATATATAAGCGCGAACACGATCGATCACTAACAACCCGAGCTCATAAAACTAACATAAATTCAATGAATCCAAAAAAATCATATCGCATTCCAAAAAAAATTCCTCACACTTACCTTTTCTCGCTTTTTCGACGGCAATATTCTGTGCCCGCAACCGCTGATCTAAAATGTACATCATTTCACCGCCCAAATTCAAGAAAAGAAACGGCAACGTGTAGTATGTCATCGTGAGACTTGGTGCGGTGTCACTTCAAAATGTCTTCGTGAAATTCGGAGCTCTTCTGCTTCTAGAACGTTTTAGCTGACCAGGATAACCATTGATCGGTTGCCATGGCGAGCCCGTCCGGCACAACATTGCCGACAATGCTAAATAAAAGCAATAGTCGCCATTGTTCTCAAGCAGAAATCATTTCTTTAAAATTAATCTGGGTTGGTAGGCGAAGTGTATTGATTTTGGATTTGGGCCGATATACCTAATCAACTCGAAGAAACACTACCCGAGCCAATTAGCAGCATTTAAGGGGGGAAGTTAACAGGGAAATCTACAATATTTCCAATATTTTATGGAGAGCTAATTCTGCTTCAATAACTGGAATTTTTAGCAATTACTTTAATTACAAATATTTTTGATTAATCTACAAAAATTGTTATTTCTCTCATAATTCTCGAATTTTTAACAAATTTCTTCAAATGAGAAAAATGTCGTCTATAGCCGAGAACAAGGTATTCAAGCTCATAAAATAGGGTGGTATATACTAAAGTAATTTAAATGGCTGAGAATTTAGCGAACAATCGACGGAAAATTTACTCAACATTTATGGTAATATTATTTTGAATATTATATCTGACGAACCCACAATTCCGTTTATTCATCGAATATCCTTTTTTTCCTTTATTCCAAGGTAGTTGCATATTAATGCAGGTAATATTAGATTATAATAATGCGAGAGTGAATCCCAGACTCAATTTGTAACTAGGTATAATATATGATGAAGGATACATATTAGGCTGAACTAATTTGATTCTCCCAGCCGAGCTGCCTCTTAATACGTTTGCGGGCTTTTTGACATGTTAAGCTAATCCCGAACAGTATGATGAGGAGAACACAATTACCGGTGTATGGGTGACATTTCATATTAGTCGGCTTGATAGACTTGTCCCTCAACACTTCCAACGTTGAAATCCTACGCAATGCTCCAACTTCTGGGAAGGAAATGACGTCTACATCTGTTTTAGGCCTTCATAGTTTACATCTGCTTTACAGGTTTATTATAAAATCCGCAGGTTCCGTAGGGTACCCACAAGACCAGTCGTCAGCAAAGTTGGAATATACGCCTGCATTATCTTCGAACGCACACCCCTAATCTGGGTTACTCCAACACCCAACCCCTTCACCGAACTGTATCAGCATACATTCATGGGGGGCAGACAGCCCTAAATTAGAAAATCCTCGTTGGGCTCTCAATTATAACGCAATTGAGCGAAAATAGAAGAAAACACTCAACCCCCAAACCCACTACCAAACTCGAAGTCAAACTCACAATAAAACCGAAACTCAAACTCATAATCGAAATCGAAGTCAAACTCACAATGAAAATGAAACTCAAACTCATAATCGAAATCGAAGTCAAACTCACAATGGAACAGAAACTCAAACTCATAATCGAAATCGAAGTCAAACTCACAATGGAACAGAAACTCAAACTCATAATCGAAATCGAAGTCAAACTCACAATGAAACCGAAACTCAAACTCATAATCGAAATCGAAGTCAAACTCACAATGGAACAGAAACTCAAACTCATAATCGAAATCGAAGACAAACACACAATAAAACCAAAACTCACACTCATAATCAAAATCGAAGTCGAACACACAATGAAACCGAAACTCAAACTCATAATCGAAATCGAAGTCAAACTCACAATGGGACGGAAACTCAAACTCATAATCGAAATCGAAGTCAAACTCAAAATGGAACAGAAAATCAAACTCATAATCGAAATCGAGGTCAAACTCACAATGAAACCGAAACTCAAACTCATAATCGAAATCAAAGTCAAACACACAATGAAAGCGATACTCAAACTCATAATCGAAATCGAAGTCAAACTCACAATGAAACCAAAACTCAAAC
The DNA here is from genome assembly GCA_036186465.1 of Nesidiocoris tenuis. Lineage (NCBI taxonomy): Eukaryota > Metazoa > Arthropoda > Insecta > Hemiptera > Miridae > Nesidiocoris > Nesidiocoris tenuis. The sequence goes on along the minus strand of AP028909.1, from coordinate 14,010,102 downwards.
TCATGATCGAAGTCAAACTCACAATGAAACTGAAACTCAATCTCATAATTGAAATCGAAGTCAAACTCACTATGAAACCGAAACTCAAATTCATAATCGAAATTGAAGTCAAACTCACAATGAAACAGAAAGTCAAACTCATAATCGATATCGATGTCGAACACACAATGAAACTGAAACTCAATCTCATAATTGAAATCGAAGTCAAACTCACAATAAAACCAAAACTCAAACTCATAATCGAAATCGAAGTCAAACTCACAATGAAACGTAAACTCAAACTCATAATCGAAGTCAAACTCACAATGAAACTGAAACTCAATCTCATAATTGAAATCGAAGTCAAACTCACAATGAAACAGAAAGTCAAACTCATAATCGAAATCGAAGTCGAACACACAATGAAACTGAAACTCAATCTCATAATTGAAATCGAAGTCAAACTCACAATGAAACCGAAACTCAAACTCATGATCAAAATCGAAGTCAAATGCACAATGAAACCGAAACTCAAACTGGAAGTCAAACTCTCAATGAAACAGAAACTCAAACTCATAATCGAAATCGAAGTCAAACTCACAATGAAACTGAAACTCAAACTCATAATTGAAATCGAAGTCTCATGATCATCAGTTTCATTGCGAGTTTTACTTCAGTTTCGATTATGAGTTAGAGTTTCGGTTTCATTGTGAGCTTGAGTTTCATTTTCATTGTGAGTTTGACATCAAGATCAATAATGAGTTTGAGTTTCTGTTTCTTCGTGAGATTGACTTCGATTTCGGTCATGAGTTTGAGTTTCGGTTTTATTGTGAGTTTGACATCGATTTCGATTAAGAGTTTGAGTTTCGGTTTCATAGTGAGTTTGACTTCGATTTCGATTAAGAGTTTGAGTTTCTGTTCTATTGTGAGTTTGACTTCAATTTCGATTATGAATTTGAGTTTCGGTTTCATAGTGAGTTTGACTTCGATTTCGATTATGAGTTTGAGTTTCAGTTTCATTGTGAGTTTGACTTCGATTTCGATAATGAGTTTGAGTTGTGAGTTCGAGTTTCCGTTCCATTGTGAGTTTGACTTCGATTTCGAATATGAGTTAGAGTTTCTGTTCCATTGTGAGTTTGACTTCGATTTCGATTATGAGTTTCAGTTTCGCTTTCATTGTGAGTTTGACTTCGATTTCAATTATGAGTTTGAGTTTCAGTTTCATTGTGAGTTTGACTTCGAGATCGATTATTAGTTTGAGTTTCGGTTTCATTGTGAGTTTGACTATAAGTTCGATTATGAGTTTGTGTTTCGGCTTCATTGTGAGTTTGGCTTCGAGTTTGAGTTTCTCTTTTATTGTGAGCTTGACTTCGAGTTCGATCATGAGTTTGAGTTTCTGTTCTACTGTTAGTTTGACTGAGTTAAGTCATGCTGCCGCTCATTTCCAGTTGTGCTTTGCGACGATTTTAGCGTCCTACGTGAGTTTTCATATAACTAATAGTTCCATCAAATCGGGCCTGAAAATTTGGATCGGAATGTGCACAAACTCAAAATGGGAAAATTGAGTTATGCCATACTCAGCCGTCCTTATACGTTCTGCTTTGCATACGTTTTGCAGTGTCGACGTTGTGCTTTCTCTCGTCACGCAACTGAAGGCAACATTCGAGTACAACACGGCGACCAAATGCTGAGAAAACCACTCGGAAGGTTACGCCTACCGCTCTTCTGTCTTCTTGTTTTGATTTATGTTTACATTTGATTTTTATTTTATGTTGGATGATCATGTGATTTGCAAACTTTACGGTTTATCTATTGTGGATGAATGATCGACCCGTGAGAATGTTAACTGATGTCAGCAGATCAGGGGTAGGGTCATACGAAGAAAACTGCCTCTTTCGCCTTACGTGGGCTTGACCACGTAATTCAGTCTCTAAGTATGTTTTAAAGTGGTGTTTCATGATTGTTAGATGTTATTTGTTTTTGTTATTTCCTTACTTTGGTTGCTCTGCATTGTTTTATAGGCCCTGATGAAGATGTTAAAATACATCGAAAGCTCGGCGAAAGAGGCAGTTTTCTTCGTATGACCCTACCCCTGATCTGCTGACATCAGTTTACGGTTTATGTATGAGTTAGTAAGTTCTTCCGTGTTTAGTTTTTCGATGTAATATTTTTCACTCAAATTCCTACTCAAAACCTACATGGCTTGGTCTGTAGAGCCTGGCGTTATTACCTAGAAGGTATAATTTATTGTAATACTTCGCCATAAAATTATGATGAATCATGAGTGAACCTGGTGAGATACGGAAGCTTGACGAAGTCGTCGTCAATCGAATCGCAGCCGGCGAAGTCATTCAGCGCCCCGCAAATGCCCTAAAGGAGCTCCTTGAAAACAGGTTGGTGTTGCCTGTTTAACTCGAAAAAATCAGTTAAAATTAAGGCATTGAACATGCGCGAATTTAATTGTTTTTTGATTGTAGCCTCGATGCTAAGTCAACGAATATTTTCGTGAATCTGAAGAACGGAGGATTGAAGTTACTTCAGGTAAATAATTTTTTTACATTTTTGATTCAGTTGTTAAAATACTAGGGTTGACAATAGTGCAATGTGTTGCCACTTACGCATCATATTTTTAAAATGATAAAATTGAAGGAAATAATCAAAGTCAATAATCAAAGAATCCAGAAGTATTCAAGTGAGGCATGAAAGTGTTGCGGATGGCAAGTGGTAGCAGAAAACTGCAACACGATTAGGAAAACCTACTATTTCTGGTTGAATCATGTCGAGCAAAAAGACGCCAGTTCGGGTTACCTACTAAAAATTGTTATCACCTTATAATATTCGCTTTTCAGATCCAGGACAATGGAACAGGTATCAGGAAGGAAGATCTGCCTATCGTTTGCGAAAGATTTACGACCAGCAAATTGTCAAAATTTGAAGATCTCACGACCATTTCGACTTTCGGCTTCAGAGGTGAAGCGCTCGCAAGCATCAGCCACGTTGCTCATCTCACCATCGTCACCAAAACGTCAAACAACCAGTGTGCGTTCAAGTAAGCCAGAGGAGATCAAGATGAATTGGAATTGGGGTCAACCGAACTTCAATGTAAATCATCGCTGACATAATTTTAAGAATTCACGAATAATTTCTTTCAGAGCCCAATACGTTGATGGCCAACTGAAAGGGCCGATCAAGCCGTGCGCTTCCAATCAAGGGACACAGATAACAGTTGAAGACTTGTTCTACAATGTTCCCATGCGGAGTAAGGTTTTGAAAAGTCCGACGGAAGAGTTCGTGAAAATTGCCAACGTTGTGAGTCTGCTGGTTGAAAGTTTTTTCGACTTTGTCTTGGTTAAATGGCCATAAGTCCCTCAAATCTCAATGTAATTACAAAAATGAGGATACGGTTAGAAAGCCCATTAAATTTCCAATAACCAGACGGTATTTGCAGTTTTCTAACACTAAGTTTAGTAAGCAAAAAATTGAACCTAATTCGTAAATTGCTAAATTTTTTGGAGTTCCATTTTTTCAACGTTCCTTCAGGACTGGGAGAAAATGGGAAAATCTCGCGCAACTTCCGGGAAAAACTTGCTCAGAATGTCAGCTTTCCAACGGTATCATCATTTTTTGATTTACCTTACCTATTAGCTGAAAAATCGCATATAGATGCGAAAAACGAGTTTGTTTTTAAATGAAATCTTGGATTAAGAATTTATGTTGGAACATGGTTTTTTCCATCATACTCTGTCCTCGGTGATTTAGGTTGGAAAGTACGCCATCCATAATCCGTCCGTCGGTTTCGTCTTGAAAAGGCAGGGAGAAACGGTTTCAGACATCAAGACGAACGCGAATTCATCCTACGTGGACAACATCAGAGCAATTTATGGCGACAGTATAGCCAAGTAAAAACAATTGATAATAATCCTTCTGTATTGTTGATATCAAAATTTTTCCGAATAATTCACGGTTTATTGAATTGAATTTTAGGATACAGAAAACTACAATTTCTTGGTGAACTCTTGGTTAATTAGGAAATTGTGGCTTGTCACAGGCACTTTCCTTTATCATATTTTTTCTTTCAGAGAAGTCTTTGAAATTGAACACGAAGACGATATTTTGAAGTTCAAAATGCACGGATTCATAACCAACGTCAACTATTCGACAAAGAAACAAGTTTTCATTCTTTTCATCAACAATCGTCTTGTCGATTCTACTGGTCAGTTTTTAACCTTAAACATAATATTATTAATATCATTAATAACTCATCAATTCGACTAGGAACGCCGAGTTTATCAATTTTTTAATTTTCAGCTTTAAAAAAAGCCGTCGAGCAAGAATACTCGATACATTTGCCTAGCGGCGGCCACCCGTTCGTCTACCTTAGTCTGACGCTAGACCCGAAAAACGTCGACGTCAACGTTCACCCGACGAAGCACGAAGTTCATTTTCTCCACGAGGACGAAATCATCGAAAGCGCTCGCAAAGCGGTGGAAGCTAAATTGTTGGGCGCTAACCGATCCCGAGTCTTCTACACGCAGGTATTTACCGATTTATTCATTTACAGACAACCGTTCATTTACCGACTCTTACCAGGTACAAAACAGTTCATTAGTTTCAAAAAATAATCTATCGACATCCCCACGACCAACCACAATTATTGTGGCACAATGCAGCAACAACAACAACATTATTAACAACAACAACAACAATAACAAATAATCACGATGGTAGGCATGCCTTGGCCAAGCGCAGTGCATAGGATGCTGGGCGTTGTTGTTGTTGTTTACTGTTATTTTTGAGAGTTTGCCTATCAAACTTTGCACTGCGCATGCATAGGACACATGCCTACACTCACACTTCTGGTAGGTCCTTTCAATATCGTACTTAGATCTCATTTATCTCTACGAATGGAACTGCCTTAAAATTACTGCATACAATTTTATCAGGCCAAACTGCCATCAACTTCTCTGAACATCGAAGCGGAAGAAGCGTTATTGCAAAAACTGAACACCTCGGATCGCAAAGTTCGGGACAATAACCTAGTGAGAACCGATTCAGCTGTGCAGAAGCTCGACAAATTTTTCTCATCGCATTGCAAAGACGCCGAGAAGGAAGTGCCCGAAAAAGTGATAAGGTTAGGTCGATTTCATCCCTTTCTTTGACAGTATTTTTAACGATAGGCCTTAGGACCAAAATTTTGAATCCTTCCACGTATTTCAGGAGGGATATCAAGCTGACAAGTGTGCTAAGTATGCGAAGAGAAGTTTGCATCGAATGTAGCTTGGCACTTCGCGATATAATCAGCGATTCCATTTACGTCGGTTTGGCTGATATAGAAGAAGTTTTAGTCCAGCACAATACGACTCTTTACATGCTTCATTTGAAAACCCTCAAGTAATGATTGCGATTAATTATTTGAGTTTCTTAATTATTGAAATTATTTGTTTTTTTGGTCCTTCGTGATGCTTATTCGGGTACTCCTGTTCCAGAGAAGAATTATTCTACCAATTTATGCTTTTCGATTTTGGGAACTTCGCCGCCATCAAGTTCAAGGTTAGTTCTTTGCCTTCCTATGTAGGAATTTCAATCCTTCGCGACCTTGCAGCCATCTTATCTTCTCTTATCACACGAAATTCTCCTACCTTAAACTGATCCCCCTAAAACTCTTTATTAATTTCGAGCTTCAATTCACTCTCTTCGCAGAACCCTCTATCGCTGTCTGCGTTGATCGATATCGGCCTGAACGATCCGGATTTCGACTTTGACCAAATCGGCCGCTCGAAAATCGAAATCAAAGAAGATGCCGTCAAGAGGTTGTGCAGCAAAAAGGAAATGCTCATCGACTACTTTTCAATTGAAATCAACGGCGATGATTTGTGCACCATCCCTTTACTGCTTGGTGTGTTGGAGTTTTTAGAATCAATTTTCTAATATCTACCGACGACTTTATTAGATAACTACCCTTGATTGCAGAGAATTACGTGCCTGACATGAGTCGTCTTCCAAGTTACCTGTTGCATCTCGTTTGCGACGTCAATTGGAAGAAAGAAGAACCCTGTTTCAGAGGGATCTGCCGGGAAACTGCCCGATTCTACAGTTACTGCAACCCCAATGACGTTAGTATATAGAATATTACTTATAGGCATACAACATTTTTGCAAATTTTTGATGGCATGATTTTTGGCCTATAGTCTTCGTATTTCAACTCGATCCACACTTTTTCCCTCATAAAACATCATTTCATGGTAATTTAAATTAAATTATTTAATTTAATTAATTAAATAATTTAATTGATAATTTAATGATAAATTTTAATCCTAATTTAGGTGATCTTTTTACAGTTTGCAGGGCTTATTCGACCTGTACTTCAACAATTTTATGATTTTCAGGATATCGAAAAGTACAGATGGAATGTTGAACACGTTTTGTATCCTGCCATTAAGAAACATCTCAAGCCGCCGAAAAAGCTAGCCAACGATAAATCTATAACGAATTTGATCGGTTTACCCACGCTGTACAGAGTCTTTGAAAGATGCTGAATTTTGTATTACGGGTTAAAAAATTTGATTACTTTTTCATCATGTTGTGTTGATTATTCCCTCTGATTTACTTATATAAGGTTTTTTCACTTTCATGTTTACAAAGTAGGAGTTGCGGTTTCCCAGAAACCAAAATCGGATCGGTGGCTCAAAAAATAATCGCTTTAGCGTAGAATTACTCCTTGACCGATTGCCTGAGTCTGTGGAACAAAAAACGTCCGTCCTCAACCATATTTCAAATTTCTAAGACCTCCAAGCTCCGAACCCTCTCCTTGGGGGCGGCAGGGTACGCCCGGGACAGCTTCGGCTATCAGCTCCGCTCCTCCATGCTATGTGCCTTTAAAATTTGTTTGTACTTGGTACAAAGTGTTTTTTTTATTTTTCATCCTAGTGGCCTTCAAATTAGATACCCACTAATCAAATTATTGATCAATTTGGTCGAAAATTCGTGCCAAAACATAGAGGTTTTACAGGGTGCTTCAGGGTAGTTGCACCCCTCCTATCTCTGCTAGTTTGAGGCAAATTAAAAAAGTTGCCGGTATTTGTTCAATATTTTCTGACTGGCTTCAGAAATTCAAAATAGCGATACCAAAGGGGTGGTGTAACATCAACATTGTAACATCGACCCTGGGAGTGAATTCATTACACTACATCAAAACGCGTTACTATGCATTACAGTTCATTGGAGAGCACAATATTTCGTTGAACTGCATTATAGTGCATCAGAATGCATAATATTACGTTAAAATGCATTATAGTACATTGAAATGCATAAAACTGGATTAGGATGCATCACCGTGCGTTAGAAGTCCCTCTCAACTCAAGGGGGTGAGTAGCCGTGTGTCACAGTACATAAGTGCTGTGAGACGTGTCCTGAACAGTTCCGACCCTTTCCTTGAGGGCGGCAGGGCACGGCCGGGACAACTTCGGTTATCGGGCGAAAAGCCAACGCCTGGAACGGCGGTTTACTTTACTTACTTTACAGTGCGTTAGAATGCATAGTATTACGTTGAATTGCATTATAGTACGTTACAATGCACTGCAGCGCATTCAAACGCATCGATTCCACCTCACCAACGCCTTCATTTTGCGACGCGGCAAACCAGCAATGCGTAGCGGTCGTGCTGGTTGGGTCGCTCTGCGGCTGTGCCGTGTAGACGCTGTGCCGCGCTGGATGTTCGTTCAAATCGTCTACCACGGCAGCTTCACGTCAGGCCAACCGAGGACGTCCGCCGGCCTTGAACTTTCCTATCAGTTTCTTATCAGTGTCGGCCTTTTATCACGCCGTCGTCGTCGTTCACCTTGCGCAATACGTCGCTGACGTCTTGTTGCGCAGTTGTCCCTCACCTTCGGACGGTCTCCCCCTTCGCTCTCGCTCGTCGATTTTCAATTTCATTTCGTCCCACAGGAGGTACTGGTGCCACACCTAGGCTCGTTCGCCAAAGTGAAATCTATCTTTTCGCCTTCCTCTCGTCTCAACAATTAAAGTGAGTGACAAGATCTTCTCAAAATTCAATCATTCTTCCTGGCAATTCTCTTCTTTACTTGCTGGTTACATTTTGACTTGATGGAAATATTGTGCGTGTATGACATCATTAGCTCTTCTATTTGAATACTGATTGGAGATGATTTTTTTTCTCGCCAATGTATTTATGATGCGGTTGTACCGGTTTCTCTACCTACCGAGGTTTTGCCTGTTTTTGCAGCACACGGTGCAAGTAGTATTTTTTTTTGTAGGCAATGTCCTATCCGCTGTGAATAATTTACCAATTTTAAAGAGTAACTGTGGTCAGATTACTGTTGTGTGACAATCGGTCAATATTGAAAAGTCAGAAACAAGGCGAAAGTTCAGTCAAATAGATATCTTTAATATCCGTCGATATGACTGATGCTGATTGGCAGGCCAAATTGCCAGTTGATAACCCCAAGGACGTTTCTTGGATATTTTCTGATCCCTCCCTACCTGCCGGATTTTATTGAAATTCAACCAAGTGGCTGGATCAGATGGTAGGCAAGAAATTTGAAATATTCCTGATGGGCAGATAGGTACATTAAAATACCTACCTACAAAATACTGCACAATTAGATATAAGTGGATCTACAAATTGATGAGTATTGAACGTAAATGCACCCGGATTCATTCTTTGTTGAAAAAATAAATAACACAAAACATTATAACACGAATAGGTCACTGGGTTACTACCAATCCTGAATTTAAAACCCCCAAGTGCCGGCCGAATTACATCGCATCAAACGCATGTATACATCGCATCATACGCTTATGCATCGCAGAGGGGAGGCGGAATGACTAGAAACATTCGGGTTTCCTAATCGAGTTACTGTCATTCTCGGAAGCGAATGACAGTAACGTTATTCTCAAAACCGCATAATTTTGATCATTTTTCTTGCAAAACTCTCATACGAATTTTACCAGGCAATCCTTCGGTTCAATCCTTGGTTACAAATATGGGTCGATTACAATAAATGTTGACATTCTTGGTTCTGATTATAATATAATATAATTATTATAATATAACTCGTATTATGAGTCAATGTTTTTGAAAAATATTCAACCTGTATTCCAAACCTGTGCAAACCAAATCAATTTTGTTGGCACTAATTCGGTCGATTTGGGAAAAAATAGATGATCGCATTTTGGTCGAAACCCTTGTTCGACTCATTCCTCGCGATTTTGTTATATCGAGAATGCCGAAGTTGCGATAGAAATCAATCCTTCATTGAACTGGCCAACCTTGCCCAGGTCGCCACCATGACCCAATTATCAGTCGCGACATTCGCCACTTCCTTCTAAAAGAATTGAGCTCCTGTTTAATTTGAAAAAAGTTTTCTCTAATTTTATGGCTTTATTTTATTATCTTGACCAATACTTCGTCGATGCTCGAAAACAAAGACTGTTCTGCGCAGTAATCCATTGTTTACTGGATTTTTCAATAAATAGGATTCTGTCGGCCCATTCGACTGTCATTTGGCAGTGAAAACGTTTGAGGGGGCGTTGTAAAAAATATCCTGACTGGTTACATTGGATAATGCACCAAAACTCTCATCTTTCGATCGGGTTTAGTGATTGTATTATTGATTATTCGTCGGCTGCGGGACTTGGAAACATTTTGTACTTTCCTATAAAGCCTATGGAAAAAAGCTTTGGGACACCGGTTCAATTCCATTATACACTGGTTTTCTTGTTTCACTCTTAGAATATTTTGTCTATTTCTGTGTTACGGTGTTTTAAGCTTGGTCCACCTCTGAAGTTCTTGGCGAAGGTCCACGTTTCAACGAAGGGGAGTTTTTGACGACCCCATGTCCATTTTCAATAATGCGCTCCGAAATAGAAAAGGTCGTGGAACTCATTTCTCTTTTCACTCGCTATCAATGAAACCGAGGGGGAAATTTTTTATTGCCCGATACTCGCTGAGGTGTTTTTCGATTCTAAAAATATTGTTATCTTCTCGGTCGCTTGGATTTCACTTTTATATATTTGCCAGCGGTTTAAATTAGTTTATGCGAGGGTTTAGCATCGTTATCGCGCTAATTTGTTATTCTTCCAGTGAAATAACGACCTTCGTTTTGGAGAAATCGCGGGATTTTGAAATCCGTCAGTATCTGGCTGATTATGGGCTGATAGCTCAATTATCACGTGATCAACTGCTAAATGTATTTTTCAATCTTGTGATACCTTTGCGGTTGAATTTATGCTTTCGAGGATAAACAGATGCTATACGCAAACGAAATGAATTTTTTCGAATTTGCCAAATTTATTTATTTTTTTCAATTGACTTACGAATAGTTTGCCAATTCATCTGCAACTACGAGCAGTTCTTTGAGCTTATCCTTCTCAATATTTCTGTTTTTTAACGCTGACTGGGTGACCGACCCGAATACGAAAAAGGTTTTGACTAAATTTAGTAGAGTGGCTCCACCTAGTAAACAAGTGTTCTGCCAAACCGGCACGTTCTCTTCACTGGTTTCGAGTCCGTCCTTCAATATTCAATTTATCGTCAAATTTTAACGATATTTATCATCCTACGAGATAACGGTGTAAAACAACACATATTAAAGTTTGAATTAACCTAGGTTATGGTCACTTGTTCCGGCAAGTGATCTGCCAATCTGCTTCATAATGATACAAAATATTGTATGCTGAAATGTCCTTACATGAGGCCATTGGAATAAAAAATTCAACAATCCCCTGTGCAATTTTTGATTCCGGGCTGAAACTACCTTCGAGTTGGTCAAGTCGCTGGAATGAGAGAAAACGTGTTTTCTGCTTTCCGAGGTTAACAATAAATTTTGTAGAATACTGAAATCGTTCCATTTTGTGGCCAGTAACACCATATTAGTCAGAAATGGCAGAAATGCGCATAAATCATTTCCAAATCGATTAGAGAATTTCCCAAATCAAATTAATTTGGAGAATTCTCGATACAAAAAATGGAAAATTATCAATTGTCTGGGAATGCTATGTTTGGTAATCGTTGTAGAAGTACTGCGAATGGCAAAAATCGTAAATTTTGGGTATTGCCTAGACCATCAACTCAACTAGAAGAATTTTTACCGAAACATTTTGGCCGAGCGTTTGTTGGGCGTCGTGACGTTTGAGATTAACATATCCAAACGTCTAGTTGAATTTCAGTCAGTTAAAAAATGTCAGTTAAATTCTGACATTTTTGATTCGCGATTTTCATAAAGTTGACGAATTGTGCAGTTAGGCGATTTTCATCGCGTTTTTCATTTGCAATAATTAAAATCTCGTCAGCTGCTAGTTTTTTGGCTGATATTTCACAAGGCTCGCACTTAACATGCGTCTAGGTCACGTGAGATTAATCGCCGTACAAGGCCATGAGTTTCGCGTGCGCAGACGGAATTGAAGATAACTGTCGTGCCGTCTTGAACTTTGAATACTCGCTCCTACATGCTCGAGATATTCGCCGAAATTTTTACTCAGCTGAATGGCATTTTGCGAAAAATTGAGTGGATTACTTAGCGATAGAGTAGTATAATAAAATTATAGAAACGTTTCCCCGTCACCCATTGAAAATATGAAACTGTGGCAATTTATTTCGGTCACCAAATAGAATTTCCTCGTTTTACATAGGCAGGTGAATTTACTTCGTCAATTACTGCTAGAACATTTTCTCAGACATATGGTTAATTTTCTTGGCATTCCATAATCTGCCCATTTTTACTGATTCCTGCTGTTTCGGCTCCTACGCCAATTATTTTTGTTTAATAAATTAAATTTTCTTCGCATTTAAAGCTAAAATATTTGATTTTTAAACGCGATAGGTAAATAGGTACCATAGGTAAATTACAGATAATAGTTCTAAGAAAATTTTAATTTATAATCAATCTAATTTATAATTTTCTTGGTATACCATACTCTGCCTATTTCTGCTGTTTCAGCTCCTACGCAAATTATTTTTACATAAATTAAATTAAATTTTCTTCGCATTTATAGCTAAAATATCTAATATTTGGACGCGATATCCCTTGGGAAATTATAGTTGATAGTTCTAAGAAAATTTTAATCAATGATAATAATTAAAAAATATGACAAATAATAGCAATTATTTGATAATAATTAAAAATTATGACAAATAATAACAATTATTGTTCACTGCCTTCTTCTACCAGTCGGCAGCGATTACTTACGATAAGGTACCTATCACGTTATTCAAATTCAATCGTAATCTTGACTTCAAATACAGTTTGTTAGCTCAATGACATAATTATTAATCGAACGTTTCACAATAATTTAAAATAGAATGTCGACTGCGATATGAAAGCGGCCACTATCTCAGGAGCGACTGATCAACAAAGGGCCGACTATCAATCAGTCCCAGCGGCTATGGAAATATCGATCCGTATCTTCGATGGAAAAATCTTTCGACTCCCCGATCAGTAGGTCACGGGTTGCAGCTCGGGGCAGACAAGAAGGCAGTCCAAAATTATCTTTCCAGATACGAAATTATTTTTACTCCGATTTTAGTGGACATTGTGGGAAAATTATTTTGAGATTTTATTATGGGCAGTGGAGCTTCGAAAGGCGCGACGTTATCGCCTGAAAATAAGTAGGGATGCATTATCTTTTTTTTTTTTTTTGACTTTTCTATGACTTTAAAAAATCTTGCACGTCTTTCATATTGTATCAAAATCCTTCGAGGAATGCGTGGGTATCTCATGTTTCCACGGTGCACCCTATCCTGCCTCCAGGTCAACTGATAGAGCCTACCTATGCGAGGCCTTTGAAGATGGCGTTTGCCGAAAGCCCCTGGAGGAAAATCACTTCGAAAAAACGAAATCCCGTCATTTTTTCTTCATCTTTCAAAATCGTGTTCTGCTGTTCGTTCCAGAATGACCACCTACTTCAACTACCCACCTGTCGAGCTCCAGGAAGAGCTGAAGAGCATCGCTCAGGCGATCGTCGCTCCTGGCAAGGGCATCCTGGCTGCTGACGAGTCGGTCAGCACGATGGGCAAGAGGTTGCAGGTCGGTATCCTCTGAGGGAATTTCGATCTATCAATCTTGCTTTTCTTGCCTTTCTACGATTTTTTGACTTTCGTCATTTTGACGTTTCAGGACATCAACCTGGAAAACACTGACGAGAATAGAAGGAAATATCGCGAACTGCTCTTCACGGCCGACGACAAACTTGGCGAGAACATCTCCGGCGTGATCCTCTTCCACGAGACTCTGTACCAGAAGACGAAAGACGGCACCCCGTTTGTTGATATCCTCAAGAAGAAGGGCATCATCCCCGGCATCAAAGTCGACAAGGGCGTCGTCCCTCTTATGGGGTAAGATGCTTCTGAATTTTTTTACTGATTTTTTAGCGTGCCGCAGGTGGCCAGCTGTCGATTACTGCATGGGATCCTTTCGCCCTGAGATGGTGTCGGCTTGAAAATAAATTCATAAATCTCGAGCTGGTTTAAATTTATCTTCATGACGACTCCGGGTCGCATGGAACCGAAAGCAGGCCACCTGCGGCACGCTTAATCGTCGGAAGGTTGAGTGTAATTGGCTTTTCTTCGCATTCCTGACAATATGCCCATGTATACCGCACCTGATATTTCATGCATTTTCGGTTTTACCGCAATACAGCAAATTTTTAAAAAAATCGAGCGATTTTTGTCGTTAACGAATATTTTTAGTAACTTTTGGTTAATTTCTGAAGCCCCAATAAAGCTAATTATTCGGTTAAAATGTGAGAGATGCTTGGGATTATTTACGCCATTGATAGGAGTCTGGGGAAACTCGATAGATGGCATAAAAACTGAGTTTACTTGAATTTTGAACCTTTTCCACCACCTTGAAAAATCTGAAAAAATCGGAGGCATTTTTGACCCAACATACGGAGCGTGATGGTGATAAGCAGTAAAAATTGTGTTCTTCTACTAAAAAATTCATGAAAAAATGGCTAAAATGGCTCCTAAGAGTTGTTGTAAAAGGTTTGAGTGCACCTTTATTGAGTATGTACACCTTTTTGATAGATCAGCACCGGTCCAGATTTATCAGAACACTCCAAAGCGAAGAAAAAAAAGAAAAGCCTTCTTTTCACTGCACCCCTCCCCTGGTGTGTATTGGGAGCTAGTACCAAGGCGAAAAATGTTAATTAACCATCAGAAAGAAGCCCTCTTTATCGATTTTCCAAAAGGGCTGTGTGCGCTTTTCTATAGCTTAACTGGAGATACCATCTGTCAAATTTCCCCCATCGAGGGCCGTTTTTTCAATTTTTGTTTAGTTCTACAAGTTCGCCAAGATTTTTCCAAGGTTCAGTGCCAGAAATCGAGATTTCAATGAATCGACTAGCCGAATTCCTTTCATCTGCGTCTCCCAGCTATCGAGAGGAACTCGACTAACGATTGCCTCGATTGCCTTTATGGCTTTGATCCAAATGACGTCGCTCTCACGTGGTTCGTTGTTTATAGATCCGAAGACGAGTGCACGACTCAAGGTCTCGACGATTTGGCCCAGAGGTGCGCCCAGTACAAAAAGGACGGCTGCCAATTCGCCAAATGGCGCTGCGTGCTCAAGATCAACAAGAACACGCCGTCCTACCAGTCGATCCTGGAGAACGCCAACGTTCTCGCCAGATACGCGTCCATCTGCCAAGCGAATCGGTAGGTTGCAACTCCCTGATTATTTGTGTCGATTCAAAAAATTGCCCTTGCTGCGGTTTGTAAAGATTTGAAAAATTGTTGTTCCTGCAACACCAAATTTTTTATCACATTCTGGGGTCTCCGGTTGTCATGTTACCGGCGAAGAGAAGATAACTCGCCATTACCAGGGAGTTTCTCGCCCCAAAAAGAGAGTTACGGCCCTCGGCGAATTCTCATTCCAATTTGTTTTTTGCAGTATCGTGCCGATCGTCGAGCCTGAAGTCCTTCCCGACGGCGACCATGACCTCGACCGCGCCCAGAAAGTCACGGAGACCGTTTTGGCGGCCGTGTACAAAGCGTTGAACGACCATCACGTCTTCCTCGAAGGAACTCTCCTCAAGCCCAACATGGTCACTCCCGGCATGTCCTGTCCGAACCGAGCCACCCCCGAACAGATCGCCAAGGCTACCGTTACCGCTTTTCAAAGGACCGTAAGTTCGTCTCGAGTCTTTCCTGGTTTTCCAACTGTTTTTCGTTAATTGAAGCATTCAATCCGTAATTTTGACCTTTTTCGGTTTTCCAGGTACCCCCAGCAGTGGCCGGAGTCACTTTCTTGTCGGGTGGCCAGTCTGAAGAAGAGGCAACGGTCAATTTGAACGCCATCAATACGTACCAGGGCCGTAAACCGTGGCCGCTCACGTTCTCGTACGGCCGTGCTCTCCAGGCGTCTGTGCTCCGTGCTTGGCAAGGTACTGGATACGTGTGTAAAGTAAACCGCCGTTGGCTTTTTGCCCGATAACCGAAGTTGTCCCGGGCGTGCCCCGCCGCCCTCAAGGAGTGGGTCATTCAGGACATGTCGCTTTAGTCTCACAGCACTTATGCATCTATACGTGTGTGATTCGCAAACTGAGGGCAATTTAGGCTGTCGAAATTTGAAAAAATCAACTGAAACCAAAATATCTGAAAAAAGAATACTCTGGTTTCCTGGGGTGGATTTTGCGGCCAAACATTATATTTCTTCTGGGTTGCCGCAGTATCTCTGGATTGTTCTCTGATATTACACTGACTAATAAACGAATTTTTTGCATAACCTTCCAGGCAAGGACGACCAAGTGGCCAACGGGCAGTCCGAACTGCTGAAACGCGCACTGGCCAACGGGCAAGCCGCCCTCGGCAAGTACACGGCCGGTTCCGTGGTCGGCAAAGCCGGCGACCAGGGACTCTTCATCCAGAACCACGCATACTGAACTCGGTTTACGCTCAAAAACAGGTAAATCCCTCATCACCGTATAAATCGTAGGCAATTCTGTTCGTGCCAACGTGAATTATTTATTTCGACAGCGCTATTTTTGATAATGAGTTTCGCCATGGCTGCACGTCGGACCTAATAATTGTTATACTACAGTCACTATTTTCAGTAGAACCAGCATGAAATTGTACTGTAAACATTTCTGCCGTCAGATGTTATTGTTAATTCGACCTCGTTGTAGATTTCTTTCGAACTGGCCGCTGATTATTTTTGTAAAAAACCTGTAAAATAAAATATTTTGTTATTCAAGTTTGTCTGTTCTTGTTATTTTTCTGTTTACTTCCCCCCCCCCCCCCCAGAATCAGTGTGAGAGGGTTGTATTTGCATAAACGTCCAATTTATTCGGTTTATCCGTAAACCGCTAATAAAGCTAACTTCCAACTTCTACAGAGTTCCAAGCGCGTGAGACAGATGAGCCAGAATGAGACATGACGTCATTTCGGCACCAAGTTTTACTGATCTCAGACACCATATTTTTGTTTTTTTGTTGCTTAGTGACAAAAAGTTCACTTCTTGGGAGGATATCTGTATTTCGAGAGATTTACACTAGTAAATGATCTCATAGACGAAGTATTACAGAATCCGTTGAAACGCCGTAAAAACACCATCCACTAACCGAAACGAAATGATTAAGCGAAATTGATAGCTCAAGTTTATGCCAATTCACGCAAAAATGCAATATTGATGAATTTTATGATAACAAAATATCGAACCAGCACAAGTGTGCACAAAAAAATACGAAAGTCAAAAACATCAAAG
This sequence comes from Nesidiocoris tenuis, assembly GCA_036186465.1. Taxonomy (NCBI): domain Eukaryota; kingdom Metazoa; phylum Arthropoda; class Insecta; order Hemiptera; family Miridae; genus Nesidiocoris; species Nesidiocoris tenuis. The sequence continues at coordinate 13,993,402 of AP028909.1, read as the reverse complement.
CTAATGTTAAAAAAATGCTCGAATCGGTATAAATAGTTCACAGATACGCGATCAAATTTGTGCTTTTCTCAAAGTTCATTTTCAAATTTTAGATTTTGCATAGTCAGGTGGAAGATATCGAATCAGAAGTCGCCGCAGTTCTAAATTTTGCCTTTCAAGTCGTCGATTCTCTTGTTTCAATTGGTTCTTTCCTATAAACAAGGTAATTGTAGATCAGCATTTTGACAAAAACAGCAACAGCGGCTGCTACTAAAACCGCTGAAAACCATCAAGTTACGATGAATTAGGGATTTTCAATATTTGTAGTCGCCGGTTTTTGTAAGGTGATTTCAAATAAAAATTGTCTTATATGGTGTTTGCACTGAAACTACTCTGCCCGATTACCACAAATACAATTTCATCTTTGTATGAAATAACCTGACCTAAACCAACGACCCTCTTCAGGATTAATTTAGGAAGACGGGAGAACCAATACATTAGTGCATACATGGCAAAATGTTGACAACCCCGCAGAGGCTTATTGGGCGAAAGCGCTCGGAAAATAACACATAACGTAAGTGCGATAGGTACTCTTTTCCTCACCTTCGCTACTTCAAAATGTAAAATTAAAAAACAGTTTTTCCCAATGGGTTTCTTACTCAAGATAATCTTGTAGTAATCCTTGATTTGCGGCAGAAGACTCTTCCAAAGCAGCCGTTGGTCCACTGTGAAGACTTTGGGCATGCTTTGCCAAAAATGTTCAACCTCTTTCAGGCTGAGGAGTCTCGACGAGCTTCTTGGTAGATCGTCATTTTGAAGCATTTCCTCCCTGTCACCAATGACGAATTTCAAAAAAAAAAAAAAATCAGAAATTGTCAGAACGATTGATTGGGGTTGGGGGTGATCGAGAGGTACCTGCGTAGCCAAAAGTTCGAATAGTTTGTCAAAATATCGGGTGTGCACACATCACAACTTTCCTTCTCGGGTTTTGGGTACCTCTCGAGGAACCTCTCTTGGGTCTGGTCTGGTCTGGTCTGGTCTGGTCTGGTCTGGTCTGGTCTGGTCTGGTCTGGTCTGGTCTGGTCTGGTCTGGTCTTTTTGGGGTCCGTGTTGTGCGGGTTTGCCGCATGCAGCCGAAAATGTACGAATTACCCCCCTATCACCACTTTTTTAATGTTTTTACACCATAATCATGTTTTATACATGACTTCGTACATGTTTAGCCTAATCCCGTCGTGGCAGGATACCGTTGCTAACTTTATTAGGCAGATTGTGAGCGACGAACGCCTCTAAAGCTCAAATATTTAACATAGGTACCATCTTCTTTCTTCATTGAGCTTCAGCGCGAATTCCTTCAATGCTCGGGCTACATGGCAAAATGTTATGCTCGAATGGTGGCTCGGGTTAGTGCAAATCGAATCGGCAATGAGCCCCCCTGTAAAATTCAACAACAGGAAAGAAAGATAAATTCAAACTGAAACTAAAATCCTTACCGACACTGTTACACGAGCCCGAACTCAAACTGAACCTTAAACCTTAAACTTTACTTCGAGTTTTAGTTTCACTTCGAGTTTCAGTCCTAGTTTGGATTTCTGTTTGAGTTTGAGTATTAGTTGAGTTTGCGTAACATTTTGAATAGGTATTAGTTTCAGTTTGACTTTCTGTTTTGAGTATGAGCTTGAGTTTCAGTGTGAGTTTAGTTTGGGTTTTAGTTTGAGTTTGAGGTTTCCTGTTTTTCGCCCTTATTAATTTGAGTATCAGTTTTAGTATGAGTTTGAACAGTTTCAATTTGAGGTTCACTTCGAGTTTGTGTATCAGGTTCTATCGACTTCTAGGTTTGAGCATCAGTACCAGTTTGAGTTTTACTTCGAGTTCAGTGTCAGGATGCGTTTGAGTATCAGTATCAACTTGAGTTTTAATCTCAGTTTGAGCTCGAGGTTCATATTCATTGAATATTATTCAGTCTCAGTTTGGGTTATCAGTTCGAGTCTGTTTGTTAATATCAGTTCCAGTTTGAGTTTGAGTGCGTGAAAATTCGCGAGCAACATCAGTTTTTTGCCGGTATGTTCACTTACTCTCTCGTTGGCCGATTTGTTGTTCAAGCTCTTCCTGTTCCTCTTGGTCAAAAATCACTAGTCCACTAAGCATTTGCATCCTGTTACGAATACACGCCTTTTTTAGTGTGTTCACTTAAAACTATGTTCTGAATAATTCAAAATCCGCGATGATTTTCGCGTGCTCCATAAATTTAGCTGCTGTACCTAAAATTTTTGTTTACTCACGCGGCGCCATCTCTGGAAAATTCACGTTTGGACACACGGCTCACTGTTTCCAATTGCTGGTTGTACCGTTTCGTCACCTCTTCGATGCTACCTGCAATTCCTTCTTCATGTTCATCAACTCTGATGAAACACGTACAAATTAATTTTATCAAGAAGAAAAATAATGTTAATCGTAAATGCGAATTTTGAAAGCCCATAAATTAACTTTGCTCATAAATCGTTATTCCAAAATCAACCATGTATCCAAAATATGGGAAAATTTAATTAAGTTCAAGTTTTCAATAATTATTGAATTCATTTTTATAATCCGCGGGATTCTTTATCATTTATCTCACTTCTCTTCTGCATTCGTCGAGTTATCGACTTCTAGACATTGCCTGCATATGACGTATCGGCGAAAAATATTGAGCATGTAATCCACGTCTTCTTTTTTCTTCACGCCCAACGTCTGCGAAATAAAATTGTTTTATTTGCAATAAAAAAAAAAAAAAACAGAGAAGTGTGGATTACAAATGTGGAGCTACGGTATGTTAGTGTGGCTCCTTTCCATGCCAGAAATTGTTATGAAATTTCGAAGAAGCTCTTTCGGATACCCTTTTGATAAATTTTATGGGTACCAGGAATCTTTTTTGTTACCCACCTTTTTTGTTTTGGTACTCACTTCGAAAACGTGGTGTAATGTTATCAGCATGTTGCTCTTCGTCGGGAAAGGTTCCAAAAGGCTGTCCAGCTGGTCATCCATGAGGTACCGGTGCTTTTCGAGTACTTTTTCAACCAAGTGAGTTGACAATTTTTCGATTTCGCCTGCCTGTATTTTCTGCCAGAGTGAATCCTTGGTCGGCGTCTCTTTTCCACCTAATCGTAGTAATATTAACTATCCCGTCATAATATTTTAAATATTTAAAAGTATAGCATTTCCAAACCGGATTTAGAACTGTCTAAAAATCTTTAGCATTTGCCCGATTGAATTGACTTGGAAAATTCTCAATTTGGTTTGGAAAAATCTCAACTTGACTTGGAAAATCTGCATGAATCCTGTATGAATCCTGGCTGGCAAACGTGATACATTTTCGATGATCGTTGGTGAAAATTACCTGTTATTGAAGTTCTGGCTCGTACAAAAGACGGCATTGTTTCTCTCGAGAAAGAAAATCGTTTTGCTGCCCATGGGACGAGAAGTAAGTCCTTGTGAAATTTCCTGTCACCAGACATTACCTGGACGATATCCGAATACATACGTACTTAATATTTCATCTAAATAATAAATTTGATGAATACAAAAAACTACAATGTGCAACCAGTAGAGCATACTTAGTAGGTGCTTCCATATTTTGATACCTACGTTAAATTTTGATTTTTTAAAGAATTTGATGAAAAAACTACTCGAATTTTTTTGCTACTCAAAATATGTTGGAGCTGTTGAGATACCGGTTCAATTTCATCTGACAAAAAGTTCTGTTTCGTTGGAAGCAATTTTGAAAATTGAAGGAGATAAGTACATACTCCAGTTTTTGTGAATGCACAGATGGACGCAGTATGAAACTCTTCAGAAAGTGATATCAAATGAAACTATTTTATGACAAAAAATTGGTAATAGTTACCTACCTACGTGGGTATTGTGTTTTTTCGAAATTTGAATTTTCTAATGGCTTTTTCACATCAAATTCAGGCCAACCTTTCTTATCAGATTTTCCGCTACTTCTTGATTGTAATCCCATAGCTGATAGTATCTTTTATCGCTGGAAACAGCCAAGGTCTTCAGTCGCTCTCTCAACGTTTTGACGCTGGCTGTAACTTTTTTCAGTTCGTCCATCAGTTGGTTTCTTTCGTTGCAAAGGTTGAACATCAGGTTTTTCTCTTGCTGCTTGAGACCCCGAACGGCCTCTTGCAATCTGAAGTTTTCGAAAATTTCAGAATAAAATAAAGTTACGGACAGTCAAATAATTTCTCAGCCAAGGGCCAATTTCATCATAAATTTCAACCAAGTCTTAGCGAAATGAACAGTTTTGACGCCAATTTTTCCGTCAAGATACGACATTACCATAAACTTGAACTTGGATTTCGTGAAATTGACCCAAGCAATTGACCCTTGAAGCATTGTGGAGTGTGGGGTTGGGGGGGGGGGATCTGATGAACTATAAAATTAATTCTTTATTACGAATAAGCCTGATTTTCAGTTTTTCAAAATCCTGTTTGCATAACAGTATACGCACTTAAGGAAATTGGGTTCGATATTAGGTAATCGTACAAATAAACTGCATGTTTCCAGTCACACTCACTTGTTCTTCACTCGTTTTTGATGCGCTTTTATAATTCTGCTTTCCTCTTGCCGTTTCTGCAGTATGGCAACGTTGTAATTGAGCAATTCTGCATTTATGAGCGCTGCGCTTTTGAGACGGGTCTCTTCCAACGTCAATCTCTGGCAAAATCATTGAATAAAATTCAAAATTTGAAGAGCTTAGCGGCTGATGTCAAAATGGCATGCGGAAACCTCCAGCTCGGTTTACACAGAACGGGATTTTCGGCAAAAAATTTACTCGAGATGCTTACGTTGATTTCTGCTCCGATCTTCATTTTTTGCGCCCTTTTCAATTCGTGCTGTTCTATGAGAATCGAATCGATGTGTTCTTCGTACAGCCTCAGGTAGTCGCACCTTTTGGCAATATTTTCGGATTCCAGTTGCTCTTTCATGTCAGCCATTTCAGCCCATTGCTGCACTCTTTCGTTGAGGACTCCATTTTTCTCTGTCCCGATGACTTCCTTACATTTGGGAAAAATAAGAGAATTTTTGCATATCTTAGACAGTGACTAAAAAAAATTATTTACGAAGTTTTCATTTGGGATTATAATCATGTTGCTATTAATCATAGCCTTAAACCTATTATAATTATTTTATACTCGCCTGATGGAAAGTTACGAACTTCCTCATCAAAAATGTCGAATAACATTTCCAACGGCAGTAATTGAGGGAGGCATTTCAAACCAGTGGTGCGTAGATAACACACAATACTTCCATATTTTGAAACGTACATATTTGAAAAAATTTGATCATATTTTGACCGTTTTTAAGGGTGTTTAGGTCAAAAATATCAAAAAATTCAATATGCAAATTTTTAAATTCGCCAAAAAGAAAAACTCGCTACATTTTCGGAATATAAAAAATATCCACATATTCTGCAAGGTAAAACAAAGATTTTGAGACCAAGAACGCTCAAATCGGTCCATTTTTGTGACCGGAAAAAAATAAAATAGAAAACACTAAAAATGCAAATATATCGGAAGTACTGTGCGTTATCCAAATTCCGATTAAACAGGGTGTTAGGTCTTGCCAAGACAAACATTTCAGTTCAAGAAATTTGAAAAAAGGTTGAGAATTGAGGGAGCTACGGCCATTTTTGTAAATGACCACAGACGGACAGACGGACAGACGGACTAACGGACACACGGACACACAGACTCTTGTTCGGGAAGTGATTCTGAGTAAATGTGTATAAGAAAAAGTTTTTTCTGAAGCACCGTTCCGATTCTCGATTTTAGGACGATCACAATACTTCCATTTACTCTGTAAATATGGAAGTAAAAACTTTTTTAGATACTTACCTGTAGGGTTTGGAGTTCTTGGCGATAGCAATCGCTCATCAGTGTGATTTGATCGTTGATCCTGTCTGACAGGATATTTATATAATCGTTTTCTTTGGCTAGCTCATCGTAGAATTCTTGGTCCGCCTGTTTCAATCGGCTTTTTAAATTTTCGATTATCACGTCTTTCTGCTCTAGAAGTGCGACGCAGTCGTCTGGGAGGTATTTTTACGAATATTACTACAACGAATTGTTTTATTTTCATTGGAGTCATAGTCGGGTTCTCAGTTCGTTTTGTAGGGCAGACAACCAGACATGATTATAACCGAGTGACATAGAGGAGGAGGAGGAGGAGGAGGAGGAGGAGGAGGAGAATGACAGAAAAGATTTGGAGAACGGTTGGGGTTAGCTGGGATCCGGTTTTGAAATGTTGGTTTTGGAGAGGTAGTCACCGGAAAAATTCAAATTTCCAAATTTCAATCTCAAAATATGGTTTTTTTCGGGGAAAAGTGCCAAAAACGGGCTTTTTTCGGAAAAGTAGTTTCGGTTTTCGGGGATTTTCGACGAGAAGCGTTGAACTTTTGTTCAGACCAGGGATAGGATTTTTTGTAGCCGGTTAAATGTCCAACAACCGGGTATGGTCGAAAGTTGGTTTCAAAATTTCGTTGGCGGAGAAATTCGGACTTTTTTGAAAAAGTGTTCGACATTTTTTCGTTTTTTGCTCGTATCTTGAGAACGGTTGAGAATCGAAAAATAGGAGACGACGTTTCCGATAGCTGAGAAAATTTCAAACATTTTTGGACTGGTGAAAATTTTTTGTCGGACGACTCCTTCGGGCCGAAAATGCGCCTCGAAAATAACTCGGCGCGATTGGGCGGATCGGCCACAAAAGTTTGGCAGTCCTCGGTTTTTTCTCGTAAACGGCTGGACCGATTTTGATGCGGCGCACGTTGATTTGTTCGTTTTGAGTGGACAAACCGAGGAAAACCGAAGCCGACCGATTAACGGTTCATGGTCGGACCATATGGGCCGTTTGAAATTTTGTTTTCGACGCCACGGCCGCGCGGTTGGGAAATTCCGCTATCTGATTCCCAAGCTGATTTCGGAAAAAAAAAATAATTTTTGCGTTCGCCAAACTGTCGATGTCTGCAAATTTTTGAATATTTCTTTCTCGTTCCAGCTTGCGAAATTCTAAAAAAATGGTTTTCAAAAAATGCTATGCAGCATTATGGTTGCGAAACTGAGTTAGAGAGAAAGTATCTATATTGATTGAAAATAGATATTCCATTAAAAAGTCTAATTTAAATTGCCAAATTGCACTTCAAGGGAAAATGGGGATGAGAAATGGGGGAAATGGGGGGGTTCCATCACGCCTGGAACGAAGATTTTTAAAATTTCTCAAAATCCGATTTTACCTCTTTGCCTGTCGGTTTCCTCGTGAATCTCGAGAGGATCCATTATCTTGCAAATTATTTCCCATTTCGAATCGATCTGATTGAATTTTTCCTGAGCGCTTTCCGCCTCTTCGCTGATCAATGTGTCGATTTCCTCTCGCCTCTGCTTTTCGATCTTTTGCCGTTCGTTTTCATTCCTGATCGCCGCCACTCGGACATTTGTTATCTATTTGATTGAAACTGATTATACTAATTGGTTTGGAGGTGTGCAAAGGTAGAAAGCAGCTATGAGCGAAATTCTCAATCGGAAAGCAGTGCTAAAAAATAAAAATCCTCGGGTCCAGAACAACTTGTTTGAACCAAAATTATTTGAATTTATCAAGTTCGAAAAATGCTATGGATGTTTTTCAGCGATAAAAGCGCATCTCACCGATCTCAAGCTGTCTTCAAGGAGCTCTTGAATTTTCTCAGCACTTGCTTTCCTTTGGTTCTCAGTCGCTGTCGGCATGCGCTGAACTTTTTGGCTAGCCGAAAAATTCGATACTATAGTGTTAATTCTAATATAGAAGTGGCGGGTAACTGCTACACTACCCCATGTACTGGGTATTTACTACACTAAAAAAAACTACACTTTTTTGACACCAGTTTTTTTCTTGTTTTCAAAAAAATGGCCATAAGTCCCTTAAATATTGAAACAATCACAAAAATTAGGGTACCGTTAAAAAGAGCGTTAAATTTCCAATAACCTGCTGGTGTTCAGAGCTCTCCAAAATTAAGTTAACATAGCACAAGATTATGCCGAAGTCGAGAAATGCTAAATTTTTAAAAACTACTATATTATAAACGATTGTTTAGGACTGAAAAAGAACGGAAAAATCCCTAGCACGTTCAAGGAAAAACTGGCACAAAATCCCAGCTTTCTAACAAGATAATCAGTTTTTAATTTATCCCTCTTTTTAGAGCAAAAATATAAGTTTGAAGCGGAAAATCTTTTTTTATTTGTATTTTTAATGCGATGTTGGTTGTTTGGCAATGTTTGAACGTCTCGAGTTTTTAAACATTTCAACGCTGAATTGTAAGTTGATCCATTCCGTAGTAAATTGACCCATGCCTTAATCTATAGTTTGCTATATGTAGCAATGGGGGATGTTTTAATAACATCGAAAAATAATTAATAATATAACGACCTTCAAATTGTGTAATCAAATTTGAGTCAAATGTTTTCTTACCATTGGTCACCCGATCGGTCCTGCTTGATCCTTCTTTCGATCCTGATCCTCCTGCAGAGTTTTCTAATTTCCGGATTATCAGACTCCAGGTATTTGTCAACGTTGTCCTTCCCGTCCAGCCCGATTTTGAATATTGCTCGTAGAATGCTTTCATCCAGGCCACTTTCAGGTGTCAGCAAGTGCTTCATTTCTGCTACTTGCGTATTGACGTCGGCGTAAAGCGATGCTTCGGGGCCGTCGAATTCGGCGCTTTCGCCATCAGGTTGGGGTAGCCCTTCTGAAATTGATGATTCTGCGCCTTCTGCCTTACCGTCGCGAGCAGATTCTTCAATTTCCGTACCACAGGCGGTTTTTTCTTCGGGAATTTCAGAAATCATCGATGTATCCGTCGGTTCTTTATCATCGACGTTTTCTTTCATCATTTTATCTCCCCCAGAATTGTGAATTTCACTTGTTGGGCCATCGACCGATTCTTCATCAGCCATACTTATTTCTACGCTCACGTGACACTGAATAGGGGGTATTGTCTCGATTAGTACCTATTACAACAGCCCTGATGGCTGCCTTGGTAACCACCGCAATTCGTTATCGACCAAACTCGACGTTGAATCTCACGTCGGTTCGTTCGGAAATAACAGTATTTGTTCGATAATCTGTCACTTTCTAAGAAAATGTCTCTCATCGATGCCCTTTGATCCCTTCCACATTAATAAATAATAACTTCTACACGTACCTACCTTCATAAACTTTAAATCAATTGATGGAACAAATTTACTTAGGCAGGTATTAGGTATTTGAAAATTCGAAAAAATCAAATGCAAAGGATTGTGTATGCTAATCACTCAACACCTATCGGTCGTGAAGTACTAGTCGCCGCACCCTTGACCAATAATATAATTATTATATTATAGCATCGTTATTGTTATATAGAGATTAACGTATAATATAGGACTGTTTTTACATGCATTACTCTCTTTTTACTTCCATATTTACAGAGTAAATGGAAGTATTGCGATCGTCCTAAAATCGAGAATCGGAACGGAGCTTCAGAAAAAACTTTTTCTTATACACATTTACTCAGAATCACTTCCTGAACAAGTGTCTGTGTGTCCGTTACGTCCGTCTGTCTGTCTGTCCGTCTGTCCGTCTGTCCGTCTGTGGTCATTTACAAAAATGACCATAACTCCCTCAATTCTCAACCTTTTTTCAAATTTCTTGAACTGAAATGTTTGTCTCGCCAAGACCTAACACCCTGTTTAATCGGAATTTGCATAACGCACAGTACTTCCGATATATTTGCATTTTTAGTGTTTTCTATTTTATTTTTTTACGGCCACAAAAATGAACCGATTTGAGCGTTCTCGGTCTTAAAATCTTTGTTTGACCTTGCAGAATATGTGGATATTTTTTATGTTCCGAAAAACTGGCGTTTTTTTTTATTTTGGGCGAATTTTGAAATTTGAATAGAGAATTTTTTTATATTTTTGACCTAAACACCCTCAAAAGCAGTCAAAATATGATCAAATTGTGTCTCAATTTTACGTTTCAAAATATGGAAGTATTGTGTGTTATCTACGCACCAGTGGTTGTAAAATACCACAGTTCGCGAAGTATTCTCCGTAAAAGTGTAAGAGAAAATTTTCTTTGAAGTTCCAATCCGATTTTACGACGATCAAAATACTAGCATTTACCTTGTAAATATGGATGTAAAAACGGTTTTGAAATTTTCAATTAACCTGAATTTAACCCCACAATTGACAAAATGCCTTACAACTTCGAAAACGGACTTCTGGTTTCCTGTAACTAGAACATGCTGAAAGAATATAATTTTTTTAATCTCGATTTTTTGTAGGCTTTACAAACGAAAAAAAAAATGGCGAAAACAGATGAAAAGACTTGGTGAATTGAAGACACTCGCTGATTTCAAAACTTATTGTATAAACGAAGTATTTAATTTTTTTGTATTTTTATTTTTTCGCCCACGCAGCGACTTTTTTTTGTTAAAAGACAATTTTAAATAGTATCTAAAATACAATTTACACGCCTTAAAAGACAACTTAACGCAGGAAAACACAATTCCGTTTGAACATTGGTAGAGAGCCGACTCTCCCGCCATTGAGACGCGCCGCTCTGCCGGAACCCGAGCCGGGCGGTGCCGAGCCGGGCAATCCAAGTTCCGACCAGCCGCCCGGCACGGCTCTGCAAGCCGTAGGCGCTACGATTCCGAGAATCTACGACCCGCGCGCATGTTCGTTTGTGTAATTTCATGTTCGGCTATCCTGCTAGTGCGAATCGCCTGTTCGCGGCCTCAGTATTCCGCCGTCTTCCCTCCGGGTCGGTCGCGTCGCGCTCGCGTAAGTAAATTTTCCTTTTTGCCCCCCTAGGATAGGAAAAAACGCTTCGAAAAATATTTTACATAGAAAAACTTCGTTTCTAATTGTCCTTTTTCTGATTTCCTTCTTCAAATTTCTTGAACTAAGAGATTTTTCTCAGTAAGACCTATCACCCTGTTGAATCGAAATTTGAATTACTCGCAGTACTTCCGATAAATTGGCACTTTTAGCGTTTTCAATTTTATTTTTTTCCTGACCACAAAATTGAACCGATTTCAGCGTTCCTAGTCTTAAAATCTTCGGTTTAGACTGCAGAATACGTTGGTATTTTTCATGTTCCGATAACTTTTCATATTTTTAGGCGAGTTTTAAAATTTGCATTATGAGTCCTGGTATTTCTGAGCCATAAAGCCTCCAAAGTAGTAAAAATGTGATACAATCGTGTCGAAAATTGGCGAATCATAATATGGAAGTATTGTGTGTACCACTGGTTTGAGTGAAGGTTTTCGATAATTCAATTACCGATTATTTCGGTCATTTCTGCGTGAAAGCAAGTGAGTTCGGCATAGTGCGGGCTTAATATCGATAATAAGTTAAGAAAAATGCCATTGTTTTCGCCCGTTAACCGAATTTATCCCGAATTTTACCGAATTTTTCCGATTTTATCGGAGAGAGGGTCGGAGCTAGTTAGGGCATGTCGCTCTAGTCTCATATCTTAATATGTACTTTGGTACACTGCGGTCATTGCCTCGCCGCCTCGAGCGGACTGGATCCAGCGTGTTGAGGGCGTTGGGTCCATCGCGGTCGCCTCGGGTTCAGAGTCCGTTGGACCAGCACGCCGGGCCTTGTCTTCACGCTCATGAGGGTGCATAGCGCTGCGTCTACGGAAAAAATAGTCGGCGGCGCATCGCCGCGTAGACGCAGCGCCGCGCTCCCGGATTTCGCCAGTGGAGCACCCGCTCCACACGGCCCCCCGTGTAAATTGAATTGTGCCCACGCTAATCGATACTATCGATAGTTTGTGTTTGTTATTCAATAACAAATCTTTGTAATCGCCCAAGTTTCAAATAATTTTAAAATTTTCCGTAGGTTCTCACACGATTATTTCTCATTATCCGAAAATTTCTTTCTACTCCGACTGGTTTATTTCTTGGTAAGAAAAGATAGTTTTGGTAAATTTCTTGGACTTTTGTTGTTAATAAAGATAAATAATATAAATGTAAATATAATATAAATAAAGGTAAATAAAGATAGATTGGTCAATTTATTAATAAATATAAATAATATTAATAAAGATAAATAATATAAATATAAATAAAATATAAATACATAAATAAAGGTAAATAAAGATAGTTTTGGTAAATTTCTTGGACTTTGGTTGACCTATCGATAGTATTGGTTAATTTCTTGGACTTTCGTTGGTAAATAAAGATAAATAATATAAATAAAGGTGAATTAAGATAGTTTTGGTAAAGTTTTGATAAATAAAGATAGTTTTGGTAAATTAAGATGAATAATATAAATATTTATAAATATAATCTATAATAATAAAAGCAAGACTTACACATAGTGTAATGTGTCTGTCTGTCTGACCGAGCTCTCCAGCCAAATCTATCGCACGCAGGGACCTGGAATTTTTTACAGGGAAGCACAAAGGGGCTGGCAACAAGACCTCGAAGCCCGATTTTCGATTTTTGAATCAGATAAATAATTTATATATATTTCTATAATTTATATTTCAAATTATTTGAATTTTTTTAAAATTAAAAATTTTCGATTTTTGAATTAGCTAAATAATTTATATATATTTATATAATTTATATTTCAAATTATTTGAAATTTTTTTTAATTAAAGAAAGATGACCTGTTCTCATTTAAACTAATTTTTTAACAGATTGTTTCTTTTTATCGAAGGGGAACCCAACCCAACCCAACCCAACCCAACCCAACCCTACCCAACCCTACCCAACCCAACCCAACCCAACCCAACCCAACCCAACCCAACCCAACCCAACCCAACCCAACCCAACCCAACCCAACCCAACCCAACCCAACCCAACCCAACCCAACCCAACCCAACCCAACCCAACCCAACCCAACCCAACCCAACCCAACCCAACCCAACCCAACCCAACCCAACCCAACCCAACCCAACCCAACCCAACCCAACCCAACCCAACCCAACCCAACCCAACCCAACCCAACCCAACCCAACCCAACCCAACCCAACCCAACACAACCCAACACAACCCAACACAACCCAACACAACCCAACCCAACCCAACCCAACCCAACCCAACCCAACCCTACCCAACCCAACCCAACCCAACCCAACCCAACCCAACCCAACCCAACCCAACCCAACCCAACCCAACCCAACCCAACCCAACCCAACCCAACCCAACCCTACCCTACCCTACCCTACCCTACCCTACCCTACCCTACCCTACCCTACCCTACCCTACCCTACCCTACCCTACCCTACCCTACCCTACCCTACCCTACCCTACCCTACCCTACCCTACCCTACCCTACCCTACCCTACCCTACCCTACCCTACCCTACCCTACCCTACCCTACCCAACCCAACCCAACCCAACCCAACCCAACCCGAGTTGAGTTGAGTTGTGTTGAGTTCCCCGTCGATAAAAAGAAACAATCTGTTGAAAAATTAGTTTAAATAAGAACAGGTCATTTTTTTTTAATTAAAAATAAAATTTCAAATTTATCTAATTTAAAAATCGAAAATCGGGCTTCGAGGTCTTGTTGCCAGCCCCTTTGTGCTTCCCTGTAAAAAATTCCAGGTCCCTGCGTGCGATAGATTTGGCTGGAGAGCTCGGTCACAGACAGACACATTACACTATGTGTAAGTCTTGCTTTTATTATTATAGATTATATTTATAAATATTTATATTATTCATCTTAATTTACCAAAACTATCTTTATTTATCAAAACTTTATCAAAACTATCTTAATTCACCTTTATTTATACTATTTATCTTTATTTACCAACGAAAGTCCAAGAAATTAACCAATACTATCGATAGGTCAACCAAAGTCCAAGAAATTTACCAAAACTATCTTTATTTACCTTTATTTATGTATTTATATTTTATTTATATTTATATTATTTATCTTTATTAATATTATTTATATTTATTAATAAATTGACCAATCTATCTTTATTTACCTTTATTTATATTATATTTACATTTATATTATTTATCTTTATTAACAACAAAAGTCCAAGAAATTTACCAAAACTATCTTTTCTTACCAAGAAATAAACCAGTCGGAGTAGAAAGAAATTTTCGGATAATGAGAAATAATCGTGTGAGAACCTACGGAAAATTTTAAAATTATTTGAAACTTGGGCGATTACAAAGATTTGTTATTGAATAACAAACACAAACTATCGATAGTATCGATTAGCGAGGGCACAATTCAATTTACACGGGGGGCCGTGTGGAGCGGGTGCTCCACTGGCGAAATCCGGGAGCGCGGCGCTGCGTCTACGCGGCGATGCGCCGCCGACTATTTTTTCCGTAGACGCAGCGCTATGCACCCTCATGAGCGTGAAGACAAGGCCCGGCGTGCTGGTCCAACGGACTCTGAACCCGAGGCGACCGCGATGGACCCAACGCCCTCAACACGCTGGATCCAGTCCGCTCGAGGCGGCGAGGCAATGACCGCAGTGTACCAAAGTACATATTAAGCTATGAGACTAGAGCGACATGCCCTAACTAGCTCCGACCCTCTCTCCGATAAAATCGGAAAAATTCGGTAAAATTCGGGATAAATTCGGTTAACGGGCGAAAACAATGGCATTTTTCTTAACTTATTATCGATATTAAGCCCGCACTATGCCGAACTCACTTGCTTTCACGCAGAAATGAGCGAAATAATCGGTAATTGAATTATCGAAAACCTTCACTCAAACCAGTGGTACACACAATACTTCCATATTATGATTCGCCAATTTTCGACACGATTGTATCACATTTTTACTACTTTGGAGGCTTTATGGCTCAGAAATACCAGGACTCATAATGCAAATTTTAAAACTCGCCTAAAAATATGAAAAGTTATCGGAACATGAAAAATACCAACGTATTCTGCAGTCTAAACCGAAGATTTTAAGACTAGGAACGCTGAAATCGGTTCAATTTTGTGGTCAGGAAAAAAATAAAATTTAAAACGTAAAAGTGCTAATTTATCGGAAGTAGGTACTGCGGGTAATTCAGTGCCCAGTGGAGCGGGGCCGTGTAAATTGAATTGTGCCCTCGCTAATCGATGCTATCGATAGTTTGTGTTTGTTATTCAATAACAAATCTTTGTAATCGCTCAAGTTTCAAATAACTTTAAAATTTTCCGTAGGTACTCACACGATTATTTCTCATTATCCGAAAATTTCTTTCTACTCCGACTGGTTTATTTCTTGGTAAGAAAAGATAGTTTTGGTAAATTTCTTGGACTTTTGTTGTTAATAAAGATAAATACTATAAATGTAAATATAATATAAATAAAGGTAAATAAAGATAGATTGGTCAATATGATAAAAAATATAAATAATATTAATAAAGATAAATAATATAAATATAAATAGAATATAAATACTCGTACATAAATAAAGGTAAATAAAGATAGTCTTGGTAAATTTCTTGGACTTTCGTTGATCTATCGATAGTATTGGTTAATTTCTTGGACTTTCGTTGGTAAAAAAAGATAAATAATATAAATAAAGGTGAATTAAGATAGTTTTGGTAAAGTTTTGATAAATAAAGATAGTTTTGGTAAATTAAGATGAATAATATAAATATTTATAAATATAATCTATAATAATAAAAGCAAGACTTACACATAGTGTAATGTGTCTGTCTGTCTGACCGAGCTCTCCAGCCAAATCTATCGCACGCAGGGACCTGGAATTTTTTACACGGAAGCACAAAGGGGCTGGCCACCAGACCTCGAAGCCCGATTTTCGATTTTTAAATTAGATAAATTTGAAATTTTATTTTTAATTAAAAAAAAAATGACCTGTTCTTATTTAAACTAATTTTTCAACAGATTGTTTCTTTTTATCGACGGGGAACTCAACCCAACCCAACCCAACCCAACCCAACCCAACCCAACCCAACCCAACCCAACCCAACCCAACCCAACCCAACCCAACCCAACCCAACCCTACCCTACCCTACCCTACCCTACCCTACCCTACCCTACCCTAACCAACCCTACCCTACCCTACCCTACCCTAACCTACCCTACCCTACCCTACCCTACCCTACCCTATCCCACCCTACCCTACCCAACCCTACCCAACCCAAACCAACCCTACCCAACCCAACCCAACCCAAACCAACCCAACCCAACCCAACCCAACCCTACCCAACCCAACCCAACCCAACCCAACCCAACCCAACCCAACCCAACCCAACCCAACCCAACCCAACCCAACCCAACCCAACCCAACCCAACCCAACCCAACCCAACCCTACCCAACCCAACCCAACCCAACCCAACCCAACCCAACCCAACCCAACCCAACCCAACCCAACCCAACCCAACCCAACCCAACCCAACCCAACCCAACCCAACCCAACCCAACCCAACCCAACCCAACCCAACCCAACCCAACCCAACCCAACCCAACCCAACCCAAACCCAACCCAACCCAACCCAACCCAACCCAACCCAACCCAACCCAACCCAACCCAACCCAACCCAACCCAACCCAACCCAACCCAACCCAACCCAACCCAACCCAACCCAACCCAACCCAACCCAACCCATCCCAACCCAACCCAACCCAACCCAACCCAACCCTACCCAACCCAACCCAACCCTACCCTACCCTACCCTACCCTACCCTACCCTACCCTACCCAACCCTACCCTACCCTACCCTACCCTACCCTACCCTACCCTACCCTACCCTACCCTACCCTACCCTACCCTACCCTACCCTACCCCACCTTACCCAACCCTACCCTACCCAACCCAACCATACCCTACCCTACCCACCCCACCCTACCATACCCTACCCTACCCTACCCTACCCTACCCTACCCTACCCTACCCTACCCTACCCTACCCTACCCTACCCTACCCTACCCTACCCTACCCTACCCTACCCTACCCTACCCAACCCAACCCAACCCAACCCAACCCTACCCTACCCTACCCTACCCTACCCTACCCTACCCTACCCTACCCAACCCAACCCAACCCAACCCAACCCAACCCAACCCAACCCAACCCTACCCTACCCTACCCTACCCAACCCGAGTTGAGTTGAGTTGAGTTGTGTTGAGTTCCCCGTCGATAAAAAGAAACAATCTGTTGAAAAATTAGTTTAAATAAGAACAGGTCATTTTTTTTTAATTAAAAATAAAATTTCAAATTTATCTAATTTAAAAATCGAAAATCGGGCTTCGAGGTCTGGTGGCCAGCCCCTTTGTGCTTCCGTGTAAAAAATTCCAGGTCCCTGCGTGCGATAGATTTGGCTGGAGAGCTCGGTCAGACAGACAGACTCAACTCAACTCAACTCAAAATTTGTTTTATAAATTAAAAAAAAATGACCTGTTTTTATTTAAACTAATTTTTTAACAGATTGGTTCTTTTTACCGACGGGGAATGTTATGTGTGTGGGGGGGGGGGAAGAGAGAGAGACAGTCTACCTAATTACTTAATCAATTAATCACAATTTTTTTGACACGGGCAACGCCGGGCGGTTACAGCTAGTATAAAAATAAAGGTAAATAAAGATGGTTTTGGTAAATTTCTTGGACTTTCGTTGACCTATCGATAGTTTTGATTTATTTCTTGGTAAATAAAGATAGTTTCGGTAGATTTCTCTTTTCACACCGACTCCCTTGCTAATTTGGACTACCGTTGACCTAGTGAGTGATAGTTTTGGTTTATCATTCAGTATTAATAAATCTTCGTCATCGTCCAAGTTTCAAAAAATTTTACCTTTTTTCGCATTCAACTGTAACTGTAAAGTAGAATTTGATTATTATTATTTATACATTATTATTAGCTCGGTGTACTGATATCTATGGTAAGATTTGGTATCTAGCATGGTTGTTTTGGGTCATCCAGATCCGGAATGAGGACAAATATCTTTTTTTTAATAAAAGATTCCAAATAATTTGGAAATTTAATAAGATCATTATTCAGCATCATTATTACGACCCATTAATCAGCGTAAATGCTGTCTTCTTGATTTATTTTTATTTTTCAGGACTTCAGGCTATCATAGTAGGGACTTGAAGAACGTTTTTCGTATATAGGTCGACAGAATAATATATTATAAATAGATATATATATATTTATAATATATTATTCTGTCGACCTATCGATAACACGGAACTATCGATAGCACCGATCGATTAACACTATCGATATTAAGCCAGCACTATTCCGTAATAATAATTCCACGAAATCTCGGATTCGATGAATATAACCGACAATTTTTTGCAAAATACTCATTTCATTTTCTTACCGTCCCGTTCCGCTCGTTCCGATTCGCTTCCGTCCGATTTCTCGTGCCGGTTGAGGGAACAACAATTTTTAAATGGTTCTGTGTTGTGTCGCTGTGTTGTGTCGTGTGGTGGATTCGCTTTGGACTTTGTGTCTGCCGCCCTGGTAACGCCACAAGTCAAGATTCCATCGGTTCGATGAAAGTAAGTGCTAGAATAGTGTCGAAAATCATTCATCCTATGCTCGTTCTGGCGCATTCCTATGCTCGTGGCTGTCGTTTTCATAATCAACTTGGAAATTCAGATTTTTTTATGATTGAGATTTTCATCTTACATTTTTATGAACTCGTCCTCGCTGTAGTCTACAGCTAATCCAGTGTAGTAAGCAATATTTTTTTCTCTCGATTTTATTCAAAATTTGACGTCTAACCGCAATGCTTCTTTTTGTTTGTTGCAGGTGTGATCAAGTGCCGTGTTTATTCTCAAGGGAGTGCAATTCCAAACATTTGATCAATATTAGTAGGTGATTACGTTAGGTTTGAAAATTTCGGTTTGGTGTTCATCTGATCAAACTTCAAAGTTCAAAAAGTTTCAATTCCTGACTGGAGCCTTTGACAATTGAGTCGGTAGGTATTTCTTTGCTTTAAATTTTCACCATAGAAATCAATTCGACACAAAAGCTTTGAGTAAAACCTAGTTGTTAGAAAAATTCAAAAATCCCTTAAATTCGTAAATTGAACTGTTTTCTGGATTTTTTCTCCTAAAATCAAGTTTTATTTTGACAAAAAAAGTGTCGTGCTGTGGAAACATTCTGTGGTTCGAGAAGTGCAACACCTCGGAGTATGCAGCCGGAGGACATCGGCCAACGAGGAGCGACGCGGCCAAACGTAAGTTACCATTAAATGATGAATTTTATCATTTTTGATAAATTTATGAGTTATATCACACTATTTCTATTATTTCTGCTTCCCTGAAGCAAATGGAGCTTCAACGGATTTTCCATTTTTTTGTTACAGGTATGTCCGAACTTGTCTGCGTTTGGTCGAAAGGTAAGAGTTTTTCATTTGAAATCGAAGATATGCATGGCTTACGAACGAAAAATAGGTAAATAGGTAGGTAGGTATTGTAGTGAAGGATCCCCACATTTTGGCACTTTATCGACCCGTTACATTCCCATAAACTAGAATTTCGCGTTTTTTATTATCTCGTGTCCTGTCCAGTTTTTCTTGACATTTCTGAAGTGTTTCTCGAAAAGTCTTCGCGATTTATTGTGACTCGGGTTTCTCCTGATGTTCGAGCGTTCAATTAAGTCGTGGGAATAGGTAAGTACGATTCATTTAAAAAAATGCCAATTATTAGATACAAAAATTACCTTGAATAATTTTTTGTGCTTTGAATATCCACTGTTCGTAATCATGTTACGGCCATCGATCAGAATTTTGGCTGTAACTCGATCGGAAATTCACCATTTGTTTTCACACAATGTCATTGCAGTGATGGACAATACTACAACTATCCGTAACATCTTCGGGCTGAGGATTCGTATAATTTCGACCGAACTTCAGGTAAGTTCGATTGGTCGTCAGTTTATTAAAATCATCATATTATATTACTATGAGTATAAGTACCTATGAGTATAAGTACCTATGAGTATAAGTACCTCAATTTTTGATTTTTGTTAAATAATATTTATTTAAATGAATAATTGAAAATATTTATTTTTTAAAAAGTATTAATTAATATTTATTTAAATAAATAATAAAAAGTATTTATTTTAAACAATATTAGTTATAATAATATTTATACTTGTATTGCAGATTATGCGATAAGGAAAAGTCAAAGCAAGGTGCTCCTTTTTCGGATTCTCCAATGTTTCCGACAACTTCAAGTCATATTTCACACTGTCTGGCGCCGGAGGGTGAAAATCTTGATTTTGTCACCGCCTATCGGTGACCACTGGCGCGGCTCCAATTCGAGAAGGTAAATACTATAAGGCAGTTTCAAGTTGGAAGCTTGTTTTTGTAAACGATGGCACCGAGCAATCTCTGGTACCATTTGTCGGCAAGAAAACATCGAATATTTGGCCAGGGTCCACATTTGTTTCAGAAAGTTCATTCCCGCGACCTTGTTGGAAAGAGTTAAACGAGACGTGTAAGTGGACGAGATGAATGGAGCTCGTATGGAATCCATCCATGGTCCATTCCATCTCCTGAATGAGTAAGTATGTGGTATGCTCTGATAATTGTCCCAGCTTTCGTAGCTCTCTCAACAATGCAGTTATGTTATTGTTACATTAAAAAATACTTGAACCGATCAATTAAGGGCTCACAGAAAGTAGGTCAAAAACTGTCAGAATTTAGAGGACTACTCCACCCTCTCGGTACTTTCACCTATACCTATATTCAGAAACGTTCACCTAGCCGAAGAGTATCTACCTTCCTACTTCAACCTAGATGCTTCACTATTGAAGACCGCAGCGGCGACGCCTCTACCTTGACTTGGAGACGGCCTCCAGTACAGATGACTGGCTACACTGCGCGCGCCACCGGCTGATCGTGAACTTTACTCGTTCGGCGTACTGCCCCCTCTGTTGTGTGCTTTCTTGCTACTATTTGCTTTCTACTTTTTTTTCTGCGCTCGTTCAGCCTCTGTGCATCTTAAATTGTTAAGTATTATCCGAATATATCCATTCATTCCAGTGCGATCATATTTTACCCGTAATCTTTGGAGAAGCAACGCTCGGTGAATAATGCAATAATTTGATGAATTTTATTGCTGCTGAACCGGTGTTGTTTTATCATCAACAAAAACATTTAAAATCTATTTTTTTAAATTACCTTAAAAGACTTAAAAGTACCTAATTTAATTCAATTTCTAAGTTTGACCATTTTTCAATACATTGTTAATAACAAAGAGTAATTTTTCATTATTTTTTCTCAATTATTCAATAAGTAATAAACAATTGTAATCGCCAAAGATTTTTTCACATGAGCTAAACATAAAAATTTTTAGTTTTTCTTCTAGAGCTTATTGTGTGTTATCTGTACACCTGCGATTTCCTTCTAGATTTTATCATCAAACTCAATAGGTATGTATGAACAAAAACATTTTTCAATTAAATCAAAATCAAAATTCATTATTTAATTTTAATTTTTGGCAGTTGTTACGTATAAAATAGGTTAGATTAGCCTGAACCCGGACCAATTTTATGTTCCGAAAAACTGGCGTTTTTTTATTTTGGGCGAATTTTGAAATTTGAATAGTGAATTTTTTGATATTTTTGACCTAAACACCCTTAAAAGCAGTCAAAATATGATCAAATTGTGTCACAATTTTACGTTCCAAAATATGGAAGTATTGTGTGTTATCTACGCACCACTGGTTGCCTGTTGTAAAACTGTTACGTAATCCTAAAGCCACGTTTTTTAGGATTTGATGAAATATTCGATGTAAAACATATTTTCTCTTACATTGCAGTGATTAGTCGTGTATGCTATGAATGTTTTGGTAAAAAATCGTAATGAGTGTGTAAAGAAATGTAGAGAATAGCAATGAGTGGCATGCTTCAAGAATTTATTCATAAATCAGTCAGAAAAATACTATTTTCGACATTTATGTTTGTTTATTCATTTTATTATACGTATAAGCTCTGGTTCAGGGTCTTAAAAAAAAATCACGCCACAACGTACAAAAATAGTGCAATTTATTCAACATTATCGATAAATTGTAAAGGAACATGCTTGCGAGTTAAGAGGCACTTGAATTTGCGAATGTATGCTTAGCAAGAATTTAACTATACCTCAAAGAGTATTACAATAATCAGGAACATTCGGTGTACGGTTATGAAAATAAAAGGGTATCGGGTTATTTCTGAGCCCGGTCAATGAATTGGTAACTCATAGCAAATTGTAAAAAGTGCCTACGGATCATCATAGTAAAACGGTTACTATCACTCAGAGGAATTTTATGGTTTTTACACGTTTTACGGGCAAAGAATTCTTCACAAGGCACCTAACCTGGATGTAACTTACTTGTGTGCCAATTCTTCGAAATTAATTTGGTACTTTGCATTATTTCTTTACGATATATTAGCATTGAAAAAATCGGTATTTAAGCCACCGTTGGAACAGTCGATATCATAAGTGTTCAACTACAAGTAGATTTCTAGATAAATCACAATCACAAACCTCGTGCAAAGCAGACATTTTGGTAGTTCGATTTTGGTTGATTTCCCAATTGTGATTGGAACAGGGGCAACGATCTAATTAGATTGATTCTTGCCTTGCTAAAACAGTGCTGGAAACGAGCTATGTTTATGATTCGAGTTGGCTGAGTTTTTCGGCAAAGTACGTGGCAAACTGGTCGAGGCCGTTTTGGTTGAGGTCGTCGTACTCTTCGATTGCTTCTTTGCACCGGGCCAACCATGCAGCCACATTTTCATATCTGCTGACGTCGAAGCCGATTGCCTGAAAATCGCGATGAATTAGGTGAAATTATTTTGCCAAATATTATGCTGGAAACCCTGCATCTTTACGAGTGTTATATCCAGGTAACGTAGGATCCTCGTAACTTCTTCACTACTGCTGAATTTTCTCGAAACTATTTATTATTACTCCCATATTTACTGAGTAGATGGAAGTATTGTAATCGTCACAAAATCGAGAATAGGAACGGAGCTTTAGAAATACGTTTACTCAGAATCACTTCCCGAACAATCGTCTGTGTCCATGTGTCCGTCTGTGGTCATTTACAAAAATGGCCATAACTCCCTCATTTCTCAACCTTTTTTCAAATTTCTTGAACTGAAATGTTTGTCTCGGCAAGACGTAACACCCCGTTTAATCGGAATTCAAATAACTCACAGTACTTCCGATATATTTGCATTTTTAGTTTTTTCTATTTTATTTTTTCCTGGCCACAAAAATAAACCGATTTGAGCGTTCTTGGTCTTAAAATCTTTGTTTTACCTTGCAGAATATGTGGATATTTTTTACATTCCGAAAATGTGGCGTTTTTTCATATTGGGCAAATTTTAAAATTTGAATAGCGAATTTTTCGATATTTTTGACCTAAACTCCCTTAAAAGCAGTCAAAATATGATCAAATTGTGTCTCAATTTTACGTTTCAAAATATGGAAGTATTGTGTGTTATCTACGCACCACTGGTTTTTGACATAAACACCCTCAAAAGCTGTCAAAGCATGATCAAATTGCGTAAAAAATGTTCGTATCAAAATATGAAAGTATTGTATGTTATCTACGCCCACTGGTTCAGCACAAAACATATTCAGTAACAAATTCATTGATGCTGTGGCCCAAAAATCGAATAATTCCTGCTGAAAGTGCTGTACAGTGCTGATTTATACCTCAGCTGTAGACACTGTGGTGACAATGCAATAGTCGGCGATCGAAATCGCCTCTCCAGCCACCCAATCGTTCCCATCCAAATAATCATTGAGAGTGTTGAATGCGTCTTCAAGACCTGGAATCCCGTCTTCGTTGATTCCCGTGCCTTTGAAGAGAACCGGCACCTGTAAAATTTTCCAATAATTTTTCTATAGGTGCCTATATAATTTTTAAATATAATTTTTTTCATGCATCATTTAACATTTTTTATTCCATATGTCTAAGCCTGATTCTTACAATTAATTAGGCTAAAAACATTATAAAACATGTTATTGACCTGTTCAATAGAAAAGAGAATGAGGTTGTTTAAGTTTAATATGTAAAATCCGATCAGGAAAATATATTTTACTAATAGGCTCCTGCAGGTTTTGTCCTCATACAGAAGAAGAAAATTAAAGAAAAAATTCTAAGGGTAAATCTTCGCATCAACATTACTCGTTAACCAATCAACAGTGAACGTAATTCAACTTGATTCCAAAGAAACAATAGAGTCTAAAAAAGAAAGATTTCTTTAACGCCTCCGTTATAGATTCGAAAATCCGTCAAATGAATTGGTGTAGGTAGGGCCATTAAACTAGATAAACAAATTTTTGGTGAAAATAACCCTTGAAAGACCACAGTAGTTAATAATGTCTTACTACATAAGTCTGGCCGAATCTGGGGAACAATGTGCCCGTGCTGAAGAAAAGCCGCTGGTTTATTATACTCCTTTTCTTCAAATCCTGAGGATACAATGTATCATCCTTGCCGTAGGAATCGGCCAAGTACATAACGATAGCCGCACTGTAATAAATATCCATAAACATAATAATTAATTACAAAAATGTACATACGGAATTTTATCGAAATATTAGAGGGCATGAAGACCAGTTTGGTTTTTTGGGATTTTTCCAAGAGAAATTAGAAAGAGAAATACCTTTCAGACAAGTGTAGATCTCCGTCAACGAGAAATGGCACTGTGTGCTGAGGATTAAGCTGCGAAAATGATTTGAAATTATTTAATTTGACAATTAGCTGATAGTAGTGAACTATATAGTAACTTCAAGCGTCTTTGGATAAATCTAGCTTTAAGGCCCGGTTTATTGACAAAATGTATCCATCCGATATCCAAGGAAGCCTCAGATAAACGTTTCCAATGAGAATTTTATATTCAACTTTGATTTAAATACCACCGTGGTGAATTTATCTGGAGCTTCCTTGGATATCGGATTGATAAATTTTGTCAATAAACCGGGCCTAAATGAATTGAAAAACCGGCCCTCAATCTATCTTAAACTTTGTGGGTCGAGTCGAACGCTATTGCCACTCGGCCACCCTGACGTCTTACCTTGAGATATTCTTCGCCCATATGTTCCCCGCCAAGGATATCGAGTTTCTTGAGCTCGAGTCCGACGTCAAGAGCGCGGGCTGCGAGGAGAACCGCCCGGGACGGGAAACTCATCGGGTTGTAGTAGAGCTCCATCGTCATTTACGAGAAAATCTAACCAAATATAACCAAAACCACTTGAGTTAGAGTTTAATTTTAAATTTAAATTATCAAATTAAATTAATAAATATTTTTTATTGACCTTCGAATCGACACTTATTCTGAGGCAATTTTATATCTGAAATTCTCACACGCTCGTAAAATAAGTTTTCGGGAAAGGCAAATGCCCAGTAAATCGTTGCTCAAAAGGTGCAATTAGGAGAAATAAATAAAAAGTGGGTTTCTCAATGGTTTTATACGTTTTTCTGGGTGCTGAATTTGAATTTTTGGTTTGCCACCTCAAAAACCAGCAAAAACCCCAAAATGTTAGGACTTTTTTGACTCATCTGCCCATATCTTCAAAACTATTCGTCTTTCAAGAGAAGGTATGATTAGCGTTATTAAAGATGACTAAATTTGTGACAAATCAAGCGCAACCGCAGCTTTCTAGCTGAAATAGCTCCTGAATTATGGCTTGCCAAAATATGATAATTTTGGATTTTTGAGTTTTGCTTGTTTTACGAGTTGTTACAATATCAAAACGTAAAAAAACATGGTACCCCTCGCCATTGATGTTGTGGCCAATCTTATACGCTTCAATTTGAGACCAGAAGGGGTCTGTAGCTTTGATAAAACCTTACTTTATACAGAAAAACAGAAAAGTCAGAAAAAAAAAACACTGCTGGCGATATATTCATTTTTAGAAGTTTGAAATACGTGTCGTAAGTTCAGTAGTTGTAGAAAATCTCTGCGCTTTCTCACTGGCCAGTAAAGTCGATTATTCGTAATGGGTCTCGTCACGAAAGGCGACTGCTAAGTTCGTGATATCATGTATCTATTTTTGCAAACACCCCTTCCTTGATGGGTGATCCTAGGTGATCGATTAAAGGCACCCGCTGGTGTAAACTTTACCTGCCTAATAAGCCCTATCTGAAGAGAGTTGATTACGAAACACGGATTTATAATATAGCACCAACAGACTACCAATTTTAATACTTTCCATTGCCGGTGGGTCCTAAAACAATGGAAAATATAGCGGTTTGGTCAAATACCGAATCTCTGTTAGGTATTGTCCGATTTTCGAATGAATTAAAAATTAAATTGGAAATCTGTCACGAAAATTCCGCTTTTATACGGTATTTCATTATTTTTTGTGATTACTACCTCAATTTCAAGGTTCCTCTCCAGCCACCTTGAAGAACCTTGAAATTGGGACCTCGAAAATTGTGGTTGCGATTGACAGTACCTCGGTTGCTGTGATCTTCTCTATACCTACTTACCATGCGGATTTTATGGGATCAGACTTTTTTTTTAATTGACCAATAAAATGAGCAAAATCTGTGAAACAGCGAACCAGTGAACCAGCAAAACTCGTACGTTCAAAATCCAAAATTTTAAAAAACGTGAAAAAATTGCTGGAAAAATGGAGATGACCACGGGGACTTGGCAAAGAAACGGCAATGAAATTTGATGGTTTCAACCTCGACCAATTAAATTTACGAATTGTCCCAACTCACGACCAGCTTTTGGATTGTGAAAGAGCGCCAAAAAAGCAGCTCGAGTCAATTTTCTTGATACGAGGAGATGCGCAAGGAGTTGTTTTACCAGTAGAACTCAAAACATCATTTTCCCAAAAACTCAACTAACGAGGTTTTGCGTGTTCACTGTCGGTATGTTGCTTCTTAAAAGACAAATTTTGTGCGCCACAATTGATTCCCGCAACCCACCTTTGGATTTCTGCCGAGTCTGCGATCCGAAAAACGATGAGCGGCGATTCCGGCCCACTAACCAGCTGAAATCGATCGGGTAAACGGATGAAGTATAAGGAAAGTGTAGCGACGTCTGCCGAATGCGCGAGCCGAATGGGCCGTCAAGGGAAGATGGGATCGCCTGATGGATATGGTGGCATTGTTTGTCGACTCGGCCGTATGGTGCGGCTCCATGACAACGGCCAACGTTGTGTCTGTGGGATCGAACCTTTGATCGGGAGGCCGTCCAACACCAGAACACGGAGCCGGGCCGAGTTTAATGAGCCATGGCGTCACGTCCTTCGGAAAGCCATTCTGTTGTCCCCGCTGGGCCGAGTGGACAATGGAAATCGATTTTCCGACCCGACGGCTAACTTTCATACAATTTATATTGGGCGTGTATAAAACCCATATGCTTCGTACAGAACTACGAATAAGGCATTGAGTTCTCTAACTTTACAAGTTTTTTCTTTTAAAGCTTGTTTCTATTTTCTGAAAGCGATCATAGCGAAGAACAGATTTTATCGAATCATTCATCGCCTTAAAAACCCATGATTCGCCCTGAAATATGGTATTGAAAACTTAATTTTAATGTAAATTGACTCAAACGATTTTTTTCGTGTATTCCTGAAACTACCGATTTATTTTAATATCGCCATTTTTTCTTTTTCATGCTCCCATAATTACATTTTTTTCAATCTGAGTCTCAAGTTTCAGCAAAACACAACTTTTAGGACCAGTTGTGTCAAAATCGGATCAGTGGTTCAGTACAAAGAGGCGTGTCAAAGCTCAGGCCAAAAATCCCTCCGACGAAACGTATTGCCTGGGGAATCCGATCGGAAAAGGTGAAGTGGTCCAAATCTGCATTAGTATGGTCCATTTTTGAAAAACAGAAAAACTCAATTTCGAAGGCAATGCCGTGGGTTTGGAATTTTTTAAGTATTTTTCCCGGGTTTCTCGCTTAATTTACCTTAAGATGGGATGTTTTTTCCATAAAATTTGTTTTTTATTACTTTTCGCTTGAATTTCTTCATTGCGTCTTTTCTTTTTCACGTTTTTGCTAACTTAAGGGCATCGACTGAACCGATTTTGAATTTTTGACCTCGTTGGGTTCCTTGAAAGTTTTTGCACATTATTCATCCTCGGTAATTCAAAATTGGTTGGATTTCAGTGGTCAAAAACTGGTGTGAGGACTAATTTTTGACGTTTCAGAATTTCAGAAAAAAAAGGGTAGTTTTGGCAGATTTCAACCCATTAACGGAAGAATACGCATCGACTTTCCATGTTTTCAAAGCGCTCGGGCCCGAGCCGCCCGGCCTACGTGCGCGCACGTACGCGTAACTGCCATCGCCGTTCGCACTTGGCGATGCAATGCGCGCTGTCGCGTCTGCAGTGCGCATTTAACTTCATTGACCGATTGATTGATTGATTTCAAAAATCTGCGGCTAAAAAACTAACATGGCAAAGGCGACTGGACGCAAAAAACTGTCAAACCGGGTAAAAACTAGGATAATTTTATTTAAAATGCTTCAACATTGCGTGGCACAGTTTATACATATATAAAATCTCTTTACAATCGTGGAAAAACGAAAGACAGTCCCGGAAATCAAATAACAGTTTCAACCGAAAGACTATAATTTACATGAGGAGGGGATAGAGAAATTTAACAACTTCAAAGGGGTGCAAGTCAGTCGACGACTCCTTCCTCAATATGAGGGTCTTGAAAAAAAATCCTTCCACGATTAATCACCGGCAGCTAAATTTGACTTGGTCAATAACAAAATGTACACAACTATTTTATTTTTACAGTTCTGACTGTAGAGTTCTCGATTGCGTGGTTCCTTTTCGATTGAGTCGACAGCGGGCGGAAGAGTGCGGAAGGCGACGGAACCATCGAGCGAGTATTATCCTTGTCGGCAAACAGCAGCTGCTGCTATTTTCTGAAATGATAAGCCAACATTTGTAAAATTGCAGATTTTTAGCGCAGGCTTATAGAATTTTTGACAGAATCGTGAAGTTCCTGATTGATCGGTTAAAACAATCTTTTGAATTGAATTGAAAACATTTTATTGAAAAAGCTGGTTAATCTGTATCTTAGCAGCTTGAAATTTTTTTTAGCCACATTACTCGAAAAAGCATTTTGATGAACTATGAAATAAAATTAATGAGACAAAAATCCTGTTCTCAAGTGTTTCTAATTCAGGGTTAGTTGAAAAATAACTCGAATTTGAATTTATATAAAAACGGATAAACGCGATTGGTACGTTAACGAGAATCTGGTAAAAATTCGAAAAACGAATGACTTCATGCTTGGCGTGGCGGGTCCTAAGGAACGTAGGTGCTGTCACCGCATCTCCGGCACACGAGCGGCTCAACCCACAACCGCCCTGTAGTGCGGCACTCGGACGGCGGGCCTGTCGTGCGGCACTCAACCGCTTTGGCGGGTCCTCCGTCACGGAACGCGCGGCATTCAGCCAATCAGACGCTATCGCCACCACCGGGAACGCCCACCACCGGCTCTAACTACCGGCCGTAGAAGATTCGATTGTCGAATCTCCCGAACCAGCTTTGACTGCTGCGCTGCGTCGTTGAGAGGTTGCTGTTTGAGCCGTTCGTCTTTTTGGCCTTAAGGTGCAGATTGTTGCCTCTCAAAAGGAAGGAAACCGCACAAGCAACAGTCAGTTCCTTTGTTGTATCATTTCGCATTCACATCATTTATAATGTTATCCCTGGCGCTTTCGCCGACACAGGTCTCTTAAGAGAGTTCGATCTTTTTCCACTTTTGTAGGAATAGAGCAAAAAGCTAAATTAATTTTTTCGGACAACCCCTCCGGCTGATTTGATCAATTTCTCTGCTCCTAATTTCTCAAGGTCTACCAGGATCCCACTGGTGAGATTAAGTTTAGCATTTTAACCGACCAATTCAAACCTGATTTAATTAATTTGGACTAAATAATGAAAAGTCCTGTTCCAGACTTCGTACGCCATAAATACCTAGGTCGTGCACTTGGTATACTCGACGTTCCTCACAAAATCATCTTGTGCGGATTTTCGATGAGGTCCCTGAAGGCAGATAACCATTGAGCTCCGACGGCGCCATCGACGGTTCGGTGGTCAGCGCTCAACGTCACTTTCATGAAGTTCTTCACGACCCTGGAATCGAAATTCGTATTTTCTCGAGGGCCGATCTCAGAAATAAATAATGTTCCAAAGGTGAGCTTGTGAGTCAATTTAGTAGAATTATTTTGATGAATAAAAATTCAGGGGAGTACCTCATACAATAGTACGTAGAATAGCGTACACTCTCAAGATAAAATAGTTAAAATAACCTCTCAAAAAATGAAATCTCACCCATTGCCATCCTTGCCGGGAACCAATTTCGCTTTCGAACTTCCGACTGCCAAAATGCACGATTGCGGCGGATTGATGATGGCGCAGAACTGGTCGATCCCGAACATTCCCAGATTGGAAACGGATATCGTGCCACCCTGAAATGGAAAAGAAAACTATTATTCCCTCCGCGATGCCAATTCAAGATAGAAATTCCAGGCAAGACTTGGGATTCACCTGGAATTCGTGCGGTTGAAGTTTTCCATCGCGGGCTTTGCCGGCCAGAGTTTTGACGTCGGTGCTGATTTCGATGAGACCTTTGATATGTGCGTTGAAAACGATCGGAGTGATAAGACCTCGGGGCGTGCTGACGGCCACGCTCACATCGACACCGTTATACCTGAGGGTGGAGGTTTTTATTATTTACCGATGAATTTTAAAATGATGATCCTCACTGATATTCCTTGATGGGGTCGATTTTTTAGCTCATTTGCTACAATTTTTGTTCAATAAATTTTTTCATGAGCCCATGGGAAAGTTCACTTTTTTTGCTTAAAAGATTTTTTCGTGTTTTTTACTTAGTTTCAATAAAAAGGCCATAAGTTCCTCAAATTTTGAAGTAATCACAAAAATGAGGATACCGTTGGAAAGTCCGTTAAATTTCCAACATTCTTACGGTATTTGCAGCTTTTTATCATTGGGTTAAAAAATCAAAAAATTGAGCCAAAGTTAAGAAATAGGTAATTTCTGAAAATTAACAGATTTTAAACGTTTTTCAAAGACTGAAGAAAATAGAAAAATCCCGTGCACGTTCAGGGAAAACTGGCCCCAAATGTCAGCTTTCCATTGGTATAGTAATTTTTTGATTTATTTTGCTTATTAGAGGAGAACTTGATGTTTGAAAGCAAAAAAAGTGTTCTAAATGTTCAAATTTTCATTATTTTGTTGAAAATGTTTGCAAGCAGTTTTTGACCTACCCGATCATGACCTCACTAAATGCCGATAAATCCAATACTTTCACTGACTTGTGGACATGATTCATCAAAATTTAATTTTTTTGTTATCTGAAGATTTGAAAAAATTGTGCTTAGCCAAAAAATCAAACTCACTGTCTGATGTAGGAGCCCATCCACGCCGAATTGGCTTCTTTGACTTTGAGCGAGGCCAGGGCGGTCGCTTTGATGACGAAATCGTTGACGCTCAATTTGACTTTTTCATTCTCCAACGCTTTGTTCAAGTTCGATCGAAGTGATAGAATTTCATCGACGCAGCATTCGACAGTCAGGTAGTAGTGGGGGATTGTCTAGAGGCAATGACCAGGAAAAATGTTAATATCCAGTAAAAATTATCCCATAAGATAATGCATACCTACGAAACTTACATTTTTCGATTCTAGGAGACGTTTGGCGATAACGCTTCGAATGTTCGAGACGGGAAGGTCTTCGTACGCTGCTCCGCTCGAAGGGGCCGCCGATGGAGCGAGTCCGCCTTTCTTGACGATCTGCAGGTCCTTGCTTTTGATTGAGCCCATAACACCGCTCGCCTGCCCGATTTGCTACAAAATCAATTCAGCCAGATGAAATACGGGGCTAAAAATGCGACGCATTACTTTTGCGACGTATTATTCATTATCCCATGCTAACCTCTAACCGAAGATTCTTTTTTTCAGCAAGACGACGAGCCATAGGGCTGGCGTAGATGCGCCCTTTCTCAGTCAGAGGTTGAGCAGGTGGAGGGGGAGACGGAGCAGCTTGAGCGGCAGGTGGCGGCGGCGGACTGGGAGCGGAAGGAGCTAAATCCGATAAAAAAGATAAGTGATTTATTATTTTTACGGAAATTAAAAACGATAAATCTCAATCAAAGATTTTTCGCTCTCATGACATCTCAGAAACCACAAAAATTATTTGTATTTCAACAAGCAACAATCACTATTTACCGGCTACAGGGGTAGGGGGCGCCGGTGCGGCAGGTATCGCAGCTGCGGGAGAAGAGTCGTCTTTGAAATCTTTGAATTTATCGACGTCTTCTTGGCTTTCCACGATGATGCATACGTTCTGCAACCCCGAGAAAACCGATCAAAATTTACCTAATTCGATTACAGAAGTGGGCATTCGAATCGAAATTTTATGGCTTACCTTTCCTATGGGGACTTCCCTTGTGCCGGCCGGGATAAGGATTTTGGCGAGGTAACCCTCTTCGGGAGTTTCAAAACCCATGGTCGCCTTGTCCGTTTCGATTTCGGCCAGAAGATCGCCTTCGTTCAATCTGTCACCTGGAATCACAGAGAAAAATATGCGATTCAGAAAGATTTATTATTAATATGATGACAAAAATAAAATTATTCAAGAATATTGATGATTTACTCAGAATCACTTCCTGAACAAGTGTCCGTCTGTGGTAATTCACGAAAATCGCCATAGCTCCCTTAATTCTCAACATTTTTTCAAATTTCTTGAACTGAAATGTTCGTCTTTGCAAGGCCTAACACCTTGTTTGATCGGAATCCGAATAACTCACAGTACTTCCGATATATTTGCATTTTTAGTGTTTTCTATTTCATTTTTTTTCCGGCTACAAAAATGAACCGATTTGGGCGTTCTTGGTCTTAAAATCTTTGTTTTACTTTGAAGAATACATGGATATTTTTTACATCCCGGTAACTTGGCGTATTTTTATTTTAGGCGAGTTTTAAAATGTGCATAGTGAGTTTTTGACCTTAACACCCTCAAAAGCAGTCAAAACATACTTAATCCAATTTTGTCAAAAATGGACGTAGGTATCAAAATATGGAAGTGTTGTGTGTTATCTACG
Source organism: Nesidiocoris tenuis (assembly GCA_036186465.1). NCBI lineage: Eukaryota > Metazoa > Arthropoda > Insecta > Hemiptera > Miridae > Nesidiocoris > Nesidiocoris tenuis. Next base: position 13,960,363 of record AP028909.1, on the reverse strand, counting down.
CACCACTGGTTAAAAAAAGTCTTTGAGGATTCAATTTTGTAATTTCAATCTATTAAGAATGCTCTCAGTTCATTTCCCTCAATGTCTCCAGGAGTATTGTCATTTTCTCAAATTTACGGTAGGAAATCAATCGATGATCAATCCAAAATGAGGTGTTTCACCTCGCAAATCGACCACGTGACGATCATGATCCCGCCAATGTCATCCGTCCAGTCACGTGTGTTGAGCGACGTCCATCACGCCTACTTCTCTAGGCCGCCAGAATTTCGTTTCTAGGCCAATGCCATTCGCGGAAATTGAACCAAATATGAAAAATCGGTTCATACAGCTCGCTGCAATTAGCCAACTCTTCTATTTCGAGCTATCAATATGAAATTTCCTAACGCAATACGTGCGAAAAAAGAAATAAAACCGTGATACAAATTCAAGGCCGGTTAAAAAACCGATAAGAGTCTGTTTTCGGACTCAAGGCTACCGACTACCAATCCCATCAGTTCACATTTTCTCCTAAAGAGGCGTACGATCTTCGAATAGGCGATTTGCTATCTGACCGATTTAGAGAATGGGCGCAATTTTATATTATTCTACCTTCTTTCTTAGCCCAGCTGACGATTGTGCCCATCTCCATGGTCGGGGATAGGGCTGGCAATGGAACTTTAATATGGCTGGGATAGTCGGCGTAGAGACGGATCTGTCGCAGCCTCCAGCCGCCAGGTATCCGCTTCAGGTCGCATAAAATCCTTCCTGACCTGTAAAAAAATGATACACCTAATCAGCGCAGGGAGGTGTGAACAGGCTGTTGAATAAGTGGGCCACATATTTTTGGACGCACCAAAACAAGCGTCAGAAGCTGTGGATGGGATGCAGAAAAATTTGATAATTTTTCAAATCGAACCCCATCAACTCACATTTTCTGGTGAAAGCTCCGGACGTGGCCGGGGGCTGTCGAGGCGATGCATTTGATCAAATTCTGTTGATATCGACGGCTCGCCAGATTCCTTAAAACTTGGTTGAACCTGGCACTGGCAATGGACATGACTCCACCGACGCGTTGAATTTCCAAAATCGAAAACCAAAAAGCGGAGCCGACCGAGAACAACAGCGAAACGGAAAGGGAGAGTTGGCGAAAGGAAAATTATTATCGCTTTTCGCTATCACGAGGAGCCCGTCGACCCACGGCTGTCGTATGATCACTACGTGATTAAAATTAAACTACGGCCTTGGAAAATTCGGCCCACATTTTAGTTAACAACTGATACCACTTGTTAGCGACGGCGCTACTGTTGATTTATCAGATAACGGAAAAATTTATTTGGTTATCGCGATCTAGGGAAATCGAGCGGATCGCTAAGCTAAATTTAAAATCGACAGAAGGCTCGGTGGTTTGAGATTGTCAATATTTTGAGTGGTAAAATGAGACAGGAGTAAAACGAATCGTGGAAGTATTTTTACAAAATATAAAAATGCTAGTCGTTGATAAAACAATCGACAAATTCTCTAGTAGTGATAAACGATCTATTATCATGAATCCCTGACAACCACAGAGTAAACACGACGAAACTATAAACACAGAATTTATCGCATTATTTTCATTTTATGTTGAGTTAAATTATTCTTGCATGATTATTAATTGTAATTCATCGGTGATCGAATTAGCATCAGATCATTTTCGCTGGCAGGCTTCGCCAAATTATCCCAAGTCCGAATTGCAGTAAGTCCAATCTAATGTGCAACTTCATGCTGTCCTAGCAAATGGGTCTGATAGAAAAATAATTAAAAATAGGTAATAATTATGACGAGGCGGTCTAGTTCATCATTCCTCTCGGAAAATTTGCTCCTCTACATTGGCGTTCCACTGTTTCCTGCCTCTCTATTCCTCTGCCTCTCTGTTCTCAATCATGGACGGTTCAGCGTTCACCAAAAATGATTTTTTTACTATGCCTTTCAGGTTTTGTGGTTTTATGGGAGAGCAAACGTTCAGCTCCTAGTCAGCAAGAAATTTTGGGATTTTTCACATTTTTTCATTGAAACTAAATAGTAACTTACAGTAGGTACGTCCATTTTACCCGGCAAAAGCTCCTGACTTGTCCCAATTGGCTGTTGTATCAACCTCACTCCTATGCCTACTAATCGAAGGAAAGTTTCGATTCGCCCCTGATATTTTCCAGATGAGCTGACCTATGACTGCTGACCCCTCGAAACGTTTCGACGCTCAGGTGATGACCCCCAAAAGAGAATCCGTCCTCAGTTTCCACGATTCGCTTCTCCACCAATCGGACGTCGACCTGTTGGATGGGCCGTATTGGCTGAACGACTCCATCATCGGCTTCTACGTTGAATACTTGGAGAAGGAAGTGTTCGCAGACCTGAATATTTGCTTCGTGAGGCCCGAAGTGACGCAATGCCTCAAACTCTCGCCTCAAGCGGAACTTCCGCTTTTCCTCGACCCGCTCAACTTCAAAACTAGCGAGCTCGCGGTTATGCCCCTCAACGATTGCGACAACCCCACCCAGGTTTGATTTTTAAAATTTTGATCTTTCTTCAGCGAGGCATGTTCATTTTTTACGTTTTGAAAATGTTCCAAGAATATCTCATTTATTCTCACAGGTCGGTGGTTCCCATTGGAGTCTTCTCGTTTACTGTAAGAATGCCGACTGTTTTTACCATCTCGACTCTTCGCAAGGATCGAACTCGTCGCAGGCCCGAGACCTGGCAGCCAAACTGTCCCATTACCTTCGATTGAAAAGCGATGGGACGATCCACGCCCCCAACAGCCCCCCGGAATACGTCAGTCTGTCTTCGCTCCAGCAAAACAATTCCTACGATTGCGGAGTCTTCGTCCTCTGCAATATGGATAACGTCATCAAGCATTTCCTCAGGACAGGGTCGCTCGAGAATCTCGATTACGTCAGGTCGCAGGATGTCAACAGGAAAAGGTCCGATCTCAAAACGTTGATAATGAGTCTCACCGAAGATGCGACGTGAAAAATGTTAACCGAAACAGCGATTAAACTCATTGTCTGATTTTTGTGATAGTCGACACGTAAATAACGCTTCCTCAAAGCTAATAATTTCTATTAACATGCAAATATAGCTTACATTATTAGGTATCTACTTGCTGTGTGTTGTGTTTCCCTGCACAAACCTATGCCTGAGGCCCATGCTGTATGCTTACTTGATAATCTGGAATTAACGCTAGACAACAGAGGTACAAACTTGCCAACTTATGAAATTCGGAAGGAGGGGGGGTTCAGCAGTCCAGAATGCACATGGAATGAGAAATCTGGGAAACTCAATGTCTATCAAACGCCCAAACTGACGTTTTTCGCCAATGGTAATATCGTTGCCGAAAAACTTCGGTGTGAGGGAATGGGCGATAATGTTACAACTGAATCATGATTAACAATGGAAAGAGGGTGAGACACACAAACGACACAAGCCCCCCACAGCTCATAATTTACTTCCCCAGCGTTTTCGCCAACGTTGGCCTCCCTCCGAAGGTATCTAGTGGAATCAGCAGAAATTCGATACTGGATACGTCATTATCTTCATAATTTTGCTTCTATCTGTAGGTACTAACTTTTCTGTCAAAATGTTGACCAGCCCAACCTCAATGGCCGTTCATTGCTCAAGTTTTTTGTGCCTCCCATGGCAATAAAGAAATTATAAAGATTGTCTTTCTTGGTAAAAAGTCGTCGTACAGAAACTGAAGTGTACACATCGACAAAAACTGATAACGAATTAACGATATCACATCAGCTGATCAACATCACATTACGTCACTTGCTGTTTGGTGTTGATGGTGACGAAACGGGCCGCTTAGCTTTTTTTTGTAAAAAATAATTGAAAGTTCGTTCTTGCAGCGATCGTGTCTTACCTGTAGCATCTGGATAAAGTTATTTACAATTGTAAAATTTTAGTTAAGCCTAATGTTATGATGTGGACTTCATGAAGGTGGGCCCATTTCTCACGATTTACTCGCCCAGTCGCGTGATCGATCGACGTCCTCTTCGTCAGTCGGGTTGTTATCCATCCCATTTACGTCTATCTTATAAACGTTTGAAATAATTAATAATCCCACGCAACGTGTCTGAGGTTCCCAAAGGAGCGAATCATGTCTTCGGTCTAAGCGCAGTTTTTGGCTTTGTTCGAAAATGTCAACAACGAATTTGATCGACCAGTACGAGCAACAATATGCTGTGTCCACGGCCGATTTTACGGCCAAAATCGCCAAACTTGCCGCAGTTGATAGAGGTAGGCATTCCTGACTTGAAGAAATTCGAGTCGATACTTATTGATGCGCATGGTATCACAAGTTTCGTCGGGACAATGTCGTCGCCAGGACGGCCTATCTCCAAAACAATCTGCCGGATTTTATGTAGTCTGAGTGCCAGGTCCTGAACTTGGTGTAAAAACAATGGGTTTGTTCCAGGAGCGTGAGTGTGGGCGTGAAGTGAACAAATTTGTTAGGCAACTTCCCAGTTACGACATTTACATGAGTGCCGCTGCTGAGGCGTTGCCGACCAAACCTGCTTACCCCATGCCTACACTCACGCTCCTGGAACTTCCTGGAATTTCTGGATTCAGCAGACAATTACAGGAAAACATTCCAGTCCAATCAGCTTTCCAACGATATGGTCAACTTCGCGATTAACTTTTGATACCTAATTCAAGTTCGAATGTGGAAAAATGGTTGGCACCTACAGAACCGTAAAGCCCAAAACATACGTGCAAGAGTAGTCCAAAATCCTATGATGTCGTCCATGTTTATATTGTTAGCCCTTAGCAGTAACCCGAGCGCTTTCACCCGCACGGCCTTCCTCAGGAGCCATTCCTTACACAGTGTCGGCTTGAGGATATTTTACTGACTCTCAATTGACTGGAAATGGTCTATTTTCGTAAACGAGAGGAGAAAATTATTTGGAATTTGACTCTCCATGTTGCCTAGGATACGAAAATAACTACCTGCATATTTCAGGGGAGAAGAAGTTCCTCGTCCAGGAATTGGAAAAACAGACTGAAGAGCTAAAGGAGCTGGTACGTTCATCGCTGTTTTACGTACATCATAGCTGCAAAGTTGTTTTATTCTTTGTATAATAAAGTTGTAAGTCTTGATAGAAAAAATTTATTTCTCAAGCTGGAGCAAATGGAATTAGAGGTCAGAGAGGTGGATCAGTCGACTCGGCCGAAGCTGAAAACCCGGATAGAGAGTCACCGAGCTGAACTGTCTCGTTTGGAAGAGGAATTCAAACTCAAGATGAGCGTCAACAGCGTTAACGATAGTTAGTTTATCAAAATTTGGCTTGAGTATACGGAAGGTTAACCTTTGATCGAATTGCTTTTATCTACGCATCTCATGTAAACCAAGCCTATGATTGCCAGGAAAATATCTTGGAAAATATCTTAACGAGAGCCCGATGTAAACCCAGGCAATGATCTTCAGATTTTGAGCACCCGTTCGACGTCTCAGCGCTGGTTTGAGTAAACCGGAAAAAATACTGATTTTCATGAAAGTTCTTCCTTTCAATCAACAGGCTACAATTCGAGTGAACTGTTCGGCGAGCTGAGCATGAGGGAGGAGCAGAAGCAAAGGCTGCTCGACTCGTCGGAGAAGTTCGAAAGGAGCAACAACAAATTGGCGGCTTCCTATTCCGTCCTCCTTGAAACTGAGGAGATGGGACACAGCGTCCTGAGAGACTTACATTCCCAACGGGAAACCATACAGAAATCCCGTTCAAGGGTATGCTTCCTATTCGATAAAAACAATTTAGGTTATACCAACATCAGCACAATTTGGAAATGGTGATGTTGCGTTGAACATTTTATTTCGGAAAACTTCGAGATATCTCAACGTCGCACCCGCATTACCGATCATAGCTCGCTTCACGCCACCCGACCAGAAATGTCTTTCCTGTTTTTCATTTTCGGTTTTTATTCCTTTAGCTGAGAGAGACTGACGCAGATTTGAGCAGAAGCTCCAGAATTCTACAGGCCATGATCAGTCGAACGCGGCAGCACAAACTCATCCTGAGCACAGCAGTCGGCGTTTTGAGCATTGTTATTTTATTTAGTCTGTACATAGCTATTGTCAAAAGCTAGTCACGTTATGCGAAACATTCAAGATTTAACTACGCTTTATCATCGTTACTGTGAACACTCCATCGTTTTTTGTTAGCTTAAGTTTATGAAATGGAACAAATAAATGAGTCTTTCATTTTATTGGATTCCTGTCGTTTGGCCAATTTTGGCGGCTTGGCCGGATGATGTTAAAATTGCGAACTCCAAAATTGCCAGGCAGGGCTGGATTGCAAGCGGTTTTGAGGATTGCCGTTGAGATTTGAGAGATATGGCCGTTTCTGTGGCCAATCAGCCACTCGTTGAAATTTTTTTTCAAACTCAGGGTAGGTAATTATTTTTTATTTTCAGTAGCTACTACTGGGCTAGAGACTGAAGAGGGTATCGCTTTAAAAAATTGATTCAGAGTCAAACGCTTCGCGTAAATTTTCAGAAATCGACGATAAAAAAACATTCAACTTAAGTTTTTACTATTTTCATTTTATTTTTTCAAGAATGTTGGAGTATCGGTAGAAATAGAAGTCCGTAACACGATTGTAAAACATGAAAAAACACTTCAGCTCGTCATCGTTTCCTTTCGTATTTCCATTTGTAAACCGCGGCGGTCATCTTGGTCGCTGGTTTCACGAGTTTCGGCCGCTCGACGTTCTTGTCGCTCTTCAACGCTTTGGCGATTTCCAGTTTCTGCTGAACGGCCGTCAGCTTCTCTTTCCTGTCGATCCTCCTCAGCAGCTCGGCGTATCTCGCCTTCTTCAGTTTGGCCAGCTTCATCAGCGCAGCATCGTCCAGCGAACTGTTGTTCAGCCCCAGGGCTGTGCCTGAACTTCCGGAGCTTTCAGCGTAGTCGTCGAAACGGATGTGCTTATTGTCGCAACGGGTGGCCAAATCGACCAGGTGCAATTCGCTTTGAAGTTTTTCGACTTTCTTGTTCTCGATCGTCCGTTTCATGGCGACGTAGGTGACGGATTTGCTTTCCATGATTTTCTTTTGCTCGAGCGTCTCTTCTGAGTCGGGTTTCTTCTTTTCGAAATGGACCCCCTCCCGAGTGCCTGAGTTGATCATGTGGAAATAGAATTCGTCGGGATTCCTGTCGAGGGCGGCCTTCCTCAACTTCTTGATCGCCCTTTTCTTGGCATTGTAATCGTCTGCTCGGACTTTGAAGTCTTTTTTCTTTTCGAGAAGCCCGAGATGCGCTCGGTCCGCTGGTTGGTGCCGTTCCCTGTGCACTTTTTGGTTGACTTTGGACGCTTTCTTGAACGACGACATTCTTTGTGGATGTTGAAGACACAGCCAGAAGAAATGAACTAGGAATTGCTACTTACAGTAGGCGTTGATGGTATATAGGCCTTCGTTCTTCAAGAGGAGATAACGCAAGTCCCACAAACTACTCCAACACTTCCATGATTCAACGGAGTACCAGTCGGATGATTAGCTCTACGATTAGTTTACGAACGTAGCACAAATTCTGATTCCAAGATTTGGTTAAATTCTTTGCAACGAAGTTTCAGGACTTATTTCTTCGTCGATAGTTTGGTTGGTGTGGCGTGATTGTTTACGTTACCCTCCTTATCTTATCAAAACGAGAACGTGTTGATAAGCTGATAGAGACTCAATGCTTCGGGCCCATTCGGCCCATGTTGCAACTACGTTTAGCACAAACTGATCTCTCTCGTTAACTTCGTTAAGTACCTACCTAATCAGCCATTGTGACTTGAGTAAGCGGCCTCAGGCTCGCAAAGAAAAAGTCAAACTCACAATGCAAAAAACTCATATTCGGAAGCATAAATAAACTAACAATGGAACAGAAACTTTAACTCACAGTCGAACCCGAAGTCAAACACAAACTCATAATCGAAGTCGAAGTCAAACTCACAGTGAAAACTAAACTCAAACTCATAATCAAAATCGAACTCAAACTCACAATGAAAACTAAACACAAACTCATAATCGGAATCGAAGTCTAACTCACAATGAAAACTAAAGACAAACTCATAATCGAAATCGAAGTCATTATCACAATGAAAAGAAAACTCATAATCAAAGGCACAGTGAAACTAACAATGAAACAGAAACTCAAACTCAGAGTCAAACCCGAAGTCAAACTTTATGTGAAAGCAAAACTCAAACTCATAATGGAAATCGAAGTCAAACTCGGAATAAAACAGAAACTCAAACTTGAAGTCAAACTCGAAGTCAAACTCACAATGAAAACTAAACGCAAACTCATAATCGACATCGAAGTCAAACTCAGAATGAAACTCGAAGTCAAACTCACATTGAAAACTAAACTCAAACTCATAATCGAAATCGAAGTCAAACTCAGAATGAAACTCGAAGTCAAACTCACAATGAAAACTAAACTCAAACTCATAATCGAAATCGAAGTCAAACTCAGAATGAAACTCGAAGTCAAACTCACAATGAAAACTAAACTCAAACTCATAATCGAAATCGAAGTCAAACTCAGAATGAAACTCGAAGTCAAACTCACAATGAAAACTAAACTCAAACTCATAATCGAAATCGAAGTCAAACTCACAATGAAAACTAACCTCAAACTCATACCTAATCGAAATCAAAGTCAAAATCAGAATGAATCAGAAACTCGAAATCATTATCTAACTCGAAGTCAAACTCACAATGAAAACTAAACTCAAACTCATAATCGAAATCGAAGTCAAACTCAGAATGAAACTCGAAGTCAAACTCACATTGAAAACCAAACTCAAACTCATAATCGAAATCGAGGTCAAACTCACAATGAAAACTAAACTCAAACTCACAATCGAAATCGAAGTCAAACTCACAATGAAAACTAAACTCAAACTCATAATCGAAATCGAAGTCAAACTCAGAATGAAACTCGAAGTCAAACTCACAATGAAAACTAAACTCAAACTCATAATCGAAATCGAAGTCAAACTCAGAATGAAACTCGAAGTCAAACTCACATTGAAAACTAAACTCAAACTCACAATCGAAATCGAAGTCAAACTCACAATGACAACTAAACTCAAACTCATAATCGAAATCGAAGTCAAACTCACATTGAAAACTAATCTCAAACTCATAATCGAAATCGAAGCCAAACTCAGAATGAAACTCGAAGTCAAACTCACAATGAAAACTAAACTCAAACTCATAATCAAAATCGAAGTCAAACTCAAATCGAAATCGAAGTCAAACTCAGAATGAATGATGGTTCATTGTGAGTTTGACTTCACCTTCGGTTATGAGTTTGAGTTTAGTTTACATTGTGAGATTGACTTAGAGTTTGACTTCGATTTCGATTGTGAGTTTGAGTTTAGTTTTCATGATGAGTTTGGGTTTCTGTTTCATTGTGAGTTTGACGTCGAGTTTCATTCTGAGTTTGACATCGATTTCGATTATGAGTTTGAGTTTAGTTTTCATTGTGAGTTTGACGTCGAGTTTCATTCTGAGTTTGACTTCGATTTCGATTGTGAGTTTGAGTTTAGTTTTCAATGTGAGATTGACTTAGAGTTTGACTTCGATTTTGATTGTGAGTTTGAGTTTAGTTTTCATTATGAGTTTGGGTTTCTGTTTCATTGTGAGTTTGACGTCGAGTTTCATTCTGAGTTTGACTTCGATTTCGATTGTGAGTTTGAGTTTGGTTTTCAATGTGAGTTTGACTTCGATTTCGATTATGAGTTTGAGTTTAGTTTTCAATGTGAGTTTCACTTCGAGTTTGATTCTGAGTTTGACTTCGATTTCGATTATGAGTTCGAGTTTAGTTTTCATTGTGAGTTTGACTTCGAGTTTGACTTCGATTTCAATTATGAGTGTGAGTTTGACTTCAAGTTTGAGTTTCTGTTTCATTGTGAGTTTGACTTCGATTTCGATTATGAGTTGGAGTTTAGTTTTCATTGTGAGTTTGATTTCGAGTTTCATTCTGAGTTTGACTTCGATTTCGATTATGAGTTTGAGATTAGTTTTCAGTGTGAGTTTGATTCCGAGTTTGATTCTGAGTTTGACTTCGATTTCGATTCTGAGTTTGAGTTTGTTTTTCAATGTGAGTTTGACTTCGAGTTTCATTCTGAGTTTGACTTCGATTTCAATTATGAGCGTGAGTTATGTTTTGATTGTGAGTTTGACTTCGATTTCGATTCTGAGTTTGAGTTTGTTTTTCAATGTGAGTTTGACTTCGAGTTTCATTCTGAGTTTGACTTCGGTTTCGATTATGAGTTTGAGTTTAGCTTTCAATGTGAGTTTGACTTCGATCTCGATTGTGAGTTTGAGTTTAGTTTTCATTGTGAGTTTGACTTCGAGTTTGATTCTGAGTTTGACTTCGATTTCGATTATGAGTTTGAGTTTGTTTTTCAATGTGAGTTTGATTTCGAGTTTCATTCTGAGTTTGACTTCGATTTCGATTATGAGTTTGAGATTAGTTTTCAATGTGAGTTTGACTTCGAGTTTCATTCTGAGTTTGACTTCGATTTCAATTATGAGCGTGAGTTATGTTTTGATTGTGAGTTTGACTTCGAGTTTGACTTCAAGTTTGAGTTTCTGTTTCATTGTGAGTTTGACTTCGAGTTTCATTCTGAGTTTGACTTCGATTTCGATTATGAGTTTGAATTTAGCTTTCAATGTGAGTTTGACTTCGATCTCGATTGTGAGTTTGAGTTTAGTTTTCATTGTGAGTTTGACTTCGAGTTTGATTCTGAGTTTGACTTCGATTTCGATTATGAGTTTGAGTTTGTTTTTCAATGTGAGTTTGATTTCGAGTTTCATTCTGAGTTTGACTTCGATTTCGATTGTGAGTTTGAGATTAGTTTTCAATGTGAGTTTGACGTCGAGTTCCATTCTGAGTTTGACTTCGATTTCGATTGTGAGTTTGAGTTTGGTTTTCAATGTGAGTTTGACTTCGATTTCGATTATGAGTTTGAGTTTAGTTTTCAATGTGAGTTTGACTTCGAGTTTGATTCTGAGTTTGACTTCGATTTCGATTATGAGTTCGAGTTTAGTTTTCATTGTGAGTTTGACTTCGAGTTTGACTTCGATTTCAATTATGAGTGTGAGTTTGACTTCAAGTTTGAGTTTCTGTTTCATTGTGAGTTTGACTTCGATTTCGATTATGAGTTGGAGTTTAGTTTTCATTGTGAGTTTGACTTCGATTTCGATTATGAGTTTGAGTTTAGTTTTCATTGTGAGTTTGATTTCGAGTTTCATTCTGAGTTTGACTTCGATTTCGATTATGAGTTTGAGATTAGTTTTCAGTGTGAGTTTGATTCCGAGTTTGATTCTGAGTTTGACTTCGATTTCGATTCTGAGTTTGAGTTTGTTTTTCAATGTGAGTTTGACTTCGAGTTTCATTCTGAGTTTGACTTCGGTTTCGATTATGAGTTTGAGTTTAGCTTTCAATGTGAGTTTGACTTCGATCTCGATTGTGAGTTTGAGTTTAGTTTTCATTGTGAGTTTGACTTCGAGTTTGATTCTGAGTTTGACTTCGATTTCGATTATGAGTTTGAGTTTGTTTTTCAATGTGAGTTTGATTTCGAGTTTCATTCTGAGTTTGACTTCGATTTCGATTATGAGTTTGAGATTAGTTTTCAATGTGAGTTTGACTTCGAGTTTGATTCTGAGTTTGACTTCGATTTCGATTATGAGTTTGAGTTTGTTTTTCAATGTGAGTTTGATTTCGAGTTTCATTCTGAGTTTGACTTCGATTTCGATTATGAGTTTGAGATTAGTTTTCAATGTGAGTTTGACTTCGAGTTTCATTCTGAGTTTGACTTCGATTTCAATTATGAGCGTGAGTTATGTTTTGATTGTGAGTTTGACTTCGAGTTTGACTTCAAGTTTGAGTTTCTGTTTCATTGTGAGTTTGACTTCGAGTTTCATTCTGAGTTTGACTTCGATTTCGATTATGAGTTTGAATTTAGCTTTCAATGTGAGTTTGACTTCGATCTCGATTGTGAGTTTGAGTTTAGTTTTCATTGTGAGTTTGACTTCGAGTTTGATTCTGAGTTTGACTTCGATTTCGATTATGAGTTTGAGTTTGTTTTTCAATGTGAGTTTGATTTCGAGTTTCATTCTGAGTTTGACTTCGATTTCGATTGTGAATTTGAGTTTAGTTTTCAATGTGAGTTTGACGTCGAGTTTCATTCTGAGTTTGACTTCGATTTCGATTATGAGTTTGAGTTTAGTTTTCATTGTGAGTTTGACTTCGAGTTAGATAATGATTTCGAGTTTCTGTTTCATTTTGAGTTTGACGTTGAGTTTCATTCTGAGTTTGACTTCGATTTCGATTATGAGTTTGAGTTCAGTTTTCATTGTGAGTTCGACTTCGATTATGAGTTCGAGTTTTCGTTTTATTGTGAGTTTGACAGTTTGTTAATGAAAAAATATCTATGTCTCGGCTATGGCCCCGCTCTCCTTTGTACGGGCCTGAGGATTTTAGGCTCTTCGGAGGCCATATTGAAATGCGGATCTCATCATCAAATGAAAGTTATGGAGTTGGTACCTATGTACCTACCTTTATGTACAAGGACCCTCGCCGTTCCGTCGAGGGGTTTTAACGAGGTTCGTTAACAGAGGCATGACCTCCAGATGTGTGGTACTTATCTACCCTTAAGACCCCACAAGGCGTTGATTGCGCTAGGTGGAGTATGATAGTATGAACAAACTGGAAAATTTACCTATTGAAAGCCATTCAACTACGCGATTCGCAATTCAATGCCATAAGCCAACTTTCTCTTCTGTCGACAGATTAGTCTGGACTCTTCTATTGTAGGTAGGTAATGGCAGCTTTCACATATCTTCCTAACCGAAACCATCCAGAGAAGTAGTCTAAAAAGTTTCTTCGTTTTTTTTTTAGATAAGTTGATACCATCTTATATTTACAAAAGAACTACCTAGGTGACGAGGTCGGCATGTTTTGCGTTCATCTTAAGGTGAATAAAAGACGCTATGTAGCGTCTTCATATAGTAAAATATTTATTAAATAATCAAAATCAAATTTTGTTTTTTTTAATTTGTTGTAGGTAAAGATTTCATGTGTTTTGACATTTTTTGATGTTCTTGTTTTCTCCTTTTTTCCAAACTTGAGGAATCTCGGTGGTATCTTACTTAATCAATCCAAAGCCTTTTTTTTACTCCAAAAGAATTCTTGTCAAAAGAAGTCCAACCGTTCGCTTGTTGTTTGATGATGGCTCTTTTCTTGCAGTTAACACCTAATTATATAGCCTGCATTCGCTGGGGGAAAGGTGTAAACCAAAACAACCCGTATTTGCAATCTACATTTATTTCTTTAAAACATGTAATCCAAGGAATTGCAGTAAAACTAAAATATATATTACACAATCATTAAGTAATCACCAATAAATAAATAGGCATACAAACGTAATGTAATACCTAAAGGTATAAATAGGGACCTGTTAAGGAGCTTAAGAGAAAAATCTTACACGACCATTGTCTGTGGACTGGGTTGAACTATTTTTCAAAACGGGGGAGAATACAAATCGTGCGTATCAATACAAACGTAAATTACGAAATAAATTAGGTAAAATACTGTTCAAAACTTGTGTTTCTAGTTTGATTTCATGATTCCAGATTTATATTATTGGCAATATTAATGACTAGTGTTATTTTACAATTTGAATCGTTAAAAATGTTATGGGCTCAAGCGGAATTCGGGTGATTCCTTCGATAAAAAAATCGGTATTCTCCATAAATGCAGGCTTGCAAATTTTATTTGGAAAAATAATTTCGAGCTGTCTCGGTATGAGCAGTCATTGCTCTACGACAGGATTATAGCGTATACATTTTGGTAGCACTTTCGAGTAAATTGATCCGCATATTGATGACACACTCAAGTCTATTTTGAAAAAATCGTGGAGGATCTTTCGAAACTACGGGCACCAGATTCAGCATCTAGCCGATACCGTCTACAAAATCAATGTAGAATATCTACAAAAAAGAACGAATGACACGAAAGTACAGGAATGATACATCGACCTACGGGCTGACATACGAGTCAAATAAATTTACGGATTAAGCGAAAGTGATAGCCTAAACTTAAGAACTATTCTCAAATCTGGCACAACTGCTACTATAGAAATATCAGGCACAACTCGCTTCAAATCAGTGACGAAACTTTAAATTCAATTAAAACTGGATCGAAATTTAAACTACGGCGCTAATTTAATAGAACTACAAGTAAAATTCAAAAAATTGGCTCAACATGAGTCAGTCTTATCGATTCCGCTCGCGGGGAGCGAAACATTCAATTGTGATCAATGTAAGAAAAAAGATCAGAAACTGGATTATTGATAGGTGTTAATTGAATTTTTGAATTTTGGTGACATTTCATTAACCCAGATACTCCTGACGTCCTTCTCGAAGGACGCAGGGACTTGCCGCACTCTACGCGCTCTAGCGGTCGTTTACGGCGTTATTTCGTCTTGATCAGCTCATCAACGTGAAGGTTACATCCCACTGATGATGTTATGGCCTCAAACGTTAGCGTTTGAAGTGTTATCAGCTCAGTGTTATCATATCGTTTTAAGGTTTTCTACACGATGGCAGAGCTGACCGACGTTGTCGTGGATGGGTAAGTACTGTGTACTTAGTAATGAACTGTATCTCCCAATTATGACTATTTTTACTTCCTTACATGTTGGACAATAGCTTTATGCAGTTTTTGAATCTTTTCTACTCTGTGGGTGGGCGCGAGGGTGGGGGAAAGTCGGAAGTCCTTCCAGAAGGACGTCAGGATAATACGCTTGACATTGATTTTTAGGCATACTCTGACACTCGCTGAGTTGGTCACGATCCTGGGGGATGATGATAGTGCTGATATTGATAGCTTTGACGTAACAGTATTTCCTAAATTACCAAAATGGTACCACGTGCATACATTCTACCCTATCAAACTATACAGCAACTCATGAAATAGTTGTCTTTCTTTCTTTCACAGTTTCGACCAAAGCCAGCATTTCAAAGGCCAAGCAGTTAGCCAAAAAGAAGAAAAGCCCTGCTAAACCCCAGAAAATAGCATCAAGGACGAGGCAAAGTATGAAGACAGTGGGCTACAGATGGCACAATCAAGAGCTGAACATCATTGCTGACGCGTGGAATCCCATTTCAACCGCTCGTAATGTTATGAAAACACCTCTTGAATATTTTCAATTATTCATAGATGAGGAGGTGATGAAAACCTTAGTAGTGTACACAAATCAGTACGCAGCCAAGAAAAACAAATTGGGCAACGTTACAGAAGATGAAATTTGGAGCTTCGTTGCTATTCTCCTGCCACGTCGATGTTCCCCGGAGAGCCATGTATTGGCAAGCTGAGCCAGATGCCCACAACAGTCTGATTGCTGAAGCATTGTCCCGTGACAGATTCGATTTTATAATGTCAAACTTACACAGAAGCAGCTGAAATGTGGGTTTTGTTCTATGAAATGCACGACATTGTGTGTAAAATATCACCGTGCTCTGCATGTATCATGTTTCATATCGACGATGAAACTGCAATACTGCCCAATTCAAAGCATCGTGTCTTTTGGGGGCGTCTGGGTTGCCTACTTCTCAAAATTTGGATTGGTGGCAACTTGGCAAATCACGCGTCCATAGATTGCATGGCAAACGAATTGGGCAGTATTGATTCTACACCGTCGATATCGTACCATACTAAACCCTAAAGGTGGGGATGTTACCTTATGATGGGTGGGCATGCACATCGGTTACATTGTCACCCACTGGAGCGTTTTTCATGCTAAAACCCATACATTCGTTGCTTTAGGATCCCTATTTTATTACTACGTTACATGTTTCTGACGTCCAAAACGAATTGAAGATTATGGTGTTATGTTTTATGGTTAGATTTTATTTTAGATTTATGTTAGATAGATTTTATGCATTGTCATTGTTCAAATTGACGTAATACAAGTTCTTTCTGGCGTTGATTGTGGAGTTTTCTCTATCTTTCCCAATGTCAAGTGGATTCTCCTGACGTCCTTCTGGAAGGACCTCTCATTCTGGCCATCCTGCGCATGCGCACGAGGTCGGAATGGTTTTTTTGGTCAAATTTCAATCCTGAGGTGAGATTCCAACAAAAATTTCCAAGAAAATCGAGGAAAAATAATTCAGGAGTATCTGGGTTAAGCAGCAAAATTAATATTGTCTAAAAGAAAAATCGCGTGTTTTAACTGTACGTCTGAGCTAGTGGTTAATTTTTGATTAAATTTGTACGCTTAATCGGACAAAGTGTTTTTGCTCCGGGCTCCTTCCCTTATAGTGCGGCATCAATCACCCGGCCGATTTTTCATTTTAGTTTATGAAGCAGATATTCGAAGATTTTATGCAGGAATTTTTCCAAGGATTCCAAATCAACAATCGATAAATCGATTTTGACTATGGATCGATCAATCGATATTATCCGGCAATTTTCATTGCTAATCATAATCGATGCATCAACCAATTAATCGATGAATCGAAACTATCGATAATCGATGTTATTGATATCGATTTATTAGGTTATTGATAACTCGATATTATTGACATTTTGTTATCATCGATTTATCGATTGTACCGATTGATATCAAATATTATCGATGTTTAAGATGAATCAAAATTATGGTTTAATATCGATTTATCTGTCATTTCGATTTATTTGTATCTCATGCTATGTAAATCGATGTTGTAAATAAAATCGATAGTATCGAGTGACAATAGATTGTCGTTCTGTACCCACGGTAAATCGATACTTATCATAGAAAGTTCAATATTTTCAATAACTAGATACTTTTGATAAATCGATGTTGTAAATAAATCGATATAACGACAAATCGACGTTATATACGTTAAAATTGATACCTGCAGTGGATAAATCGATATTTCTCATTCGATATTACATTGGTGTGGCTCAGGAACAATTGACATCGATATTTTCTTTCGACATTTCATCCCTACTCTCAGGTCTTGGAGGGACATGGTGACAGTACAACCAAAACCATACTGTCAATTTTCACCAAAGTGAAGAGGCCTCGAGAGGCTTGAAAGTAATACTTTGGTCCAAACCATATCATCCTAGGCCAGAGAAAAAAAATATTATTTCTGCATCACAAACTAAATCGAAAAATCAGCCACCAACACCTTCGATAGTACGTACTTGGCCAGCAAGCTTGAAACATGGACATGATTATTCCGGAGGAACATTGTCTTTTATGAAGTCCCAGACACGCCCAGCAATCGAGATACCGACCAGTTTCTACAAACTAAAGGAACCTCTCTCATTTTCCAGAATAAGTAGAAGACACGAAAAACACATGGAAAGGATAATGGGACAATATCTCGTCTAAAATTACTACGAGTCTATACACAAAATTAACTACTGCCTCAAAAGCACGAGTAAATATTTACAGCACAGTTAAGGGCTAACGGTTCCATCCTTTTTCTACGGGCTTATTTTTTATCACGCATTCTCTTGTTCAGTTGTAAAAATGAAAAACGGTCAGGCGTAAACCGAATTTCGGACGGGATTCCTGATAAGAATTCGACAAATATGAAATACGGCATCCTTCCGAGAGGAAAGGACGTTCTTCTCAATACAAGGAATGAATCGAAGTTTCAGGAAGTCGAAATCTCCGCAACCCCTCGACCAAAACGAGCTGAATTTGTTTGGGGAATTTGGCGCGGTCTTGACACTGCCACCCTCCTCCATTACGTGCCTCGATATTTTCGAATGCTCCCTCTCCAAACGGCAATGGCGAACGCAATACTACAGTCGAACAGGACTGACGTCATATCTGATGCATCGGTGAAAGTAATATTACAGTCGAACAGGACTGACGTCATGTGCTTCCAGTACTATACATATCAGGCGTTCGTTTATCGATTATGTTGTAAATGGCTGGGGCTGACGGAGATTCTCGGAGTAGCTCAACGTAGACGTCAATAGACGTAGATCTGCTTCAGCTGATCCTTGAACTCAGCCGGGATCGAATAGACTTCCTGTTGGGGTTTCTTCTTCACCAGCCTCCGCCATTTGCCCCTCAGGTTTTTCCTGAAGCCCTTGCACTCGCTGATCTCCTCGCAAGGAAGATTCTGGATAAGTGTCGACTGTAACAGGCAAAGAGAGAGGAAAAATTAGGATGGCTTTAGAATTTCCGGTTGATACTATCGAGGGAACATGGTGGAAAATATTTCCTGTGGTCTGGAAAAATACGTCGGAAATGAGTCTGGTAAAATGTCGAAAAAATCATATGACTATAGGGACACACTATATTTGTCGAGAAAATTATCATAAATCTCAAGTTTGCATTTACATGTTTACATTTCAATTTTACTTTCCAGCCTGAAAAGTTCCCCCTCAACCCCCTCAACATACCATCATTTTTAGCACAATTCATGTGCTAAACATTTTTGGGCCCAAAAATCCCTATCAACGATTAATTTCCCAAAAGCCATCGTTATTGACCGAGCGGTAGTAAACTTGAAAATTTTTCAAAAGTGCTCTAGTTAAAGAGCTTTCAGACGTGATTTTTACCAAAAGACAGAATCAGTTCTATCAAACAGGAACGACTACATGCCGTCTTCAGGGCACGTATGACTGAGATTCATCGCAAAATAAAAGTCACGTCATAGATCTCATGGCCTGCGTGGCGGGAAAACGAAAAACCAAATATTTTCATCGGTTCGATACGATTGGGAATAACCGGCGAGTTTATTGAAAATACACGTCCTGAAGATACGGTAGTCCAATCGCAAAATTGTCAAGTGCTCGAATAATATTAAAAATTAGAATAACCGATCGAAGGGCACGATCATTTTAAAATATTGCGCTCATTCGAAAATAGACTACGAGGGCGCCGGTGTAGATCTCAAATAGAATAAAAAGTCGTTACACAGTCAGCTGAAAGACGTGGTGTAACGCCAAGGAGCGACCTGCCAATAGAAGCGACTGCCTTAGGCCAGGAAAGAATTTCAAAATCTCATTCTGGTTTAAAAATATCATTTTTATAAAAGCATTGGTAGAATCTAGCGAAATCTAGATTTCCATTTTACCCTAGAAATCGTATTAAGTTGAGAATGAATATCAGAAATAGCGACAGAATTTAGTCGGTCCAAACTTGGTGACTATTAGGGGTCGCAAACTTGGCGCAGAATAATTGGGTTCAACTGGCCCAAAAATGGAACAAAACGCCGCCAAACGAATTTTCCTACCTCAACTCATTTCCGAGATACGATTTTTGAAAGGTTGTTTTAAAAAACCACGCTTTGTTTCATAAAAACCCACATTTACTCGGTTTAAAACAACTTTTTTCAACTTTTGAGGACATTTTTGGATTCAGCGTTAAATTTCCAATACGCCTAGAGGACAATCGTAATCAAAAACTAACTCCTATGTACCGCAATCGCGGTCCAAAATAAAGTCCAGGAATTTTTTAAATACTTGTACCTACGTAAACTGCATTTCGAAAAAGGTGCCAGAAATGGCCAAAGGTCGTATGTCATCATCCATGTTGATATTATTATCCCTTATCAGTGGCCCGAGTGCTTTCGCCCGCACGGCTTTCCTCAAGGGCCAACAAGCTGGGGTGACGTAGTAAAAGGGGTTCTTGTGGGGTTGGGGCCCGGCTGTATCCCAGTTGGTTCACGGATGTTTAGAAATTTGACAGCTTCTAGCAAGTTTTCTCCAAATGCAGTTCACGTGAAAGTATTTTCAGAAAATGTTTTTTTTTGGATTTCATAAATGTGGGGTGAATATGTGGTTGCCCATTGGGTCTTTCATGACGGAAGCATATCACAGCTGATCGCTTTATTTTGTTGATCTGTTTTCCAAAGTGCAATTTTCAGAGGCACCATCAGGAATGTCTGTATTTCCAACAAAAATATCCAAGGAAAATGTGTCGGTAATGTTTGTTCTTCAAACGAACAAACGGAGCGCTGGAAAAGAAACTCCTGGATTCGCAGGCCATCTGCCTCTGATGGAATAATGATCCTGAAATTGGCAGACAACTCGACAGCTGCGGAGCTTGCAGGAGTGGGAGAAATCGATACATTTTATGCAGAGCCAGGAGCAGCGAGCAGAAACGCTCGGGAGGACGACGACCCGAGGATCGGCAGAGCTGAAAGGGAAGTCCGCGGTGGACGGCCATTTTGAAGCATCGGCAACGAGGGCGAGCCAACCAACGGTTCGCTCCCCAGGCCAACGGTCGATGAATGCCTCGGTCTTTTTTGCGGATTGCCGCCGGTCGATAAGCGACTAACGAAGAGAAATCGATTTCGGAAAAATCAAAGGTGGTCTTCCGACAAATGGGCAGTTGGGGTTATTTTTGAGATTTTTGGGTAATGGCCATAAAAAAGGCGAGAGCGTCGATTTTTCAAGCCTTCGAATGAACACTTCTGAACCAACTCGAAGGAGTAAATAACGATGAACTTTGAGGCATTATAGGATCATGAATTGCGGTATACCCGTAATCAGCATAAAAAATTCGACGAAAAAGCATCTCCCAATGCATGAAGTTGTACATTATTGATATCTACCTATCTGAACCTACTGCCTTGGGATTTTTTTGAAATTTCATATTGGTATTTTGATTTGAGGACCTTGAAAACGAGAAATTCGCGCCTTTTATCTTTCAACAACTTCTCCGGTATGCAACTTTTTAGAAAATTTTGACCATTTTGCGACACCCTCAAGCGTCAGGGCTGTTGCCGCATTGGTCGTATAATACGTGAAGATGTTTTGTTTTTTCATAACGTAAATCCTATACCTCATTGTACCCCATACTCATGAGAGAGTAGCCCATGAAAAGTCGTCGTTATGGGCTACCCATAGAAGAGAATCAAAATTAGGTATGAAAATCAGGGAAAAAGAGTGTCTCCTTTTCGAAAGACAACCGCTCGGAGACTTCGGACACAACCATCAAACCATAAAAAAGGTTTCCTAGGAAAAAAACGGCAACTGCATTTTTCTTCGCCCAAGAAAAGAGGAGCTACATGACTTGAAGCTATGGCATCATCGACAAGATGGCATTTCAGATGAAATGAGGTAACTGCAGGATGCAAGCGTCGTATTCGTCAGACCAGCAAGGTAAGTTCATTCGAATTCTCATTTCGAAATGACGCTAATAGAACATTTGCTCGAGTGAAATCACTCGCAAAATCTGCTTGAAACGCGTATCGCGGTTTCGAGCAGGTCTGGAGGTGATAAATCATCGTTTTGAACGTGTCTGGCGATAAGATATTCGACCAGTGAAATATCAGTTGGGGTCCCACGAGTGCGAATTTTTCTTATTATCGTCAGCCAGGATTATAACAAGATGAATCTTTCTTCAATCGATGCAGAAATTCAATTGCGCACGAGCGAATTGTCTGATGTTGAAGAGGAAATTAATTTACGATACAATCCTGATATTGCGACATTGTAAAAGCAATAAAGTTGTTCCTCTCGGAATCACCTCCTGAACAAGCGTCTGAAGTCCGTGTGTAGTCGTTCATAAAAAATGTACCAAAATAATGTACCAAAATGGCCATAGCTCCCTCAATTCTTAACGTTTTATCCTGGCACCAAATAGGACCGATTTGAGAGTTCTTGGTCTTAAAATCTTTGTTTCACCTTGCAGAACTCTTGGATATTTTTTGTAACCCGATAAATTGTCGTCTTTTGATTTTAGGCGAGTTTTAAAACTTGCATAGTGAGTTTCATGACATTTTTGATCGAAACAGCCTCCAGAGTTGTCAAAATCGAATTCTTCGGTTCAAAAATTTACGTAGGTATCAAAATTTAGAAGTATTACGTGTTATCTGCTAACCACTGGTTTTTCTGGATAGGTGCCTAGAGAGTGGTTATATAGCCAAGAACTATACCACTAAATGCGAAGTATAGGCACGTAAGAACTTTTATCGCTCACTATTTGCCAATTTTCGCCAACTTCGAGAAGTCCTTGTATCTAATCGTATGGTGAACTGCGCCCAACTTTTTACCAATCGTTATCTCGAACCTCTGCGGTCGAAGGTGGGGCTCGACCGCGTAACAGATCGATTACGCGATCGGAAAACCTTGAAGGTCCTAAACCGGCGATAAAGGATTGTACAGAATTTTAACTATTTATAGACGTATCAGCTGTACTTCGTCCCTGATCTAGCCAACTATACACGAGTCTATATCCGGCTCATATTCAGTAACCGCTGGCAGCATTTGGGTATTCTCGATTGTATAACGTGGGGATCGGCCAAAAATTGGAGTACGGAGGTGTGGATGATATAATTAGGTAGTTGGGCTCGGATTTAAGGCCGATAAATCTACCGATGAGTGAGTGCAGACTGCGGCTCTACCTCGGGCATTCGGCCAGAGATGCGGCCGTTCACTTCCCGCTCTGTATCGAGGATTTAGGACTGTACGTTTCCACCGTAGATCATCCTGGATCGTGGAGAACGTGTAAACTCGATGATCCTAACCAGCACCGCCTTCCATTCGTTCATTTTTACTTCCACGTTTACAGAAAGATAGGTACCTAATCGTCCAAAAATTGAAATATGATCAAAATCTCAGAAAAAATTCACCTAGATACTATGCCCATATTGTCATATCTCCCTCATTTCTCAACCTATTTAAACATTTTCTTCGCCGGAATATTTGCCAAAGGAAAACCCACGATCTTCCGCAGCCAGAATTTTTTCACTCACTTTAATTCCGACATTTTGAGATGCGATTTCATTTAGCTGAAAAAATTCACCGTCCGAATCTCGTCCGGGATTTGGCAAATAATCCATTTTGAGGTTGGTGAACTGCTTACGCTTCGTGCTGAATCAGGAAAACGTCTGACAATTTTTCTCCCCAAAGAGAGAAACGGTTTTGAAAGAAAAACATTTCGCCAGTCGAGCGAAAAAGTTGGCAATCCTCGTTCGATTTTCGAAGGGAGAATTTTTTTATTTACTGTTATATCCGACACGCGCTCGACCCTGTTTGTTCAGAAGAAGTTGACGAGGTTCGAAAAACGTTTTGTCATCAAAAGAGCAGAACATCCACGTGCAATGGTGCGCCAGCAGTTGAAACTCAACCGTCAATGTCACTCAACCGATGGCTCTCTGTTCTCTGAACGTTTCGCCATTTAAAATGTTAATGTTGCCGCTTCGCGAAACCCGATACAAGGCTCTTCTTCGATAGCACGAAGTGCCCCGAGGTTGCAAACGAGTCCTTGGGCAACATGACGCCGATATACCGGCTGTTTGTTCTTGCAACAACAGTTTCTAAAGACTTCCTCCTTGAAACGCCTATTTGGGAGTAATTATGAACGTCCATAAAACGGATGGAAAATAGATTGAAGAGAAAAATACATATAAGCTCGAAAGAATTGTAAGGTTGACCTCGAAATTGAAAGCGGTCTCTTGGTAGGATACGAACGATTTTGTCGACTGATAAAGTTATCTGCCGACGAAATAACGAAGCGGAGAGAATCGAAAGCTGTAGGTGAAAATTTCCGATGAGATTTTTTCATTACAATTCGACGTAAATACCACCGAGGTAATGTTAATCTGAAGATTCGGTTAGATAAATTTTGTCGATAAACCGGGCCTAAGTAGAGTTGAGTTAGCAGGCAAAGACAGACTACATGCTAGAGGATCTTAAGGGCGGCAGGGCACGCCCGGGACAGCTTAGGTTATCGGGCGAGAAGCACCGCCTGGAAAGGCGGTTGCTTTACTTTCCATTTTGAAAATTGATGCTCATGTCCTTATTTCAGCTATACGCGCCGTTGATAGGTAGGAATCCATTGCAGGAACTTTCGAGTTAATTCGAGGGCTCATCTGAACGAAATTCGATCTGGCAAAGAATAATTTTCTCGACTGGGCCGAGAACCCCCCCCCCGGAATGAGGTGGTTTACTTGGTCTGACTATCATAAAATTTTAAAATCGGCATTTTCTCAAAATCGGATTTTTTTGACGAAAAAAAGGAAACTCATTCATTTTTGAGCATTTATCAAGAGTGATGGATTTAAGTAGGTAATAGGTATCGTAATTTTCTCATTTTGGCAACCTGTCGATCTGCATGTTTTTGAAATGCTCCCCAGAAAAAAAATATCGACATTCACCAAGGATGGCATTGACATTCTCCCGCAGGCAGCTATCCGTTTCGATGTGTAACTGGTCGTTTTCTCGTCCAAGGCCTACGTGGCGAATGCTTTTCATTGCTTTTCTACAACCAACCTTCGGAGCTAGGGTCTACGATAAAAAACTGCCTCTTTCGCCGCTTAGTTTTTTATCGTAGACCCTAACCCTGATCAGCTGACAACAATAGTCTACAAGGGTCGATCATCCATCTACAACCTTCGGAGCCTTTGCCATTTGAATGACGTCATTGTTGCATTGTTGCAACGAAGCATCACCCGTTAAAAGCTTGGAATCATCGCTAACGCTGGAACGACTTCTACGAAGCGATAAAACGAGAGAAACTGCGATATTTATAGTTTTAATGGCCGCCATCCGAACACCGATAAGGCCCGAGCTTTCTCGTCCAACGTTTTTCACAGTTTGATAATATCAATTATATTATAAAGTATCAATTTTTTAAGTTGGGATTTTTTCCCTTTAGACAATATTTTCAATAGTGTGCTCGGAGGGAGTTTTTTAAAACATATAATCCTCGAAGGGGTAAAGCCCGTTTTCCACAATGGTCAAGAGTGGAAGGTCTTCGAGGAATTTCTTCTTTTTTCCCAAAAGAAAACATCACATCCTGGCCTACCCGACGCCGAGTTCCCACACCCTAACCATGGGAACTTGGGTAGGTAGTGTAGACACAAAAAAACGACCGTTACCAGGCGAAGGAGTCCTTTTGAACGTTAAATGAAGACGAAGGCATGGACGATGGTTCAACGAGGGGAAGCAATGGCTGGCGACAGGGACAGACATCCCCACCAGCATCAGCTCTCGAGACAGACGTTGCCAGATCTACAATCTCCAACGGGGGCCTAACCTCAAACTGAAATATCTCCCCTCGCCATGACCCCCTTATTCATAACTGACTTCAGGTCAGCAAAGATGATCATTCCGTGAGAAGGAACCCCCAATTTTAAAGATAGGGAAAACAATGGACGCCGATCAGGTTGCGACGGCTAGGTACAAAGGCCGAAGTGATTTCATTACAAAAACGACAACGCCGCTCATGTCTATTCAAGAACACCCGTCCTCCTTGGTAATTGAAACAGATCCAAGTTCAATGAACGGACACCAACCCGGTAATCTAATTTTTCGAATTATCGACCTATCCAGGAATTACCGTAGGCCATGGGATGTGGGCGCATGATTTATCAATCTTTTCCTTTCCTAGAAAGGAATGTACCTAAGGAAGGAAAAATCCACCCGTTTAGGGGGGGAAAATCCTCCCGTTTAGGGGGGAAACCCCGACGACAGGCCAATTTGCTCAAGTTACTGCTCAAATTACAACTTTAGTTATCTTCAGGGCAGATTTTCGGCACGAAGGAGTCGTCTGACAAAAATTTCACGCTACATCAAAGTTGGAAAATTTAATCATCATCATCAAATGGGGAAGAAGAACGATTTCAATTGGTTAAATCTTATAAACATCAAAGAGAACACATTGCAGCGTATCGACACGCTTCTCAGCTGATTGTGAAATCTTTATGAGCGAAATCGCCAAGAAAGCTGAACATCGAAGATAAAAAATTGCATTTTCAGAGAAAAATCCGTTACAAGTTCTCCGAAAATAACACAGGCCTAAAGGAGCCCAGCAAGGGGGGGGGGGTGTTAAAAGTTTAAAACGTAAGGGAATTGGAACAATCTCAAAACTGCTCCAGACTGAGGACTTGGCACTATTTGGCAACCGGCGCCAGCAATAAGGCTGACAGAGGCGTCTTCGACGAATTTACGACACGCTGATAAAAAAATTGCCATTGAAACTAAAGAGGTGTCAAGAGTCGTAATAAATCTCATTATGTAAATCGCTAAAGTCGAGAGGTCAGGGTGGCAGTTATGCGATAATCGTGAAGTGTTCCAAGACTCTTTAAACTTTTCAAGACAGGACCCAGATTTGACGGTTAACAGCCGATTATCAGTGATAAATTGCTTCAATATCGATCGAAACTAGACGTTAAAAACAATGGATAATTGTTTTAGGTGAATTCTGTGTTACGGTTTTTAGAGCAGAGCTACCGTTTATTGCAGACTGTGCAGTTTGTATGCCCTCGTCAATTCAACTTTTCTGGTGTTACTCTCAAGATCTGAGTATAAGTTACTGAGTATCTATACTTTAAGATTGAGCTGGCACTCGGCCAGAATGAATTAGTGACGGCTTGACATAATTAAAGGCTGCAATCAGAGCGAGATCGTCCCATAAACCGTTTTGAGGCCGTGATCTTGTCTTACTTTGGCGTGATAGGTCATGTACTTATTTGAACAGCTGATTTCAATTTATACCATCGAAAAATTCTTATAGGCATACCAAGTTAGGTGAGTATTGGGGAATTGCTTACTTTTCCAGGCCAAAAGTAATAACAAGCTTTTCTTTATTGGTGCCAGTGAAATAGCCCAATAAACACCCAATATTTGCAAAATCTGTAACTAATCAAGACGCCAGAGGACGTCTTCAGGAAAATTTCAAGCACTGCAAGTACCTGGGAATCGCACCTTTGAATTTTTAGTCATTGGAACGCTGGTAAAAATGGGAGTAGGTAGGTGTTGTAGGTATTTTTCAAAATTATAGTTAAAATTTAAAAGCATAGTCGCATCTCAATGGGTGCTGAGACAAGAAAAATTTCGTCAAATCAGATACTTAGGTTTTTTTTTGGTCAATCTAAACAGAATGATTACCAATGTCGAACCCACATGAAAGGAGGCCTCGTCTAATTTTGCCATCAAATATACACCATTCCTTACATCACTGGCCGTGATGTTTGAATCCCTCAACAGGAGGTGTCCTTGGGCAAAGGTCAAACTGGATCAAAAACCGTACAGGTACCGACAGGTCTTCGAAGAACCGTTTTTTTGGAAATCTCAACCCCTGAGTTTTCCAAAGACACGATTCTTCTAATAATGATAGAAACTTTAACATTACTCACTTGGTCGGTGTTCGACAAGCTGAACTGCGAGGAGGTGGAGTAGCGCCAGAGGAACGGAGGCGGCTCCAGAGGTATCGCCGGAGTTGGCGGCGGCGTTCGCACTTCGGCCTCGATGACCGTCGTGTTCTGGTTTTGGTGATTGCTGTTGTTGTTGGTGGTCACCACCGAGCCATCCTCACGTTTCCTGAGTTTGCTGGAAACCAAACGTATGGAGATGAACGAACCGTTGATCTTCAACGAACTCCTCAGGATCCCACAGTTGAAACGGTTTTTCAAACTCTTCTCGTCCTTAATGTTATTATTGTTGTTGCTGTTGGGGTAGGTGATCACACCGCCGAAACTAACACTCTTATTATGAGACATTTCCACGATTTTTGTTTTTAAAGTTTAGGCGAAAATTAATAGTTAACAATACCGCGCGAAAAAAGGTTCTTTGGTATCGGATTATCACAGAACAGTTTCAGTGTCCACTCTCTCGTTTGCCCACGTTTCGTCCGGTGCGCGAGGTCACTATTTTCTCTCTAAAGAAGAGAAAAAATTTCACTCACAACACTAAAATACGGCGAATATCCAATTGTGGGCGTAGAGAGTGAACACCGTATGTGCTTTCGGGCTCCGTCTCACAACCACCATTTGACACAAGGTACACGTGAAGCAGAATGAGGTTGAAAAGTGGGGGACCCTCGGCTTTTATACCCGGCCAGGGGCCGCCCCTCCACCCCCGGCCTGGGAGCCGTTGAAGAGGAGGTTGTCCTGCCGACGGCCCCCCTACAGAGCTAACGATAACGAGGACTCCGCTGGCGTCTGCAAGCTGACTCGGTGAAACCTTAATAATATTATAGAAGCACGAGGAGGGAAATATTGCTAGGCTTTCTGAATAAATGAAAAATTTATCTACAACTTCTGTTTTTGAAATTTAAAATTTTTTAAATTAGAAGCAAGTACCTATTGTCCAAGATTGGCTTCATCTTATCTTATTTCCTCCTATCCTTATCGGGGAAACAGGTTTTTTTAACATCTCACAAAAATCTTCGAATATGTTGACATTTTGATTGTCTATGCTCATATGGGTGGAAGATTTGAAGAGATTGTGCACCTTGAATGATTAAAATCGGATCCGTATCCCAAATGATCTTCCAGGAAAACAAAAGACGTCGGTGTGTGCGCCAAAAAATAGTGATATTGTTACTCAATCCTGAATAATTTTTGAAGTCCTTGATTTTACGTATACATACCGAAAATTAGTTTAAAAAAGAAATATGTTTCCTATAATTTTTAGCATTAATAAAAATTTTATGCAAAAAATCGTTCTTTCAGCAGTTGAACAAATCATTCAAAAGTTGTTAATGTTGGTAGTAGTTATAGTAGTCGTAGTAGCTACAGTCGTAATAGTAGCTATGGTAGTTATAGTAGTCATGATAGCTATAATAGTCGTGGTAGTCATAGTAGCTACATTAGCCATAGTAGTCACAGAAGCTATAGCAGTCATGGTAGATATAATTGTCATTATAACTACTATAATAGTAGCAGTATTATCTACCATAGCTATAGTATAGCAGGTATAGTAGCTATAGTAGTCGTAGTAGTTGTCAGCTGATCAGGATAAGGTTCAAACCAAAACAGACGCCTCTTTTGCCGAGCTTTCGATTAATTATATAATCATCCTCAGGGAATTATATTATAATTAATCGAAAGCTCGGCAAAAGAGGCGTCTGCTTTGGTTTGACCGTCATCCCGATCAGCTGACAACTATATCAAGTTACTGGTCGATATTTCAATCTTCAGCAGCCGAAGTAGTAATTGCAGCTACAATCGCCATGGTAGCTCGAATAGCCATAGAATATATTATATAGTATATTATACTATTAGTCACATTAGCTATACCTACCTAGTAATTATGGTAGTCATAGTAGCTTTAAAAGTTAAGCAGTCATGGTAACTATAGTACCTAGTTATAAGTACCTAGTGATAGTAACATGGTAATAGTCGTTTTTACGTATGAAAACTGTTGTATCAGCGTTTTATGTCATGAACGACATTCAGAGGAAGGAATTTGAAAATAGGTCGCAACTGTTTGAGGTATGGCGGTTTTGTGGCATTAGGCGTTTTTACGGTTGCGGAAAATTGCCTCGAGTGGTCAGCCTCTAGACTAGCACGTCCATCTGTAGGTGCTCGCCTAACAAGCGGAACCCGTCAAGGGAAATCCCCCGCATCGGGTTGGGGAGGGTCGCGCTTTGCAGGCCGGGCCATGTCACCCTTTCGCAAGACCTCTCACTCGCCGTGGACCTCGATCTTTTCACGGGGCAGCGGCCAATAGGGAAAACCAGAATTGGTTTGTTGCTGTTTTTTTCCTCCGTTCGAACGCGAATGGGAGAAACCTCGCGATTTTTAGGTTTTCCTAGCTCCTGAATCATCCGCATGAGAAATAGGAAAAACTCGATAACTGGCGTAACGAGGAAAATTCGCAAGATAATGTTTATTTTAAATTTTGTAAGTTTTTTAATATGAAATTTCAAATGCGACCGGTAAAGGAGCAACATAGCCCAAAGGGTCGTACTTACGAACCTCCCTAATATACCAAAATAAATGCCTACACGAGAAGGGAAGGAGGATCGAATAAATTGTGGACACTGAGAAAAATCGTCGGTTAAAAATTTCGAAAATATGCGGTTAATGATGAAATGCGGTCAAATTTCCGACATCAACAGACTACGAAAAACCGAGAAATGCCGAAATGTTGAAAATGCCGCCCCCCAGGCCATTTTAACCAACTATCCTACAGATTTGACCGACGTTTGTCTCGCGGCAACCGTAAAATGCGGTCTAAGGATGACCTTGAAACACTAACCGTATACAAAGGTCTGTCAAAGTGGAAAATATTTGCGCCGAAACTAAGAATAGGTGAGGTTAGGAAACCAGAAGTCGGTTACTGTTCATACTTCAACCGCGTATGGGTTGTTCAATTGACCGTTCAAGTTGGTTAATGTGCCGTGAACACGGTTAAAGAAACCAAGTCAGTTGTTTTACATAAGTTAAGTCGGTTAAAGCGTACTGGAGCCCAGTCGGTTAACCCATACTTTTGACCGTATAAGTCTGTTATTGCACCTCATTTCCGTCAATTACGGTCAAACCACTACAAGAAGCCGGTTGTTTTACATAAGGTGAGTCGGTTAAAGCATACTCGTGTATAGTCGGTTAACGCATAGTTTTGACCGAATTCGTACCAACACAGGTCTGGCCGATTGACATTAACTTGAACCTTTCCCCACTCCTCCAGCTTATAGTCGGTTATTGCTTACTTTCACCAGTACTTTCACCGTATGCAATACGGTTAAAACATAGCAGTAACAGAGTAGAGACCGAATATCTTTCTCTTTCCGTCCTAAAGGTCATTGGCCGATTGACATTGACTTGTACCTTTCCCCACCCCTCCAACTTATAGTCGGTTATTGCACTACTTTCACCGTATGCAATACCGTTGAAACATAGCAGTAACCGAGTAGAGAGGCGCCCTGCGCATGTGCTCCCCCTCCAACTTGTAGCCTCTACTTGGCTGTAAGGAGAAGTAGGGATCATTCCTCTTTCAACCTCGGTCGTAGTTAAAACGTTTGTACGTCCACAGTTTTTGAGAGATCTTCTCCCATCGCCTCTGCTTCATCAGCAACTTATCCGTCATTTATTCCGGCTTTGACTCGCGCGTTTCTCGGCAATCGGCTCTCACGGATCGGATATTTCTCACTTCGGCTTGACCTCGGCTCTTCTCTTGATTCTTCCTACTTCCTGGCTAACACGGGTACGCCTATTTTTGGACAAGAAAATGGTAAGTAATTGTGTACGTTCGGTGGATGATTTGCAGTATATTGGTTGAGGCTGTGTGTGCATCAGGCTGTCTTTCTGATTTTTTCCATTTAGTTCTGAGGAACTGACGGACGACGCCTGCAGCCAGCAATAAAAAAAAAGGAAGATTGAAGACGTGATCGACGTTGAGGGTAAATACTATTGAATGAAGAGAGATTGATTGTCAGGTTCATTGTGCATTGAGCATTTTTTCACGATCTAACAAACGTTTTTCCCAGAAATAAAAACGGCTCTTCTCGACGACCCCGATTCTCAAATAGTGCAAGAGCGGCAAGAGGGGTGCAGGGCGGCGCTGAATCATCTACATTCCTCGAATCTTGGAAGAAAACGGCCGGTAAGCGAATAGCTTACGCAAAGGTCACGAGTTTTGAAGACTACCTCGACACGGTGATAATTATCGGACTTCCCATAATCGGCCATAAGCTGGTGAGAAACTAATTTTTTTTAATGAGTGGTACTTGCTCGGTTGTAATTTTCAGCCCTCAGATGTATTAACAGTGTTTCGTGTTTGGTTTCTCAGCTATCCCTTGATTTCCAACAACTATACCCGGCACTTGACAGTATCGCCCTGCCGAAGAACGTCGCCAAGTTGAAAAACGCTATATTGAGGCTCACTTATAGTTACCATTATTGTAAGAATTTGTACAAATAAAAAAAACATATGTAGGTACCTATTGACTGTATCATACAGGTTTAAAATGTTTTATTAGTAAACGTATGTTAACAACTGCATCCATCACATTTATAACTTAAAATGTTGAGATGTTCCTGTTATGCTAGTCAAATTTTATTTTTAGGTCGCATATTTGGAAAACAGTTATGTACCATGAAGAATCAGGCCCACTTTCTCATTATCATTCTAATAATATGTATACCTAATTCGTTTTTATTAAACAATATATTACCAAAATGTTACTCAAATTTCATTTTCAGATCACATGTTTGAAATTCCATTTCAAGTGGGCTACATTAACCGTATTTCTGGTCGGTTGATGTACTCCACTGTGGAATGCGGTCAATATAGTACAGTGACCGACTACGCATACGGTCAATGAAGTACCATGACCGATTAGGCATGCGGTCAATGTACGAATAAAACCGAATAGGTATGCGGTCAATGAAGTACCTTGACCGACTAGGTATGCGGTTAAAGTAGAACTATAACCGACTACGCATACGGTCAATGAAGCACCATGACCGATTAGGCATGCGGTCAATGTAGGAATACAACCGAATAGGTATGCGGTCAATGAAGTACCATGACCGACTAGGCATACGGTCAATGAAGTACCATGACCGATTAGGCATGCGGTCAATGTACGAATATAACCGAATAGGTATGCGGTCAATGAAGTACCATGACCGATTAGGCATGCGGTCAATGTAGGACTACAACCGACTAAATATACGGCTAATGTACTGCTTTAACCGATTAGATGCAATGCAGGTTTTACCGACTTTTCTTAGGGTTTAACCGACTATTAGGCGGTTGCTAGCCATTAACCGCATTCACGTAAATTAACCGACTTTTGTATTAACCGACTTTGGCTGGGGGCGGCCCTACATTAACCAACTCCGGGGGCGGCATTTGTATTAACCGACTTTTAACATTAACCAAGTTGCAATGCGGTTGCTAGCCATTAACCGCATTCCCGCAACCGACTTTTGCCCTATTTTTTTTCTCAGTGGACGTTGAGCAATTTATGCGATATGACGTATCTTATCCCTCTTAAATCTCAAGGTAATTGGCGCTATTTTTGCCTCAAAGTTATAAGGACGACCATAAGGATCAGGTTTGTTGTTTCCATCCTGTCGGAACAGCGAGTTTCTCCCGAGGGGGTGCAGCTTCCTTGCAGGTAGTGCGAGACGTCCTTCGGGCCGGGTCGGCTTTTTCTGTATAGGCACCGTATAGGCAACCTTGCCTGATCTGCCCGCACTGGCCACCTTGGAGGTTCCCATCATTCTCACTAAGCCTACCCTCGTCATTCTGAGGGTAGGTTGTTCAAAAGAGATAAACATAATAAGAGAGGGGGAGGGCCTGTAGGGCAATATAGGTTAGTTACTAAGACCCCGACTACAGTCTCAAAACGGATGGTTTTTTGAACTTCAATGTTATAAGCTCAACCCACATTCAACTTACTAACTCACCTCAAAACGTCAACCCATTAACTCAACTTTCAAGCTCAAAGCACAAAATTTACAATCAAATCAACCAACCAACTCAACTCTCAAATTCAATTCGCAAAGCCGACCATCAAACTCGATTCACCAAAACTCAACCCACAAAGTCAACTGACAAACTCAACAATTAAATTCCACTCGAAAACTCAACTCACTAACTCGACTTAGGAACTCGACTCACAAACCCAAAACACAACTCACCCAACAAACTTAAATTTCAAACCCACGAACCCGACTTAAGTTCAATCAAAACTTGCAAACTCAACTTTCAAACTCAACCCACAAACTGAACCCCCAAACTCGACAAATAAACTCAATTCTCAAATTCAGCTGGCAAACTCAACTCACAAACTCGAATTTCAAACTCAACTCACGAATTCAACTCTCAAACTTAACAATTCAATTGGTACAACTCTCTAATTCATTTCGAATACTCAACCCACAAACTCGACCTGGAGCTGAACTCACGAACTCAACCCACAAAATCGACTTTCAAACTCAACTCAACTTTCAAACTCAACCCACAAACTCGATTTGCAAAATCAACTTTCAAACTAAACTAGAATATTCTACTAACAAACTCAACAATTCAATTCAACTCGAAAACTAAACCCACAGCTCGACTCACAAACTCAACTTTCAAACTCATATCAAAACTTCAACCCATAAACTCAACCCACAAATTAAACTCTCAAACTCAATCCACAAATTCAACTCTCAAACTCAACAATTCAATACAACTATCAAATTCAACTCGAAAACTCTACCCACAAACTCGACCAAGAACTGAACTCACAAAGTCAACTCTCAAACTCAACCCAAAAGCTCGATTTACAAAATTAATTTTCAAACTCAACCCGAAAATTCTACTCCCAAACTCAACAATTCAATTCAACTCGAAATCTCGACCTACAAACTCAACTTTCGAACTGATGTCAAACCCTCAACCCATAAACTCAACCCACAAATTCAACTGTCAAACTCAACCAACAAACTCAACTAGCAAAATCAACCCACTAACTCAACTCACTAACTCAACTTTTCAACTCAACTCGCAAACTCAACACTCAAACTCAATTCACAAACTTGACTTTCAAACTCAACTTGGAAACTCAACCCACAAACTCGACTTACGAACTCAACCCAGAATTTC
This sequence comes from Nesidiocoris tenuis, assembly GCA_036186465.1. Classification (NCBI taxonomy): domain Eukaryota; kingdom Metazoa; phylum Arthropoda; class Insecta; order Hemiptera; family Miridae; genus Nesidiocoris; species Nesidiocoris tenuis. Next base: position 13,926,057 of record AP028909.1, on the reverse strand, counting down.
AACTTTCAAATTCAACTCTCAAACTCAACTCACAAACTCTACTTTCAAACCCAACTCACAAACTCAACACGCAAACTCAACGCACAAACTCGACTTAAGAACTCAACTCAGAGTTTCAACTTTCAAACTCAACTCGCAAACTCGGCTTACGAACTAAACTCACTAAATTAACTTTCTAACTCGGCTGACAATCTCAACTTTCAAACTCAACTTATTCGCGTTCTAGACTAGTTTCGTATTATTCTAGCATAATTTTCCTGGATGTCTCGCCCCGGAATCGAATAATTGGTCCGATGATAATGGAGTTACACCAACGTGGGAATGACAAAAAATTATTTCTCGTAAAATAGATTGTATATAGCCTCCGGCTTTTATCGATATTTCTAAGGTAGCATGAAATAAAAGGAAGTTTTCCTCATACAGTCTTTTACGCTGCCTATTATACCTTATTGAACATTTTGGCCCCTAGCCTTGAAGATGTGCAGATTTGCATTGTTGTTTCGAGAAAGTTAGTTGAATAGAGTCCGAAAAAATCGTGATCGCGTGAAGGAACCGATCGCCTTGTAATGCGGAAGGCGAAATCTTCAAGTTTCAAGGAGCATAATCAAAAAGTCTTCCCGAATCTTATCAAAAGCGTTCCTACACCTATTGGTATCTAGTCAGCGGATCGAAGTGAAGAAGGATTTTAACCGGTGGTTCGTAAATTTTTTTGGCTGGTGAAATCTTATTTTGAACCTAATATTTTTACTTAATTGACTGTATTTTGACTGGTTCCTGCTTGGACAAACATTCTGTGAAGTTCAAGAAATTCGAAAAATGTTGTAAATTGAGGTGACGATGGCCATTTTATTTTGGTTTATGTTTTAATTTTTTGAGGGTGAATCTACTAGATTTGAACTATCTTCCCCAATTCTTACAACCAACTCTAGTCCGTTTTTAATTTTTCAAATATTTTTCTCTATTTAATTTTATATCCTCCGCCGATTTTGGTCAGCCAGGAAACGAATTCTGAAAAATGAGCCAACGGCCGCCGCCCGTTTCCTCCCCCCGTCGACCGGCGAGTGAAAGTGAAAAAATCCGCTAAACCGGCGGCTCGTCGACCGGCGGACGTTGCCGGCCCCCGTCACGAACTAGACACCGGCTGTCGGGGAGAAATAGGTCGCGCGGATGTTACCGCAAATCGCGGATCGAATGCACAAACGTGGAGTAGTAGAAACTGACCGCTGTAGTCGGCGGTGCAGTGATAACACACGATACTTCCGAGTTTCGATGCATAAACTACACTATTGTTCAGCCATTGTTCAACGTTGAGTTTTTCAAATCTTTCTTTTAAATAGGAATGTAGATAGGAATACAATCGTCGTAAAGAGGAATAGAATTTTGTGCCTGCTATAGGGTAGAAATGTGAAAAAATAATATCAATTACAAAAAAAATATATAGATAAAATTTACGTTTATCAACTACGTAAGTATTTTATCATCAATTTATTTATTTTTGAAAATTTTAAGGTCAAGTACCTACCTACATAGATTGAAATTGAAGTAATTTTAGTTTTAGGAATCCAATGGATAGGTAGCTATGTATGTAGCTATTTGGTCTACAACTCTTCAACAAATTTCAATCAAAGGTATTGAGCATTTTAAAAATTTTCTTTTATCGAATGCAATGTTATCGGAATAAAAAAAAAGTTAAAAGAAAAAGTCAGGTCAACCACTTTTTTTTGAACCACCGATCCAAGTTTTCTTACTAACAATCACTTCACTTCAACCGTAAAATACAGAAATTATTTATAAGAATACTATTTTTTATCATCCCGTCCACTTACCGATGGAGTTCCGCCCGACAGTTTGACTGATTCATTTCATCCGAACTTCCTTCAGTGAAAAGATAAACGCGATTGTCGGAATAGACACATGCACTGACCCTACTTGTTTTCATCGGCCGACAACAACATCAGGAATCGTAGTTGTTTTCCAGATCCAACGTCAATCGATCGTAATAGGGTTTCTAACAATGAAATTCGACTAGGTAAATATTTATCCCTTCTTCGCGATCAAGGACGTCGCGTAAAATCAGATTAACCCAAGGCCTTCCAGATTTACGTGTTAATTCACTTCGATTCTGCGTTTTGGGCGATTTCAGTGAAAATGGAATGGAAAATGGAGTCGTAATGTTTAACTGACTGTGAGGTGAACTGTGGGGTGGGGGATTATAGAAAACAATGATGCCTCACATGCCTAAGTAGCAAATTTTTTGGAAAACTCGATTTTTTTCACTCCAACAGCTGTTTTACTGGGCTTTAAATTAAGGTAGGGTTCGGTCAAGACGTTAGGACCAACTAGAAACGGAACTTGATTTTTGGAAAAAATTTCTATAACTCCTTAACTCCCAAAAAACCCCGGATGGCGGTCGCACAAAAAAATGTTATTGCAGATTCGCATTCTAAACCCCTTGAAACGTAAACCAACAAATTTTCAAGGGGTGTTAAAAAAATTTCCCGACCGATTACAAAGGTCAATTAAGAAAAATTAACCAAAAAAGTCTGCCCTCCTGCGGTGGGTTTGACTTCTAAACTGCAGAACTTAGGGCCAATTTCATGAAATGGTGCACCATCTATTAAAACGTACTTTTTCCTTGATCATGATGGTAATGTCCTATCTTGCCACAAATGAAACCATGGCTGGGAAATTAAATTAATTTTGCTAGACCTATTTTTTCATTATTGGTGAAATCGCCTCTTAGGATGTCTACCCAGCGTTCGAATTTGAATTTCATAATCAGAGGAAAGGAAGTCGAATCGTGCGCACCCCTGGCACCTGATTGAAATGCCGTTTTGTATTCATTCAGTCACGTTGCTCGTCCGGTTACGTGGCGCGCTCCTACAGCTCAACGTGATTGCCCTTTTGTTTATTTGAACGATTTGATTGAACCTGACAAGTCAAAGGAGTTCACTGAAAGTCTTGCATCTAAGGGTAAAACGTGATACGCCCACGTCAGGAGGAAACGTTCCTCTCGAAAGTTGGTTTTGTTCCTTTTCAACTTTATTATTCGCTAATAAGCTATGACGAGGATTGCGAATAACAAAGTCTAGAGGTTTCTGTTGAATGCCCTCAACACCTCAATTGCTATTGAAATATTGTAGGAAGTATTAAATGATTATAGGAAGAATTAAATATTAAACTTGGAAATTTTCAAAGTTGAATTGGGAATTTTCTTAACTGAATAATTCTCAATTATTGAGAATTTTCTGAATAAAATCGATGTCAAAAATTCTCAATTTGGTTTGGAAAATTTTAATTCGACTTGGAAACGCTATAAAAACGAATTTGTCGCTTAAGCGGCTACATGCCATAACTCAGTTTTCCCAACTTTACACGAGACCCAAAAAAGCTGTTTCAATTGGAGAAGAATGGACGTGGGATCGTGGCTGGGACACGCCAATTGGGTTCAACCCCAACGCCACCTCGACCAATCACAGCAATGCATTCCCTTAACCCCATGTTTGCATAATTTGGGACAAAACCGGCCACAGCATTGTTGACTTCCGTTTTTTGGCAATTCTGACGACGAAATTTGGTCCGAAGCTTTGTTTTACCATATAAATGAGGTCTAACTCAATTTGGGCAAAAATTGAGTTATAGCATGTTCAACATGCCATGTTGCCCCTTAAGCGACGAATTATGACTCATGACTATAAGGGTACCTACATAATATTTTTAAGTAGGTATCCGTCTAAATGTCCATTTTCGGAATTTTCAACTTCTGCCAAAATTAACAATCCATAGTCGACAATTTGATCACGGAGCAGATAATTCCAATTTTGGTTGTTATAAAGACTCAACTATCGCTCTTCTGCTGAATTCTCTATCCAAATTTGAACTCTGGTTCGACCATATTTGAGTTTTCCCTCATAAAATAACAATGCGTCACAGGAGAGCTCAAATAGTGATCTCATTTCCCTTTATAGGCTTCGGTATTGAGTTATACATTTTTACCTGAGTCAGTGAGGAAATGTAAGCTGCAATACACTGCATCTAAATATGGATTATCTCAAATGTCATCGATTGGTGTTTCAGTTTCTATTATTAGAAATCATAAATGTGAGAGGTATAAATTTGTCGGCAATGCTCCTGATTATAGCGCGCAATTGAATCATTCATTGAACGTGTTCATTCACGAATTCAATGTTGAGTCATCGTCGAGTGTTAATATTATCAATTTCGTACGGCACACGTTCCCAGGCGCATCTAAAGAATTGAACAATCGGAGTAGTGAACAGTTTCGACGCGATACTTAACCTTCTTGTGAAATCAGTTCTATTCTTGGGACAGCTATTGGGTGAAATCGTGTCGGACAGATAACTTCACAAATGACGCCGATTAATGAATGATTCACGTTCATCGATGGATCGAGAACGGAGATCTAAAACTGTTTCGGCAACGTGTCATTTTTTAATGGTTTTATACGTTTAATTTGGAACCAGCACATTGATTTTATTTTCAACTTGGAATTGAATTCTTAAATTAGAGGCTATAGCATAAAATATTAAATATTTAAATTAAATAATTTAAATTAATATGTTAAATATCAAATATTTAATATATTAAAATTAGAAATTCTGAAAAACAGTTTTTGACATTTTTGATCTTTGTACCCTCCAAATCAGTCAAAATCAAACTGCTTTGGTTCAAAAATTTACGTATCATAACATGGTTTGATACGTGGTCACTGGTTTTTCGTCGCCAAAATTTGTTTTTCTAAATATTGAACCTCAAAGCTTCAACATCGGACTAAATAAACCAATATTTTCTCCTCAATACGTTTGTCAAAATAAGGAAGTACCGCGTGCCAACTAATGCACCACTGGGCTTCACAATCTCAGCGCATTTGAAACGCTTATTCCTCATCACACTGTGACGAAATTTACCGGCGATTCGTAGAAGTGAAATTGAAAAGTGTAATGATGAGTAATTCCACCTCCAGACAAAGCAGATCGAGTAGGAATTGCTTTTTTTCAGAATTGTTGCAACGTTCAAAGATAACGACGAGTTGGAGTCATTTCGAGGAAACTAGTGGGAGTGTTTAGACTGTTGAGTCGCATTCGCTCCGCTGACATCTTTATCAAACGTCAAAAACCAGTCGCAATTCACGTGATCGCTTTAATTGCGAGCTTTCACTATCGCAAACCCACTCGGTGAAGTCATCATGCGGCGCCAGAAGGTTCTCAACGGAAATTTACCGGTTTTTCGGGCCGATCAAATAAGTACCTACCCCTATGTACAGTACTCGGTGTAAAGAAAAAAAGTTAAAAAAGAATTCGGATTTTTTCAGGAGAATGACGCTTAATTTCAACCTATTTTTTTGTCGGTATAGAGGCAATTTTTTCCAACTTTTGAGGACAAATGCAGATTCAGAGTTGAATTACCTATACCAATTTACTAGGTAGGGTAAATAATCAAAAACTTCTCCAACCGCAACCGGTAACTCTACTGTTCCCACCGCATCGAGACGAGGCGGCCACGGCCGGTCCGAAACATTCGGCAATCGAATCCTTCTCGACTGGCGGCTTGAGCCGTCGTTGGGCGGACCGTGGCGATCGCGTCTCAGATTTGCTGAGTGCCGCTCCTCCCCGCTTCTCGGAACTGGCCCGCTGGGCGGGCTGGGTGCCGCACAACAGGGCGGCTCCTCGGATGCGACTCTCGCGTGCCGAGCCGCACGACTGGTACGCACCGAAGATTGTCACATATTATTTTTGCTCATGTTGGAAAAAATGTATTGTTAATTTTTTATTGATGAATTGATCACTGGCTATAATTTAAATTTTACAGATATCTTCGATGGTATTTCTGTGTAAAAATTGAATTTCGACTCCGATATCATAAAATTCAAAATTTCATAATTTGCTGGGCTTCCAAACTCAATTTTTTTCAGGCAAGTGAAATGTGAGTTTTCAGAGGGCTAGGTCAGTTTTTCCAAAAATAATGCCATCAATATTCCCGCACGCAACTTCATTATCCGGTGCTGGCTACCTGTTATTCTTGTGAAACATTTATTTCCCACAGACGTCATCTTGGTATTGAAAAAATAATTATTAATATCAGGAATCGATCATCAGTGAGCGGGTCTCAAACAATTCCGAACTTCGCTTCTTGTTCAAGCTGGCAGGAAAATCCGATCGAACATCATAATCATCAAAAAGTCATAGAGTTTCCAACGAGGAAAAGAAGAAAATATTGATCAATTTAAGGGGTACCTACTCTGCCCCGGGGTGCAATTCAAGCATTACTTTACTCGGAAAATAAAATAAGCTGAATACCATTTTTCCTTGATTTAACAACTGATAGATTACCACAATACTGCGCAGCGGTTGCTCATAGGTCTGAGGTCAGAAGTCAACGAATTCGTTTCCCGCGCATGGGGACAGAAATAGACCAAAGAATAAATTTGTTGACTCACCACGGGCAGGTAGTTGACCGATTACATCAGATCGGCGCTTGAAATGTCGCAATAGTTGAACCACCAGGGTAAGTTCATCAATTCAGTTTATTCGTGGAATATCCATAATTCTTCGTGTAAGTAATGCTAGGAAATCAGCAGTACGAATTTCCGTGTCATCGTATCTTTGGACAATTTAACTGGGGGAATAATGGATATCCGATGAATAAACTGAATCGCTTAACCCACCCTGAATAATTTAATTTGAAAAATGCCTCGCGATTATCACTTCGAAATCAGAAAGCAAATGAAACGGCATTTTTTTAATTTAAAACGAGTTTAGTGTTTGGTTATGATGAATACGTTAATCATTGACCGAACATTATGAAGTAAATCAGGCACCATAACATGTATAATATGTAATATTATAATATGTATAATAGTATAATATGTATATTATACTTATCTATATAATCACCCAACCAATAGAAATGGGCTTGGAAGAAATTTCTTTCTATCGCTATCTGACGAGAACAAATCCAAATATCTGCCCCCTATAACTAAACTAGAAATCAACAAACATCCCTCTATGATTTCAATTTTTTCAAAATTCTTCCACTGCAATGCCTGTCGCAAAAGGCCAGTAACTATTTCAAATATCTGAAATGTATTCAATTTTCTGATCAGCCCGCAAATGAAATATTGGCAATATGAAAGTAAAACATCCGCCAAACAGTGCTGTTCTCAACTGCGAAAAACCGTGGTAAAATGTTAACGATGAATGATCAACCCGTATTACTATGCTGTACCTAGTCGATCAGGGCTAGGGTCATACAGTAACACGTCGTCTCCTTCGCCGAGCTTTCGGCAAATTTATTGCCTTCTTCAGGGCTTAGAATCACATAATATTCAAGACTCAACGCCGGCAAAATAATTACATCAAACTTTAAAACCATTTAGCTTAATTCACCATTAAACTTAATACACCATTAAACTTAATTCAAGATTGATTTATTTTAGATCAAATAATGGGGATAGTGTTGAACCGTGGTGGTCATGAGACAGCTTGACCTTGTCTCAAAGCGAGTTAAAAATAAAAATAAAAGTTGTACAAAATTAATAACAATGTTATTTATAAATAGTGTGAATAATAATAGCTTAATTATTAAGCTAAATGGTTTTTAAGCTTAAAGTAATTATTTTGCCGGCTTTGAGTTCTTGTATTTTTGTGATTCTAGGCCCTGAAGAAGGCAATAAATTTGCCGAAAGCTCGGCGAAGGAGACGACGTGTTACTGTATGACCCTAGCCCCGATCGCGCGACTACAGTAAAATGTTAACGGTGGCGCAGGAGTGCAAAATGCAAAACAGGAAACGTGATAGCGCCTTGCGAAGCCCGATAGTGCGAGCGTCGGTACAGAAAGAACAAGGCTTGGCGGGGGTGGACGGCTGTGACACGGCTCCGATAAGAGACCAGGTACATACGCAAAAGGTCGCAAAGGAAGTTGTGGGTGGAAAGATCCCTACCTGCTCCAGCAGGGCCCCTGCGCCCTAGTTAACGTTATCGAGCCTTGAAAATGACTGAAGTACAATAATTTCAACGATTTCTTGATATTGAATATGAGGCGTTGATAGCCAGAGTGGACCATTCTACAAACTGGCCGAAAATGAGTTGTACAGTGCAATGGGTCTGTGGTTGCTCTATCTATCGAATTATTATTGAAATTTGACTCGTTCTCGAATGTGCCAAGAGAGAGCGCAACTTTTCAAATGGTCCGTCTGCAAATTGGCCGCCGATTTTGATGGCCAGAGTGGACCATGTCAGTGGATTTCGACTAATTTTGGGGTAGAAAAGTCCCTATGGTTCATGAGTCATCTGTTCTTGGGTGAATGCTTGTATTTTTTTTCTTCAAAACACCATCACATGAAATTAGTCGAAATTTTCAAATGCGTTTTCTCAGTTCGACACCTGAGTGGAATGGTCCACTCTGGCTATCAACGCCTCATATCATCTAAATTATAGATTTTATTATCTAAATTTATTAATAATTATATCATATCGATACCTCAAAGCACGAAGGGCATATGTCCCAAAATATCGATTTTGAGATTTCGGTACCGAAAGAATCTACTCATCAGGACCTATCGATCGCTCCAAGAATCATGATCCTTTCATCTATTTTTGGGGCCAAAAAACGATAAAATGGAAAAACGACAAATATTCAGAGAGCGTTTATCTTGGAAGTGTTAAGTGCGACCAAAGTTCAGGTTAAACGAGGTTGTAAATCTTGGCCAGACAAACATTCCTTATTTACTTTTGTTGGGGTGAGGGAGAGAGTTATATCCCATCGTACTCTCATAATCGTGTATTTCCTTCCGAGCGCTTTCGCCCCTTTGGGCCTCTTCAGGGAGTGACATTTTTCTTAAAAATAAAGGGTATTCCCACATATATTTTTAAGAAAAATGTCACTCCCTGAAGAGGCCCAAAGGGGCGAAAGCGCTCGGAAGGAAATACACGATTATGAGAGTACGATGGGATATAATAACTCTCTCCCTCACCCCAACAAAAGTAACTGCTCACCATCAACCAACGACAGATTCCTTATTTAGCAAATTTTTTTATGGAATTGAAAACTATGGGAGAAATCTTTACTTTTGTAAATTGATCAAACACTTATTTTGCATTTTTCTCATTATGCCATTTTTGGACATATGCCCTTGGTGCTTTAAGGTACCAATATTAGGTTTCTATCTGAAGAATCGGTTCGTGTGAACCTGAATAGTTCATTACAAAAATAACCAATGTCGAAAAAGGTGATTTTCAGGAGAACTGCCTATTCCATGAGTGCTGCCGAGCTACCAGAATTGCTGAAATCTCAATTTTCGATTTTTTGACAACGGTTGTTACTCCCATATTTACGGAGTAAAATTTACTCTGTAAATACTCCATTTAATGGAAGTATTGCAATCGTCCTAAAATCGAGAATCGGAACGGATCTTTAAAAGACCTTTTACTTGTTCGACAACCGATGACGTGAAGCCCCCCCCCACCCGAGAGAGTGTTAAAAAAACCCAACTCTTTCCTGGTGCATCTCGTGCTTTCTTTCGGATCAAGGGGTGTCAATTCGATGTAAACAAACTTCGTCTACGCTTCACAATCGGTTGGCGTATCGTATTCACGAGGCAAATATCCGATTCGATTGTTTATCCTCTTCGGGCTGATAATAGCCGACTATTCTCGACGCATCCAAGTTGTCGAGACGCACCTATGAATCGTTGGATTATCCTGGGTTTAAAAATAGCCACCCTGTGTTTATTTTCTAAAGTCCAAGTTGTTTTTGTCTTTCAACCCGACGTAAAAGGGGAACGTAAATAACAATCACGCTTATTATTAAATAATTAATTGATTAATTAATTAATTAATTTTATTAAGATAAAAAATGACCAAAAGAACGAAATAAGTCTTGGTTTTTTTTTCATGTGGTTCTAACAAGGTCCCCACCGAGCTTCTTGAAATAGGGGATAGCAGAGATAGTTTAAAAGAGATAGTACTACATAATGTATACAAAAACTGTAAAACAAATGCCAACGTTTGAATTGTTTGACCCATTATCTTCGAGCTTATTAGGAAGACCTACAACCTAGTCAACATTCAAGGTAACGGGCTTCTGCTTTTTCGGCCTGTGATCCGTATTGGGTAACGGGATTTAGCGCGGATGATGATGTAAAAAAAAATTGTAATTCTCGGGTTGAACTGTTGCGAAACTGCTGATGGCGAATATGAAATGGCTTTTTCTGCAAACCAGTGGTAGTGGTGCTTAGTACGCGAATTGTGGCATCATTCTTTCAGCGAATAGACCTACTTTTTGCTCCCATGATCACGATAAAAATAAAAATGTTATGATCTTCAAAAAATTAAAAATTCGAACAAGTTTGAAAAATTGTCTATTTTGTTGAGTCTTGTTTCAACTTTTTCTTAACCTTGAATTTTGAAAAACCAACTAATTTTTAAGTGAAAAATATATATTTTAAAATATTATACTTTAAAAATAATGTTGGTTTCGGCTTAAAATATTCGGTTTATTCCATTACGTTACTCCAGCGTTTTTCATGAGTTTTTACTCACCCATAAAAAAAACTAAATTCAATTTTTCCAAATTCTCGTTGCCCCACTAAATCACTCCACACTTTAGACTTGGTCAATAATTTCACGTAACAGAATGGAAATATTGTTCATTAGATAAAGCCAACTGATGAAAATGTATCATTTTTTACCACCGTTGTCCTCAAAGATTTGAACGATTTCATGTGATTGGTGGCTGCTAGAATGCCCACGAAAAGTGCTTACGAATTTACTCTTAAAACGAACGTCATTACGTTTGTAAAACGTTACTTAATTTACTCGTAAAACGAACGTGCTGATGGTTGATGTGTTTGATGTATATGACGTCATAGTATGAAAATATTATTTGAGTTACAGCAACGAACCCCTAAAATATGGTATAATATGGTATTTCTTGTACTTCGCGTACTGTTATTGTACCTGCTCTAAAACCGTATTGTACGTAACACGACTGTTAATGAATTGTCGACTTACGGACTCGCACATTTTCACGAAGTCCATTTTTCTCTCGAGCCTGTGCGTCATGGGGATAGCTGATGGTTGATGTGTTTGTAAAGAAATCGATTTGTTTAAGCAAGCAATGGCTCATTCGGAAGATTTGTTCTACTCGCCGATTCCGAATTTCCGTCATAAATCTTCTGCGATGGAATCTGCTCCAACAAACTTCCGATGCGTTTAAATTGAGTATCGCAACATTAAGGCCCATAATCACGAACTATTTCTTCGTGTATTATCTTTTATTTCGTGTAAACACTGCCCCTTTTCGTATATTTGCTTTTATCTCTGAAGCATTATTCGTATTTTAGCTAAGTTCAACAACCCACAACAAGCCAGGATTGAGAGCAAACCTTTCGAGAATTTATCGTTCCAATCTCTGCCGAAAATAATCCCGGAGATGCTAGCTATCCTGTCTTTTTCCAGAAATAGTACCAGGAAATGACCTAAAAAGGTGGAAAAGGGGGAGTAGAGAATTCCAACGAGCGAATTTTTGTTCAGATACGTATACCTGGTGATGTATCATGTATAGCTGGTGTATATCATGTATGAAGGGTAAGGGGAAAGAACAGGAAATGTCCATTTTTTCGAAAAACAAGCTTAATAGCGCATTTTGTAGGAATTCAAAGGTACTAACCGCATAGTGAAACTCCAAGGGGAAAAAAGTATAAATGTCGTACTGAGAAGCAACGAAAGATTCGGTCTAAGGGGAAAAACATTGAGTTTAAAATACAAAACCTGCTTTTTCTCTAAAAGTACTTTTTGTGACATTCCTCGTTCTTTCCCCTTACCCTTCGTATATGAATGACGAAATTAGAGTTCATGAAATTTTGCATATGCGATAAAAAACAGGGAACTGATCAGGGTGTCAAGTTGTTTAATCAATACCAAAAACATAGTTATCAAAGCATTTTTTGGAAAGCCTCAGAAAATTGGCATCGAAAACAATTTGCCTTTATAGTCGCTTTTTCAAATCCAAATACTCGATGGCCAACTTTTTCCATATTTATCGGAACATTACCATTTTTTTCGGCCTGGTTTTGGTTTAAATAGAATTAAATTAAATTAAATTCCAGTAAATTTCACTTCCTTAAGTTTGATCCAAAGGTCGTATACCCAAGTAATGATGAGTCTCCAAGCTAAATAAGTACTCCAGTTAGGGTAATAGTGTATAAAAAATGTTTCCAGAACTATCATTCGAAGATTTCCAACAACCGGTTCAGTTGTTTAGTCGGTTTGGTGCACGTCAGCATCGCTTTACGACGGGTTTCTTTGAAAGGCTCTGCTCAACTTCGAACCAACTGACGTGAGGTTCGTCGATATCCACTTCTACACTAACATGGCTTGCCCAGATACCTAATAATACCAACAGCTCACCATTTAACTGGAAAAGGACTTGAAGTGTGGGCAGGACGCTCTTATATACTGATAATAAATTTGTACGAAAGGAAAAAGTCACGTTACCTAACTTTAGTGTAGAAGAAAGTTAGGTATATGAGCCGGTACGGAAAAACTCGTGCCAATCACCTAACTTGATCTGTGAAAGCACCTGTCAAGATCTGTAAAACTTCGTTACGAAGCGCTTTCAAGCAGGTATTAGTTTTTTATTCGTTTTAACTTGAAAATAGGTTTGGAAAAAATTTCATTACTACAAAGGCTTAGTATTAGTTTTTGAAACCAGTGAACCGTGACCGTTCGATGTGTACAATTACGGAAATTTTGATAACTCGCAGTACTTCCGATATATTTGAATTTTAAATTTTTTTCTATTTTATTTTTCTCTGGCCACAAAAATCAACCGATTTGAGCGTTCTTGGTCTTAAAATCTTTGTTTTACCTTGCAGAGTATGTGGATATTTTTTATATTTTGATAAGTTGGGCCCATTTTTATTTTAGGCGAGTTTTAAAATTTCCATCGTGAGTTTTTTGATATTTTTGACATAAACATCCTTAAAATCAGTCTAAATATGATCAAATTGTGTCACCATTTTACGTTTCAAAATATGGAAGTATTGTATGTTATCTACGCACCACTGGTTCATTTTGGGTACATACTATCTACTTTATAAAAGTTACAGCACTTGCGAAGTTCGATTTACTGGCATTTTTGATCCTGCAGCTGCCTGCGGTCAAAATTCTATCAAAATTGTACACTTTACCAACGTATGGAAGTATTTTCTGTTAATTTCGAACCTCCGGTTCGGTTTAGAATTGGTTATGAAACTGAAAAATCCAGGAAAGCGAGACAGTTCACGCTCATCGTCGTATCGAATAATCCATTATTTTCAATACCGGAGGTTTTCACCTTGATTATTTCACCGAGATAATTATGTAGGCACTGAACAGTGGGGCAAGATATTTCGCATCTGACTTCCTCGTCGCTTGGCCGCCTTCCCAAGAGCTAGGATCGGAGTTCCTGATATTCAGGCCGGTATTATGTGGGTAGGAAGACTCTTCTTCCCACACGGTCCTCGTGTTCCGAACAGTGGGAAGAACAAGCGAAACAAAAGCCTTCGAATATGGTAGCAGAGGATTTCAAATGTGCATGTCCCGAGACCAGAGAGCCGCTTTCTACATATTATGCCGAAAATTTGTTAATAATAAAACTAAAACATGGTCTAAGTAGGTAAATGATTTTTTTACTTCCATATTTACACAGTATTTTCATGCTAAAACTTAAATGGCTTGTGGGTAATTGAAAGAGGAAGAGGTAGAAACACCTAGATGCCCGACGAAATTTTGCAACTCGACGCCGCCTCGTTTGAGGTGGAGTCAGGCTGCGTTTGGGAAAATATCCACTTTCTGGTTGGCTTAAAACGTTCATCTACCATCTGAGAAGGCAATCGCCAAACGCATCGACACAAGATTGCACCTTCAGATTCTCGAAGATTTTAAAAGGATAAGCGTTGCAGCTGAAATTCGAACTCTCCCAGACGTGATGGTTTATTGCAAATCGTCTGGCTCCCACACCGAGGAAAATCCTGCCGTCGGTGACCTCAGCACGAATAAGCTTTTGCAAGCTCCTCCCATGGCACACTGACCTGAAGACCGACTTCTTTTGCGGTTCTCACATCAGAAGAATAAGCTTATCACATGTCTCTAATGAAGATCGATTTAAATCGTCGCGTATCAATCCGAAACATCTACTCCCACATCCTGGCACGTCAAGGTTGGTTTTTAGTCATGAATATTTGTTAATTTTTGAAAATGAAGAAAGGAAAAACTGTAGGTATAATTAGGGTGACCAGATTTTTTTTCAGTGAAAGCAGGACCCGACAAAAAGACAACTTTCAAATACTGAAAAACTCTTATACCTACTTTTTAAAACCATCCTCAAAACAGAATAACTTGGTAACAATGCATAAAATATACTTTTATTCTTTCATTATCATCAATATCAGCATGAAATGTTATGGGGGAAAACAATCAGCAGAAACTAAACACAACACTTGAAGAAAAATAAGGAAAGTTGGTAGTAGGGATACGACATTGATAAGTGATAACGATAACATCGGTTGTTGCTGTTGTATACGATCCTCTTCTTTTGTCCTAATCTATAAAACCATGTCGGGTGTTTTTTTTGGTTTGGTTCGATGGGAAAGGCTTAGTAGGTAACATTTATAGTGATGAAAGAAGGGCCCATGGCAGGACCATTCACACGAAAGCAGTACATTTTAGGGTCCTTTCAAGGGCTGTGGACAGCAGGACCACGACCTAGAAAGTAGGACCTGTACCTACTGCTGAAAATAGTACCTCTGGTCAGCCTAGGTATAATACACCTTGTTTGAGGATTATTTTAATGAAAATATTTATTTGCCAAGTTCAACATGATTTGATTTTTGCATCAGACTAACATTTAGCAAAAATGATATAACATAATAGGTACCTTAATGCGTAAAAAAGCAAATTGATAATTAATAAATTACAACTAGTAACCTAGTTACCTGCAGGGTCGTGGGGTACCTGTGGTGCCGTCCCAGTATCGACTCATCGTACAAAGGTGTCAAAAAAATGGAATTCATTTTCCTAACTGCCAAGAAAATGAAATCGAAAAACTCACATTCGTGTGAATAACTTTCCTGTTTCAATTTGGAAGTAATTATCTGATATGAGTGTAGTGAAGAGAAATCTTTTCCTAGAAATCGTTCCCGGCTGCGACCTTACGAGGGTCATCATAGTCGTTTCGACTTTCCTTCTGGGAAAAACCCAGGGCACTGACCAGTGGCCACCCTCATTAATTTTGATTCGAGACCTTATCTTCCTGGTAATCGTTGTAACTTATCAGGAAAGTACAAAGTATGCTCGACGTTTTGCTACGTAATTTCAAAACACATCAATGAAGAACGACCAATTTTTCATGGGTTGAGAAAAAGTATAAAAGTAAACCACCGTTCCAGGTGTTGGCATTATACCCGATAACCGGAGTTGCCCCTGCCGTGCCCTGCCGCTTATAGGAGAGCGTCGGAACTAGTCAGGACATGTCGCTATAGCCTACCCTTGCAATACTGTGGTATGTAACACTACTCGTACTCAAACAGTCTAACCCCTTGAGGGTTATGTGGTAATAATTAAGTATTTTTGGTATTTCAAAAACATGGATCATGGTCCTCTATTCAAGCCTCAACACCTCGTTCGGTCGTCATTAACTTTTCCAATGGGTAAATATTAGGTACTTGGTTTTATCAAAGTCTGTGACTAGTCTGTTCGATTGTCGTCCATAACGAGTTACTGTGATTGCAGAGGGCAATTGCAGAATCACTTTCTCCATCTTGTTGTTCAGAAGGTCTGCATCTGACCAATCGACAGCTCCGCTTTAGAAACGTATTTTGCAAAATCAATCGAAGGTGAGTTGGCTATCGGAGCCAATGGGGTTTTTAGGTCAATCGAACCTCGTACTACGTATATAACTGAGACTAATTTTCCACCGGTTTCTCGACCAATCGAAACTGCAACCCTTACGGCTGTTGTGTACTTTAGTGGCGGTTGGCCTAAAATTAGGGTTCGACGATTTTCAGGCTGAAATCGGTATCGAGTGACGCGTTTTTGCATAAGGACACGATTTTTGACGTTTTCATCAAGGTCTTCACTTCGAAAATGTTTGTTCATGCCTCGAATTTCCGTTATATATACCTACATAAGGTAAGAACTTCAATAGATATAGAAGATAGATATTATAAGTTCTTACCTTGTACCTAGACTTTATACATAGGTATATATATTGTAAATATGTAAAATTATATATATACACATGTGTATAAAGTGTATATGTATATACACTTTATTACGGTCCTAGGAATTTTTGAAACTTCAAAGGTTTGCTTAGAGTGTGGCAAGTGAAAATTGAAAATTTGCAACAGAAAAACTGGAATATGTTAGCTGACAATCCTTCGCTAAGTCCGATTTATTTGTCCAGCCAACTCTGCACCAACCATAGGATCACCTATAGTTAATGAAACGCCCTTAATATACATAATTAATCATAATTTTCTTTATTTTTTCATTGACCTATTAATTTATTTTTTACTAAATTGATAAATATACCTGGGGCCTATGTTTTGAAACTACTTTTCACTTTTCAACTCTACAATCACTTTTCAAAAACTTGATTTGAAACGGAAATTTGATCGAAAAGTTCAAAGTGAAGTGTTAAAAAGTACTTTCAAAAATTTTTAATTTTTCCCCTAAGGTGGCGCTATGTCTAATTTTTTGGTTCATTTTTCTTAAGAAATGAACCTTTGTAATCGGTCAGGAAAAAAAAATTTTTAACACCCCCTGAAAATTTGTTGGTTTACGTTTCAAGGGGTGTAGAATCCAAATCTGCAATAAAAATTTTTTGTCCGTCCGCCGTACGCCGTCCGCCGTCCGCCGTACGCCGTCCGCCGTCCGGGGTTTTTCAGGGGGAAGGAGTTATCGAAAAATTTTGAAATTTTTACCAAAAATCAAGTTCCGTATCTAGTTGGTCCTAACGTCTCGACAGAACCCTACCTTAATTTTAAGGCCAGTAAAACAGCTGTTGAAGAGATAAAAAATTCGTGCTTTTTTGGAAATTTGTAACATAGGCATGTGACGCATCATTTTCTATAGATTTTTCTATGCCGAATCGAATGAGACCATCGCCACGGCGGTAGCTCTAACCGTTTAGGAGTTATTGCAGTTTTAGTGAGACATTTTTGAGTTTTTAAAAATTTCTACAATTCTGAATAACTCGAAAACGACTAGAGCCACAAAAATCGTTTTCCACTCGTTGGAATCCCCACAAAAACTTCTGTCCTCCCGATATCTTCAATTTAAAGAATTTGGTCGCATTACACAAATCAGCAAAACAAAAATCGAAAAAATTTGAGAATTTGGCCTCGGCTCTTAGATACGGTTGATTGATCTACTTACGACCACTAGCCTATTACACCAACAAGGTGACGCACTCACACTAAGACCAGTTGCGCTTGTCAACATGAAAGCGAGTCAGGCTTTAACAATGTTTCTGAGGCATTTTTAATTTCATTCATTATTCAGAGAATTTAATAATTATAGAATAATAACAACTAAATTCTGAGTTTAAGGAGTACCGATATATCGTGAAGTTTGTCTTAGCAATCGAAAAATGAACCCCTGTGCAAAATTTGCAGAGTTCTTCGGACATAGCGAAAACTAATCTGCACATGCCACTGATCTACTTAGCAGCGTTTTTTTTTTGTTAAATAGTTTAATTCTGAATTATTTTAGCTTTGAAATTTACATCCTATAAGTACGATAAATTATTTTCAGTTATGTTGAGCATATATCCATTATTAACGTATCATTTCTCGGTTCTAGCATCAGGGCGGATCCTGTTGAATATCAAAGATCCTATCGAACCTATGAAGAGAACATTGATCTCGATAAGGAATCCAGCATTTCGCGACGCCATCGGGTCCACGAGGCGCCGGGTTGACCGTTAGCAGACGTTCAACAACGGTTCAAGGTGAACGCCTCCCTAGGTCAACGAAATCCGTGTAAAAATTCGCAGACGGTGCCTAGAGGGGAAATTTGTCCGATATTTCACGTATCATGAAACTGTTTCGTGTGTGCAACGCAAAAAATTTCAAGAAATTACACGTTGCCCCCACAGCTAAAAAATATCAAATCTTTTTAATTAAAAATTGGCATTGAGGCGCGAAAAAACAGCTGATGACCCAGAAACGTCAATTCATTCCTGCACCTTATCGAGAGAAAATTATAGATTGTTGAGAAATCTATATTTTGGAAAACCGACTCTAAAATCGGTTTGTTAGTTTAACCGGTGGGAGGCTGCTGCAGATTTCGGTCTAATCTGAGATTGAAATAAAGAGGAGGGTTGGGAGTACACTCTCGATATTTTTGCTGGCATATTACTCAATTTAGTTATCAATTTTAGTGTCCTAATCTACAGGATAGAGGTCGTTAACGTCCATTATTTGCGGTGGGAGCTACTGTAAAATGTCATTGTTTATGGGTTTGTTTTGAATATTTTTGCATGTAGATAAAAAAATAGGTAGGTACTTACAAAGGTATAGAGGCCTGTATCATCACGTATAGAGGTGATTGTACAGGCACAAAGCGCTATATAATATCTACGCTTTCACGATCTATTCATCCAAAAAATACATTTTTGAGTCAAAATGAAGTAGAAAATTTCTACATTATTTAATAATGTGATGAAAAAGTCATTAATTTCCAAGTAAGAAATCATGCATCACTATTCCTCAACACCTCCCGGAATGCGTAAATATTATGCAGGCGAATGCAACTATTGCGATTTAATATTGTGTTTCCTTGGCTCGGCGGGCAGGGCAGACCTTGGACGGGGTCCGCGCAGTGTCAGCTGCGTACGAGCCAGAAGAAATCACGTTCTTTACGAAGAACCACTTCTTCAATCGCTAGATAAATCGTTCACTATCGTATTATAATGCATTGTGGCGGCGATGTTATGATGAAACCAAACCCGAAGGAGGACTATACACATTTATTCAGATGTGACGGCATATTTTATTCAATATACTGGCTGAAATTGTTAGTTCTTTCCTTCCCCCGCCTGACTGAAATTGTTCCTACAGAATGCTACTTACACGATACAGCCTTTTTACTCTTGAAGCTAAGGACATCAGAAAATATTGTTCAAGGGTAAAATATAATATCATACTATGATAATATTATTATGAAAGTAGGTATATCATCCTGTCAAAGCATTAGAAGCATAATACTCGATCAAAGGAAGGAGTTTAAAAAATATACATTAGCTTTTCTTAAACAATTCTTTCTCTAATAAATCATCAATTTTCCATCTTATCCATATGTTGATATAACTTTCCTTTTTATTTTAATTAAACAGAAGCATTTTTAAATTTGAACATCCCAAATTTTGCGAACCTATCTTATTGGTACACACCCATTTCAACAATTTTCCTCTTACCAGATGGACATGTAATTACCGAAAGCAAACAATGATTTGACGAATCGTACAAAACGCGTAGATTTCAGCTAATCTATACTACAGATTTACTAAGCCAGATCAAATAAACCGAACATACCTACCACGCCCTTATCACGGCACAAGCTCGATGAACGAAATCGGATGATAAATTATCATCCGTGAATGGAAAGCACATCACTTAGATTTTGACAGGTACACCAACTGCTATCAATCGTATTGAGCACATTAATCGGCAAGAGATACAAAATTTTATGCGCGCCTAAGATCAGTCACTTTTCCTTGTTGTCGTCTCGGATAATCATGAATTTTTAACTACCTAATTTTTTATCCTTTGCTAAAATTTTTAGCCTTCGGGCGTTAATCGACTAAACACCCGGACTGAAAACCAAATAACCCGTTTATGGTCTAAAAACCGTCTTACCTTACATCACCCTTCAATTTTGTAGGGGTTTCAATTTTGGTACAGTATTTCCAGAATTCCCAGAACTTTCTTTACTACACCCCTCAAACTTTTATCTTTTACGTTCAAGAGGGTCTAGAACGTAAATCTGCAATAAACTTTTTTTGTCAGTCCGCCGTCAGGCTCAAACGCATAGAGGGAATGGTCAAATTAAAAAAAAAAGATATTTTATCACATTAAATGTTCTTCAAATTTTGAAGAGTTTTCCTCTAAAAGGGCGTGTATCCACATTCAAGTTTTTTCGATTTTGATTTCGTTTTTTCGATTTTTGATTTTGTTTCATAGCAGCTTTGGTACCTATAGCAATGATGCCAATGATAAGCGGCATTGATAAGCGGCATTCGGCAATGATAAGCAATCGAAAATCGAAAAAGCTCGAAAGTAGATACACGCCCTTTTGGAGGAAAACTCTTCATTTATCCTTGATCTGCACCTCGGGTAAGAGAATCCGCTAAATTCATTTTAAACGAATCAAATACGTTCAAATGTCAAAAAGTCATTACCTCAAAAATACCTAGTTTATTGGATTTTCGGGCCCTTGCTTTAATGCATGATTTTAATCCTTATTGCGCTTAGTAGCCAGAAGTCACAATTTCAGCCCATATACCACAGTTTTACCAAAAAATTTAATACGTAATTATAATTGGAAGTACTGTGTGTTATCTACGCGCCACTGGTTTAGATATTAGAAGGGTAATGACGAAGCACTAGACGTTATTATGGGTTATGACGGAGGCCAATAGATAAATCTCAAGCATTGCCATCTGATGAACGTCTTGGGAAAAGTCGGAAGCGATTTGCACTGAGTTATCAGACGAGCTGCTTGCTTCTCAAACAAGGAACCACTCGATCGTCTGAATGAGTTCCGCCATTGGCACGGGAACCACTTATCTTCGCGCCAATGCAACCGATGAGCGCCAAGGAAGTAGTCGGCTCGAGTAATTAATTTCTGGTATGACTTTTGTGGAAGGAGCGAGTAATTTAGCCGAAAGAATCAGTAGCTACGTAAACCTAACCATTCGTTATTAGCAAAGCTTATTGTTGGTTTCCACAGGCAAGATTTTTTAGAAGGATAGGTGAAGCTCCAGCTTCCTAGTTCCACCGCAACTCTGAGGGAAGGCGGCTTTGCTCCTCAGAAATGCTAATAGTACGGGAGAAGTAAGGGAACCTGAAAAAACCGCTCTTCATTTTGGGATTAAGTTTGACCATAAATTATGAAAATCTAGTTCATTCTGGGACCGAAAATTCCTATCTTGAAATCGATAAAAATTCATTCATTTTGGGACGATGAAACTTACGAAAAAGGTAGTTCAGATAGAGTTATGGATGTTCTCATAAGGGTCGGTTTATCAATTGCCGAAATTTCTTTTCAAAGTACCTGCTACTAAGTACTATTCACAACATTTGCATGGACGCTCATATAAAATAATTCTAGTTGAAAATAAATCTACAATGAAAGTAGATCCAAGTGCATTGATAAACCGGCGTTTAGTCTGCCTGCTGAAAGCAGTTGTTAACCCCCGGCAGATTCCATTCAAAAATTTTTCTTGTTAGAAAAAAATATTTCACTGTCGTTGGGACGGCTCAATTTTTTACACATGATTATCCATGAATAATGAAGGACTTTGATACTAGTCTGCCTACCCTTCGCAGTTGCTAACTAATGGCAGCCTTGGATCGAAATATTGTCAAATTTGAGACCAATTTTCACCAATTTTGGGAGGATTAAAATTTTAATAAAAAAATGAAACTATTGGACGTAGTCTGTCTTGGCTAGCCCATAGTTTAACGTGGCAGACTTAAAAGAAAAATTGCAAATTTAAAATTCGACCATTTTCAACCGTATTTGTTTATGAAAAGAGAAATTGGAGAACTGAACCCATGCCTTTCGATACCTTATAGGTTAACACAATTAAACATCATCCGTTTGTTTTTTCGTAAATGTCGAGATGGTAAAGCCAAGGAATAATAAAATAAAGAGTTAATTTCCGTCTAATAACTGAAGCTACTCAAGTAGAATCTTAGAAGCGTCAAGTTGACGCAAATGCGCCAACTCGGCAGCCAAGATATCATCTTTCAGCGTCTAGCCTACGTCGCGTAGGGTCGCATCAGCTCCAGACTTTGTGGAGGGGGCATCAGACGTCTGGTTCGCCAAACTGCTGGACTGGCAGGCCCTCCTGGGATATCACGTTATATTTCTATCCACCCTCAACCCGATATCCGCCACTTATTCTTCGAATTTTTGTAAAAGACGCTCAGCTAATAAGTTTTAAATAGCTACCTATATGATACAAGTAAGGCATTGTTTCAAATGCTGATAAACCTAAAATCGACGATTGTAATCGCTAAAACGACATCTCGCCCCCTGGAATATGAAAGTACAATTTTCATCTCCGCACCAATGGAATATCAAAAACCGTACTTGAAATATTATCATTCCACTATACACGTGCTTTTTGTCTCAATTGGCAGGCCATCATAATAAACTACTTCGACAAACTAGAACGACTCAGGGGGCCCAGTTGAGGCGGAACAATCACAAAACGACCCTGCTTCCCATTCAGACCAATCGCTACCAATCAAGAAATCTTCGAAATCAAACGGCCCGAGAGAATTCATTTACGTTTATGAACAGTTCGCCCCAAAAGTGGCACGCCGATCTGCGCCACATCTGTTGACTTGGATTGTCCACGCGCGAATCAACGAGGCTGGGAGAGACTCGGGTTCATGAATTTAACCCCCATGATATCGAAAGATGTTCTGTTTAACATATCTTATGAAACGTCATATTATGACATTTTAGATTGTTGGTTTTAGAGAATTTTATTTCGATTTTGGTACCAAAATTCCAGGTAGGTACCAATTATTTACAGAAATAATGTATAGATAGGTACAAGATTTATCTGTTGTTCTCGAAGTTGACTTTGATCTCGAAGTTGAGTTTGATCTCGAAGTTGAATTTGATCTCGAAAATGAGTTTGAACTCGAAAATGAGTTTGAACTCGAAGTTGACTTTGATCTCGAAGTTGACTTTGATCTCGAAAATGAGTTTGACCTCGAAGTTGACTTTGATCTCGAAGTTGAATTTGATCTCGAAAATGAGTTTGAACTCGAAGTTGACTTTGATCTCGAAAATGAGTTTGAACTCGAAGTTGACTTTGATCTCGAAGTTGACTTTGATCTCGAAAATGAGTTTGATCTCGAAGTTGACTTTGATCTCGAAGTTGACTTTGATCTCGAAAATGAGTTTGAACTCGAAGTTGACTTTGATCTCGAAAATGAGTTTGAACTCGAAGTTGACTTTGATCTCGAAGTTGACTTTGATCTCGAAAATGAGTTTGAACTCGAAGTTGACTTTGATCTCGAAGTTGAATTTGATCTCGAAAATGAGTTTGAACTCGAAGTTGACTTTGATATCGAAAATGAGTTTGAACTCGAAGTTAACTTTGATCTCGAAAATGAGTTTGAACTCGAAGTTAACTTTGATCTCGAAAATGAGTTTGACCTCGAAGTTGACTTTGATCTCGAAGTTGACTTTGATCTCGAAAATGAGTTTGAACTCGAAGTTGACTTTGATCTCGAAAATGAGTTTGAACTCGAAGTTGACTTTGATCTCGAAAATGAGTTTGAACTCGAAGTTGACTTTGATCTCGAAAATGAGTTTGAACTCGAAGTTGACTTTGATCTCGAAAATGAGTTTGAACTCGAAGTTGACTTTGATCTCGAAGTTGACTTTGATCTCGAAAATGAGTTTGAACTCGAAGTTGACTTTGATCTCGAAGTTGACTTTGATCTCGAAGTTGACTTTGATCTCGAAAATGAGTTTGAACTCGAAGTTGACTTTGATCTCGAAAATGAGTTTGAACTCGAAGTTGACTTTGATCTCGAAGTTGACTTTGATCTCGAAAATGAGTTTGAACTCGAAGTTGACTTTGATCTCGAAGTTGACTTTGATCTCGAAAATGAGTTTGAACTCGAAGTTGACTTTGATCTCGAAGTTGACTTTGATCTCGAAAATGAGTTTGAACTCGAAGTTGACTTTGATCTCGAAAATGAGTTTGAACTCGAAGTTGACTTTGATCTCGAAAATGAGTTTGATCTCGAAAATGAATTTGAACTCGAAGTTGTGTTTGATCTCGAAAATGAGTTTGATCTCGAAGTTGACTTTGATCTCGAAAATGAGTTTGAACTCGAAGTTGACTTTGATCTCGAAAATGAGTTTGAACTCGAAGTTGAGTTTGATTTCGAAAATGTGTTTGAACTCGAAGTTGACTTTTATCTCGAAAATGAGTTTGAACTCGAAGTTGACTTTGATCTCGAAAATGAGTTTGAACTCGAAGTTAACTTTGATCTCGAAGTTGACTTTGATCTCGAAAATGAGTTTGAACTCGAAGTTGACTTTGATCTCGAAGTTGTGTTTGACCTCGAAAATGAGTTTGATCTCGAAAATGAGTTTGAACTCGATGTTGACTTTGATCTCGAAGTTGACTTTGATTTCGAAAATGAGTTTGAACTCGAAGTTGAGTTTGATGTCGAAAATGTGTTTGAACTCGAAGTTGACTTTTATCTCGAAAATGAGTTTGAACTCGATGTTGGCTTTGATCTCGAAGTTTACTTTGATCCCGAAAATGAGTTTGAACTCGAAGTTGACTTTGATCTCGAAGTTGACTTTGATCTCGAAAATGACTTCAATCTCGAAGTTGACTTTGATCTCGAAAATGAGTTTGAACTCGAAGTTGACTTTGATCTCGAAGTTGACTTTGATCTCGAAGTTGAGTTTGAACTCGAAGTTGACTTTGATCTCGAATTTTTCAGGTAAACCAAGAAAATTTCCATAGAATACTTTCGTGCGTCAGAATCTGACTGAAATGCGAAGATTCCCATCGCATTTTCAAGTAACCTAGGGAAGTTCGCACTCAGAAGAAAAATACGTTTTATCTAAAAATCAGAGGAAATAAACACAAAACGACCGTCGAGCTTTCTGTCAACTAAAACGCTTTCGTTCTATTCGTGAACGTTTCAGACGATCTGAAAATAGTCGACTGAGTGTATATTCGTCCTGAGGCGACTGAGATTATTTCAAGTTCCCTCTTCGCAGTCAAAGATAACAAGAGAAAAGCGATCGGTTGCCAAGAGCATTGCCGAAAGACTAAGGTTTCCAGTTGGTTTCGCTCGAGAATCAAATACGAATTTGCGGGGGATCGAAGGTTGTCTCTCGACAGACCTCATCCAAAAAAGTCTGAAGCATCGATTTCCTCGGTCTCTGAGAACCGGCAAAGGGAGATGGGGAACGAATAGGTGAAAGTTTTTTAACCCCATAATTCGAATAGGAACTCAAATTGAGTGAATGGAAGTCGTCTGTTCCACGGAAGTTAACGAGTTGGTCAACCGGTTACGGCGTACCCAACACAACCACGATAACCGCCTCATATAGACAAGGGATGAAGTTCCATCCCTCAATTTGAGTTTTTATTGGGATGGATTGGTCCTTGGTTTTTCGAAATCCGTCCAGAAAAATGATTTCATCGAGTTTTTACCATAAATATGATCAAATTTGTGCTGAAGGAAATGCGCTGCAAATTTGTTTTGGAGTAATAGGATCCGATATTTTGACTACGCAAAATCAGCCCTTCGAAAATTTCACTGGTTTCACCTCGGAGCAGTACTGCAGGCTACTGATCTCTATTGATTCGACACAAACGGTTATCGATTGACAATGTGAGGGGGATGAGTCAGAATCCGGTTACCATCGCAGTGCCTGGGCCTCTTGTCCCTTCCCTATGTGAAGCCAGATGTTCAATGTGGAGGAACTCTTCTTATTTTGTACACCAGCTCCGTCTGCTTTCTCACGCCAACAGTTCTTTGAACCGAATCGAAACTGATGCCTAGTATAGTCTCTTGGTGTAACTGAAACTGCACTGGTTGTCTTGAGTCATTCTGCCCAATAATGCTTCCAACAAAACGGGAAAATCTCTCGCTAAAACTGTAATAAATCCTGAACAGTTAGAGCTACCGCCGTGGCAATGGCCTTCGTCGATTAAGCATCGAAAAATCTATAGAAAATGATACCTCACATGCCTATGTTTCAAATTTCCTTAAAAGATCGAATTTTTCCCCACTTCAACAGCTGTTTTACTGGCCTTGAAATTAAGGTAGGGTTCTGTCGAGACGTTAGGGGCAACTAGATATAAAACCCGATTTTTGGTGAAAATTTCAAAAATTTACGACAACCCCTTCCCCCTGAAAAACCCCGGACCGGCAAAAAATTGTTATTCCAGATTCGGATTCTTCACCCTTTGAAACGTAAACCAACAAATTTGCGGGGGGTGGTAAAAAAAAATTTCCTGACCGATTACAAAGGTTCATTTCTTAACAAAAATGAACCAAAAGGATAAATGTTTAAATTCGAGTATTGGGGCAGTGATTTTCTCAAAAAACCCTAATTTAACCTCTAGAGCGCATCGCCAAGACCACGAGAACTAAAATGTTCAAAGTTCAGTGCTGAGGACCAAATTCGATGAATTTCTCTTGAAAACGTACAAACGGATTATTTTTTCAGAAAATTGGAGAATTTGGTTTTCTGAAGTCGCTAAACTCAAAATTGAGGTCAAAATACCACAGTTCCGACCTGCCTCCGCTCCCCGTTTCAAATGGGGCAGATAATATTGTGTTTTTTTGTTCCAAGCACCAAAATATGTAAAGCTATCCATTTTATCAAGAGTCGCTCCGATTCCATAACAAAATACTAAATCAGAGAATTCGTGCTCGTCGAGGGTTCCTCGAAATTTATCAACTTTTCCACGAGGCTAACTTAAATGTGCTCTATCAGTTGTTCCATTGAACGAAGTCGCCATAGCCGACGAAATCATCGAATTCATCAGTACGGATCGTTTTTCCTGAGTCATACTTTTTTTCAGCAGCTTACCTGTCTTCAGACAAAGGATTTCCTTCATCAGCTTGAGAAACAACGTCATGTGCTTTACGTTTGTTTTTCACTGAGGTCCACGATATTTGATATCGTGTTTTGACACATTTTTCTCGATTTTCCACTTTTGGTACTTATGACTTGTGACTCATCCTCGTCAAGTGCAATTGATTCTGTTCGAGGGATGTTGACTCACCAGTCGGTCGGTCCAGATTTTATTCGGCGTTCGTTAAGAAATGGGTTCATTACTGCCTGAACAAAAACTCGCCATTTTTCAACCGCCGTTGACGTCTCTTATTGTCCGCCAAAGATTGGCGCACCTTCCATTCAAGAATTCTCGGAAGAGCAGACTTAGTCATTAGCCGGTCCTCATTAGCGACGACTGGAACTGCCGGCGCGTTTCTAATTCTGAACAGCAGTAGGTAGGTACCTAACTTGTGTAATTGAGATGAACTCACCAGCCTCCTTTTTGTTGGCCTAGTTTAGTTGGGTACCTATGAGGATAGCACACGAACAAATTTTTGCAGTTACTGGAGCGAAATTTGATGACTATTTCTTTTTTCAAGCGCTATCGCCATTATCGGGGCCGATATAGGTAAAAATTGTAGAAACTTACTCTTTTCTAAGCCTCCCCAAAGCAAGAAGGTCAAAATTTTTCTTGTAAAAATATTCATATAGGTAAATACTTATATAGGTAATAACAACACTCAAAACGCCGAAATGTAGGAAGCTCTGAGAGTAATCGTGTTTCCGGCTGAACCGATTTGATAACTGAAATTCCAAGGGTCGATGGGCCACTGTTACCTACTACTACGCGTAAAATAACGTACAATATTTCTTCTTTCTCCGTTGGTAAAAACGTAGACCGATTGCACGGACAAAGTTCACGGCCGTCTATCGATCGCCTGTTCCTACAAACGACGTGATAGCATTGGCTTTTCATTTGCCAAACCTTGAACTTGGAATCGATATTATAGTTCATTCATGTTTGTTCAGGTAGTCGTGAAGGTCGTCGCCCAAAGCAGGAAAAAATTGGGAAGGATAAGACGCTTAGGGAAAAACTACCTGAAAACTCGCGATTGAATAAAAAATTAAACCGATATCAAGTGCAAACAGTATGAGTCAGCATTGTTTGGTTAAACGAGGGTAGTTCACTTTCAAACAAACGGTCGGTTAATGATAGAGCATGTTTACCCAAAGCAAGAAAAACAAGTGCCTTGAAAACACACACGTGAATTGTTAAAGCATTAAATTACTTTTATCGGGTAAATATATAGGCCACCTCAAAGAGAATTTTCAATAACGGTCAATACCAGTTTAGCCGAGGAAAATATAAAGTTTTCCCTTTCTAGTTATCCGTCTTTCCAAAGTTGGTTTTAATTGTTTTGGCAAATATAACACGATTTTAGATAGATTTTAAGACCAAGAACGCTCAAATCGGTTAACTTTTGTGGTCAGGAAAAAATAAAATAGAAAACTATGAAGGTAAATCGGAACTACCATGAGTTTTTTGAATTCCGGTAAACATCCGGTCTTACTGAGACAAAAATTCAAGTTCAATAAATTAGAAAAAAGTTAAGACTTGAGGGAGGTATGGTCAATTTTGTAAATGACCGCAGACGGACACGCAAACACTCGTTAAGGAAGTTATTCTGAGGAAAAGTGTAATAGTTGACATTTTTTCCGAAGTTCCGTTCCGATTGTCGATTTTAGGACGATTCCAATACCTACTTCCATTTACCTCTTAATAGGGACGTAAAAACAGAAGAGAATTGACATCTAATTGGAAATAATTGTCGACAAAACCACTGACGGCGATTCCGAAAAATGATCAAAATCCTTCCCGACGCAGCGACAACCGATCTCGAGCTGATCCTGGGCACCTGAACTACTGTCGAACCGGACCGTAAGGGAAGGACCCGATCGTGAGGCCTCAGTCTCCACACGCCTGCCCTTCACTTCTACTGCCAGAGCGGCGACCGCGGGAAACTGTTCGTGAAATGAAATAGGCCTTAACTTTTGACGATAGATCGAAATTTAATTCAGTTTTTGGACTGTTGAAACCTAAATTATTATAAGCGAAAATGGGGGACAGTTTTCCTGATAAAACTCCCTCGAATTTCAAATTCAGCCTACATTAGCACTTGTCCATTACATGGGTTACAGTTAAATGGCATATGCCATATTATGGTACAATGAAGAAAACACCGAAGTTAACATTTAACCAGTGGTGCGTAGATAACTCACAGTACTTCCATATTTTGATAAGTTGATTTTTGAACCAAAGCAATTTAACAATTGACATTGCGAAGATCTGTTACGTGCATATTTGCCTAGAAAGATGATCAGCTCTCCTTGAGAAGTGATCGTTCAGCAGTTGAACTTGTTCCAAGAACTACGCCCAACGCAAAGAAATAAGAAACTGCCCACTCCTGCGTTGCACGTGTGTTTTTACGACCAAGTAGAAACGCGTTTTATTTTAGTTCGGTTCTTATTTTCAATAATTAGAACAACTGCAGCGATGCTAATTATTTCAAATAAGTTAAAGTAGGTACGTTTATCAGGAACGACTTGATGTAAGTTCTACGATAGATGATTAATTGAGCTCGCTTTTATCAACCAGTGAAGCTCAGGAAATCTCCGGTCCCGCCACATTTTGATACCAAATGGCCTGCCATATTAAAAAAAGTGATTATCGGATGTTTATTGGCATTTTCAGAACTGTCAATCACGATTTCGAAACGAATCCTTCTTATTTAATATACCAAACGATTCAGTACGAGGATTCCGTAATTTTGAAACATGATTTTCCGATTAATTTTTCCATTATTAAATATTGAAATCATTGGACGAGGTTTTTTGTTTAAGAACGATTTAGTTTTCCTTGTAGTTCGATTAACCCAAGAGGGCAAGGCAATAAAATTGCGTCGCTCACCGATTAAGAAATGAACCAGGTAAAGTAAATTTGAATTCTTTTTCAAACATTATTACAACATCGCGTCGTATGTTTTAAAGCGGTTTTCTCCGGATAATACAAAAAGTTGGACCGGAAGTTTTTGTTAGCATAACGCGTTTTTAACTGATATACGAGAAAGAAGGTTGAATTTTACAGCAATTTAATGAATACCTACATAACACGATTAAAGATGCAAGACTTGCAAGAGTATCAGCTGGAAAACACCTAAAACCAAAATTTATTTATACCGAAATTGCCAAGTCCAGAAAAGAACAAATTGCATTGCGTTCTTCCACGTGTTAGGTGCCATAAAAACCACCATAAAAAAGGTACCATAAAAAAGAATCAACAAGTCGAAAAATGCGTTTGCCCTGCGAACGAAGGCCTGAAAACTGCCGAATGGGGTCAGCTGATATCGAATTATTCGGAACAATCGTAATTTTTCTCTGTCCTCAACTGAAAGCTTTGTGATTCACAAATTGTGAAGCTTTACATGGTAACTCTGTTGAAGTCAACGTAAATGACATTTACAGAATACATTGTATCCTCTCTGCCCTGCGAACTGGGAGGAAGTCCATGTGAAATATGATGCAGACGCTGGAAATAGTGTTTGCTAAAACATCTGCTCAACAGACAGGATATTCTATACATCCTGTGGGCCTCAATAACTACACACTTGCCGAGTTAGTTCGAAATGTGCTTCATTAGTCAACATGAAGTTTTTATTCACAGGGCAAATCGTCTAAACGTTGAAAAATGGATCGGAAATTCTGAAAAAGGTGATTGAACTTCCAAAACTCAGATGAAAAAAGTAGCATAGGCCCAAAAATGAACGGATTTGAGCGTTTTGATCTTGAAATTTTTGTTTACCTTGCAGAATACGTGGATTTTTTCATTACTCACATAACTAGACGCATTTAGGCGAGCTCTAAATTATTTTTTACCTTAACGGACTCGAAAGTAGTCAAAATATAAAAATTAAATCAAAAATTGAATAAGTTGCGTCAAAAATTTACAAGCAGCTTTTGACGAAGTTTGACCAACTTCATAATCCATTTCCAAAATTGATCTGAGTTTATCCATCTCGATCAATCCGAATTTGAAGGATTCATAATACCTGATTGGTCATGGCAAAGGCGTCTGCGGTTATTTTCGTCCCGCTCTGCAATTTGTATTCATCAACGTGGTAGGGAAAACATGATTAGTAGCTGAGTGGTTTGAGGGGCCTTCCACCAATAAACTTTGAGTTCCATTGAGATTGGACATTAGTATGCCGTACCGCGGTTTCCTGCTTCGATTTATCGACGTTACGTCCTTCCAAGGAAGTCGGCGAGTGTTCGCATTTTTTATATTCCGACGGTTTACCCAACATAACTCTTTTCGAGAAGTCACAAATATAGCCAATGTTGCGTGGATAACACCCAGTACTTCCATAGCTAATGATATAGTTGAAGAGACCCTCATTTTAAGGCACTCAAATTGGTCAACTTTTATGGTCCTAAAGGAGATGATTTTGGTGATTGTGATGAAACCAAAAAACAGGAGATAACCACTTTGTGAAGCACGATGCCTCGCATTTTCCGCATTTTGGGTAATCTGGGAAGACTTCCATAAATTTCGTGAACAAGAATGCAAATAAAATTGCATCACCTACTATTTAATAACTCGAATTTTCCACAATTTAGCATGTTTTCTGTGCGATAGAAAAATGCATTTTAAGAAATGGACGATTCCCTAAAATGCTGAAAATTGTGTACTCGCAGTTCAGCAAGTTTGACCCATCATCAGATAGTGTCGACCCCTTGAACTCGAAAATCATTTCAACCGTCAAATTGAAGGGGAACGCCCGACAGAGACGTTCAGATAAAACACGTCCTGTTCAGATAAGGAAAATTAGCGTTTAACGATAAATTTGAGACCGAATGCTGTTTGTCTGCATGTAAAAATGGGTTTTCCCTATTTTATTTTTCACAGTACAAAATTGATGGGTTCAGATTCAAGCGCAGGTACTTATTTACCAAAACTGCCATCTTAGGACCAATTCAACCCACAATTAAATCCAAGTTTTTCCTCGATCTTGATGGTAATGTATACCGTATATATACAGAGTATATTAAACACAAACGAAACCGTGCCATCGAAATTGTTCATTTTGCTTGACCTTGGTTGTCATTGTTGATAAAATTGGCCCTTAGTTTGAAGATCAAATTTTTTCTTTATTACTCCAGGCACTATTGCACAATTCAAGTTCAGGTTTTTATGGGTCATAAATTTATTCTAGCATATTTCAGTCAATTATCCATCAAAGAAGTCAAATATTGGGGAATTCGTCTACCCTTTCGACTTTAGAATTCATGTCAGTGCATGGGTAATGATTACCGTAGGAAAAAAACGCTGCTAAGTAGATTAGTGACATGGGTACATTATTTGTCTGGGTACCTCAGAAAATAAAGTTCAAATAGTTGGAGTAGGTCGGTTTATCATCATATCATTTGTGGAGTAATGGTCAATCGTGAATTCAATTATGCCGAAAAGGTACGTTTTCACAATGATAATAAATAGGTAGGTATAAAAAGAAAATACCTGGCGGCTGCTTTCAAAGAAATATTTCCTGAGGCCTGGCGGCAAGAAGGCAGCCATTTTGTTAACCGCGTTAACAGGTGACAACTGTTATCAAGATCCGCCCAATTAACATAAGCTGTCCAATCCCAGCTTCACACTTTCAGTTTCTAATAAATCTGAGCCAATAGACGACGAAAGAGCCGGTAGGGGTAGGGGAAGTCCCCTACTTCCCCACCCTACCAAGATCAAGGGTGGGAATGTTACAGCCGCCATTTCGTATTCCTCACGCCTTGAACCAATTGGAACATGTGCCGTGAACCCATGAAAACTGCAAAACCGCAATTTCAGCAGTGTCACTGCCCCCAAAATTGACCCTGTTGACCAAAATCTCGAAAAAATGCCAAATTTCATGTTTCATAGTCAATATCTAAAGATTCCCGCCAAAAAACCCCGAAGTCAAATCCATCATTTTTTTGAAATTTTTCCTAGGCTAGGACCTTGGATTTTCCAGCTGAAATCGGTTTTTTTCATTTTTCTTAGTCCTGGAGAGTTGTAGAAAATTGCGAATTTTTTGTGTCATGTACCTGCCCAAAACCTACTCAAAAATATTTTTTTTGGAATTTTAACATTTTTTTTAAAGGGTCAAAAAATATTTTTTGTTTAGGTCAAAAATTAGTCTTTAAACCAGTTTTTGATTACTAAACCCCAATCGATTTTGACTTATAGGGAGTGAAAAATGTGTAAAAACCTTCAAGGAATCCAACGAGCTCAAAAAATTCAAAATCGGTTCAGTAGGACTCCCTCAAATTGCCAAAAACGCGAAAACGCAGAAATCGCATTAAGAAATTCAAGCCAAACCGATTCAAAAACCAAATTTTCGAATTTTTTCGGAAAAACCACCCTATCTTATGGTAAATCAAGCGAGAAACACGGGAAAAATACTCAAAAAATTCTAAACCCACGGCATCACCTTCAAAATTGAGATTTTGTGTTTTTTCAAAAATATACCCTAATTATGCCGAATTGGACCCGTTAACCTTCTCCGATCGGATTGCCCGGACAATATGCCTCAAGTTGGAGCAAACCACAACTTTCAAGACTAATTTAGTCAAAATCGGATCAGTATTTCAATACGAAGTGGCTGGACGAAATTTTTGGCCAAAATTTCGTCCGTCCACTTCGTATCGAACCCCTGATCCGATTTTGGTGCGGTTGGTCCTAAAAGTTGTGTTTTGCTCCAACTTGAGGCATATTGTCAGGGGAATCCGATCAAAAAATTTTAAGGGGTCGAAAACCCAAAAAAAACTGTTTTTGAGATCATGACTTTTTTTACATTTGATCGTTTTTGAGTAGTCTAGAGTTGATTCAGAGGATTCCCTTATAGGAGGTGCACGTCACAGGAAAATTTGCTAAACGCTCGTTTTTTTTTTTTGAAATCGGACCACTCCTTCTATGCGTTTTGCTGCTGACGGCGTACGGCGTACGGCGTACGGCGTACGGCGTACGGCGTACGGCGGACGGACAAAAAATTTTTATTGCAGATTCTTGTTCTAGAACCTCTGAAACGTGAAAGAACAAATTTTCAGGGGGTGTTGTAAAAAAAATTTTCTTGAACAATTACATAGGTACATTATTTCTGGAAATAATGTACCAAAAGAAGAAAAATGAATAAAACATGGTTATCTAACAAATTTTGGAAGCTGTTTGGAACGATTTTGAATTTCGATAATAATTTTGAAAAACCGAGTATGCCTAAAACCCACAGTTTCACAGGAGGTGAAAAAATGTCCAATTGCTGGCTGCGCGAGTGGGGATAGCCATGGGGACGTGGTTTGGAAACTCCCTATAAAATTCATTTCTGAAGGCACCTCGACCACTTAAATTCTATATAATATTATTGTCTCGACCCCTCGATCAGCTTTTGGATTTTGAATAGCCTTATAAGTGACATAAGCCCATTTTCTCGACTGGAGGATGTAGTTTTACAAGTTTTACAATTGTTTTACCAGGAAAGCTCAGATTCTCATTTTCCCAAAAAACCAGACTTACCTGGTTTTCCAGAATTACTATCGATTTATAAGCCACACGCAATAATAGGTAGATATACCTAATATATCGAACATTATAATGTATAGAATATTATTCGCGTCCAATAAAGGCAAGATGGATAGGTCCTTCTTAGGGTCCTTAATATAAATGCGTGGAAAGTAAACAATAAATTTGTTTTGTTGGATCCGCTCGGCATCCGACACACCTCGGCGCCATCCTGGTTTCAGTTCCAGTCAGGCAGCGCTAAAGGATCCGGTTGATTCCAGTTAAGGCCAGCCATTTGTCCACCTGGTTTCTCAGCTGGTCACGCCAATAATCCAGGCAAATGAAGAGTGGGGCTCATAATGAAGACGCGAGCATCTCAAAGAATCCGATTTCACGGCTATTCGAATAGTTTTTCAGCATTAGGAAACCAATGATGTGCGAGGATGTGTACCTAATATTATATCCCTGAACAATAGGATGGATCACCCAAGATCAAAATTTTTGGTCATTTTCCCACTGCCGATTGACAGAATAAATCAGAAATCTAAAAACGGATTCCTACAAATAACTTAAGAATTATTTACAGAAGCCAAAATCCCAGGATAAAGATTCTGGACGCTGTCACGTCTATCTGGATACGACCAACACAAACCAATTGGCAATTTCTGGAATAAATTACCAATCCTAGCTTAAAAATCAATCATACCATGAATTTGGTCCAACATCTCTCTTGCGAAAATATTGATGCCAATTTTTTCTCAACATTCGGATTTTTTAAACTTCCTCATCGATTTTCACCATGGAAGGGCTGAGTTCACGATAATTTATTACCCAAGATACCCACGATAATTTATTACCCAAGTTGGCAATTCTATGAGGAGTCAGAATCCGCAGTCTCCAGACTTTTGATTTTCAACGATTTTCGAGATATAGGTAATGAAAATGTCCAGAATTTCAACTTTGACCTTGAATATCTCGAAAACAAAATTTACGACGGCTTAAAAAAACGAATCGTCGGAACGAAAATGCAATTAACAATAAGTAGTTCACAAAATGTCAACCCCTGAACCGGAAAAAAATTCAGAACCGAAACTACCTTTGCTCAAAACGACGATTTCTAACGGGTTCAGAAAAAAAAATTAATTCAAAAAAATCGAAAGTTGACGATTTTTTTTAATTGCGCGGCACCAAAAACCCTACCAATAAACGTTTTCTCGATCAATATCAATTCTCTCGGCCTGGTAGGTATGTTATATCATGCAACTCCAACATACTCCAGATGTACAGATTCTGTATACACAGATTGAACACCATAGATGTGTTACACCAACAACTTGCCAAACGATGCAATCCATGTGTCACGTTGAACACGTGATACCTTTTTTCTACCGATTTCATACTGTCAAACTTTTTAATTCAGCTTTGACCTAATGAATATTTTTTCAAATAGGTAACTCATGTTTCTCGCCCTAGTTTCATAAACGCGAGACTCCCCGTTACGTCCGCCAACGCTAAACTTATTCCGAGCTTTCATCAAGATGAACTCACTGACTGCTGATCAGATCAACCTGGATCCATACGAGTGTCACGTTTATATTTGCCATTCAAGGCTGCACTCGATTAGGTTTTTCCCCGTTTTTACCATTTGGGAAAGCCCAGAGCCCCCGAATCAAAATAAAGTTCGACATCCAAATAGCTTTATTGCTGGGAAGCTACCACTCGTCCAAAATTTGCGTCATGGTTCGGTGAAACTATCCCAAATCATCGCCATCCGCCTTTACCAAGCAAATTGGACTATGAGAGGTTCTAGCAGCTGTAACTGCCAGCAGGAGATGCCGATTATGTTAATCTCGACTGTATTGTTGAGATAATCAAGGTCTACATTGTGAATTATACAACACGCCTACCTGACGGCCTCGCCAGCTGGACGAAGTTCCACGCCTAGCGCAGCATTCGTATGCGACATAGCGAACATTGGCTGGCATTATGCAGGGAAGGAGCTTATACGCAGTTTGCATTGTTGCCATTCAATGCATAAAAATTGGACCTCATAAATTTTTCTGATTTCAAAATTTATCCTCGAGGAACTGGACGGGATTGTAAAATTGAGGCTGTGATTTCCAAAACTCGCTCCATGCAATTTGAACGAAAATGGGGATGACAGCTGTTTCTGAAAGATTTGTTTGAGCTCTTTCAGAATCCGAAGTCAGAATTGAGAAAAACGCGCTCCTTCTCCGTTTAATTGACCTTGAAATACCTGGATGAGATCCAAAACTCGTTCCTTGCAGTCAGTTGTGAGTTCCAAAACTAGCTCGATGAGATTTTGGTAGTAAAACTCGCTCCTTGAGCTAGGTAACCTTGTCAAGAGAAACCTGTCGCCTCAGTTTTCGCCAAGACGCCAAGCCATGCGTGTCTTCATGGATTTATGTGAGATCTCTAAAGACTCTAAGCTGGGTCAGTCCCAAAACTCGTTAGATGCAAGGTTTAGTGCCAAAACTCGCTCCTTGTGAATTTAAATTCGTTCCTACGCAATTTTCTTTCAATAGATTTATCTTTCCTTGCATACAGAGCTCCATTGATGTAATCTAAATCATGTGGTGCAAAAAAAACATGCGAATCGGCTGTATAATAACGTTTTTCGTGATTTCTGAAAAACGGTTTACCTTGCAAGGAGCAAGTTTTGGAAATCAGTGCCTCAATTGTACAAACCTTATCGAATTTCGCTTTCCTACGCATAATTAATCTAAAAGTACGCATAAATTCACGTAATCAAATTACGCATTGCTAAAACAAACCAACATTACGTCCGCAATTGCGGGGCTCGCCAGAGAAAATTTGACGTCATGGAAAATAACGGAAGATGAGAAGGTTCTGTGACCTAAACGGTTGAAAAACTCATATCTGGACGTGGGTGTGTCCTGACGTTACGCGTTATCCAACTCGGCAGAAAAAATACTGTTTCCTGAAACTGCTGGGGGGTATCTCGATTTCCTTCAGATGGCCCCTTCAAAAGGTCACCGACTGCACCGATAGATCGTTTCTCAATCCTAATCTATGGGTACGTAACTATTCGCCATTTTTTCTTCCATATTTCGAAGTAAATGGAATTATTGTAATCGTAAATCGAAAATCGGATCGGAGCTTCAAAAAAGACACTCACACTTTTACTCTGAATCACTTCCTGAACAAGTGTCTGTAAATCCGTCTATGGTCATCTACAAAAATGGCCATAACACCCTTAATTCTTGATATTTTTCCAATTTTCTTGAACTGGGATGATTGTCTCAATAAGACCTATCACCCTGTCTAACGGGAATTTAAAATACTCAAAGAATTTTTGATGTATTAGCAGTTTTATTTTTTTTCTGCCCTCAAAAACAAACGTATTTGAGCGTTCTTGGCCTTAAAATCTTTGTTCTACCTTGCAAAATACGTGAATATTTTTCATCTTCCGGTAACTGGAGGTATATTCTGATTTTAGGAGGGTATGAAAATTTGCATAGTGCGTTTTCGGCATTTTTGATCATTGTCGCCTTCAAATTAGTCAAAATCTAGATAATTTGGTTCAAAAATTTAGGTACCTATCAAAATATGGAAGTACTGCGTGTTATTTATGCACAACAATATACCCGTTCAAACTCACTTGCGATCGATAGTCAACCTTCGTTAATTAATTATTGATTATTTGATTATTACCCTTCAAACCCTTTCTCCTACTCTCAAACGTATTTGCGAAGAAGCAGTCGATAAACGAGGTTGGTACCTCAACTGCGGTTTGAATTTGCGAGTCAATCCTATTCAGAAGAACGCAAATTTCGGAGGCCTCCGCTGCGCATGTGTAGAACGAGAACGCATCACCATTCGCGCTGTAGCGGGTCTAGCATTATTAGTATTTGAGTTGCGTACTCCGCCTTGAAACAATACGCAATTAACCGCAATACGAGGTTCATTTTCCGAAAGTGAATAACACGTGCAAAAATATTTGGGAAACATGATGTCCCTATCCCTTAAGGAAAGGCAATGGCTAAAAAATAGGTAATAATTTCATGTAATGAACCAAAACAGGTCGATTGTGGTTCATTTCAGAAATAAGATCATTAATCAATTTCGAAGGGCTATAGTTACGTAGGTACTGAATTTGTAAAGATATAAATACAAAATCACTCAATACCAAGTTAGAATGAGCGGTTGTGGTCGGTATTTCTTGATTTCCGGGTTACACTTGAGAAACATTTTACCAAGGAAATCCTGTCCGTCCAGTGTCTAGCTCAAGTCAGGATCAGGCTAATTTCTCCTCACTTCCTCGAACATGGGCCCACAATTTAGAAAGCGAACGGCATGAAACCAAATAATTTCGATCTGATGGGAGATTTCTGGATGGGATTTCGAGATAGATAATTAGTTGAAGATCA
The DNA here is from genome assembly GCA_036186465.1 of Nesidiocoris tenuis. NCBI lineage: Eukaryota > Metazoa > Arthropoda > Insecta > Hemiptera > Miridae > Nesidiocoris > Nesidiocoris tenuis. The sequence goes on along the minus strand of AP028909.1, from coordinate 13,887,207 downwards.
AATTTGAAAGTACCGAAACATACTATGCGGTAGGGTAGGGGTATTCGATGAATCAAACGATTCTTTGGTGGCTTAAAACTTGAGAAAAATAACTTTCAACATTCTTTTTTATTGCCTAGTTTCATTATTTATCAGTACTTAATTTGCTCCCCAATCCTTTTTGAGGGGATAAAGCTGGACTAGATATTCCTGATATATAAAGGTATTCCTGAATTTTTGAGACCAAAATCAAATCAAATCAATCGAATGCCTGTATCAAGACGGAGAGAAAGTTAGAAGGTATATAAAAAATTCAGGAAATAAAACATCGAGGGAAATAAGTAGGTATGCAATGGAATAGGGATTTTCTAAGTGGTTATCTAGATTAAGTAGAGTAAGATCTTTATCATTTAATCACCAGTTTGTATGGTTTCTGAGGTTCTAACTTCGAATCGTACCAGACAAAGCCAGTGGTAAGAAGATAAAATTATTTGATCAATTTTGATTTTTTAAATTTTGTCTTGAGACGTTTAAATTTAATGAAATTTAGACTGGTAGTGGTGAGATCGGGAACTCAGGAAAAACAGTATGCAATGAACATGCGAATTCCCCGAAGGTAAGATAAGAAGAGATTCGTTAAATTTTGCTTGCGCCGGCGTTACCAGGAACTTTTTCAAAATATTCAACTCGAAAGCGCAAGAGGCGAAGTTGGCCAAGGCCATGACTAACCGGGTATTCCTGCGTTCTTGGTATCGACACGCCACACTAATACATGGCACGTATCGATGACAGCTTGTCATTAAAAATTTAGATTGAGTCAAGAATTTTCGTAATTTGAAGAGGTGTTTATCACAGTTTTGATACCAGTCGAAGGCTTGAGAGGTTTGACGTAAAAGAGTGTAAAAAGGTGGTACCTATTTTTATTACAGCTGGATTCTATAAGGCGATAGAGCATCGATATTTTAGCATTAGATGATACCAAATTTTGGTTCATTAGAGGTCCGAGATCTTTGAAAGGGTCGATTTTAATATGAGCCGCTGATTTTAGTATCGATCCGCCATCTCGACCTATGGATCTATCCATTTCAGGTCCAGCATGGCCGAAGGATTCAAATCGATCTGGCACTTGGGATGAAAAATCGTTAACAATTTTTCCGCATTGTAGCCAGATTATGACCGAGAAACTCAATATGACGAATCGACAAATTACTTCCCAACTTGAAGGTAAACCTTGATTTAAATGTTCCCAGGAACCTCATGAGTTAAATCGTGAGATATTCTCACATCTGCATACCCACAAGACGAATAACCTCATCCTTCAGTGATTAGTGATTATCCAAATTACCAATTAGAATACCATCCGCTCAAGGGTATTGATAGTTAAGAATGACAAAATCAAGACTAATTACCGGGCTGGTTGAGCGTCAGTAACACTGGATTCCCGTCTTCTTCTGAAATACGGTATCAAGGTGAGACTGGATTCTCGTCTCCTTCGCATATACGAAATCATAGTTGACCAAAATACAACGCAACACTGAACGAAATTGTCGATAACCAACAAATATTATACCTGAGGCAAAAACCGTCAGTAATTAGCCTTACAAAAAAGCTCCTTGCCTATGAGAAATTCTTATTCTCCGAGGCGAACATGTGACGAGCTAAGAAAAACAAACATTCCGCAATATTCAGCAGCACGATCCGTCTGTGAAATCAGCTTGTGAAAAATGCTTTTGCCAAAAAACACGAGGCCCTCCCCCAACCGGGGCGACGTTCGTCTCACCGCTATTTTGTTGCCTAATGAAGAGAGAGCAGAAAACAAAACCTAATTTGGCTCTTTTTCGGAGTAATGCAGATTGATGAGGAAATCATTTGGCTAACAGTTAGCAAACGTTTTAGGAAAACTCCTTCCTTTGATCGGACATTAGCTCCCTAATGCTGTTAAGCATGTTTGGCAAATGGAACGGATTTTCACTCCGGCAGGATCCGAACCTGGTACCCCGGATGTCTAGGCAGACGCCTTAACCCTTCGGCCACGGAGAGCCGGGGTTCAGACGGTTCGGGCTGAGGGATGGGAGGAGCCGGCTAATTCAAAATCCGCGAAGTCTAAAGTTTACAGTCATTTATTTGAAAATGCGGCACTCAGGAGCGCGACGCGGAGTCCTAAGGGTTCACTTTAACCCGTTCAAAACAACAACAGCAACAACAACAACGACATTCCCACCAATATGTCATAATGTCTTACCTTCAGTATGGATCACGCGCTATTAGGTATAACAAGTAATTCATCTGACACGACAAACATGATCCAACATTATGTTATCATTTTTATGTCAGACGATCGGGATTAGGGTCATCCAGAAACCAAACACCTAAACTCGCCTTTAGAGGCATTTGGTTTCTGGATGACCCTAATCCCGATCGTCTGACATAAAAATATCAACTAGAGGGTCAATATCTCAATATTCAGTTATGATATCAGTTCACTAATATTTCGCTCCAGCTGTGATCGGACCAACTCGAAGTATTTTTTGTAAAGAAAAGGTACGTGTTACTGATTTGAAAATATTTGCTTACCTTATTGTTACTGCCAGTAGAACAATTATGATGCCAACCAGGATCATGGCGCCCACCACCCCGCAGAGCATGTACACGCCCTCGTTCGGTGCATCTGAAACATAATATGTTCATATTATGAAAATCGTGAGATGCGCTCAAAAAGTTACAATTTTCCGTTCAGATAAAAATCAAACTAATATTAATTTTACAAAATCGCTCCATTGTGAACATTGAAGTAATACAAGCATATTGTTCTGCAACGATTTCCTTTTTCCTCAAAATCCGAGGTATCCAAGTACAGGAGAAAGTACTTTCCCATAATTTTCTCACTACAATGAAAACAAAGCTTCCCTCTTCTCTCGAGACAGTTTCACGCAATCCATTCTCACCTTCGGGTGGCTCTTAGTTTGGGTATTGGGTCTCAAACTGGGTTACGAACACGCAAACCTTCCTACGATGACACATTCGTTCTGTAAGAGAAAGTGTGACTTTCCTTCGACTTCGCAATTTAACTCCCACAACAAAAACTCGTTCACTCGATCGATTATTTAATCAGTACACTTATACCTACGTAAATATTGGTCGAAACCTAATGTGAAAAAATTTCTTTTTCATCGTTGAGGTGAGGGATTTTCAGGGATAGATATTTTTCATGATTGAAAACCAGTTGCCTATTCGTTGAAAAATCCTTCTTATATTTTTTTACTTTAGCTCCTAAGGAAGACTGACGAACCCCCCTCAGGGTGATACTCGTAGAGAAAGGTGTGGGAAAAACCCTTTAAAAAATCTGGTACCAACAATAAGTCAGAAATTAGGCTTTTTGTGCACTGTCAAAAAACTGCTGACCTGAGAAAAAATTGTATGCCATTTTACATTTCACCACCTACTAAATTAAATATAGGTATTAAAATAGGTAAACTAAATTAAATAAACTTAACTTAAATAGGTAAAATTAAAAATAGGTAAATCCGACTATTCCCGTACTTTCATATTCAAGTGCGTCAATCCTTCTGGGCTATTCGAGTCCAAAATACTCGCATTTGATTTTTTTCGAAGGGGAAAATAAATGCCGAGGTAAAACTGTTGACGAAAAAACTGTAGAAGGAAATAGCAGCTTTACAGTGAAATACATTCTGTTTTAAAAGCTTCAAGTGCTTCCGCGAAAAAGGCTCGACACCGAAAATCCAACTGTTGCCAAGCCATTAAGAGGATTTAGACTGACGTGGCCACACCTTTGGTGCCCTCGCTCGATTTGGCCGACTTGATCTTGAAAACTCAATTAGATCGGCTGAAAAAAGTTTTAATTACTTCAATTTACGCTGTTGGTTTAAGTATTGTTTTGTTATAGCTGAATCAAAATGAATCCTAAACGAAAATCCAAACTCATACTCATAAATCGAACTCAAACTCAGACTGAACTTGTACTAAAGTTTAAACGTGAACTCAAACTGAAACTCAGTCTCGAACTCAATCTAAAACTTAAACTCATAATCGAACTCAAACTCCCACTCGATTCATAATCAAACTCGAAATGAAACTCAAACTGTAACTGAAATTCAAACTGAAACTCTAACTTGAACTTGAATTCGAACTCATTCTTATAATCAGACTCAAACTCAAAATGAAACTCAATCTCATATGAGTGTGATTATTTACGCTCAAACTCATAACCAACTTCAAACTCTAACTAAACGTCAAACTGAAATCTAAATTCATTTGCAAACATTTAACTCACGAATCGAGAATGTTTGAGTCAAACTGAAATTCAAACCCAGACTCATCATCAACTTCAAACTCAAACTGAAAGTCAAACTCAAACTGAAACCGAAAATGGCATTCAAACTGAAACTCTAACTTGAACTTGAAGTCGGACTCATACTCATTATCAACATTAAACTCAACGTAAAAGTCAAACTGAAACTTGAATTCATTTGCAAACTCATTCTCACGAATCGAGGATGTTTCAGTTTGAGTCGAACTGGAACTCAAACTCATACTCATTATCAACTTCACACTCCAACTAAAAGTCAAACTGGAACCCAAACGCATACTCATAATCACATTCAAACTCCAATCATGACTTTGAGTTTGAGTTTCAGCTTGATGATGAGCAAGTTTCAGTTTCACTTCGAGTTTAACATTGAGTTGAAGTTCGATTTAGGAGAATGAGTTTAAGTTTCAGCTTGATTATAAGATTGAGTCTAGGTTTCAGTTTGACGTTGAGTTTGATTATCAGTATAAATTTTAGTTCAGTTCATTAAGAGTTTCAGTTTGATCATGAATCTGAGTTTCACTTTCAGTTTGATTATGAGTATGATTTTGGGTTTTCGTTTCCAGTTGGACGTTGAGTTTTATTATGAGTTTGAGTTTGAGTTCCATTTTGAGTTTGAGTTTCAGTTTCAGTTTGAGGTTGAAATTTAGTTTGATTAGGAGTATGAGTTTGAGTTTCATTATGAGTTCGAGTTTGATTATGTGTATGATTTTTAGTGAGTTTGACTTAGATTATGAGTTTGGGTTTCGGTTTAAGTTTGATGTCGAGTTTGATTATGAATATAATGTTTAGTGTGAGTTTGAGTTTGATAATGAGTATGAGTTTGAGTTTGATAATGAGTATGCGTTTGATTATGATTATGAGTTTCAGTTTCAGTTTGAATTTGCTAATGAGCATGAGTTTCAGTTTCAGTTTGAGTTTGATTATGGTATGATTTTCACCATGAGATTTAGTTTGAGCTTGACTTTGAGTTTGGTTATGAGTACGATGTTTAGTGTGAGTTTGACTTTGATATTGAGTATGAGTGTGAGTTTGAGTTCAAGTTCGTGATTCATTATGAATTCAAGTTTCGGTTTGATTATAAGTCTGAGTTCAAGTTTCAGTTTGACGTTTAATTTGGGTATGACTATGTGTAGGTACGAGTACGAGTATGAGTTTCATTTTGAGTTTTACTATGAGTAAAACAGCATAGTAGCAGTGTGAGTTTGATCATGAGCATGAGCGTGAGCTTCTGTTTCCGTTTTGAGTTTAATTTTGCCGTATCCCAAATGGTTTGTCTCTATTCGGGGGAAGAGCTAATTTTCGAACAGGATCTATTTGTACGCTGTATCGGTCTGCGGTCTTCGCGTGTTGTGTCTACATTAGCAGGCCATCTTGACGTCATTTCCAACCGAACAATAAATAAATTGATCTCTTATAAGTGTATATTTTTAAAGATTCTAATTTATTTTCGTTCGCTTTTCCCGTTCTCGAACGGGAGGTTTCCAGAGCTACTTTGACGTCATTCGAAGGGAAAGAGGAAATCGTGATGTTCGCTGAGAGCTTAAGGAAGCTGTTAATGTCTGGCTGAGAAGCGAGTAGGATAAGAAACTAATCTAGATGTATGTGATTCATAATTCATAATTAGCTGCTTGGCTGTAGGTAGGCATCGATATGGTTTTTTGAAAATTTCATCAAGCACTGTGAAATTGTGGTTTGAACGCAGCAGCTCAACTTTGTACTTAGATTTTTTAGTTACCACTAAATAGCCTCCCAAATTCTGAAAAATTCGTGAAAACTCTTCAGTTTGCGGTCAATGGGCGATTGACAGGCGATCCGTGAGATGCACGATGCGTTTTCTTCGTCAGCTTTGTTACAGGTCCAAAAATAAAGCTACCCTTTTGGTCCAGGGAACGGGTCATTGACTACCTGCGTCAGTATGGAAGCTAAATTTAACATTATACCGACGGGATGAGGAAGACCACTGCTGATTGATCCAGATATAGGTAAATGAACAACATGGCGGTACTGTGTAATTTTCTGCTTCAGAAAAACGGTGCTTCATATGACTGTTAGTAGGTGTTTAAAAAATCGAAAATGCATCTGTTGTCCATCGAATTGTAGGGGCAAAAATCATTGCTTTTAACATGAATTTTCACGCAACCATATAGCTGACGAAACGCAGGGGCTGGGTTTGAAAAATAAAATCAATTTACCAACTCGGTAAGAAGAAGAGAGATTTCGGCACTTGGCAAACGACGGTTAGGTCATTTGAAGAGCTTTTGTGAACAGTCGTGAGGTGAAAGTTTTTTTTGCAAACATCGCGAAATGAGGTGAAGGTTTATGAGATTATGCAGGATGCTTTTACGTCTGGATGTCGAGATAGATTACCTATAGCACCATCAGCGGATAAATAAATGTCGTTTTGATTTTAAAAGTACGAACCCACCAAAAACTCGAAGTCAAAACTCTCGCCGGGTGAGTGAAGTGGTAAAAAACCTCAAAATGAAGATGGTATTTTCGCTTGGAATGTTAAGTACAATAATGTTAGCACATTATCCTGGATCCGTGTAATGATCGAGGAAATACTGCTAGCAGGCAATACGCGTCTTACGGCTTATGCAACGGAGATGAGCGAGAGGGCCAGAAAATTCGCGAATGCACAAATAGAGGACGGAAGACGAGGCAATTATCAAGATCGAAGAGTTATCCAAAAGTTACGCAACATGGCGGATCAATTTGAACCGCTTTCAATAGGAGGCAATCGCAAATTGATTTGACCTGATCAACGACGGTTCTGTAATAATTATTCAATATTCCGCATGATCAAGAAACGAAATTTCAGAGCGGCCAATATCCCTGTACTTTAAAATTTAATCTGATACAATATACCTAATATCCATTTTCATAGTTTTGGCATAATGTTCATGGCACATATTGACCCTCAAACTCACAGATGGAAAATTACGAAAGAAATTTTTGGTTTCAATTCTTGAGTTTTTTATGATTCACTGATTTGATCTTTGATCATAATTTAACGACAGCTCAAATCTGGAGCACGAGATGGTGAAATCCGTTCAAAAGGAGGGGGAAGGCCTTGGACAATAACAATGCATTCTATTGTATTCTGGATTTTATTAGCGTCCGAAAACCAATTCAGTTCGCTCAGAAAATAAAATCTCGGTTATTTCCAATAAGTAAGAAAATTTAATGAGTCCTAAAGAGAAAGAAATTCGAGAAAATTGAATAAAAACATCAGAGCAGCGATTTTAAAATACTCGCAGCGTAGAATCATAAAATTTAAAGCGGTCAAAAAGCCGCAGTTATTTTTTTATAAAAACGGTTCAGTGTGCTCTATCTGTATGTTTCTCATAAATTGCACCACTCTTGTCTAGCCTTTTTACTTCCATATTTACAGAGTAAATGGAAGTATTGTGATCGTCCTAAAATCGAGAATCGGAACGGAGCTTCAGAAAAAACTTTTTCTTATACACATTTACTCAGAATCACTTCCTGAACAAGTGTCTGTGTGTCCGTCTGTCCGTCTGTCCGTCTGTCCGTCTGTCCGTGTGTCCGTCTGTCCGTCTGTCCGTCTGTCCGTCTGTGGTCTTTTACAAAAATGGCCATAACTCCCTCATTTCTCAACCTTTTTTCAAATTTCTTGAACTGAAATGTTTGTCTCGGCAAGACCTAACACCCTGTTTAATCGGAATTCGGATAACGCACAGTACTTCCTATATATTTGCATTTTTAGTGTTTTCTATTTTATTTTTTTCCGGCCACAAAATTGAACCGATTTGAGCGTTCTTGGTCTTAAAATCTTTGTTTTACCTTGCAGAATATGTGGATATTTTTTACATTCCGAAAATATGGCATTTTTTCATTTTGGGCGAATTTTAAAATTTTAATAGTGAATTTTTCGATATTTTTGACCTTAACACCCTTAAAAGCAGTCAAAATATGATCAAATTGCGTCATAATTTTACGTTCCAAAACATGGAAGTATTGTGTGTTATCTACGCACCACTGGTTTTAAGTCGGGAGCAATATTTCGTCCCCAAGTTCCGTCTCTCTTTTTTGCGCACGTTCCAAAATTATGTCTCGAACAAATCTCTGCATCTCAGTATTGCGCAGTTGAAGCAAGTTGAAGAAAGCGGAAAACAAGGTCTCAAGTTCTGTTCTACGACATTTCCCTGACATGGGCGACAGTTGTTCAAACAGATGATCCGTCCGTCCCGATGACGCAGTTTTCCGAAATCGTCATTTCACTCACGACGTCACGGAATCGCTTGCCAGAAAAATGTATTCTTTGTTCGAAAACAGGTTGTATTTTTGTGCGGCGGGCTACGTTATCGCGGAGAAGGGGCAAGGTCTTTGTTAACAATTGTGCCCTACTTTATTCCATGTTCAAGCCCCATAATGATTGAGCCATTGCGATTTTTATGGAATGAAAATTCGTCCATAAACTTATGCAGGTTATTCAATTATCAATCGGAAATAGGGCATAGCGAATAAGCTGCATCTCCTTTGTCAAGCTTCGAAAAAACGAGGAGTTTGTAGAAATATTTTTGACCAGGGTTTTTTCAAGGATTATACCTAACACATTTGCGCCAGATCTGGTGGTCGGATTGATCTGGTGTTTTTGTAATTTTCACTGTCACAAAATTAGGAAACAGTCCATAAGCTCCATGCTGGAGTTTTATAATTCTTCTCCAAGCTCAAACATGACGCTCTCAAAATTGTCTCCACAATGCTGCTTGTGGACATCGCTCAAAATTTTGATGCGAGTTTTTGGAGAAAAACTCCTTATCCAAAGGTGAGGTGCGAACTTCTTACAAGAATATTCCTGCTAGAAAGCTGACTCTTCTTGGCCTCGCTTCCCTATCAATTTGATTTGGAACGAGAAACCGTTCAGAACTCCGTATAATTATACTGTATTCCCTGCTAGTTGGGAGAGCTAGCTTACCATAAACGTTGAACGATTTGCAAATGGAAGTCTCGCGAATACCAACTTACACGTCTCGAATTTGCCTCGGGCCAGAATAAAACGAGTTTTCTGCAAATTGGTCCCTCTCGGAACGAGTTAATTCGAACGGTTTGAAGGCTGCCGTTGCTCTCCGGGAGATGTGCCGATTAAAACTAGATGATTTTCCTCTTTTACTAATGAGTTTTTGGAATCAAATTTGAGGTTTCTCAATCCTTTGAACGCGCGAAATATTGAAGGTTTGACCGTGTGATGATGGGGGTGATGAATGGGAAGGTGATAGAGGAGATGATGGGGGTTGATGATGGGGTTTAATGATGGGGGTTGATGATGGTGGTTGATGATGGTGGTTGATGATGGTGGTTGATGATGAGGGTTGAGTGATGGGTGAGTTGATGATGGTGGTTGATGATGGGGGTTAATGATGGGGACCTAATGATGGGGGTTGATGATAGGGGTGATGATGGGGGATGATGATGGGGGATGATGATGGGGGTTGATGATGGGGGTTGATAATGGGGGTTGATGTTGAGGGTTGATGATGAGGGTTGATGATGGGGTTTAATGATGGGGGTTGATGATGGTGGTTGATGATGGTGGTTGATGATGGGGGTTGATGATGGGGGTTGATGATGGGGGTTGATGATGGGGGTTGATGATGGGGGTTGATGATGGGGGTTGATGATGGGGGATGATGATGGGGGTTGATGATGGGGGTTGATGATGGGGGTTGATGATGGGGGTTGATGATGGGGGTTGATGATGGGGGTTGATGATGGGGGATGATGATAATTGATGATGATGGTGGAAGATGATGGGGGTGATGATGGGGGGTTATGATTGGGGATGATGATGGGGGTTGATGATGGGGGTTGATGATGGTGGATGATGATGGGGGATGATGATGGGGGATGATGATGGGGGATGATGATGGGGGATGATGATGGGGGTTGATGATGGTGGTTGATGATGGAGGATGATGAGCGTTGTTAATGATGGTGGTTGATGATGGGGGTTGATGATGGGGGTTGATGATGGGGTTGATGATGGGGGTTGATGATGGGGGATGATGATGGGGATGATGATGGGGGTTGATGATGGGGGTTGATGATGGGGGTTGATGATGGGGGTTGATGATGGGGGTTGATGATGGGGGTAGATGATGGGGGTTGATGATGGGGGTTGATGATGGGGGTTGATGATGGTGGATGATGATGGGGGTTAATGATGGGGGTTGATGATAGGGGTGATGATGGGGGTTGATGATGGGGGATGATGATGGGGGATGATGATGGTGGTTGATGATGGTGGATGATGATGGGGGATGATGAGGGTTGATGATGGGGGTGATGATGGGGGTTGATGATGGGGCGATGATTGGTTTGATGATGGGGGATGATGATGGGGGTTGATGATGGTGGTTGATGATGGGGGTTAATGATGGGGGATGATGATGGTGGATGATGATGGGGGATGATGATGGGGATGATGATGGGGATGATGATGGGGGTTGATGATGGGGGATGATGATGGTGGATGATGATGGTGGATGAGGATGGGGGATGATGATGGGGGATGATGATGGGGGATGATGATGGGGATGATGATGGGGGTTAATGATGGGGGTTGATGATAGGGATGATGATGGGGGTTGATGATGGGGATGATGATGGGGGTTGATGATGGGGTTGATGATGGGGGTTGATGATGGGGGATGATGATGGGGGTTGATGATGGGGGTTGATGATGGGGGTTGATGATGGTGGATGATGATAGGGGATGATGATGGGGATAATGATGGGGGTTGATGATAGGGGTGATGATGGGGGTTGATGATGGGGGATGATGATGGGGGATGATGATGGTGGTTGATGATGGTGGATGATGATGGGGATGATGATGGGGATGATGATGGGGGTTGATGATGGGGGATGATGATGGTGGATGATGATGGTGGATGATGATGGGGGCAATCAGTTGAAGGTTTGAGGTCCTCTCGAGAAATTGGTATGGATAATATGTTATAATATAACATTATATAACATTATTATAATATAACATTATAATATAATATTATTATGACATATTATGTGTTCAGATTCAGTTCTACTGGTACAAACCCTTCAAAATCTGACAAATTGGTTCACCAGCATTTCCTGCCGCACCGGATGGCCAAAAATAGACGATAAATGAATTAAATATATTCCTATCGGCTTCTCGATAATTCGAGGGTAGGGTTCTGGGTTAACACGTGCTTCTATTATCATTATCTATGATCCCCACTGTCTTATTCAACTAATTAACTTATCAGTTTATGGATTTGCATACTATTCAAATTATCCTAATGAATGAAACTACCTAATTCTGAATGCAATACAATTCTGAAATTTGGGTGCCATCAAGGATTTCTCAGTAGCTTTCAATTTTAAAAATCAAACAAATTAACTCTGTTTTAAGATTAATTTTAAAAAACGACATTTTCACTAAAAATTTTCAGTTTTTTCGGTGAACCTTCTGAATCGTTCAGTAGGCTAACCATCTGCCAACTTATACGAGTGGTTACCGCATTAGAAAAATTTAGTAGAAAAGAGCAATTTAGATAATTCGTTGACTTATACCTTGGCACAAAATTGAATTAGGAGATCTCGTAAAAAATTTTCTCGCGAGCTGATGAAATCCGATACTGGATAAATTCCTTCAGAGTAAACGATTACGTGTGATACCTGGATAAAATAAATATCACCGTGACATCACGTTGATTTAGTAGGATTAGTGTCACACTATCTTGTAATAACAGTTTTTATTTACATCTGACGAAATCCGGTTACGCAATAGTTTTTGTGGTGCGTCAAATACTTCGAAACGCAAATACGATTCGAGTTACGTCGGGTCGATGTATTTTATCTATTATTTCTATTTGTATTATTTCTGAGCCGATGACAGGGGACCCAGATTGTTGGGGTTTTCAGGTCGTTTGGGAGGCTTCCAAACGAACCGTGACACGGACTTTTTTACGCTAAATTTAGAAGACAAAAATGAACCCTGGAGCTAGTAATAGGATACCATAAAGTCAGTAGAATAATGTCAGTTTAGTATAGTAGGTTATACTAAATATTGGGGTACTATCCACAGGGGTGGTATTTACCTACTCAGGTCATTTAAAGATGATGACCAACAATTTATTCCCACCTCTGGATTAGTGGAGGTGGCCAGAAATTCGAACAGAAGTGTGTCCAACAAAGTAGGGTACAAAAACAATTTTGATGCGTTGAACCTTTAATGATTTTTCTGGCGATTGAACTTTTTCCTTCAATTCTGTCACTTAGACCCTTTATACGAATAGCACTTCAATTTTATTTTACGATTAAAATTAACCCTGTTTGTTGGGCTTTTTCCAAATAATTTCTGATTTTAGCAATGCGGTTCTATGAATACTACAATTTCTTCGAAGTTTTAGCATTTTCAAGCAGCATACGAACTAAGCTAGAATGCTTACCCTGAATTACTGACAGAATCGTTCATATCATGCGGGGGTGTCCTCACGGCTGACTAGGAAGAACCGAACCGTTGAAGATCCTAACTCGCAGTGGGGGCATACTTAACCTAAGCTAATTGATGGCAGGTGATTTACTCGGAAAAATTACTAACCTTGGTCAAATTGCCATGTACTTGAATCTAAATTAAAAGCCGACAAGCGAAATCTTGGCAGGCCTCCACCTCAACGAGCGAAATGCAAATCCATCACTCAGCATTTTTAACTGTACCAACCAGAATTATAGGCTGACTAAATAGGTAGATGTTCCAAGTTACTCTCGTCAGAGAAAATTTAGAAGTTTGGAACACTTTACAAAATATATACAGTGACGGTTGTCGTTCAAACTTTCTGAGGAGACTTGATAATGATCAAATTTGTGATGATGTGATTGATGATCAAATTTTCTGATTTACCTCAAATACCCCACAGCCTAAGCTCCCGACTCAATATTTACGAAGAATGACTTCAAATTCGATGAGAACGTTGCGAAAAAATAAAATAAATACCTAAAGATAAATAAAAGAATTCATGGCGAACAAATAACATTCGCCAAATATTTTTAATGATTATGTTTCATCAAGTTTTCCGCCAATTAGCCGAACATGAGAACGGAAATCATGATGACGATTAAAACTGAGATTGTGTCGCGTGACGTATAAAATTCGATCGGAATATTTGTCCCACAATTGATAACCTTAACGATAAGATGAAAATTGCCCGATGATCTCGAGAGCAATGATGTAATTGGGTCTATGGCCCATCCAAGGAGTAACGTGTCAAGGACGTAATACAGTAGGTACCTTGAGTTACATTTCACTATTGGCTGAAGCAAAAAATTTGAAAGAAAAATTGACTACCAACCTACAGGTTAAAATATCCAGTAGATAGTACCTACTAGGTAGTACTTTATGATAAAGGTAAGTTCAACAATTCTCGTCCCATGAACCCCTTCTAGCTTGTGTTTTCGATATTTGCAAGCTTCAATACTCATTTTTTCATCCCTCATATTTAAAATAATAAAATATTCAAAAACTGAACTCTTGCACAGCATTCGAGGCCTCTTACGATGCCATTTTCCGTCTCCCATATCCGAAACGGTATTTTATAAAATTTGCAGATAAAAATGTCCTCTCATTATTGTTTATTTGGAGATCGACAGCCACATTTCATGATTCGCTGATATTTCACAAATCGCTGAAATTTTAGGATTTAAAAATTGATCTCCAAAAACTTGTTTCCTGGCCGTATTTCTTATCTGCCGATTAAAATTCCGCAGACAAGTACTCGACCGGTGAACCTTAAAATCCGCAGGTATTCGATTTATCTAATCAGTTTAACAATTAAGAACTGATGAGAATTTCGATTGAATGCTCCAATTTGAAGAGGCATTCTCCTATGTTCTGTGCGAAACAATAATCTTTTTGCGAGGATGGAGAAATCTTATAGAATATTTCCTCGGATTGTGCAGTGGTCCTCGAAATTGGTATTGTAGGCTGAGTTCTTATAGGTTGTTGCAATGGGGTAACTGGTCCTTGGGTCAACTGGTCCTTGGATCGTTTAGGTGCCTCACAGTTTGGGTAGTTCAATAGTACAAAGTTCTTCCTCCTGCGAAGAATTTGAGACATTTAGCAAGAAATTTGAACGAGGTATTGTAAAATTCGAATTTGAGGGCGCCCAGCAACCCAAAATCTGGGTATCTCATACTTCATTGCACGGTTTCCCCAACTGACCTTATACCTACACTCGATCTCAGATACACTTTCTGGACAAAAGTCTTCAGTGTATGTTTGTCTGTCCATCTGTACGTCTCTGAGCCTTCATAATTAACCTATGCCTCAATGTTCATAAGTATTTAACTTTTTACTTCCATATTTACAGAGTAAATGGAAGTATTGTGATCGTCCTAAAATCAAGAATCGGAACGGAGCTTCAGAAAAAACTTTTTCTTATACACATTTACTCAGAATCACTTCCTGAACAAGTGTCTGTGTGTCCGTGTGTCCGTCTGTCTGTCTGTCCGTCTGTCCGTCTGTGGTCATTTACAAAAATGGCCATAACTCCCTCATTTCTCAACCTTTTTTTCAAATTTCTTGAACTGAAATGTTTGTCTCGGCAAGACCTAACACCCTGTTTAATCGGAATTTGGATAACGCACAGTACTTCCGATATATTTGTATTTTTAGTGTTTTCTATTTTATTTTTTTCCGGCCACAAAAATGAACCGATTTGAGCGTTATTGGTCTTAAAATCTTTGTTTTACCTTGCAGAATATGTGGATATTTTTTACATTCCAAAAATGTATTGTATTTTTAATTTGGGCAAATTTTAAAATTTGAATAGTGAATTTTTTGGTATTTTTGGCCTAAACACCCTTAAAAGCAGTCAAAATATGATCAAATTGTGTCACAATTCTACGTTTCAAAATATGGAAGTATTGTGTGTTATCTACGCACCACTGGTTTTAACAATGACCTAAGCTAATCATCACAGAGATCGCATTTTATTCATTCGGTATTTTATTCATTCCTAAAAAAATATACGTATCTATAATAAAAATAAATAAAGTACCAATAAAAAATAGGACAAATCAATAGTTCGAGTTCAGAGATGTAAAAGCGCCGGCTATTACCAACTTCCATTATCGATCTTCCGCCTCTTGACCGCTAATTAGCGTCGAGTAGCGTTCCCGAAATATCCAGTTTTTAGAGCTCATTTATCTAACGGGTGAAAACCATTGTAGATTCCGTCCTTCATCGGCAGACAGCTGTGCAACTATTGGATTATCATTATTCCCATTCAGTTCTTTCAGTTTGACGTCATTTATTGCTCGAGCCTTCGCCCGATCAGAAAACTCCATCAAGTCGGTTGTTTTTCCAAAGTGAGTGACGAACGTCGGGCGGATAGCGTTTTATTTGCGCTTTTCAAAGTTATCATTATGTTAATAGAGGGAAAAGCCCTACTTCAGGGGTAAGCAAAATCGGTGCTTTGTATGGTCTTATGTTTACTTAATTTCCTGAGGAAATTTTCCTCGACTTGAGGAAAACTTAACGTTAATTCTTCAAAACTGTAAACGTTTTTATTCACCATGAATAGAGTCTGGCGTCTCGAATTCACCCCGATTAACCAAACTGAAACGTTGAAAAATCATGGCTTATAGAAAATACAGGTTTGCGTTTGGTCTCGTTCGACGCAAAAAATAATCTTTTTGGCGAGGCTTTAATGTACTTTTTTTTACCTCCTTAGTTTTCACCCTAGAAAAAAGTGCCAAAAACCTACCTTTTATGAAGAAACGACGTTTTTCAACTTTTCTTTTCACAAAATTGTTCATTTTTGACAGGTTTAGACCCAAATTCATTTATATGTTCGGAATTAGCGATGAATTTCCTGTGATAAAAGAGTTTTTGAGGATAATTTGCTGAGCTCAAAATATTTGAAAAGACGGAAAGTCGCCTATAACTTGGAAAATTTGGACGTCACCTAAAAAACGGTGGTCGAATCCGGATTAAGCGCCCTAAAAAACGTAAGAACAACGTTTCTTTCCAACCCTTTCTGTGAATCTATGTTGTGTGCATACGATTTCATGCGGGGTTTAATGACGATTATTTGTCCTTTTTTTTGGGAGGGTACCTAAAACTCGACGAATATCACCAGTAGGTAACTTCTTTAAGAACTAGTCATCGGTCATTCTACCTTGGATAAAATGGCTTACACTCGTTCAATTTGTGGCAGTTCCGAGACAATTATTCGAAGGCAGACATGTAATGTGGAAAAACGTTTACGCGCTCCGCTGAACTTCCGCGTATTCCGTCTCTCGTGACCTACTGGTAGTCGATCCAGTAGGTCAAGGAACACATCGGGCACAGACCATCGCATTTTCCTCTGCTCGCTTCCTTGTATTGTCGAAAGTCAGTACCTAATCCAAAGGTAATGTGAGGGCTAAGATGAAATGTGATCGATAAAATAATTTTTTTACTTCCATATTTACAGAGTAAATGGAAGTATTGTGATCGTCCTAAAATCGAGAATCGGAACGGAGCTTCAGAAAAAACTTTTTCTTATACACATTTACTCAGAATCACTTCCTGAACAAGTGTCTGTGTGTCCGTGTGTCCGTGTGTCCGTTAGTCCGTTAGTCCGTTAGTCCGTCTGTGGTCATTTACAAAAATGGCCATAACTCCCTCATTTCTCAACCTTTTTTCAAATTTCTTGAACTGAAATGTTTGTCTCGGCAAGACCTAACACCCTGTTTAATCGAAATTTGGATAACGCACAGTACTTCCGATATATTTGCATTTTTAGTGTTTTCTATTTTATTTTTTCCGGCCACAAAAATGAACTGATTTGAGCGTTCTTGGTCTTAAAATCTTTGTTTTACCTTGCAGAATATGTGGATATTTTTTATGTTCCGAAAAACTGGCGGTTTTTTATTTTGGGCGAATTTTGAAATTTGAATAGTGAATTTTTTGATATTTTAGACCTAAACACCCTTAAAAGCAGTCAAAATATGATCAAATTGTGTCACAATTTTACGTTCCAAAATATGGAAGTATTGTGTGTTATCTACGCACCACTGGTTTTACTTCCATATTTACAGAGTAAATGGAAGTATTGTGATCGTCCTAAAATCGAGAATCGGAACGGAGCTTCAGAAAAAACTTTTTCTTATACACATTTACTCAGAATCACTTCCTGAACAAGTGTCTGTGTGTCCGTGTGTCCGTGTGTCCGTTAGTCCGTGTGTCCGTTAGTCCGTTAGTCCGTTAGTCCTTTAGTCCGTCTGTGGTCATTTACAAAAATGGCCATAACTCCCTCATTTCTCAACCTTTTTCCAAATTTCTTGAACTGAAATGTTTGTCTCGGCAAGACCTAACACCCTGTTTAATCGGAATTTGGATAACGCACAGTACTTCCGAGATATTTGCATTTTTAGTGTTTTCTATTTTATTTTTTTCCGGCCGCAAAAATGAACCGATTTGAGCGTTCTTGGTCTTAAAATCTTCGTTTTACCTTGCAGAATATGTGGATATTTTTTACATTCCGAAAATGTGGCGTTTTTTCATTTTGGGCGAATTTTAAAATTTTAATACTGAATTTTTTAATATTTTTTACCTAAACACCCTCAAAAACAGTCAAAATATGATCAATTTTTTTCAAATATTTACGTTTCAAAATATGGAAGTATTGTGTGTTATCTACGCACCACTGGTTTTTGCTTGATTGGGTTGAGGGTAAGAGAGATGCCGGAGCCCCTCTCTCTCCCTCAACCCAACCAAAAAGGCAATGACGACAACTCAAAAACAATTTTTCTTTGTTACGTTCTCCTCAAATCTTCCAAGAACGCAATAAAACTTTCCTATCGATCCAAGGATGAATCCGAAATGGAATCGGAAGACGGTCCACAATGAGTCAGACGAGTGGATCAATTGGTCAGTCTATTGGTTCAACATTGATAATGACGTCAATGGGGTACAAGATCATCCAAGTCTGTCGTGAGCCTAACTCGTATTGTATTCCACTTTGGACTGTACAACACCGTCTGCGCAGCTCGTGACAGACCATTGAATAGCTAAATTCCTTTTTTGCGGGAGATTTATGGCGAATTGACACATGGAAACGACTGCTAAACGGCGTTTTTCCTCTTTAGATCTCCTAAAGTTAAATCCGTTAAATCTAGTTGACTTTTTGCTAGGTACAGATGATAAAATAAAAAAATTGTTAGAAAAACGTAACTGACAATATTATTTCTACAAGAATAATTTATTGTCATTTACCAACTATTTTTATCATAATGGTGGTATTGAGGATTAGGGTTATCACTTTGGGGATGAGGGTAAGGACCAGGATAAGGGCTAGAATCAGGGCAAGAGTTAGAATCAGAATAATGGAAGGGTCAGGACCAGAATCAGGGTAATCACCAGTGTAAGGGAGAGGGAAAGGACCAGAACCATAGTCAGGATGAGGGTAAGGATCAGGATGAAGGATTTTTTCAGTCAGGGTCAGGACCAAGATTAAGGTCCTGGGCCAGGACCAGGATCATCATTGGGATCAGCACTACCATAGGGATTAGTATTGGGATGAGGGTACAGAGGTGCGGAACAGTGTCTGGGTTAATGATGTTAACAAATTAGACTCCCTTTGGATGTTACTTTCTTTTTTCGCGCTTGGGGGTGTTCTGGGAATGTCAATGAGTGGATATTAATGAATAACAAGTGTGTCAATAAATAGGAAGCAAAGATAAATCCAATTATTGATACTAGCTGTCACCTATAACAGAAACCCCTGCCGAGAATAGGAACCCTAATGATTATTAGGGATTAAAATTATAATTTTCTAAAAATAACAATACCAATCAATTCCTATAATAAAAATTCGGATAAAATAAGTCAATTGAATATTTTTTACGAATTACAATTACTGTCAACCAACGAAACACGTAATTATGTGAGAATCTGTCTACGATTTATTCACTTTATCAAGGGAAAGGAGAATCTAGCACGCAACCTTAACCTTGCTTGGCTAACCGACCTTAGGAAGCAGCAGAAAGGCTGTCTCATAGCTCAGAACGGTAGGCCCGGATGATTCTAGGCTAGGATGGCCTCTAAGGTGGCCTTAAAATGGCCAATGCCAATGCCACTATCGAATGCACGCGGCAACTGTTCGATAACAACAACAACTTTGCGTGCTCGGTTTAACCTTTCATGTCAAGCAACCGTTGGGCTAAGGTCATTTCTTCAGCTTTAGGGAGGTAATTTTACCGTAAATAGTTAATGGCTAATTATGAATCGTTAGTTTTCGTTTTTCAGTTTTTTACCGCGTCGGGACAGGACATTAATTGGGCGTTAACAGAGTAACTGTTCAATTCTAGAATAAATTTTTCACCAACTCGCTTTTCTATCTATAGATATCGACGTATTTACATACAACCGTTAGGTATATTTTCAACTTTTAGCAACGTTCTTCTGTCCCAGGAATATTTACCGAGGCAAGACCCATAATCCTGTTAGAATTGAATTTCGTTAACGGATTCAGTAAACGGGTGAGTAAGTAATCTCACTACTTTTGAAAAGCAAATTTTATTTCTGTGGATTTCATTCTGACTTTGAAAATCAATAAATTCGAATGTTCATGGCTGTAAGATCCTCAAATGACCTATCCTTTGAAATTCAAGATCTTGAATTTCTCGCAAGTTTCAAAATTCGTAAGGCATGCAGATTTTTTCATACTGAGTGGCCTTCAACGTATGAGGCGGATTTTTGTACGTTTTTCTCAGACGATCAATTTCTTTAGAAGTATCGGATGTACGGTGTCATAACGCTACATACTGAAAATTGTATGAACAAAGTAGGTAAGAGCGAAATTCTCTTCAACTCTAATTTTTCGCCAAAATCGGTTCTGCAGTTGCTGGGTTACCGCGGAAATAAATTCGCTCGAAAAAGCGAAATTTCTCTCGAGCAAAATTTATTAGTCATTTAATGACTGATTGTGAGAAAAAACTAACCTACAAAATTATGGCAAGGCCACTTTTTCAATTTTGCACCCTTTAGCATTTTTCAAATTACTTTCAAGAAACGGAAATATGGAAATTACCAAATTCAAAAAAGTGATAGCCTCTCAGAGATTAAGGGCTTTGAACCGACACGAGACCGATTAGATAACTCGATTGACGATAAATTAAATTTTTTGAACTTTTCCTCGTCGTTTCAGTTCGACACTCGAAAATTGACCCATCGCAAATTTATGATAAGAGCGTTGAAACCTTTTGACCTGAAGACGCGTTTCTAGATAACAATCAACCCACTCCTCCAGCTTACTAATACAGAGAATCCGATTTATCAAAAGCAGAATTCCTGCTGATTCCGTATTTGCTCAATAACGCCTAAAAACTACATATAAAACATGATACCATTCTGTAATTGAAGTAGAATAAGTTACTGGAATAAAACCTATTCTGGTAAACCAAGGCGAAGATGGAAACACATCATTAACCCTGGAATTAAAAAAAAAACACTGCGAGGCACGAAAAGCACTTCAAACGTTGATATCTTGGGACGCGAAGTTTTGGTCCGATAGAATGATATTATGACTGATTTGGTTGGCTGATAGGTAGCTGAATGATAAGTAAAAGCAATAAAATTTATTATTGTTTGTCTTTATTTAATAAAGACCCCTTAAATTGGAATCACGATTCGTAAGTGCAGACAGACTGACCCAGCTTGGGCAGGCGGACCACAGAACCCTTAGCGCGGAAGTACTGTGAGTGGTCTAAATTATTATCAGCCAAGATAATTTGTCTAGTTTGTCACGCAAACATATGAAGAGTTTTCCTTCAAAACTGCATATATTCACTTTCGAGTTTTGTCGGTATCGATTTCGTTTTTCGATTTCGATTCATAGCAGTTTTGGTACCTATAAGCAATCGAAAATCGATATCGACAAAACTCGAAAGTGGATATATGCAGTTTTGAAGAAAAACTCTTCATATATTCGTCAGGACTGTGAAATTTTGTAAATAAATTTAGGTTTGAAGTCGGCCTGACTACCTATTCCAATACAAATACCTACCTACCTAGGTCGCATTCATTATGCACCATAATTTTCTAGGCTAGCCCGTTGAGGTTTCTTCGGTGCAAATAATTTACAATAATCTGTGTCCTTCGGTTAAGACTTCGAGGCGAGGGTAGCGACAGCCTTGCAGCCGAGCATTGAACTTGGCAAGGCTTCTCTCCGAGTGTCTGTCCGTGTGTGGCACTGTACGCATTGCGTCTGTGTGCGGCTGTAAGAGACTACACAATACAGATCTTTCCGTCGCTGTGTGTCTCCCCTCGCGGCTTCATAGGACTTGATGCTGTGTGTCCGTGTACTTGATGCTGTGTGTCCGTGCGTCTGGGAACACGGGATGCCTTGCGGCCCGTATAGGTAGAAGCCGGTTCCCCTTTATGCCTTTTTATCCCCTGTCGGATCTTCCATTCTCTACCCCCTGCTATCCGATGGATTCTTTTTCCTTCTCGAGCCAACAACCTGAGGAAGGCATTTTCAGCCCGACCCCCCTTCCCTTGAATAAATGAGTTTTTTTACCCCACGTTACGAAGATCAACGACATTCGAGAAACAATGAGACTGATATCCCGAGTTAGATAAGGCAGTTCTGTCAGCGAACAAAAAAGGAGGAACAAAAATCTGGAAACAATTTCCTTTAAGAGGCTGGAGTTGACAGAATGTGTTTGAAATGGAAACAATCCCTGCCAGCTCAGGATTAGGTACCAGTTAGGACGGCCAGGTTACCAAAACAGTGTGTGGCTTCTCGAAAAGTCTTCAGGAGAACAAAAACGTCGGTACTTATTGGGCTTTTTTCACTATATGGCTCAAAAACCATTTTTGTACCTTTTCAGAAGATTTTCGAGAGAAGAAAGAAAAATGTTGTCAATCTTGTCAAAATCATTGGTGAAAATTGTCTCCAAAGGTTTTCTACTTTGAATTTTCATACGCCGAAGTCGGGTTTCTCCGGTGAGAACAGGGTCGATGGATTTTTCCAAAATGAGCTTGACATTGACATTTCGAAAGAATTCTATTCCAAGGCTGAGATTCGAATAAAATTATCATTTCGCCGGCGTATTCTGAACCAAGGTTCGAACCAAACTGCTCCGAAGCGGATCCGGTGTAATATTTCGAGAAGAAACCAGTAAAATTTCAAAAAAGTACATGAAAAAAGATGAATTTTTTTATCTACCTCCAGACGAGTTTGAGACCTTCCTAAACCGTTTAAGCTACATTCCTAGTGATAAATTATTAGTTTTGGTAGTGTTGATAAATTCAATTTTTCATTAATCTTTAAAAAGTCAATCTAAATTCAATGCAATAAGAACCAAACAGCAGTTTATTTTACTGGAGGAGAAAATTTATTCAAAGCTCGCTAAACATAGTCGCGGTTGCAACCTCAATTAGGTACCGACCGCAAACCAAAATTTCATAACTAACTTGAAAATTCGATGGGGTTAGTCAATTGAACCGCACCTGACAGAAATACATCATATTAATCTCATGTTCATATTTTCCCAAAGGCTTGGAGAATATCGTATGCTCAATATTTTTATGATTTTGGGTAAATTCAAAATAGAACTTTTGTAAAATTTTCATTTTTAATATCATTTTTTCAGGTAAAAATCGGTTGATGAAATTTTGAAACGTTAATGTGATTTGAAAATTTATTCATAATGATTTATTAATTCATTATTCTTATTAAGTAAATAAATGTATGAGGAAGTAAAAAATACGAAATGAAAAATTTCTTTTTGAGAGGTAGGTGCGGAATTAATGATCTTTTTGCTATGATTCAAACATCCTTTTATTTTTCGTAAGAACTATTTTTGGGTGGATAGGTACCTACCTAGTCAGTATTACTGACACCACCTATATTTAATTTTTATTTTAATTCTTGGAACCTTCTTTCGGAAGAGTCGTTCTCATAGAAAGTACACAATGAGGTACCTCAATTAATTAATTTTTGGCCAAACAGCTGGAGCTGTAATGTTTTAAACGAGATCGCCTGCACCAGACAAATAGGCGTTTACATTATTGTTAAAACAGCCCATCTAGAAAGAAGCGGCTATTTGAAAAATGAGAAGAAGATATTTTTAGGGCATAACTGACGTTTTTGGCCCGGAGGGAGGCCGCCACGCCCTTGCTGTCACCGTAATTACCGCTCACTAGGGGTAACTAAGATGCTATCGTATGTTACCTACCCTGTCACGAAAGTGTAGCTCGGAAAGGCATACAGCGTAAGTTATATGCCTCGTGACGTGAAAAATAGGAGAATTTAGCATTGCCGAAATAAAAACGCTGAACAAGTTTGAAAAAGCATAAAATGAATACATGAACAGGCAATATGTATTTTTTCAAATGAATCTTTTCATTCATGTTCATTATTATAATATTAAATAAGTACCTAATTCATCAATTGTTTCAAGTGTTTGTGTTTGTTAGCCTTTTACTTGTTATTCTAGTGCCGCATTAGCCAAACAGCGCCGGTTTTTATGCTGTATATTAAAACCCGCACGACAGAATTGTTTCGGTGGTTTAAGGATATTCCCAGGCGAAACTGCGATGTTCTGGCGGCGAGATTCAACACTCCTGCGATCTAGCGGCAACCTCTTGAATTTCAAGCTTACGCCACATTCCGCTAGTCTGATCTGATTCGCCTCTCCAGCACTCCGTTCCCGCCTCATTTTCAATTTCTAACAATCCAGCCCCGCAGGTCAACATTTACTGCCCCAATTGACAACGAAATTATTCCGAATTTGATCCTCTACATTTTCCATTCGACGGGAAAGAAATAATATGAATTCCATTATGGAAATTTCAGAATACACTGATCCGTTCCATGGTGAAAAAATATGAAACATTTCGTAGATAGCTATGGTGCAGTGCAGTGAAAAAAATATGGCACGCAGCATTTTCATGTTAACTTACCGACATGTGCGAGTGAAGACAGCTCAGATTCTGTAACAGAAAAATTGATCAGATTATTGTACAAGCTATGTAACACTTATTTCCATATTTGCTGCTCTGCCGTTGAAAACTGCCACACGAATCCCTACCAGCCATTTTTTCATACAACTGCTACCTGGAGCCCTGATCTGCCGTTAGCAACTGCCACCCGAACCCTTCAAGCCATTTTTCACCCAACTGCTCACTTGGAATCGTGCTCTGCCACTAAAAACTGCCACCCGAACCCCTACCACCCGTTTTTCTACCCATCTGCCACCCGGGGCTCTGCTGTTGAAAACTGCCACCCGGACCTCTACCATCCATAAAAGAATTAGGATGTCAGTTGAACGGGAGTAGGGTCAACTGACATCCAAATCAACTACGGGTCGATATCTCACATACAACATAAGAGAATTATGTTTGCAGCATGGACGAACTAGTGAATCAATAAAAAATGCAGATCGCATAGTCGCGTCGGGCTCCGATGAATCTCAGTTATACTAAAGCCCGCAAGACCGTTAGGCATTGAAGGCGATATTGCCCCTGACCGCCTTTGAACTCCTAGTTTTTCGGTTTATTCGGTGCCTACTCCTTTTATAATTTATCCCTTTTATTGTTCACTCATTACGAAGATTCCAACTTGAAGTGGAAAGTAGTTATCCTCGGCTACCAAAATAAATTGCTAAATAATCGAGATAAATAAAGTGATGCATAGATAACAATCAGAAGGTACCTATTTCCAAATTATGATGCGTCGAATTTTAGACCGATATCGAACCGTGTTCTCGGAACGTTCACGTTAACGTTTACAGGGCCCCAGGTTGAAAAATGAAGAATTACTTTCGAAAAATTATATACCTAGGTAAATTCTTAGGTTTTAGTGGCCACGCCTGTAAACAGACATTTTTGGTCCGTTTCCTTCCGCTATTCGAAGTGGTTTCGAATAAATCGAGGAGCCCAACAGTATTTCCTCGATTTTATTTTTAAATTTAGTTGGGTAGGTTAGGGGTATGAATTTAGTAGGTAGTTTCATACGGTGGCCATATTTCTCCATTCTAAGCAACTTCGTAAAGAAAAGGTTGGAGAAAATCTCGATCTCTAACCATTTGAGTTTGAGATAAGATTGAGAAGAGAGTTTGAGATTTTCCTTTTTGGAAATTTTATTAAGTACCTACTTACTGTGAATTAGGGTAAGTAAAATGGTATAGAATTATCGAACACCATCGACAACGTCGATATTGAAGGACAATCTTGCATAATGTGCCAACGCGTCCTACAGCTGAATTGTTTCGCTAGTGGACCAGCTGTGGGCTCTAGCGGCTACCGACGGCTCCTCAACCTTCACGCGGAGTCCGCTAGAGCGCTCTGCCATGTCCGTTGAGTGCGGATCTATGAATGAAGAGCACGGGGCGGGTTGGAACCATTCATGGGAGGCGTGACATCTCAATCTTATAAAGGCAGGGGATTTGAACACGCGCACAGACCGCTACCTAACTCTTTTTTAACAATAACAATTTTATGAAGACACCTTCGGTATTTATTGTAGTTGGATACTAAATTATGTTATGAGTAGGGATGGGCGTTTCAGTTCCTTTCAAGAAACGAAATGTAACAGTTTCGTCTTACCCTGAAACCGTTTCGGCAAAACCGTTTCAAAACAACTGTTTCGGCCTCAATGTGATCCATGAATGAAACGTACGTTTCAAAAGAACTGAAGCTGGCTGAGATGAACGGTTCGTTTCTCTGCTTCGGTTTCGGTTTCTTCATGCATCCATATTCCATACATCCGTAATGGAATGAAACGGAGAAACCGGAACGGGGAAATGACTCGTTTGTTTCTGGTCTTTCGTTTTTTTTGAAACGGCTATTTCAGGCTACTTGAAACGGTTTCATCGTTTTTCCTTATGAAACCGTTTCTCCGAAACGGTTTCACGTTTTTTTCCCATCCCTAGTTATGAGAGGTTATGGAGGTTGGATGACATTGAACGATAGACTGTCATTTTCCTGTCTTATAGCAAAATTTCCTCAAAAACGGTCGTCCGATTCAAATGATTTTGTCTAAACCGATTCAAATGATTTTCTCTGCTGTAAAATAGGTACGTTTGAAGCGAAAATCGTCTCTTTCAAAAAAAGAAAATAATTAAGGGCCGATTTCACCGACAATGAAAGCATAGGTCAAGCGAAATAAACAATTTCGATGTCATGGTTCGTTAGTGTCAAGATATGACAGTACCATCAAGATCAAGGAAAAACTAGGGTTTTATTGTTGGTAAAATCGGCCCTAAAGTCGGCCACACACTATTTGATTGGTGGAATCGGTTGGGTGTGGCCGACTTTAAGAAAATTTCGTAAAAGTGGGAACTAATCGTTTTAGGGCTAATTTCACCAAAAATGAAAATCTAGGTCAAGTGAAATACAAAATTTCGATATCATTGTTTCATTTGTATCGGGATATGACATTAAGATCGAGGAAAAACTGAGTAACTTTTGGTGAAATTGGCCCTTATCAGGTATGATACCTATGTTCTAGCAGTATGTTTCCTGATTTCATGTACTAGAACTTACCATCGTTTGTACCGTTGAGTATTTTTTGAATAATCTCCCGCTCATCGTCGCCAGCGTCACCTGACATAACTGTAACAAATAAAAACACGCATATTAGTACAAATACCCTTAAAATGACTGTCAATTGTCAGTGGGAGAAATTATATTGGTTGCTCTAAGAGTGGATTTCACCGCCTCGCCTTAACTTAAGGCTTGGATTATTTGCTGCTGACATTTTTATGAACAAAGTTTCCACTATCAACTAGGTAATCATCATGCTAAGGTCATAGCGATGTTAAAGTTTCAGTAAAATTCGTCCAAGGTAAATCTGTATGGGGAAATATCGGTACAAAGCTACGATCCAGTTGATATGAAGATGAGTGCAGTATAATATTATAATATATTATGAAACCTGCACGAGGTGGTGATTGGGGAGTTCGAACTTGAATAATATTCCTCACATTTCAGCATTGCATAAGATTATGGTGTACATCCCAAATTACTAGCAGGAAAGAACATCCAACTAGGCTATTTTACAGACTAACAAACATATTATTCTAATGCGGACGGAGAATAATTTGCGTTTTCACGGGTCCGTGACATGCAATTCTCATGAGGATGAGTTCGGTTTGAAGAGTCGTTCTTCCTTGCAGTATAGATACGAGTATTTTTACAAAAATGTCAAGCTGAACAATTTATGGACGCGCTATGAATATATTCAATCGTGAGTAGTAAATAAATTGATTTTTCCGATACCGAAGTAGAACTTACATAGGTAAGCGAATTTCAGTTAATATAAAATTATTTGCATCAAAAACGGGAATTTATGACATGTTGTTTACGACGTATTTTTACTATCGTTTTCACTGAAGGGAATTAAAATAATCACCGTTAAGTCGGAAACTCCGATTGGCACGATGTCGACAACTGGTTATGTCAGTTGAAGAATATCGGGAAATGTTACCTAGGAAGGTCACCGACGATTATCCGTAGTAAGACAAAAAAAAATGAAATAGAGAATTTCTATGTGTGTTTACACTAATTTTTCCTCGAGGAAGTCAAAACAGAAATTTAGAGCTAGCTCAAGATTCTAGAGACATTGGTGCTCAATAATCTCTGCAGAAATCCACATGTCCATGTGAAAAAGGCGCCTAGCCTATACGATAATAACCCAAGGAACCGGTCTGAATGGCGGATGAAAAAACAAGCCAAAATTTCAAAACCGATGCTCCAACTTCTCGCATTAGTCATCATTTACGACTCTTGAACGCTAGGACAAAAATTTTATCCAGCTAATTTCTCTGGATAAGAGAAAGGAAGGGAAAAGGTTTGTAAGAACCAAGTATTAGTACAATAAAATCCATTCTATTCTATTTCTTTGGATTGGTCGCAAAATAAACGCACGAAATTGACAGTCTCAAATTTCAAAAGGCAAAGTCGAATCCCGAATAGTTGTTATTCTGTTTGGAGCCGATATTATCACAGCTCAAAATAGGTATTATGGGGAATTTTCATTTGTTGACAGTGAACATGAAAAAGGTGGTCATTGAAACAATGATAGCCACTCGTACTAGTCCGAACTCCCAGACAAAAGCCTGTCGTTCCATTAGCCATCCGTCAATACAAGTAAATGATTTATTCCACGGAAATTCGCTCATAGTATTAAAATAACGCCATCCAATCACCACTCTCGAATGTTTGCAATTCCACGACACGAGAGATAGCAAGGAAATTATTAAGAAGACAATACTATTCAATGACACTATACACAATATTATATTCAAAATACGAATCGATGAATATAATTTATTTAAAATTGAAATAAGCTTTGATTTTACAGGAGGAGGAATATTAAATATTCCTCGAGTTCTCATGCGTTGTGAATATTTCAGGTAAAATCGAAGCTAATTTCATAATTAACTTCATTATTAAGTAGGTATAGGTAGGTAAAGGATATTAGGATTTTGAAGTGATTATTATTTCACATTTCAACCAAAGTATAAACAAGCACATTGTCCTCCTTTGGTGTCGCATTATTATAGTTTAATCAAAATTTCAAAGAAGTTTTCTCGTAACTTTTATAAATCGACGATGAAACTGCAATACTGCCCAATTCAAAGCATCGTGTCTTTTGGGGGCGTCTGGGTTGCCTACTTCTCAAAACTTGGATTGGTGGCAACTTGGCAAATCACGCGTCCATAGATTGCATGGCAAACGAATTGGGCAGTATTGATTCTACACCGTCGAAATAATCCCCCACGCACTTTCACAATTCTTGGCCTGTTTGTAATTGTTGCCATGCCTGGTAACTAGTGTAAGTGGGTAGCATCAAAATTGTTGGAAAACTAAACCCACTTCTTGTGATACCATATGGGTTAACACAAGTATTAAACCATCATTACGTTAAATCCAACACGGAAAAAAATTTTTTTTGCTATTCTATCTGCAGCGGCGAGCCGAAAACTTTTGTCTACATTTCCTAAAAATTAGTTTGTAATGACTCGTGCCCTTCGATAAGGTAGCTAGCTATGTACCTATTTAGATAAATGTATAGTACATGCTCCATAATTTCCCAAAAATATGAAAGCGCTATGCTATACTCATTGTATATTTTCTTTTAGTATTTTGGCCATTAGAATTTAGTTTCTAGTATTTAGTTCTTGAATAAACTAAATATTTTCTCAGCCGCGGAAGCCTTCTAGAGTGGGACAGTGTACCAGGCCAATGGGACATCCTTCTTACCCAATCAAGAAACCAACGAGGATTTCACTCAGTCGCACCATCCAATAAGTTCAATCAGCACCTTGCACGTGTAAATATAGGTACATTTGTATTGTACTTGAGAGTCAGAGAAGGCCAATAAATTAATTTATAGCCCCACCCTGAAATGTATTGAGAGTATCACACAGTTTTGGACAAGAAAAAACTTGAAGTTTATTAAACTAACAACACTTTTTACAATTTCAAATACAATTGAATAAGAAATTGATAGAAAACTTGAAAAATAAAAATAATACTTCTTTACAAAAATTGCCATATTCCCTCAACCTTGTACTTATGGAATTTTTTTGATTGGGACATTTTTTGGGCAATATAGATATGGGTATCCATAATATCTATGTAAATGTATCTCTAAATGTTATCAATGTAATATCCATGGGGGAGTAATATGGGTATGTTATCCATGTAAATTCAAAATCTTTATTAAAGGTCGTACTTACACCTTCTCCAAGATATAGCAAAATATTCTTCAAGTTTTCTCCTTTTTGATTTTTCGTTGGCCATTTGAGATCTTGTAACGTTCAAAAGTGGCTTCCTTACGCAGGTATTTTTCCATTTACTACTTTAATTTCATGCGGGTTCCTTAATTAGTAATGAATGTTGTTTACGAGTTCTTGGTACTATCACTCGCCGAATCAATCAAAATACCATAAATTTGCTCCAAATGTGTATGTACCAAAATACTTCGTGTAATCTACGTGCAGCACTGCGTTTTTAAAAATAATATCATTCAAGAAGTGCGTTGATATGCGTGTCTGCGGGTTCGTCATTCTTTTTTCGCCAATTCAAGAAGTGCATTTCACGATCCGAGTTGCCAGAGATTCAGCTGATTGGTGACCCCTTTTGATCTTTGCTCAATGGTCACGTGTTGTAGCGTATTGGACGAAATGGCGATTGAATACAAAGCAGAAGCGGCCTTGTAGCAATCGAGCTGACAGGCCGTCATTCATATGAGTGTAACGTCGTTTCCTGATCATGCCAATTACAAAGTACGTAAACTGCATAATTATTTGAGGATCAATGCACGTATAAATGTGCCAATTGTCCATCGTGATCTGCTACGGTGTAGGCTTGTGTTGAAGTTGGTATGTAGCATTTCCAAATCAAATTGAGAATTTCCCGACCTTATAGAAAATTTCCCCAACTAAATTGCCTTAAAAAGTTCTCAGTTTGATTCGGAAAATTCTCAGTTTGGCTTGGAAAAATCTCAATTTCGACTTGGAAATGCTATAATAAATAATATTCAGCAAATTGGAGAGAATCGTGAAAAGCATCACAAAAGCATGTGAAGCATCATAAAAAGTGTCGTCTGCAGGGTGTTTCACAACAATTTTCCCAGGTTTAGGAGAGCATCCGAGACTTTTTCTCGGCAATCGCACTGAAAGTAATTTCAGGCATATATGCCTTGGTTGGTATATATACTAACCAGCAATACTTTTCTAGGCCAATGGAACAAGACATTTCGGAAATTGCATCATCCGGCTTTGATCTCGCATGATTCCTTCTACATCAGTGCCTAGGCACTAAGACTCAAAGAAATTTCATTCCTAAAATTGTTACGAAACTCTTGAGTACTGAATTTCTTGATTGATTTTAACAATTTTTCCAGAGGGCTTAAAACTGGCCGATTCGCTTGGCAATAATTCACAAGGAACAGGATTGATTTTCTCTGAAAATTTCAAAAAAGCAGTTTGGAAGAAAATGTGCTCACGGCGGACGGTGGACGGGGGAAGGACGGATATTTCTTATTGCAGATTCGGATTCTACATCCTTCTAAACGTAAACCATGAAATTTTCAGGCTAGATTAGAAAATTTCTTTCTTGGGCGATCACAATGGTTTATTATTGAGTAATAAACCAAAAATCCGTTCTCACCGAATTAAATGTTCCAAGTTTACACAAAAACAACGTCATGCTGAAGATCGATTCATGTCAAAACGTGCTCGAGCATACTAATACTGTACAATAGAGGTTTTATTACAGCTTACAACTGCGGTTGGTGGAGGTCGGGATCATGGTCGGGGCTATCCTAGGCCCCTGACCAGTCGTTGGCTGGAGCACCTTTTAACTTGCAGCACTCACTGAACTGACCAGTGATCACCGCACACAGCCGTACGAACACGAAATGAATACGCCACGTACACACACACGGCTCACCTCCCACCGTAAAAGACCCGCCCTGGCACCTCTTCCCCACTCCACTGCAATGAGTCGTGCTATTCGACGATGACAGCAACTAAGCAGTTGTATTCATCAACGTTTTGACCCCATGGCCAACCATAAATTTTAAAATAATGCACCAATTTTAATTTTACTGCACCAAAATGACGTGCGGAAAACTAAAAAGTGAAAATACAAATAAAAATTCCTGATATCATTTCCTCCTTTTTCTTATTCCTGGTTCATTTTGTGGCTTGGAAAAAAATTTATAAAACTAAAAGTGCTAATATATCAAAAGTTTTTCGGATTCCGGTTAAATAGGGTGATAGGTCTTGCCGAGATGAACATCCTTATCCATGCTTGATCCAAGGTTGGCGAGATTGACGATAACTTACTTTCCTCGAACCGATGGAACGTTGAGTTTCGAGCAAACGCACCGAGTTAAATCCCCAAAACCGACACAGGGCACAATTTGAAAATTATCCTTCCCTCAACCGGCACGACAAATCGGACGGACGGCGATTCGAAACGAGCGAAACGGACGGGAAGAAAATTAATTTTTGCCAACATTTTTCGTCAGCCACATTCACATCTAACTGATCAAAAGAGCGAAATTATCACAAATCTCCACTCAAAAAACGATAATACCAATGTTGGAACAGAAGTTTTCGATGGGAAATTTTTCTTTGTGCGTTTTTTTCCTAACCTAGTCGAAAAAAAATCATTAAATGATTTTTGATTTTGAAATTTTCAACTCACGCGACGCGACACAACCGACCCGGAGGGAAGATGGCGGAAGACTGAGGCCGTGAACAGGGGGCGCAGGCAAAGAATTGTACATGAACTGACGTGAAAGAACATGCAAAATGTTGACGAGAATTTCGGCAGCGCGCCACGCCTACACCGTAACTGGTACAGCTAGGAATGCTTTGCCGCGCGGCACAAGTCGAACGCCCGCATGGAACCCCTGACCGGCGGACGGTGGACGAACGGAAATTTTCAACCAACTTGGAAAACACTGAGGTTAGGTACATACTCAAGTTGACGACTAGGGATTTTTCGTCGCTGTTTTTTTGTACGCATGTTCCGCTCTCTGGCAGCCGATTTTGATCCGATTCTAAAATTCTTTCACTGAGATGTCGAGGAAGTTTGCCATTTGGTACCTCTGTTTTTCCATTTTTCCTCCCATTTTTTCACATAGTAAATTATATCAAAAATTGGAACAGAGCTTCAGAAAAACTTTACTGAGAATCACTTCCTGAGCAAGTGTCTGTGTGTCCTTCCTTTGTCATTTACAAAAATGGCCATAACTCCCTCAATTCTGAACATTTTTTCAAATTTCTTGAACTGGGATTTTTGCCTCAGTGAGACTTATCACCCGGAATTCGGATTACTCACTTCCATTATATTAGCACTTTCAGTTTTTTCTATTTTATTTCATCCTGGCAACAAAAATGAACAACTTTCGAGCGTTCTTATATTCAAAATCTTTGTTTTACCTTGCATGCAAGGCATTCTGCAGAATGCGAGGGTTTTTGTTATATTCGGATAACTGGACGTATTTTGATTTTAGGCGTGTTTCAAAATTGGCATAGCGAGTTTTTCGCTGATTTTTGACCTAATCACCCCCGAAGTAGTCAAAATAAAATAAATTTACGCATCAAAATACAGAAGTATTGCGTGCTATTCGCTGGTTTTTCATATAGATCGACTTTTCTATACTTCTAGCACGCTTTTTGAGGTTTTCCTCTTCAGTTCGGCCATCGGGCGGCCACGCCGGCCAACCGGCTCCCCCCGGCCGGTTCAACTCGCAGCCGCTTGCTAAGGTCGAGGTCTCTCGGGCCGCAGTCACCATTGATTACCAGATTACCGGCCGGGCACGCCAGCTCATTGCCGGGCGCTCACGTCTTCCGACCTACAGGCGAACCACCACAGGCCAGCACGTACTTATCTTGTCCTCTTCTCTTTTTCTACTTCTAGGATCCAAAAAAAGACCGACGATTTTTTGCTCGAAAATTTCATTCTCGTTTTGCTGCTGTGACTTCATTGTTTACCCGCATCTTCTTCAAGCTATTACGAAGTCGAGGTTTCAAGTTCTCATTTTGTACAGCCGATTGGCCTGAAGAGGTGTACACGTCAAGCCACCACTTCAAGGCTGTTGAGGACATCTTCGTAGCATATTTTTTGTCTGGCTCCTCGAAGTTCATCTGATGGAGCGGAATTTTAGTTCATTGATACCCAACACTTCCAACGTCACGAATACAGGCAAAACTTTGAAAATCCAACATCGTCCGAATCCATGATATCGACAGCGAACCTGCAAAACCTCGTATGTTCAAAACCCAAAATTTCCCATTGCTGGCTGCGCAAATGGAGATACCTAATCATCCTCAGGGCCACGGCTAAGAAACGCCAATGAAATTTGATTGTTTACACCTCTGCCAATTAAATCAACGAATTGTCCCGACCCCACAACCAGCTTTTCGATTGTGAAAGAGCGCCAAAAAAAGCAGCTTGAGTCGATTTTCTTGATTCGATGAGATGCGCAAGGAGTTTCAGGAGCGTATAGACAACGTTTTACCAGTTTCTTGGAAATTTATTAATTAGAGTGACCTCATGAAAAACGAAGAAACGCACTTACCCCGCCTCTCGCTATAATAAATTTCGTCGAAATTAAAAACAAGTCCAACTTACAGAACGAGGAATATAGAGGAGGGAGCCGGAGAAAAAATAAACTCCAACTATTTTAAGAAAACATAATAACGAGAGTGTAAATTTAGCTGTCAAAACACGGCCGAATATTTTATTAGCGCATCTCGTGCGTCAGCGGATTTTTCCCGGTCATAAAATTAACTGAATGTTATTTTGTCTGCGCGAGAAAACAATCCCTAACAAGGTGTTAACGACGAAAAAGAGCGAACGATCTACTTTTAAGTTTACGAGGTAAAAATAGAAATTCGTTGGCAGTATTGTTGTATCATTGCATCGATTTAGCGTCAATTTTTATCAAGTTTGTCACACTCAAACAATTTTTCACCACTCGTACACACAGGTTCGTCGATGGCTTTCTGGGCAAGAGAAATGTCCAAGTCCGACGGTCCGTCTGATGTGCACTGTCAGCAAGTTTAAAAAAACGGCTATCCATCCCACAATTTTTGAATTTCTTTAACTGGAAAGTCGGTTTTGGCAAAACCGATAAATGTGGTTTACCAGAATTCCGGGTGTTGGAATACAGTCTTCAAAGTATGACGCCTCAGTGTATTACAACTTCAATCTAGTGTTTCCAGGACAAGGTAGATCACGCTCAGTACTTCAACAAGTACCTACCTAGAGGACTGGATACTTCACTTGGGATAGCCGCTTTGACTATATTCCGGCTAGGCTTCAATCATGTGATACAAGTTGAGGCCATCTCTAGTTCGCAGCTATGACGATGCACCATATGTGAATAGTGCTATCCGTACCTCGTCATCTGCGCTTTGCTCACTTCCGTTCTGGCTTTCGATACGCACACGTGCCTACTTTGACTACTCAGACTCTTTCTTGACTCAGTTAATATTTGGAAAGTAATAAGTATAATTACACGTGATACGACTTCTATCGGTGAGTTATTCTTTCGAATGAACCCGTAGTCATGTATGAGATTGTGCATGTGTGAAGGCGCCTGGTAACAGAATTGATTGAGAAATCTCGTTTGAAGCTTTCAGTCGACACGATATCGTAGGATCCTGACTAACTTATGCTTTTTAACGAGTGTGAATATTAATCCGAGATCCCATTAAAAAGCCCAATAACGAACACGATCGTTTTGATTTTCTAAGCTTTGACTAAGTTTCTCTCTCACCATTTGTCGATTTTGGTCTGCCCCCAATCTCTGTCTAGTAGATCGCTGCGGAGACGTCGTTGGTGTCTTTCATATCTACGTGCGGAGACTTTTGATAACTAGTTACCGGCAGCTGATAGTTATCTTTGATAGCTTTGTTTGTGTTTACGTTCGGTTCGCGCTGACGGATGTTAAAATTCGAATAGGTTGCAGTTTGTTCGTTCTATTATTTTTTTTTTTTTTTTTTTATTTCGAGCTAGATTATCCCTCCCGTGGTTAATAGGTGTCGATCCAGAACGCCGGAGACCTACGTCGTGTAAGGAAGTTTCTGTTTTGGGAAGTTTGGTTCCGAAATGTGCCGTTATGAGTAGTTGGTGACTTTATTTGGTTACGACTAGCTTGCATTTGAAAGTACCAAATTAATGTGAACCGGTACCTAAGTTTCTCTGTCTCCTGCGCAATGGCGAAGTCTGTTCGTTCTGATCCCAACAGGACGTTCGGGCGCCTAGGTACGAGATAGTGACAGAGTTGGTTTCACTAGCCCGAGTCGAACAAAGATCGGTCTAGGGGTGCACAAATTTATTCGAATACTTTGACTAAGACCGATGGTGCACAGTTTGAATACTGTTCGGCGCATAGGGTACCCGGATTCTGTGTACCGATTATGGATAATTTGAATCGGATGTGTCTATACCAGAATCCATAATGGGCCGTACCTAACTGAGGATGTTCGAATCGGGCCAAGCTCCTCGGAGTTAAAGACCGTGCTGTGTGAATAGAATATCCGGCGCAGAGAAACGCAGCGTCTAAACTAAAGTCACCAGAGAGAGAAACTTGTCAAAAGGCTAAAAAGATTTGACTAAAATCAATGTTGGGACTGTTCCTAGATCGAGTCCATCTCCTTTTCTGAAGCGGGGATAGACATCCAGGCATGCCCGTTACATACCTACTGTGATGGTGGGGCGTATTGGGATAACACATGTCTTAGGTCAAATCCTTGGCTTACAGTTTGCAAAAATTGGAGAATGGTTTTGATAAATGTGAAAATTTAATAAATTAATTTTTGTTTATGAGAAAAACAAAGACATAACCGACTAGGACAGAGATCGTTGTTTGCAAGTCGGGACGAACGCAAATCGGATGTCGGCCTCAAAAGCCTTACCAGTGCACACCCTTGACTATAACGCCTATCAACTGAAGCTAGGCTAAGCCGGTCTAGCATCCCCTAAGCTAGGAGCAGACACAGCTCCGACGTTCTCGAGAGGACCATTCGTCCAAATTATATGCATTGTTCAGCCTAATTTAATACCAATTCGTATTGAATAGTAACATGAGCTCAGGCTCGATATTTTTCGAACAGTTTAGTTACCAGTCTGTCTTGGCGCTAGGGACGTTACGATACCACCAAAGTATCGATACTCGTTCCGATACGATATTTTTCGTAGAGTATCGATACCCGATATTATCGGCAAAAAAGTATCGATATTGCGATAATATCGGATCAAAAATATCGATACTGCCGATATTATCGATACTTTTACACTTGGGGAAAAAAATTCGTTAGGTATTACAAGGGAAATGAAGTATTATATATATTATTATGTATTATTGATAGGGAACACACTGATAGGGAATCAAGATATTTCAACACAGAAAAAAACCCCTATACACTCGTAACTCGATTACTTACGTCCTTTTGAAAATAGCTGAGCGCGGAACAAGCAGCTGAATAGAACGATCGAAATGATTTCGTCAAAAAGAAAGCAACGAGGCTCAGAGATCACTAATAAATATCAACACTCAGGGCAGCCGGACCACGGGCTCAGTGCAGCCAGTACGTGGGGGAGTTTTCCTTTCACCATGGGATTTTCCCCCTCGAAATTCCGACCCAACGTCTTGAGCTAAGGGCAATTAGAGCTCTACGAACTTTCAAACTTCTTCTTATTCTCTTATTCTGCATCACCATGTGCCGCAAAACGGTCGGAACCGGCTGGTTTTATGGTGGATACAGAATTGTTAATTTTTCGAATTTCGCAGAGAATATCGGTGGGATCGGTCACAAAATATCGATACTTTCGATATTATCGTGAAAAAGTATCGATACCACGATAATATCGTTTGTAAAATATCGATACAAATATCGGTGGTATCGGAAGAAAAGTATCGATACTCCGATATATCGGAAGTATCGTAACGTCCCTACTTGGCGCTTGTGTACCTTTTTGAAATGCACATTTTCACTGTGTCTCGTTTATTGTTTGCCTAATAACTTGCGAGTTTGCAGATGACTATGATGACTATTGATTGATGAGCCAGACCAGGACGGAAGCTGCCTATAGTTTATGAATTTTGTTTTCGAAATCAGACTCAAACAAAATTATAGGCAATCAGTATATTTGAATCTATGTAGACTTTCGACTAACATTTGGAAAATTCCAGGTCTTTGACAAATTCGATTTGCCGTACGCACATACTGGGCATAAAATGAATCGTCCTAATGAAGAATTTTCGGATGGAGACGATATATCTCTGGATGGAGAATTGGCCAGACAAATGTTTGATGAGTCTGCGGCCCTAAGAGATCCGGATACTGAAAATCGTCGTCTTCAAGCTGCAAAGACCTCGGAGGAAGTATTTTCACGATACATTGAGGAACTTAAGCAGCAAATGGAATCGAGTTTTGACAAAATCTCCACAAAGCTGTCGGACTTGGACCGCAAGTATAACGAGCTGACCCAGCAAGTCCATAGCAGGCCTGGAGATCAGACATGTGTCCAAACTTCCTCCCTCAATCAAAATTTCGATCAAAATTTGCAAAATTTAGAATCCATGCAGGTTGGTGCCCCTATGGAGGTCGATAAGAGTTTAAACGATGCTCCAATCAATGTTTCTCAACCAGAGCCTTCAACTGCTCCTTCTCGCAATTCGAATCTCTTTCTGCGTCCTTATGAACAGGCTCAAACGTCAAGTTTAAGAGACGAGCAATACAGGACCAGAAAAATTGATGCGGTTAAATTTCGACCGCTTGATCAGAAACTTGAAAGCGAGGAGCAGTTCAAGTACTGGAAGAGAAGCATTGTGGGTCAGATTGAAACCCAGGAGTGTGCCTTTTTGATAGACCCGTCCGAAAAAATACCTCCGGCCTTTTCGAACAACGAGTTAGGAATTGCCAAAAGGAAAGCACGCTGGTTTATTTCTGAATCCCTTTCGCCATATTTTCAAGACCTGATCCAGGATCTGTCCTGCCCCAAAGATATCTTGGATAAATTGCAAAAAGCGTGCGATCCTTCTTCGGCATTCCAGCTCAAAAGGCTGATTCATGATTTCAATTCAATTCGCTTCGACCCCCAATCCGAAAAGGCGATCGACTTCCTTGTGAAATTTGATGATACAAGGAAGAAAATCGTCTGCTTGAACCCGGAAATGCTGACACTAGAGTACGTTAAGTTGATCTTCGAGTCTGCTATCGAGGGAACTGTCACGTATTCTAAAGCAGAACTGCATGAATTTAAATTCAGCATGGCGGAAATGCGTGACATGCTCCTCGAGGAGCAGATTCGCGGGTTTCAAGACGTTTCTATGGGTGGTTCGTCTCTCAGCATCGTTCGGAAAAAGCCTGTGCCGACGCGGGGTCGAGGTGAAATGAAAGGAGTTAGAGGGAGCAAGGGCGTCATTCCTGGGAAAAATCTGCCTGCAAGGGAAAATATGTTTGCCCGTTCGAAAATTGCAAAGCGGCGCTTTTGTGACTACTGCAAAATTGCAGGCCATACGAACAGCTTTTGCTTTAGGGCAAAGAAAATATGTTTCAATTGCAGAAAATCTGACCAACACTTAGCTGCAGACTGCCCAATGCCCTCCAAATTTTCGCCGGCCGTAAAATCCGTTTCGAACAAACATTTTGAACAAAAGCCTAAATTGGTCAAAATGCCCATGAAAAAGGCCAAAATTTTATCCGAAAAATTCAAATCCAGTCCGGACGCAATTTTTGTTATTGCCGGACCGTCTGATCTTCCGGACACGGAAAATGTGTGGGTCACGCTTGGCGGCGAGGAGGAGCGTCTGATCAGCGAAACAAATTTGCTGA
The DNA here is from genome assembly GCA_036186465.1 of Nesidiocoris tenuis. Classification (NCBI taxonomy): domain Eukaryota; kingdom Metazoa; phylum Arthropoda; class Insecta; order Hemiptera; family Miridae; genus Nesidiocoris; species Nesidiocoris tenuis. Next base: position 13,847,528 of record AP028909.1, on the reverse strand, counting down.
GAGAGACAGGTGAGTTTGCTGGTCGACTGTCTGAAAAACATTGTTTTACCGCTATTGTGGACACGGGGTGTACCGAGCATCTGACATCGTCCCGAGAACATTTGACAAATTTCAGACAAAACCAGAGTTTTTAAATGTGCAAATGGTGATGACAGTGCTGACCTGTCAGTTGGTTACAGTGGCGAAATAAATTTTGTCAATAACGGGCGATGTTCTACGCTCAGAGATGTTCTGTACACGCCAGGTCTTGCCTCAAATCTCTTTTCCGTTCGAAAAATTACCCAGGCTGGTCTCAGAGTTGTGTTTTCTAAAGACAAAGTTGATTTCGTGAATACTTCTGGAGAAATCATAAAAAGTGGGTACTTTCAGAATAATCTTTGGTGGATTGACCTGGATATTGCTCCTACTCCTTTCAAAAGAATTGGGAATGCGACTGCTACTTATGACTCGAAAAGGCCAAAATTTGATTCGATCCTTGTTACGTCTCAGGATCAGCCTTGTAGCTCTGAAAAAGTGGGAGGGAGACCTGGGTCCTCCATCAAAGATCAGACTAATGCAGAGGCTACAAGCCTGGGAGGGAGAGAGACTGAGACGTCAGATAGTATTGTGAACAAGGATAAAGTGGACAACCTTGACCTCAAAATTTCGCAGTTTGATCATAAAAATTTAGAAACTATGTTCAGTCCATTGCAAAATTCAGGAATCTTTTGGCATTTACGTTTGAATCACGCCTCGAAACAGTATCTGGAGGCCGCCAAAAGGTTTCTACCCGAACTGAAATACGTCAAGTTCACCAATGACATTTTGAACTGTGATCAAAGTCTTGTGATCAAAGGTTTTGCGGATAGGAATGAATACCTAATTTCCGAGATGTTTGCTCTAGTTGCTCGGTTTGGTGATGTCCGACTCTTTCTGTCAGTAGTTAATAGGCTCGGTTTACATCTTTATCAGCTCGATGTAATCACTGCTTTCCTGCATGGAACTCTTGAGAAACCTGTGTATATGTACGTGCCGGAAGGGGTTGTGGAACTGACGGAAGTCCCCCAAGATCTAAAGGATACGCACGTGTGTAGTCTCAAGAGATCCCTTTATGGTTTGAAAGTCTCACCTAACTTGTGGTACAAAAAGTTCAGTAGTGTTCTGCAAAAACTTGGCTTTGAGGTGTACCCCTTTCAGACTTGCGTCTTTAGAGGGCGGCAGGGTACCAAGTACGCATTGTTGATCCTCTATGTTGACGATTGCTTTCTGGCATTCAATGATGACGACAAGGCCCTTGATGTGATTCGTGGCCATAAAGAGGAAATCAAAATTAAGAATCTAGGTCCTCCGAAGAAATTTTTGGGTTTTGAGATTGTACGGAATGAATCTGAAAAACGAATGTTCATTCATCAGAAAACGGCAATCCAAAAATTACTTGACCAGTTCCTTCCGGCTGAGAGTGAAGTGAGTCAGGTGCCTATGTCACCTGCGACTTGTACTTTGAACACTCAGTTGAAATTGACTCAGGAACAGGATTCGTCTCCAGTTGTCCCATATCGGGAAGTCATCGGCTCTCTTTTGTATATCCAAAATGGAACGAGGCCAGACATTTCGTTTGCTGTCAACTTTATGAGTAGGAAACAGGTCGGCTATACAGAATCCGACTGGAAATGCGTTTTGAAAATATTGAAGTACCTCAAAGGCACTATGAACTATGGAATATTGTTCTCAGGTGAAACTGAGGACACTGTGGCATATTCTGATTCGTCTCTGGGGACCAGTGCCGTAAATGGACGTTCGACTACGGGGTATTCGGTAAAACTATTTGGTGACCTCGTTTCGTGGAAGTCGAAGAAACAAGCCCACGTTGCGCTTTCCACTTGCGAGGCAGAATACATAGCAATGTCGGAGGCTTGTAAAGAATTAACGAGTATTCGTTGTCTGTGCAAATTCTTGATGGGCCTTGACATGATACCGACATTGAGATGTGATTGTGCTCCTGCAATAGCCGTTGCAATGACAAATGATTCACGAACACTGAAGCATGTGGTTAAACTGTGTATGCATTATGTACATGAAATGTTTAAAGAGAAAAATGTGCATATTGAATGGGTATCAACAGAAAACATGACTGCGGATTGTCTTACGAAAGCACTTCACTTCCTTTGGAAAAATTTGTAAAATTCAGAGAAGCATTGCTGATTGACTTTAACTCTTTTTCTTAACTTATTGCAGATCCGTGGAATTGATGAGCTTCTAAATTCAAAATTCAACTATGGTTTTCAGTTCAGGCTTCTGCTTTCTTGAGACAATCGAACAAGTTTACGCGTTTGATCCAAAAAGTAAAAGTTTTCGTTTTGATACATTTTATTCGTCTACTTGACTGATTCTGAAATTCGAATACAGAATCAGATGTGAATATCAAGTAAATTCGTGTGTGCTGATACGTCAAAGATGTGAACAATGACGCTTGACGCTATGAATATTTGAGTATATCGGCGTAACTTCAATGCATTTTTGAATATTGTGCATGATGATATAATGTGAATATGAAGTTGTACTCCATTGTGTTGTGTACTTTGAAGAGGAGGGAGTGTTGGAATACAGTCTTCAAAGTATGACGCCTCAGTGTATTACAACTTCAATCTAGTGTTTCCAGGACAAGGTAGATCACGCTCAGTACTTCAACAAGTACCTACCTAGAGGACTGGATACTTCACTTGGGATAGCCGCTTTGACTATATTCCGGCTAGGCTTCAATCATGTGATACAAGTTGAGGCCATCTCTAGTTCGCAGCTATGACGATGCACCATATGTGAATAGTGCTATCCGTACCTCGTCATCTGCGCTTTGCTCACTTCCGTTCTGGCTTTCGATACGCACACGTGCCTACTTTGACTACTCAGACTCTTTCTTGACTCAGTTAATATTTGGAAAGTAATAAGTATAATTACACGTGATACGACTTCTATCGGTGAGTTATTCTTTCGAATGAACCCGTAGTCATGTATGAGATTGTGCATGTGTGAAGGCGCCTGGTAACAGAATTGATTGAGAAATCTCGTTTGAAGCTTTCAGTCGACACCGGGTTTTTCAGGTACAGCTATTCCGAAATATATTGGATTATTCTGGGTTTTATTCTATTTTCTACGTGCCAGAAAAATGAACCGATTTTGCCGTCTTCGGTCTCAGGGCTAATGAGGCGGGCAACTTGATTTTAGGCGAGTTTTAAAATTTGCATGGTGAGTTTCTTAGCAATTTTATGTTGGAAGAGAGTTTTTAAAAAATAATTTTTGAATATTTTTTATTATTTTTTTAAAATATTATTTTTGAAATAATTCTTGAGTTTCAATTTGACTATGATCCAGTGCCAAATGTTTTGATCCAAAATATGGATGTATTGTGTTATCATCAGCATCAATTATTAATTAGGTAGCGAGCTTTGATATATATTCTGATAATTACATTCTCCTTACAATTGCGCTTGCCTCCTGTAAATTGCCTGTTATCGGTGATGTTGGATAACACTCACCTACTGACTGACTCTTGAGATGGACATGCAAATCTTGCAGAACAACAAATTGCGTGTTGCCAGATGAAGTCGCGTGCTGCAAATACTACAGCTGCGGAGAACACCAATAATCCAATTTGCATTAAATCGAATGCCAAAAAGTGGATTCACCTTCATCCAATTCTTGCTGGCCAATCAATAAATCAACTGAAGCATTTCGGCTTGATTTTTAATGCTCCAATTCTTGGAATTTGCACTGGCCGGGAAATTTTGGGGCAACCTTTTTGGTAGTTATTAGTTTTTGGTGGATTTCAGAGATTTAACGATTTTTTAGGAGCGTCCAAATTGAAGGAGTACTTTCTTTGAAGAGGAGAAATGCACTGGATCGTCGTATTGTTGCCTGAGTTAGTATTGATTGCTGTACGTATACCAATCAAGGAGCTATTCAAGGTTTCTCGATTAGATAGATTGGCATTGACATTGAAAAAAGACGGAAGTCCGTGATTAACTATTTGATTCCACCCGTGCTACATTCGAATTCCAACGGTCACCTTGCCTCTCAAAAATACCAAGTTGAGAAATAATTTATTTACAAATTTTTAAGGCATTCAGGTCACGGGAATAAATTTCAATTGCTATGCACGATCGATTGTAGGCGGTAGAAACAGTAAATTAACCGTGGGTTCATCAATTCAGTATACTCATCGAACATCCATAAACGCACCGAATAGGTAAGTAATTTCTTGGAAATGCAGGTAAACTATGAATTTTTGAGTCTATGTTCCCATGAAAAATTTTATTCGATGCGTTCATGGATATCCGATGAATAAATTGAAATGATGAACCCACCCGAATGGTTAGCAAAAACTATTGGCGAAGCTTTGCAACCCGGCATGCTTAAAATCGATGCATATCGTACGGGCAATCCGATCGGAAAAGGTTAAGGGATCCAAGTCTTAATCGGAATTTGAGGGGTAGTGATACGGCCTAATCGCGTTTTTCACAGTTTTCTTTGTTTTACGGCCGAAGTACGGATTTTAGGCAAACACCTGATTGGGAAGAAAATGTCAGGCGTTAACGCTCCTTTCAGAAGCATTACCTGAAAACCCCTCGTTATGGACTTTCTTCGCGAGTGAGTCCGCTATTTGGCTAACTGTAAAACTGCGAATCGGCTTTTAGGTAATGGACGTTTTGTGTAATAGCCAGCCTAACAGGGTAGACAGAAAGTCATTACGGGGGTGTAAGGGTAGTGTAGTATCGATCAAATTTTTTATCCCGTGATTCCGATGAATTTTTTTATTTGTAAACAAATTTCGACTTCTCCAGTATGATACACCTACCAACTTGTATTATTTGAACTTTGTTTTCTATGACACCCCGAAAAATAATGTACCCATGTCACGTCAATAATGTATCCGAAATCGTCTCCATAGGTGAAAACGTTCTCGAGTTGCAACCATTCAATTGTTGCAAATTGCTTCAATATCTCGGCAGGAGTTCAAAGTTTTCAAAACAGCATACGTAATCACGTATCGGCCACGAATTAGATGTGACTGAGCACCTGCTTTACCCGGTAAGTAAGGTACTGAGCATTTCACGTTAAAATCGCCGGTGAAGGCCAGCGAGCAGCCAAGCGGACAAAAGGAGAACTTGAATAGATGTGATTGCGTGACTGAGATCTTCCGCAGCTCTGACGTACGAACTGGTCATTCTTTTGATGATTGCCTTTCAAAAGAATTGTCATGGATCATTTCGGGCCGCATTAGCGTCAGAATCAACCGTAATCCATGACAAGCTTATATGGACTTGACGTGAAGTCGCATTCCGAGAAATTACCTGTAATTGTTAACAATGGCATGACGAGGCGAAAAATCGCGTTTTATGATCCTCGAAGTGTCAACTTTTGACTTTGGAGAATATGCTTTCAGAACTGAAAACACTTACACATTACTCACATTGGTTATGTATGTGGCGAGTATATTTAGAAATATAGGTAATAGACGCTATTCTTATCATTTGCTGGGTATATTTTCCGGAGTTAGAAATGGAAATTTCCGTGACCGATGATTCGAGCGAGAAAAAGTAGGTAAACAATGAAGGTACCATATTAATCTACTTCAGCCATCTTCAGCTCTATACATATAGTTTTATACAATCAACTGTGCCCCCATGTACCTGATTAATTCCATGCTGGCTCGGAAGTTTAATACCGCTCGTAGAGCCTTAATTTGATCCAATTTGTACGAATATGAATGACGCCCCAGCTCATTGCTAAGTTCAACCTTGAGGACAAAACATGAGTCATATCGTCGAGCTCGTAATTTGCAGCTCCCACATCTTTAGAATTTTCCCAGTGGCAAAAATAAGTTTTCGTTGTTAAGATGAAATAAGCAATTAACTCGTCGGTTTATTCAGAAAATATTTTCAGAGGTATTCTTACTTGCAACTTTTTGACTCCAATTCGCGTTTCAAACTAACACCCGGCCCAGCGTATTGGGTAGTTGATGTTCGTTTTTGAGCAGTTGCATACATGTCATTCAGAAGATGAATAATACGCTTATCCGTTCTTCGAGCTCCTATACACGTGAATAGACGAACGGTTTTTGGAAAACGTCAAAAAAGGATATCGATCGGCCGTATCACACAGCATGATATCCGTCCTCTATTCATCAGACAATAGTCGCCGAAGGTTAACAGACTGAGTCGCATAGTTCCTGAGTCAGACGCTCATGCGTCGCATTTTCGCTGCGGGGCAGACCAACCGGAAACTACTTCCTCATTAGAACGAATACCGCTTTTGTTACCCGGTCACCAAGGTCTCGAAAAAAGCAAAAAATAAAAACAGCGTAGAAAAGATTCGACGACTGGGCGTAGAAAAAATTGATAGGGTCAGAATAAGACGGGAACTCATACAGAAACAGAAAGCAATTGAAAATTCTAACTCAAACTTCATTAAAAATTCCAACCCACACTCATAATCGAACGCGAACTGAAACTGAATCTCATAGGTAATCACATACTCATGATACTGAAACTAAAACTCATAATCGCAATCAAACTCAAAGTCTTACTCAAACCCATAATCATAACCAAACTGAAGCTCAAACTCATGCTCATAACAATACTCGAACACTCACTAAACTGAACTCATAATCAACCCCAAAATCAAGGTCCAACTCATAATTAAACTCAAACTCAAACGCATAATCAAACCCCAAGTTGAACTCAAACTGAAACTGATAATAATAATCAGACTCAAACTAAATTTTATTCTCACAGTCAAGCTCAAAATCACACTCATTATCAAACTCTAAGTCAATGTCAAACAGAAACTTGACTCATACTCTTGTCAACTCAACGCCAAACTCAAACTGAAACTCATACTAAAAGATTGTAACGCATGATAAAACTTGACTTTGATCTCGAAGTTGACTTTGATCTCGAAGTTGAGTTTGATCTCGAAGTTGATTTTGATCTCGAAGTTGACTTTGATCTCGAAGTTGATTTTGATCTCAAAGTTGACTTTGATCTCGAAGTTGACTTTGATCTCGAAGTTGAGTTTGATCTCGAAGTTGATTTTGATCTCGAAGTTGAGTTTGATCTCGAAGTTGATTTTGATCTCGAAGTTGACTTTGATCTCGAAGTTGATTTTGATCTCAAAGTTGACTTTGATCTCGAAGTTGACTTTGATCTCGAAGTTGAGTTTGATCTCGAAGTTGATTTTGATCTCGAAGTTGAGTTTGATCTCGAAGTTGATTTTGATCTCGAAGTTGACTTTGATCTCGAAGTTGACTTTGATCTCGAAGTTGATTTTGATCTCGAAGTTGAGTTTGATCTCGAAGTTGACTTTGATCTCGAAGTTGATTTTGATCTCGAAGTTGAGTTTGATCTCGAAGTTGACTTTGATCTCGAAGTTGATTTTGATCTCGAAGTTGAGTTTGATCTCGAAGTTGACTTTGATCTCGAAGTTGATTTTGATCTCGAAGTTGAGTTTGATCTCGAAGTTGACTTTGATCTCGAAGTTGATTTTGATCTCGAAGTTGATTTTGATCTCGAAGTTGAGTTTGATCTCGAAGTTGATTTTGATCTCGAAGTTGAGTTTGATCTCGAAGTTGAGTTTGATCTCGAAGTTGATTTTGATCTCGAAGTTGACTTCGATCTCGAAGTTGATTTTGATCTCGAAGTTGATTTTGATCTCGAAGTTGATTTTGATCTCAAAGTTGATTTTGATCTCGAAGTTGATTTCGATCTCGAAGTTGACTTTGATCTCGAAGTTGATTTTGATCTCGAAGTTGAGTTTGATCTCGAAGTTGACTTCGATCTCGAAGTTGACTTCGATCTCGAAGTTGACTTTGATCTCGAAGTTGATTTTGATCTCGAAGTTGATTTTGATCTCGAAGTTGATTTTGATCTCGAAGTTGATTTTGATCTCGAAGTTGACTTTGATCTCGAAGTTGATTTTGATCTCAATGTTGACTTTGATATCGAAGTTGATTTTGATCTCGAAGTTGATTTTGATCTCGAAGTTGACTTTGATCTCGAAGTTGACTTTGATCTCGAAGTTGACTTTGATCTCGAAGTTGAGTTTGATCTCGAAGTTGAAGTTTGTACTCGAAGTTGTGTTTGAACTCGAAGTTGAGTTTGATCTCGAGTTTGAAATTATTATTACGTTATGTATCAACTTTTACGTTTGCTGTCAATTACGACTAATGTGCTCTTATATTCCTAAACGTTGGGCCACATCTCATCATCACGATTGTTTTTCACTTGCCGACCGAGGACTTGTTTTTCATAGGTGAGAACCCTGAACGATTGTTCGGTTCACCTTGAGGGCACGACGAATGCAATTAGTAGTGATTTGATAGATTCAACTTGTGCTCTAGAAGTCTTCCGTTTCAGTTGTTCTTCTGCCAAGTTCCGTTGCGATGATTGTCTTTCAGGATTGAAGTACATGAAGTTTTTTTTCAATTGTGTTCTGTCGGTCTAATTTTTTTCCTGTATGAGGCATAATTTTCCACAGGCCGAAGTAAAGTAAAAATCAGTATGAGCGAAAACTCTTCCTATCCTATGAAAATTATGTGTCATCCCAGTCCTCAGACATCACGTGAGAACAATTGCAGCTCCTCGGTCCTCAAACACCTATACTTTTAAAGAGACAAAAAATGTCTATCATGCTCTCTGCAGAGGAGGACACTTCGGCCTCTGCTCATATCATCTGCTCGCGCGCCTGCTACATAAATTTCAGTGTTCGTGTTCGGTGTGCGCGACATCGGTACTTGTAGGCTCTCCCTGTTTACATTTTGCTTGAAATTCTTCCTATCCTATGAAAATTATTACCGGCGAAATGCGCGTCTATACCGAAGGTACATCGATATTTGCAGGTATCGGCTGCAGATATCTGTATGAAGTGCCCCAGGGGTCAGTGCTAGGGCCACCACTGTTTTCGCCATATCTCGCCCATTTTTATTCCATTTTCAAATATCTTTGGGGTGATTTTAGTTCGATCTGACGTCATTTTCCTGTTCGACCACAATTCCAATTACTAACATACTTTCAGTGGTTACTGTTTTATTTTTCACTGTACACAAAACTGGACCAATTCGATTATTTGAAATTTCATTTCTCTGTAAATCTACTGAAATATTTGCATCCTGTAAAACACAGTGCGACTAGATTTATTTTGATAAATTTAATATTGAGGCTGATGTTCTTTTAATTGAAAAATAAATGCTAATACAGGGGTCTCTGAACCTCTGATCCCTATGGAGATAAAATGACAAAATTCCAACCTGCGTCTGTAGTTGAAATAAACTTTTTTAACCAATAACGACTGATTGTATTTATATAGCATTGTACATTATCCATGACCTTTTAAGTCACTCCTGTTTGTCCCTTAAAACGCGAAAAAAGAATTGGAAAACAGCACTCGTGACACGAAAGGAGAACAGCGGGTGGCACATCGAAGCTTTGATAATTTATGCATCGTTGTGGGAAGTTAACTGGCCTCTTAATGTTTCTTTTCATGGGGGCTTTCACTGATCGTTGGATAGTTAGGCCATGGTTGGTCTTCCGATTTGACCTCGATTGTTGCACAATTTGGAAAATATCTCGCTACAGATATTTACGGCACTCGCAAAATTCGAAACTTTAATGGCGGATTTCAACATTTCGGATTAAGCTAGACAGTTAGTAAACAGCGAAAAGGTTATGCGGGACCTAATTGTTATCAGTTACAAATCTTTGAACTAATTTACGGAAAGTCCCACTTTGGCTTAATCCGAAATGGCGAAACCCACCGGTCTCGAAAATTGAGGCACAATTTCACCGAACGTTTTATGATTAATGTGCTGCTTATTTTTTTTTTTCTACGCAAACATGTTTAATGTGCTGCTTAATTGTTGTTGGGGAAATGTCTATGAAAAAAGTTGCCATTATCATCCATGTTGAGCAAATAAGGATGCTAAAAGTTAGGTAAAATTGAACCTTAACCCGATTTGACATTCGAAATAGGCCACGCATTGGTTATTCATATTGAAAAATAGTTGAAGATGATAATAATTTTCAGAACTCAATTTCGACTACCGAAAGTTGCATTCAGACTAGAATAGCCTTTTCCCGGTCTAACCGTACAGTTGACAGGCCACAAGGAAACGTCATAGAACTTGTAAGGATGAAACTGGTTCAGAAAAATGTTGTTGTCCAAGGAGGGTAAGCCACCTCCCATGAAGGGGGAGTTTACAAGTGACAATGTTCCCGAGGAGGGCCGCATAGCCGAAAGCGCCAGCAAGAATATCGACAATGTCTTCTGAGACGCCGATTTGAAAATTTTCGTCGGGTGAATTTGTTGTTCTATGAGAAATTAACGGAACATAGTTGCCATAAAATTGTCTACCGTTCGCTACGACCCAAAAATTGAACATTCCGATCCCAATCCGTTGAAGGATCGGCCCATGTCGGAAAATAGCGGGACAATCGGAAAAGGAAAAGTAAACGCCGCCAAACCAGTTTTTACGCAGTGCGGCTGGCCGTTCATCGTCGGTATGGCAGACTTTTTTAGTGGCATCTTAGCGTAGGTCGAGTTCGAGTTCGGCACTAGTTTAACCGGAATGCCGAGCCGAGGCTTCTCATCACTGACCATTCTCTACTAGTAACAGATGGCTACGCTAGTCGTCCTTTTCTAGTATTGGCTGCCTAATTTTTGACGAAAAAATATATTGTACTCTGGAATATTCGTCTTGGCAAGACTTATCACCCTGTTTAGCCGGAATGTGAATTACTCAAAGTACTTCCGATTTATTAGCACTTTTAGTGTTTTCGATTTTATTTTTCTCTGGCCACAAAAATGAACCGATTTGAGCGTCCTTGGTCTTATAATCTTTGTTTTACCTTGGAGAATGTGCGTTTCAAAATATGGAAGCATTGTGTGTCATCTACGCACCACTGGTTTATATTCCGATGACTTGACGTATACGTCAATACACATATTGATTTTAGGCTTGTTTTGAAATTTTCATAGTGTGTTTTAAGGCATTTTATCATTGCAGCTTCCAAGCAACTCAAAATCCAAAACATTTTACTCAAAAAAAAAAAAAAAACATTTGGTTTTTCTTAAGAAATGAACCTTTGTAATCGGTCGAGAAAAAACTTTTTTAACACCCCCTGAAAATTTGTTGGTTTACGTTTCAAGGGGTGAAGAATCCGGATCTGCAATAAACATCCTTCAACTAAACCAAAAATCAGCTGATAGGCTGGTACAAAGGACACCCCAGTGTAGGTTTTACGGGCACTGCAATTATCCGACAAAAATGATGTATTTTCTGAAATAAATTCAAGCTATTCATGAAATAAGTATTCGACGTTATTGAGGAGGAAACGGACTCTGACTTAACGCTCAGTGCTGCCAACATGGTGTGATGGAAACAGAAAGGTGTCCGAATTACCCGCAATGTCCGTAATTTACCCTACTTTTCTCTATGATTCATTAGAGCTTCGGCTATTTAGCGTGCCTGGGGTGGTCAGGAGCTAGAAATCGATAGAATTATGAAATGCGCTTAGCACAAAAATTCGTTGTTCATTTGATGGTATGCCTAGTCACGGCCGAGTAGGTATACAAAAAACCAAATTTCGTCGATTTTAAAATAATTTTCTTAGCAGTCTTCGCACCTCTCTCAAGTGCTCCCCGCTCCCGGCAACTTTACATACCTGATACATTTCAGGTAAGTATAAACGAGTACACCTACTTCAACCAAAAGGGAATGAAAGTCGTTCATGTGATTCAAACGACGCAGGACTATTGGCCGGGGGGGGGGGTGTTGTTTTGCAAAGGCAGGGGCAGCAGCGGGGGAAAGTGGTTCGCGAGGGCTTTGCCCCCACTACGACAAAAGGTCAGCGGACCCGCTGCTGAGTCCGCGCTTAGAATCCGAACTCCATGTCCGCTCTTCCTGTATCATCATTTCGAACAATAATGGGTGATGAGTAGGTTCGCCTAAATTTTTAAAAATTTGGTTACAATTTTCAAAATTTGGTCACAATTTTTCAAAATTTGGTTACAATTTTTCAAAATTTGGATACAATGTGAGTAAAAAAACATTGAAACCGATATCGGATTTTTCCATAAAATACATGAGTTTTTATTCTATTGAGGGCTTTACCAAGTGTTCAATATTTCGATGAAAATTCAACAAGGTTTAATCAACTCCTATTAAAATTCCGTGATAGGTATTACAGTAATACTATAACTGAGAATTTAAATTTTTAATGTTTTTAGTGCTTGGTGTGGATATTTGCTTCATCTTGCATTTGATAAAATCTGCATCTTGAATTTCGATAAAAATTCAGAAGGTTTGATTAACTCCTATCAAAATTCCGTGATATTACAGCAATACTATAACTGAGAATTTAAATTTTTAATGTTTTAAGTTGTTTTTAGTGTTTGGTGTGGATATTTGCTTCATCTTGCGCGGCGATTTTCCATTTTCGTCGGGATGTAAAATGATTTGTACTTACAGTAGGTATACATTTTTTGAAATACCTACCTTCTCCTTGAAGCTATAAATAATTAATTGCACTGCAATTGAAAGGCAAATAAATAATACGATGGGAAAATAAATAATTATCAGGACACCTGTTGCGCATAGGAAAAGAATGACTATTTATCAGAAGCAGTGTTGCCAAGCTGCCTCAATCAGGCTAACCACAAATAACAGTTTCCCTCATTTTTCTATTACCCCTACTATATCAACCAAACCGGTCTTTCCATGTGCAAATTGGATCGACATTTTATGAAGAAGTATGAAAGTGCATTTTATTACTGGTGCCAACCCTGATAGTGAGGTAGCCTAACCTACCTCATCCTAACCTTATTGTGACATACCCAGTGGTAAAATTTCAACGAAATAAATATTATGAAAATGAAAAAACCCCACCACCACTAAAGAGAAAAATCACACAAAAATATTATAAATCAATCGCTGTAAGATTCTGGGGAGAATAAATTACCCATTTTGTATGGAGGAGAAACCTTACGCAATCGAATCATTTCGATGATAAACATCCACATCCTTGGTTCAACGGAACAAAAAGGAAAAGAGGATAATGTTGTCTATACAACGAACTAAATTTATGTTCCTTTTCCTGATGCAGCTAACTCTGTAATACTATCGAGGTCGTATCACTCGAACAAGCATTTTACGATGTTCTTCCATCGGCTTTCTCATCGAATGCTGTAACAGCTATTTGGTATTGTCATTCTCATTCCGCATTCTTCAGATCCAAGATTGGAGATCTTTGGAGGATAACGATTTTTATTTACGGCCCGAGTCAGTTTACGGGATTGTTAAGGTTTACCGATACTGAAGCCGGCATTTTACCTTTTTGAAATATTCGAGAAACTTAGTGAAGTATTTTCATAGTTGATGTATGTGCCTGTATCCTGCTGAAAATTTCTACAATCTAACTTGGGTAAAATAGCTAGCGATTGTGCGATTCACAAAAAATTTCCACAAATTTTTCTCAGATTGCTATTTTGAAGGTACCTAATAGATAATTACCGAAGTCGTGCGGTCATGGTTCAAAAAAATTCAATTTAAAAAATTTTCGCATTATTTCGGACCGGCCTTTTTTTCCAACTACGCCAAGGCGGCGGTCAGTTGACAATTCCTGGCAGGTTGTCCACCCGCAAATACAAACACAATAATTACAAAGAATCAAGGCTGGTGAAACGGAGGGCGGTACCTTAACAGCACAATGTGGCGATTAGTATGGTCATTGCAAGTCAACCTGCGTCATAGGATCTCGATATACGTGCCCTTGCTCACGTAGGTATCCTTGGCCAAGATGCTCAAAGGTTAAAAATTGTACGATGTTTGAGTTATCAGATCGCTTATAGCTGATCTAGATCAGCTGAATAACGAGGTTACTTGAGGTACTTCGGTTATTTCAATTTTTAACTGCTTCCCAGAGCTAAGAAAATATTTGTCGTTTGACTGCTTGTGTATGTAATTTTTCAATTTTTCGTTTTCTCTTTACTTTTCTAGCTTTTTTTTAGTGTTAGATAAAACCTACTTCAGAAAAACGTACAATAAGTAAATACCTAACAAGTTGAAAAAAAAAAAAATCTTAACAGCAATTTTTGAAATGATGACGAAACTAATCATATCTTTAGGTTTTTCTTATCTTAGGTTTTTCTTACTTTTTAGTTTTTTCATCCATGTTTTTGAACTCGGTTTTATTTATTCATTTCCTTCTCAAATCATTTTTTGTTCAATTTTATTAGGGCATAATTCACAACAAAAGTCAATGTAAATTTTCCATGAATTGATTTTGCCGAATTAGCGATAGGTAAGTTTCCGTAAATAAAATGTGGCTAATTATTCGTTTGGGATCGATTATTCCAAATTAATTTTCACATGCCTGATTGGTCGTGCCATGGGAAAAAATGGACAATCGAAAGCCATTGCTCTGCATCCAATGGACAAGCCAAGGCCGTCCTAGGCGGAAAAGGAAGTAACTCACCGTTAATGTTCCATTCATGCGAGTACCTACTCATCACAAACAATTGGTACCTAGCGGCAATGTGTTCGAATTTGACGAATTTACTAGCTCAAAAATAGCTTGAAATGCCGAATCGAAGTACTCGAAGTAGGTACTCGAAATACTGATTGAAATGAGTTCAAGCTCAGAACAAAAATGACCAGTTTTTTTATTCAGAAAAAAAAGGCAGAACGATGTTGCCAAATCTATGTGCGCTATTTAACTAATTTTTATTTGACATTAAACCTAAAAATAAATGAAATAAATTCCGCACAAACCGGTTACACCATATTGTAGCTAGCGTAAGCTCTGGCGTGAAAGATGCTGAATCATCCGCTTACCTGTAAACAAACAAAAAATAATTTAAATTATTCTTTGGCTTATACAAACCTCCATAATTGGTAATGCGTGCAATGAAAATCCGCCAATCCCCAAACATTGGATCTGAGTGGCGCAGTTCGAGAAGAATTAGGACAATACCTTGTATTAGCGAGGATTTTTCCATTTTGGAAAACCCAGACTGAGTTTACGAAATTATAGGGTGAAGGCACCAGTATCAGACACTTTAAGCGGAGATTCTCACGTTTCTTTACACCGTGAGGAATGATTTCATCAGGCATTTATCAGGGGGGCATAATTAGGTGCCCCAACTTCTTGACAACCCACCAAGACTCAGAAACCGACGGATTTATGGTTTTTTATAGATTTTAATCGGTTTTTTCAAAACCATGTTTTTGCACCAGTGTCAGACACGGAATATTTTGGATGGCGCCAGTATCAGACGCCCTCCAGACCCAAAAACAGACACTTCAATAAAACTCAAATACACATCTTTTATTGCCCAAGTACGTACATTTTTACTTGGCATTTGCTTTTTTTTCGTAGAAAGTAGAGAGGAAACCAGTGGGGAGTAGATAACGCACAATACTTCCATTTTTTGAAAAGTAAAAGTGTGACACAATTTGATAATAATTTGACTGCTTTTGAGGGTGTTTAGGGCAAAAATATCAAAAAACTCACTATTCAAATTTCAAAACTCGCCTAAAATAAAAATACGCCAAGTTATCGGGTTACAAAAAATATCTACATATTCTGCAAGGAAAAAAATATTTTAAGACAATGAACGCTCAAATTGGTTCCTTTTTGTGGCCGGAAAAAAAATAAAGTAGAAAACACTGAAAATGCAATAATATTTGCATATTATATAATATATTATGTATATTATATCGGTATTACACTTGTTCGGGAATTGATTCTGAGTAATGGCTAGTAATAGGAGCTATACCTAGATACTTCATATTACAATAAATAAATCCCAAACATTGAGGCCTTAAAATAACGGGCCCAGAGGATTCACAAATTCAGCTCTGATACAGTAAAAAATCATTGAATTAATCCAAAGACGAGTATCAGACATCATTCAGTACCAGTATCAGACACCCCTGTCTGATACTAGGTTCTGTGATTTTGATGGCTATGACCAGTATCAGACACCCCCTGTCTGATTCTAAAACTGGCCCCAATTGAAAACCAGTATCAGACACCCTCGAAAATCAGTTTAATTTTGTTATTCCGAGCAAAACTTCTCAATCTAACAATGTAGGACACTGTCATGAATGATAAAACCGAAAATGGTAAACGGGATGGGAAAAATAGGGTAAATATGGCATGAGAAAGTTGTCCACCTCTTAGCCATTCTGTCTAGCGTTCTTGCCTGATGAGAGCCTGATGTGGAAGCGTCCAGCAAGAACCGCCACCAAGCTGGCCATAACCTTCTACGAGCTCGTAATTTTTCTAGAACTTGCTAAATAGATCTGCGTGCATCCAGTGACACTTGAAAAAGGGTTGAAACCCGTCGAGAACTCTTATTATCTAGCTTTTAAGTTGGAAGTGTCTGATACTGGACCAGTGTCTGAAACTGGTGCCTTCACCCTACGAGTCATTCAAAACAAATCATGGTTTTCCCAAATTATTGCGGGAAACTCCTTCAAAAAGTCCTCAAAAATGAATGGGAAAATCGGGTCTCAATATCTGCAAAAGTTCCAATGAATTCCTATGCGTAAATCACGCAGATAAGGGGATGAGGTGATCGATACAATGGTCATCAAGGCTCAGTCAGGGTCATTGCTCGTCATAAATGCGTCCGATTAGGTACATTATTGATATGCCATACAGCGGATCAATATTATGGACAGAAATGATCCAGGATATCAATGCAGTTACCAATCGCCAGGTGAAAAATATGTGTATAACGCACTTTTATGTTTTGGAACGTAAAATTTGGGCCGAATGCTTATTTGGGCAAAAGGTTATTTTCTGGGCTATTGCGTAAAACAAGCATAGAGAACCATTTTATTAAAAATTATATACCTACCAGTGCAAAAACACTTTGGAAATGAGAGCGAAATAATTTCTAAGTATGGAGAAAGCAGGTGTCCCTAATACTAAAATCT
This sequence comes from Nesidiocoris tenuis, assembly GCA_036186465.1. Taxonomy (NCBI): domain Eukaryota; kingdom Metazoa; phylum Arthropoda; class Insecta; order Hemiptera; family Miridae; genus Nesidiocoris; species Nesidiocoris tenuis. Next base: position 13,830,553 of record AP028909.1, on the reverse strand, counting down.
GGTTCATTAGAAAAATGAGCATTCAGATACTAGCGGAGAAATTTGGGAATCCAATGATTCGAATGAAAACTCAAGAAACAGAGAAAATAAATATTCGATTTAACTGTTCCTCAATAGCGAAAAAGACTATTTCTTTTCCCTCATTTTTGAGTTTTTATTCGAGTGAGCATTCAGGATTCCCCACTCCAGGAAAACACTAGGAAATATTGGGCGATTCCTCTCATTATTATTCCAGCCTATTCCCTATAGCGTAGGGAATACCCTCCACGACAACATTGCCTTGTCAGGGCGCTGAAGCACGTACGGGATAGAAAACCTCTGAGGAGGAAAGGATGAGTAGCTATTTATGAAATAAAAGGACGAGGATTCCCAAGAAAAGTCCTTATTCTGAAAATGGGCGAAGTCTGGATAAAAAGATTCGAAATAAAATACGACGATTCACGATTTTCAGTTTCGCACGACCGAGGTCCTGCCACCATCCCGATTCGAGGCACGCCCTGGGGAATCCCCCGATGAAGAGCATCGTCATCGTACCTGTCGTAAATCAAGTGTGTTAATTCAACCGCAAGAATATTCTTCATATTCCCAGGCACGTCTTTTAGTTCCAGATGAGCATCCAGTTCGGGATTGGACGCCAAACATCCAGGAACCGGTTGGAAGATCTTCCGCTGAAGATGACACCGCGGAGCTCCGAATCTCCAACCGCACGTCCGAATGTCAAGGCCACCGAGGAGCGGGACGACTTTCCAGGTCCGATGATCATTCTTGGCCGTTGGCAACAGAACGCCGAGCTATGTTTTCCCCGATATTGCATAATAAAATTCGGGATTTTAAAGTCAAATTTATTTTTTTGTGCAAGGTTGATGGACGTCGTGGCAGTCAGGCAGTAAAGTCAGAGAATGCCGTACGGCAACCGAAACTTTTCTCCCACATTTATGGGCTCGATTCGTGCATCTGCAGTTAAAAACAACCGGAAAAACGCCCAACAATCCGGAACTCAATTTTTTTCGATTAAAAGGCCATTAAAATGCGGAACAGGTGCGTTAAAATCAGACGGGATTAGTTGAGCGAACCGGATTGAACCGCTTCAGCTGGCGAAGCTTCTCATTTTCAATTCAATAGATTCCCACGGGATCCCATCATCCGGAATTCGCATGTAATTCGCCCATCACGAGAGGATCTGCTCAAACTCGCACGTACACGCCAGTCGGTGCACGGCCAGCCGACCGTGAAGGTTGTCCGATGGTCTGTTGTGCTCATGCTCCAAATCGTCTGTTCTCTGGATCATTTCGGCTGGATGATTTCAATCAGCGAGACAGCAGCTGATTTACGCACAAGTGATTTTGAGGAGCGTTTGGCCGAAATCAAGCGAAATACATCCAACAAACAATGTCATATTATTGACAAATTTCTTCGAAACAACCAAGCTGAGCGAACTGTTGTCAGCAGATCAGGAATCTGCTCGTTTAAATGTCATGTCTGTCATTGTTTAATGGTGGAGGTTCATTGTTGAGGTGAGGGAGAGAGTGGTAGCCCGTCGTACTCTCATGTTCTTAACTCCTAGCGCTTTCGCCCCGCTGGGCCTCTTCAGGGATAGACTTTTTCAGGGATTTTCCCACACAAAGGGACACCTTTCTCTACGAGTATCACCTTAAGAGAGGTTCGTCAGTTCTTAGGGACTAAAGTAAAAAATATAATACATAAAAAGATTTTTCAACAACTAAACAGATGAAAATCAATTGCCTAGTTGGGCGATTGTGCCGTTTTCCGTATGCTGGAGGCGTTTTGAGGGTGAGAGTGATGGCACGACGTACTCTCTAGTGTTTTATTTGCTCGGGTACCTCGGCCATCATCAGGAGCATCACTTTTTTGGGGTCCAAGTTGGAAACCATTTTTGAAGGTAATTTGACTGCGCGCCGCTCTAATTACCTTCAAAAATGGTTTCCAAATTGGACCTCCAAAAAGTGATGCTCCTGATGATGGCCGAACGGCCGAAGGTACCCGAGCAAATAATACACTAGAGAGTACGTCGTGCCATCACTCTCTTCCTTCAAAATTGCCTAGTTGTTGAAAAATCGTTTTATATCGACAGCCATAGTGTAAAAACCTGTAAGTACGATTTTTCGAGAAAATGAGGTTTTCAGATACTGAATCGGACTAGTATCAATTCGAACGATATCATACGACCGACATGTTCCACAGAAACGATCGACCGATTCAATTACGAATGATTCGTTATCTATTCCATTTAGCCAATCTTGACGATAATTGATTATAAACTGCACTGGGTAAAACGATTCCCGACCTCCCTCGAAGGTCTTCCTATGCCTTGGAGGCAATTCGTGATCAATTTTAAGCTTGGTTCACATGTACGGTTTTCCGAACTTCTCCATTAAGCTTCATTTTGACGTAGGTATTTACAGATTTTAAATAACCGTTTACTCAATCTACCCAGGCGCTTTCAGCCAGCAGGTCCTCCTCAGGAGCAGAAATTCTCGTTAGCTGATCGAGGGTCGAATATGATGTTGCATGACTTACCACCTATAATGTACCTATATAATATATACATATTTTAATTATATTCTAACGAGCAGCGTATCCAAAAGCTCGAAAGATATCCCGTTGTAGGCCCTTTACAATCAGCTTTTCTCTTATGTGTTCAGGATGTGTGTGTCTCAAATGTTATGTGTAGTTTCAAAACCGGCCCAATCCATGTTGTTCCGAAATTAACTTTTTTCATTTCTTCCATATTTATGATCCATTTTATCACCTTGCAATGCCTTATGGACCAAATCCGGCTTAATCCGATGGAAACCCATGGTTTGGAAAATATTGGTTTTGCATCAATAGTATGCTTCTTGCGTGCGTTTTTGTGTTTCCTGGAAAATTTTCAAATCTGGATTGAGCCGGTTTTGAACCTTAATTGCTCCTAAAGAGGGCCGTACGGCCGAAAGCGCCTAAGTAAATTATTGCTCTGCTACAGCCATCTTGCCATCACTTTTCTTGACTCATAATTAAATATCACTCCAGAATTGTTCTGGAAACTGTTCAGAAAACTGTTCTGGAAACTTTTGTCGGAATAGCTGATGCAAGGCAATCAGAATCAACTCGAGCCCGTCGAATTATTATTGAATTATTCGTCGTACGATCAGTGGCCGATCAGACCCTATAACGGATAGCGGCAGACATTTTCACGGTTCACAACACAGTGGCCGCTTCGTTGGGTCTTATTTCTCCTCCGCGATCACAAGCCTGTTGGGTGAGTTGACACGTAAGTAAAACCAAATCGCTGGTGTTAACAGCTTGAGAAATTGAAAATTGAAAGTCTGAATTTAAATAATTTAGAATTGAATTCAAATAATCGATTAATGAATAAAGAATGAATACCTAAGGATGAAAGAATGTTAATAAAATTAAATACACTAAAAAACAGTGGTGCGGAGATAACAATAAGTACTTCCATATTTTGGCATGCACCTTTGTTAAACAAATTTATGTTTCGGAAAATTTGGAGGGTGAAACGATAAGAAATGCCGCAAAAAAATCAAAATTTTAAACTCCTCATAAAATCTATGTACAGCAATCTACCGGGAAAAAAATATCCACATACTCTGCAAAGTAAAACAAAAAGAGACCAAGAATGCTATAATCGGTTCATTTTTGTGGCCAGAAAAGATAAAATATACCTCAAGTATAATGAAAAAATAATAATAAATTAAAATAGATAAGAATATAAAAGTTCCAATTTATCGGAAGTACTGCCAGGAATTCCGGTTAAAAAGGACGATGGGTCTAGTCAAACATTTCGGTTCAAGCAATTTGAAAAAGGATGAAATCGAAGGAGATACGGCCATTTTGGTACAATATATCCTGAAATTAAGAAGCAATGTGTAATCTTTCGGGAAATCCCATTTTTACTTCCATATTTACAGAGTAAATGGAAGTATTGTGATCGTCCTAAAATCAAGAATCGGAACGGAGCTTCAGAAAAAACTTTTTCTTATACACATTTACTCAGAATCACTTCCTGAACAAGTGTCTGTGTGTCCGTGTGTCTGTGTGTCCGTGTGTCCGTTAGTCCGTCTGTGGTCATTTACGAAAACGACCATAACTCACTCAATTCTCAACCTTTTTTCAGATTTCTTGAACTGAAACGTTTGTCTCGGCAAGACCTAACACCCTGTTTAATCGAAATTTGGATAACGCACAGTACTTCCAATATATTTGCCTTTTTAGTGTTTTCTATTTTATTTTTTTCCGGTCACAAAAATGAACCGATTTGAGCGTTCTTGGTCTTAAAATCTTTGTTTTACCTTGCAGAATATGTGGATATTTTTTATGTTCCGAAAAACTGGCGTTTTTTGATTTTGGGCGAATTTTGAAATTTGAATAGTGAATTTTTTGATATTTTTGACCTAAACACAATTAAAAGCAGTCAAAATATGATCAAATTGTGTCACAATTTTACGTTCCAAAATATGGAAGTATTGTGTGTTATCTACGCACCACTGGTTGTATTAGGTCACAAACGAACATACAGACGCTTGTTCAGGACGATATTCTGAGTGAAAAAAATGTTTAACCTCCGTTCCGATATTCAATTCCAGAACGATTACCTCCAATGCTTTCATTTACTCTGTGAGAAATATGGGAGCAGTAAATACAAAAAAATTATCAACACTTCAAATCGAAATCGATTCGTGTTTTTTTCACAATCTAGACGAGATGTGTTTTGGCATAGGTACCTAGTATATTCTTTTGTCGTGCTGTGTAGGTGGGCCGGTTATGTAACTGCCACCTGACAACGAACCGAGAGCTAGTTACAGCCAGAACATGCCAAAAGGTGAGACGACCTCGGAATTACTAGCGAAACCGTCCGCTAAACTGAGGCAACCGTCTAATAAGTTCTAGATCATCGGAGTCGGCAATATGGACCCATCCCAGTTTGCCGAGGGTTTCTTGGAAAATCCATCGATTACGAGATTATACGAGTTACGCATTCGTATGGTAATGGGATCAGAGATGCTCTTCTCTTATTCGGCGAAAAGCGAAGAAAGAATGAGTTGACAATTTAAATACGCCGATATCTACTTGGCGAATTTTGGAAAAATAGGAATTAGAAATAAAAAAAATTAGTGCCCAGTAAACACTCCTTACATCTTCCGTTTTCTGCAATTTTGGACAAAATTATTCACATTTGAATTAATATGGGGCTATTTGGCTCATAAAAAAGTGATATTTTGTGATTTCATAGATTTAACTCACTCTACACAGACCATAACAATCACATCAATTAATTTTTGTTGCCCTGAAAAAGGGTACTGAAGTTGACGACCTTTTTAGACCGATAACTTGTTCCGACCAAACATGTTAACCAGAAGAAACAACTTAATCACTTTAACAAAAACCAGCGGTCTGCCCATTATTATGGAATGCCTTTTTAGACACAAATACCGTTCAGTACCCAGGGTTATGGTGTTAAATAAATTTATTTCGCATCACAAAATGCACCAAATAGCTAGGTATATGTTCTTATTAATTTTTTTATGTTTTTATTCCACCGAAAATGTTTTTAATTTTCACAATGCATGATTTTTGGCATTATTAACGATGTTACTAAATATTATTGATCATATTGCAATAGCAGGCACAATATGAGTACGATCGTCATCGAGTATGGTCCGAAAATGTGGAAATCGATAGAAGGCTATACCGAAGGTCAGGGTAGACGTATAATTTCAAGTGAGAATAGCATTCGTTTACCTACCTATTTTCGTTTTGTCAATTAAAACCCATTTATCCTCGTTTTTTTGCAACTGGCGGAAAATATAGCCAATTTGGAATCAAGCGATCGTTTTCCTCGTTGCAACCACTCGTCGAGTTATCTAATACCGTGTATTTATCATTTATTTCGTAATAAATGGGATGCCTCGACGACAAACAAAATACTCTAACGTCAAAATATTAGTGTTGTATCCCTATACTAAAATTCTGAATTATTTTCAAAAATGCGACAATTAGCCTGAAACTCTATTGCGTTATATGTAATTTCGGGTTGCCCAATCGAGAGTTTGGACGGCAATTGGGATAGTTGACAATTTAGAGGATTTCGGGACGACTGTGCTCCAAGCGGAAACCGACAGGGCAAGCCACCTGCGGCACGCTGTATCGTAAAAAGAGGGCAAAAATAGAGGCCCCTCAACTACCCGCCGGTGTCGATAATCTAACATCACTTTAGGAATAGCTCCAAATGAAGGCCGTATGGGCGAAAGCGCTAAGAGAAGAGACATGAAGTCATGGAACCCTAATGTGAAAATTTAATGAATTTTAAATTTAATTTATCGGCGAATCATCCACCAATAATCAACAAGGCCTGGGAGGGCTTTGTAATGCGATTGTTTTCAGATCTGCCTATACAAAGGCTATAACAAAAGCCCGCTGGGTCCTGCGGCAGGAATTTTCTTGTCCACAAACAGAGCAGGTCCTGTAGTAGCATGATAGTCTGTGTGGTCGGAAGTCGGATGGCCTTGACCTAGGACGTACCAGGAGCGAAAGAATGTTTGATGATGCGCAGAACAAAAGGAGATGAGAGCTATACGCCGAACAATGCAATCCAGTGCTCCGTGATTCGTGAGTCAACATTGGCGGAATTTCCTTGGCCCTCGGCCGAATTGGTTGCGGTTATACTTGTTCTGGAAAGTGGTTATACTTTTTATACCGACAAATTTTCATGCTAAATATTTTCCTTGCTGATTATTTATTAGTTCTACCTGGTTAAGGTTGGAACCCATGTTAAGCTTATTATAGATTGTGGATAAAGGTATACTGAACAAAGGCTCGTGGGTAGCCTAGTGACTAGTGTATACTTTTTTTGAAAAAACGCAAAAACTTAATTTTGAAGGTGATGCCGCGGGTTTAGAATTTTTTGAGTATTTTTCCCGGGTTTCTCGCTTGATTTACCATAGGATAGGAGCATCTGTACCCGGGAGCTGCGTGTTAGATTCCCATAATTGTCATAAAACATTTGGTAACATAAATTTTTTTGAGAATTGTCTCCTTCAGAATGAGGTTTTCACTTAATAAAAACCTAGGTTTTCACATCCATATTTACGGATAAAATGGAAATATTGTAACCTAGGTTTTTACTTCCATGTTTACAATTAAATAGAAGTATTGTATCGTACTATAATCAAAAATCAGATCTGAGCTTCGGAAAATATTTTCAGTTTTTTCCAGGACCTATCACCCCGTTTAACTGGAGTTTGAATTACTCACAGTACTTCCGATACACTAACACTTTTAGCGTTTTTATTTTATTTTCCTGGCCACAAAAATGATCCGATTTGAGCGTTCTTGATCGTAAAATCTGTGTTTTACCTTGCAGAATACATGGATATTTTACATACTCCTGTAACTCGACTTATTTTGATTTTAGGTGGGTTTTACAACTTGCATAGCGTGTTTTTCTATCTTCCTCCGAATCAGCCTCCAAATTATTCAAATATCCTGGGGAAAATCGACTGGACGAGGAATTTCCCAAACGAAATTATAACAGCTGGACCGCTTTATTGAGAATTCTAATTTTCAAATTTATAATTGCGCGCGCGTCTTCGTAAATCTGTTTGGGATTCCCAAAACGGTGCCTTTTCTTCGAAAGACAATCCGCCTCGTCGGTAGAAGTTGGATCGACTACAAAGAGAAACCGACTCGTACACAAAGGGTCATGCGCATGTTCATGGTGGTAATCAGGGCAAATCAGTCATTTCATCTTGACCTCATTGGCTCCTTCATGCTAGCCACGTGGTCATGAATTATTCAAATACGGTCGACAGGTTAAAGACTCCGATTCATCTTTTGGGGATCTCTTTCTCTACAGATACCCCTGTTCAGAGAACCATTACTGTATCCGTCTCCAGCCATTAACGTCCTGGAAATCGCTTTCGGCGATAAATGATGTCCAAACAATCGTACGACCCCAAACATTTGGGATTAATGAACACAGAAATGGTCGAAAATTGGTCGGGAATTCCTCACACTGAAATCTCCTCATTCTTCGGAGCTAGAGAATTCGAAGTTCAACGAATCCGGCATTACACGAGACATTTTGATCTTAGCTTGTTATGACGCAAGGACCATGTCTATCAGTACAGCATTTTCAAGACATATTTTGTACCAGTGATAAGTGCTCTCTGTAATCAAACATGATAGTCATGTTGAGTCCAAGTTATTAAAATGATACTGAAGTGACCTCCTAGTGCCGGTTAATGAATGCTACCCACTAATAATTAATTAGATGAACGAGTCACCTAGTCGGTGCCGTCTCATCATAGCTCAAACTTGGTTCTTCCGAAGATTACTTCCATCGGAAGTTGGTAGAAAATTCTTTTTTTTAGCAATATAGCATCAATTTTGTTCCAACATTTTTCTGAAAATGATGAAACCCCTTTCGTCTATCATTAGCTTGGCTTCTCTCCGTGAAGAAGTTGTGATGTTGAGAAGTCAAGAGATTGAAAAAGTTGAGAAGGTGGGAGGTTGAAGAAGTTTAGAAGTTAAGAAGTTGAGATGTTAAGATGTTGAGGAGTTGAGAAGCTGGGGAAGTCGACATGTTCAAAGATTGATGAGATGGGAAGTCGGGGTGTCGGGAAGTCGAGAAGTCTAGAAGTTGCATGATGATCATGATCAATTTTGAGACTATGAAATGACCAATAGTGTAAAAACCAAGGTTAACCGTTGATACTAAGTACTTGTTTATACCATTGCAAAGCTGGGCATCTATATTAATGATCGAATCGACAGCAACTGTCATCTTCAAGTGAGAGATTAAAACGTCAAAGTCTTCCAACGGAATGATGAACTCAAGGGTTATTAACGGGATTTACTATTCAGAAGGTAAGAAGCCTTAAGCTTACGTATCATCCCAGTCCAAGTCATTTTTTGTTCTCGGTTTTACGAGGCGCCATGGATGCAAGAGCTGCTCCGTATCTCAAAGTAAAGACAGCCTTCTTTAATATGACCTCAATAATGATGTAACACGAGGATCATTAAGATAAGACGTCTTCCTCAGAAAGGTGAGATTTAACCGAATACCTCAGCTCAACAGTTTAACTACCAGTCGGCTGAGTCTGTCTATAAAATGTCCTTATCGTTTATTCACCTTGACCTTCCTACATCGATACGAAATGCCCTTCACTGACAAAGCCCGGAAAATTGTTTTGAAAAACCGTGGAAAAGACGTATGGGGTTATGGCAATTTTCCCGGATTTTTCAAAAATTGAAAAAGGAAAATCTTGAAACGTCATTTGTTCAAACGGTCGCATTTTGATACCAACATTTTAAATTGGAATAAAATAAAGTTGGGAAACCCGCGACAATTCTCTTTCTGACTGGAAAATGTTCCAATCTTCATAAATGAATACGCTGCATAATCAATAGTTGCCCAGCAAAAACGTTTTTTACTGTCCACAAAAAAAAAAAAAAAAGATTTGAGCGTTTGAGGTCCCAAAATTTCGGGGTTGCCCACATTATTACGTGAATTATTTCTTCTTTCCGGTAACTTGGCGTTCTGTTTCAGATGAATTAGGGCAAAGGGTGATTTTTGGAATTTTGACATTGTTAGCAACCAAACTAGCCAAAATGATATCAATTTAGGTAAAAAATTTCACGTACCAACGCATAAAAGTATTAAGTGTTATCTGAACATAACTGATCAATTTTGAACCCTCATCTAATCCGCAAAATAAAGCAAAAAATGGTAGAGTCAAAAATGCATTAATGGAAACTGCCGGAGGCGATGTCGAATAAAAGATAAAATTATTTCTCCTTTATTGGGAAAGAATGAAGCTTCTTCACGTTGGACAAAGGTCGTATTTTACGGCCTTGATGATCGTACGAAGTTTCAATCAGCCTTATCTTTTTTCGTTTTACATTTTTTGGCCAATGACCAGCAACTCTTACACGTGAAGTTCAAGTTCCTCATCGAGATAGCGAGAATTCCCAGTATACAGTTAACAAGGATTAGATAATCATTTCTTTCCAGGCTTCGAAGACAGCGATAAAATCAACATACGCAGACTTGAATAATCGTCAGGTGTGCAACACTCGAAATACGGCATTCCTCATCTTCTATTGATCTAACCATTCTGATTTATGGTTGCTTCGCTCGAGGTGATTTGTCCTGGGTGGCAGTTGATTCTGTATTCAGAGTTGCTGTTTATTATTTTTATTATAACGCGAGAGTAAAGGGAAATCAGTCTGAAATGAGAAGCCCTGATGAGGTTAAATTTCGACGCCAAAACATGACTCAAACTCAATGTTGCCAGATGCTCATCACCAATAAGGGCTGAACAATGTTCAGTGAACATCCTTCAAAAAGGAGCCAAGACACCCCATTTCCGAAAAAAGGGGCTAGGAAAAAGGGCTGATGGGCTAAAACCTACAATTTAGCTAAAATTTAATAAAATGTAAAATTGTAGGCATTACATTTCAAAGTTTTTATGCTGGTTTGGTTTTAATCTGAAGCAGTTCACGTTTAATCTACCTGAAGCTAGATTAACACTGCTCTACTTATAGAATATAAACCAACCCTTCAGAAATGCACAAAATATGTTACAGGGGGCATTTTTCCCTTTCTTATTTTATTGGACGAGAGTGGACATTTTTGAGACCAAATAAGACGAAAAACGAGACGTAAAGTCAAAAAAATGAACAAAAAACCTATAAATGGGCACTGAACCGTGAAAAATTGAAAAGTCGTTGTTTTTTTAACCCTCAGGAGCTTTTGCTCTATAAAGGAGCTAGAATCAGCTCTTAAGCGCTGAATCTCTCGTGATACCTAAACCTTGCTGAAGTAACAGTAAGTACGTAATATCAGCACCTGCTCGTATCAACAGACGTCTACTCAAACGTGTTTACTTTTGGCTATGCATCACTAAACTAGGTTCCTCTCGCGATCTGCTATCTCTTTGTCAGCCTACCCGTTTTTTTCAAAAGGCGTTGATAAACTTAACACTCGACAAAAACCAATAGCGCCAAGATGGATGAGAGCGCCATAATAGAGAATAAACGAACTAGGTCGACCGAGATAAGGGATTTCTTGAGCCGTCGCGGCACTGATATACTGCCTACTTTAGTACCTACAACAGCAACCCAATCTCGGCGGCATCTTGACGACAACGGGGGCAGTCGTCACAAGGTCTTCGCCCCCTCAACAGCCCCGGGTCGGATTTGTCTGTATTCCCGATCGGAAGACGAGGTCTGGTCTGTTCCTGGGTCAGCTGGTATCGAATTTGCTCAATGGCCGATCTACCCGAGATTCGATCTTTGAGAGAGGTCGAATTTTATTAGATTGCCAACGTCCCATATCTGGTAAAGGTGGTTGGTGCTCATGAAGAAACAGCCGTACCAAAATTGGTATAGTGGTGCGTAGATAACCCACGATACTTCCATATTTTGATACGTAGAATTTTAACACGATTGGATGGTATTTTGACTACTTTTGAGGGTTACTAGGTAAAAAATATAAAAAATTTGATATGCACGTGTTAAAACTCGCCTAAAATCGAAATTCGTCAAGTTATCGGAATATAAAAAATATTCACGAATTCTGCAAAGTAAAGCGAAGGTTTAAAGACCGAGAACGCTCAAATCGGTTCATTTTTATGGCCAGGAAAAAATAAAATTGAAAACACTAAAAATGGAAATATAGGTAGGTATCGGAAGTTCTATGAGTAATCCAAAATCGGGTTCAACAGGGCGATTATCGCCTATCATAGGTGTTACTGAGACAAAAATCTCACTTCAAGAAATTTGAAAAAAAGGTTGAGAATCGAGGATGCCATGTCCATTTTTGTAAATTATCACAGACGGACACACAGACGCTTGTTCGGGAAGCGATTATAAATAAATATGTATAAATAGAGGTTTTTTCTGAAGCTCCGATCCGATTTTCGATTTTAGGGTGATTACAATATAGGTACTTCCATTAACTTCGTAAATATGGAAATAATTACATAAGAGTCCTTCAGATGAGCTGTAATCATCTGACACATTATTTGGAATTGCAAATAAAACTTCCTCATATCGTGTGTTAAACCAATAGCATTGCAACATAACAATTGCAACATGTTGTAATTCATCCTTGTCCATAACATCGACCACGTACGGTATTTTTATTCGTACCACGATAGGCCATGATGAACTCCTGTCCTCGACAGATGTCCTCACAGCTATAACATATTTTTTCCTCGGGATCCTCACTCGTCCTCCGAAGGTCGTCACTCGGTGCTTCCTGTTTCAAAGATGAATGGAACTATAAAAGAAGAAAATAAAATCTTTCCAGTATGAAGGGACGGAACGAATCTTGAAACCGAAGGTGAAGGAACGTTGAGTAAGAAAACGCCACTTTACAGATTCCACTTTATGTTTCTGAACTCGATTCGTTCTCAATTGGGTTACATAAAAGTTGGTATCTCTCAGAAATAATTGTCTGACTCGAGACTTCCAGCGATTCGAGCCTCGTTTGGCCAGAGGAGTTATAATAAATAATGAAATAACGGCCAATCGCTCAATGTAAACATTCGCTATTACGCAGCCTAAAATTCGCAGTATGCTCATGAGTTAATATGCGAATGAATTTTTAGACCGATCTCAATAACACTGAGAAGTGAGATTCGGTTACAAGATATAGCATTTCCAAGTCGAATTGAGAATTATCAAAACTAAATTGAGAATATCCCAGACCGAATTGAAAACTTTCTTTTGAATTTAGTGGTTCACAAGGGAGTTCAGTAAAGCAACGAAAGCTGACCAAGGGGCATTTAAGTTGCATTCCAAATATGCAAAAACCCCAAGTCTTGATTGATCAGGACTGTCCTAGTTTGAAATTTAAAAAAGGTTGAGAATTGAGGGAGCTATGGCGATTTTTGTAAATTACTACAGATGGACACACAGACACTTACTCAGGAAGCTATTCTGAGTAAAAGTGTATAAGTAAAGGTTTATTCTGAAGCTCCGATCCGATTTTCGGTTTTAGAACGATTCCAATTCTTCCATTTACTCTGTAAATAGGGAAGAAAAAACGGAAGAGAATTGATATCCTCTTAGAAACTATTGTCAACAAAACCACCGAGTGTCCTGAGTGTCCGAAAAATGATCAAAATTCTCCCCAACTCAGCGACATCCGATTTATCGCTGATCTGAGCCCCTGAACTGCTGTTGAACCGGACCGTAAGGGCGAGACCCGATCGTGAGGGCTCAGTCTCCACACGCCTGCCCTTCACTTCTGCGGCGACCGCGGGAAACTGTTCATGAATGAAAATAGGTACTAACTTTTGACGATTGATCGAAATTTGATTCAGTTTTTGGACTGTTGAAACCGAAGTTTTCATGCGAAAAAATGGGGGGTTTTCCACATAAGATGTCCGCGAATTCCAAAATCAGCCTGAATAGGCACTCGGTTACGGTTACAGTTAAATGGCCTATGGTAAAATGAAGAAAACACAAAAGTTAACAGAAAACCAGTGGTGCGTAGAAGCACACAATACTTCCATATTTTGATACGTTCATTTTTCAACCAAAGCAATTTGATGGACAGTTACAATTCTTCCATTTACATCGTAAATAAGGAAGGAAAAATATTAGTCAGATACTGGGGCAGTATTTTAGCGTTTTGAGTCAAGATCTTATTTAAAAGTTACCATAAAATTCTTTCTTAAAAAAGCTGGCCAGTTATATATTTTTATATTTTGTCGCCGTGCACTGATGCTATATATAATAATTCTCTTCAAAATTTTTGCAATAGAAACCAGAATCATGGACATCAGCCCCCAAAAATCAGACAGTGGTCACAGTGTGACTGAATAGACCTGTCTCCAAGCCCTGATGAAGATAATATAAGTTTTCGAAAGCTCGGCGGAAAAGACTTCCTCTGAAGACCCTAACCCTGATATTTGACTTCAAAAATTGAATAACGGGTCGATCCTCAACAATTTCTATTGATCAATTGGTATCTCGAATTGAAAGTCGACATTGCCATTTCGATGTTCCACTGCGGATCGATGGTGCGATCAATGGTCGGCCGCGGATCGCATAATTATCAACGCACCAATTTCGTTACGAGATCTTCAGTTGCGCGGGACTTTCAAACGTCGTAATGGCCTTAAAACGTCACTCGTAGATGGCAAGTCAACGTGCAGGGTGGAATCCGACGAGTCATCGGACATCATCTCGAAGATCGTCAAGGTGCGACTCCGACGATGGTGGCCAAGGTCTGGGCCTCATTATAGCGAGCCAAATTGGCTGAGATGGGCGAGAGAAATTCTGCGGTGAAACTATTGACTCTGCAAATCCGCTAATTTGCACAGACCAAGCAGCGGAGATGGTCGGAACGGCAGTTGAGGAAATATGAAATATTATGAAATGTTCAAAGTGGAATATTATTGAGAAATAAATCAATATTACTTCCATATTTACAGAGTAAATGGAAGTATTGTAATCGTCCTAAAATCGAGAATCCGAACGGAGCTCCAGAAAAAACTTTTACTTATTGTACACATTTACACAGAATCACTTCCCGAACATGTGTCAGTGCGTCCGCCTGTGGTCATTTACTAAAACGGCCATAACTCCCTCAATTCTCAACCTTTTTTCAAATTTCTTAAACTGAAATGTTTGACCCGGCAAGGTCTAACACCCTGTTTAATCGGAATTTGAATAACTCACAGCACTTCCGATATATTTGGATTTTTAATTAATTCTATTTTATTTTTTTCTGGCTACAAAAATGAACTGATTTGAGCGTTCTTGGTCTGAAAATCTTCGTTTTACCTTGCAGAATATATGGGTATTTTATGTGTCCCGAAAACTTTGCGTATTTTTATTTTAGGCTAGTTTTAAAATTTGCATAATGAGTTTTTATATATTTTCGACCTAAACAGCCTCAAAAGCAGTCAAAATATGATCAAATTATGTCACACTTTTACGTTTCAAAATATGGAAGTATTGTGTGTTATCTACTGGTTCAATATTGGCTTCGGAGAAAATTTCTTTTACGACTAAACGGTATGGAATTCGTCAATTCGTGACTTTCGTGAGAATGATTTAAGAGCCTTGCCGGTTTTCCCGGCACTCGAAATAAAACACAGAACGATATTCCTTAATTCCTTAGTTTTTTATCGCAGAAAATGATTGCCAGACGGCTTCAATCAATTATCTTTGTCTGTTACGTGTGTGGCAATCGACTAGAACGGTTGGTAATCCTTGTAGGGTGAGTTTCTCCATCACCAGTGGTTGACCCGACAGAAAGCAAAACCCAGAGGTCACCCAAAAAAAATTTTTAAATTTTAAAATTTTTTTGAGGAGTCAAAAATATGGTTTTTTATACAAATGTTTGATCACTAAAATACACCGCTTTTGTTATTTTATTTTCCATAAAAATAACCCATGTGAGTGTTGAATGACTCAAATCGTCGGTTTTGGATTGGCCAAATAGGTACTTGATAATTTTTTTCAACCAGTTCAGCGATCAGTCAACGTACCAAATGATTTGGAACGTACCGTATGAATTAATCAAATTTTTGGGTATGCAGAGGATGTTTTCAAGAGCCTCAAAAGCATAAAACAAATATCACGAAATGGGTACCATAGCCTTCAGTTTCGACCCAGAAATGATGAATGATGAATATCTGAAAGTATCACTAAACGTTAAACGAGATATGCATTACGTAGGAACACGATCGTCCAATAACCGTTGGTTTTATCAAAAATTGAAAAAAAAAACGCGACCGTTAAATGGCAGATAGGTAATAGAACATGAATCAAGCGTTCGGCCGGTGAATACGAAACCCAACGGTCGATCAAGATCGAGCAATCCGGTTTGTCGTGTCGAAGGGGCTGGATTTTAAGTCGAAAATGTTGAAAAATGATAATAAATTACAGTCCAGCTGGCCGACAAAGAATACAAATAAACACAGCCTGCCACCAGCGAACCGGTTGGAACACACCTCAAGTGAAGCCGAAGGCTCGATTTGTATTTATAAGCCATTATTTATAAAACAATTATGTAACGCAAGAGCAAATAAATTAACATCGATTAAGTATTGTATCACAGCTGATCGCCTGCCAGTCGAGATCGTCGTCGGGATAAATACTCGGAACTTCAGGAGTCGACTTTGCTCAAAAATAATTTTCCTAAAATGAAATAATAAATAAAATAAAACGAGTAAAAATAATTCGACGAATCGTCGCTCAAGTGGCAAAATCAGCTATCTCAACGTAGAGCTGCCACGTAATGGAAAATTAATAAAATGTTTAACTAAATAGAAATGCAAGTTAAGTTCGGATGAACGGAAATTTCGTTTTTAAAAAACGTTGTTTATTAATTCCAGAAAAATTCACAAAGAATTATTACGTACGAAAGCTAGACCGACTCTGATGAGCTCTACGAGAGAAAGACTGCTGCTCGCAGGCAGCGGATCGCTAATATAGACTTTCTTAGCCTACTCAGCAGAAATGGCTCAAGGCCTCTAAATAAACAGATATTGTTCACATAACTCGTCCCCCCTGAGATTAAAATTATGGCTGACAAATTTTGTAAATGAAAATGTAACAACACTAATAATGATGACATTACAATATGATGTTACTCTATGACAAAAATAGTAATGACAAAACAAAGGTTCAAGACTAATTTACAATGTTAAGGGAGACGTAAAGTATTACATAAAATCATAAGTTTGTGAGTATTTAAACAAATACTTCACTTAGCTCCTGGCAGGAGGATTGACCAAAAGAGTTGCCCTATATTTCCTATAATGGAAGATTATGTAGACAATAGTGGATATTATTAACAATAGGTACAATACAATCGTCCAAACACTAGGTGTGATAATTTGAACTACAGCGTTAGTGGAAAGTGAATTTGTATAGGCGGGTACCGACAGTTGGTTAATCGATTTTAGTTTTATTGAAGTCGATGGTTTTTGGTTGAAATTTAATTGTTTGTTAGTTTGATAAGTCACAACAGGGCTAAAGGAGGTGTTAGTTGGAGGTGCCATCAAAGTTTGGTTTTGGTATTGGACAATATTGGAATCCGGTTCAAGCAGATAAATTCCCTGGAACAGATGGGGGTTGAATTTATAGTAATTCGTTCGCTAGTATTTCTTCACACATTAATTTTCTAACCTCGGGAATTTGAGAGTGTTTGATTTGGATTTCTTCTGAGGAACCTAGTGATTTTGCGTATTGGCATACGAATACTCCACAGTCGTCGTTGTTTTGTTGAAGTGGTATGTCAGTGCGTTGTGTGAATTTCCAGTTAGTAGTGTCTAGTGGTGTACCTTTTTTGTGATTATGTTCTTCTGTCAAATAATTTTTGATGTCTTCAAGTATGTCAGTACCGTCGTTTCCTAATGAGTCTAAGTACTCAATCTTTTGCAGTTTGATATAGATCGTTATTAGTCTCCAATGGGCGGCTTTGAAGATTGGGATGAAAATTATGTCCTTTTCGAAGAGGTCAGTTTTCCTAGTGTAATTTTTGACTCTTGTATATCCTCCAGCTTTTAGGGAAACGTACAAGAAGGTGTTGAAGGAAAAGGTGGTCGGAAGTTTGTGGTTTTGCCTGCTTCTTTGATCTATAAGTTCCATGTAAAAGTTAATGATTTTATCGTTTAGCCAATTGGATTCTCTGAGGGTAAGAAGGTCTTCTCTAGTGATGTTAAGGCCGAATTTTTTTGTAAGTACTTCGGAACGATCCAAAGTATCGTCCCAGGCGTTGATTACTGATTCCGAGAATTTTTTGGGTCGACGAATATTTGACAAATGAATCTTTTCTTTGGTGTTATGATGTCGAGGTATTATCTGAGCGGTTTTCAATTCGTGATCAACGGTTTTTATAATTTCTTTATTATACTTGGGTTTAGTTTTGGACTGTTTCTGGACTGTTTTTACGTAAACTTCCGGCGGTATTGCAGGCAGGTCTTCGCGGTCTTTATTCTTTTCTTCTATGACTTTTTCCTTTGCAACGTGAAGTTTTTCTTTAATTTGGGAGTAAAGAATTTTCATTTTTTCTTTGTGGAGAGCTAAATAGTTGTTTGCAAGTATTGTGTCAACGTCTAAGTCAAGAAGTGTGTCGTCGTTGATGTGTCCGTAAAGAAGTTCGAATGGAGTTAATTTGGAAGCGGTGTGAATTGAGTTATTATAGGCCAGAATTGCGTGAGATATTTTCTTTTTGATGCTATCCTTTTTGAATTCTTCTCTCTCTTTCAGTACTCTAATGTGTTCAATCAATGTGGAGTGGAATCTTTCGATCAAACCTTGTGAATCGGGGTGTTGTGAGGAGGTGTAGTGAATGTTGATTTTGTGGAGGGCTGCAAATTCTCTCAATAAGGAATTTTGAAATTCTGGGCCATTATCTGCTACTAAATTTTTCGGGATGCCATGATGATTAAAGAAATTCATAAGGGCTTCTACTATTTCTATTGCGTTGGCTGATTTTACTGGATAGGCTTGGGCATATCGGGAAAATGAGTCAATAATTGTTAAAACTTTGGATCCGTCAAGGGTGATAGTGTCGATGTGGATAGTTTCGAGAGGGCGTGACGCTGTAGGTGTCACATTATACTTGACTTTGAATGGTTTTCGATCGTATTTGCATTTGAGGCAAATTTCACAATTATTGATGCAACGTTGGATTGTTTCTTTCATGTTTGGCCAGTAGTGAGTTCGCCTAACATGTTCAAAGGTTTCCGCGATGCCTCTGTGGTTGGTGGTTCCTTCGTGATATTTTTTAATTAGGTTTTTTCTCTCGGTTGTATCGAATACCTCTTCTAGTTTTTTCGTATATTTAGTCATTGATATTTCCGAAAAAGCGAAATGTTGGGTCATTATTTTGGTGAATTCTTCATAAATGTCGGTAGTGAAAAATAATCCGTATTTAATTTTTGGTACAATGAATTCCTTGACAAATTTTACTACTTCTTGCTCTAATTTCGAGGCACAAAATTGGACGGTGATCCTGGTTTTATTGCCAAATATTTTTTCGATTTTTACAGGTTTTTCGGCAGGCATTTTGACGGTTTCAATAATAATTTGGTTGTTGCAATTGTTAATTGGTTCGTCTCGAATTGGAATGGCTACTATGGCATGGCCTATTACATTCGAATGGACAGTACCCTCTACAGTGGACATTTTTTCATTTGAATCTAGTTCTTCGTCGGGATCGAGGTTGACAATCACAGAGCTATTTTCTTCTGACTCTAATTGATCGGTAATTTTTTCAAGGGTGTTAGGAGTGCAAGTGGCAAAGAAATTGTCTAGGGCATCGTCTAATTCCTTTTCGAGGGGATCATGAACGTCGTCTTTGTTATTTAGTAGTTCGATTCTAGACAATGCGTCGGCGTTGGAATTTAATGAACCTTTTTTATATTCAATGTCGAAATCGTAGGCTGAAAGTTTGGTACGCCATTTGAAAAGTTTTGAACCGGGTTCCTTGATAGAAAATAGCCATTGGAGGGGTCTATGATCTGAGAAAATTTTGAATTTTCTTCCGAACAGGTAGGGTCTGAAATGCTCAACTCCGTAAACGACGGCTAGTAATTCCCGCTCAATTGTGGAAAGGCGTCGTTCACTGTCACAAAGTGTCCTTGACGCAAATGCGACCGGAAGGTCAGCTCCGTTGGTAATTTGACTTAAAACACATCCGATCGCGACGTTGCTAGCGTCTGTTGTTAAGTGAAATTGTTTCGAGAAATCGGGATATTGGAGGATCGGGTCGTTTGTGAGGAGGTTTTTGCATGTTTCGAAACATTCGGCATATTCCGGGTCGGAAACGTTAATTTTGCTACCTTTTTTCAAACACCTAGTCAAGGGTTTCGTTACTTTGGCGAAATCTTTTATAAATTTGCGGTAGTATCCCAGAAGTCCTAAGAAAGATTTTATTTCTTTAGTTGTTCTGGGAATGGGGTATTTTGTGATCGCCAGGATTTTTTCGGGGTTTGGTCGAACTCCATTTGGGGTAATTATGTGGCCAAGGTAACCTATTTCTCTCCGGAGAAATTCTGTTTTGTCTAGTTGAATTTTGAGATTGGCTTTACGTAATCGTCTGGACACCTCCTCTAGTCGGATAATGTGTTCGGCTAGAGAAGTTGAATAAACAATTACATCGTCCAGATAGACGCATGCAAATTCATTCGAAATTCATCTCATGATGTTGTCCATCATTCGTTGGAATGTCGAGGGAATTTTTCAATCCGAAAGGCATCCGAGTGAATTCGAGGTGATAATTTGGGGTGCTGAAGGCGGTTTTACTAATACTATCGGGGTGCATTTCGATTTGATGGAACCCCGATTTCAAATCGATAATACTGAAATATTGGCAACGACCTAATTTGTCTAATAGTTCCGAAATTTGAGGGAGAGGGTATTTGTCTTGAATGGTTTTCTCGTTCAATTTCCTATAGTCAATCACGATCCGAAATTTGGGTTTTCCACTAGCGTCAGCTTTTTTGGGCACGATCCAAATTGGAGCGTTCCAAGGGCTTTCACTGTGTCTAACAATTCCGTGGTCAAGCATTTCTTCGATTTGGCGATCGACTTCTTTTCGATAAATTTCGGGAAAGCGGTAATTTCGAGTGAAAATTGGGATTTCATCGGTTGTTCTGATTTGATGCTTTACGTTATTGGTGAAAGAGAGAGGTTCGTTTTCCATGTGGAATACATCGGGGTATTTAGAAATTAGATCCAGGATTGCGGATTTTTCTTCCTCATTCATGTGATCTAATCTCAATTTTGATGGGTCAAATTTAAAATCAAAGTTATCGGAGCAGTAGTTATTTAAAGATTCGAAATTCTCTGCGTCAGTTAGGTCTAACGTTTCGGCAGTGACTGGTTGAATTTGAGCAAATTTTCCGACAGTATTGGCTGGGTTTAGAATTCTGACAAATGTTTCGTGGTCTTTAACTTGGATTAAGCATTCTGGAATTTCGAGTTTACCGATTCTGGTGTACGGCAAAATTGCGTTACCGTTTTCGATATTTTTAACCCTAATTTTTATTTGTTGAATGCAACGAGCATCGATCAGGTTCACATCGGCGAATTGAGAGCTCAGGTAATGGAGAGGGATGTCTACTCTTGGGGTTCTGAGAAGGTGGTTATCGAGGTCGATTGATGCTTTTAAGATTTTCAAATTGTCTAATCCGAGTAGCAGGTCAAATTTATTGTGAAATTCGAAGATATTAAATTTTAAGTTCAAGGATCTCGTTTTGAAAAGTTCACCGCAGGGTACAAGAGTGGTAAAATTTCCTCTGGATGATCCATGAGCAGTTTTGACAATAAAAGGTTCTTTACGAAATTTGTTTTGGAAGAAATTTTCGGCTATGGTTGGATTACAATAACTTTTGGTGCTACCTGTGTCAATAAGAATTTTGAGGTTGGATTTTGGAATTAGGACGTAGGGTAACTCGCTGATGGTTCTTTTTTCAAGATTCATCAGTTCGAATCTGGGAATTCCTGGGGAAGGCCGGTATCGTCTAAAAAATGCTCCTGATCGGATGCGTAATTTTGGTCGTATTCGATTTGGTCTTCCGTTTCGTTGTCCCCGGGATTTTCTAATTCGTTTCCAGTTTCCTGTCCGGCTTCCATATTATGGAAATTCGGATTCGAGGTACGCCACGACATAGGAACTGCCTGTGTGCTAGCGGGCCTAGGCGGTTGGATGGGTTTTTGAACCGAGAAGGAAGGTTTCGGATGATTTTGGAAAGAAGATGGTCCCTGGTTTTGAGGTTGTCTCGAAAATTGGTTTGTCTGATTCTTTTGCGGGTTCGGGGTCGGATTCGGTTTCCAATTGGGGTTTGGCCTAAAGTTATTATTTGGTTTAAAGTTGGAATACTGTGGGTTTTTGAAATTTTGGAGTTGAAGTGGAGGTTTTTTGAGAGGCTGTGGAGCCGTTCTAGGGTTGCTTTGGAGTTGAAATTCGTTCGTTAAAATTGACAAGGCGACACCCAAGTTAGGGGGATCCCTTGTTCTTATTGAGTTGCCCATAGGCTCTCTTAGACCTAATAGAAAGATCCTCAATCCTACTTTCTGGTATTCTGTTATTAGTATCTCCGCTTTTTCTCTGTTGTGATTTTTTAGATAGGCCGACAATGTATTGAGAATTTTAACTACCCTGGTATGGAATGTGAATGGCGATTCCGATTCTAATTGCTTTTGTTTGGTTAGTTCAATCAGTAAAGTGACGTCGTCACGTCGGTCTGTATAAGTTTCTAGTAGGGCGTCTCTAATTTGTTCATAAGTGGTTAGATTTTGAGAAGAGATGTCGTATCTAGCCGGTGGGAGGATTTTTGATTTAATGCCCGAGATTAGTTTGAAATTTTGATAATTTTCCGGATCGTCAGGGATAAAGAAGATTTGGTATAGTTTCTGAGTAATTTCTAGGAATTCGTGAAGGGCTTCGGGGGTGCCGTCAAATTGGGGAATAGAATCCAAATCCGCGCGTTAGCGTTGGTCTTTGGTTTCCAATTGGTCCTTCCTGATGGTGGACTACTTCTCTTACAAGCAAATCCCTAACCATTGCATGGAGTTGTTGAATTTGGTTTTGTTGGCTTTCGATTATCTCCCTATTGGTCATGTCTTGGGCTTGTACGTTAGCATTGGCCATCTCTAGAGAGGGGTGGTTTTCAATTTCAGAATGAAGATTTTCTGGAATGGATTCTAAATTCGTAAACCTCCCTAGATGGGTGTGAACGTACTTTTTCAAAGATTTGGGAATTTTGAAACCTTTAAATTTATCGGGTACCTAGTGAATTTAAAATTTGTTAGTCAGAATTTTATACAACAAAAATGCAAGATTTAAGAGATAAAATTGCTGAAAACAAAAATGTTAATCAAATTAAATGGATAAGAAATATAATATGAATAAGCTGAAAAGGAAAAGTTGAAGCTGAAATGAGTCGGTCTTAAGACTACGGTTTTACAAGAGTAAATTAGAAGATAAGGGAAGTATCGAACGACGTTCTCGACGTTCTCTGCTGAGGTCCGGTCGGACGGTGAAGGAGATAAGAAGATTCCGCTGTGTGAGCAAAGAAAGCTCGGCTGCGAATGCGGATGGAGCGACAGAGAAGGTGATATGCTCTCACGGTGTTCTCTGGTCGACTCGAAAATAATAATTATTCTCGATTGAGAAAATAAAATGTTGGTTTCTCAGGGAACAGGTGGTCCTTCTGAGACTCGAGGAACTTCGGGTTGTTCTCTCCGAGGAAGATCGTCAAATTTGCCACGGGTTGGGCCAAATTTGAATTGAAGCGAAATTGAAGAATTTCGAAGAAGAAAAATTGTTCGTACTCACAGGGGGTAATTCATTACCGCGGTACTGTGAGGAGTCTCCGGTCAGCTTCTTGAAGTCGTACGGTCTGGGAGTAGGTTTACACGATACCGATCGCGAATGGTCGATTACTTTCTATATTCGCGGTACGTGCTCACGGGACTGCGCCAGTTAAGTTCGGATGAACGGAAATTTCGTTTTTAAAAAACGTTGTTTATTAATTCCAGAAAAATTCACAAAGAATTATTACGTACGAAAGCTAGACCGACTCTGATGAGCTCTACGAGAGAAAGACTGCTGCTCGCAGGCAGCGGATCGCTAATATAGACTTTCTTAGCCTACTCAGCAGAAATGGCTCAAGGCCTCTAAATAAACAGATATTGTTCACATAACTTGCATAATTCAAATTGTCTGGATGGAAAGGAAAATTAAGGAGGCATTTAACTATTGGACGTTACGTGTCGGTTTTGATGAAAACACTATTTCATTCGTCACGATTTCGTGATCGCTGATGAACGATCTCAAACGCAAGGTGCGACCATGAATTGTTAATGCCAAATACCTTATACCAACCAAGTTGACTATACTATACTATAGGTTGATACCCAGATAAGTAAATCGTATGTTACTAAATGCATGTTCCACTCAAGCTATAAACTAATTTGTGAACTTGTTCTATTAACCTTTTTTGTGAACCCCAGAAAAAAATGCATTTTTTTCGCTCAGGAGATTTTTTCTTGTTTTTGTCTTTGGTTCAGTAGAAAGGTAATAATTCCCTTAAATACGAGTATTAGAGCATTAACAAAACTAAGGATATCATTAGAAAGAGAGTTAAATTTGCAATAATCTTACGGTATTCAAATTTTAAGTCAAATATGCAAAAAATTGAGCTAAAGTCGAATAACGTTGAAAATATTTCGTTTTTGAAAATTAAAAAATTCTCAACTTTGGCTCAATTTTATGAATATTTGACTCGAGGTTAGAAAGTTGTAAATACCGTAAGGTTAAGGGAAATTTAACGCCCTTTCCAACGGTATCCTTATTTTTGTATTATTTAAATATTAAAGGGGCTTATGACCTTTTTACTGAAACTAAGTCGGAAACACGGAAAAATCTTCAAATCGAAAAAAGTGCACTTTTTCTGGAGCTCACAAAAAATTTCATAGAACTAAAAACGGTAATAAATTAGCTAAAAAATTGGCTCATTTAAGGAAGTCTACGTGAACACCCTGTAGTAGTCTAAGCACATAATTCAGCCACCGACCTTATTCATCGGTTATCGTTAACATCTTCTACAATGCAAATAGGATTCCATAATTTCGGTCGTTAGGTGCTTTTATGGATTGTTGCACCAAATTTGCGATTGGATATTTAGATCGATTCTGCAGAAGCTAGATTAAGGAATATGGAAAATAAAATAAAAAACCTAATTTTCATGCATTCAAAAAAGTTTAAAATAAGAATACGTTGATCCCCGCTTCTCGTATATCCCATGTATTCCAGTGATTGCAGAATCTGGATTTATAGAATAAAATAAATGTGTTATTTCCGCATCGTTTTGTTGAGAAATCTATAAAACTGATGCTTTTGGTGTACCTAGACTCGATTCGGGAGGCAAAATGCCAAAATTCCGAGCTATATCTCTCTTTTTCTTCGAGACTTTATTTTACGATCCTATTGTTCGTCGGCGGTGAAGAGAAATGGGTGATTCTCCGAAAGCAGGGAAATTTGACTTCCATTTTCTCAAGTTTCAAATTTTTTATTTTTAACCAATTTTTTTGTCTCATTATATTGAGTACATCCTCTAGCATGATAATTCTGGAAAAAGTTACGAAAAATATTCATATTTTGTCCTAAAAAGCAAATTTCATGCATTTTGGCTGGTGAGGGTCTGTTAACGGGTGAGGGTCTGAAAAAAAAGCCGTCTGGAGGTTTATTGGACATATATACTTTGCAAAATATTTTTATATCTTACGGAAAAAAAGTTTTTACACCTTGTCAAAGCTTCAGAAAAAACTTTTACTTAAAAACATTTACTCAGAATAACTTCCCGAACACGTGTCTGTGTGTCCGTCTGTCCGTCTGTGGTCATTTACAAAAATGGCCATAGCTCCCTCAATTCTCAACCTTTTTTCAAATTTCTTGAACTGAAATGTTTGTCTCGGCAAGACCTAACACCCTGTTCAAGTGAAATTTGGATAACGCACAGTACTTCCGATGTATTTGGATTTTTAGTGTGTTCTATTATATTTTTTTACGGCCACAAAAATGAACCGATTTGAGCGTTCTTGGTCTTGAAATATTTTTTTTTACCTTGCAAAATATGATAGTTTTTATATTCCGATAATGTGGCGTATTTTTATTTTGGGCGAATTTTAAAATTTGCATAGTGGGTTTTTTGATATTTTTGACCTTAACACCCTTAAAAGCAGTCAAGATACGATCAAACTGTGTTACACTTTTACGTTTCAAAATATGGAAGCATTGTGTGTTATCTACACCACAGGTTTCTAGAAGTTTCAGTTATTTTTCAGACCCTCACCTCATCAAAGTCAAGAAAAGGTGAGGGTCTGTTTGTGAGGGTCTGAAAAAACGAAATGTAAACAATTTTTTCCCCGGTTAAAATAAAAAATTCAGAATTCCGGTTTCGCACATCGATTAGTCCTAGCCGAACATAACACAAGTGAGTGAGACGATTAAAAATGTACTCGCTCAAAAAAAGTAATGACAAGGTGAGGGTCTGAAAGAAAAAAAAATCACCATGCACAAGGCGCACATTTCGAGGGTTAACCCATCATGGCTCGTTCTGGAAACGAGTCGCAAACATCTGGGCGGGTGCAGAATGACGTAGACAAACTCCTGATTTCCCTTTGTGGCCTGCATCGCCAGTGTAAAGTCATTTTAATCATCATTTTCTAAATAATGTGAGGGTCTGAATGAAAACTTCAAAAATGACTGGACATGATAAATTCAAGCTGATTTATAATGTAACATTAAAATTTTTTGAATTCCCTTCAGCAGGCATAAGTTGAAGAGTAAATGAATACAACCTGCCACTTTTTTAGGCAATTAAAATTTTATCCTTCGAACTGAGGGTTGTGAAACTTGAAAAACCGAGAAATTGGACGTGTGAGGGTCTGAAAAATGACACCTTTCAACGCAATTTACAAATACTTATGCATGCGTAAAAATGGTTATTTACTGATAGAAACCAAGCTAACAATGCCCTGAATCCATTGGTTAAAAAAAAATTTCTTAATCTCATATAGAATCGCCTCAACAAGCTCGGGACTCAAATTTCCCTGCTTTCGGAGAATCACCCAAATGCCGCGATTTTATGAAAGAATTTGAACTCAATAAGGCTATTTTAAAAGGTAATAAACATTAAATGTTTTGTGCGCGTTATTGCCATAATTCCGGCGTAATTCTGACAATATTATGTGGAAAAAATTTAGTACTGAAGAACCAAAATATGTCGGGAAGTACCACGTTCTAAAAATGTTTCAGAAATATAGCCAGTCGTGCGTAAATACCTAATACAAATTTTAAAAATAAAAATGTAAAAATTGCAGTTTTAATAGATAATTTTTTATTTCGCTGAAAAATTCAATAAAATTTAAAAATATCAAAAAAATGAAATTTTTAAAATAAATTGTTCAAGGACAACTGTAAAAACAGTAAAATACAATTTGCCAGATTTTTCCAACCCCTTATATCAGAGTTAGTTTATTATTAAGCGCAAATAATTGTGAAAATGACTGCACTCGCTTTTATGAATGAACTCGGTTACTAGAGGGTACTTGGCAAATTTAAATTCCAAGCAAAATTGATAGGTAATTAATTTTTCTTCAATTTTTAATAATTAATATTTAACAATTGAATTTTTCTGTCTATAGATCCAATCCGAGTTTTGCTTCCCGATTTGTTTTAGTGATTAGGCAGTTGTAAAAACGGTTTTAATGTCATGAATCAGGTTTAAAGTCATTTTTTGAAGTCTCTAGACGTTTCGAAATTCATGGACATAATGTGTGCCTACACACCTTGTTTTTTTGGCAGTAATAAAAACAATGGTAGCTTACCTATGCAAGACTGACGTCTAGTTGTTCAATATCCGATAGGCAGCTGATTCTTCCAGCTCATTATCCTCTCAGCTCACGTGGGCTTAGAGGATGAACCAGTTATCACATATCACTTGTCACAACACGATCACGATCAACGAGACCTCGAAAAGTCGCTTATCGCCTCAAAATGTCAATAAAAACAAGGTCGAAAAAAACTCAAAAAAATTTGGTTTTCGCAAAATTAGGTTCAAAAATCTCGTCAAAATTTCCACCTCACGTGAAAATGGTAATTGTGGCACTTGAAATTTTTGAGTAGGAAACTCGGCCTCCCCCCCATTCACCGCGTCTGCGTTTCGGCGGCGGTCACCGGCTGTCGGACTCGCGGATTCGCGGCTCGGGCGGCTATTGCGGAGGAAGTGTTCGCCGCGCGGTGGCTTGGCCGGTGTTGGGGCCAGTGTTTGATATCCGTCGGCTACGCGGCCGACGCTAGCGGAACCTGACGGACAGGTGCGACAACCGAATGCCGGCTGAGATTTGTCGAGCCCGCCGCCCCTGAGGTTCGAGACCTGCCGGTGAGGTGCGAATATCCGTCCAGCATAGAGCTCTAGACATTCAGTATTTTTCTTACAAGCATAAGTAAATTCCGATTTTTTGAAATTTCGAAAACAAAAACAATTTAGTAGAAAATATGAGCATTGGTGCTATAATTACGAAATAAACCGATTTTACACTTTATTATAGGTATTGAAATATATACCTAGTTCTTTTTAAAGAGATCAGTCGTTCAAAAAACAAACAGCTATCGCACTTTTACCACCAAACACTTTCCAAACGGGTGTCGGCGCTATTGTGTTTCCGTGCTCCAATCCTTTGGCCAGTACGGTTTTCAAAAATAACCGTATTACCCTAAATTATCAAGATTTTTCCAAATTTCTTGAAATCAGACAATTCGATTACTCTCTAAACTAGCCAGATATTGGCACTTTGGAGGATTCTACTTTATTTTTAAAATATTCTAACCTCTTTTCTACTAAATTGGGAAAATTGTGGCACTACTTGTGTATAAACTGTTGTCACTCAAGATTTTCTTCTTCATAGGGAATGATTCATCAGCTCATTTTTGTTACTGTAAACTCATTCGTGAGCCCCAGAAAAAGTAGGTACACGTTTTTCTGCATTCAAATGGCAATCTCTCCTCGAAAAAGCGGAATAAACTAAAAAGTGGTTATACCTTCGGAAAGCTGAAATTATTTCCAGTTTTTCCTGGAACATGCGAGCGAGTTTACCATTTTTCTTTATTCCAAAACAAAGGTCGAAAAAGTGGTAATTTTTAAACATTTAGCATTTATCAACTTTGACCTTTGTTTTTTCTTTCTTAACTTGATAATAGAAAGCTGCAAATACCGTAATATTATTCAAAATTTAACGCTCTTTTCAACGGTATCCTAATTTGTTCAATTACTCCAATATTTGACGGACTTATGGCCATTTTACATAAACTAGTCTGAAACACGAAGAAAATCTTCATAGCGAAAAAAGTCCACCTTTTCTATGGCTCACAAAAAATGTTACAGAACAAAAATCGTAGCAAATGAGTTGAAGAATCGACCCCTTCAAGACAGATAAAATTTCAACTATGAACGCCCAGTATACCGAACTACTGAAAATATAATTTCTTACCTGTCGACCAACAGCATAATATAACTCTGAATTATGAGACTCACCTGAAACAACAAATCATTAAATCATGTAATAAGCGCAAAAACAGATTTCGCTGTAAAATTTTCAATTTTGAATTTCAATCGACGGAAAGCAGTCTCAAATTAACGACGATTCAAGGTTGACAACCATCCTTGAGCAGTTGGCTTTTTTACCAACGACGATTAGGAATTTTCATTGTCCGTCCAATTTCTTTTATTTATTTTCTTCGTTCGTAATTGTCCGATTTCAGAGCGATAGCCAGCGTTCGGCCTGACCTTCGCCGTTTCTTGCCCAATCGAATGAAATGGAATGGGAAAAATCTTTGGAGCGAGAAAATCAACAGGAAACTGTTTCGTACCAGAATTGACTGTTTTTCTGTAGAGGCATTCCTTCAGTTTTTAAAGTAATTATTCAAAAACTGCAATTTCTATACTAGTTCAAGAAACTCACAACGCCAGTTTTAAAACTCACCTAAAATCTAAATGCCCAAACAAACATTCCAGATCGAAAAAATATTGAAAATGATCCTCAATTCCTCAATTATTGAGGAAGCTATTTCAGATACTGAGTACAAATGGTATGAGTAAACGTTTTTTCTGAAGCTCCGTTCCGATTTCGATTTAAGGACGATTACAATACTTTTTTAGGGCGATTTTAGGACTATTGTTTTCAATTTTAGGAATTTTTTCGAATTTGGGATTTTTGATACTAGGATTTTTTAAATAAGAAGATTTTTTAGGATTTTTCAATTTTAGAATTTTTTGAATTTTTAGAATTTTTAGGATTTTTTGATTAGGAAAATTTCTGATTTTAGAATTTTTTGATTTTAGGATTTTTTTTATTTTAGGATTTTTTGAATAGGAAGATTTTTGATTTTTAGGATTTTTTGATTATAGAATTTTTTAATTTTTCATTTTAGGATTTTTTGAATTTTAGAATTTTTGAATTTTTAGGATTTTTAGGATTTATTGAATAGGAAGATTTTTTATTTTAGAATTTTTTGATTTTTTTTAAATTAGGATTTTTTAGAATTTTTAGAATTTTAGATTTTTTGATTTTTTTATTTTAGGATTTTTTGAATTTTAGAATTTTTTGAATTTTTAGGATTTATTGAATAAAATGATTCTTGATTTTAGAATTTTTTCATTTTTTTATTTTAGGATTTTTTGGAATTTTTAGGATTTTTAGGATTTTTTTACTAAGAAGATTTTTGATTTTAGAATTTTTTGATTTTTTTTATTTTAGGATTTTTTAGGATTTTTAGGATTTTTTAATAGGAAGATTTTTGATTTTTATGATTTTTTGATTTTGGAATATTTTTAATTTTTTTATTTTAGGATTATTTTATTTAAGATTTTTGGATTAGGAAGATTTTTAATTTTTAGGATTTTTTGATTGTAGAATTTTTTGATTTTTTCATTTTAGGATTTTTCATTTATTTTAGGATTTTTTGAATTTTTGATTAGGCCTATTTTCAATTATTAGGATTTTTCGATTTAAGGATTTTTTTTCGATTTTAGGACGATTACAATACTTCTATTTACTCTTCACATAGGATGGAAGTAAGAATAAAAGTTAATACCAAGCCAAAATTTGTTTTAATTTTTTTTCAAGCTGCGCTCTGGTTTTTACTTGTTCCAGGCACCTACTCATTCTGCAAATAAAATATTTACATGCAGGTCAGAATGTTTGGCGCTATACGACAGCATACCATCATGGCAGGCATGTCGTCAGTCGTGGACATCGGCAGTTGCGTCTATATAAAAAGGACTATACTTGGGACTATACTATTGACTTAATGACTATACTAAGGACTATACAACGAGACTACTGCGCAGCTGACCATTCATCACCGAGTAACACAATAGCTCTGCGCATGCCCGTTCAAGCGCCGCTATGAAACCGGGAAATGGCGGCCGCTCGGAATAAAAAGCGAAGGTATTTATTTTTACTCGGAGTCAACAGTCGCCATAAAAAATGAAGCAGGAAGATGCCAGCCGACCTTGCCGGCTTGGATAATTTAGTTAACGAGAAACTTTTACGGTCCTCGGTACCTGTAAACGATTGCTCGAGAATAATGCGAATATTGCGTAAAATAATGTAAAATAACCGCAATGGAACGATAACGGACCGCCGGCTGTTGAACTAGTCCGGAATGGTAATACCATCGCGTTGCTAAGCTGTTGCAATCGTTCTCGACATAAACGACATTGCGGCACTGTAAGGTCAATATTTACATGAAATAAATCATCCCGCTAATGTGTTGGATATTTGCAAATTGAATCCAGTCAAATAATTAATATTGTATTTGAGCGAAATGAACCTAAAAATGGAAACGACTGAAAAAATTTCGGGGAGACAATTTCCATTTTCAATTTTGAAATATCCATCGTTAGTTTTTTGATATTTTTGACCTAAGCGGCCTCAAAAGACTTTTGACTAGTTAGTAGTCAAAATTTAATCGAATCGTGTCGAAGTTTTACGTATAAAAATATGGAAGTATTCTGAGTCATCTACGCACCACTGGTTAGTTGAAATTTCGAATTAACTGCACACCAATTTTACCGGTAACTCGCACTCCGATTCAGGGCAATTTTAACATTTGCGTGGGTAGGGAGTTTCATAGTATTTTGATCCTTTCACCGCCTCAAATGAATAAAAATGAAATCAATTAGTTCAAGCAAGAAAGTACGAAAGCGTAGTACACTATTCTCTATACACGTATTCTCTGCGCGCCACTTAGGATGTAACTCTATTTTGTATATTTTCCGATGGATAATTCTATGAATGTGAAATGTTGAGGATCGACCCGTTATTCAATTGACTTGTTGACTTGAAAAAAAGTTTTTAGAAAAAAAAAAAAGATAATTCAATGTTATATTTTTCCGCTTATAAACCTCGTATCGAAGCTCGCTCGTGGCTTTGTCTTCGTTGAGACGACGTCATTAATCTGCTTTCTGCACAGTCACTGTGATAACGACTATAGGAATCCGTCTAGCGCCGGAAACCGCAGAAAGATGGGGCAAAAAGATGCAAAAAAAACCTGAAAACTCGGCTGAATCTACCGCATTTTCTCACGGTTCGCGGAGCAAAGCCAAGGTTAACTTTGATTATAAGTTTATGTAACTGAGGGCCCCCCGACGAACGTCCGCCGTCAAGCGTGCAAACGGTTAACGTGTACCGTAAACTGTATTTTGGAAAAGGGAGCCTAGAAAATAGTTGATATGTTATCTGCAGCAATTATGTGATTATCAGTTATAACATCCAAGAGCAGTGATACAACCCATTGACGACGTTCGACGATCATGTATCATATATATTCATCATCATGTATCATGTATATTATACTCATCCAATGATGGAAAAATCCACAATAATTGTAACGATTGTAATAATTGTAAACAATTATTGTTTTCCGAATTGTTATTGCTGATTTGTCTTAACAAATGCATAATATGCATTCATATTATGAATCTTCCATCTAAAATTTGGCAATTACAAATTTGAATGATCAATTTAATATTGACACATAACATTTCGTTGCTTGTAACCTACCTAAATTACATAATGACCTTTTTAAATTATTTCTTCAGAAATTTTGAACCGATACGTAGTAGAAGTCAATATTTTAAGCCAATGTCAATATATTGACAAAAGGAGTTTATTATTAATCCGAAACACGAAGTTTAAACTTCATTTTAATATAAGAATATCATCAACTTCAATACTAACTAACGCCGTCGAGTGAGGAATTTGGGAGTTGAAGATGGAGCCATTCTCCCACTACTTGAATGAAAAAAGAAAATCCTTCACGACCTAAACTCAAAAATAAATTGTTTATACAAAAAAAAAACTTCAATAGTACTCACTTCTATGTAGGTGCTTATATTCAATTTATAATTACATTATATTAAGTTCAATATAGGCATTAAGTATATTCAATACATTCAACATATATTTAATACATTCAATACATCTAATCCATCCAGTAAGTATTATCAACATAGGCATTAAATATATAGGTATTCAATTAACTTCAATAAATTCAGTTAACGAATCGATAGGTAAATGCATAATTCGACTGAAGTATAAGCAGCAGATAATACGAATCACTTCCACATCTTTAATAGAAAGAATAAAATGTACCGACCCACCGAATTGCTCATTGTTTGGCTGGTTTCGTGGGTATCAAAAATTCGAAAAATGCTGAAAAATTATCTAAAAATGATTTTTGATTTTTTAGATTTTAGAGACTTATGTTTGTATGTCAGTGCTTTGCATTGAAGCTATATCTGGACGAGACATTGACCTACGCTGGAAGTCGCGAAGTTCTCAGTTCCGCCAGCCGCCGCTAGATGGCGAGGGGGGTCGCGTATCGCGAAGAAAAGGCGCAACCTTGCCAAGGACACGTGGCCCTACACGTGACTCTGCAACAGGTGGTGGGTGGCGGACACGTGGCCTCCGGATTCTAGCGGTCTAGTATCATCGAGTGGCTCAATCGAGATGTCACGATGTCGCCATTTCACGAGCCGCCTCGTAGGGAAACTGCGAAATGGGGCCGAGGGTCCGTAGCGCTGCATAGAAAAGTTACATACCTACCTATTGAAACTGTTGTAACTGTTAAAATCAAATTTCGTTTTTGGCTGGATACTACCAATGCAACGAAACAAGGGATAAACATTTAAACAATTTCAAATTTTGAAGCCTGTCTGTCGGAATATAAAAAATATCCACGTATTTTGCATGGTAAAACAAGATTTA
This sequence comes from Nesidiocoris tenuis, assembly GCA_036186465.1. Classification (NCBI taxonomy): domain Eukaryota; kingdom Metazoa; phylum Arthropoda; class Insecta; order Hemiptera; family Miridae; genus Nesidiocoris; species Nesidiocoris tenuis. The sequence continues at coordinate 13,796,716 of AP028909.1, read as the reverse complement.
AACCATGAGCGCTCATTTTTTTGGCCGGAAAAAAGTAGAATTAAAAAACAATAGAAGTGCTGATAATTCGAAGGTAATGTGAGTAATTGAAATTTTGGTCAAACAGAGTTCACGAAATTGGAAAAAGGTGGAAAATTGACGGATATATCATTATTATGTTTATAAATGAGTGAAAAAATGAGTAAAAAATTGAGTAAAATTAGAAAAATTGAAAATTAGAAAAAAGTAGAATTAGAAGAATAGAAGAAGAATAGAAGAATAGAAATTAGAATAGAATTAGAGAATAGAAATTAGAAAGAAGAAAGAAATTAGAAATAATAGAATTAGAAGAATAGAAAATTAGTAAAAATTGAAATTAGAAAAATTGAGTAAAAAATTGAGTAAAATTGAGTAAAATTGAGTAAAATTGAGTAAAATTGAGTAAAAAAAATGAATAAAATATGAGTAAAATTCTGAGTAGGTAAGTTTTAATTTTTATAATTTTTTATTGATTTTGGGGAATCAGGAGTTGTCCTACGCTGAAGGTAGGTTGAAAATTATGTTGCATGTTGTGATTTGCGCACCCACAGGCTGTGAAAACGTCTTTTTTTGAGAAACGCATCTCATTCGTAGCAATTTTAAAGAACATTAACCAGAGAAGTCATTAGGAGACATAAACTAAAAACGCTCTACTTGTTCACATGTTAAATTGAGCGTGCATCATAATAGAATCATTTCACGGTTAATGTCTACGTGCGCAAAGGTCGTTTGCGCAGATATGCGATCGCCAAGTTGGCGTTATGGGTCGGCTAAGAGTCAGCGGAGAGTTGAAGTCTTCAAGGCGAACGTCATTGGGTTTGTGAACCAAGGACGGCTGTATAACCGATAGTGATTAGAGTTTTGAATAATATTATCGTGTCAAGTGATCCAACCCCGATCCCTGTCAAGTCCTTCGAATACATTGAAGAAACCCGATAAATTTTATATCGAAGGGTGAAATCGAAGTCAAACTCACATTGAAACTGAAACACAAACTCATAATCGAAATCGAAGTCAAACTCACATTGAAACTGAAACACAAACTCATAATCGAAATCGAAGTCAAACTCACATTGAAACTGAAACACAAACTCATAATCGAAATCGAAGTCAAACTCACAATGAATGAGAACCTCAAACTCATAATCGAAATTGAAGTCAAACTCACATTGAAACTGAAACTCAAACTCATAATCGAATTCGAAGTCAAACTCACATTGAAACTGAAACACAAACTCATAATCGAAATCGAAGTCAAACTCACAATGAATGAGAACCTCGAACTCATAATCAAAATCGAAGTCAAACTCACAATGAATGACAACCTCAAACTCATAATCAAAATCGAAGTCAAACTCACATTGAAACTGAAACACAAACTCATAATCGAAATCGAAGTCAACTCACAATGAATGAGAACCTCAAACTCATAATCGAAATTGAAGTCAAACTCACATTGAAACTGAAACTCAAACTCATAATCGAATTCGAAGTCAAACTCACATTGAAACTGAAACACAAACTCATAATCGAAATCGAAGTCAAACTCACATTGAAACTGAAACTCAAACTCATAATCGAATTCGAAGTCAAACTCACATTGAAACTGAAACACAAACTCATAATCAAAATCGAAGTCAAACTCACATTGAAACTGAAACACAAACCTAAATCAAAATCGAAGTCAAACTTGTTGGGGCGTGGGAAATTTAATATAAAAAGTTCTCGTGAAAACGTGTTCAGTCAGCGTTTTAATTTTGGACCACAATGAATAGTTAAAATTTTTATCTACATGAATGATTAGGATAATCTTAGTGACTTGTTCGTCTTTACCTGTTCTGTACATTTCACCAGAGACATAATACTCAATATACAACATATCTCGCCGCATTAAGTTTTATTTTATTTTATTTTTTTTTTTACCTTAATTATTTTCCTTTTTTCTTAAATATGTTTTTTATTTACATTGGCACTATTTCTTTTTATTTTATATTAGTTTTTTATTTATTTTCTTTAGTCACAATCGGGATTATCACTTGGTCAGGTCCGGGGAATAGCGTAGAGGTTTACGCACTTTTCTTCCGCACTTCGTTTGGTTTGGAGGTTGGTCATTTGCCAAAGTGCTTGGTTCTTTTGCTTCAGGAGCAGGTTCAGCAGGATCATCAGTCGTAGGGTCGGGCCCATTTTCAGGTTGAATGTCCATCTGCGGGATTGAGTCATCTTTTGCATTTTCTGACTCTGGTTGCAGGACGTCTGGTTCGGAAGGAAGGTTTGTCGTCGTAGATTTGTTTGGGGTCGATGGCCACAGTTGATTAATGTGGCGTTTCCACAAACGATCTTCTTCTCGGGTTTTTATAACGTAGGTCTGGTTGCCTAGCTTGGAAACGACTCTGCCTGGTGTCCATTTGGTTTTGGAATCTCGGAAATCACGAGCCCATACTTCTTGTCCCGTATTGAGATGAATGTTTCTTTTTCCTCCTCCTTGAACCACCTGAATCTGTCGCCCGAAGGTGATGTCGTCTGTTGAGGGAATCATAGAGTCGAAAAGTATCTTTGGTCGTTGTTTCAACATCATACTGGCAGGTGTCTCTCCTGTCGCGGCGTGAACAGTGTTGCGATGATGCAGTAGATATTGTTGAACGACTCTTTTCAGTGTTCGACTAGAATTAGAAGCATTTTTCTGGATGCATCTTTTGATGATTTTCACAGCCGATTCTGCCGCGCCGTTTGTCTGAGGATGAAATGGGGCACCATAGAGATGGATAATGCCCAGACGGTCCAAAAAACTTGTGAATTCTTCGCCTGTGAAACAACGGGCGCCGTCTGTAGTCACTGCGCGCGGAAGTCCAAAACGCGCAAAGGTCTCCTCCAGTTTCTCGATGGCATTTTCGGCAGTTGCTGAAGGCACGAAGAAATTTTCGATCCACCGTGAAGTCGCGTCCATGATTACAAAACCATAACCAATGTTTTTGATTGGTCCCAAATAATCGACGTGTACTCTTGTCCAAACTCGTGATGGCACTGGCCATGGATGAATGATCGATTTAGACGGGACATTCCGATACTGGCAGCATGTCTGGCATTCATTTGCTTCACGTTCGATGTCCAAATCTAGCGATGGCCACCAAAAGTAGGATCTTGCAAGGCTCTTCATCTTCGACGATCCCAAATGGCTTGAGTGGAGTTCACGAAGTACTGCTTTCCGGAGTTTCTCTGGAACTATGACGCGGTAACCCCACATCAAACAGTCCTTCTCAACGGTGAGCTGTTCCTGGCGTCGAGTGAATGGCAAGAATTTTTCGTCGTTGGGCATTTTCTGTCCTGTCAAAATTCTGGAGTAAACGACTGAAAGCACTGGATCAGTTCGAGTCGTACGACGAATTGTTTTCCAGTTGACGCGAAAAGGGCAGTTTTCATTAATAAAATTGAAATAATTGATTTCGTCTGCAGTATCTGCCTGAGTTGTTCTTGGCCAGTCAATTCGTGACAGATAATCGGCGCAGTTGTCCTTGGAGCGCACGCAACGAATGTTGTAGTCGAAATTCGACATCATGTAAGCCCAGCGTTGGACTCGATTTGCTGCATATACGGGCAATCCCTTTTTGGAACCGAATATGTACAGCAACGGTCGATGATCCGTAATGAGGTCAAATTTTTGCCCAAAGAGAAAATCTCTGAATTTGGTAACACCAAATATGATGGCATATGCCTCGCGCTCGATAGATGCATATTTTTGCTGAGTGTCCGACAACAATTGAGAAGCGTACGCGATCGGTCGATCGCCGTCGGAGTATTTGTGCATTAATACAGCACCCACAGCCTTTGCTGAAGCGTCGACGGACAGTTTCAGTGGCATCTTTGGGTCGTAATGCGCCAAAACAGGAACCGAAGTCAAAATTTTCTTGATGCGAGAAAAAGCTTGTTGACATTTTGTAGTCCAGATCCATTTGGTGTCCTTCTTTAGCAGAGCATACAGGGGCTGAAGAATTCTCGCCGCATTAGGGACGAACTTGATGAAAAACGTTATCATGCCCAAAAAAGATTTTAATGAGGTGCTGTCTGAAGGTCTGGGAGCATCGCGAATAGCTGTGACGTGTTGATCCGTCGGTCGAATTCCTGTTGCATCGATGATGTGTCCGAGGTACCGCATCGAAGATTTACCAAAAACGCATTTTTCACCTTTGGCTCTTAGGTTCGCGTCGTCCAAAATTTTCAAAACCTGGCGAAGACGACGGTTGTGTTCTCCAACGTCGCGTCCTGTGATGTGGATATCGTCCAATAGACAGCCCACTCCGTCAATTCCGCGCAGGAGGTTATCCATAGCACGCTGGAAAATGGACGGGGCACAGGAAAGTCCAAAGCAGAGACGTTTGTAGCGAAACAAACCCAGATGCGTATTTATCGTTGTGCATACCCGTGATTGGTTGTCAAGTTCCATTTGCTGGTAGGCGTCGCGAAGATCAATTTTTGAGAATATTCGCGCGTTGGCGAAATTCGCGCACAAATGATCAATTTTCGGAAGAGAATTTCCGGTAGCCTCCAGCACTGGGTTGAGGGTTAGTCTATAATCGCCACAAATTCTGACCGTACCATCTGGCTTGAGAATAGGGACTATCGGTGTAGCCCATGGGCTATGATCGACTGGTTCGATAATATCGGCAGCCATTAAGCGCACCAACTCAGCTTCTACGCGGTGTTGCAGAGCGATCGGCAAAGTTCGTGCCCGGAGAAATCGCGGTTCAGCGTTGTTGACGAGATTCAAACGGACTTGATGTTTCGAAAAAATACCCGTGTCGGTTGAAAATACCTTTGGAAATTCCATCAATATTTTCTTTATGTCGGGATCGGCGCTCGGAAATCGAATTTCAGAATTCTGAAATAAATTCGACGAATTATTGGTATTTTTCAATAGATAAAATCCATTTCGACCAATAAGTGGCGGGCCGCCCTTTTTGATGATGTAAAACACCATATCCCCCGTGTATGTGGGGTGTTCAACGGGTAAAATTACCTTTCCGACTGGTTGAATCGAATGGCCAACATAGTCCTTCAAATGTACGTCGTTTGGAGACACTGGAAAACGTCGGAAATTTTCATCAAAAAACTTTTCCGAAATGACGTTGTATTTTGAACCTGTGTCCAACTCGAACGAAATTTGACTTCCCGCAATGCGAATGGGAATCGTGATGGGTAGACCGGGATCAGCGTCACGTTCATCTTGGATCGAAAAAAATGTCTCGCTTAAGCATATTTCTTCGCTGTCTGATTTGTCGGTATCGACATAATTATGCCTTGATTTTGTTGATTTATTTTTCTTCCGACTAGGACAAATAGAAGCTAAATGTCCAACAATTTTACATTTGTCGCAAGACGCTGTTTTAAATCTGCATGTTCGCGAATCATGTTTCCATCCACAATGTGAGCATTTATTCCGACGAACAGAATATGAGTCACTATTGGTTGGATGAGTCACTCTGAAGGGTTTTCGGCCTCTACTTCTAATAAAAGCCAAATCTGAACGTTCCGATTTAATTTCCAAACGCTGAAAATCAGTTGACAATGACCTTTTTCCTGCTGCTTCCTTCGAAGATGCGACCTGAATTGCTTTCATGAGAGTAAAACTCGGATCAGTGGGATCTTCCTCGTAGAGACGCTCTTTAACTTTCTCATGACGCAGACCAATTACGAAAATATCGCGTAGAACGACGTCCAAAACCATGCCGAAATCGCAGGTTGTAGCTTGGGAACGAATACGAGCGGAATAATCGGCCACTGTTTCATTTTCCATTTGCTGGGACGAGTAAAATGCTTGTCGAGACGAAAAAATCGATCGAACGGGGCTGAGATGTTTAGACAATTTATCCGCTAAATCGGTGTACGAAAATTTCGTATCATCTTCAGGGTCATGAGGAACACACAAACTCTGAAGTAGCGAATAGGTCTGATCACCCAAACAAGCCAAAAAATACGCCTTTCTGGTAGCGTCGTCCGAAGCAAAATACGTTTTGAAAATATTTTCAGTTCGCTTTCGAAAGAATTTGAACGAACCTTTTTCGATCTCAAATAAGGTCGGAGGCGGAAGCTGTGGATGTAAGGCCATAGGCGGAGGCTGCAGCGGCTGCGACATGACTAGGTTAGCGATTAGAAATACGCTGAGATGACTAAAGTCCGAACGCGCGCACGATAAAATCGACACTTAACAAAAAGAACACTTCACGAAAAACATTAAAAAAAACCGACTCGTCGCCAAATTTGTATGTTGGGGCGTGGGAAATTTAATATAAAAAGTTCTCGTGAAAACGTGTTCAGTCAGCGTTTTAATTTTGGACCACAATGAATAGTTAAAATTTTTATCTACATGAATGATTAGGATAATCTTAGTGACTTGTTCGTCTTTACCTGTTCTGTACATTTCACCAGAGACATAATACTCAATATACAACAAAACTCACAATGAATGACAACCTCAAACTCATAATCGAAATCGAAGTCAAACTCACATTGAAACAGAAACTCAAACTCATGATCGAAATCGAAGTCAAACTCACATTGAAACTGAAACACAAACTCATAATCGAAATCGAAGTCAAACTCACATTGAAACTGAAACACAAACCTAAATCAAAATCGAAGTCAAACTCACAATGAATGACAACCTCAAACTCATAATCGAAATCGAAGTCAAACTCACATTGAAACTGAAAGACAAACTCATAATCGAAATCGAAGTCAAACTCACATTGAAACAGAAACTCAAACTCATGATCGAAATCGAAGTCAAACTCACATTGAAACTGAAACTCAAACTCATAATCGAAATCGAAGTCAAACTCACATTGAAACAGAAACTCAAACTCATGATCGAAATCGAAGTCAAACTCACATTGAAACAGAAACTCAAACTCATAAACGAAATCGAAGTCAAACTCACATTGAAACTGAAACACAAACTCATAATCGAAATCGAAGACAAACTGAAATTGAAACTGAAACACAAACTCATAATCGAAATCGAAGTCAAACTCACATTGAAACTGAAACTCAAACTCATAATCGAAAGTCGATCGAGTCGATTGTGAGTTTGACTTTGATTTCGATTATGAGTTTGAGTTTCAGTTTCAATTTCAGTTTGACTTCGAGATTGATTATGAGTTTAAGTTTCTCTTCCATTGTTAGTTTGACTTCGAATTTGATGATTAGTTTGAGTTTCTGTTTCAATGTGAGTTTGACTTCGATTTCGATTCGGAGTTTGAGTTTCACTTTATTGTGAGTTGGACTCTGATTTCGATCATGATTTTCAGTTTCGGTTTCGAAGTGAGTTTGACTTCGATTTCGTTTATGAGTTAGAGTTTCTCTTTCATTGTGAGTTTGACTTCGAATTTGATGATGAGTTTGAGGTTCTCATTCATTGTGAGTTTGACTTTGATTTCGATTATGAGTTTGAGGTTTTCATTCATTGTGAGTTTGACTTCGATTTCGTTTATGAGTTTGAGTTTCTCTTTCATTGTGAGTTTGACTTCGATTTCGATTATGAGTTTGAGTTTCAGTTTCAATTTCAGTTTGACTTCGAGATTGATTATGATTTTATGTTTCTCTTCCATTGTTAGTTTGACTTCGAATTTGATGATTAGTTTGAGTTTCTGTTTCAATGTGAGTTTGACTTCGATTTCGATTCGGAGTTTGAGTTGCACTTCATTGTGAGTTTGACTTTGATTTCGATCATGATTTTCAGTTTCGGTTTCGAAGTGAGTTTGACTTCGATTTCGTTTATGAGTTAGAGTTTCTCTTTCATTGTGAGTTTGACTTCGATTTCGATCATAAGTTTATGTTTCTGTTCCATTGTGAGTTCGAGACTTGACAGTTTGATAATGAAGAATGTAGGTACCTATCATGTTCGCAGTACTTATGTGAAGAAATTACAGAAGAGATTTTAGTTTTTTTTGCTTTTTTAGTTATTTGCTGGTTGTAATTTGTTTCCTGCCAAATTCCGTCTTTTGTTGACGCAGCAGTGCGTTATCAGTAATGTTCTTGGTTGACCCACCACCACTCCCACCTTGGAACAATATTTTCATAGCTGGGCTGAGTCGTTTTAATTTTTATCTCAAAAGCTGCACCTTATGTTGACAGTACGTTTGGTATTCGGTCAGTTCCCGGTTCAATTTCCAGGTTTACCTGAAATATATGTTCCTACACAGTAAATGGAAGTGTTGGAATCGTCCTAAAATCGAAAATTGGATCGGAGCTCCAGAAAATTATGCTTTACTTGTACACTTTTATTCAGAATCACTTCTCAAACAAGTGTTTATGTTGCCGTCAGTTGGCATTAACAAAAATTGCCCGTCAATTCTGAACCTTTTCCCAAATTTTTTGAACTGGAATGTTTGTCTTGGCCAAATTTGTCACTTTATCTGATCGGAGTCTTAATTGCTCTCGGTACTTCCAATATATTAGCGATTTTAGTGTTTTCTATTTTATTTTTTCCTGGCCACAAAAATGAACCGATTTGAGCGTTCTTAGTCTTAAAATCTTTGTTTTACCATGCATAATATATGGATATTTTTATATTACGACAAATTGACGAATTTTTGTTTCAGACGAGTTTTAAACTTTGCTTTGTGATTTTTTTTATATTTTTGGCCTAAACGCCCTCAATAGTAGTCAAGATATGATCAAATTGTGTCAAAATTTTACGTTTCTAAGTATGGAAGCATTATTTACGCTCCACTGGTTCATTTCCAGTTCCTGTCAATGAAGAACGAATACGGTGCAATGTATCAATGGTATTGTGCCAAGTGTGAAATCCTTTAGCGTTCGGATCGCGTTTCGAATCGGTACTCGCCACGGCAACAGAATGATGAGGGGTCCGTAATACGGTCATAAGTATTTCCAACGGGCTCATTCCCCGGCTATTCTACGTATAAGTCGACTTATTAGTCAGTTCTCATCGACTTGCGGACGCTTCTTGGAATGCTAAACAAAACCAATGCCTCTGTACTCCTAATATTCTCTGTCCACCGGTCAAGACACCTTGACATTCTTATCTGTAAGGATAACCGTCATAATGGCCCTCGGTTTTCCTCAAAAAGGTCAACCCCCCTCGATATTTCGGAGAGCAGAAAGTTCAAATTAGGTCAGCCAAAAATCTGAGATTATTCCAACACTATAGTGAATCAATTTTAACGGGATGCTCTTCAATGGGGTGCGTAATTCAATTAATTAGTAACGGATGGGGAAGGCATATCAGCAAATGAAAGGCGTGATTCTATAGGTGGGTGATTCTCAAACTAGGGGCAATTTTGATCAGAGAAATTTTTTTTAAAAAATGTTTTCAAAGTTTGTGGAATTTTTTAATGGATTACAGTTATACCCACCAAAGTAGAAACCGTAATGGCAGCGCATGAATCACTTTTACAAGTCAAAAATTTGAATTTCAAATTCGGGTCCACGACAATGTTAATTTGTCCATGAAAATGGGAATAAATTCCAGTTTGATACAGTAGCAATTATCTTCTTGGGTTGGTGAAAGGAAAAACAGCTTATTATGCTTGGAAAAATCGTTTCTTGACATTAAACTGAAAATGCAAACAAGTTTTGGGAAAAATCAAAAGAGCTCAGAATCACCCAGGTAGGTTAGCACGCCATCCCAAAGACCACCACCACATCATCATAGGTTCGTAGAAAACACACAATACTTCCATGTTTCTATTAATAAATTAACTTAATTTTGACTAATTTGGAGGCTACAATGATCACAAAATTTGTGACATTTAATGTCAAAAAACTCACTACCTACGTAAATTTCAAAACCCGCCTAAAATCAAAATATCGTCACTTACCGGAATATAGAAAATAATATCCACTGATTCTGCAAGGTAAAACAAAGATTTTTCGACCAAGAACGCTCAAATCCTTCAACGTTCACTTTTCGTTTCACCTTCAAGTTCCACTCCATGTTTCACATTCATATGTCAGCTTCAGTTTCGCCTGCTACTTTAGTTCTACTTTCACTTTCAGTTTTACTTACAACTTCAGTTTGACTTGCAACTTTAGTTTATCTGAAGTTCCATTTCAACTTTTCCACTTCACTTTTCGTTTTACTTTCAAGTTCAACTTTATGTTTCATATTCATGTTTCTATAGAAACAGAAGTTTCTATAGAAGTATACTTCAACTTTAGTTTCACTTTCACATCCTGTTCCACATTTCACATGGCATTTTAGTTTTACTTTCACCTTCTGTTTCACTTGCCACTTCAGTTTACTGAATTTTCCCAAATTCAACTTTCACTTTCATCCCAGATAAAATTTTCACATTTTTTCCACTCCAACTTTCACTTGTTGTTTCATCTCGAAATTTCACATTCATGGTGCTATGTCAACTTCAGTTTCACTTGCAGCTTTCGTTTTACTTTCATCTTCTGTTTCACATTCCCCTTCTGTTTCACTTGCAATTTCAGTTTCACTTCCTACTTCATTTTCATTTTCAACTTCAGTTTGATTTGCCTCTCAAATTTTACTTTTACCTTCAGTTTCGCTTTCAATTTCAGTTCAATTTTCAACTTCGGCTTTATTTGCCATTCAGTTTGACTTTCATCTTCAGTTTCACTCTCAGTTTCAGTTTAACTCCAGGGTTTATTGACAGATTCAGGATTACTTTTACTTTCGCTTCTACTTCTTGTCGATTATTGGCGACAATGGTTCGAAAATTGTGACTGAATCTTCTATAGCTGAGCCCCTAAGAAAAGTTTCCCGGTTCCTACCTAATCCCATTGCCCCTGGCTTGCGTTTTTGCCCTTTTATGGGCTTTAACAGCCAGTTTGGACACTTGGAGCTCAGCAGCGATTGCCCACTGTCCATATCGAGTGAGGACAAGCCTCAAGACCTCGGATGGTCGAAGTGGATGCAAATTTTCTCGGACTACCCTAGTCAGCTATAATAATCGCTTTCGCAGATAAGATAGCACCTAATGCGAGTACATTAGCGCCGAAGGCTGGCTGGAGCAACGGTTCGTTTAGCTATTATTACTGATACCGGTTAACGACATCACCTGCTGCGCCGTTGGAAGTTGGAAGTTCCAACTTGGAACATCGATCTCTATCAATTTTCGAGTGACGGCCATTCCTGCTACTCCTAAATAGGTAAAGTGAAGAACAAAGAGTGAAGAACTGCTGTGCACCTCCGATACTTGCGTTCGGTAATCGGACCTGATTACCCAGTTGACTTCTCTTGTATTCAGTTAGCGGAAGTTGTCAGAGGTCGAGATTTTATCTCCAGCCCGGAGTAAAAGGCTTTTTAGCTTCTCCTGTTACGGTCCGAAAGTGCGGAAAAGCGATGCCGTTAATCACTGTCGTTGACCTTGTGCAATATTCACACCTCTGGACCGGGGAATTTTTGAAGAATTTTACTTCATGATTTAGTGTATTGGTACTGTACTACCGTCTGGCGAAGGGGGCATTGAACTGTTTTAATCTCTTGCCTAACGTATCCTTCACATTCATATTGCAAATTTTTTAGAAAAAAAAAAGAATTTTTAGTTCTTGCATTTTCAGATTATTAACTCCCAATCTCTTTCACTTCTTCCCTTCTTCACTCCAGCACTCCTTTTCTCCTTCACTCCTTCGCTCTTCCTTCCTCCCCTTCCCTCCACCCCCCTCGCCCCCCTCACCACTTCTTCGCTACTCCTCTCCTCTACTCCTTCAATCCATCACTCCTCCACTTCCCCCGACCTCCCCTCCCCACTCATCCACTCCCCTCCTTCCCTCCTCCCTTCCTCCCCTCACCACTTCTCCTCTCAACCACAACCTCTCCTCTACTCCTTCACTCCCCCACTCCTACTCTCCACTCCAATTCACTCCTACACTCCTGCACTCCTTCACTCCTGCACTTCTTCACTCCTTGACTCTACACTCCTTGACTCTACACTCCTTGACTCTACACTCCTTGACTCTACAATCCTTGACTCTACAATCCTTCCCTCCTCCGCTCCTCCACTCACCATCTCTTAACTCATCCACTCCTCCAATCCCCTCTATTTCACTCATACACTCCTGCACACCTGCACTTCTTCACTCCTTGACTCTACACTCATTGACTCTACACTCATTGACTCTACACTCATTGACTCTACACTCCTTCCCTCCTCCGCTCCTCCCTCGCCACTTCTTCACTCACCCACTCCTCCACTCCCCTCTAATTCACTCATACACTCCTGTACTCCTGCACTTCTTCACTCCTTCACTCCTACGATCCTCCCTTCCTCCCCTCCTTCCCCCTCTCCCCTTCCCCCTCCTCTCATCCCTCACCACTTCTCCGCTATAGGAGTAGATTATAATCTACTATTCTACTCCTTCAATCCATCACTCCTTCCTTCCTTCGCTCCACCACTCCTTCACTCCTCCCGTCCACCCCTCACCACTCATCCACTCTCCACTCAACCACTTCCCCTCCTTCACTCTTTCCCCCCTCAATTCCTCCCCTCCCCACTCCTCCTCTCCATTCTAATTCACTCCTACACTCCTGCACTTCTTCATTCATTGACTCCTACACTCCTTCCCTCCCCCACTCCTCCTCTCCACTCCAATTCACTCCTACACTCGTGCACTCCTTCACTCCTGCACTTCTTCGCTCCTTGACTCCTACACTCCTTCCCCCCTCCGCTCCTCCTCTCGCCACTTCTTCACTCATCCACTCCCCTCTAATTCACTCATACACTTCTGCACTCCTGCACGTCTTCACTTCTTCACTCCTGCATTCCTTCGATCCTCCCTTCCTCCCCTCACTTCTCTACTCCTTCACTCCCCTCTCCACTCCACCACTTCTTGATTTTTACATGTCTGTCATCAAGCGGCCAAGCATAATTCACACAACCGATTCCGTATCTGCAATCGATGCATTGTGAACGGCCGATCAAGATAAATCTCGTACGACTGCGAACCTCCTTTCACAAGAGGTCATGACCACAAATCCATTGTGTCGGGCGCATTCCCATGAGATGATGAACGCCATGTTCCACATTAGGAATTCTAATACGAAAAGATCGTAATGGGTCGCGTAGGATGCAACACGTCCAGGACACCCACATTCCGCAAGTCCTGGAGGTAGACTTATGCGGCTGCGCTAATAAATTTCCACTTTGCGGTCGGCTGAAGTTGCGTCAAATTAAACCTTTGCCGAACTGGCAGTCGATTGATTCAGGAACGGAGCCGAATTATGCGGTTATGGAGCAATGCCGAATTAGATTAGTCCTGATAGGTGCCCACCTCATGACTTGAAGAAGGTTGGTCAATTCGTTGGATATCAGGAAAATCGCCTCGTCCTGCTCAGATAACACAAAATACTTCCATGTTTTGGTAAGTAAAAATTTTCTTCTCAACGGACTGATTTTGAATTCATTCAAGCAGATTTGGAGGCAATTAGATCGAAAACTACGCTGCATTAATTGAAAATCGGAAAACCTACAAAAAGAGCAATTTTAGTTCTTCCTAAATTTTTTATCACCTCCACCGACCTGTGCTTGCACAAAAAGCGTTACCTACCTCACATTTGAATAGAAAATGTTATTCTTCCCTTTCGAGCAATCTCTGAGTTTTCTATTATGGGGTATTGTCGATTCACCAATTCCATCATTCAAGTTCAAAAATAAATTCTCCATGATCTATTCGGTTGTGAGATTTCTCAGAATGACCCACGGGAGCAATGTGCTCATGCTCATGTCGTGAGAATGTAAACATTATTGAAGTGAGGAATGCGCCATTAGGTCACGACTTGAACTCAAGTGTTCACTGGCTCATATTTACTGGCAGGGCTGGAGATAATTCGACTGTGACAGTCTCCACTGTCAGCCAGAATCGAAATGTGATCGATACGAAAGGAGATCGGATAAAGTTCGAGGTGAGCAAGTCCTCACACTCGGGGTCAGCAAACTCACTTTCCGTTTGTGACGAAATTCGCAATTCCTTTTCGGGCCTACTGCGCCTGCGATTAGCCGATCGCGAAGGAACTCGAAGCTCCGAATCTAGGAGGCGTAGAAAACACGCAATACTTCCATATTTTGATACGTACATTTTCGACAGAATTTGATTATGTATATTTTGACTACTGGGGAGTCTGTAGGTATGAAAGTAATGGGGATGAGAAGCTTCCATTTTTGCATTTTATTCGGGTAAATTGGTATTTTGGCCCGATTTTAGGTTCCTTTGAAACCTAGTTTTGAGGAAAACAGCTTATGAATATCACAATCATCGCAATTCTTCAACAAAAAGAAATACCTGTTTATAAAAAACTACCAATTTCTCGACGCACTTCATGTACCTGTATAGGTGGCGAATAGGAAGCGAATTTTTATCATGATCGGTGGAAGTCCAAGTTCACCTGCCATTGAAAAGTATGTGAACTCGTGAGGGGATATGACCTTTTTATTCCGCTCGTGACTCTATTCCTACAAGGATACGTTGCGTTTTTGGCCTCAACGGCTAATCTGAAAAATCTATGTAGTCCTAATTGCCATTTTATTATGCAGAATTCAATGTTTTTTCCGGTCAAAAAGCCAGTTAGTGGTCAAAAACGCGGCTGAATATAAGTTTTCGAAATCTCGTAAAACTACTTTTTTGATCCTTTCCTTCCTGAACAAGTTTCCCCGTGCCCGTCTGTGGTAATTTACAAAAATGACCATATCCCAATCAATTCAAAACTTTTTTCAAATTTCTTAAACTGGGATGTTTGTCGGGACCTATCACCCTGTTTAACCGGAATTTGAATAACACAAAGTACTTCCGATATTACAACACTTTTTGTGTTTTCGATTTTATTTTTTCCTGGCCACAAAAATGAACCGATTTGAGCGTTCTTGGTCTTAAAATCTTTGTTTTGCCTTGCAGAATATGTGGATATTTTTTATAAACCGATAACGTGGCGTCTTTTGATTTTAGGCGAGTTTTTAAATTTGCATAGTGAGTTTTGTGATATTTTTGGCCTAAACAGTCCCAAAAGTAGTCACAATGAAATCAAATTTTGTCAAAAATTTACGTATCAAATTATGGAGGAATTGTGTGTTATCTACTCACCACAGTTTTGATAATGCGTTAGTGAGTTTGAAGTGATGAGCTCCAAGTTCATTGCTCGTGGACGCTAATGCGCATCTCCGAAGACGAAGAACTGGTTTCCGCTTGCGTGTTACCGTTACTTTTTGGGTTTGGTCATTCATTCCGTTTCTTTGATTGTCGGGGACTGTCAGTTGTTATTGGTGGTTGGCGAGTAATCGCAATCATCGATGCTCCCTAGGTATTTCGACTCGCAGCAGATTTTTGGAGTTTTTTCCTCCAGGGAATTTCTGTTAATGCAGCAATCACGTGAGGTTGAATCTGATGTTAATCTGCTCAGCGATTCGACAGAAGAGAATTTATGCTGTAAAATCATACTTGCCGAGTTCAGTCCTGTGTGTTGATATGCCCTTCGAGTAGGGAAATTATATGAGGGATTTTCCCTCTCACACTTGTCATCTTGTTGCACAACAGCAACAACAACTCTCCCTAGGTCCCTTGTCTTGTTCCATAATGGCTACGATGTGACTCTGTTCTTTTCAAAATTTATTAAATCCTCTTTCATCTATTCTTGCAATGTTTTATTTCTATTTGCCACCATATCCAACACTGTGTTTGGTTGAGAATTGTATTTTTCACGTTTTGCAGTCATTTCCAAAGTTCGGCTGTCCTAAAAACCGTTCGATTAGACAAGTCACGCAATAATGATACGGGTAATGGAATAATCTTAAATAAGTTACACTTCCTCTTTGGAATTCAACAGTTTTCTATCCGATGGCCTTGTTCGATTTAACAGCCGAAGGAGGTAACCACGTACTTACTTTCCACACAACAGTTCTATAGCCCAATATTATGAGCTAAGTACTATTTCCTATCATCATATTACTATGTAGTGTGCCCTACTTATTCCGCCAGAAAATGCACATCCAACAGGTTATGGGGCCAGTGCCAAAAGCTACAATTGTAAATTAATTTTTCCATCGAATCTTTTATGCGTTTGTTAGCTTTAACATTTTATTCCAAGAATGAGAATTCCCATAAAAGCCGTCAACCGCAGACTGGACATAGCCGTTTAAACGCCTGGACAACTTTCGGACGCACCTACGGTTTCCACATCAGCCGTAAAACGGCCACACTTGGACGTGAAAGACGCACACGGACGACCATACTCGGTAGTTAGCCGCATCACGACGCAGCGTTTCCTTTAGCAGAAACCGACTTTTTCTGTTTTTTCACAACTGCTCGGACAATATACGCAAACGACTGACATCCTGTCACACTTCGAGAGGAAAATAAGTCGAGTGTGCACCTGGCGAACGCGGGAAAAAAATTTAATAATTACCAATAACGTTTTACATTAAATTTATTCGATAATCAATGCAGGCAACTCAATATTCATAATTTATCATCGATTATTATGAAATTTTAAACAAAATTCTGAGCGGACTTGGACGGACGCTAGGTATTTTTAAATGATTAAAAAATTTAAAGAAAATGTAAAAAAAACGTAGACTTGCAACTTCTCTCCATGAAGTATAGGAGTACGCTGAGTTATCCGAATTGACATTTTATGACACGGCTCGTTCGAATCGGTTCATTTTGGTCAGCAAAAAATATAAAAAACAGGGGAAATTCCAGTAGAAGAATTACATGCATCCGAAGGGAGGAAATTTTGAAAAAGGGTTGAGAGAAGAGGGAGATTTGGAAATTTTCTTACACTCACCCCCGTGAGCTATGCCCATTAACACTTGTCAAAAACTGGTTCAAATTGACATCATATTTTAGGAATTATTTCCCACGAAGCCCGGCTATAAATTTTTGATGATCGCAATTGATGATACCGTATTTCGGACGATGCTGAGTACCTATTTCGGTATCACAATCTCCCGTCTAAAATGTTCTAGATTGGTATATCGAATGACGTTATCAACGTGACCATAGCCAAAGGCAGACTAGGCTTGACCGTCTATTAGTGAAATATCAAGGATCACGGAAATTTCCAAAGCGGATTACGGATAACCAATGTCATCAATTAGGTAGAAGGTTATTAAGTACGAAATTCGACGTCTAGGTCGCCCGAATGACGGAATCGATGATGTCATGGGTGGATATTTCATTCCGATCTTGTCGGCCGCCTGAAGGGTTCCAGAGCATGATTTCAAAATCCGGATCGTGCACAGCGTTTCACCTTGACGAAAATCAAAATTTTAAACGTGGGCTCGCATACGCCTTCAAAGTACGTCCGAATCACATTCTCTTCATTTGTGGTATGTTATACTTGAAAGCGCAATGTATCCAAGTGAATTCAATTGATTTACTCAACCTGAACTTCTAACTTTTATCTCACAAAATCAAGCTCCAGCGCTAAGCAGAAGAAGAGCTATGATGAGGCAACTCAAAAATTTCATTTTTGAGTAAGCTCTACCGCTGGATCATGGAGGAAGTATGGTGTAGAAGCCTACATCTATAAAACGCTGCAATGGCCAAATGTCGAGAGCAGACATTTTTCATTGCTTCAAGCGTTAGATTGTGATGCAGACATCCCAAAAATGATATGACTCATATCATATGAGGAGCTGATAGGTCACTAACTGTTGATTGCCATGATCGCTCTTGAATGTTCTTGACCAATCAATGGTAGATCGGTGTCTCCACACTGCTGCAATGATGATGATGATGACCGATTCCGGCATTTTAACATTTTCTCCACCGAGATCGTCGACCTACGGAATTGAGAGCATCTGCAGTACTTTATTGTTGCGCAGGAGCCTCTTCGGAAGAGCAAAGCAGTATTTCCCCATGTTTTCTTGGCCTTTCGAAAAAATTTCATTTCTTTCGCCGATAGTAGTTGAAAAAGCTGTAACATTTCATCGTCTGCGAGCAGGTATAATAGCGATGATAAAACCGCAGACCGGCCCTAATAAATCTTTCATTTTACAAGACTCTGCTCAAACTTGTCTGACCTGTACGGGTTATCTGGATTTCCAGATCCATAATTTTTAATGCTGAACGAGGTTATGCGCCTTCACTTCGGATCCCTGACCAGTTTTTTATCGTTCGGGATTCCGCCTTTTGCCGCACAATCTGGACATGGAAATGGCAACATTTTGTTTGACCCGCACATCTCGAACGCGGCATTGGGGCAAATGTCAAGGGCTGCGTCGCCCGCGCCTGCTCTCATGAACAGTCGTCCAATTGATTCGAATTAAGGCCGAAGAGAACGGATTTCAGGTTGGGAAAGTTGGCGACGAATCTTCGCGATGTAAAATATTAGCTTGCAGAATAAAATTTATTATATTTAATACTTTAATTTTACTATTCAATGGTCTAGGTTGGGCCAAATTAAACCAGCGTGATGATTTTACCATTGATACTTTCGTTAAATTGTCGAGTCGAAATAATTCACCAATTAGGTGTCTACTGATCTGCCACTCGCGATTTTTCAGTTTACTCATTTTCTGGACCTCAAGCGCTCTATAAATGACACGATTTGACTCGGCATAAAACATTTTTTGAATCAGTCTCATCTCGAAATGCGTAGGACATGCCTAGTAGCAAAAAAGTCGATTTCCAGCGAAAAATCCACGTTTTTTCACATTTAAACGTGATTTTCTCCACCTAGAAGTATAGTAAATAGAAAAATGACTATACCGTTGGAAAGCTGAGTTTTCGGGCATGTTTTCTCCGAAGAGTGCGTTTTGATTGGCAACGAAAAAATGGGGTAAAAATCCAATTGAAAAAAGTGAAGTATTCCCTGTTTTCGCTTTAACCTCATTTTTCCAGTATTCCTCTGATTAGCAAAAGTTTGGTATGGCATTTTCCTTATGGGAAAATTCACGGGCTTTCCAACGGTGTCCATAGATTTGATTTTACTCAAAAATTAAAGGGACTACAGCTATTTTAAAAATAGTTGATAAAAATGTCCAAAAACAGAGTTTTCTGGTGGAATATGAAAAAATTTCAAAGAAAGACATTTGTTGGAAATGATTTGCAGAACATTTTCCTTCATTTTTGGGCAAAAAAAGTGTGGGCAGCCATTACAGTCATGCGCAATATCCCCAATCACCAAGTAAATTTCTATAATCAATTCGACAGTCAGGCAAATCCGGAGTATCTAATTTTAAGTTTTTGAGTACCTACGTCTACACAAATAGAGTTTCCCCCAGTAAAAAATGCCAAACGAAGGAATATAACTTTATTGTTAGGTTTATTAAGGGTGTTTAAGACTAAATATGAGAAAATGTCGGTAATCCGGACAAATTACCATCAATATAGTTTCAAAGCCCTCGAACTTCATTGCCGAATCGACCGTGACACACACGGCTTGACCTCCAAACGGACCAACCGGCTCTCGAACGTAGACACATGCGTTATGATTTATCATTCAGATTGGCGACTTGGTCTACCGTGTATTTAGATCGGAACTAGCGATACCAGGTAGGCATACTGTCGCAAGTCTTTTATTTGCATTCCCAAGATGGAAACGGCTGTGTTTTTGGTCGAAGCCGCAAACTCGATTTTGTCCGAGACCGCCGATATGGAAATATCTGGAAGCCATATTTGAAAAATTCGAACGACCCGAGAATTCTTCCGGTAAAGACGAAGCTATTTCCTGTGCGGGAAATAGTCATATTTTTCTACGCGAGATCTTGAACTTTAACCACCGGATAGCGTAAGCTCTTGTAACTCGGTTATTGCAAGAGATAGCCGGGGTTCAATGCGATTTTTGCGGGAATAGATATCCATATAATAGATAACCATATAAGCTCCTTTCAATATTAATGCCAAAGGATTTTTGCCGGGAAATGAAAAATTGAAATACGGTTTTGAGCTTTCATTTATCAATGGCTCAGGCAAGCCCTGGTTATTTGTTTTCCTATGTACTTTCTGCTGAAAGCCAGTGGTGAAATGATAACACACAAATAATGTTAAATATTTTGATACGTAAATTTTTGACACAATTTGATTATATTTTGACACTTTTTGAGGCAGTTAAAGAAGAAAATATTGAAAAATTCACTAGGCAAATTTAAAAACGCCTGAAATCAAAATACGTCAATAAGTTACCAGAACATAAAAAATCCACATATTCTGCAAGGTGTAACGAAGATTTTAAGACGCTCAAATCGGTTCATTTTTGTGGACGGAAAAAAATAAAATAGAAAACACTAGAAATGCAAATATATCAGAAGTAATGTGAGTTATTCGAATTCCGATTAAACAGGGTGCTAGGTCTTGCCGAGACAAAAATTTCATTTCAAGAAATTTGAAAAAAGGTTAAGAATTGAGGGTGCTATGGCCATTTTTGTGAATTCACGTGAGAACACATTGACAGACGGACACACAAACACACAGACACTTGTCCAGGAAGTGATTCTGAGTAAATGCGAATGTGTATAAGTTTTTTTCTGAAGCTCCGTTCCGATTCTCGATTTCAGGACGATTACAATACTTCCATTTACTTCGTAAATATGGAAGTTAAAAACATGTTTTATTGATTAAGTGAATTGATCAAATAGAGCACGTCTGCTGTTCATTTTTGACAAACTTCGTTTTACATGGGTATTTACGGAGCCACTAACCAAACTTTGTATTTCATTCGACCGAGAAATCGTCGGTTCGCTTTTTTGCGAAGTCATCACCAGGCGTCGTGCACAATACCCGACATGAACGCCAATTAACTTTATAGGGAGGAGAAAAATTGCAGCCAATCGTAGACACGATCGGCTCACGGACTGAGTCTCAAAATCGTCAAATGTCTCACCAAAAGCGGATAGTTGACTCTATACGGGCGAAGGACGAAATCACGCAAGTAGTTGAGCTCGTCCTATTAATCCAGGAAATAACGAGAGGTGCATAAAAACCTGACCCATTCACCGTTCGTCCTTGTTCGTTGGATAACGCGCTCGAGTTGCGAGGAAGTCAACGGGGGACCTCCCTCGCTCAGTATCGCTGACTCCTCACTAGTTCATTATACCAATTACCCTGCTCAGATTACCCTTAACAGGACCCCCCCCTACACCCGGTTCTAAGTACAGGGTCCTTTCACAAAACGAACCCACACTAAATTGCTTAATTACTACAGTAACTAAAACTGCACTTTTTAGAGTATACACAGTAGGTATACTTCAAATTTGTAGGTGTACTCCTTCAGTAGGTATACCAACTAGTAGGATGTACCTAGTAGGTATACTTCACTCAGTTAGGTGCGAGGAAAGGTTCATTTCTTAAAAAATAAGGAGGTAAGTACCTAATCTAGAAAAATTAGGGTTTTTTTAAATGTCAAAAGTCCTAAAACATGCCGAATCATAGATTTGAGCTAGCTGCCTTCTGCTATACCACCCCCACACACCAAACTGCCGTGACGAGCTCTGATCAGTCACTGGAAGCCATCAAATGGTTACTGTCAATTTTGCGGCCCACTGGACCGCGCTCGGGAACACATCACAGATTTTTGAACATGTCTTCAAAAGTTAGAAATGTAGAAGCACGTATTCTTCTGAAATTGTATAATCCCTCATTATGTGATTGGGAGAGTGATCGATTTTTGCAATACATTGCTATACTTGATATGATTTGATATCTTTTTTGGTGTTTGAAAATTATTACTTACTTACCTACTTTGAACTTACCACATTGAACTTCAGTGAGGCTCTTAATATTAATTTGATGTAAATCCAAATGAGAACCACATATTGAGTAATCACTTTTTCCCCTGTGGTCCTCAAATTAGAGCTGTTGTTAATCCAAAATGTTTCAGATCCTACTCGTATCACATGAAAATGTTAAGGCATTCAAAATATTTGCTGTTTTTTTTTTTGCTGGATACCACCGTTGAACACCTTTTGAGAAAACAGGAATATACACATAGCTACGTGGCCTGAATCGATCCAAATTATCATTTTTTTATTTACCTAATTGAAAATTGTCAATGCGTCACGATATTCAAGTGCCCGTCCGATCGTGTCAGCAGGCGTTGTTACAACACTCGGCTAACAAAAACCAGCTCCTTGTCCCAGAAAGGCTCCTTCAAACTTGAACAGAAACAACTTTCTTATCAACGGATGATAATTGACCGCTCTCACTCGACTTGTTCGCTCTGAGCTTGTCAATTCCAGTCTCGTGAATATTCATGTTAACACTGGACACCCTGGACGCCCTTCGGGTCGCCAACTTCGCACGAAAGCTTCGCTATGATACGTGCGCTGCAATCGGAACTGGTGCATTAAAGATCGAATCCGAACAGGTACCGGAAACGGAAAATCGTCGAGTATTCTGCCCGTTCGCCATCCACTTGACCGACAATGCGTGCATGACAAACGTTGTTGCCGAGGACACGAGAGATCGTCACAGATTATGAAACCGAATGGTTCACTGAAAACACACAGTGGATACTTACGTACAGATTCCCAAAAGTGCCTCTCTTCTTATATGAAAAGTATATCTGACATTATCAATCATAACTCATTTATCAGTTATTATTATTTCCATTGAAGAATAGGGGAATAAGTTGA
The DNA here is from genome assembly GCA_036186465.1 of Nesidiocoris tenuis. Classification (NCBI taxonomy): domain Eukaryota; kingdom Metazoa; phylum Arthropoda; class Insecta; order Hemiptera; family Miridae; genus Nesidiocoris; species Nesidiocoris tenuis. Next base: position 13,774,148 of record AP028909.1, on the reverse strand, counting down.
GGTGGAGAAATCGTGGGATGTACCTAAAGGTAGAGGGTTCTAATTTACCTCCAAACTGGTTCCTTCACTCATCTTGATAAAAGTTTTATTGAATTTTTGAGTGGTCTAATTTCTATGTACCCCCAGACCTGTTGTAGCTAATGAAATTCAATGAATGTATTATTATTATAACTGTGATAGCAGGTAATTCGGATAAAGGAGGGAAAAAATATCGATGGACGATATATCAAAATATCGATATTTTCCTTCAATATATCGAATTACTAAAACGATACTTTTTAAAAATATCGATATTCGACATATCGATATTTTTTGCCGATATTGACATCCCTAGCTAAAACTCTTCTTATAGGAAATATATCGCTAATACCAAATGTATGAATAAATGAATTTTGATTTTAAAAGCTCAAAAAACGTCACTTTTCTCAAAAGATGCATGTTTTTAAGCACTTCTTACACTTCTTGCCGAGGTAGGAGCACGAGAGATTCTCACAGATCATGAAACCGAGTGGTTCACAGAAAACACGCTGTAGATACTTATGTAGAGACGCAAAAAAGTGCCACTAAAACTCTTCTCATAGGGAATATATTGCTGATATCGAAAAGGTATATTAATGAATTTTGATTTTAATACCTCAAAAAATATGAGATATTGCAAAATAAGCTTAAAAAACGTCGTTATCTAAAATTTTCCGGTCTGAAAAAAAACGAAAATTGCCAATAACTCAAAAATTCGTCACCTGAAAAACGGCGATGGTTTGATGGTTTTTACGAGTGGCGGGATTGCCATTTTCTCTGGGTCAGGAGTTTACCTACCGTAAGAAATATGGATGCCTACAAAAGCCTGTGCCTGATTGGTTTGTGTAAGTTGATGGTTCTATGAATAGGTGAAATGGATTATTAGTTTTATTTTCGTCACTCTAGGCGAAGACATGTTCGTGACGAATGTAATTGTAAAGTGCTCAGACTGTTAGAAATTGACGACCGCATTGGAAATTCGCCCGATCCGAAGTCAACGGTTCGAACTACCTGTTAAAATAAAACGTGACCAAAAAGTCCACTGATCACAATTTTGGCAGAGTGCTTTAACCTACTTCCATATTGACGGATTCAATGGTAGATGTTGGCCGTCGAAGAATTGGACATTCAAAAAAAAAAATTGACTCGTTCATTGCTGTTGGTCACGTATCAATCACCTAAGCTACCTAGCTTTTCAAAATTGAACTCGCGTTTTGTTCAGGTTACCTGAATTAGGTATTTTGGTTGATTTCGTTTGTCGGGCCTCCTCCGACGCCTTATTGATGCCCAGCCGACCCTTCATTCCCCACCAAATTCAAATTTGAAATTTTGCCTCTACGACGATTTCCCCAAGCCGCCTACGCGAGAAGTTTGTGTTGCCATTGCAGCATAAACTTCTTCAAAAATCCCCGTTTCGTTCCCTCAGGGGTTACTTTCGTTTTGGGCCATGGCAATGACCCAAAATTTGGTTGCACATACCAAGTGTAGTGCAGCGACTCCAGAAGCTCGATGGGAAGTTGAAAAAGTCTTGTAAACGAATCATCAGATGCTGCTGAGCATCCAAGAATTTCAAGCTAACTTGATATCTCCACTTGAAGAATTTGAAATCCACCTTGAAGTAGCGAACTCAACTCAGTTGCAGACAATTACAATTTGGGGTAAAAAACGAGAAAAATATGAAAATGATTTCATTTCCCACGTTTTTTTAACTGGTCGATGCAATACTCAAGTTAAGTAGGTAATGAAGCGAAAGAATGGGAAATTCAGACGTTTTTATGCGATACGGTGAGTCATTGTCATGTTTTTGCCCCTAGTTTGAGAATCACCCATAAAACCCACATTAAATTTTTTGTGAAATTGGCCCTTTGAATTTTTCGTTTTTATGGCGGTAAAGGGCTGTGATCATAACCTTATGAGCTCATTCTGGTTTCAGCTCACTTCCGGAACATGGAAGTGAAAAGAGCGCTCAGGAAAGAATCGCCACCGTGAAGGAAATGATCTTTCGAGAATTGGTGATACAGTTTCACCTTGACTGGCGAGGAGTGCGGTGAGGGTGGAGGAAGTCGGGCGGGGCCCTCACCTCGCACGATTGTCGGCCTGATCAGGGACTTGGATACGAGAACGTCAAGTTGGCTTGTAAAGCCGGCAATGTCAAGTTGGTAACCTTAGAACGGCCGATTTGGATTGTACGAGGTTCACAGTTCGAGAGTGGAAAAAACAATCCGAAATAAGGAAAAAGAGATTATCCATTCCCATTTTAATAATAGTGTAATAGATACATTTAGAATTGTTACTTCTATATTCACAGAGTAAATGGACGTATTGGAATCGTCCTAAAATCGAGAATCGGAATGCAGCCTCAGAAAAATTTTTACTTCCCGATCAAGTGTCTGTGTTAGGGATGAGCATCGATGGTCGATACTATCGAACTATCGATGTTTTGCATCCGATAGTCGATGTTTTTACCATCGATGGTTTAGAACCGATGTTTCACCACTATCGATTACTTCAATGTGATGATATCGAATTTTCTCTTTATCCTTATCACTCGGTATCAATATAAAATTTATATTTAATAATTCAGTTGTTCAGTTGATTGACTAAACTGACCAGTGGTTTCACTGAAATTTGTATCATGCAAATTGCAAAGATAGATACTTGAATTGAAGAGTTTTCCTTCAAAACTGCATATATCCACTTTCGAGTTTTGTCGGTATCGATTTCGTTTTTCGATTTTCGATTTCGATTCATAGCAGTTTTGGTACCTATAAGTAATCGAAAATCGAATAAACGAAATCGATATCGACAAAACTCGAAAGTGGATGTATGCAGTTTTGGAGGAAAACTCTTCAATTATCCTAGGCATCTATTCAATTTTAAAACTTCTTCACTTGAACATAGAAGTATCGATACTATCGATAGTTTTGTACCAATAGTTTTTAGCAATCGATGATTTCCGTCGATAGATTATTCGATGGTGACTATCGATAGTTTCCAATCGATGCTCATCCCTAGTCTGTGTGTCCGTCTGTGGGATTGAGTCGTCCTCGTCCCCTTTCTTCGGCACAGAGGATTGTTTATGAGTACCAAGTCAGTGTTATCGAGATTAGGGTCATACAGATGGCAACTTCACTCAATTGCCGACGTTTCGGTGGAAACTATGCCACCTTCATCAGGGCTTCAGAGGGTATTTGAAGTTGCAAAGGAGTGAAGTTGCTATCTGTACATGATCCCGATAACACTGACTTGTTAACGAAGTTAAGGGCCGATCTACACCATCTACAGTTTATGAATACGACCCAAAGAGACCTTAATTCCCTACATAGACCACACTATACACTCTTATAAGGGCGCAATCAGTGATTGTAGTTAACTATACTGCGGGACTACCCGACCTTAACATCGGCCTCTAATGGGACAGATTGACTTTCCATCTGTTTCGTCATTTGTAACAGATTGTTCTTGTAGCTGGCGTTCTCTAATCAATTTATCTCGATGTCGAGGTAGCCGGTTAATTGTTGAGGGCTTGAAATTTAATTGGAAGAACGAACCGTGCAAGGTAGACGAGGGTTTATGTATTCATAGGAAGTTTGATATCTCTACCAGTTGAGCTTATGCTCGACATTTGAATTGCTGATGTTGAAATTAGTCCAATCGTCGAGTCAGCTGTAGCTTAACATTATGGGAGGATTGGCCTAGGAAACCAGCCGCACGTGAACGCTGCACAGTACTTCTATATTTTGGTGCTTCGAATTTTGGACCGAATTTTGGGACTAAGTCAGAGGCTACTAGGATATAAAAACGCTGCAAATTCTTACACAGGGGTTTATTATTCACGTGTTTTGTTTAATTTTCACTCACTTCCTAACTATGCTGAAAACTAGTCGAATATTATTTTATGGGTACAATTTCTTGACATTAGATTGCACTACTATCCCTATCCCAAGTAAACTGGAAACCGTGCATCCAAACTTCAAATTGCCGTGATGTTTCTTCATTAAATAAAAATATTCGTAGACAAAAATAGTTAATCGGTCAAAATTTCAGATAAAAATATTCACTGAAACTCAATATTTCTTTAAATATGAAGAAATCGAAAGTCACCGCAGTCTACACTACAAACAGCCCGACGCGCCCACCGTGAACTTTTGAGCGAAGAAAGCAACCAATCTGACAATAGTCCCATTCGATTCAGCATGGAAAAATCTAACAAATGAATCATTTTACTTGCAAATCGGAGAGGATTTGGGAAAACACAATTTTTTTTAAGATTTCAACGATTTTCCCGGATTCCTCGAAACTGATTGATTGGTTTGGCTGAAGAATTGGGGCTGTCCGAAACAAGGTTGATTTTTCCTGAAAATTTCGAAAAAATCTCCAGCCGTTTGGGAGAAAAAGTGTTCACGCCGGAAGAGGGACGGTGGTCAGGGGACGGCGGACGCCGGACGGTGGACGCCGGACGGCCGTCAGGGGACGGCGGACGGTGGACGGAGGACGCCGGACGGGGGATGGAGGACGCCGTACGGTGGACGGAGGACGCCGGACGGTGGACGGCGTAAGGGGGACGGCAAACGGACGGATTTTTTATTGCAAATTCGGATTCTAAACACCTTGAACACCTTGAAACGTAAACGAACAATTTTTCAGGGGGTGTTATGAATTTTTTTCCCAGATCGATATTTTTATTTCTTAAGAAAAATGAACCAAATATTGATTAGTTGTCACGTCTCGGCCATTTTTGTAAATGATATCGTTCGCCTGACGATACCCAATAGCGAGACGTCTTTGGTGCTTGGATTAACAGTTTCGCAAGACGAATCTCGGGACTCGGGAGGGTTCGACCTATCGGAGCTGAAGATTGTATAGGTCAAGGGAACTGGGATCGCGCCCGTTCGCGTCCTTGCCGACCTGCGACTTCCTATACTTGAACGCATCGGCTCATCTCGTATCTTCTGCTGTCGCCACGAGGGTGGAAATTAAATGCGAGAAGCCTTCCAACACATCGCACACACCCTTCTTTCTCTTACATAACCGAGGTAATAGGTTGGCTAAGGTAGAACGAGTCTCGTGCATGTAGGAGAGCGTCTGCGAACGAAATCAGCTGCAGAACAGGTGGGCAAAATGTTTGAGGGAAACCACGTTTTGCATAATAACAACCCGCGTTAAATCCGGGCCAAAAAATATTTTTTTTGTTCATGATATTCCTTGATTTAGCGTTAAATTTGCTATACCGACAGGGTACACTCGTTATCAAAAAACTATGTACCGCAATTGCAGTTCAAACGTCGAAAATAAAAAATAAAAATATTCTTCAAACTATGTATGGATGTACCTTGATGGCATTTCGAGAAAGAGTGCTAGGCTTTGTCGAATTTCAAAGAAACACTTGCCCGTTAAATCAGCTATTTTATTATAGATGTTCGTCTCAGTAAGACTTATCGCCCTGTCGAACCGGAATTCGAATTTGAAAAATAAAGTAGAAAACACTAAAATTTCTAATACATTAGCAATTTTAGAATTTTCTATTTTATTTTTTTCTGTCCACAAAAATGTACAAATTAGAGCGTTCTTGGTCTCAAAATCTTTTTTTTACATTGTAGAATACGTGGATATTTTGTATGTTCCGATAAATTTACGTATTTTGATTTTCGGATTGATAGTGCGTTTATTGACATTTTTAACTTAAGGCCCATTTAGACGGGCAATTTTTCACGGCAATTATTGCTCAAACTGAATTGCCGGCTGCAAAAAAAAATTGCCGAGCAATTTTTTCCCTACGTCCGGCAACTTTCTCCCTACTTCCAGCAACTTTTTCCCTACTGGAAGTTGCTCATTATTGCCGACAATAATTGCCCCGAGTGGAGCAATATTTTCGGGAATTGACGTGAAGCCAGCAATTATTTTCAGGCAATTTTTGAAACCCATCGCCCGTGGGTTTTAATTGCTTGTTTTCGGCAATTTTTTCGTAACAGACAGAATTGGATGGAAAACATCTGTATTTTTATATTGTATTTATTTATTGTTGTAGGTATTTACTATTATTGTATGCTGCCTCCAAGAAGCCCTCAGCAATGCCTAAATTCTTCCTGATCAGCGGAGGAGCCCATTGCGCTAAATCCAATACCGTTGGTCGTACGATGCTGAAATTCGGTATGCTGCCTCCAAGAAGCTCCTCAGCATGACTGGCAAGACCTGAGTTCTTCCTGATCAGCTGAGGAGCCCATGGCGCTGATTTCAAAACCGTTGGTTGTACGATGCTGAAATTTGGTACACAGCCTCAGAGGAGCCCCTCAGCAAGATTGACTGGGCCAAAATACGTTCTGATCAGCTGAGGAGCCCATGGCGCTAAATCCAATACCGTTGGTCGTACGATGCTGAAATTCGGTATGCTGCCTCAGAGGAGTCCCTCAGCATGACTGGCAAGGCCAAAATTCTTCCTGATCAGCTGAGGGGCCAGTGGCGGTAATTTCAATACCGTTGGTCGTAGGATGCTGAAATTCGGTACTCAGCCTCAGAGGAGCCCCTCAGCAAGATTGACTGGGCCAAAATACGTTCTGATCAGCTGAGGAGCCCATGGCGCTGATTTCAATACCGTTGGTCCTACGATGCTGAAATTTGGTACACAGCCTCAGAGGAGTCCCTCAGCAAGATTGGCTGGGCCAAAATACGTTCTGATCAGCTGAGGAGCCCATTGCGCTAAATCCAATACCGTTGGTCGTACGATACTGAAATTCGGTATGCTGCCTCCAAGACTGCCCTCAGCATGACTGGCAAGACCTGAGTTCTTCCTGATCAGCTGAGGATTTTGGCCCTACCAATCTTGCTGAGGAGCTATTCCGAGGGTCCATATCAAATTTCTGCATCATACGACCACTGGAAATTACCGCCACTGGCTCCTCAGCTGATCAGGACGTATTTTGGCCCAGCCAATCTTGCTGAGAGGCTCCTCTGAGGCTGTGTACCGAATTTCAGCATCCTACGACCAAGGGTATTGAAATTACCGCCACTGGCTCCTCAGCTGATCAGAAAGTATTTTGGCCTTGCCAGTCATGCTGATGGGCTTCTTGGAGGCAGCATACCGAATTTCATCATCGTACGACCAACGGTAATGAAATCAGAGCCATGGGCTCCTCAGCTGATCAGGAGGAAATTTGGTCTTGCCAATCTTGCTGAATGGCTCCTCTTATTCTGCATATCAAATTTCAGCATCCTACGACCAACGGTAACGAAATTGGTGTCATTGGGCCCACTGCTGATCAGACATTCCTCGTGATTTTCCTCGTGATTAATTTTCAAAATCTCGTGATAGGGCTCCTCTGAGGCTGTGTACCGAATTTCAGCATCCTACGACCAAGGGTATTGAAATTACCGCCACTGGCTCCTCAGCTGATCAGAAAGTATTTTGGCCTTGCCAGTCATGCTGATGGGCTTCTTGGAGGCAGCATACCGAATTTCATCATCGTACGACCAACGGTAATGAAATCAGAGCCATGGGCTCCTCAGCTGATCAGGAGGAAATTTGGTCTTGCCAATCTTGCTGAATGGCTCCTCTTATTCTGCATATCAAATTTCAGCATCCTACGACCAACGGTAACGAAATTGGTGTCATTGGGCCCACTGCTGATCAGACATTCCTCGTGATTTTCCTCGTGATTAATTTTCAAAATCTCGTGATAGGGCTCCTCTGTGGCTGCATACCAATTTTCAGTATTGTATGACGAGCGGTATGGGAAATGGCGAAATGGGTCCCTCTGCTGACAATTCGCCCACCCACACACACCCACACACACGTCATATTTATTACCTGATTATATTATTTTATTTATTTTATTATTATATAACAACATCACGAGCTCACAAGAAAGCACTATTTGCCCGTTCACCGTGTAAACGCAAAAATGGAGCAACAATTATTGCCTGGAGTTGCTCCATTTTTTTCAAGCAATAAATTGCTGGCAATTAATTGCTTTTTCTCAAACAAGAGAACAGGGAAAAATTGCCGAATTGATCGGAGTTGCCGGCAATTTTAATTGCCGAGAATTGCTCAAGTTTCGGCAATTTAGTTGCCCGTCTAAATGGGGCTTTAAACAGCCTCCAAAGTAGTCAAAATATAATCAAATTGTGTCAAAAACTTGGGTATCAAAATATGAAAATATTGTGTGTTATCTACGTACCACTGTTTTTTCTAATTATTGTCCTATATCCTGTAGATAAATGCAAAGGATAGCAGTTGGAGCTTTTAATAAGGAAAACCTAACGCCTCATGACAGTCATGACTCATCAACACCAGATTATGAATAATGGTGTTGACAAACTCGAATCACCTGTCTGCAAGACAGACGACGGAGAATATTGATGAACAGGTATTGACGGTTTTCGCAATGACGGAAGTGTAGTAGGTAATATTTGCCGTCCTCTCATTGCATCAACATCAGGTAGAGACATTTGAATAAACTTAGAAGTTACCACCATCCTTTGGAGAGAAAGAAACCCCATTTTTATTTTTTTTATTTTTGATATACCTATTGTTTTTTCAAGCTAGAAAGGTCTCCAGCGTTTTCCAGCATTAAGGTCCTACTCATTATGGCTTATCAATAAGGCCGAACTGAAATAATTGGATACCTAAATTTTTGAAGATTATAAATTGTCTAGCCCTGTGCAATTGAAGCTGAAACTAGCTCCAATTCCTCAATTTACTTTGGAAAATTTCATAAACCAATCTACCGATTAGACTTGACAAAGTCTCCGATACTCTTTCAGTCGATAACCTTGTTCTCTTTCTCGAAAGGTCCGTAGAACACCGGTTTCAGAATTGCCTTTGAATATCGCGGGATTGCACGGATCTCAGCCCCAATGGACCAAATAGATGTTTGTTCTTCGATAAGGTTAACTCAATTAACGCGTCGTCGATGTCGAGACACATCATTACACATTCCAGCCTGTCATAACAATGGCGGATCATCAGGGGGGCCACCTAGACCTCGACGAAGGACCAGATGAATAGGCAACAACGAATTGCACGCTGCTCTCGATAATGTGGGCGACGCTTATTTTGAGGCGCTTGCGCCGTGTATTCGGGCGTATCGTCAAAAATCTGCCAAGAGCCGACACTTTTTTTGGATTTTTTTCACCACTGAGATAAATCGATTTTGGTTTTTCGGGACACCATTCGACGATGAGAATCTCTTGGTTCCAAGGTCTGGGAGTGCTAATAAATAGACGCCTTTAGATATCTCTACTCCTGGGAAGAAAGAAGAAGAAACCTAGAACGAATTTGTGCAGTATTTCCCTGTTGAAAGAGAAGAGTGCTGTCTGCCAAGCCATGTTCTTCCTTTTCTAATAGGAGGTACACTCCACACCATTTGGAAGCAAGATGACGAAACTGAATTTGTTGTTTTCTATCGGTACTTGGAGGACGAGTATATCCTTCATGGTCGAACCAACTTTTGCCATCAAATAGCCTCGTACTACAATGTCTACTGATTCACTGCGAGTGCGTTACATGCAGCAAGACATTCCGGACGTCGAGTCTTTTTTTGTTGAAAATAGACTCGAGGGAGTTCAAGCACTTTGCTTGGACACCCCACCTAGAAAGCCCCCACTAATATAGACCCCACTAATATAGAAGAACCCAACCACGATACCCCATAATAAAAAAACTACAAAAATCCTTTCAACGGCCCTTCCCCCCACTTTTTGGCAAATCGATGTGAAAATCACAAATCTACATGATCTAAATTACATTTTGATTCCACAAATTTACCTGATTTAAATTACAATGTAATTTACATTGTCAATTACAATGTCATTGTGCTTTCACATACCAAAACAGTATGTCTCCAATATTAGAGCATCAATAGAGCTACCCCAGCCATAAATGATCGAAAATTAAAAATAAAAAAATTTAATCTCAGATTAAAATTGATAAAAAAGGTATCTACCATAGAAATGATCAAATAGGTGCCTATCTATGAAGAAGTAGATATTTACTGAGCAACTCACCATATACTTGATGCTCATGATGCGCTCTGTGGTCCTGCAGATGCGACGGCAGATGGTCCTCGTGGTGGTGGAGTATGCAGGACACATCTGTGCAATTGAGCATTATCGAAGCCTCCCCCTACCTTCGTATCTGTAACAAAAACACAGAAATGACGCTAAAATAACAAATTTTTAAATAAAAGTTAAAACTTGATTTTTTTTAATCATCACCGTTTCAAGCGGGCGATGCTTGATGATTTTTTTCATAAAGGTAATTTTTCAAACTATATTAATGTTTTTTTTTTTTCAATTTTCAATAATTTAATAATAAATTTTTAAACTACTGTAATTGAGATGTCCCAGGTAGTGCTGCAAAACTTCATAATGAAGTCCATTTCTGCAAAATTTTGGAAAAGCACTAATTTTTCGTGTTTATAAAACAAAATAATATCAAAATGCGTTTTAATCCCTACAGTTCAAAGAACTTTAACGAAATATGTAACAAATCAAATCATAACTACAACTCATAACTCAAATAAGACAAAGCCTCCCATTTCTGTAAAAAAGAACAGAAATCTTACTGCAACTCAACGTCTCGATTAGATCATTATTTTCAAGATTCCATACAAACCATTGGCAAATTGTCGAATTTGATCGCACGAAAAAACCTAAAAACCACCAACTTGGAGAAAAAACAGGAGTACCTACCTATTTCCAATGTCAAAAATATTCTTAGGCACGCACGGTAAACATGAATTTTTCGCAAAACGGGGACCAATTTTCAATTCACCGAGGTCGTTCAATTCAGTATTAGCACACTGGCCTAGTTTAGCATTTTAAGCTCAGACATAACATTTGCGTAGGTTCGTTCTGCTTCCAAATTTGACGATTTCGAAACTCCATGTGACGCTGGATCACGCGAGGTTCGTGTTTTTTCAGTCGGCCGAAAACGCCTAAGGCAAATGCGAAAGGAGAAAATGCGTTATTTAGATCGCCGAGGGAAACGACCTGTTCTGGCTCTTGCGACGTGTCGAAAAACGGCGACTCAGGACGGGAAAATAATAATTAAAAACGTTTCGAGACGTTTCGCTAATGGGAATCCTTGGATGTTGTTTTGAAAAACATGCGAATCTCCTCTCGGACGAGAACTAGTTTTCAAAACGTTGTAATACGTCTGCCAACGGTGCAGTCAAACGCTGGTTTAAAATCGATACGGAGGATGGTATAGTAAAAGTAAAAGTGAAGAGCCGATTAGAAAGGAGAGAGAAAATTCTCTACGAATTTCTAATTATTTTGAAGAAACAACTATTATAGTGAGGTTCAAAGTGAGCTCTCCGTAGCCAAATCGATTCTACCGTTATGGATCTTTGGTGTTTCCTTCAGAATGTAGGTAGGTACGTGAATATTAAATATTCGTTCCGGTGACTTATACGGAGAGGCGGGGTAAGTGCGTTTGCGGGGTAAGTGCGTTTGCGGGGCAAGTGCATTTTTTCGTTCTTTCTCTTCAAGAGGTCACTCAAATTAATTCATTTCCAGGAAACTGGCAAAACCTATCTATGAACACCCGAAAAAATGTCTGCCCTCTCGGTAAAGTTTGAGATTTATTTTCATCTAGTTAACTCTTCAACTGAAAGTGCAATTCAAATTCGAGGTGTACCCACTTTTTCGACAATTTTCACAACTGAAACTATTTCATTATCCTCGATTTCGTATTTAATATTTTCCCCATTTGTCTCTCCATGTACTGAGCACTAAATCTTTTTTCGGATGAAAATCGCGACAATATTTGACCAAACGCTCTTGCCTCTCTTTTTTCAGACTGTAGGGCAAGAGCGTTTTCAGACTGTGGAGCATGATGTAGAAGATGAACAAAATTGAAAGAATTCATTCAAATTCGATGAAATCATGATTTATTGGTGAAACATTGATCTTGGAGAGATTACAACTAATTTTTTCAAGATTAATTTAATAAATTATGTGCCTCTTAATCTAATTTGGTCTCACTGAGAGTTGGTGATCCTAAATGAGAACTGTTTAAAGGTATCCAACTGATTTTAAGGTGGAAAGGTGGAAACACACTTACCCCAAGACCAGGGCAAGTGCGTTTTCACCCTTCCACCTTAAAATCAGTAGGATGCATGGAATTAAGGGCATGAATTCAATAACCCTCGACCTACCCTGATACGGAAATGTCTGAAGAACGTGATAGAACCGTCGTCATCCCATAAGTCTAGGTGTAAGTGAAATGGTAGAAGACGGATTCATGTAAAAACAGGTACGCTCTTACGCTGCCTCACCCAAAGTCGATTTTTTTTAGGTTTCAGTGTAATTTTTGACATTTTTTACCCTGGTAGACAACAAACTAGTCTTAATAAAATAAGTTTCGGGCTTTATTTCACGAATTAAAATATGGATGTATTGTGTGTTATCCGCGCACCACAGATTTTAGCAAATATCATAACTGGTGACTTGCAATCCTCCCTGGACAGCGTTGGGCCTTTTTTTAAAACTATCCAAAGCTGCCATATGCCTTAATATTTTTCTTGAATGCAAAGCCTGCGGAAAAGATGAAGACTTGCGGCTGCTCTCGTGCATTAACGGTATTCGCATACCTCTTTGCAGCTTCAGTACGGGTACCCACGCACTGCCATCTCAGGTCGGTGCCTCCAAGGAATCGGGCCACATAGGTACGCTGTTTCCCTCCAGAGTTCATAATCGAACGATGAAAGAATTCGATCAAGATAAATCATGATTCATTATATTCAGTCGACCGTATCTCGCGACGTAGCCAAGGATCATCTGACAGTTTCCTTGAAGAGGCTTATTCTATCGAACGGATTAACTTCTAGCTGACATTACGAAATACAACGTTGATTGACTTTCTAGACCATGGCGCAATTTACCTACTTTTACTTTCCATGGATCACATGAGAAGATACTATAAAATTTTTTTATTCGTATACTCAGTATTTGTAAGCGGTAAATTATGCTTAATGGTCTGAATGACCCCATAATCCGTTTGATGGTCGGTTAAAAGCGCTACTTCGATCAAAAGGGAGGAGTCAATCTGTCTGCGACGCGCATTAACAACCAGTGATGAGCAGATAACACCAATTTCTTCCATACTTTGGTAAGCAAAAAGTTAGGGAAAAAATTGATCATTATTAAACTGATTTGGTGGCCAAATGGCTAATTTCAAAAAATCTAATATTTTCAGTAATCATTTTGACTCCAAATAATGTTGATGACTGATATTTTCAGTTACGCCATACCTTTGTTTTTGCTGGACGAAGATTTCAACAAATAAAATATGAAAATTTTGAAATTTGCCCAAAATCTAAGTAAGTACCTCATTGATTAATCATCTAAAATCTATCTGAATAATTTATTAAATTTACCATAAGGTACCATAAGCTGAGAATAGTTGGCTAGAGGAAGACATTTGAGGCGAATACGGCAGGACTTCCTTACCCGAATCCTTTTCTTCCCTAAGACTTTCGCCTTACCGTTACCATTCTCGAACAAGAAACGTTATGTAAACTTCAGCGTGTAAGCTCAATCTTCTGCAAAAAATGCTTCTAGGCTCGCCAAACTGAACTGTAAGAGCCTATATTGACTAGTAATGTGGAATCCTTATTGTGAATATGTGTGAAGAAGCAAAATATTTTACCTTTAAAACTGTTGTTATCTTGCATATTTTTTAAAGGTTCACAAAAAACGAAAAATGTTCTCAAGTAACATAAAAATAATATTTTTAATTTTTAATATTTTTTCATTGCAAAATTGTGTACCGCGAAGCAAAACCCCAAATAACTCTTGAAAGATACGATAATAGAGCCTATTAGTTGGGAATTTTAGAACTTTATCTTATTAGGTTTATTTTAACTAATTTTCGGTTTTACTTTTATTTTGACTTGCTACGTACCTTTGCCGTAAGGAGAAATATCACCAGGATACTTTTGTAGTGAAGTATCCTTCTGAAAAACTCTGCCTCGTTCGCCAAGCTTTCGAAAATTTAACTTTTCTTCATCAGGGCTTGAGGCTTCAACAGTATTTAACAATTCTCATCAAAGTTTTGCTATTTATAGCAAATCCACTGGATTAATAAATACAGAATCATGGACATCACTCCCCAAAAATCAGACAGTGGCCATAATGTGACTGTATAAACCTGTCTCCAAGCGCTGATGAAGAAAATGAAAATTTTCGAAAGCTCGGCGAAGAAGACAGAGTTTTTCCGAAGACCCTATCCCTGATACTTGACTACGAAATTGAAAAACGGCTCGATCTACAACAATTTATCACCAGGATACGTATGTAGCAAAAGTGTGTAATATACAGCTTTTTTGGAAATCGTCATTGAAGAAGAGAGTAGTCGTACCAATTTCGTACCTGCACGTGCACATTAGAGAAGTCATAGAAATTCAATGTGGTTACATAGGGTGACATAGGAACAGTGGCGGTCTTAACTAAATGGAGATACGACTATTCTCTTCTTCACCGACGAAATGTTCTTCGAATACATAAACCATCTCTATGGAACTATCCGGAACTCCAACGTCGATGACTTCTTTCGGGACCTCTTTCCGCTCTTATCTATGAAATCATACAAATCGTCATGCAAATCGCCTATTCGTTAACAAAACGTCGCCTATGAATGAGGTTTGTTCTTCTAGCTTCCGGGTTATTTGTCATGCGCGCTAAACGCAGGCAATTCTTCGATGAAATAGATACCGACAGACAGGAGGTGAGCCTAGTTCGAAATAAAGGTGAAGGCTGTCCTCGAGGATTGTCTGTCACAGGAAGAAGGGTAGAATCTGTTATTAGTTATCGGAAATTTTCGACTAGAGTGAACCTTGAAGGTGCCAGAATCGCTCGATCGAGATCCGACGAACGCGTCTGTTGCGCAAGGTTCGGATACCTGTCAACAGATCAGCATAATATCCGATATCCGTCGAGCTACCCACCGCACAAAACCCACCTAGATTACCTAGCCGAATAATTTACTGATAAATTATAATGACAATGATGGTGGTAGATAATAATAATAAATCGTAATTGCAATCGTCTTCAGGGGCGCGTCAAAAAGCAGTCAAAACGTTATCAAATTTCAGGAGTCGGGGTGGTGTGACTTTCTGTGTTTGCGAGGGCACAAATCGTCTTCAATTTTCATGGCAAGCTCCACTGTCGAGGCAAAAAATCTTCGGCATGAGCTGACAATCTAAGCCCGATGGGCTTGTTCAACGAACTCTGAACCTATTCTAACCAAATAGATTCAACGCGTTGGATCCGGTCCCTCTCAACTCAAAGGGGTGAGGCAATGAGTAGCCGTGTGTCACAGTACATAAGTGCTGTGAGACTAGAGCGACATGTCCTGAACAGTTCCGACCCTCTCCTTGAGGGCGGCAGGGCACGCCCGGGACAACTTCGGTTATCGGGCGAAAAGCCAACGCCTGGAACTGCGGTTAGTTTACTTTACTTTACTTTTACATAATCAAATTGTGTCAAAAATGTAGGTATAAACATATGGAAGTTTTTGTGCTATCTACTCCCGCATTGGTTTTGAATAAATTTTTTCCAACTTATTGCCCAAAAGAATGTTATAGAGCGGAATCGATCGACTGAAGAAGACGCGTGATATCTATATTGTCTGCGTAGGGTCTCGCGAATAGAAATGGCCCGTGGCGTTATTTTTATTTCGAAAAGAGGTCACCGTCGGTGACCGCAGTTTTACGGTCTATCGTAAAAATGAGCTATCACCTCGAATGAGCTCATGCCCATATTTTCCATCATTAACTCATCTTACGAGGCAGATGAAATGCTGATTCGTTATCGACATGCAGCCACTTCTGTAGTTAAACTTGCGAGTGAAATCGGCGACGTTAAGTTGAGAGAATATCTCACTTTCGCTGAATGATAAAAAAAGAACAGTTCGGTCAGTGCCTTGGGACTTGGAAGTATTTTCAAAGTTTTGCCCATTGTCCATCCTTTTTACGCACCTATCTTCCGAATCATTGAAGAACTATTCTATTCACCCACCCCTGCTTTCTCCAGCAATGGACGACAATTTATCGCTCGGAGATGTGGCATAAAAATTAACAGTTCAACGAATATAGAGAAAGTGTTTACGACTTAGGTGACCCTTGTTAGAAATACTACGTATTTCAGCTATTACCGAGAAAAGACCATTAAGAGGCCAACGGTTTGTCACAGTGAAACTTTCGGTTGCTAGGAATGCCATTTGGGCCGTTTCTGTCGATGTGGTATTCCCGTGAAACGATGGGCTAATTCGACTGTTCAATTCGACAGTGTATGTAGGTTAAGTACTTGCTCGAACGACTCATCCATCAAGTATTTCGAATATCGAAGCCTGCATGGAATATTCAACGAGTTAACCAGTATGAAACCAGTGGTGCATGTTTTGGTACATTATTTCCAATAATGTACCTATGGAATCGGTCAGGAAAAATTTTTTTACAACACCCCCTGAAAATTTTTTCTTTCACGTTTCAGAGGTTCCTGATCACGAATATATACAATAAAAATTTTTGTCCGCCCGCCGTACGCGGTCAGGCGCAAAAAGGCATAAAAGGAGTGGTCCGATTAAAAAAAAAAACGGGCGTTTGGCAAATTTATCCTTGATGTGCACCTCGGGTACGAGAACCCGCTAAATTCACTCTAAAGTTTTCAAAAACGCTCAAATGTAAAAAAGTCATGATCTCAAAAACAGTGTTTTAGGGTTTTGGACCCCTTAACATTTTTTGATCGGATTCCCCAGACATGTCTGGGGAATCCGATCAAAAAATGTTAAGGGGTCCAAAACCCAAAAAAAAAACTATTTATATATGCATATTGCAATATGCACCAAGTTAGAAAAAAACACAAAAACTCAATTTTGAAGTTGATGCCGTGGGTTTAGAATCTATTGAGTACTTTTCCTTGGTTTCTCGCTTGAATTACTATAGAATAGAGGGTTTTTTCCGAAGATTTTTGAAAATTTTGTTTTTTATCGGTTTGGCTTGAAATTTCTTGACGCGATTTCTCTTTTTTTGCGTTTTTGGCGATTTGAGGGAGTTCTGCTGAACCGATTTTGAATTTTTTGAGCTTCTTGGATTCCTTGAAGGTTTTTACACATTTTTCACTCCCTATAAGTCAAAATTAGTTGGGTTTTAGTGATCAAAAACTGGTTTAAAGACTAATTTTTGACCTAAAAAAATTTTCTTGGCCCTTTAAAAAAAATTTTAAAATTCCAGAGTAAATATTACCTATTGAGTAGGTTTTTGGGTAGGTACATGGCAAAAAAAAATCAACTTTCTACGCCCCTCCGGGACTGAGAAAAGTGCAAAAAACCGATTCCAATTGGACTTATGAAGCAAAACGAGGGCTTATACAGGCTACGAGGGCTCATAGTATAGACAGCAAGCTTTGCTGATTTAAAAATCTGAAAAAATAACTAACTGCAATTGTACGATGTCAAAATAGAGCTTTATAAAATTGATTCAAACGACATTCAGAGGAAACAAATTCGAAATAATACAATGGGATGAATAATACTTGTTTATTTATTTGTTTGTTTATCAATCTAATTTCTGGACCACCGGACCAATTTTCATTTCTCGGAAGACATCAACTCGCTCCATATAGGAGTGAAAAGAGTTTAAAATGTTAACTTGCACCGAATAAATCAGCTTCTTTACTGCACTTTACTTACATGCTCAACTATTGGTTAACGTTGGAAGATAATTGACTATTGTACGACGTTGGAATGGAAACACACGTGATTCTATGGTCCGTATCTCGAAAAGTCATCTTTAAAGAGCCATCTGCAAAAGGTTAGCTGTTCTCCTCCCGTTGGCTGACATTTTGCGAGAAACTCAACCAAGTGAACGACCTGGCTTAAAAGGGAGCCGCTTTGGATTTCATGAAAGGGAAACCCATTAAAAATAACGCCCGATACTCCCGTCTGGGTCACGTAATAATTTTTTTTCTCATCTGGAATACTTCGGATTTCATGATTACGTTCACGAAGCTCGCGATGGTAGTACGCTCCAATGATCCTTACGAGACTCGAGAAGATCTTACCTGGTCAGTCGTAAATACGAAATTTGATTCAGGAAAGAATATTATTGCCTGAGGTGGAACGCGCGCCTGTTAAAATCGAGGCAAATGGCTGCCAATCCTGATTAACTGCGCTGTAAGTTTTCTTGAATATAAAATGAAATTATAGTGTATGTTGCAAGAAAATTCTTAATCTTCTCTTCTTCCACATTTACGAGGCAAATTTCGCAATGAGTGAACATCGGGTCAAAAGTTCGAGACGAATTATCACTCGGACACTTTTACGGCGAGAATATCACAGCCTGAACACGGAGTGCCTTTGGGTGAGGTGATATCTGCCCACTTGTACTTCCGTACGATGAATTTTGGACCAAAAAGGTCCGATTTGAGTCAATTTGGAGATTTCCAGGACCGAAAATTTTAACATTTCGCCTTTAGACCGTTCCCCTCCCCATCCCACAGACCGTCAGGACAGACCGATTCTTTGGTCATTTCGATATGAAAATTAATTGGTAATTTTTTTGGAGGGGAAGGGATTTTTGTACTAGACGTCGATTTTCTAGATAAACGTTTCTGTGAAATTATATTTCGATGTTTAATGTTTATAAAAGTCGGCCACGCATCGTCGGAGGAGAGATGAACATTGAAACGTTGCTTTGAAACCTCAATCAAATTTATTTTGTTCAACGCCGACGTTAAAGCACAAAGGGGGTATGTCCAAAAATATCGATTCTGAGATTTCGGTACCGAAAGATTCTACTCATCAGAACCTATCGATCGCTCCAAGAATCATGATCCTTTTATTTATTTTTGGGGCCAAAAAACGATAAAATAGAAAAACGACAAATATTTAAAGAGCGTTTAGCTTGGAAGTGTCAAGTGCTATCGAAGTTCTGGTTAAACGAGGTTGTAGATCTCGGCCAGACAAACATTTTTTATTTAGCGAATTTTTTTATGAAATTGAAAACTATGGGAGAAATCTTTATTTTTGTAAATTGATCAAAAATGTATTACAAAAATGATCAAAAATGTACTTTTATCATTATGCCATGTTAGGACATATCCCCTTTGTGCTTTAAGGTATCGATATGGAAGTAAAATGGCCATAGCTCCCTCAATTCTCAACCTTTTTTCAAATTTCTTAAACTGGAATGCTCTTGTAGGCAGGACATACCACCCTGTTGAACCGGAATCCGAATTACTCGCAGTACTTCTAATATATTATCATTTTTAGTGTTTTCTTTTTTTTTTTTAATTTGTGCACCAAGTGTGAGACGCGCAGTTAACAAGGAAAACTTTGGATGTTCGCAAATCGCATGACAGGCCCATTTTACCGCATCGTTAATGGCAAATAATGCGTCCAGCTGCACAAATGATCGGCCGGCCTCACACCCGACGGCCTCACGCGAAAACCTCGCAGGTCCCCGTTCGGGGGCGCCCACCTTGACAGCCGAGGTTGGATCTGGGTCGTTCGGTCCCCGCCCTCTTCAATAGCAGTTCTCTCGTACTTCTGTATTATACATATACTAGGTACATACTAATGTTTGTGCAAGCGAGGCATTGCCTTCTCCGACAAACAATGAGCCCTGCGTTAATCGCGAGTTCCTGTCTTCATTGTTGACGGCGGCGGCTGCTTTCTTTGGACGGCAATGTCAACGTCAGCGTCCGATTTTCAAACTGCGTTGTTAGATGCTAAAGCTGGGCATGCGAGCGTTGCCTTCACGATTCAACGCTTTAGAAATAAAAAAATGTGGCTTTTTAAGTTAAAAATTCAGCTTTTTAGAAACCAAAAATTCACAAATATTTTCTCCACCCTGCAGCTTTTACTAGAATTTAAATTTTTCAAGGCACGACCCCCTTGTTGAACGTCCCCCTATCGGGTAACAACAGAAGCTAAGGAACAGCAGGCTACCGGCGGCACGCTCTATAATCAGAAGGCTGAGTGCCGCTGGCATTTCAACCTCTTCATGAGATAAGAGAACTGCTCCTGAAGATAGCACCTTCGCCGAAAGCGCTCGACCTGGAGATATGAAGAGAAAGTCAATATACCCACACATCAACTACCCTCACTAATACTTTTTTTGGCATTTAGGTACTTATTACGTGTTTTTCAAATCCCAGAAGACCTAAACGAAATTGTGGAAATTGAGGTAACGGCTTCACAGAAAGAGTGAGACTGAAGTACATACAAACTACCCGTGCTCGGGTAGTGCACAACGCCATATTGGTTGTACTTTGAAACGTGGGCAATTAAATTTGCAGGCGGAATTCGATTTTTTTTTTTTTTTTTGAACGCGTGTTTTAAGGTTTTGGTATTTTTTGTTACATTGTATAGGTACTTTAATAGATATACTATATTATTCTATGTTATAATATACTATAAAATAACATATACTCATACATACTATAATATAACTATAACATAACATATCTACTATATTATAGCCCATATTTCGTAACCCTGATAAGTTTTATTTTAGGCATTTCGAAAAAATTTACTAAGCGTTTTTGTTTTTGATTCTAATGCATTTTAAAACGCTGGTTTCCTTATCGGACAAGGAACAAGTTGTAAAATAAATACTTCCTGTCTTCACCCCAAAGTACATTAAGTATCTAGTTCACCAGCCATCAATATGCCTCTCAGAAAAAAATCTACAAAATTTGCAAAGGCGCTTTCGAAAAATTCCCAGTAGTTCCATACCCAGTAGGTACCTTCTAGTTGTATTATATCTTTCACGTTAGAATCTGGCATTGAAATGTTTCGCTATTACTTTCGCTTATCAAACCATAACCGACGGATATAATAGATCAGCAGAAGTCTGCAGGGGAAGAAAAGGGAATGCGAACCTGCGAGAGCCAGCAGTTACAAAAGAAAACCCCAGGTCTGAAAATAGAGTGGCATCAATCTTGGACGAGACGTAATCTGATAACGTGAAATATGAACTTTGCAGATTGAGCAAGTTGATTAAAGTGAAAGGAATCGTACACGCTCCAAGTGGGAGTTGGCCGCGCCTCTTCACTTTTTCACCTGGGGCGCATTGCACGCCAATCATTTATGCTGAATAAAATATATGCAATATATCCCATTATTCCTTCATTATTATATATTCCTACCCATATGTAGGCACTTGGCTCAGGATAGTCAAAGATGGTCGTATTTCAACGCTTCAATTCAGAACGTCACATTTCGACTGCGAAGGTGCAACACTGCTCAATCCGTTTGCCATGCGATCTATGGACGCGTGATATGCCAAGTTGCCACCAATTCAAATTTTGAGAAAGAGGCAACCCACACGCCCCCAAAAGACACGATGCTTTGACTTGGGCAGTGTTGCACCTTCACAGTCGATTACCTGACCCTTTTTGGGCCACAGGATTGAAGCAAATTTTTTTGGCTCTCAAAAGAGAGGACTGTTTTATTGTTAACTCAAATTATACATCCAGAACATGATTCGGTGTGGTTTTGAAGAAAACCATTGACATTTTGGGACATTTAAGACGGTTTAAAGGCCGGTTTATCAATGCACTTGAAGCTATTTTCAAAGTAGATTTATTTTCTCCTAGCATTTATTTATATGCGCCTCCATGTAAATGTTGCCAATAGTTGTTGCAGGTACCTTGAAACTAGATTTATGGCAATTGATAAACCGACCCTTAGGCTAACTGCAGGTAACGTAACAGTTAGAGCAAGTTTTCACCCACATACTCGCCATTGGGAAGTCGGACGAACGTTTCTGGTATACTTTGGTGTGCCCAATGTGGTTTTGCAGCTTCCACGCTACCATTGGAATGTAGATCATTCCATCACGCTCATAACTTTAGTTTCACATTCTGCCAACAATACATTGGTCGGAATATTAAATATTCAAATTTTGCAATACCTGAGCGTCATCAGTTGGGATTACATTTTCTAAATCTAAAACATAAATGCTGATAAAAATTCCATGAAATTATGTGACATTTTTGGGAGTCCCATCCAATGATGAAAACCAATGTCAAAAATCAGATTGATTGAGGGCTATTTCCGAATAGTATCGTATTTTCCTTTAACAAAGTATTGATTCCGTCTGTCGGTCGAAATCGTCATCTCTTCCTCAATAATCCAATTTTCCCAAAATCTTCTATAGGTACACTTTGATCAAAGCAAGATTCCTTGCTCAACCAAAATTCGAATAACTCACAGTGCTTGCACTCTAGGAGCCATTATCTACTTTTTGAACAAAATTTGTTGAACAAATCTTGATGGATTTGAAAATTGGAAAAAAATAGGAACATGTTTATAGGTACCTAGGTGTAGGTAGCATTTTTAAGGTACCTAGGTATAGGTAGCATTTTTAAGGTACCTAGGTATAGAAAGCATTTTTAAGCCAAAATGAAAATTTTCCAAATTAATTTGAGTACTTTCCAAACCAAACTGAAAATTTTGCAAACCAACTTGGCTTGAAAAATTCCCAATTTGGTTTGGAAAATTGATTCGAAAATTTCACAATTTAGTGTGGAAAATGCTCCAATTGATTTTAAAAAATTCGAATGAAAAATCTCATCCTATCAAAATTCTTTCACGAACTCGGCTCGTTGAGTTTTTATAAATTGATTTCGCAGCTGATTCTTGAAATTCGCACTGCGCATGCGTGCAATCTCACTTCTTCGAGTCCGCTCCTTGCTAAAAGCTCCGAGTTCGACCTAGATCGCGAACTCTCTCTTATTAGGCGGAACTCACATCAGGCAGCCTCACACTGACAGGCCTTAAGTAGGCACTTCAAATATAGGACCAAACCCCGTCTTATGTTGTTATCCTTATCCAATGTTCAGGGGGAAAGGTGAACCTCGCCGTTTTGAAGTTTGCGTGCAGATAAAATCTCCAGGTCGTTGCGTAAAGTCGAAAAGGTTCATTTCGGGCTTTACCCATATCAAGTTTGGGAAATTTGGCAATCGGGAGAAGATTAACGTATTCGTGTCGAAATAGTGATAATTTTTCGAGCTACAGATGTTTGGTAAATCATCTCCAGGCGAATCGTCAATATAAAAATATTTTCAAAAAACCCTGTACTTGTCAAATTTAAATTCGTTACAAAAACAGGCACTTCACGTTCATCCAAGAGCCCCGAATAGTAATATAGGTAGGGACATTAAATTCTTGTGACGCGCATACCGGCAATTTTGATTTATTGAGAGTTATTACCCACGAGGTACATAACAACCTATTGTCCGATGCCGCGAGATAAATTTGAGTGTTTGCTCCCCGACGATGATTTACAACGCTGGTTATTTAGCTGGGAAAACACTATTGAGCTGTTTTGAAATACCGAGAAAGCTGCTGTGGATGTCTTACGACTTGTGCAAGTGGTTCAAGGGTTTACCTGATTATGGAAATAATCAGGGTTTACCCGAAAGACTTACTTGTTTGACATTTATAACTGCCGTGAACAGGCGATAGGATATTGATAGCATGAAGCTCAAAGGGCATATGTCCCAAAATATCAATTTTGAGATTTCGGTACCGAAAGAATCTACTCATCAGGACCTATCGATCGCTCCAAGAATAATGATCCTTTTATCTATTTTTGGGGCCAAAAACGATATAATAGAAAAAACGACAAATATTTAAAGAGCTTTTATCTTGGAAGTGTTAAGTGCTAACAAAGTTCTGGTTAAACGAGGTTGTACATCTTGGCCAGGCAAACATTTTTTAAGAAGGGAATTTTTTTATGGAATTGAAAACTATGGGAGAAATCTTTATTTTTGTACATTGACCAAAAACTTATTTTGCATTTTTTTAGACGTAAATTTACGTATATATTTATATATCAAAAGTTGTGTTTTCGAGGAATTGCAAATTGATTCCAGGTATCAGGAATAGATAATAAATACCATTATAACATGTTCACCTAAGTAATTGACGCCTAATTGGTGGAACAGTTCGATGCACCTTAAAGACACATAATTAAAGTAGTATCAGATACTACTTCTAATAATACTAGTAGATTCTATAGAATCTATTCTATAGAATGGGTATACCCATTAAATGAAGCAGTATTACTGGTACCCATTGAAACAAGTCTTAATAATCTAGGCTATAATAATTTTTTACCTTTGTAATTTCATTTGGACTGATAATTTATTTCATTTGGCTTCCAGGCTCAATGATGGATATCGAAAAACCATGAATTGGAAAAATTTGTAAACGTTACAATACAATATTAATGCGAGAAGGTACCAGGATAAAAAAATACTCCCAGAAGAAAAGGCAAGAATAAAATTATAGGCGAACAGGCTAGAATAAATTGTTCATTCGTTTCTCCAAAAATGTATCATCACCTAGTCCAAACAATAATCCACAATAGTACAAACAATAATCAAGAGAAAACTAAAACGTCCACTAGCGCGGAAGAGCTAGATAGTGCGTTATCAAAATTCTAGTTGAAAAAAGATGGGCACTGGTCTTGTAAACATTTCAGAAAAAGAAATTTGAAGAAAGGTCCAAAATTGTGGAACATAAGACGGTTTTAGTGCACGTAGATAGACACTTTTTTAAAAATTGATGCGGAATGAGGTACTAACGTTAGAAAAAGTTGGCACGTGCAATCCCCCCAAAGTTGGATCACTATTATAGTAAAATTGAAAAAATTCGTCTGGGTCACGGATTACCTATTTTAAAGAGGCTGGTTCGTCTGGATGTTTAACCCGATTTTCAACCTGACACAATATGTTCCTTAATATTATAATATAATATAATGTGTCCTTAACATGTCCCATATTATGAAAAAATTCCTGGCCGTCTACCCCCCTCCCACCGCCCCCCATTACCAACCCCTTCTTCTAGCATTTAACAACTGAATTTTTAGGCCCTCAAAAGTGACTCCTCCGGACGTAATTGTGTTCGGGCAGTCTTAATTCGGGTTTTTACCATCTGAACTATATAGCTGCACCAGGTTTGACTACACGATAGGGGGTGAGGGTGTTTAACAAAATGGAGGGACCGAGAGAAGAAGGGAGGACAGGAACAGGGCCAAGGACCTCCTGTTTCGAACCGGATAACTGACGCGAACCTTTGGACTGTCTCGGCCATGTGGGAAGGGATGGGCCGGGGGTGCGGGGGATGCACTCACACGTTCGCAGCTGTCATCATTCAACAGTCAATGAAACTCGAATCCGCTTCGCGTTCGAAAAACGGGTTTAGAATTTCGAACGGCTCGAGAGCTCGCCAAAATGTCGATTGTGCCAAAATGCCGCTAGGGTGGCAATCTTAATATTTCAGCTGTAGTCGAATGCTAGATAGAACACAATGCCTCCATCTTTTGATACGCTAATTTTTGACACGATTTGATTAAATTTTTACTGCTTTTGATCAAAAATATCAAAAAACATCAAAAATATCAAAAAACTCACCATGCAAATTTTAATACACGCCTAAAATCAAAATACGCCAAGTTATCGGCATATTAAAAATATCCACGAATTCTGCAATGTAAAACAAAGATTTAAATCCCAAAAACGCTCAAATCGGTTCATTCTTGTAGCCAGGAAAAAATAAAATAGAAAACACTAAAAGTGCTAATACAACGGACGTACTGTGAGTAATTCGAATTCCGGTTAAACAGGGTAATACGTCTTGCCGAGACGAATATTCCAGTTTAAGGAATTCGGAAAAAGGTTGAAAATTGAGGGAGATATGTCAATTTTTGAAGAAAAAATGAAGTTAGTGTCGACCGCGACTATTCTGGCCCAAATGGTCGGCGCTAAAGTGTTATCCTGAATTCTTTGCAAAAAATATGAAGAATTTCGTTGCTCCAGTATTATAATTTTACGTAGCAATATTTTAAGGAAGTATGGCAGGATGGTCAAACACCCTGAATATGCAGATCGCACTGGCGTGAGAATTCCATGCAGGGATCTCAGGCTGCAAGTCCAAATTTGACAATGATTTGGTAGGCACTTCAAGGATGTGCGGCTAAAAAGGCTCAAAAATTATTCGCTCCGAAACTTGTGCGGTCTGTTATTCAGATGAGGATTTTTTCGGTACGCCATTGTCTCCTGAATGACCATGCCCTCCTGCGTGGGATGCTACAAGTAGTAATTGTAGTGATGCAATGCTCTGTCACGTGTGACGGCTTCCTTATGGTGACTTATAGAATGCTGTATAAGCCTGTATTTAAGTATCTAGCTGGATTAGGCAATCCAGTGACGTCCCAGTCGATGACGTACTGGTGATCTGATGTTTATACTCTTTCTGCTGTTTTTCTTCCCCGACCTAAATTACCTGATTTTGCGAGATAGAAAATACCTTTTCGCCGAATTTCACCAAGGCCAAGTCACGTTAAAGACAGCAATTAAAATCAGTTACTGGATTCAATCAGTTAAAATAATGGGAGACTGATGAGCTCGATCTGTGATAATAAATCAACTCAATAATAATCAACTCAAATCAGGCAAAATCTAACAACAAACGTCTTCGAACACTGCTAGAAAATAACGACTCATAATTTATCGATCTATTCATGACCCGTACCTGTTGCTTAAAAAATTTCATATTTATTCAACTAATTTAACAACTTGAATTGAATTCAATAAATTTTATTGAATTAGGTATAATTTGAATTTATCTCCAGGATCTCAGGATCTCTGAAGGGCTTGGCATGACGAACGAGCTTTTCTGGAAAGCTGATACTGAAAGGAAGGATCTGTTAAGGTCACAAAACCCATGGACTTTAGCGGGAATCGAACCCGACATTCCCCGTTTGTTGACCGTTAAGGGATAACCCGGTCCTCTAACAGCAGGTTACTCAACGCAGATCAGTTTCTCACCTGTTTCCACGTAAGGATTAATTGACTCACCACGTACCTAATTTAACAAAAAACATAATGATTACCTGATCATGTGGGAAACGTGTAAACGGAAGCTAAAAAGTTGCATTTTATACTCGCAGTTCATTAGCCCGAGAAAGGACATCGTTTTACATATTCCGTTCTCACAGGAGCCCTCAAAAGGCGCTAATGAGAGAGAAATACGCGATAGAGACACACGGATAAGGATAGAGGAGTTGAAAGGGCAGCTAAGAATTATTCTTACCAGGCTCAATAACTCCGATCACAAGAGGAACTAAGTGATCTTGGTCTTTACGTATAAATGCAGTACTTTATTTTTTTATTTTATTTTATTTTTTTTTTTTTTTGCATAGGGGCGAAAGTTGGTGGCGATTTTTCTGCATTATTGGACATGAGCATAGGTAAATAAGGCTCACTAAAATTCAGCCCGAAATCTCATTGTCTGGTATTGGTTATTTCATATTTAATATGAAATACCAGACAATGAGATTTCGGGCTGAATTTTAGTGAGCCTTACTTACCTATGCTCATGTCCAATAATGCAGAAAAATCGTTATAAATTTTATAACACTCCAGAGGTTCTCCGGGAGCGTTTCGAGGCGTTTTGAACACTCTTCGCATTTTCCATTGTCTCGATGTGATAGCAAACGCTCGTTTCACAATAGTGTTGTCAAGCTGACGGCATAAAAACAAAAATAGAGTCAAGAGTTCCTCGGAGTAATTCGACAACATCCAACAGGTACCTACTAGCAGACGGCGGGAGTTGTTGTGGTCTGCCAAGACTTGAGTGTTGGTCGCTGAACGCTAATGATATTTTTCAAACTCCTACAAATCGTAGAATCCATAACCTTCGGGAGCCTTGACATAACAATTCCGGCTATTTTCACACAAATTTCCAAGAGTCGGGACGGGTACGTTAATTCGAAATAATGTTGGTATACCCGATGCCTAAAATGAGATTAAAACTTGAACTCAAACTCATACTTATAATCACTAACACAAACTTAAACTCGAGCTCATAATCAAATTCAAACTCAATCTGAAACTCATACACTCATTTAAACACAATTGAACTGACACAGAAACTCATAATCAAACTTGAACTGAAGCTCAAGCTCATATTCATTATCAAACTAAAAATTAAACTGAAACTCATAATCCAGCTCGAACTGAAACTGAAACTCATACTTAAACTGAAAATCAAACTCAAACTGAAACTCATAATCAAACTCATACTCTCAATCAAACACAGACTGAAACTGAAAGTCATACTTGAACTGAAAATCAAACTCGAACTTAAACTGAAACTCATACTCATTGTCAAACTGAAACTGATCCTCAGTTTGAGTTCGAGTTTGATTTTGAGTAGGTATTAGTTAAGTTTGCGTTCGCGTTTCAGTTAAAGCTTGAGTCTGATTATGAGTATGGGCTTGAGTTTCAGTTCGAGTTTGAGTTTGATTATGAGTAAGAGTTTCAGTTTGAGTCCAATTATAAGTTTGAGTTCGATGGTGAGTTTGAGTTTGATTAAGTATTAGTTTGAGTTTCAGTTTAAGTTTGTGTTGAACCTAAACTCAAGCTCATAATCAAATTCAAACTCAATCTGAAACTCATCCTCTCATTCAAACACAATTAAACTGAAACTGAAACTCGTAATCAAACTTGAGCTGAAACTCATACTCATAGTCAAACTGAAACTGATCTTTAGTTTGAGTTCGAGTTTCAGTTAAAGTTTGAGTTTGATTATGAATATGGGTTTGAGTTTCAGTTCGAGTTTGAATATGAGTATGAGATTGAGTTCGCTTTCGAGTTTCAGTTTAAGTTTGAGTTTGATTATGAGTTTAAGTACGAGTTTCAGTTTGTGTTTGATTGTGAGTTTCAGTTTGATTATGAGTACGAGATTAAGTTTGATGATGAGTATGAGTTTCGGTTTGAGTTTTATGGAAGAGTTTGAGTTTCACTTCGAGTTTCAGAAAAGTTTGAGTGTTAGATCAAGTCTGAGTATGATTATGAGTTTGATGATGAGTTTGAGTTTTAGTTCGAGCTTGATTATGAGTCTGATTTTGAGTTTTAGTTTGAGTTTGATTATGAGTTTGAGTTTGATTTTCAGTTTAAGTTTGACTTTGATTATGAGTATGATTACGAGCATAGATAGATGGTATATCATCATTCAATGACTGTTTATATTATGCATTATTCTGATCACTATTCGAGTCCAAGAGAAGCCTAAATAGACAATTCGATTTAGAAATATATTTGTTCGATTTCGAAAACGATCCACTCGACTTTGGAAAATCCTACTCTCAAAAACTCCCACTCTCGAATACCAAAAGGCCGAACAACTGTCATCGGTTTGGCCCACGGACGCCAGAATAATTTGACCTGTCAAGGCTAATGTAAAGCAGATCACGTTTGCTTGTCAGCTCTTTGAATATGAATGGCCAGTCGTCGGATTTGGGTTTCGGTTTGTACTGGGTCGGCTATCGTCCCATGATTCAGGAGGCAATCTCCGAAGAAAAGCGATAGCCAGGATTTAACCCTGTTACCTCATAAGATCTGGGAAACTGCGCTCGTCTTGTTTTGGTACGAGGGGCACGGACAGCCGAAACAATAAAGTCGCTCGATCCGAAGGAAATCGTGCGACTGGATTTTATTATTTTGCGTATTATTAAACAGACGTTCGACTCATTATCATTTCAGCTGACTGATTGTGAAAAAATTGTGATCCCATTTCATCAATGATTCATTGAAAACGGAATAATGATTGAATTAGCAGCCGAGTGATGATTAAGAGGAGGCTGAAAGGGTAGAAGTAAGAAGTTAAATTTTCACCCTGTCATTGGTTGATGGTAAAGGGTTATTGTTGAGGTGAGGGAGAGAGTGGTAGCCCATCGTACTCTCATAATCATATATTATCCGAGCGCTTTCGCCTCACTGGGCCTCTTCAGGGAGCGACTTTTTTTTTTAAATATAAGGGTATTCTCACACAGGGGCACCTTTTCTTACAAGTATCATCCTGAGGGGGGTCGTCAATTGTCTAGTGCAGTAAAAGGAAAAATAGAAAAATATATTATATTTAAAAGAACAATGTAAAAAGGCAAACGACATAATATGTCGTTTGCCTTTTTACACTGTTCTTTTAAAAAGAATATATTTTTCTATTTTTCCTACATATATAATATATAATATATCATATGTCATATGATTATGAGAGTACGATGGGCTACCACTCTCTCCCCCACCTCCACGTTAAATTTTCAGCTAAAAAACCTGGTACCTAGATAACACACAATAATTCCAGGTTTGGCGTAAAATTTTACCTTTGTGCGCTGTTGGAGTGGCGGAAAATTCGCTCCCAAGACCAGAGGTCAGTTTGGTTTTGACATGAAATCAAGCCAATAACACTCCCGGGGGGGGGGGTCACCAAAGGATCGACTGAGAGAAAACAGGCTATAACTTTCTGATGGTTTCTCCACGTTGAAATCGGGGTTTGTCTTGAAGAAAAAACCGATGAGATTTATCTCAAAATCAAAAGCAAAATCTGAAAAAAATGATTTTTTGGACATTGAAGGCATCTACCTTCACCAGATTAATGAATCATGAAAAACAATTTTCGCAAACTAAGTTCAACATTTTAGGACCGCAAACCCGTTAATCGGTTCATTTTTGAAGGCGGTAAAAATCATTAACAGAAGTAGGGACCTACTCAGTGTACCTAATAGGAATACAGAATCATGAGTTTTTTTTGCAAAAATTAGAAATGTTTTGAATTTGAAAAAACTTTAAAATCGAGAGAAATGATACCTATTACCTAATGGATTTTTATTTTATTTTTATTATTTATTTAGCCAAACTCTCAGGAGGGCAGAGTTTTATGGGATAAAATTTTAGTTAATTTTAGGAGTCCAATCAGGGGTCAACATTTCGATTCAACAGTTTGGAAATACAGCTTCACTATTCAGGTTATTTCTAAAAAAAAATTATTGGTCTCAAAAATTTAAGTAGGTATGGGCATACCTAATAAAAAAATTTCTGTTTGAGCCGAAATTTTCTTAAAAATAATAGCCAACTAAAAAACTGAAAATAGAAAAGTAGTAAGGACCAACTGATATTCCAATTTTGGAACAATAATCCATCCAGAAGTCAGCTATTTCTGTTGAAATAGGCTTATTTGCTGTACGCACACCTGGCGGCAAATACCATAAATCCAATTTAGCTCTAGAGGCGTGGCCGTATGGCTCAACCTCGAAAAAATTCCAATCGATGAGGTTTGTTAGTCGAAGATCACAGGTTTCGACGTGCTCAACCTATGAAATGTTTGTCACTTATTTGACAAACAAGACTGAGGTCATTTGCGGCGGCCTCTGTACGATGTGTGGACTGATTTCCATTCGTGTATAATATCGGTAGGTTGGAACATTGGTTATTGCCAATTGGTACCTGTACCACCGTAAAAAAACGATATTGCTCAATTTTTACCCCTCAACCACCCCGAAATTTTCACGGTCCGAGAGTAAAATCCGAATTTGCAATTTAAAAAACGTCCGTCCATCCTTGAACGCGGTTTTCCCCAAAATTGAAAATTCCAGAGTTTTCCGGGAATCTTCAGCCAAGACAACTGGATCCAGGGGAGGGATTTTTAGTGTTTCGAATGACGAAGCCGTCAATTTGAATTAATTTAATGTTTAAAATGGGAAGGTAATTATTATTATTTTAGCGCTATCCTCAGAGTATTCCATTTACCTACCTATTTTGTTTTTTCATTAAACTTGATTCTTTATCGTTAATAATTTTACTAATAGAGATTTGAATTAAATAAAAATTGATAAATTTTGACCATTACCAGATTATGGTCAAGCAATATTTCAAATTCTAGAGTCAAACCACTCGAAAAATGAACCAAGCGTTCTTGGTCGTAAAATCTTTGTTATGCCCTTTGATTTTAGGCACATTTCAAATTTTCATGATGTGTTTCTTGACATTTTTACTTCCATATTTACAGAGTAAATGGAAGTATTGTGATCGTCCTAAAATCGAGAATCGGAACGGAGCTTCAGAAAAAACTTTTTCTTATACACATTTACTCAGAATCACTTCCTGAACAAGTGTCTGTGTGTCCGTCTGTCCGTTTGTCCGTCTGTGGTCATTTACAAAAATGGCCATAACTCCCTCATTTCTCAACCTTTTTTCAAATTTCTTGAACTGAAATGTTTGTCTCGGCAAGACCTAACACCCTGTTTAATCGGAATTTGGATAACGCACAGTACTTCCGAGATATTTGCATTTTTAGTGTTTTCTATTTTATTTTTTTCCGGCCGCAAAAATGAACCGATTTGAGCGTTCTTGGTCTCAAAATCTTCGTTTTACCTTGTAGAATATGTGGATATTTTTTACATTCCGAAAATGTTGCGTTTTTTCATTTTGGGCAAATTTTAAAATTTTAATACTGAATTTTTTGATATTTTTGACCTAAACACTTTCAAAAGCAGTCAAAATATGATCAAATTGTGTCACAATTTTACGTTTCAAAATATGGAAGTATTGTGTGTTATCTACGCACCACTGGTTTCATTGAAAAAAAGAGGTAAAAGGCTGCTCTGGGTTTGCCTCATTGAACGAACTTAACCAAACATAGCTACTCTAAACTTATGTCAGGGTTTTCAGGGACTTAGTTTTGGACTACCCACGAAAACTTGCCATTCGGCTTCACCTGATGGCTGGAAAATTACTTAGTATAGGAATATTAGTGTAGGGGCCAATAAAATAGCAAAATAAGATAAAAGGAGCAAAGACCTAGCTGACAATATTTCCCAAAAACAATACTTAGTGGGGTTTGCTCGTGAAAGAGAGCTCCATTCATGAGGAACACGTACTCAATTGTTGCACGGAAATACAACAAATAGGAACTCGTAGTCGGTCGATTCGTCCGTGAGATAATCCGAAAACAAACAAATAACCAGAAAAATTGACGTCATTTCGTCTGAGAAGTCACTCAAAATAATCGAAAAACGTACAGTAGAAATTAAAAAAAAAATTAGGCAATTACTAAGAAGCACTTAACTATGCTTTACAGCAAAAATTAGAAAAATATTAAAAAATAGGTATACTACGTAACTTGTGGTTGGTTTTTATAACCTTTGAGGCTAATGTTAAATTCGGCCCTATCCAGGAAGGGACCACCTCCTTAACCAGCTCTTCAAATCTCCCTTCGCTGATAACATTTCAACTCTCAACTCTTGGGGCCATTTTCACCAAAAAATTTGGTACTTCTTCGTTGGTTGCTGTTGGTAGCTTTGATACGAGTCCAACAGTAACCAGCAAGTTGGTAAAGTTAACTAGTGGAAAAATTTTTCGGTAAAAATGGCCTCAGACACAGCTTTAGATACCTCAATTTTAAAAACTTGTACGAAAAATGGACAGGTAAAACTACCAATAAGGTTTCCAAAAGACCGAAGTCACTCAATTTTCCATAGGCATATGCTAGCATGACTATAAACGCTATAAATATTGCCATAAACGTATAATTACCAGTAGGCACTCGGATAAAGATCAAATGCATAATAAAATACAGCATTCCAAAAACTTTCTTTTTCATTTCACATTCACCATCATCATTCATCATGTGTGTGGTCCATCATGTCGCTCTGTTACCTATGTATGCAAATGGCCGCACGAACTTGAGCCATCATCGTTGATCTCAAAATCGTTATTTGACCGCACGTATCATCACGAATTAGCTAACCGAAATCCAGATGGAACTGGAATGAACAGGAAAAATTGGTAGCCCAGGGGCCCTTTAAACGAAGCCGGCAGCGGTTTGGAGCGAAGCTCGTCTCGGAGGAGATTCCCATATTCGAGGTAGGTACCAAAAAGCCGACCGAAAAAAATGTTCAATAGTTAACATTACCCACTTGTTAGTCACTGTTGTTCGTAGAGCTGTTAGTTACCATCAACAAAGGTTCGTTTCTTAAGAAAAATGAACCCAAAAGCTACCAACTGCAAATACCGTTAACAAATGTTTTGGCGAAAGTAGTCGCAAAAACCGTCAAATCGAATTTTCGACAGCGACATTTTTATTTTCACGACCAATTATATATAATAAAATTATATGTACTTATGTTCCAATGTTATGTTTCTGTAAGGAAGACCTCTGGAGTGCAGAAGACACTCGAATCTTCCATATTGAGATACTTGCATAAACGTTTTGAAACAATCTTATTTTACTTTGACTAATTTTAAGGCTAAAGGATGAAAAATGTGAAAAATATCTGCAAATTTCAATATTTTTATAAAAAAGAATTAGTTACGTCTATGTTATTCTGCAAGGCAACAAAAACATTTTAAGACCCAAAACGGTCATTTTAGCGACGAGTTAAAAATGAAACGGGTGTGTGGTCCTAGCTATAAAACAGTGGTGTCGTTCTTTGACAAAAATTAATGGCGGTTAGGTAACAAACAGTAATTCCATATTTAGATACGTAAATTTTTGACAATATTTCAACTATATTAACTATATTCAACTATATTAATTTGACCTATATTTCAACTATTTAGGAGGCTGCGTGGATCAAAAAAGTCAAAAAACTCACTAAGCTCCCTCAATTCACAACCTTTTCAAATTTCATGAACTGGGATGTTTGTCTGCGTAAGGCCTCTGTTTAACCGGAATTCGAATTACTCGCAGTACTTCCGATATATAAGCACTTTTAGGGTTTTTTTTAATATTATTTTTCCTGGCCACAAAAATGAACCGATTTGAGCGTTCTTGGTCTTAAAATCTTTTTATTATCTTGCAGAATACGTGGATATTTTTTATGTCCTGATAACCTGACGTATTGGGGGTTTTAGGTGAGTTTAAAAATTTTCATTGTGAGTTTAATGATATGTTTATCATAACAGGCTCCAAAGCAGTCAAAATATAATTAAATTTTGTTAAAAATTGACGGATCAAAATATGGAGGTATTGTGTGTTATCTAGCACCACTGGTTGTAAAATGCTTGCAGACGGACAAAAAGACGCCGGACAGACAGATGGACGGGCAGACGTACGGGCTGGCAGACGGACACACTGACACTTGTTCATAAATGATGATTAGTAACCGTGCATGAGTTATCTGAACATTTGATCCGATTTTTTATGTTAGAGCGATAATAATGATACTTCTTCAATTTGCTCTGTCAATATGGGAGTAAAACTTTGAAAAATCAATCGATTTGGGCAATAATGCTCGAATTATTTTAATTGTTCCCAATAAGTACTTGACAGAATGTCCAGATTTTCTGAAAAAATATGCTCTATACCAACTGGACGTTTACTTACGAAATAAAATGTCACATCCGTAGAAGGTTGGGGGGGTTGGGCAAAGAGTAATCCAACTGGTTTCGTGTCGGACGCGCGCAATGTGAAAGTCGGCAACTCGCGGAACGCGCAGACGCACCAGCACAGAAATCGACGGCACTACTTTTGTCGGACGCGCGGAGCGGCGGACGGCAAGCGACTGGCGGAAAACGGAAATCGCCGCGCGGCCCGGCGGCCGCTCCTCGCGGGCCGCCTGGTAGCAGAGCCGGCGTCCGAGCTGTGGGAAGGGCTCGGATTTCCCTCGATGGGCCCGCCGGATTGACGCATGCGCTGAATGCAAGCAAAGCCGTTAAATACAAAAAATACATTACGCATGAAATGCGTCAAAAACTCAGCAATTTTCTGAAACAATTGAAAATAATTGAAAATCGGACCAGAGGTTTGGAAAGATTCCGTCCATGCGCATTTACGACATTTTGTCAATTCTTTTTCAAATCGCGATCTTTTTTCGAGTTTCTTATGGTTGATTCCCAAATAACTGTCGATTTTCAATTTGGAAAAAAATTAAAATTTCATCTCTTTGAAAAATCTTGAAAAAATTCCTGCATGCTCCCAGGACCTTCCTGAGATTGAAAAAAAAAATCAAGAAAAAGATCGGAATCACAATCTTTGAGTCTTTAATTGAATTTGAAAATTTAGAAACCATGGAGGGTTACATCATTGGCGTGTACGGAATTATTGGCATTGCTACCAAGAAATAAGCAGTATATGTAATAATCCTTAAATTCAAGAGTCTACCCTCGAAATTTCAGTTCAAAGGGATCAAAATAACCCAAAATAAATCTCTTTGGAACCCTCCATGGAAGGCTGGTAACGTTCCATGGTCGGTTTATGGTCAACTGTAACCCTCCGTGGTCAATTGTAACCCTCCATGGGTATAAAATATAATGTGGAGGTTACAGGTTTTGCAGCATGGAGGGTTACATTTCAACTTTGCTCCTTAATTATAAATCAGGATTGAAAGATTACTGAATGAAATTGTTATGGGACGTTAGGTTGACAGAGAACTTTGATATTCTACAGGGGGAAGGAGGAGAGTTGATTGAAAATATTATGAGATACTCACATGGATGTTACACTCAAAAACCGACGGTCACGCGAACCACACCTTCTTCATCCAAGGCCACGAATCAACTGGCTTGAAGTGGAAAGGGGATGGGGTAGTCGCTCGACCAGGGTTGCCACCTCCTTTCTCCCCTACTCCCATCAAAATATCCCGACATGGGAAATGTGTACCGTTCTTTCCAAAAAGTCCACGGATGTTACACAGATACGAAAAACTGACTTTGTGAGATCACTGACAGCACACTGCGCGGGTTTGTGAGCTGAAATCTTCATCACAATCTCATACCACAAAATAGTCGCCCTTTCGTTTTTAGCATGTCATAGGACATTTCCAGGAATTTTGAAGTTAGAAAATCGTGGGCTGGGACAGCCATGGAGCGTTACCCAATTAGTATGTTTGCGTTGGGTTTCACCTCTGAACCAACAGGTATCGTTCTTATTTCATGGTAACCTAACAGAACACACCTATTATTTACTGAAAAAAAATTGAAAAAAATTCAAACATGTCTGAGTAGGGTGTTACTGCCCAGGGACAAGAAATTGACAGTTGTTTGGGAATCAACCATAAGTCAAAGTTTTTTCTGAAGCTCCGTTCCGATTGTCGATTTTAGGACGATTACAATACTTCCATTTACTCTGTAAATATGGAAGTCAAAAACATAATAAAATAGGTTGTCAAAACATACCAAATCAAATAGAGTCAAATTCTTGCTTTTCAAGAAATGGAAGCATTGCGCGTTATCGTTGGTTTTATTTCTGAAAACCATTGGTACTCTTATGATGGGAATTGAAAAATGTTCTTTTCCGACAAAAAAGCCATCTACAGAACGTTAATTGAAAAATGTTCTTTTCCGAAAAATTACTTCAGTAAGTACCAGCCGATAAAGCCAAAGGAAAAGATCCAATCGTAGCCGGTCCCTTCCCTTTGGACTGGAATGATCGTGATTTGAACGGTAATGAAAGCGGGCGATTAAAGTAGCATTAAATCCGTCAGGTATGAAACGATGGAGCGTAGAAACCGTCGAACGGGAGCGGAGCCGGTGAGCGGTCTGATTCTCGTTATTCCATTATCGGGACGGCCGTCACCGTCAGTCACCTGTGTCGTCCTTAGCCCCGATTAACTGAACTGAAGATAACTCATCTTGCCCTTATTATCAAGGATTGTATTGCAGTGGCCGAGGAGAGTGAAATTATATTATTCACTAGGTATATATCGGACAATAGATAAGATGCCAAATTAAAATTAAAATTTTTGAAAGCAGTAAAAAAAAATTGTTTTCGAATTTCATGGGTGAGAATATATCAAAACCAGCCTCCAACTACATTGTTCTGAGATTGAAACTGAAACTCAAACCGAAACTGATACAAAGTCAACTTCGAGATCAAAGTCAACTTTGAGATCAGTCAACTTCGAGATCAAAGTCAACTTCAAGATCAAACTCAACTTCGAGATCAAAGTCAACTTCGAGATCGAAGTCAACTTCGAGTTCAAAGTCAACTTCGAGATCAAACTATACTTCGATATCAAAGTCAACTTCGAGATCAATACGACTTCGAGATCAAAGTCAACTTCGAGATCAAACTCAACTTCGAGATCAAACTCAACTTTGAGATCAAACTCAACTCTGAGATCAAACTCAACTTTGAGATCAAAGTCAACTTCGAGAACAAAATCAACTTCGAGATCAAAGTCAACTTCGAGATCAATGTCAACTTCGAGTTCAAAGTCAACTTCGAGATCAAAGTCAACTTCGAGATCAAAGTCAACTTCGAGATCAAAATCAACTTTGAGTTCAAACTCAACTCTGAGATCAAATTCAACTTCGAGTTCAAACTCAACTTTGAGATCAAACTCAACTTCGAGTTCAAAGTCAACTTTGAGATCAAAGTCAACTTCGAGATCAAAGTCAACTTCGAGTTCTAAGTCAACTTCGAGATCAATACAACTTCGAGATCAAAGTCAACTTCGAGATCAAAGTCAACTTAGAGATCAAAGTCAACTTCAAGATCAAAGTCAACTTTGAGATCAAAATCAACTTCGAGACCAAAGTCAACTTCGAGTTCAAAGTCAACTTCGAGACCAATACAACTTCGAGATCAAAGTCAACTTCGAGATCAAAGTCAACTTCGAGATCAAACTCAACTTCGAGCTCAAAGTCAACTTCGAGATCAATACAACTTCGAGATCAAAGTCAACTTCGAGATCAAAGTCAACTTCGAGATCAAACTCAACTTCGAGCTCAAAGTCAACTTCAAGATCAATACAACTTCGAGATCAAAGTCAACTTCGAGATCAAAGTCAACTTCAAGATCAAAGTCAACTTTGAGATCAAAATCAACTTCGAGACCAAAGTCAACTTCGAGTTCAAAGTCAACTTTGAGATCAAAGTCAACTTCGAGATCAAAGTCAACTTCGAGATCAAAGTCAACTTCGAGATCAAACTCAACTTCGAGCTCAAAGTCAACTTCGAGATCAATACAACTTCGAGATCAAAGTCAACTTCGAGATCAAAGTCAACTTCGAGATCAAACTCAACTTCGAGTTCAAAGTCAATTTTGAGATCAAAGTCAACTTCGAGATCAGAGTCAACTTCGAGATCAAAGTCAACTTCGAGATCAAACTCAACTTCGAGCTCAAAGTCAACTTCGAGATCAATACAACTTCGAGATCAAAGTCAACTTCGAGATCAAAGTCAACTTCGAGATCAAACTCAACTTCGAGTTCAAAGTCAATTTTGAGATCAAAGTCAACTTCGAGATCAAAGTCAACTTCGAATTCAAAGTCAACTTCGAGTTCAAAGTCAACTTCGAGACCAATACAACTTCGAGATCAAACTCAACTTCGAGCTCAAAGTCAACTTTGAGATCAAAGTCAACTTCGA
Organism: Nesidiocoris tenuis; assembly: GCA_036186465.1. NCBI lineage: Eukaryota > Metazoa > Arthropoda > Insecta > Hemiptera > Miridae > Nesidiocoris > Nesidiocoris tenuis. Next base: position 13,734,962 of record AP028909.1, on the reverse strand, counting down.
GATCAAACTATACTTCGAGATCAAAGTCAACTTCGAGATCAAACTCAACTTCGAGATCAAAGTCAACTTCGAGATCAAAGTCAACTTCGAGATCAAACTCAACTTCGAGTTCAAAGTCAATTTTGAGATCAAAGTCAACTTCGAGATCAAAGTCAACTTCGAGATCAAAGTCAACTTCGAGTTCAAAGTCAACTTCGAGATCAATACAACTTCGAGATCAAAGTCAACTTCGAGATCAAAGTCAACTTCGAGTTCAAAGTCAACTTCGAGATCAAAGTCAACTTCGAGATCAAACTCAACTTCGAGTTCAAAGTCAACTTTGAGATCAAAGTCAACTTCGAGATCAAAGTCAGCTTCGAGATCAAAGTCCACTTCGAGATCAAAGTCAACTTCGAGATCAAAGTCAACTTCGAGATCAAAGTCAACTTCGAGATCAAACTCAACTTCGAGATCAAATTCAACTTCGAGATCAATACAACTTCGAGATCAAAGTCAACTTCGAGATCAAAGTCAACTTCGAGATCAAAGTCAACTTCGAGTTCAAAGTCAACTTCGAGATCAAAGTCAACTTCGAGATCAAACTCAACTTCGAGTTCAAAGTCAACTTTGAGATCAAAGTCAACTTCGAGATCAAAGTCAACTTCGAGATCAAAGTCAACTTCGAGATCAAACTCAACTTCGAGATCAAATTCAACTTCGAGATCAAACTCAACTTCGAGATCAAAGTCAACTTTGAGATCAAAGTCAACTTCGAGATCAAAGTCAACTTCGAGATCAAAGTCAACTTCGAGATCAAACTCAACTTCGAGATCAAATTCAACTTCGAGATCAAAGTCAACTTCTCAAGCTTCTCTCAGTTTGAGATTGAGTTTCCGTTTCGATTTTAGTTTCAGTATGAGTTTCAGATTGAGTTTTCGTATGAGATTCGGTTTCAGATCGAGTTTCGGTTTGAGCTTTATTGTGAGTAGGTATCAGTTTGAGTTTCAGTTTCAAAATGAGAGTGTGAGAATCAGTTTGAGTTTCGATTACCTACTAGTAGCTGTTCCGGTTTAAGTTTGAGTGTGGATTTCTAGTTCGAGTATGAGTTTGATTATGAGTTAGACGATGAGTTTCAGTTTTACTTTGATTACGACTATGAGTTTTAGTTTGTGCGGGAAAATAGGTTCTTCAAAATGTACTTTAGGCAACATTGTACTTGGAATGTGATACTAGCGCTCCTAGCGCATAATGTCTGTGTTTCCGACGTTCTGTCGTTCTCTTTCCTGCTGCTTCGTTCGTACACGTAAGTGCTAGGGATGGGCGTTTCAGTTCCTTTCAAGAAACGAAATGTAACAGTTTCGTCTTACCCTGAAACCGTTTCGGCGAAACCGTTTCAAAACAACTGTTTCGGCCTCAATGTGATCCATGAATGAAACTTACGTTTCAAAAGAACTGAAGCTGAAATGTTTCTTGACGCGATTTTTCCTTTTTCGCATTTTTGGCAATTTGAGGGAGTTCTACTGAACCGATTTTGAATTTTTTGAGCTTTTTGGATTCCTTGAAGGTTTCTACACCGTTTCCAGTCCCTGTAAGTCAATATTGGTTGGATTTCAGTGTTTGAAATCTGGTTTAAAGGCTAATTTTGACATTGAAAAAAATATTTTTTTGACCCTTTAAAAAAAATTTTAAAATTCCAAAAAAAATAGTTTTGAGTTGGTTTTGGGTAGGTAGGTACCTACATGACACAGAAACTTTACAATTTTCTGTTTTTCTGAAAAAACTGAGAAACCAACATGACATTTGGCGTTTTTTCAAAATTTTGGTCGAAAGAGTAAATTTCGGGGGAGTGATAAGGCCAAAATCAGGATAGATGTATAATATGGAGTTAGGTCCTATTTTTTGTGAAATAGTTTATTTTTAATTCCTCCTCAACTTTTGGGGGTTTTTTCGGGGATTTGTTTTTCTCCTTTGGGAGGATTTGGGGGTTTTTGACGCCTGCACCTTGGCAACACTGTACATCCGCAACGGAATGAAACGGAGAAACTGGAACGGGGAAGTGAATCGTTCGTTTCTGGTCTTACGTTTTTTTTGAAACGGCTATTTCTGGCTACTTGTAACCGTTTCATCGATTTTCCTGATGAAACCGTTTCTTCGAAACGGTTTCACGTTTTTTTCCCATCCCTAGTAAGTGCTGCTCTGTATCATATTTTTGGAATAAAATACTAAATAAGTATTAAAGGCTTTTACTCTCACTTATCTCAATTACAAATTGATCTGCTTTCGATAATTAAACATATGACTCAATTATTGCGGTTTGAAACGATTCAATAATCAAATTATGAGTTAGCCGCCTTTTGAAAGGTTTCAGCCGGCACGATATCGTAGGATCCTGGCTTAAACAAAAATGTATTATCCGAATTCCCATTTTAGCCCAATTTAAACTCGATCAATTTGATTTTCCTGAACTTTGACGGGGTTTCTCTCTCGAAATTGCTTGCTTTCGTCTCTCCCTCCTTCATCCTGGATGGAGAAGGTTCTAGAACTTTCCCGACACAAGCGTTCGTCTATCCAACTTCAAGATGGCGATCGAGGCGTCCTCCTTCAGCTGCTGGCTTGTTTGCGTCTTCACCAACCCCCCTCTGTCCCATAGTGCGTCCATTAGGTTGTTGTCTGTCTCATCGCAGATCACCGTCGTTTTAGTAACTTTTCCAATTTTTGGGAAGCTGGTCCACTAAATTCTTTGTTAGTAAATTTGACTCTGACTTGTTGTACAAATTTGAATCATTGTGATGATCGATTGAAAGGCCCATCACAATTATGCCTTCTGGGGCTGTACTTTTTATCTGTCGAAGTCGTGACTTGAATTTAAGCGAATTTTCTCTGTCTCCTGCGCTGATGCGAAGTTCGATTGACTCTGATCCCAACAGAGCTTTCGAGCGCCTAGGTACGCGATAGCGATTTTGCCTTGCTAGCCCAAGTCAAACAAAGATCAGTCTCAGTGTGCACAGGCCAGATTCGAAAAGACTATAGACTGATGGTGCACAATCTGACTTATTCTGTTTGGCGATTTTAGGGTTCCCGAATTCTAAGTACCCGTTTCTGTGCCACAACGGATCCAAAAGTACTAGAATTCAATGGGCCGTACCTAACCAAGGATATTTGAATCGGGCTTAGATCCTTTGGAGTTAAAGACTGGATTTTGAATCGACCTTTATGGTCCCAGCGCAGAGAAAAGGTACAGATTCAAGTACAAGTCAAAGAGAGAGAGAACCCCCTTGTCAAGAGCTGAAAATTAATATCAGGACCTGTATTAAATCATTATTGGGACTGGCCCTTGTTGCATGCTTCAATCCCCCTGATGCTGCAGGATAATGACATCCAGGCATGCCCAAAATTGGGAGTTCATGTCTTAGGTCAATTCCTTGGCGCGCATCTTGAACTTGGGGAAGGTTGAAAGCAGGTAGCTAATGTGATATAACCGGATCAGTGTGAACGGACCGTTTTCCTCGAATAGCGTCGAGACGCCGTCTCAAGGTCAAAGCGGAATTTTCCGCACTATTGAATTTTTCTTAAAATCGGTTGTTATTTTGAAGACATTCAAGTCGTTTCTGCCTGCTATTTTGTAATTAAAAAATATATATCAACCAGGGCCAGAGATCGAGGTTTAATTAGTCGGGACAAACGCAAATCGGATGTCGGCCTAAGTAAAGTGCACAACTAGTTTTAATTTTCTTTTGGATATGAATTTTTGTTTTCATTCATATCATCAAATTGAGGCTACTCACCGCAAGAAAGCAGATTTTTGTTTTAAGTGAGACATAAATACTACTGGACGTGTATTTATGATAGAATTTATTAACCACCCATTTTTGAACATTGCCGGCCGGCGACCTATGCTTGACTGATTTGTTCTGCTTGTGTTTTTCAGAATTTCTAGAACTCAAATCGTTGAATGTGGTGTGGTAATAACAAAAACTTTTGAAACGATTATTTTTGAACTTGTGGCAGCCGCGGCGCCGGTGGCGTCGCACAACAACAAGAAACGCGATAGCCGTGCGTTACCTTCCGGACAAATGACTAAGTGACTTTAATTAACGCGAGTTCAATTAATCGGATATCTCGTGGTATTAACGTCGGATCTCCTCGTGGTTAGGGATGGGCGTTTCAGTTCCTTTCAAGAAACGAAATGTAACAGTTTCGTCTTACCCTGAAACCGTTTCGGCGAAACCGTTTCAAGACAACTGTTTCGGAATCAATGTGATCCATGAATGAAACGTACGTTTCAAAAGAACTGAAGCTGAAATGTTTCTTGACGCGATTTTTCCTTTTTCGCATTTTTGGCAATTTGAGGGAGTTCTACTGAACCGATTTTGAATTTTTCGAGCTTTTTGGATTCCTTGAAGGTTTCTACACCGTTTCCACTCCCTGTAAGTCAAAATTGGTTGGATTTCAGTGTTTGAAATCTGGTTTAAAGGCTAATTTTGACATTGAAAAAAATATTTTTTTGACCCTTTAAAAAAATTTTAAAATTCCAAAAAAAAATAGTTTTGAGTTGGTTTTGGGTAGGTAGGTACCTACATGACACAGAAACTTTACAATTTTCTGTTTTTCTGAAAAAACTGAGAAACCAACATGACATTTGGCGTTTTTTCACAATTTTGGTCGAAAGAGTAAATTTTGGGGGAGTGATAAGGCCAAAATCAGGATAGATGTATAATATGGAGTTAGGTCCTATTTTTTGTGAAATAGCTTATTTTTAATTCCTCCTCAACTTTTGGGGGTTTTTTCGGGGATTTGTTTTTCTCATTTGGGAGGATTTGGGGGTTTTTGACGCCTGCACCTTGGCAACACTGTACATCAGCAACGGAATGAAACGGAGAAACTGGAACGGGGAAGTGAATCGTTCGTTTCTGGTCTTACGTTTTTTTTGAAACGGCTATTTCTGGCTACTTGTAACCGTTTCATCGTTTTTCCTGATGAAACCGTTTCTTCGAAACGGTTTCACGTTTTTTTCCCATCCCTACTCGTGGTGCGTGATCGCTTCTAATGCGGGTAATTTAATAAACTATTGTATCGGCCGTTTCACGCCATGAACATTCGCCTCGTCCGCGTACTTTTCTAAAAATACGAGTACTCAATTAAACCATTGTATCGTTCGACTACAATTACAAACATTCTACCTAAACCACGTCTAATATTTTATGTGGGTTCACCCTAACCCCCACATATTGGTGACCCCGACGTGATCGCGATTTGTGACGAGCAGTTCGTCGGACATCGGTCGTCATGAGCGAGGACGGTGATGATTATCCGAAGGAGTCGGCCGCATCTAGCGCCGTGACCTGCAAAATCCCACCGTTTTGGAGACGTCGACCGGACCTATGGTTTGCACACGCCGAGGCGCAGTTCGAGCTCAGCCAGATCACTCGTGACTCAACCAAATACAGTCACGTGGTAAGTCAGTTAGATGTCGACTCGATGGAACATGTATCCGACATAATCAAAAATCCGCCAGCGAAAAATGCCTACGAGACCATCAAGAAAAAACTGACCACTGCCTTTATGGATTCAGAGGAATCCCAGCTTCGTCAGTTGTTGACTGAGCTCGAGCTTGGAGACCAGCGACCGTCACAGCTATGGAGACGTATGAAGGAGCTAGCAGCAGGACACGTTGCTGATGAGGCGTTAAAAACGCTGTGGCTTCAAAGGCTACCCGTCAATGCCAGAACCTGCAGCAACGATCCTATCGACACGCTAGCGACCATGGCCGACCGAATCATGGACATCAACACTCATCAATACGTCCACGCCATCGACGAACGTGGCGGCTCGCGGCCCAACGAGATGGCTCGTTTGACTCAAGCGGTCGAGAAATTAACGGTCCTGGTTCGCCAGTTGCAAGATGCTCGTCTCGGTGGAGGTCGGCGAACTCGTTCGCGTTCTCGCAGTCGTTCGGATCGCGGCCGGTCGCCGTCGGCGCCGACGCCGTCGTCGGACGATAATCCAGCTAAGCCGAAGGAGTGCTACTATCATTGGCGATACGGTTCGGACGCCCAGCGTTGCAAGCCACCGTGCACTCGCCAAGGAAAAAACTAAACGGCTCGACGCAAGTGGCGGCTTGCGTCAAGGGCAACAAAAACCGTCTGTTTGTTGTCGATCGTCGCACCAAAATTCGTTTTCTCGTCGATTGCGGTTCGGAAGTGTCGGCCATACCACCCACTTCGTTTGACAAAAATTCAGGTCCTCACACATACGAATTATTCTCCGCTTCGGGATCTCATATTCCTACATTCGGTGAACGACTTTTAACATTAGACCTTGGGCTTCGCCGTCCATTTACCTGGCCATTTATAATTGCATCAGTGACTCAGCCGATCATCGGTGCCGATTTGTTAAAGCACCACAAGCTGGTCATTGACTTAGCCAGCGCTCGTTTGGTCGACGGTACGACCGACATGTCGATACGGCTGCCTTCCGACTCGGCCGGCGTCGCCGGCGCCGACGCTTCGATTCACTGCGTTGGAGTGCCCGACGACTTCACCGAGTTGCTCTATCAGTATCCGGAGATTCTTCGACCGCCGACATTATCTTCGAAAGCCATTCCTCATCGTACTGTCCATGTGATCGAAACGACAGGACCTCCGATTCGATCGCGTTTTCGCCGTTTGTCCAGCGACCGTCTCATTGCTGCGAAGGCTGAGTTCCAGACAATGTTAAGCCTCGGGATTTGTCGTCCGTCTAAGTCACCCTGGTCGAGCCCTCTCCATTTAGTCCCCAAAAAGGACGGTGGATGGCGTCCCTGTGGAGACTACAGACGATTGAACGCGGTTACCAAGCCGGATCGATACCCAGTTCCGCATTTGCACGACTTCTCGTACAACCTGGCTAACAAGGTCATATTCTCCCACGTTGATCTGCTGCGCGCGTACCAGCAGATACCGGTTTCACCAGAGGATGTAGAAAAGACTGCAATAATTACTCCCTTCGGCCTCTACGAATTTCCTGCCATGGCATTCGGTCTTAAAAACGCGGGACAGACTTTTCAACGCTTCATCGATGAGGTCTTGGGCGGACTCGATTTTGTTTTCGCGTATGTTGACGATGTCCTCGTCGCGTCGTCGTCTCGTGAGGAACATTTCGATCACCTCCGCGTCGTTTTCGGGCGTTTGCGCGACTATGGTATTTCGGTTAACCCGGCGAAATGCACATTTGGCGTCGATGCTCTGAACTTCTTGGGCTATCGCGTTACCTCCGAAGGTATTAAGCCAATTCCGGAGCGTGTGGACGCATTGCTCAACGCCGATCGGCCGGCGACGTGCCACGATCTCCGCAGCTTTCTCGGCGCGATTAACTACTATAGACGATTCGTCCGACAGTCGTCTCAGTCGCAGGCTCCGTTACACGAGTATCTGAAAAGTCGTAAAAAATCAGATCGGATTGTTTGGACCGCCGAGCTTCAGGCATCGTACGACAGGTGCAAAGCTGACCTGGCCGACGCCACACTCCTTGTTCACCCTTGCGCCGAGCTACCCCTCGTCCTCAAAGTCGACGCTTCCGAGGTTGCCATCGGGGGTGTGCTTGAGCAGGTGCGCGATGGACGTGGAGAGCCATTGGGCTATTTCTCCAGGAAGCTGAGTGGCGCCGAGTGTCGTTATAGCACATATGACCGGGAGCTATTAGCCATCTATGCAGCGATCCGCCACTTCCGTCATCATATCGAAGGACGTCCAGTGACCATTTACACCGATCACAAACCCCTCGTGTACGCGTTCGCGCAGCATCCAGAGAAGGCGTCGCCCCGTCAATTCCGTCACCTTGATTTCATCAGTCAATACTCAACGGACATCAGGCACCTCCCAGGGAAAAATAATGTGGTGGCAGACTACTTGTCGCGTATCGCCGCCATTGACGTTTTCGACTTCGCTGAGATCGCCGACGCCCAGAAAGCAGACCCAGAACTGACAAGCCTTCTTGCCTCCACAGATACCTCTCTCCAGTTATCGCTCGCCGCGATTCCTGGTATCGGGCTATCTCTGTATTGCGACGGCAGAGGAAGAGTCTACATACCGACCACCTGTCGCCAGAAGATCTTCCGCCTTCTTCACAACCTCTCGCATCCCTCACCCAAACGGACGTCGATGATGGTTCGAGAAAGGTTCATCTGGCCGTCTGTCAAACGCGATGTCAGCACATGGGCGAAGGCGTGTCTGCAGTGCCAGCGATCCAAAGTCAGCCGTCATGTGCGATCTGCACTCGGCACGTTCCCAGCTTGCTGCACTCGATTTCAGCATCTACATGTCGATCTCGTGGGCCCGTTGCCTCCAGCACAGGGCTGTAGATATCTGCTCACTATAATCGACCGTTATACTTCCTGGCCGGAAGCGATACCTATAGAAGACATCACGGCCGAGTCTGTCGCCCACAGTCTCTACTCTGTCTGGATCTCGCATTACGGCGTCCCGCAGTACATCACGACAGATCGCGGTCGGCAATTTGAGTCTGCCCTTTTTAGCTCACTAAACCAACTCCTTGGTGTGGTGCATTTCCGGACAACTGCCTTCCATCCCCAATCTAATGGGAAATTGGAACGGTGGCACCGTTCCCTGAAGTCAGCACTCAAATGCCATGGGACGGAAGACTGGGTTCAGACACTACCGACCGTTCTGCTGGGGCTGCGCAGCGTCGTCATGGACGGAGGTTTTTCGGCTTCGGAGCTTCTCTTCGGTTCACCATTACGCCTGCCGGGCGGTTGGTTCGAGCCCCACTCCACGCCTGAGGAATCGCTCGATCATTCGTCATTTGTTGGCCGTCTGCGTCAGACCCTCACGTCCCTGCGGCCTGTCGCTCGTCAGGATTCGGACACTCGCGCAATCTTCGTTCATCCTCGTCTCTCACAGGCAACGCACGTCTTCGTTCGGTGCGATACGGTCCGACGCCCTCTTCAGCGCCCATACGATGGCCCATTTCGAGTGCTCAAAAGAGACTCAAAAACTTTCACAATTGACCGCGCCGGAAAACCTGACGTCGTGTCGATCGACAGGCTAAAGCCAGCGTTCCTACTACTTCCCGAATGTCCTCCCACTTCAGAGAGACAGCCGGACGATATGCCTACAACCGACGTCGACGCCGACGCGCCGCGGTCTCCACTCGTTCTGCAGCAACGCTCCACCCCTGGTCCGGCGTCGTCTCCGCCGACGACGCGGCACGGTCGTCACATTCGTCGACCAATTCGTTTCCGACTTGCCGACTAGGAGGGGAGTAGTGTGGCAGCCGCGGCGCCGGTGGCGTCGCACAACAACAAGAAACGCGATAGCCGTGCGTTACCTTCCGGACAAATGACTAAGTGACTTTAATTAACGCGAGTTCAATTAATCGGATATCTCGTGGTATTAACGTCGGATCTCCTCGTGGTGCGTGATCGCTTCTAATGCGGGTAATTTAATAAACTATTGTATCGGCCGTTTCACGCCATGAACATTCGCCTCGTCCGCGTACTTTTCTAAAAATACGAGTACTCAATTAAACCATTGTATCGTTCGACTACAATTACAAACATTCTACCTAAACCACGTCTAATATTTTATGTGGGTTCACCCTAACCCCCACAAACTAATTCAGCACTTTTTGCAGGGAAAGTGAAATTGTTACGGAACAAAAACAAAAATATAAACCAGTATGAGTCAACTGGTCGACGAATTTGACTCAAATGACGACGTCTCTTTAGACGGCCATCTGGCGACTGAAATGTTCGCTGACCCGATCCAGGACGCTCCAGGACAGATGGAGGAAAATCTGCTTAAAAGTCCTCAGCCAGACCAAGCAGACTCTGAGACCCTAAGAATCCAAGCTGCAAAAACGTCAGATGAGGTATTGGTGAGGTACTTGGAGGAGTTAAAAAGCAATATGGTTTCAGGATTTGGACAGCTTGGCAACATAGTTCAAGAATTGGACAAAAAGTATTCTGAATTGTCCCAAATGGTTATATCAGGCGCAGCTGTCCAACAATCATCTGAATCGGCTTCCATTTCTGATACTCCAGGTACCTCAAAAACTCAGAACGCCGTACTCCCAGGTAATTCTCCCATGGAGGTCGATGACCCTTCTATTCCAAACGCCTTGAATTCTAAGAAGCGCTCTTCCGTCTCTGTCCCACTTCCGGCAAAAGATGAGCCTTATCGCGCTCGAAGAATTGACAGTATTCGATTTCGTCCACTTGAACACAAACTTGAAAAAGAAGAGCTATTCAAGTATTGGAAAAGGAGCGTCATTGGGGCGGTCGAGACACAGGAGTGCTTGTTTCTTTTGGACCCAAGCGCGCCTGTGCCTGACTCTTTCTCAGAATATGACACGATTGTGGCAAAAACAAAGGTGAGGTACTTTATCCGGGAATCCCTGTCTCAATATTTTCAGGATTTAGTACAGGACATAGCTGACCCAAAAGAAATAATGGAAAGACTTCAACATGTTTGCGATCCATCCTCCACTTTCCAGCTAAAACGCCTCGTTAATGACTTCAACTCAATACATTTTGACCCCAAGTCGGAAAAAGCAATTGAATTCTTGGGGAGGTTTGATGAAATTCGAAAGAAGCTTGTAAGCATAAACCCTGAGATGCTAACCTCCGTTTATGTAAAGACGATTTTCGAGTTGGCTATCGAGGAGACAGTCACTTACAAAAAGGCCGAGCTTCATGGCTTCAAATTCACAATGGCCGAGCTTCGTGACATGCTCCTCGAGGAGCAACTCAGATCTGATCAATCGTCAGCGGGTAATTCTTGCTACAGCATGTTCAGAAATAGGGTTGCTTCTTTACGAGGTCGTGGAGGTATCAAGGGGAAACGTGGGGTAATCCCGGGTAAATCTGCCCGATCCTTGCCCAATCCGAGAATGACGGCCGCTACCAATAATAAAGTGACCAAAAGGGAGTTTTGTGCTTATTGTAAAAAAAGGGGCCATACTAAAGCAATGTGTTTCAGAGCCAACAAGCTTTGTTTCAAGTGCGGCAAATCGGATTCACACTTTGCTGCAAATTGCCCTAACTCACCTCTGCCTTTGAAAAAGCCTTCAGTTCCATCACGCAAACTGCCAGAAAGCCGCCGTTCTCAGTATATGCCGTCCCAGAAACGACTCGGGCCTCTGGCTCACCCTGGTGAGCCCAAGGTTTTTAAAATGCCCCTGGGACAGGCAAAACGGCTCGCCAGTGAATTTCAACCCCAGCCTGACTCAGTGTTCGCCATTGTCGGTTCCGAAAATGCCAGCGATGATACACCCACCTGGGTGGCAATGGGCGCCAATGAACAGGAGCTCGCCGGAACCATGCTCTATCTGAGTGAGAAGAAGGGTAAGAATCAGGCTTTTGCCATGACTGAAGGTAAGAATTGTTTTACTGCCATTATTGATACAGGATGTACAGAACATTTGACTACATCATTGGATAGCTTAACTAATCTGAAACGCCTGTCCTCTACTCGAGTTTTCAAATGCGCTAATAATGACGATGCTGCTGATCTGAATGTGAATTATAGCGGCGATATTGCATTTTTGAATAATGGAAAATTAGCCACTCTGCGAGATGTTCTGTACACCCCTGGCCTTTCTACTAATTTATTTTCTGTGCGTAAAGTTACTCAGACTGGGATCAACGTTCTATTTTCAAAGGATAAGGTCGAATTTATTCAGGTATCCTCTGGAAATGTTATAAAAACGGGATATTTTCGTGATAATTTGTGGTGGATAGACTTGCCTCTTGCTTCCTCTCCTCTTAAGCGCTCTGGACCCCTTCGTGCCACATCTGAATTAAAAAGGCAGAAGACTGGGGTTTTGCCCAGTACTTCTCAGCAACAGCCTTGTGGCTCCACGAATTTTTCTGTTGTCCCTAGTGGGGGTAATTCGTTGGGAGGGAGTTCGCAGGTTTCTAGCGTTACAAGGCTGGGAGGGAGGGAGTCTGAGAAGTGTGATAAGACCATAACACGACCTGATAATTCCTTGACACGACCTGAAAATGACTCGACCCAGTCTAGAGAGGACGTGACTCAACAAAACATTTTGGATCTTGAAATTTCAAAATTTGATCAGGGTAATTTGGATCAAAGCTTCAGCTTGCCGCCCGTTTCAGGTATTTTGTGGCATCTTCGTTTGAATCATGCTTCACGTCAATACCTAGAGGCAGCTAAGAAATTTCTACCTATGCTCAAAAACGTAAAATTTGCCAATGACATAGAAAATTGTGAGGATTGTCACCAAGCAAACACAATCAGAAAATCACACGTACAGACTAGACACAGAGCCGATAAACCATTTGTCCTCATGCATTCTGACTTAATGGGACCTATCAGTCCAGCAAACTTTCGAACGGGGGACTCGTACATAGTGATATTTGTGTGTGACTACTCTCGATACGTTTTTGCATATACCCTGAAAAACAAGAAACAGGTTCACTTGGCTCTCAGGCAATGTCTCAAAGAAATTAGTTCTATAACCTTGCAAAATAGAACTGTACTTAAAATCAGATCTGATCGTGGGTTAGAATTTCAGACCTCTGAGATGAAAAAATTACTGGAAGATGAAAAGATATCCTGGGATCCAAGTCAACCTTACGTGCCACAACAAAACGGATGCGCAGAAAGAGTAAATCAGGAATTGAAACATAGAATTAGGGTAAATTTGCACTCTGCCAAGATGCCCTACTCGTTCTGGGGCCACGCCCTAAAATATGCCTTGTTTGTTTACAACAGGATGCCCCATTCCTCGAATATGTTCATGAGTCCATTTGAAAAGGTGAGAGGATATCCACCGGACTTGAAATTTCTGAAACGTTTCGGGTGTCTTGTGCATTATGTTGATGTAAGCAGTAAATCTAAATTTGCTCCGAATGCGAAGAAGGGCTACTTGCTGGAGTGCAATGAAACTGGCTATGTGATATTTTCGGAACATCACAAAACCCTCGTCAATTCCTGTGATACCAAATGCATCGAATCGATAGTTTACGGTGACCGAATCAAAGACTACCCAAGACCACTTGCTGACATTTTGGACATGAATGACAAATCTGACTCAGCAGAACCACCTCTTGAAGGTGCCAGAAACGTTGCTGCTATGTACATTCCTAATCAGGTAGACTATGTTGAACCAGCCTCTTATCAAGAAGCGATGTCCTCGACTGATAAGGATCTTTGGGAGGAAGCCATTCGGGATGAACTTGACTCTTTACAAGAAATGGGAACTTGGGAACTTGTCCCTAGATCAAGTTTGCCTCCTCGTACCAAAATTATTAGGTCTCGATGGGTACACAAAAGAAAAGTAGGACCTGATGGAGGGCTCAAGTATAAAAGTCGTTTGGTAATTAAAGGTTTTGCAGACACAAACGAGTACCTGATTTCTGAAATTTTTGCGCCAGTAGCTCGTCTTGGCGATGTACGTGTTTTTCTTTCTGCTGTCAACAAGTTAGGTCTACATCTTTACCAACTCGATGTTGCCACTGCCTTTTTGCACGGGACTTTGGAGAAACCTGTTTACATGCACATACCTGAGGGTCTTGAGGAGTTAACTGGTTCGTTGCCTGACTTGAATGAGTTATATGTATGCTGTCTCAAGAGATCTCTGTATGGATTGAAGGTTTCCCCAAATCTATGGTATAAGAAATTCAGTGGCATTTTGATAAAACTTGGCTTTGAAGTGTACCCCTTCCAGACTTGCATTTTCAAATGGCAGGAAGGCTCAAGGTACGCCATGTTGATTATCTATGTAGACGATTGTCTCCTTGCTTCAAATGACAATCATAAGGCACTAGAAGTCATTGAAAGTTTGAAACAGGAAGTCAAAATTAAGAATCTGGGTGCCCCAAAGAAATTCCTTGGTTTTGAAATTGAGAGGGATGAGTCCAGAAAGCTCATGTTTATCCATCAGAAAACAGCTGTTGAGAGCTTGCTGAACAAATTCCTTCCTTCTGAGGAAGACATTAGCGAATTGCCCATGACTCCCTCTACTTGTACTCTAAATTCTCAAATGAAGTTGGTTGAGGGCCATGAATCATCTTCTCCAGATGTCCCATATCGCGAAGTGATAGGGTCTCTCTTGTACATCCAGAATGGAACTAGACCAGATATATCATTCGCAGTCAACTTCATGAGCAGGAAACAAGTAGGTTACTCGATGACTGACTGGAAGTGTGTTCTGAAAATCTTGAAATATCTCAAGGGTACTTTGAATCATGGGATACTGTTCTCTGGTAAAACGCAGGACATTATCGCATACTCTGACTCGTCCCTTGGCACTAGTGACATAAACGGACGTTCGACAACTGGTTACATGGTTGAGAGTTTTGGCGACTTAGTATCTTGGAAATCTAAGAAGCAAACCCATGTGGCTCTCTCAACATGCGAAGCTGAGTATATCGCCATGTCTGAAGCGTGCAAGGAAGTCACAAGTATCCGAACTCTTTGTAAGTTCTTGACCGATATTGACATGCTTCCGACATTGCGATGTGACTGCTCACCAGCTATTGCCGTTGCTATGACTAACGACTCCAGAACACTAAAGCATATTGTCAAGCTCTGTATGCATTATGTACATGATATGTATAAAAAGAACAATGTACATATTGAGTGGGTCTCGACAAATGAGCAAATAGCCGATTGTTTTACGAAGGCTTTGCCGCTTGAAAAATTTGTCGTCTTCAGAAATAGGTTACTAAAAGCTGCCAAATACTAATCTGCTGTTTTTGTCTTTGACAGATGAACCATGGAACTAATTTGATGGCTGAAATTTGACTACAGCCCCGTAAATCCACGGCTTTACCACCTATCTGACCTAATTCTTGTCTGCGTGTCACCCGTTCGAATCTTCTCAACGCTTCACGATTTCGACGGATTTTGTAAAGTGACCACGCCTTTATTTTGCGTTTGATTTATTTTGACCAAATTCTCAGAAAATTTCGTTCTTTTGTCAGTACCAATTTTTCATTCAGGTACCTACTAGTTTTGACTTGACTAGACATGACAATTTTATTGTCTTTGATTTATGTCTAAGCCAAGAGCATTTCCAAGCTTCATTTTAATTTTGCCTTGATATTCAATTACTGTATCCATCAGCTCAAAATTTGTTTTGCTTTGCCTTGCTGTTCTAGCTCTTCAAGCATTATTTACAGCTTTGTATTCATCTCTTGTGTTTTGTCTAAATTTTGGCCCTCCACATTTTGAAGAGGAGGGAGTGCGGGAAAATAGGTTCTTCAAAATGTACTTTAGGCAACATTGTACTTGGAATGTGATACTAGCGCTCCTAGCGCATAATGTCTGTGTTTCCGACGTTCTGTCGTTCTCTTTCCTGCTGCTTCGTTCGTACACGTAAGTGCTGCTCTGTATCATATTTTTGGAATAAAATACTAAATAAGTATTAAAGGCTTTTACTCTCACTTATCTCAATTACAAATTGATCTGCTTTCGATAATTAAACATAAGACTCAATTATTGCGGTTTGAAACGATTCAATAATCAAATTATGAGTTAGCCGCCTTTTGAAAGGTTTCAGCCGGCAGTTTGAGTTTCACTTCTAGTTCCAGTTTGACTTTGAGATCGTGTTTGAATTTGAGTTTGATCAGGAGTTTCAGTTCCAGTTTGACTTTGATTATGAGTTTGAAATTGACGCTGATTATCAGCATGACATTCAGTTTGAGTATGAGTTTTAGTTTTGATTACCGTTTCAGTTTGAGATTGAGTTTCGGTTTCAGTTGCACAATGAGTTTGAGTTTCCGTTCGAGATTTTTTGGTTAGTTTTTTAGTTTCAGATGCCCAACTAAGAGTCTGAGTTTCGCTGTGAGTTTCAGTTCGAGTTTGAATTACTGTTGCAGTATGAGTTTCAGATAGACTCGGGCGTTTGATTATGAGTCCCAAATAGAGTTGTAAATTGAGTTCAGTTTGAGTTTTACTGTCAGCTCGAGTTTCCGTCTGAGTTTCAATTTCCTCCCGACCGAAAGCGCTCAAACTCAAAATAACGAGGACTAATAAAGAGACCTTTGAGAAATCGCGAAACTCATGTTTTAGGCGCTCGTTGTTAGTTTTTTCCGCAAACACGAGTTTTTGAGTTTGCTCGAATTTTAAATTAAATTGAAATGACTACTATGAATCGGAATGAATCTTTAAGTACCTATCATGTTGGGCGTCGGTAGTTTTCTGAACAGAACTTTTTGTAATCCGGTTTTCTTGAAATTATGTTCCCGGCAGCGCTCGATCGGCCAGCTTCTATAATTTATTTTTAGTTTCTCTATATTTTTTAAAATTTCTAGGTGTTGGCACCAACCATTACGGGGATATTATCCAATTCAAAGTTTTTCCCAAAATGAAAGTTCTGAGACCACTGGTGGTTTACCACTGGATTATAAGTGAATTGACTTTATGCTAATCCAATTCGGTTTTTAGGCAAACATTCCATCGGATCATACATCATACCACCGCCCTACCCATATGCCTACCTACACACCAATTTGTTCCCAAGTCAGGATGGCCGAGTGGTCTAAGGCGCTGCGTTCAGGTCGCAGTCCACTCTGTGGGCGTGGGTTCGAATCCCACTTCTGACACATAATTTTTTGGCCCATGCGACCATAGATTTTGTTGGGGCTTCGGATTACACTTTCTAGTACCACCTCTATTGAAAAATAATTTTTCTTAGACTATTTGGGTCCACTTTCACGACGATCTATATCGTTGCAATTGGGTTATGAAATTTATCTATGAAATTCGTCAATCAAAGGTAACAAAAATCAGATGAGATTGTAGGGGCTTCGAGCCTCATTTTGACCTTGAAAATTCGGTCTGACGGACAAATTTTCGATTGGATCCTGCCCGGATCTATACATGGAAGAACACGCTGATTTGGATTTTTCTGCTCACTATGACCAGTTTTTTTATACCACTACATTTCTTATTCCATTGTCAGCCTTCGTCCCATGCATTTTAGTTTGTAGGCCATTCTTGCATACACTTGTGTTATGCCAAATAGTATATCCGGACACATTAACAACACAATGCGTGTAGATTTTTCATCCCGGTAATTTCTGTTCCAGGAAGTTTGAAAATGCTCATATCTAATTTTTTGGAATTTTTTCTTCCACCGGTCAAAAACAATTGTATAGAAACTCAACAATAATTATATTTTCTGCTCACTATATCAAAGTATTGCACAGGCGGCTGACTAGAATTAAGCGTGCGACATGCTCAGAATATTATTCGGGCAGGAGGTCCTGCGTGATTTCCTCATCGGCGAAATCTTCTTCGGTGCTCCTCCCCCAGGGAGTCCGAGGAGGCATCATCCCAGTGCGGGGCCTTTCCTGGATCGGGCCCAGTGGATCGCTGTAGCTCACGTCTGGAATCGAAAAGGCACGAAAAATGACATGAGATACTTGAGAGTATGGGATTTCGAGAGCGAGTAGGTGGGAGGGGGAGGGTAGGGGAGTGGAGGGAGGAGGAGGCGGAGGTGGCGGAGGTCAAGGTGGAGGAAAGGGTGATGAGGATGACGAGGAAAGGGGGACGGGAATGAGGAGAAAGAGGCACGAAGGAGGAGGAAAAAGGGATGAGAATGAGGAGGAGAAGAAGAAGGCGGGGAGGAGGAGGCAGCGGCGGAGGATGATGAGGAGGAGGAGGAGGAGGAGCAGCAGCAGCAGGAGAGGGGGAAGGGGAGGATTAGGAGGATGAGGAGGAGGAGGAAAGGGTGATGAGGATGAAGAGGGATGAGGGACAAGGAGAAGGAGGCGGGGAGGAGAAGGAAAGAGGGATGAGAATGAGGAGGAGAAGAAGAAGGTGTGAAGGAGTAGGCAGGAGAGGGGTAGAGGAGGAGGAGGAGGAGGAGTAGGAGGCGGCGGAAGATGAGGCGGTGATGAGGGGGAAAAGGGGATGAGAATGAGGAGGAAAAGGTGGCGGGCGAAGAGGAGGAGAGTGGGACGAGAATGAGGAGTAGAAGGAGACGGGGAGGAGGAGGCAGAGATTGATGAGGAGAAAAGGGGAGAAGGATGATGGAGGAGGAGGAAGAGGAGGCGGGGAGCAGGCGGTGGCGGAAGAGGTGAGGATGAGGAAGAAGGGAGTAGATGGGTGGCGGAGCGGGGGGGCGGGGATGAGGAGGAATAGGCGGAGATTGAGGAGGAGGAAAGGGTGATGAGGATGACAATGAAAGGGGGGCAAGGAGAAGGAGAAGGAGGCGGGGAGGAGGGAAGAGAATGAGGAGGAGAAGGAGAAGGTGGGGAGGAGTAGGCAGCTGAGGTTGATGATGATAATGATGAGGAGGAGGAGCAGGAGAGGGGGATGAGGAGGAGGAGCGGTGGGTGAAGAGGCGGGGTGATGGAGGCGGCGGAGGATGAGGAGAAGGGGGACATGGAGAAGAGGATGAGGAGTAGGAGGCGGCGGAAGATGAGGCAGTGATGAGGGGGAAAGGGGGATGAGAATGAGGAGGAGAAGGTGGCGGGGGATGAGGAGGAAAGTGGGACGAGAATGAGGAGTAGAATGAGACGGGGAGGAGGAGGCAGAGGTTGATGAGGAGAAAAGGGGGATGAGGAGGAAATGAAAAAGGGACGAGGATGATGGAGGAGGAGGAGGAGGAGGAGGCGGGGGAGCAGGCTGTGGCGGGAGAGGTAGAGGATGATGAAGAAGGGTGTAGGCGGGGATGAGGAGGAGGATGCAGATGAGGAAATTCAAGTCTCACCAATAGGCTGTTGCGATTGGTTATGTTGGCCATGCGATGAGGTAGGTGCATAGCTCGTCTGATTCCGTAAAGCGGCAGTTGGTGGTATTGGTGATTCAACGTTGCCAGGACTGAAACCACCGATCCCGCCTGATGATCGGCCGCTGCTTCTCCGAGAACCTGTCACGAGGGAAACAATACTGGGGTACAAATGGTGGTTTTCTAAGCAGGCATTGGTCATGTTGCAGAACGGCAGTGATTTTCAAATTCTGAAAGATTCCTGATTTCTAAATTTTCATTTCTCTTGAGGTTTGATAGAAAATCTTGGCTACTTGGTACTTCACAAAGCGATATCAAAGTTGAAAGCGCTGATTTCATCAGAATCAAACGAATAATCGATTTTGAGAGAAAACATACCCGATCTACTGCTGCTGATACGTTCTCGGATCTCCTTCGCTTTTTCAGCTCTCTTCAGTTCAGCCGTATATTCGGCAGTCTCTTTCAATCCGAGATCACTACAAAGCCTCACGAGGAACTTCAAACCTGCGATCAAAGAAGTCGTTTGTAAAGAAATCGCCCAAGTGAATGGCACAGGTAATCGTTATATTACAGGCACACACATTCGATATTGTCGGGAAACTTTGCCAGCGTGTCCTTGTAAGTGTTCAAGGCCGCCTGATAGTTTCCTGACCGCCTGTGGCAAGAGCCGATCAGCAGGTGCCATTTGCACTCGTGGGGCTGCATCAGCGAGGCTTTCTCGTAAAAGGGTATCGCCTTCTCGGGCACGCGGTGCGTCACGTAGTAGGCGCCGAGCCAGTCGAGCACGCGCAGATCAGATGGCAAATGACGGTACGCCTGAAAACAAAAATTTTGTAAAATTATATCAACTTGGTAAAGAAATAAGGGATAAAAATGAATGAAAAACCCAATTTAGATCCATGAAGAATACTCCGAAAATACCACGACTGACCTCGTAATGGTAATGGTACGCCTGCTGCTTATCATTATACTGATCGTAGATCTCGCCAAGTTTCTGCAAAACGCTAGGATCCGCTGGAACTATGCTGAGCAACTGAAGAAACCTGAAAAAAAGCGAAATGGAATATTTTTTATGAATGCTGCTCCTATGACCGAATAGCAGGTAAGCAGCTAAGCAGCGCATTTACCATTCGATCGCTTGGTCTATGTCGCCAACCAATTGGTGCAGGTGAGCCAATTGGTACAGCACCGGAGGATGGCTGCTCATGATGGCGTGGAGCTTCAAGAAGAAATCCAACGCGTCTTCGTACTGTTCCATCCTCTTGTGCACCAAGCCTATCCAATAAATACAATATCGTTACAATGGATTTTGGGGCAACTATTCAAAGGAATGAGCAATTCGACCGAACGCACAGCAAGAGGTGCCAGGTTCGAGTCCTGCTGGAGAGTGGGTTTTCCGTAATTCGCTCGATCTCATTTATGCTTGAAAACATCAAAAGTAAGGAAATTTCCAGTTTCGTGTCAGGTACGAAAATAATCCATACCCAAATTGTACAGAGCAGCGATACAAGTCGGATCGTTATCTATGGCGATGAGATAATCATTTTTAGCCTTTTCGGGGTCGCCTTTAATCATGCAGCAGTTTCCCAAGTTCACGTAAGCGGCAGCATTGTAAGCATCAGATGCTCGGGCGGCTTCGGCGAATTTTTCAGCTTCCTCGTACTCAGCACGCTTAAATAAAGAAGAAGCATAACTATAGTTACAGATACAGGAAACGTGTAGGGCGTAGATAGTTAACACACAGAACTTCCACATTTTGTAGATATTCCCTGAAATGGAGATCGAAGGAGTAAATGATAACATAAGATAAAAAATAATTTTTTTCCTTCAAAAATGAGCAGAACGAAAATTATTGAGCTACCCCTAGCTTAAGGCGATTGACACGTCCAAATCGGCATTAAATTTTCAAAATAGTGTCTCAAAATGTCTAGCATATTATTTGGATCGACTAGACTCTTGTCTTGGGTTTAGGTTAGCTTTTAGGTCTTTACTTTTGTTAGGTTATTGGTATTCTTTACGTTTTCATTCACTCCCGGATGAATTATCATTGAAATTGGGCCTTACATGGTAATGTATGAAGGATAAATTGGTAGCAGCTGTGGTCGCCAGGCGGCGCTCGCTGTTCTTCTGCAAGCCCTTCAGGATGTCAATAGCTGATGGTATTTCTCGCTGTTTCAGGTGCATCAGGGCCCGATTTATTTCCAGATCTCCGGCCAGAACGCTGTGAAGAGAATTCCTCACCGCCTCCATGCACCAATTGTAGCCTGTAATCAAGAGACAATCCACAAAATACAATTAAGACACATCCAATTGCTGGTGGAGGGGGTATGAAAATTCATTGCTGCGATTGGCAGTCTTGGCCGCCAAAAATTCGTATGAACGGAAGGCATAATAATTATGGTAATTATTACCAGCAGTGAAACTATTGTCAATCGAAGGTGCGATGAGCTTAGCTGCAGTCAGGATACAATTGTGCGCCACATTCGTCAATTCCCTTTCCAGCTGTCGCAGAGCATCGTCTCGTATAACTTCAGATACCATTTTGCTTGCAGGGTCGTCATCCTAAAAAAACAACTGTGACGTCAGTCGTCAAAGGTGACGTCAACTGTGACAACAGTTGTTTGACTAGTTTTTGGGAGAATCATTCGATTTTTCTACACTCGTTAAGCCGATGTCTTCTCGAATAATGCTACAATATCAATGATTAGGAAGCTTTTAACCATAAAAACATTTAAATGCTGATTCATTCTCCGCCTTACCGTCAAGGTGTAACGTTCTTCATCAATTTCCAACGGTATCGCCAACAATTTTGTAAAACTTTCTTTCATTTTTTCCTTTTCGCCCATGGCGTAGTAGCAGAGAATGGTGTAAAGACCTGGATCCAAAAACCGACGAGTTACATGTCGATTTGATAGATAAAGATTACAGTACCAAAGAGACTTTAGCAATTTTGAGTAACAAGGCTAACATAACCTTAAAAAAGAACGAAGCTAACATAATCATAAAAATGAATGAAAACCGTGCAACTTGATAAAGTTAGTAGATCGGGGGTAGTTAGAGAAATGGGAGCCCTGGGGTTACTTCGGGGGGTACAATGGGAGGAAAGATATAGTTAGCTGGGGGCAATGCCCCCAACGCAACCCTTCCTCTTTTACGTCTCAAAACTCTCATTTCTCTAAATACCAGCGGTTACCGACCTGCTTTGAAATTGGGACGCTCCTGCATGATATACTCGAAACTGCTGCAGGCATCATTGAACTGCCCCATCCGTACAAATAGTATGCCGATATTATGCATTATTTTAGCTCTGGAATAAAATACGTAATTATAATTTATGAAAAGTTCTTTATTTTCACTTTCAGTGCTGTCCCAATCACGTGGTTGTTTGAAACAATCCAGTTTTCTGGAGAAAACTGTCGTAACTTGAAGTTTAGGCAGTACTAGAAAGCAGAACTTCAAAAACATATGGAAAGGAGAATGCTGAAGCAGTACGGAAGCCTCCAGATTCCTGGTCCCACCACAAATCTCAAGTTACACCAGTCTTGCTCCTCAAAAATCTGGACTGGCGGTTCTATCGCACAGACTCAAGTTATTTCAGCTAGAATGTCATTTTGAGTTAATAATGAGGACAATAATTGTTGGTATGAACAATTATTGGTGAGCAATAATGTCAAGTTTGAAATTAATTCTCTAAATTGCCCACCAATCCACATTAATTGCCTAATAAAGATGAATCATCATCAACAAAATGGTGCAAACCCGTTACCGCACCTGTAATCCTTCTGCGAGTTGGGTATTTGGTCCAATGCCATGCGGTACATCTTGATCGCTTTCGGTATTTGGCCCAAACGTGCGTAAATGTTGCCCATGTTGACTTTCAATTGGTTGGAATTTTGAAAAAGTCTATTGCTGATGATGAGCGAATACGTGTTCAGCGCTTCGTTGCTCATTTCGTTGTTTTCGAATTGAGTCGCCAAATTGAACATGACCTTGAACGGATCAATTGATTAGCTGCATCAGCAAAGAAGTCGAGGAGATAGAAAATGTTCAGCTGATCACAATGCTGATGGAGCATAACAAAAAAAAATTGCAGAAAAATTGTAAAATAACTAACTACTAACTAGTTACCAACTGACTTTAACTAATAATTGACTAGAACTATTAACTAATTGTCAAAAAATTTAGCTTTGTCTTCAATTTGCGAATTTTTGGCGAATACAATTTTTTTTTGCAAAAATCGGTAATTACCAGGCTGGTTATTTCCATATTGTGAGTATCGTTCATGCCAGACTGGTCCTGGAGGCGAATCAAATTCTTCTCTTTAGCTGAAGCTTCTTTCGCCTTTTCAAGGGCTAATTGGTAATTTTTGTTGCTAGCAGCAACGCACGAGTCGTCAACCAGCATCATAATGGATTTTTCAATACGTCTGATTTTGTCTTCGATTCTGGTGAAAAATTTCAAAATTGAAAAATTCAAGCAGTAAAATGAAAATTAATTTTTTATCAACTTTTAGCAATAGAAAA
This sequence comes from Nesidiocoris tenuis, assembly GCA_036186465.1. Classification (NCBI taxonomy): domain Eukaryota; kingdom Metazoa; phylum Arthropoda; class Insecta; order Hemiptera; family Miridae; genus Nesidiocoris; species Nesidiocoris tenuis. The sequence goes on along the minus strand of AP028909.1, from coordinate 13,711,758 downwards.
TTTGACGATTAGGTTTTTAATTATTTGAATATTGAATCGATTTCAACCCACGTAGGCTTGTTCTCTTCCAATCAATCTCTTTTAATAATTCTAAAACACTGGATGACTCTTAAGGTGGGTTCATCAATTCAGGTTATTCATCGAATATCCATTATTCTCTTAATAAAATTTTCCATGGATACGTTGACAAGGAAATCCATTGTCTACATTTCCAAGAAACTACTTATTCGGAGGATTTATTTGGCAAATAAACTGAATGGATGAGCCCAAAAAAAAGTGAATTCTTCGAGGTTATATTCACAACGGCTTCTGAGCTTTTCACCTTTCCTCAGGTCTGTCAGCTGTAGGGGTACCAACTGGCCGAGGAGTGATGATGGAGTCGTTTCTTTGGGAAGTATAGCCAGCACCTCGGACCGCGGTCATCGGTCGACTCACCGGATCGGTCGATCCAGTAACGGGCCGCATTGTGCCTTCTCTGTACTGAATTGGCATAAATCATACTTTTTTGTGAGATCGAGGGCAAGAGAGTATTGACAAATACCTCGCGATGTAACAGGCCATACGGGCCTCGTTACTCTTTTCCTCACATCTTAGGAAATAACATATCAAATGTAGGGTATCCCAATGACGACTCCAAACAAACATACATACAAAAACATACATATGATACATCAAACATATCATACAAGGTAATAAATGGTTTACAATTTTTTCCAGCCAACATTTTTTCCCATAGACTGACCATTCATCGCACAAGAAGTACAAGTCAATCGGGTTTTTCTAAGGGTGCAAGTTCAAAAAAATTAAACGTTGAGATGTACGGGGCTTTCGAAAGAAACGAAGAAGAGTACAATACAGAAACATAAATTCCCCACTTACCCCAGATGATGTTCCCAAACGCATGGCAGATCCTGGTGTCTTGAATCCTGTGAGCTGAGAGTTGAAATCGTCATAGTATACTATTGGTAAATAGTAAATGATTGGTAATATTTCTTAAGCAAGAAAACATTTTCAAGCTCAATGTCTAGGGAAGGGATGGAATTTTTTTTTTTACTACCCACCAGGCGAGTTCGCTTGCCGTAAGAGGACTTGAGAGCCTCTTGAAGGTATTCGTCCTCATTGATATTTTTCGTATTGAACGCCGGATGGTAATCGTCGTAGCCTGAATACAATTCGTCATCATCCTTGGTCGGAGTTGCCACACGAACGCGGGTCAACATTCTGGAAAAGAGAAAAATTTATTGATGATTGATGATTAGAGCTAAAATTGATAATTAGAGCTAAAATTGATGATTAGAGCTAAAAGAATTATTAACCAACGTACACCTAACTCTCTCTCAGCCTAACAAACTAACTATATGTAACTCTCTCTAACGGTTTCCTCATGTTATTCATTTGAGATCTAGCGCTTTCGTCGGCACGGCTCTCCCTAGGGCCGTTCGGACGAAAGCGCTAATATAACAAGAGGAAGTTGTCATCAGCCTCTCACACTCGTCTCGCACTAAATATCGGCGAAACGACGAAGTGGCCAAGTGGCACCCTACCACCCTAGGAAACCAAATTTTGAAAAATCTGTCAACTCGGATGATCGTCTCACCTGCTGAATGACTTTCTACGAGCGATCGAAAGTTACCTAAACCATGTCACATTTCAGTTTTTTCGTCACAGCAGATCAGAAATTCACAAGCCCAGCAATAAGCTAGCTCTACTATCAGCGATCAGCAGCACTGCTGCTGCCAGCAGCCCAACAAACAATCGTCACGTTTCCATGGCTACAGCTGATATAAACAAACATTCAAAATTCCCTCAAAATTCACCCAGTGTTGCAGCAAGTGCCATCGGGAGGGAAAATTTAGTTTAAAAAATGTATTTATATTTATATATTTTTTACACCAATTATCGCGGCTGGTTGATTGGTAGAAGACTAGCGGCTTTACAATTAATTACGACATAATTAATTACGTCGTAAACGTTTAATTTGTCTCGTCTAACTATCGGTACAAGCGAAGAAGAAGTCGGTCGAAAATCGAATATTGTTTTCGTCGGCCATTTTGTTTCCCTTCCTTTTCTAGTACGCGATTCAGTAACGCGAGTGTTCCGTCTGACGAATTTTACCGTTTTTAGTCACGATGAAGTGAGTATTTATCCGAAATTATCTGGAAAATCGTACGTTTTTCTTTTTTGATGAATAGTCGGAAAAATAATGCGATCTGTGCCAATTTCTTTTCAGGATCGGCCTGTGCGCTTACAGCGGGTACAAAATCTACCCTGGTCATGGCAAGACCATGGTCAAAGCTGACGGAAAGGTTAGTTTGTTGAAAGTTTAAAGTAAATATTGTTAATAAATTATTATAGTTGCTTTTTTCGCTATTTAGGAGTAGACTGAATTCTCATTTTATAAAGTGATTGACTACCTGCATGAATGCCAGTCAGACATCGATTTCCTGTTGTTTACGTTTAGCGGGCTTACCCAATATGACTAGATACATACGTATAAAGGCATCTTGGGGCTTGCCACATACGGCCCTGGTTTGCATCTGTTATTCGTGAGCATAAATGCACTTTCCTCCTCAATTTGAAGGGGACTGGGGTCTTTGTGGTTTGAAATTTACCTATGGATACATATTAGTTACCTCAGTACATTCCAAAGCGTTAAATCTGCACCTATATCTCCTGAAGGATTGGGGAAATAATGCATTTTTACTCATTCATTTTGGTCTACGTTATTCAGAGGAGAAACTATGTTGACATTTTTGGTAAAATTTCGAAGGAACCACGTTAGCCAAAGCTCTGTTTTAACAATGATGGCCATCGGCTATTCACAAGGAATGGGGCTAGTTCTCCAATTCTGATAATGTTCGGAAACCCCGGCTACCAGACATGACAATGGCATGTCATGAACTGCAAGTCTAAATTCGTCACCTGGAGGAATCGAACCCATAGCTCCCGATATATCCTGCAGCTAGAGTCAGTCGCGCGAGCCACTAGGCCACCTGTGAGCCCACACTAGTGTAACGTGAATCTACGTACACCTGACCATCTATTTACCAAAATTTTTACTTCCATATGTACAGAGTAAATGGAATTATTGTAATCTTCCGAAAATCGTTCATTCTTCTACTCTGAATCACTTCCTGAACAAGTGCATGTGTCCGTCAGCGGTCATTGTCAAAAATGGCCCTCAATTTTCAACCTTTCTTCAAATTTCTTTAACGTGGATGTTTGTCTCAGTTGGACTTATTATCACCCTGTTTAAGATTCCGATTTAAGGTTAAAATCCGAATCGCTCACAGTACTTTCGATAATTAGACTTCCAGTGTTTTCTATTAGGTATATTTTTTCTGGGCAAAAAATGAACCGTTTGGACTTTCTTCGTCTCAAGTTCTTTGTTTTACCTTGCAGAATACGTGGATACGTTTTGTGTTCCGGTAACTCGACGCATCTTGATTTTAGGCGGGTTTTAAAAATTGCATACCTAGTGTATTTTTTGACATTTGTGATCGATAAAGCCTCATAAGTGGTCAAAATACAATGAATGTGTCAAACATTTTCTTCCTTAATTATGGAAGTACTGTGTGTTATCTGCGCACCACTTTTTTCATTTATTGAGGTTCAACATACAATTTGTTGCAGACGTTCACTTTCCTGAATGCCAAATGCGAATCCTCGCACCTGATGAGGCGGAACCCGAGGAAAGTGACGTGGACTGTTCTCTACAGGTAATGGGATGGAATTTTTTTCCAAGTATTTGATCTCACACCCACTCAATCAGCCAAAATTCGGTCAGTTTAGTACAAAATAATGCGTAATTATGAAAGTATTGCAAGTCATCTGCGAAAATTTATATAAGTCGTTTCGGTGCCTGAACTTATCTCAGACATTTCAAGATTTTCGGTCCTGAATCGTAGGCATCGAAATATTTTGGAAGTATTTTGCATTTCATGCACCCCTAAGTAACTGGTTTCTCGTTTAAATTCCCTCATGACTTGGCGATTGCAGGCGTAAACACAAGAAAGGCCAAGAAGAAGAACAGTCGAAGAAGAGGACGCGCAGGGCGCAAAAGTTCCAAAGGGCTATCGTTGGCGCCTCCCTCACAGACATCCTCGCCAAGAGGAACATGAAACCGGAAGTGAGGAAAGCACAACGTGACCAGGCGATCAAGTGAGTTACAATTACATTTATTTGAGAAGATTTCTGTGGTTTTTGAGTTCTTGGTCCTCTAAAATGTCAAGTATTCAGCCTTCCTTTAAATAGCCGTTTCCGCCAAAATACCACAATTTTTGAGCGCAAGGACCAAAAATTGTTATCCTTATTAGAGCATTGTTTGAGGTTATGGATAACTGTAGTTTCAAAAAATGTTCCAGGGCCGCCAAAGAGCAGAAGAAGGCTGTGAAGGCGGCTAAGAAGCCTGAAAAAGTAGCCCAGAAGGTAAGTCGAGGCAAATTTCCAAAATCCCTGTTGATGAAAAATTGCGATATTAGCGAATCACTAAACCACTGTTTTTATTTTCCAGACCAAGCAAGCCAAACAGACGAAAGCGCCGAAAGTCCAGCAGAAAGCTGCCCCTCGCGTCGGAGGAAAACGATAATTTTCTTTTTGAATATAATTTGTTTATGACGTATTTTGTTGTTATTCGATTTTTCTCCCAGGAACCCGTTCTTATTGATAATTATCAATAATAATTGGTAATCAGGCTTGACATTTTCCAATGTTGGAAAAGGAATTTATAAAAATCGAATCGAATATTCGCATCCACTCGCCATGAAGGAGGAACAAAGGAGAAAATAGCAACGGGAAAGTGTGAAAATTTTACAAAAAATTATAAATTAATCGTTTTTACGAAAATCGAGGAAATGTACAATTTACAAGTTCAAAAGAAACTGCGACATCAGTTTTTGTGACTGATACTTTGCTTATAGACGTGCCACATAGTCGAAGCTGCGGAAGTCGAAATGTTCGCTTTTCTGGCTGACCTGATGAACTCGAGACACGACTTGGGCTCTGAAAATTCGAGAATTGATTAATACCTGATAATTTTCAAAAATTGGCTCCTTGAATGGCGAAATTGAACGACGCCATATTGAATTTTGAACAATTCATGACCACATAGATGAGCAGTCAAGGGGCCAAAATGGAATCTTTATTATGAAGCAAAGTCTCTAAAAAATCAAATTACTTTGTTGAACGACCGTCGCCAATTTGGGAGCGTCGGGTAAACTGAAGTAAGTCGAATAGCTGGTCAACCTGGCGATATTTTCTTCCGAAGAATTCCAACTGATCCCTGACCGGATGTAATTGTTGAGAAATTCCGAGTTGCCTGCAAAATTTAATAAGGGAAGTCGTGATTTTAGGTCATTATCACTAAAGTCGACCAATTACTATAGGTCAAAATCGGTTCAGTAGTTAGGCCCAGCAAAAACTGTACATCAATACCCTAGAACGGTAATGTAAGAAATTTGCACAAAAAATTAAACCGGCAAAAAAAACTCGAAAAACTAAAAATGCATATAGAAAAAATATTGACATCCATTTTCGAAATGATAAGGAAACTATACCTATCGTATTTTAGCTCAGTACCAAGGACAACTTCCCATTTTAACATCCAACTTTGGAGTCGGTGCCTTCATTGATTTTAGTCCATTAAGTACAGATGAATTGGGGATTTTTTGGGTAATTTTTTCTGTTTTTACAACAACAACAATATCTCATTTATCTCAGAAAACGCCTCTTCCTATGGAAAAACAAGAAAGGAATCCGAAAAATACTCCAAAAATTCCAAACCCATGGCATCATATTTGAAATCGGAAATTTTTGAAAAAAAAGTAAAACATGCCACCAAAAAAATTTTTGGCGTAAGAGTTAGAAATAGTGTTTGACAACAATAGAAAAGCTGCCAGACACAAATTTCGAATTTTCAAAAATATTTTTCCATGTTTTTGAAATTTATGTCACATTTTTGGCTGTAACACTACCAATCCTAAAAAATGTAAAAAATAGGGGTACCAAATGGTAGATATCCTCGACATCCCAGTAAAAGAACTTTTGAAATCGGATCGAGATTGGCTGTGTGAGAGCTGAACATACATAATTAGAAAAAGCGACAAATAAATCCCTACAAGTCAACTTGAGTAACAGTTTTTTGAAGTCTGACAAAAACGTTTCCTCGGTAGTTTTTCATACGAACACCTCTTTTGAGGTTGGGATTTAAATTACTTCCGGGCCCGTTCAACTTACTCGATTGCCATTTTCGGAAGTACCGAAGAATGTACTGCATTATGGACAGCGTATGGTCGGCTTGGACGTGCGACTGTTCTATCGCGAGGGCTAATTTTTCCTGCCACATCAGAAAAGACGTTTGAGCGCTATCCAACGAGAGAACTTTCTGAAATGGACGAAAAAAGCGTTGATTTTTTGTTCTTTTTTTTAGGTTATGTTTACATTAAGATAGGCATTTGTTTGGAGAACAAATTCGAGAGTTAAGGTTCGTTGCAAAAGTACCGCCAAAATGACGATCCAGTAGTCGAGGATTGGCAGTTTGTTCTGGGTAATGCACTCGTATGCGATGCTGGACAGCCATTGGATGAACTTCAATTCCTTGGACATCGAATATTCGTTGATGGGCGCCAGCCTCAGGAAACATTCGACGAATCTCCTCGTCGCTTTATCCGATACGAACGATAGTAACGAGTCGGTCTGAAATAAGAAATATTCGGTTAGTTTGGCGCATGCGCAGTGGCGTGAAGAAAATCGATTTACTGCGCATGCGTTGATACAATGAGGCTGGTGCACGGCATTCTTCAAATAAAACTTTCTATGAATACGTTGGGAAGGAAATTCATAGTCAAAATTTCCAAGAAACTACTTGTTTCTAGAATAATGTTTATTAAATAAATTCGTCAAAATTTGATTGTTGAAGAATGATTTTTGAAGAATGATTTTGATTTAACGTTGAAGAATTAACTGAATTGATAAACCCACCCTTAGAATCAACAGCCTTATCAGTATAAATTGACCAAACCTAAGCACATTAACTATTTTCAAAATATTTCTCCTATTTTAAAATATTTAAAAAAAAGTTTTGAGGCTGTAACTATCTCAAATGTCAGTCCTTCATCGCATTGATCACTCTTTACTTACTGAGACGGACCAGGAAACGGCAGTATTTGTAGATAAGGATTGAGCTAGAAGTGTTTTGTATCCATGGGGATCGTCGACGTAAGGCAAACAGCCAGCTCTCAGCTTTACACCGATCTTTCCACCTTTTTGTAATGTTTTACTGAAACAGTTATTTCAAGTTCTCAAATTGAGTACCCAAATCGTGAACAAGCATTTTGCAATAGGAGTGCAATCTGGCGATTGAATTTTCAAAATTTTCATTGACAAGCATACTTACACCAGCTGGTCCCAGTTTTTGCCTCTGGTGAACACTATCGGCCAGTACCTATCGTCTTTCACACGTACCTAGGAGTTCACAAACGAATATATCAATAACTAAATTAGACGAACAACAATATTCAATAATGGTATGCGATGATAGTAACGCCGATGAAAAACTACTGCCCTACAGTTACAGTTAGGTTCACAATCGACCAGAATCGAGAGATTTTCGATTAAAATCAAAACTCGACTATTCAAATATTGGGAAGATTTAAAATCGCGGTTAGGAGGAAACTATGGTGGCGTCGTAATCTACCATGAAACCTCCCATCAATCCCACCGATCACACCAACCGTTGGAAACACACAACCGTTGGAGAACACCATTCGCCCCATCGTCAACTGAGCCGAGAGCATTTGACCCATGTGCATTTGCCCCATCGTCATTTCTCCCAATAATATTTTATATGAATGCTCTCGGTTCAGCAGCCGATGGAGCAAATGGTGCTGTCCAACGGCTTTGTGTTTCCAACGGTTGGAGGGATTGGGGAAGGATCGATAGGAGGTTTCATGGCGGTTTACTGGTAACGACGCCACCAAAGCATCCTTCTAACCAGCTGAGCCCAAACATGATTGCTCACCATCATGAGTTCATGGCTTAAGGACGAAAAATAAATTCATAAAATGTTTTGCCCGATAGAGACACATAAGAGACACATAAACGTCAGGAAATTATCGTCTGCCCCCCCCCTCCCCTTCCACCGAGCACAGGAACACCTACTTCTTTCAGAACGCTGAGGTGAGGTAGGATGCACGGAGCGAATAACTTGGCAATTTGGTTCGAGTAATGCGGAGTATCGATGTAGACGGCCTCGAGTTTGGCGTAACAGAGGGCGCCACTGTCGATGTCTTTCGGCAGGAAGAGCCGAGGCTCCACAGCCAGGACGTAGAGATGCCTGAATGCCTGCAGGTGGTATCTGCAAGAGACGAATTAATCAATGAATACATCGCAATAGTAGCTAAAATTCGTGGAAGCTAAGTAAAAATAGATACCTGTTATCATTCGAATGGGTCGGGAACCGGGGGAAAAAGGCGCAAACGAGAGCGGCCACCGCCTCGGGGGAATTCGAGAATGACAGGCTGCCACCTCCCAAGAATAGAAGACCCAGGGCCATGTGGACGGCCAAATGTGAGCCGTAAGTGACCACCGAATTGGTCACACGCCCCACTCGCGATGAAAGATGGCGACACATCCGAAGAACGTCCAGGTCGCCTGTCCCTACCATAACCTGTAAAAATTCGGTGATAAAGATTTTAACGACAAATTGGTTCTCAGACAACACTGATTTAACCGGATTTATGTCTGTATGCAGACTCAGAAGGTTAGTTGGCAATGTTAGTGATTATGGCTCCGTTTTGGGCTACAACCAAGGATCAATGTAACCTGGACTTCAGCTCGCGGCTAACAGGCTTCACTAAAGTAACATGTTGATCAGCAAAAAAAATTTAATCGGCTCAGCCGTTCAGCCGAAATGTTTCTTCCGGCACATAACCTCGAAATAGCTTTCACAAATTATTTGTTAATCAATATTCACCGTCGCAAGAGAAAGGAGCGTGACGCATATGCACGTTTCAACCGTCGACGTCCCGGCTAGCTCTCCGATCGATTTTGAAGCCATCGAAATGAAAAGTTTGCAGTAGTAATGAAGCGTGTTGAACGCCTGGTTGTTCGCCGTGCCAGCAAACCGGAGACCCAACGCCATACATGCGCCTGCCACAATGTTGCAGTACGCTTGGCTGCGAACAGTTGAGCGAAGAGTGAATAATGTTCTTTTTCGGCTGTTTATGGATGTAAAACTCGTAACTTCAAGATTGGCTTACGTCATAGTTTCATGGTCAACATGCTCGAATCCAGGCCGAGATCGGGTAAGACAGAATGGTCGTATAGTTGAAGGCACATGCGCCTCGACCCAATCGCGACTCGGCAAGATGTGACTCCAAAGTACGAGGCCACGAGCCAACGTGCGGAGCAGCAGCTGATCCGGGCATACGAAGTCCAGCATGTACTCAGCTTCGGGGGCTGCCAGCCAGTTGGATACTGCCCTGCAACGAGCAAGATCGCAAGAACCAGCGATCAAAACATTGGAAATCCACTTGAACGGCCACAACTTTAACGCTCGGTGTTTGAGGATTATCTTCAAATGTTTCAATTAGAGAATACCATTTTGTAAAATAGCGTATACACAATTCGCACATACACGTTGCCTGAATTGAAGTACATCATGCCAAGAGCGAGCGTAGCGCCAGGGCCGGTGACGTGATTATTGATACAATCGCCTTCTCTTATCTGATAACTCGGCGATTTGTACTTCTCTTTCTGAGACCCTGAAACGAAGCAAATGCACCTGAGATTTGACGCTTTGTCACTTGTCCCATACGTTTCTGATTTAATTTTTTCATTACCAGTTAAAGGACGGCGATGGCCACCGACCATGTAGTATTGCAGCGTATCTGCAATGTCGTGGTGAGCGAGACCCGTCGGATCGGTTCCTTTGCCCAACATGACAAGACCGAGTCCTAATCCGGCAGCCAATGAATATCCTTCTCGATCGCTGCTGTTCTCCATTTCAGGGCCTGGCGGTCTACCTGCGAATCGCAACACTGCCGTGCTTATCAAGAGTGCAGTAACTCCACTTTTTGGCGGTTTTGAGTGCTCAAGATAGCTCAAGAGGTTCATGGGATTAATAAACCATTTGAAGGGTCAAGTTCACAAGAAACGGCCGTTTTCCCTCCAAAATCGCTAAGGAATTTTGCCATAAACGCCGTAAATGACTGGAAAGCTTGAATGTTGCTAAGCTAAAATGCAGCGATCCTATAAAATTTGATGTTCCAGGGCAATTCCAATATGATGCGCTCAATTCACATGCCAGGGATTTGACATCGTTTCCCATTTCAGAAGAGGTGGCCTCCAAATATTACCGCAAGTGTGATTTTAGGAGGATTTCAGGGTTTTGGCTTCCCTGAAAAGCGACCAAAATGACGATAGGGGATGTTGCTCCGACACCCGCAAAATACTAATGTACCACTAAATTAGTCACCGATTTCAGACAGCAACGCTTCGGCGATGTGAGGGTGGCCAGTTCCTTGGTAGACGAGGCCGATCCCCAGAAGAGCGGCGACTTGAATGTTCTGGACGAGGTCCAGTTCGATCGAGGTCGGCGGCAACAGAGATTCAATGTGCAAGGAGAAAATCTTCGTGGCACCCACGTCCATTGTTCCTGGAAATAGTTTCCGAATGAAAACCAGCTGCGCGCACCCAAAAATCGATTCCTAGTTCAAGGAGATGAGGAACTGCCCAAAATTCAGCATGGAAACTCTAATAAATTATTTATTTGCCCTTTAATGGAGGGTCAAGAATCAGATGCTGGTGATAATTAAGTGCGAGAAGCCCTGGCTTGACCAATGAGATCCATCAACCAAGCTACCGACGCAACCACTTTTTTATAAACCCCCGCAAGGCCGTATCAGACGAACGGCTCAATCCGCCACAGCCGGCCCAAAAGAACGGATGATCGAATCTTTTCTGGCTGGTTGAGTCGTAGGAGGGCGTGGCCAACCTTGGCAGGTCTTTGATTGCCTGAGTGCCGCCTGTTCAGGTGGGCGGCACCTCACACCCGACTGCGGCCAGCTGCAGGTTAAACCTTTTGTACGATTCCCACCTTAGACTGAATATTCCAATCATTCTAATTCAATGCAACCATCTAATTCCATGCAAATTTTCTAATTCCATCTACTATCGTACCTCTTTTGGAAGCTGCTAAGCCTAGAAGGACACCAACGCTGGTCATTTCGTGGCATTTGTTCAGGTAGTTGTACAGGTACAGGTGCATAAGGTTGTTCAGATGACCGGAGAGACCGAGCGCCATCAAAAAGCCAGCGTGCTCAGGTAAGGATTCGTGACCATTCTGAAAACAGTTAGCGTCAGTCGTCCAATGGGAAGTAGAATGCATATAAACCCATTTGATGCCCATTCTATGCTGGGAAGATGGAAAATTGTCACTCTGGATGTTGTTACCTTCGGTTTATTGAACAGAATCCAGGTCGATTGTACGTTTTTGGCATGAGGTGAGATCTTCAACCCTGCTGCAATGCCGTTGTGAAATGAAGGCCAAAGATTCATGTTTGGAACTACCTGGAAACCAATGATTGATCAAATTTCCAGAACTTTTGAGAGGCTGGAATAACGTTTTGGTGGGGTCAGGAAGCTGGAGCTCTCCCGTACTGCTCCTTGGTCGGACTCGTTCCTTGGCTGCGAGGAGCGCTCCATTTCCTGATCCCACCACCACTTTGAGCCTCCCTTTAAAGTGCGAAAGCAATACTCCTCTGTAGGGTGGACAATTTGGTCAATGAAATGAATTTGGACAACACAATGAAAAAACATTTTTAATCATTCTCAAAATCAACCCCCTAACCGGCAGCCCCTCCCCACTCACCCAGGATCCACCCCGCACCACCTGCCTTACAAGTGTAAGACCATAATAATTCAGTTAATTATTAATCTTAATTAATTATTAATCTCTGTCCATCCGATTAAGCTGGCTACTACAGAAAATGTTCAAGATCTAATAGTCAAATGCAATTTAGCAGTTCCGAGCCTAAAAACGGACCCACTCGTGTAAATAGTCCACAAAAAGGGTTTTGCAGGGTATGCATCTGATAGGAAATTTAACGCCCGACAATTTCTTCTCTATCAAGTTTTTGCCTAAAACCCATACTTTGGCCGTAAAACCAAGAAAACTGTGGGAAAACGCGATTTTGGCCATATTACTACCTCTCAAATTGACCTTGTTGATCGAGGGCTTGAGAAAACGTCAAATTTCTGGATAACACATCAAACTATGACAGAAAAAAGCTTCTACAAGAGACGTAAGATATTTATGGTAGATTTACAAAGCTCGGATTAGAGTTAACCTGGTTGCTCTTGGTAACTTCGTTTTCACACATGTCCGGATTAACTAGATTACCCATGTCCGGATCAAATCTAATCCAAGGTTGGTCAAATTGACCATTAGAGAAATACAAGTAAAAATCTACTAACTTCAATATGAGACAAGTCGACGGTGACTCCTCTGGGAGGCGCTTTCCCGTTAAGGCAAAGTTTGGGAATTTTCAATTGCTCCGTCACAACAACAGGTACGGTCGTGTGTAGGTCCATCATACCCCTGGAAATAAGCACAAGAATATTACACGGTAATGACAGTTCCTGTCACTCTAAATGGTCTGTCGTGACAATATTAGGTTTTCCTTCATTGATGCCCCCAATCTATTAAAATTAAACGTCATATTGCTATAGTATCGCTCTATCATCCCGGTAGGATTGAGGCTAGGGTTACCAGAAAAGTCTCAGTGGAATATAGTAACTTTGGTAAAAAAGACGAAAAATATATAGTATGCATACATGTATAGAAAAAAGATAGTATAATATTTTTGACTGTTTTCGTGGTTTATAGGTATGATTTTATTGTATAAGTAGATGAATAAACGGAAATTGCACAAACACAAAACGCACACATACAGAATAACAGAATTTGTGATCTTGGAATTGCCTTCACAAGATCGATTGTCAAAAAGGCATCGATTGTCAAAGATGCGTGTCGATTGTCAAAGAGGCGTCAATTAAATATCAATTCCTAATATATTCCATTCTTTCTGAAAAAAAAATGAATTTAAAAAAAATGTGAAAATGTGTGAAAAATGATTTCACCCCCCCCCCCCCAAATATAGTATTTTGCATACTATATAGGACCACAATTTTACATAGTATATATGTCTCAATATATAGTATAATACTATATATATAGTACGTCTGGCAACCCTATTTGAGGCAGTGTCAAGGCGAGACCATTTTAATTGATGTCTCGGGATTACACCTTGTATTAGGCGATTCGAATTTTTGCAAAATTATCACTTTAGGCCAAAAATCTTTCGGTACAGACACTACTCTCAAATTCGCCATTACAATACGAACCTGCCAACCGGGAGCGCCATAGTTCGAGTGGAAATAGCGTACAAATATCGTTCTTGCTCTTCGATAAACTCGTGATCCGACACTTCAGGACGTTGAGTTAAATTGATGATCGCTGGTTCGTCGGACTGCAACATTTTCCTGACAGACTCCACGCGCCGATCTTTGTCGAATCTCAATTTCAGCACCTGAATTTCAAAATAGAGATTGGGAAATTCAATTTTTACAAATAGAAAAAAAAATTGATCGATAAAAAAAGTGGTTCAAACTCGTAATATTTTGAGAATAACGCATCATTTCAAACTCGAAATTTGTAATTGTTTTATGTTTTTTTCCTAGATTAGGAATAGAAAAATTGGGCGACTAACCTCTTCTTCGATTTGACTGGCAGACTCGGACGACGATTTAGCCTGATTGTAGTATTCGCGATTTTCACCAACCAAATTCGGTACGAGGTCCAGCCGGGAAATGAGCCGGAAGGCGTCCAACGGCCAACCCTGGCACGGAGATTCGGTGACGTTCTGAATTCTATTGCCCAGCACGGCACCGATACCGGCGGGCAAGTTTAGCAATTCTTCCCTGGTTATACCTTGAAAATAGAGCAGGCGATTGTTTTAGGTTAGCATCAAAACCGAAAAAGGGTAAAAAAGCTCAGCTTGTAGGACAGATAACAAAATTTGACTAAAAACAACCCTTGAGCCAAAAGAAGTCAAAATTTGTTCATCGGAAACCCTATAATCTTCAATAATAAAATCGACAAACCGTAATGAGTCATGAGCAGAGCGGCTTCATGATCGCGTGTTGGCGCTTCGTAGTTTTTCATCGGGTTCAACCCAACCGGCAGGTGGCACCGACTACCTGGAGGGATCACGTTCAACAAGACTTCTTCCCTGCACTTGCCCACGATTACGCCAACTATCTGGAAAAATGAAGACAAAATGTTAACCGATGAGAAGGATTCTGAAGCGGCCGAAAAATGACCGTCCAAAAACTCGGTTGTTCAGCTCTAAATCAATCCAACGAAAACTTGACGACTTCGAATTTTCAAAATTACCTCAACGATTTCCTTCGATTTGCTGTTTACACCGTTGATGAAAGGATAGGGGCTGTCCGGCTTGGCGCCAGACACCAAGGAATGCAAATGGGCGAAAATGCAGGGCGGGCGGCCGTTGAAGTAGAGGGGTACATCGATTTTCTCCACGACTTCTGCCGGTACCTGACTTTCCTGGAAGGTGGAAGAAAATAGGACACAAATATTGAGACAGTTTTGAAGAAAAAATGTATTCGCTAAAATACAAAAAAAAAAAGGTAAATTGAAAAAATTTTAAAAAGTACCTATCTAAATGCATAACAGGTAATGAAATACTAAAATACGGGGTAGATCCAACCTCCTCCTTGAGAGCGGCAGGGCACGCCCGGGACAACTTCGGTTACTGGGCGAATTATTACTTTACTTAACACAAAATACGGTACATGGCTCTAAATATCAATAATGTTCCACAGGTAGACTCACAAATTTAGATAAACGGAGGCAATCCATTGGCCGATCGCTGGAATAATAAGCCGCATATTTGTCAAGGTTCAAATCCCGAGCGAGTTGGTAAAGCATTTTGACGAGAAGGGGAAGGCAGTCGGCAAAGGTGGGGTTCAATTTCATGTCCTGAAATACCAAAGAAGGTATCGTATCACAAAATAGTAAATATTAATTTTCGCAAAAAATTGTCAGGCTCAAAGAGTCGAAATAATTGTTAGGTTACCTCGTACAGAAGATGTAAGGGAAACATGATGACGTAGATGTACGGAAAAAGGAGAGCCCCTTTCTTGAAATCCTGAAATTTGAACCAGGTGATTCAATTCAGATCAAAATTATAAGTTAGGCTTTTTTTTTAAGGTAGTCCAAACCCAGACAATTTTGGGCCAGGATCATATTTACCAATGAACCAGGCAGTGCTGAATTGGTAGCTGTTGACGAGGTTGAATCGTCCGTCCAATGCGTATTGGAAATAATCGAAGACGTCCGTAACCTTGGCAACAGCGTATTGTTCGCATGGTACGGAGAACTGATCAAGTAATGCCAATCCTGGATGGAAGAAATGCAGTAATTAGCTTCAACGGGATGAAATTGTCTAGAATTATTCACCGCCGACGAAATCAATTCTTTGTATTTTCCCGAATTTGGAGGGTTGAGGTCGTTGCCTACGTTATTCACGGTGGGCTCAGGAACCAGGAGCCTCCATCCTGATTTAGGACCGGTTCCTTGGGTTGCATCCATATGCGCATGGGAATTGTGCCTCATTATGCAGGGGTTAATAATTAACAATTATTGTCACCCATCTAGAGCTAGCTCGAGAAGACACCTGATTCCCAATTGGGAGTAACAACCTTTATCCTCCGAATTAAGAAAATATTCCGCTCCGTGGAGTAATGGTGGTCAAAAGTCCAGAATTTCGTACTCTACAGTAAATCGTCGTCTGAGGCGCAGCATGGCACATCTAACAATTTGGCAGTTTTTAGGTAAAACAGAAAATCATGTTTACTCTCTGTGCCACATCACTGCTCGGTTTCAGATTCGCTAAATTCGTCGTGGAACCCACTGAAATATCCCTTAGATACGCTTGGATACCTATGTTAATGCATTCGAAAATAATTGATTTTTCCTTTTTCCTGAAAATTTGCCAAATGTTAGATGTGCCATGCTGCGCCTCAGACGACGAAATGTAAAAAAAATTTCAATCTTTAGCAATCGTATCGGCCAATCAGATTCGTTCCAGCCAACCAATTCGGTGCCAAATCGTTGCC
The DNA here is from genome assembly GCA_036186465.1 of Nesidiocoris tenuis. Taxonomy (NCBI): domain Eukaryota; kingdom Metazoa; phylum Arthropoda; class Insecta; order Hemiptera; family Miridae; genus Nesidiocoris; species Nesidiocoris tenuis. The sequence continues at coordinate 13,695,558 of AP028909.1, read as the reverse complement.
ATCTGGATTTCGCTTTAAGATTTCGTACATAATATAGGTACTCCAAAATGATTTGATTAATAGGTACTCACTTCCAAGGTGCCCGAGTCCGGGCCGCGCATTTTCTTCGTATTTTTCGCCGGCGTTTCGCAGTCCATTTTACCGTAAATGTGACTGAGCAATGGTAGGGATTCCAAATGGTAGCCGAACAAGTCTGAGGACATGAACCAATTGGAGAATTCAAGATGGACGAATGACATGATTCGTCAGCAGATCAGAGATTGGGTCAAAACCGGTGGTGCCTACATAACACGCAATACTTCAAAATTTTGATAAGCAAATTTTTGGACCGATTTGATTTTATTTTGACTACTTTGGAGGCTGCTTGGAATTAAAATGTCAGGAAAAGCTAATTTTGAAACAGGCATAAATCAAAATGAGTCAAGTTAGCTGAATATAAAATTTTATTCTTATTGCGCAAGGTGAGACAAAGATTTTAAGACCAAAAACGCTCTAATCATTTCATGTTTGTGGGCAGAAGAAAAAAACAATAGAAAACACCAAAAGTGGTAGGTAATATGCATATCGGAAGTAGGTAGGTACATTGAGTAATTCAAATTCCGGTTAAACAGGGTGATACGTCTTGCCGATAAGAACATTCCAGTTGAAGAAATTTGAAAAAGGTTGAGCACTGAGGGAGCTGCGGCCATTTTTGTAAATTACCAAAGACGGATACACAGAAACTTGTTCAGGAAGTGATTCTGAGTGAAAGCGTATAAATGAAAATGTTTTTTCTGAAGCTAGGATCCGATTATTGATTTAAGGACGCCTACAATACTTAACACATGGAAAACAAAAGTAATATTCACGACAGAACTTCAAGGTTTTCGATAGCTCACCAAACAATGTGGAGATGAAAAGCTGCCATTCCAAATTCGGGCATATGTCCTGCGTGCCAGGAGCGTTCCTCACCGAATACCATTTGGACAGAAGCTGGAGAGCTATGTCTTTCGGGAGTACGACTTTGAAGACTTTTATGCATTCTGTGACTGGAGAGAATTTAAACGGATACAGTACAGAAGATAAGTATGGCATTGTAGTTGTAACGCCTTTATCTCACATCAGACCGTTCCCCTCCCCATCCCACAGACTGTACAGACCGATTCCTGGGTGAATTTAACAATCAAATTCATTAATAATATATCGAAGAAATAAGGTTCCACACACAGATGAATAATAACGAACATTGATGCAGGTGCGCAAAAGTGAGCATAATATGTTTAGACTTTTCATTACAATCCGTCCGAACCAGCCACAATCATTAGGTAATAATTTGGGGTGGGTTTTTCCCTGTTTTGCCATCACTGAATGGACGTGGACAAATTAATTGCTAATGTGCAAGAGAAATGACGGTACGGACGAATACAATAAAACAACCTCCCAGTTATGGACGATTAGTTGGAATAAAATGGCAAAAACAGTTTTTTGATAGCGTCAGCATCCATAGAAAACGTAGCTAACCAAAACTGTGTGATAAATCTGGCATTAGTATTCGCATTCATTGAACACAGATTTCATTGTTAGAATTTGTAATAAGTTTGTTTCTTACCAAGTGAAGAAGAACTGAAGCCAGGTAGGGTAAAACGGAACATGGAGCCGTTACCGTACTCCTGAAAACCGTGAGTATATAACTGTAGGAAATCCATATTCATAACCGAACTCAAAATCAAACTAAACCCGAAACTCATACTCACAACCGAACTCAACTTATACTTAATGCTCATAATCCAACTCAAAATATATCTCACACTCATGTACAAACTCATTCTCAAAGTCATACTGAAAACTAAACTGAAACTCATACTCATAACCAAACTCAAAATCAAACCGGAACCCAAACCCATAATCAAACTCATTCTCAAACTTAAACCTAAACTTGAATTCAAACTCGAACACATACTCATAATCAAACACATACTACAACCAAAATTCAAACGAGTTCATCTCATTACCAAACTCATAATCAAACTGAAACCGAAACTCATAATAAAACTTAAATTCGAACTCGAACTCAAACTCATACTGAAACTCAACTAACTGAAACTCAATCTCACAACAGAACTAAAACTGAAACTAAAACCCAAATTCACAATAGACCTCAAACTGAAACTGAAATTCAAAATCTAATTCAAAGTCAATCTCAAACTCATAGTCAAACTCAAATTTAAACTCGGACTTAAAGTCAAACTGAAACAGGAAGTGAAGCTCAAACTGAAACTGAAACTCAACCTCATACTCATAATCGAACTCATAGTAAACTGATACAAGAACCCATACTCACAATCGAACTGAAACTCAAACTTATAATCAAACTCAAACTCGAACTGAAACTCATAATCCCACTCAAAGTCGAACTGAAACTGCAAGTTAAATTCATACTCATAATCAAAGTCAAACTGAAACTTAAAATCATAATCAAAGTCAAACTCATGCTCACAATCAAACTGAACCACAAAGTCAATCTCAAACTCAAATTTAAACTCGAACTTAAAGTCAAACTGAAACAGGAAGTGAAGCTCAAACTGAAACTCATAATCAAAGTCAAACTGAAATTGAAACTCACAATCAAACTCAAAGCCAAACTTAAACTCAAACTCCAACTGAACCTGATCTTCAATTTCAGTTTGGCTTTGAGTTCCAGTTTGAAACTGAGTTTGATGATGAGATTGAGATTGACTTGAAACCCAAAGCGAAACTCAAAGTCAAACTGATAATAACAATGAAGCTCAAACTCAAACTGAAAGTGTAATTCCAACAGAAAGTTGATGAAAAGTGAAATGAAAAAGTGAAACTCAAGTTTGGGGTTGAGTTTGAGTTTGACTCTCAGTTTGAGATTGAGTTTCAGTTTGACGTCGATTATGAGTTTCAGTTTCTGTCTAAGTTTCAGTTCGAGATTCAATTTTGATTATGAGTTAAATTATGAATTTGAGTTTCAGTTTGATTGTGAGTATGAGTTTGACTTTGACTATGATTTTAAGTTTCAGTTTGACTTTGATTATGAGTACCTATAAGTTTGAGTTTCAGTTTGAGATTCAAGTTTGATTATGAGTTTGATTTTCATTGTGAGTTTCAGTTTCAGTTTGACTTTGATTATGAGTTTCAGTTAGAGCTTCACTTCCTGTTTCAGTTTGACTTCAAGTTCGAGTTTAAATTTGAGTTTGACTATGAGTTGGAGATTGACATTGAGTTAGATTATGAATTTGAGTTTCAGTTTGACTTTGATTATGAATTTAACTTGCAGTTTCAGTTTGACTTTGAGTGAGATTATGAGTTTCAGTTTCAGTTTAAGTTTCAGATCGAGTTTGATTATAAGTTTGAGTTTCAGTTCGATTATGAGTATGAGGTTGAGTTAAGAGTTTGGTTATGAATTTCAGTTCGAGTTTCAGTTCGAGTTTCAGTTCGACTATGAGTTTTTTAGCTCGATTGTGAGTATTCCAGTTCCAGTTTCAGTTTGACTCTGTTTTTGACTATGAGTGCATGAGTATAAGTTTGATTATGAGAAAGATGTTTAGTTTCATTCCAATTTTGAGCATGAGCTTTAGTTCGAATTTAAGTTTGAGTATTTTCTGAACTCCCGATACATTCGAATACTTACCACTGTAAATCTGGCGCCAACTGGGTCTCGCAAGTTCACAATTCCGTCCTTCGTCGACGAACCACCCGAAAGGTTTTTGGATTGCTCCTGAGTCGGCATAGGCGAGGAATACCGACCAATCGGCGAAGTGAGCACTGTGTATGGAGACGTATGGGGAAAATACATCGGCAGTGAGCCTTCCTGAGGTACAGGTGATAACAGGTTCATTCTCTCGTCGAATTCGTCATCGCCGATGAACCTCGTCGACGACAACACGCAAGGCCGTCTGAGATTGTGAAAAATTAAAAACCGCAGATAACACATAATGCTTAAGTATTTTATTTTAAACAAAAAATATTCATTTGTGAAGAATGCGTCATGCCGAATTTTCATGTTTCAAATTTTTTTCAAAGCGGCGCCATCTTCCAGGTTAAGTTGCCTCAATGAGGAACATGCATGAAAAAAAATAAAATGTTTTTTGCCATAATATTCCTTGTTAGGCTTCGAAAATGGTGTTATGGTGGATGACAGTTCGGAAAAGAGGTAATTAAAAGAGGAGGGAGGCTTAGTGAAAATCGCAGATTTGAAGTCGAGAGGGAAAATGGCCAGCCTCAAGGTTACACAGTGTGATGTCATCTTCCCGTGAACACCAGTGCAACCTCATCCGAGTTCATGTGTGTATGATGTGATAAGACGGCGATAACGGATTTTTTGCCGTTACGTTAAGAAACTACGTGCAGTCGGGTCCGCACAGTGACGTCATACGGTTAACCGCCACATTCAAAAGGGCACTTTTCATTAGCGTTTTTCACCAGGAAAAATGTTGTTTTTTTGTTGTAGACCATCACTACATCATTTTCGCATCCTAAACAGCATCATTCTGGCGGAAAAAATGGATTTCGTTTTTCATGCATGTTCCTCATTGTCGATGGCTGCCTCTGAGTCTTAATGATACTGCTCTGATTATTGACGTTCGAATTTTGATTCTGCACCACTCTGAAATTTGGCTGTATGGTTTGCTCCATTTCTCGCTAAGACGATCCCTAGTCGTTTCAAAAGGCATTGTACTCTGCATTCATTGCGCCATCGCAAGAAATTACTAACGGCGTAAAAATGCCGCTTACGTCATCCGCTTGCTAGTGTTGTGTAAGGTAAGAGGAGGTATCAGCATGCGGGTATCTAAAATGCAGCTTCCATATTCCGATACAAACATTTTGGACACAATATCGTCCCACTCCATGCAGAAGGGCGATTTGGGAAAAATCGATTTTCGGGTTATGTTAAAGGTTATTTTAAAGGTTTTTTTGCGGGGAATTCGAATTTGAAGAGAGCGGGACGATCTGACCAACCAGAAAGGAGTTATTTGGTGAGAAAGAGGAGAGTATGGGGCGAATGTAGGTCTTGTACCACCAGTAGGGCAAATGAGGCCGTTTTTGAGGTTCAACCTAACCCAGAAGCCACAGGATTGTGTCTTTTTGAATGTTTTTAAAAACTAGTAACAACAAAAACTACACTTGAAAATTTTTCATCTCACTACAAACAAACGCGATTTCCCAAAACCTGCATTTTTCATATACGCCCTTCTGGACTGGGACTATATGATAATATTTTGACTATTTTGGAGACAGTTTGGATCAAAATGTGAAGAAACTCAGTATGCAAACGTTAAAACTTGCCTAAAATCGAAATACGTCAAATTATTGGAGGGTCTGTTCGATGAGGCCAGTCCTGAGCTAGTTACTAACGACGCTAAGCCAATTCACCCAATCACAAGGCTTGAATTGGTTTGGAGTAGGCCAGTTGGTTGGACTGGCCTCATCGAACAGACCCTAAGATTTTAAGACCAAGAAACGCTGAAAAATACACAATTATGCATGAAAATATGACAAACCTAGTTTGCGAGGGCTTCAAAAAAGGTGAATTCATTTGCGTGACACTGGAGAAGGCACTCAGGTAAGTGACGCTGGCCTGTTCGGATGAGACACCACCGATGTGCAATTTACCAACCAGGACCGTACCGGTGTAAAGGACGACGCCACCGCCCGGTTCCAAAACAGCGACCAAATTCAGAGCCTGAAATATTCAATTGCATTTATTGATAATTATAGATAAATTATTATAATAGAATGATAATGATTATTATGATAATTATTATGGAACAATCGATAACTACTCACAGGAATAGGTACGGCGTCACATGCTGGAAGATAAGTGACTGTGCCGACGATCGGTTCAGGCGTTTTCGAATTCGTCCTACCGAGCCGAAGCATCGCGAGGAAATCAGTACCGACGAGATAAACGAGGAATTCCTGGCCGAGGACATCTTTGGTAAGGAAGGCTTTCCTCGTACCTTCTTTGGCGCTAGTTTCCCTGAAAAAACCGAATTATCGCCAAGTTCATACCTGAATCCGTCATGATTAGATGAGAAACATGTGCTTGTTTGGACACTTTTGGAAAACGCTCTCCTCAGAGGCCTTCTCCGTCAAAAAAATGTCTTCAAAAAAGAAAACCTACTTGAAACCTGAGGATTTTGCTTCGCTCCAAAGATATTCCATGCAAACTTCGGGCACCAGAGGTTTCGGTTCAGCCAAATGGACGTTGAACGAACAGCCGAGCCTGGCCTCGATCCTTGAACTGGAGGAGCGAGATATCGTCCTGCTACTGTCGCCGTACGAAGAATACCTAAGAGCGAAAAACGTACATTTTTCACTTTCAAACCGGTACTTTCGAAAAGGAACATTTTCCACTGTTTCGACACCCATTGACGGGGAGAGGTGAAACTAGGCAAATTGCGGCTCTTTCATAATGACAACAACAAATACATTTGAAAGAAAAAAAAAACTTCACTGTTAAGGTAGAGGAAGAATTCTGATCTTTTGACTACCGCTACTCCACGGAGCGGAACCTTTCTTAATTCGGAGGATAGAGGTCGTTAGCCTCAATTTTTACGGTGGGATCAGGAAACAGGAGCCTTGCCATGCCGCTCATCTGGATTCTAGACCTGTTCCTTGGGTTGCATCCATATGCAGAGGGTCTCAGTGCCTTATCCAGAAGAACAGGGGGTTAACCCATCCCCCTAGAGCTAGCTCGAAAAGACAAGTAACACCCCGTCCCAAAACCGGTAGACAACTAACTCCTCACCATCCTGCCGCAGGAAGAGTGTTACTTTACAGTAACTGTTGAGGGGATTTCCTGAAGTGGGACCCATAGTTAGATGTCTTCTCGAGCTAGCTCTAGGGGTGATCATGAACCCCTGTCCTTGTGAATAAGGCACAAAGCCCACGAGCAATGCTTCCATATTATGGACGCAACCCAAGGAACATTTCCAAAATCCGGATGAGCGGTATGGGCAGGCTCCTGGTTCCTGATTCCGCCGTAAATAACGAAGGCTAACGACCTCCATCCAATAGACAGGAAGAAAAATAAAAAAGTTCACTCACTGGAGTAGACTCCCGCCGGCAGTACTGGTCGATGTTTTGGGGCTGGGCGAATGGATTTGAGTGGTTGACCTCCCAACAGCCCTGGAAATTCGACGAATAGGTTAGACGGTTTTAGGCGGAAGTAATGCTAGTTGTGCTTGCACCATGCTGCTTTAGCGGCAATACCAGCTATCTCAGAGTGCCACCCTATAGCTATTATTGTCACTAAAGCTGAGATACATCATTTCATGTTTATCTTCTCTCAATTGGGAAACTTTGACGAAGAAAAAATTACTTGCTGACAGGGGAAATTCTCGGGCGAGATTGAGAAAGTAGCGGTTTGTGAGAGGCATCAAACGATAAGGGGCTGCTAGTGAATACCGACGTATTTATCAATGCTGAGGAGGGCTGTCCACACATTCCTTCCTTTTCCTGCAAAACATATAAGACGACTTATTTTGGAGAAGTTGATAAATCCATAATAATTACAAGTATCGCTGGGTTATCTGAATGATGTTCCAGCAAGCTCTGAAAATTGAATTTTCATGAACTCTTATAACACGAAAACAGTGTTCCGTCATACTCACGTCGGGATTCGTCCATCGCAATTTCCACAAGCTATGGAAACCGGTAGAACTGTTGAAAAGAAGGCATAACGATGGCTCATCGCTTGTAAATACGACTTTGTACGACGGATCGTTCATGTAGCTAAGGACACCTCCTAAAATAAAAAATCAAATGTACGTTTTATATTTATTTTCAATATCAACGTCTATGCGATTGGACGAATTTCACAATATTTGCAAAACACATCTTTATACCCGTGCACTGTAAATTTACTATTGCGTGAGAGTGTGAACTGACTATTCCCAAAAATTGTATCATACCTTGTTTGATGCAAAGAATTGGAGAAATTTCATCGAGGGGATGCAGCAGGGAGAATATTGTCGTCAGTTCGTCACAGTAGCACGAATCGCAGACGCTATCAGGATTGAAAGGATGAGCTTCCCGTTCGAGGAGCAGCCCGAATTTGGTCGCCCAAACATCTGACACCTTAAAACAAGAGCCGTTTTCATTAAAAACCAACAATTTCAAACGCATATGGTTGCCTTTCAAACTATTGTTAATTTTCAGACTCGAGAATTTTCAAAATTGATGGTTTTTATTGTTATTTGGAAAAAAATCAGGGCTATCCATACACTTTTGTTATTTGTTATACATGGGAGCTGCATTCTATGCCCGAAGTACAGTTGCAAATAATAAATATAAATTTAGAAAAAAAACGTGTTTTTCCACTCCCTCACCGTTCCAACCTAGAGTATTCGCTCACCTTCGAACCTCCCCCACCTCTCACCATAGCAAGTAACAAAAAATACGTATCAGAACTGGTACGTCCAATGTTTTAGCTTCATTCCATCACTTTCAATGCTTGGAGAGATAGCGCGGAGGGGAAAAAATTGTCAAGTTTATAGAATACATGGTTAGCTAGAACAGAATTGGATCCAGGTAGCACCCCTGGCCCATGCCCGAAAAAACATGCTTAAGAGATTATTACCATTTTTTGTATCAAATTTGGCAGTCTTGATCGAGAGTAACTCACCTTGAATTGAAGGGGAGTGATGAAGTCTTGCCCGCCCTCAGTAAACGCTCTTATTTTATCAGATTCGACAATACAAAGACTCGGTAGCGATTCAGCTGAAACAAGCAACGCCCAAATCAAGCAATTTCAAAAAACCAATGAACGCCATTCGCAGTCGCAAACTCAGGCATCCATTTATCGAATCCATCACGAGTCACAATTTCCTCACCATTGCTATGGACGAAATTGCAAAACAAAGCCGCAGCGATCGGCGTTTCGACGGTATACGAGGCTTTGATGATCCGACTTGACGATTTGTCATCGATTTGACGATTTAAAGGAGAACCGACCGAACCGATGCTGACAACAGCTGTTCTCCCCGACACGTAGAGTTCCTTTTCCGACGACGGCACAGCTTCGCCCCTGCAACGAGCCGCCGAGTCGACTCCGGTCGTCGGCTCGACCAGCGGCCGTAGGGTCCACCATTCTTTCTAAAAAACGGAGCGTACGTTGGCAGAATCTTGGCTGAAATATCAGATTGCCATAATCAATTTTCCAGTGCTCACCTCAGAAGAGTCGTTCAAACAAACTTGGCTGAGACGCTGCGCCAAAAATGGTTCCGATAGGATTTTGCCCTGGCCGAGTTCGACTATCACAGAGCCGGGGTGATTCAGCATGTGCTGCCTCCCAAAGGGCACGAACTCCTGTGGATTTGAAATAAAACTCAATTTTTTAATCTGATGCAGTTACCTATTTTATGCCAACCAAGAAGTTTCTGCTTTGGGATTGTTAAAGGTAAGAGGAGGAAGGCAACGATAGGCAACTTTCGCCATTGCCTCCAAGAAGAGGCAGAAAGAGACGCTAATACATCGCTCATAATCTGTCACTATCTCGGCTTGCCGCAGGTGGCCTGCCGGTATACACTGCTACCCATAGGCTCGCTACTTCTTGAGACCGGTATGTCGCCGTGAACCGGGCAGTTCACGATAGATAAGGCTGTGATGGCGTATTAGGTCGCCAAATAGTAATAACATTTTAAATAGAGTTGCCTTATAATTAAGTTGCTTTTTTTGATGAAGTTTTATAATAATTGCCATTGCATTTAACAACATAAGTAGGGCTCATCCTAAACATACAAAAAAGCATACAGGCCACAAATACCGCTCCTTTCAGGAGCAATTCTAGAATTTGGGTTGGGGTCTACATTATTTTCTATTTTTTGCTTTTACGTCGTCTTCTACATCTTTTTTTTTTAATCCTTGTAAATTTTAATGACTTATACTTAAAATGTTTAGTTTGGAAAACTAAAAAAAATCACTAAAACCAAACCTGTGGCTCGGAGGCAGCAATCATATTATCCCTCACTGCATCCAGATTTGCAGACGAATATCAATAATAATTGGAATTAAAGGAAAATTCCTCGGCCGGGCTAAAATAAAAACATGAATTTCATGGAATGACAATAAAAAAATTCAAGCTCAAAAATGCAAAAACAAAATAATGCAACACAAAGTGGTGCGCAAACCACGCGGTCATTGGTGCCAGGGTTAAATCAATGAGCAATCGTACCTTATTGCTAGTAATTATCGTATTGAATTATCCAGCATATAAAAAAGTATCGTACCCATTAGTTTTGCGTGGGTTCAAATCATAAAAGTGGTTTGTAAGATTTTAATTAGTTTCAAAATTTTGGATAGTGGAAATGCCAATTTTTCGGTAACTTCTTACCGAACCTTTGATTGTCTTCCACCAGTGTCATATAACGTACACAAATTATATTTGCCGTACGGTTGGCAACATTGGTTGATGTGCCGAAAAGCTTCTGCCGGCAAAGATTCAAGTCATCAGATTCAGTCATCCCTGGAACTGTGGATAGCAAATATTTAGTTTTCAATATACGATTATTTTCTTCGAATCCGCACTTACTTTGACGCTCGCTAGGAGAGCTTTTGACCATTTTTCAACTTTAATTTTAGTTTAACTATGGCTTATCTGCTAAGATGGTTAAAAAAAAGGCCAAACAGTCGATAGTTACGTTGAATTTAAGCAATGATCTTTGCTTGCCATAACAAGCACTACTATTATCATGGGGATAAAGCTGATAAGGTTCATGTTTGTTTTCTCTTCTCACGTGGTTGTTCTTTGCTTTTGCCCCGTGAGTTCGTCAGGTCCTATGTTTTCGTTCAACATTATTTTTTATTAATGCACGTCTGAAAAATGCGGTTTATATAATAACAACGGTCGTGGGAAACCAACTCGCTCGCGGTGACGGTCTTTTAAAGCATTGGTCATTAGTGACGTTTCGATACTTCCATTTACCCGATAAATGGTATCGAAACAGTATTAAGAGATCGGTACTGATATCGATATTATATCGAATGAAAGTATTCGATATCGCGAGTATCAATCGATATTTCCTAGCCTATACAGAGTAGATATTGGGTAAAAAACAGTGGTGCGTAGATAACACACATTACTTCCAAGACCCATAAGACCAAGAACGCTCACATCGTTTCATTTTTGTGGCCGGAAAAAATAAAATAGAAAACACTAAAAATGCAAATATATCGGAAGTGCTGTGCGTTATCCAAATTTTGATAAAACAATGTGTTAGGTCTTGCCGTGACAAACATTTCAGTCCAAGAAATTTGAAAAAAGGTTGAAAAATAAGGGAGCTATGGCCATTTTCGTAAACAACCACAGACGGACACACAGACACTTGTTCAGGAAGTGATTCTGAGTAAATGTGTATAAGAAAAAGTTTTTTCTGAAGCTCCGATTCTCGATTTTAGGACGATCACAATACTTCCATTTGCTCTGTAAATATGGAAGTAACAAGTGAAAGTAAAACGTTTATTGAATTTTAATAACTTAATTTGCCTTTATAGGATTTATTTAAGTAGGTAATTATGTTTTTATTTCTTGGCAAAAATTATTCATCGATATCGTTTCGATACTCTTTAGTCTTTACTGATATCACGATAATATCGATTCTCCAGTACCCGATATAAATATCGGAAGTATCGAATAAAAGTATCGATATCAGTAAATATCGGAAGTATCGAAACGTCACTATTGGTCATTCGTCAGTTTAATTTTTGAGGTTTCGTGTATCTACCACGATGACAGCTTCAACCGACGTCGAGCAGAAAAAGGTCCTGAAAAGGACTCACAAGACCGAAGAGATGGATGTGGAGGAAGTCAACGGGATTCAAGGCCAAGTAAAATCCGATTCGGGCAACTCGAAAAAGCAACGGCTGAACACCGACGCTGTGGAGTTCCGTAAAGTGCCCGTCCCTCGCCACAGGTGAGAGGTCACATTAAATGTGACGTAAATTTTACGTACCTAAGTATCTAGTAAGTACATAATATGGAGGAGGCGAGGAAGGAGGAAGCTACTTATCGTCACGTTAGTGGCAACACAAGCTATCTCACTGATATTTTCTGAGGCAGGTAAACGGTATCACCACCAATCTCATATTAAATATGAGATTAAAATTACAAATTTTGGAACATGCTTGATACTCCTTCCTCACATTTTCAAAGGCTTCCAACTACTAAGTAGGATGCAGCGGGGCAAGTGTAAAAATGGGTTAATTGCGAATGTGGCCTTTAAAAACCAGAAAATTAGGTGTATGTGGTGTCAAGCAACTATGAAATTTTGTTGAAATTTTTATTTTTTTTACTGCATTTGCTCCGCTGCACCTTATCCCAGCAAAAAATTCTTATCCCATTAAAAATGTAAAAACTTTTTCCAGGTACTCTCCTCTCAAAGAGAACTGGATGAAAATCTACAGTCCGATTGTCGAGCACATGAAACTGCAGATCAGATTCAATCTGAGAACGCGGAATGTTGAAATTCGAAGCGGCCCCGAGACCGAAGATATTGGTCACGTTCAGAAAGCTGCGGAATTCGTCAAAGTGAGTGTTATCCAAAAAGAAGTACTGCTACTTATATTTCTTGAACGGATGGGACTTAGGTTATTGATTGAAGAAAAATAAGGGATTTCCCTAGATTTTAACCATAGTTTCCTTATGCGTAAACTCGTCTGCCAAAAATTCAAATTTTGTCCCAATATGCCCGAAAATTCAATAGGTATAGCAAAAAAAAAAACAATTTTATCCCTAGGCATTCACGTACGGCTTCGACGTGGAAGACGCCCTGGCCCTGCTACGTTTGGAGAATCTGTTCGTCGAAACGTTCGAAATCAAAGATGTTAAGACGTTGAAAGGCGATCACATGTCGAGAGCGGTTGGCCGCTTGGCCGGAAAAGGCGGCCGGACCAAATTCACCGTAGAAAACGTGACGAAAACCAGGATAGTCCTGGCCGACACGAAAATCCACATTTTGGGCTCCTACCAGAACATCCAAGTAGCCATGAGGGCCATCTGCGATCTTATCCTGGGCAGTCCACCGTCCAAGGTCTACGGTCAGTTGAGGAACGTCGCCAACCGGATGGGCGGCCGTCTCTGAGCCTGACGACTGATTTCTGCAAGTTCGATTTTATTTTGTAAAAACATTACCTATTTCACGACCTTATTACATAAATTATGCATTACTCCGATGATTTGTTCGTCCCAGCATAGACTGCTCTCCGTATTTCAAAGACCTTCACTCAGACGACGTCGAATTCATCATTTATGCTTAAGTTTAATGTAACAGAAAAAGATTTATCAATGTTTTAAAATACTTATAGGTACTTTATAAATGCTTTATAAATATTCTTTGTATTTAATTTCAATTAAAAACATTATTTAATCATTTGATATTAATTAATAATTATTTATAGTAATCATTTATTTTTTAAGTTTTTAATAATTGAATAGAAACATTTAAACAATTTAGTGTTCAAAAATTTAGTATTTAATCAAATTAATTTTATTTATTTATAAATATACTTGGATATATTAAATTTACTTTATTATATTGATAATAATTAATCTTTTTATATTATACTTTAAATATGCTTTATTTATCTTTATTAAGCATAAATGCGGTAAATAGTTATTTTAAGAAAAGATTTGAAAAAGACCAATGAATAAAAGGGAATGAAAAAGTACAGCCGAGTTTAAGACGATTTATTTTAGGAAAATAGTCACTGTTTACCTCAGATTTTTCAACATTTTGCTCCTGAGTTTTTTTGTGCCATCTTAATTTTTTACTCTTCTGATTCTCTCGTCTAGTAGGCAAACATGGAATAGGAACATTTTAGTGTGATTGGCTGAAGACAATGTACATTTTCGCTTACATTTGATATTAATCAGTTACGTGGTGTGTCATATGGGGTATGTCCAGGTTCTCGCGAGATAAATAGATCATTTCTCCTTGGTACGTCGCCAAAAATCAGTATCTGGGGGCTATTCCTTGGTAAGTGTTACTGAATCAGTCAAAACACCGTAAAAATAGCATCAATCGAGTATCAAAATTGTATACTGAAATCGAATCATCATAATTACAAACCAACACGAGTGAGCACTAAAAAAAGTAATCCGCCGTTCCAGGCGTTGGCTTGTCGCCGATAACTGAAGTTGTCCCGGGTGTGCCCTGCCGCCCTCAAGGAGAGGGTCAGAACTAGTCAGGACACGTCGCTGTAGTCTCACGGCACATATGAGACACACAGCTACTCATTGCCTCACCCCCTTGAGCGGAGTGGGACTGCATCCAACGCGTTGAACCTATTTGGTTAGAATCGGATCAGAGTTCGTTGAGCAAGTCCGTCGGGCTTAACCAGGAATGTCAGCTCATGACGAGGATTTTCTGCCTTGACAGTGGAACTGGGCCGTGAAAATTGAGCTGAAGTGTCTCTTGCAAACACAGAAAGTCACATGCCTTAGTCACCTCGGCCTCTCCGACTCTACAAGTGAGCAATAAAACACAAATGAGCGGAAAACAACAGATGGCTGCTGAGATAACCTGACGAGAGATAGTCTCCCTCCGTAGAGAGACTCCAGACAATCGCCTATGAGAGCCAAAATGGCGACGCTTGCTCTCAACTAGGGTTACAGACTTGGTAGGAATCGCGATCTCCTCAGTCCCTCACAGGCAGTTTCTCCTAAGAGACTTCTCTCTCGTAGACAGTCTCTCGAGCTTTCAGAATAGCCCCCTGTTCACGAATACGTATGATGCTTGGCGGGAGTAAAAGTCACAGCCCCAGAAATGCGTCCAAGATCCGGAAGAATCGGATTACTGTGAAAATCAAAAATCAGCAAGGATTTGATATTCGTTTCGAGCGCAAAATCGAATCTAATCCGATTTTCAGTTTTTTCGAAAGCAAATAATCGACGATGAAATTCTCGAAGAAGACGGAAATCAAAAACTGAACAGCTGCCAGGCCTATGACGATACATGGAAATTCAATCGATGGCGGGTACCTAAATTCGAAGAGATCGATAAGCCAACCTGCGGGATCTACAGTCAAATAAATACAGATTGACGTCATGATGAGAATGGAAGCGAAGAATATTTTGTTTTCGTAGATTCTGCCCCTGTAAGGATGGCTTTGTGAAAATGTAACTGCCTGCGTTATGTACTGGAATTGAGACAGCGTGTAGATGGCGAAGTTTTCGTACGAGACGTAATCATTCATCTCCGTGTAGTGAAATGGTTCGAACCAGGGGAATTTCCGGATTATTTGCACCGAAATTGTTTGGAACGTTAGCACGACTATGACTTGCAGGAGCATCGATATGATCGGTATGACACCAAGAAGGGTCGCTGGTGGAGCCTGCGGTGCTATCGGTCCTTTGTACGCTTGGCTTCGGCCGAATAAGAAAGCAAAGTTTACGATCAAGAAAACGTCAATGTACAAAAACTGGAAATCCGTCAGGTTGGTATCCAACGAGTACAGGTACAGGGTCGAGAAGAATTCGGTGAACGAGTACAAAATCATAAATTTAAAAATTCCAAATGAGGTGACCAAAGCTGCGCGGCCTTCTCGGATTACGTTTAGCACGCAGGCGATGCTTCTGTTCTGGGAAGTGAACGGCGACGCGACCGATGCTTCAGCTTCCGACAGCGAGATGCCGACGTTGGCTGCTTTTAGGGCACCGCAGTCGTTCGCCCCATCACCGCACATTGCTGAAACATAAAAAAAAGTGGAAGGTGATTCTTCACTTCATGGCCATCATTGGTGCGTTGCTAACAATTTGATACGCAACGGTGATACGGTACGGGCACTTGATACCCAGCTTTAGATAGCGAAGGGAGGGGGTGAGGATATCTTGGACCGAGTACTCACTAGCCGGGAGCAGCACCGGCATCGCTCCTGGCTCGACTGCGCCCTCTTCGCCATGAACGCGCATTAATTTTGGTAGCAATGTCGCTGAAAATTGGTATATGGCCTAACCTATCCTCTAGTAGCCTGATGTTCTGCAGCGGCAGACGTCGACAGCGGCACTCTTCAACAGTGGCATTTTATCTTCACCCTTTGCTTTTCCCTCCACGCTTCAAAAGGACCCTAATATGGATACCGCTCGGAAAATGGGAATAAATCATTCAAATCCAAGAAGATCAAGACCATAATCAAGGCCAGGATAGTAGATCCTCAAACTGTAACTGCATTCGCCTTGGAATGGCATCGCAGACATTCCCGTGAGCTTGTTGCGTTAGAACACCTGGTCGGCTACCGCAAGGAGTATCCTGTTCGCTCAGAAATAATAGGAACATTTCAACTGTGTAGAATCAACACTGCCCAATCCTTTTGACACCAATCCAAATTTTGAGAAGTACCTAGGCAACCCAGACGCCCCCAAAAGACACGATGCTTTGAATTTGGCAATTTTGGAGTTTCACTGTTGATTTTCTATTTTTTGGCGCATAGCTCACTGCTCAATTGTTTTTGGTGCAACTTCCTCTTCAATTTCCTCTACTTCTTGTAAGTAGGTACTTCCGCTGCTCCTTGAGCCTGTACCGCCTCCCTTCACTCCAAAACGCACCTCCTCCACCAGTTCATGAAAGCTCACGAAAACTCTGAGCTCACACTTGCTCTCAGATATTTGGAAAGCCAAAGGAATTCTTGTTGTTGTATCTGCTTCTTGGTGGTGCTGAGTCCTCAAATATTCCACTGTGATATCGTGTACTTGGTGCGACTTACCCACAACAAAGCCAAGATCTTGAAGCTCCATGATAACTTGCTGTTTCTGGTCGCTCGCCATCCGCGCGAATACGGCTCCATTTTTGGCCAGTTTAGCGACAAATCCGGGTGGGCCGATTGATCGAATCCGAGCCCAAGCTTTGCCAGTGGCTGCTATATCGTAGCTCTTGTAATGGCTACCTTCGAAGAGGATCTTCAAATCCATGCCCTACAAATGACAATATTCCAGAGAATCGTAAACAATATTGAAGCCATGAAAAAATCTAATCGAAGCCAATAAAAGGGAATGTACCAAAACCATATTTTTCTTAGTTTCATGGAAGATTTCCGTTCGTCACCCACCTGACTGTCGCAGCCCATCTCCATGTCGTACCATACAAGTTGATCTTTTTCGTTTAGATCAATCTCAGCTGTCCTCGGCTTATTCATGATCCCGCAATCTTTCGCTACGCAGATGGCAGTCTGGATGTTGTCACCTGATCGACAATCATGTTAGAAATGCTGACGTTCATCATATAATATCTCAAAAAGTTGAATGTGATTTGGGACCGACCTGTAATCATGACGACTTTCATATCGGCATTCCTCAATGTCAGTATCGTCTCTTTCGCGTGGTCTTTGAGACGATTTTCCAGAATTATGAGGCCGGCAAATCTCAAATCTTTCTCAGCTCCTTCCCGAGGGCCTTTGGAAATTTCATCGTAGCTTTCAGCTGCTATAGGTTTCCACGCCATAGCTAAAACACGGTAACCTTGGGCCGTGTACTCTTTCAGCTGCTTCATCGTGTTAACCGGAACTGGAATTCAACCAAAATTAGGCTTTGATCCAGCTTTATTCAACTATAGTTTATTGAAGATGTAAAAATATGGCATGCTGTACCTGTCATTGGCTGTGACAGGTTCACAATAGTCTCGGGCGAACCCTTGCAGTAAACCATCATTTCGTTGCTGTCAATGTCTCGCACTATGACGCTCATTCTTTGCAGGTGCGAAAAAAACTGAAATTGGTGGACTATTTCCAGTTGTTTGACCTGAAAATGAAAAGGCGTTTGAGCAATATTGGATGGAAATAAAACCAATCAAGGAGGGTTGTTCGGAAATTCTTTTGCTTCAATATCGCTCGCATTACCCCGTCTCCCAACTAAACAGATGCACAATCAAAAATCTTGGGACCCGACCCCAAAACTAATAATGTTGCAAAAATATGATTGATGCCTGGAGTTCGCTCCATGATCGTCAGGGTCTCCTGTCGTTAAAGAAATAATAACCCATCATCAATCATGCTGTCAACTCACAATTAGATTGTCGGGAGGCGTCCTGACGATTGCCGTTGGCGCGTGGTTCATATTGTGATTCGTACCGATCAATTCTGGCTCTTCAAGGGACCAACCAGTGGCTTGGAACATCTGGAACAAATGTTAAATCCCCATATCTGACGAAGCATCATCAAGATTACGGTCGATCACTGTTTCATACATGTTGATCCGTTCCTTACCTTCAAATCCAGAGGATCTCCAGTAACATCGTTGTCAATAATGGTCAGCGAATGGCTGGTCGCCATTCCGTACAGCAGCGGAGTGCTCTCCGATGATAGCAGTGAAGCATCGTGAAGAGGCGCTTCAAATGCGCCGCCAACAGCTGGAACTACGCCCCACATGTCCAGGCCGTCTTCGGTCAGCGTACCTGTCTGCAGAGATGGCCAATTCCTAATAGTGTCCATTGTTCAAGCAAAATACATCCGGAGATTGAGAGAATCCCGGGGTTGTTCAGGATATTGTCAGTATCGAGATTGGCTGGTGCTTGCAGTTGCCTGAGCACAAGCTCCAGTCATCCTAAATTCGAGGATTAGTCAGGGCATGTCCCTCGAGTTTCACGGCTCCTCTCATGCTTCACTCATCCCACTCAACCAAAGTCAAATCCAGGTCCAGACGATCCCAGTGAATTGCAACTCAGCTTAGCTATCTGCATACTTAAGGGAGCAATATGGGTTTTAAGCACTTGATAAGCCGTGGATTAGCTGCTTACTCTGGAAAAAGTGAAAACTGGACAGGAGCCGGGTAATTCTAAATTTGACTCCAAGCAATTCCAACATTGAGCATCTTAAAGCTTTGGACTCTCACTCTTTCCTTTTGATCGGGTATCAGCCCCCAATGTTGTTAAGCATATCGACGGCGAAGTGGTGAGACCTCGTATCTCCATTTTGTTAAGACCGCCACTGTTCCTATGGCACCCTATGCAACCACATTGAATTTCCATGACATCTCTAATGTGCACGTGCAGGTACGAAAATGGAGATACGAGGTCTCACCACTTCGCCGTCGATATAAGAGATAAAGTGGAAAATGGGAAAAATTCCACTCTCGTGCAGGATTCGAACCTGGCACCTCCTGCTCTCTTGGCAGCAATTACCTAAAAACCACCAATGACCCAGAAGAACCCTCCAATAATTGATAGTAATATCGGATCATTCGATAAGATGGGAATGTCAAGGTTGTTCCTCCAAGGCAATGCGCCACTTGAGAGCATCTCCCAGACTATCTGGACCTGGGCTCTCTGTTGCCGAAGGGTTAAGGCCCCTCCATAAAAACCAGGAGGTGCCAGGTTAGAATCCTGCAGGAGAGTGAAATATATGCTCCACCAGATCTCATTTACCCTCGGATGCTCACTTTATCAAAGCAGACGCAATTGATGGAGCCGGACACGTTTATGACGCGAGAATTGATGCAGGAGATTTTCTGCCGTTTGAGGCGGTCGAGTGCGAATATTTTCCCAACCGTCATCGAAGCTGGCAGTGCCACTGGAATGGCGATCGTTAAAAGGTCGAGGGATTTCACGTAGATTTCAAACCAGTTCATGCCGCTTTCTGACTGGAAAAATAACCGAAGGATACATCATGTTTAAGAGAACCCGTGAAAATGTCAAAAATTATATTGAAAAGATTATCCCGGAAACACAACATATGGGCAAGATTTTGGAAAGATAACTGCTATCGTTGGTTTTCACCAAAATTCATCATCCATTGTTTTGATGTCTCACTCACTTTATGATACATGGAGTAAATGACGCCTGAAAATCCCATTAGAGCGAGGAACCAAATGAATTTGTAAGAGTCTCGGTCGAATTTGAAATCCGCCGGCGGCGGGTAGAGGATGGACTGTACGAGTGACCCTTTGGAAGTCAGGAATCCGGTACGTAGCACCAGTGCCAGCACGAATTCGGAATCCCCGCTCTTCATCGTCCGTTTTCGAGTTTGTAAAATTTGAGTACCGCAATACAGAATATGAGGAGCGTCCGCCTTCACGTTCAGTTGTTGCTGATTCTGCTTGGCAGGAGTTTTGGTCACAGGCACGCTCTCGCCTAGATGGAAAGTGTGAGGTAGTCAAATAACATCTGATCTTGGATGGATTTTTCCAAAAAAAATTTGGATTTTTGTATTTTTGGTCGTTTATTTTGGGTTTACGAAGGATATTACTCAGTAGGTACCAGTAAGAGCAAAATAAAATTATTTTTCCGTGAACCAATCCCTGCATTGCTTTCTTCATTGTCAGACAAGACTTTCCTGTCGGACCAGCCCTTTGCCTGAGGGAATGAAAGCGTTTGCGCCTCTGACATTTTTTTCGAATCTCCTCACTTTCATTTCTTGGTGTGAACTGTGTGATTACTCATGGTTTGCGAAATCCTGGTAACAAACCTGTCAACATGCTTTCATTGACGACACAGGTGCCATTGAGCAGCAAAGCGTCACAGCAGGCGATGCCTCCGCTCGGCGGGATAGCGATGACGTCACCGGGCACCAGTTCAGTCGTTTCGATTTCCTCGAAATGGCCATCAGCTCTTCGAACTGTTACCAATTCTACTTGATTGATAGTGTCATGGAGATTCTTTTGATTCTGAAACATACGATCTCTTGATTGTCAAGTGCCCAAAGGTAACAAACACCATTTCTCGAAGAAATGTAGCTAACATACCGAACTACTGGTCAAAAAACGAATTTTTGCTCTTATCTTAGAGGATTTTTTACGATATGAAATCATTGTTTAGCAGGTAATCAAAAAATTCGAAATATGTCTCCAAAAACTCCAAGAAAATGGCCTACTAAAAATTATATTAAGCAGCACCAACCTTGCGAGTCTGTATCACAGATGAAGATATGCCGAAAATCGACATGATAATTATAGCTACGGAATAGTAGTAGTAATTGTCCGAGAGCCAGATCGACAGGGAAAATACTTGAAACACGTAAAAAGGATTGAGCACTTCGAGCACCACCAGTGTCGAAATACTCTGAATCGGAACTTCGATATTATTTTTCCCGTACACGAGCTGCCTGTAATCACCAAATTATCAACAAGAAATTAACATAAGATTGTTGAAAAAAAGATCAACTCTATTGATTGATTCAGTCGACACACTCTAATGCTGGAATTCCGAGGTACTCCAAATTTTGATTGAGTGGACAGCAACACTTCACCCGTCCCGACTTTCACTTCCTCTATATTGAATGAAAAGTATCCATTCATCTTCCAGAACGAGACTTCCTCCAAGAGTTACCGACGAATTTCGCTAATGCATTTCTCGAAATTAATTTCTGGTCTGAAGGCTGATTTAGGCCAAGGCTTGCTATCCGGTTCCTTGAGGTAGTGCTGATTCTGAGTTGTTCAAGGTGGTCGAATAGGCCAATATTCGGACTGCTAGTTTGAAGGGAAACGTTTTTTTATAACCCCAGAACGAAACAGACGCTATGGAAATACCATTTTTACCATAATTAATAAAACTTGTTTTGGATCACCTTGGGGCCCTAATAGAATCCTTGAGCTTCCTCGAACTCTCCCATACACCTCCTCACTACCAATCTTGAAGCTCCTCACGACCTATCGTGAACCTCCTCGCGATATATTGGCTAGTATGCATAATATTGAAGCACATGTTTTTACTCCAGTATTGCAGTAAATGCTTCGATTTTTATTCATCAGTTTTAATGAATAAAAATCGAAGCATTTACTTCAGTTGCTATAGTGAAAGCATTTGCTTATCTTCAAGCTCCTCACGACATGTCGCGACATATCGTCGCTTAAGCGGCCACATGCTATAACTCAATTTTTGGCTAAATTGAGTTAGACCTTATTTATATGGTAAAACGATGCTGTGGATCCATATCCGTGGTCAGAATCGCGAAAAAACAGAAGCCAACAATGCTGTGGCCAGTTTTGTCCCAAATGATACAAACATGGGGTTTAGGGAATGCATTGCCTCGATTAGTCGAGGTAGCGTCGGGGTTGAACCCAATAAATTCTATTGGCGTTTCCAAGCCACGTTCCCATGTCCATTCATCTCTAACAGCCAGCAATCGAAACAGTTTTTTGGGTCTCCTGTAAAGTTGGGAAAACTGAGTTATAGCATGTGGCCGCTTAAGCGACGATATCTCCAATCTCCTCTCGTCCAGTCTTGGACGTTGAATAAGTCGAGAGGAGCTGATAGATAAGCCGTGAGAAACCCTACTATTGGTCCTGGACAATTGAAATTATCATGGCAAAATTTGACGTCGTCAAAAAATTTTTGATTTTTAGAATTTGCAGTTTTTTTTTTTTTTTAATTTTGCATCCTAGTGGCCTCCAAATTAGTCCAAACATGATCAATCCAAGATTTTGAGTAGAAAAATATGGACATATTGTGCACCTCGTGTCGAATTTCCTTTGAAGAAAGGAATAATTCCTTGAATAATAGAATATGAATACTTATTATTCATAGAACATGAACACTACCAGGAAAACTCGACCGCGGAGCATAAAAAGAAATAATGAGCTTCTTATCGCGCGATAATATTCGAATATTTTTGCTGTCACCTAACTCGTTGCTCATCTCGAGTCAAGCCTTGGCGTTCCAGCAATTTTTCTTTCGTCATCCCGTTGTCGAGTCCCGCCAACCGTACGAATTCCCCCTTCTCCTGTACCCAGATGTAGGCCAGTTTTTTCACCCTAATCATCCGAATTTCCTTCATATCTGCAAATTAAATAAAGGATAAAAATATTAGTAACTAAATTTTTTACCACTTAAGCTACAATTTTTTTACACCAAATACCGTGGAAATACCAAGAAATGGCATCATTTTTCAACAAACGGTGTGTTTGAAAATATTTCTCTATATCGACACTTGAGCGGACAAAGGGTCAATCTGATATCGCTTTCTGAAGCAATTAGGGCCGAATTACCAAATTTTTATTTGAAAAAAAAATTTAATTTCGGGTTACCGTTGTGGAAGTTTACAAATTTCGAAATCGAACACTGGTGTACCAAGTGTAGCTGGCTCATATCGATGTTGAATGCTAATGACGTATTACGTCAAAAGGCCGTTAGAACGCATCAGGTGGCTGGCCCGATATTCCGGATTGTAGAGCGAGTTGGTTTCGTTATTTACGTTTCAACATTTTAGATAATGATTTTTGTCGAACAAATACCCCCTGTTGACCAGTATCTACCAGATACGTCACCCTAAGTTCCTCTCATATTTGATATCCATTCTGATTTTTATTGTTTTAATTTTTTATCATTTCTTTTGTCTATAAATAATTTTTTTTATATCATCATTGGTGGTATATTCATGAGTAGAATTGGTTAATTTGTATTGGTTTTCTCCAGACGTTTGCTACGTACTTCGTACACTGCCGTCGGCTAGGTGAATTTCCATCATTGGCTCGTAACCTTTCTTCTCCTCGTTCCGCAAAAACCTGAAGTCAAAAACAAAGCGCCTCATAATTACCTAGTTCGTTATTGTCATTCTCTTCTTGCTTTGAAAAGAGAAAATCGACCCATCTTCAGTTTAGAATGGAGTCAGTTATTCTCCTCATTAATTCAACTCAGCAGAACGGATTTACGGACATTTTTGGACGTACCAATAAAAATAATTAATTATTAATATTAGGCTTATAAATTGAAGAAAATTTCAATAGCGACAATAGTAAACATTATTTGTAAAATATCAAATTCATGATCGCTCTTACTCTCTGTCATTAGCGCTGATGACCTTAACGTTTTTAACGAAGATTGACTTGAACCTTTTCTCGTACACATCCTGTTGCAAAGATTATCCGTGTTAAGCAGGATTGAATGGCATAATTAACCAAACCTGAAGTATCAATGGTACTTACCACCACTAATATTGTGGTAGCATCTTTTAGCGGGCATTTCCTGTTTGTACAGTAGAGTAACCATTCGGGCCACCAGTGGAACAGAAGGCGTAAAAGTCCAAAAGTTACTACGTATCCAAGCCATGTTATTATTTGGAATGGTAGAAATTTTTCGTACCCAACGATTTCCTGGAAATATATAATCATAAAATTAAAGTGATTTAAAAATAAAATTCTTCCCTTCCAAAATTCGTGAATTAAAATTAAATTACCAAGCAAAGTAAAATGTATAGCTCGCATAATTGTTGTAGCTCAGTTGACATTTCATTTACAATTTTTGCTAGTCGTAGTAAAACTGAAAAGATGATGGATTGTCCGCTTTTGGAAATTTCAAATTGATAACGCGTAGGCGACGTAAATTTTACACGTGAATTTATCGTCGTAGCGCCAAGATAATACTGGTTCGACCTGGATTCGCATTTTTTTAATTAAAACAACTGACAGACGGACATAATGTGTCACTGTCAGTTTTTTAGGTATTAGACCTCATTCTCTACACCTACCCGGATATCAGGGAATGAACAAAACCTGATGCTATCGAAGCTCAAGTGGCAACGACTTTTCCGGATTTCGTTCATTTTATCCTCACTTGAACTAACTATTTATGCTGCCAGTTATTGTAGGTGACTGTTCAAGATTAAATCAAATATCAATTTTGCAATGGAAATTGAGTGTGCAAATTGAGAGATTATTGCTAATTTTTCCTGTTTAAGGTGAATCGACTATTACTGCTCATTTAGTAATTTCTGTTTCGACGAAGTTTGCTCAAGTGCCCTTCTCGGTGTACTCGAATAATATTAGGTCATTGGCTAGAAGAATGCTATCTCACTGATACCACAATAAAGCAAAAGTAACTCACTTACCATTTCCTCTTCCTCGCCATGATTTATGTGACCTCTAACTTCGTTTTTCCTATGTTCTACTCGTTGTGCAGCTGGGATTACCCCACTTCCATTCATATCTATTCTAGATGCTGCAACAGAATAATGTAACCATCATTCACTCTCGAAAGCCATTTACAGGTTCGAGATAATAATATTAGGCAATATAATAATACTATAATATAATAGTAGGCAATATAATAGCTTTGCCAAGGAAAGACGTTGCCGAGTTGAAACCTCAACTAGGAATGATCTTTACCTGGTCAAGATTTCACGTAATTGAGTGTTTTACCGGGTCAACATATACCTACGTAGTCAAATGTTTTACCGGATGGTCTGGTGTTTCACCTGGTCAACTTTGACGTAATCAAGTGTTTTACTTGGTCAACTTTGACGTAATCAAGTGTTTTACTGGGTCAACTTTTAGGTGGCCAAGTGTTTTACTTGGTCAATATTTACGTAGTCTAGTGTTTTACCGGGTCAAATTTTACGTAGTCTAGTGTTTTACCGGGTCAAATTTTACGTAGTTATGTGTTTACCCCGGGTCAATTTTACAATATTGTGTGTTTTACCGAGGCGTTCCTTTAATGGTCAAGTGCTTTACCGTGCTTTACTGCTGTTCTCCTGGGCAAATTTTACCTAAGCAATTGTTTTACTGGGTCAACTTACTGAGTCAACTTTTACGTAGTCTGGTGTTTTACCGGGTCAACTTTTTTGTAGTCTGGTGTTTTACCTGGTCAAATTTTAGGTAATCAAGCGTTTTACTGGGTCAACTTTTAGGTAGTTATGAGCTTCACTGGGTCAACTTTTACATAACCAAGTGTTTTACCGGGTCAATTTTTTTAGTAGTCTGGTGTTTTACCGGGTCAACTCTCACGTAGTTATGTGTTTTACCGGGTCAAATTTTAGGTAATTAAGCGTTTTACTGGGCCAACTTTTAGGTAATTATGTGCTTCACCGGGTCAACTTTTACATGAACAAGTGTTTTACCGGGTCAAATTTTTTTTACGTAGTCTGGTGTTTTACCGGGTCAATTCTTACGTAGTTATGTGTTTTACCGGGTCAAATTTTAGGTAATTAAGCGTTTTACTGGGTTAACTTTTAGGTAGTTATGAGCTTCACCGGGTCAACTTTTACGTGGCCAAGTGTTTTACCGGGTCAAATTTTTTTTACGTAGTCTGGTGTTTTACCGGGTCAACTCTTACGTAGTTATGTGTTTTACCGGGCCAATTTTACATTATCGTGTGATTTTCCCGGATGACCTTTAACCGGTAAAGTGCTTTACCGGGTCAACCTTTGGTGGGTTGAGATTTTTACCGGGTCAAGCTTTACCAGGTGCTGTACTGGGCGAGAGATCTCAACTGGTCAACTCTTCGGTACTTCGTCAAGATTTGACCTGGTCAAAAACTTGCTAGGTCAACATTTCACCTTGTCATTTCCCCCGCATATAATTTTATTTTTCTTCCTTCTGCCAGGTCAAAAATTTCTGCAACCGATTTTCGTTTTGTGAACATTTTACCCTCAAAATATTTTGAGATAAATTTCACCTTGTCGAACCTTTTGGCCGGTAATTGTACGGGGGTCAATTTTTCCCGGTATCTTCATTTTGAATGATGCGTCGTCAGTGACCTAATGTGTAGCTCTGACTGATAAGTTCGGTAGTATCTGTGATAACATGTGATATTTCAAAAAACTTTAATTTGAATACGCGACAGAAATCATTTTTGATCGAGGTGACTGGGATGGTGCCTAATAACTAGAATACCTGACATGCACCTGGTGTACATTATGCGGGTTTTTTATCGCCGATTTTCCTTCAAAATGAGGAAATCCAGGATCGAACCTCAACGACTAGATAAAACTTGAGCCGGTGCAGAATGTCAATGGAATAAAAAAATCCTAATTGAGGACTGCCATGCCAATCATCAGTAGGAAGGTCACTCCAGTCGTTAGTCCATAGCTCAGTCCTCGGACATGGAAAAACGGGCAGTGTTTATTGGCAGCGTTTCGAATAGTTCAAAGTCATTCCGCTCATTTCCATTATGGATTACAATTTCAAAAGAAATCTCATCTGAGAAATGGAAATAAAATCCGACTATTTTACTCAGACTGTGTTGAAAATAAAATTTTAGATGTTCACCTGGTATTCGTAATATTTTTTAAATTTTGTCTATTTTGACCTTACGAAGGGTTTTGGGCAATCCATTGTTAGCTAATCTAATCACTCCTGCGTGCAAAAAACGAATGCACGTGCCAAGAAAACAAAAAATTGCCTTCCTCCAGCTGCTCGTGATAGGAAGTGAAAATAGCGAGAAAGCATCTCAGATATTTGGTAATGACTTATCATCCGATCATAATGATGGGTACGTGTCACGTACTACGTGACTCACTGGCTATTTTTCGAAACAACAGAAAACGCCCACAGAAATCAGCCGACCGAGGAATATAGGAGTTTTAAGCATCTCCATAATGCCGACTCATCGAAGATTATGCATTTTGACATTAAAATTATCTTCGAAAGCGCGGCCTTCGAAATCCGCGTCTTTTTGTTATCCTGTATTCAGAAATGAATAGAAGCCGGATTTTCATTTTATTTAACGCTCGAATCTCTACTGGCAAGTTGTAATACCTGGAAAAAATCTCGATTTGTCTGTTGGTCCGCTAAAAATCACAAATTCGCCCCAAAATCTTGATTTTATACCAAAATATGGAATTGTACCTTTCGTGATTTTATTACGGTACCAGTTCGTCCGCCGGTCTTCGATTTATCCGGCGTTCCATGGGAAACCGAATTACGCCCGACACCTATGGCTTTATGGGAACGGGAGCCGACGGAAGGGGGCATTAGAGCCCCTGGCCTGGAGTTGACACGTTCAGGGTCATTAATGACATGAAGGGCGTCACAAATAATGCCAGGTGATTGTCAAGCCCGAATTGAGTCCAATAGAAGAGGCTATTTTATTGTGGTAGTCCGGCGCTCCGGGAAAAAGAAAAAACTCTATTCCACTGTTGCGAAAGAAGTTCCCACCAGGTTATAATTTGTTGGAAAATGGCCAACGAGTGACAAGTGACAGGAATTGCCGTCTAAAATTTGTTCCTACCTACTATTTGTATGAGTAAAAAGCAATTTTTAAGCAATCTTTAAGTAAATAGAAATTTGGTCCTGGAAATCGACCAAAAAACTCCGTTTGTACCATAATTATTGATAAATAAAACAATTTTCAGATTTTTCATATTTTAATTTTAAATATCACTTATATTTTTTCCTCATAACAAATTTTTGAGAGAAGCAAATTAAACATGTAGGACCTTGCGAAAAAACTAGATTTCAGTTAGGCATGTATCCAAAGTATACTTTGCGCTATCAAAATTTCTGTAATCCGGATCTCAAAATGTCTGCTTGGGCAAACATTCCCGCAAATCAGTGGTGCGACGATGGCACACGATACTTCCATGTTTCGGTACTTGAAATTTCGAATCTAACCCAAAATATTTGGAGCATTTTTCTCCCTACGTGCGGAATTAACAACTTTTGTGTGCACATCTCATCTTCTTTTAGGTACCTATTTTTCAAAGTTAGGCCGTCTGGGAAATGGGAGACTATAGGCACTCTTAGTTTTAACCTACTGTAGTGCAATAAAAAAATGTTGAGAAAGCTGTGTTTCAATATTAAACATTTACAGATGAAGGAATTCGAATAGTTAGACGCACTTGCGTCTGTACAGCCAAGTCTCATGACTCAGTTCCCACAAGTTTAAGGTCCCATTGTAATATAAATGCGAATGAATTCTCATCATTACACAGTCAATAAAATCAGCTCGTAAACACAGCTGTATTTTCGCAACCGGAATTCTTGCGATGCCTCGTCATTATAACATTAAAATCGTTGAAATTTCGCGAGTTATAGGTACCTACCAATGCAAAGTACTAAAAGAACGCCCGAAATTATGAAATTTCTTAGATTACCAAGCACCGTGGAAAGTTTTCTGTGGGCTCTTCAAATACGGTAACTATTAAAACCCAAGGTACCTAGGCCATTTAATCTATAAAAATTTTTAAATTTTAAAATGTCCTGCACACTGGACTTTATTATTTTAGCACATCGTACTGCCATTTTGCAGGGGTATTAGTAAGTTTTAAACTCATTTTTTTAATAGGCTAGCAGCACAATACTTTCCATAAATAACCAAATTAGTGATATTACTCTTCTAAATGACTACATACCTACTTCATTTTTAAAATTTTTACATCTTTGTTGCTTTAAATACCTAATTTAGGTAATTATTCACAATTTTAACCCAGACAATTAAAAATTATTCAACTACAGGTAGGTCATAAATAGTAGGTAGTTCATATTACTAAGTAACAGGTAAGTATTTTTATGAATAAGAGAAAAAACCGAGTTAGATAATATCTAAATATATTATACCTTTTTCCCTCTATTCGATCACATTACTTAATTAATAACTTCAATTTTTCATAAAAAAGAATTTTCTATCCCATCATAGTAACAGTTTATAACTACATAAAATCCTACCTACTTGAAAAAAGTTCATCTTAATTATATGGCCTCCCCGCTCTTTTTAATGCGTTCTTTACTCGGAAACTTCTCGAATTATTTTTTCCCAAAACGTTCTATCAACTAAATTTAAAAAAGAAAAAATTTTTTTTCACTCACAGAAATCCAGTTGGTGCTGATCCTCAAGAAGAACTCGTCAGGATAAATAACACATTTGGTCTATTTTTATCTGCGATGGCGATAAACTAATTTTCGTACGATCAGTTGGAACAAAAGGCGTCCATAACTGCTAACAGGTAGCGCGAGCAGTCGGCGAACGACTGACTGTTGACTGACTGGACGCGGTACCCGTCTCAGCCTTGTCTACCTTGGCACCATCTGGGATCAAAATGTGTCGATTGCGGCTTTCTCTATCGATTGTAGGTGCTGTTCGATTTTCGGCTGTACTGATACGTCAAGGTACACCTGTACCCAGGTACGTATCTGATCTTCTCGAAATTTGAAAATTCGGACGATTTTTCAATTTTTCCTGTCGAGACGTGACGAAACGGAGCTGGCCAGTCGAGGCGGTCATGCGCGAAGGCCCATGAAGAGGACCACGAAGCCGAAAGCGCTCGAGTAGATAAAAATAGAAACTGAGAGTCACGGCCGAGAGTCACTAAAAGTTCTCGACCGACCATTAAAAAAAAATTAAAAAAAAAACACGGAGAATGGATTGGTAAGTTTCAGGTTTTCTTTTACCCTCAACTAAGTACGACAGTGGAAGAATCAAGCCCGATAACTTACAATAAATAATACATTAATTAGTATCAATAACAGTGTAGCCGAACGGTCTATGGCGCTGCCTGAGTGAAAAAATTTAATTTTCTATCAATTTGACACACAAATCAACCTGATACTACAACTCAAAGGTCGAAAGAATGGTAAACTGAAGCTGATGAACAGGCTCAAAGTTATTGATACTCAAATTCGAACTCAAAATGAAACTGATGAACAAACTCCAACTGATACTGATAGTCAAACTCATACTGACACTGTGACCCCTACTCAAACTCAAACTGATACTGATACTCAGAATGACAAAACAACTGATAGTCAGAACTCAAAATGAGACTTAACTCTTAACTCAAACTGAAGACACAGATACTGATTGTCTACAAACTGAAACCAACAGTCAATCCGAAACTCAAACTTAACAGTTCTCAAAGGTCAAAGAAAAGGTAAACTCAAACTGAGAGGTTGAAAAAAAAGTGAACTCAAACTCAAACCAATACTCAAAATCAAATTGAAATTGAAATCCAAACTCAAACTGAAATGGAAACTCAAACTGAAATTGAAACTCAAAATGGAACTAATACACAAACTCATTCTGATAATCAAATTTAAACTTATACCTTGTCAAACTCAGACTGTTGTAGACAGTCGAACTCAAACTGAAACTGAGGCTCAAACTGAAACTAAATATCAAACTAATGCTCATACTCAAATTTTCGTTCGAGTTTCAATTTCAGTTTAAGTTTAAATTTCAGTTTGGATGTCAGTTTGAGTTTGATTTTACCTCTCTTTCAACCTTTGAATTTGAGTATCAGATTCAGTTATTGCTCCAGTTTGAGTTTCAATTTCAGTTTGAATTTTAATTTCAGTTCGAGTTCCAATTTCAGTCTGAGCTTAAGTTTGAGTTTTGGTTCACCTTTTTTCAACCTCTGAGTTTGTGTATCAGTTCCAGTTTGTGTTTCAATTTCGGTTTGAGTTTCCATTTCAGTTCGAGCTTAGATTTCAATTTCAGTTTGAATTTCAATTTCAGTTCGAGTTTCAATTTCAGTTTTAGTTTCAGTTCGAGTTTCAATTTCAGTTTGAGCTTAAGTTTGAGTTTTGGTTCACCTTTCTTTCAACCTCTGAGTTTGTGTATCAGTTCCAGTTTGTGTTTCAATTTCGGTTTATGTTTCCATTTCAATTTCAGTTTGATTTTCAATTCCAGTTTGAGTTTCGGTTTGAGTTTTAGTTTCGATTCGAGTTTTAGTTCGCATTTCAGTTTGAGTTTCAATTTCAGTTTGAGTTTCGATTTCAGTCGAGTTTCAATTTCAGTTTGAGTTTCAGTTTGAGTTTTATCTATGAATTATTTTTGGTTTTGTAAATCTATGAAGTATACTATGTTGGCTTTCTGTCACCTACCTCCACTATTCTGTTCTATTGCCCAGAATGCGTCTCCGTCTAGCGCATCGTTCATTTGTGCGTCATGCAGTGTTCAAATATTTATGTTCTCGTATAAATTATAATGACGTGAATTCCCCTCCTCTTGATTTATACCGGAACTAGTTCTAGAACTAGAGCTAATAGTTAATCGATAAATAGGTACATCAGTTTTACCGCAAAGTCGGCTTGTGTCGCCACCGGGGCCTTGCCCATGGTTTACACGCGGTATGAGTTTCGAGGACGTTCATCACGAGATCACTGATCATCCGTAACAAGGGGCGCATACAAATCGGAGGGAGCGCATGAGGAACATGTTAATTGGCGCCTACAGGTCAGTACCGAGAATGCGAACGACGCGTTGGTATTTTTTCCAACTTAATTTTGAAGTAATCCGGTATTTTTTTAATTTAGGTAGTCATTTAGGTAGTTTTTTTTTTTTTTTTTTTTTTTTTGTTTTATTTGTGTTGATCCGAAGATTTCACAAAGGATCATTTAGGTAGTTTTAGGTTCCAACAGCAACTATACACGTACTTAAATTAAATTCAAGTTTGGAAAAATTTAATTTTGCAATTCATTCAAATCATAAAAATTTTTAAATGATTAATAAATTTTCATTTAATGATATTGCTGTTTGGGGGTGGTGTAAAAAATTTTGTTACTCAATTCCCGATTCATTAGGACCGTCTCGATGAATATTTTTATTTTTTTGTTATTCCGTAATTACTTTAAAAACCCGATATTTGTTTTGCGTCGTAAAGGCCGGGTTAAATTACTTTTTCGCCTTCTGGCGTCGAAAAATAAGGAAACAGTCTATCTAGGGTAAATTCTAGGGGGGTTAAAGAAAACGGTTACCTTAAAGCAGTTAAATGTTCAAGATTTTATTATTTTCATGTACCTAGGTATCGTTCTGAAACGTAATAGTAAATCTTCCTCCACCCCTCATTTCTCGTTGTCATATTTCTTACTCGGGATAACATTTCTGTATCGAACAAAGCATCTGGATCGCATTATTCCAGTACAATGTCTGTTTTATTGCATCTTCATGGTACATAAACCGCTAGAAATCTTCAATCGGATTGTATTCTGATGTTCCGGCCCTTCTGACCCTCCCACGGATCGTAAAGTTTTTATCGTTGGTACATTTATTTTTCCTTCTACACAAAGGGAAACTCGTACAACGTTTAAGGGATGTTAACGAGGTTGTTTTTCTGGCAACTCACCCACGATCTTATAGGTATATGCCCACAAAGGAATTCGGAATTGCAACCATTCCTTCTATTCTCCGAAATTTATTTTTATCCGGATAATAGAAACATTTTTTTTACCTGTTGGTAAGTAGTAGTTCACCACGTATTTAATGAGCATGTCATCTCTTTCTCTTCGCGAAGAGGTGAATGAAAATTTCATTGCATTTAATGCAGTAATGCATATAATTCTCGATTCATGAATTCACAAGCAATAATGGCATACTGATAGTGACCCAAACCAATGGTGCCCTATACGCTTAGATTATGGTTGGTAATAAGGTTTAATTCGAAGTAAATTGATTATATTTTGGCTATTAATTTGTATAGGTCAGGCACTGTAGGATCGAAATTTACACAGATTTTCCTTATTGGAATTCCCTCCTAAAAAAAAAAAAAATATATATTATACCCCAGGACACACAACCACTAGATAAGATAGTGATTCGGAAAATGGATAATTTTTAATGGATGAAAAACAATTTTTTCGGCCAATTCTTGACTTTTATCTACGCTAGGTACATAATGGAAGAAGAATAACTCCCTGAAATATCGAGTTATGGGCCAAAACATGTACCCTTAAACACAATGACTGTGAAGGTCTATGTAATATGTAGGTATACCAATAATATTTTAAATGGTTGTCCCAATACATTTTTACGACAGTCATAATCATCATCTAATGATAGAAACACGATTACAATTCTCTATATAAGCGCCTTGATTGATACCTTTAGAATGACCATCAACGCCGTTAAGTATGGCGTGTGATTGCCGGCTCAGCCATCCAAAGGTTGTCAGGGACTGATAAGAATCGAAACTGAAGTAATAATTTTGTCAACATAATATGGTCCATAATGTTGGGTACCCAATGGGTATCACCCATGCTGCGCTCTAGTATAATTTTACACAAATTCCTGATAGAATAGCAGGAATTTATTTTTTCTAGAATGTGTGTTGCTTATTCATTTTGCAAACGGGATTCGAACAAATGTTGACTACGAAATTATAAATTAAGACAATAGAATTCCTTGTGCTTAAACTGGTTACAGCCCGGAGTATTTATTGTAGCTCGAGCGCTTTCGGCCGGAAGGCCCTCATTCGGGCCTAATAGCCAACTCGGTTTTCAAATTGATTTTTTCAGGGTTTAAATTACGATCAATTTTTAGCCATGGGAGTATATCTTTTTATTCATTACTTCAGTCTACAAATATCTTTATAATCCTTGTTCAATCATTTTAAAGTAAAATTGAGAATTTTCCATATCTAATTGAGAAGTTCCATGCCTAATTGCCCTAAAAATTGTCAATGCCGTTTGGAAAATTCCCAGTGTGATTTGGAAAATTCTCAATTCGGAAATCATATTTAAAACCATAGGTGCGTAGATAACACACAATACTTCCATATTTTGAAACGTAAAAATGTGACACAATTCGATCATAATATGATAAAATGAATAAATATTATTTTGACTGATTTTGAAGGTGTTTAGGTCAGAAATATCAAAAAACCCACTATGCAAATTAAAAAACTCGCCTAAAATGAAAATACGTCAAGTCGGATTGTAAAATAAATCCACATATTTCGCAAGGTAAAACAAAGATTTATGACCAAGAACGCTCAAATCGGTTCATTTTTGTGGCCAGAAAAAAAATAGAAAACACTAAAAATTCAAATATTTCGGAAGTACTGTGAGTTATTCCGATACAGGTTAAACTGGGTGTTAGGTCTTGCCGAGACAAACATTTCAATTCAAGAAATTTGAAAAAAAGGGTTGAGAATCAAGGGAGCTATGGCCATTTTTGTAAATGACCACAGACGGACACACGGACACTTGTTCGGGAAATGATTCTGAGTAAATCTGTATAAGTAAAAGTTTGTCCTGAAGCTCCGTTCCGAATCTCGACTTTAGGACAATTCCAATTCTCATATTACGATCAAATTGTGTCGCGTTTCAATATTTTTGAAGATTCTTCAAATATGGAAGTACTGCGTGTTATCTATGACCACTGGGTGTATTAAATTATTGTAATTTGGATAATAATGGAAAGTTTTCCATCAAAGACCCCTCTGTCCCAGTCGCACCATGGCAACCCTTCTTCCTTAAGGACTAATAAGGGATGGCATCTTCGGGACGATGGGACACCGAAGGGTGGCTTGGCCTTCTTCAACGTAGAGGGGGGCTGAGCTCCAAGAAAAGTCCGTAGTGGTGGAGGCCCGTTTCGGTTCAATGGTGGGGATCCGCCCGGCGGCACTAGGCCCCCTCCGCCCGACATGGTCACTTGAGCCTTGCTGTTGAGTCCGACTCGGAGGACCACCCTTAAGTGACCTGTGTCGTAGGCCCATCACTCACCCTTCCGATTTCTCCGGTTAACTTTCCCGAGCTTTCCGACGCGCTGCTTCTTCGATTTTTTTCTACCGATATACCAATATAACAAAATCGGTCTCGGATTATCGATCTACCGGTTTACGTGCTAAGTGCGGCTTGTGCGATTCCTGCAAGGGGAATTTTTCTATATTTGACTTGGAATTTTTTCCGCATTTTTTCACTTTATAGACCAGTGATAGGTATCGAATTTTAGCGATTTCATCCGATCATGTAACCGACGAATGCCTCGAACTATCGACGAATTTATTTACGAATTTTCGATTTATCTACCTCGACCGTGCGCCGCGAACCGAGGTGGATTATTTTCGATCGGTCTGTGGAAATTCAAAACCCATCTGCGATTTTGGGAAGCGCTTTGTCAAAAAGCGCTTCGAACCTTCGATCTGATCTCCAACCAATTTCGGTGAGTAATTTTCGAAAAATGCGTTTTTTCTATTTTTTATTTATATGATATTATTGCACATTAGCTAACTAAAATGCCTGAATTTTAGCTGCTTGAAAATCATTATTGCTTTCCGGAAATTGACTATATTATTATATATATTGCGTTGTATGTGCCAGCGTTGTGTGTTAATCGGAATGAGTTTTGACGTGACTCATGCATTGATGGCTTTTTTCTCTAGAATTGCCTCATCAATCATCATTTAAAGTCGTGCCGTTAACCACAGATGCACTTTTATTATCCTTAAGCGGGTTTAAATGTGTGTCCGTATTACAAGTGTGGAACAACTGGGTGGAATTGGATCCAAGATATGACTACGAAAACTGATTGTTGGCCTTTAATTTCCATGGTCATAGTGCGGGATAATTTCAGGGAAATTATTCCTCCATCTATTGTTTTTTTTTTACGCCTGAAACATACAAAATAGTGACAAAATTGTTCTTTTAAGAATTGGCGTTCATCCGATGTCTCAAAAATGTCGAACTATTTCAGTAAAAAAATGTTCGTGATTGCAAAATGTTTACTTTTTCCCAAAAATGGCTTTTTTGTTGATACTTGTGAAAATTTCGTTTGAAAATCAAACCGAACATACGAGACTCTGCTCGTTCGTTTACCTGCAAACATTATTTTTCAAGGGTGCCTAATGGGATCGTTTACTGCGATCTGACATAGGATGTCAACAACAAGGACAACGTCAGTCATCAAGAAGGCTGCCTATCTTATTTTCCAGGAAAAGGTTCGGGATGACAGGGGTAGGGGAGTGGGGAGCAGTTTAGCGGAGGGGGTAGTTCGAAAATGAAAGTTTCTTAAGGATTATCCTGCTCGCAACGAGTCAGGCAATGGTCAACTAATTCTGCTAATAGATTCAAGGTAGACTGTTACGTAATGATTCCATTATTCTGCATTTTGGTGGCGTTCTGATCAACAAGAATTTTTATAGCAGATCTCTGCTATGAGCACCACCGATGATTTATTTTTTTAAATTGAAATTTAACAGGAAAAATTGTGAATCGAGAGCTACCTTGCGATCTAAGTGCTTCAGTATGACCACAGGAAGTCCCATTATTATTATTTTTTTTTTTTTACTTTTCTCTTATAGAAACTTGTTTGATTTTTGGGCCCTGAAAATAAAACTTTTATTATAGAATCACACTTGAGCAGGTACCTTGGATTTGGCATAAGCTTTGCTCATGTAAACACAGAATTACCCTGTGAAGTGGATGAGAGAAAATATTCTTACACCGCCAACCCAATTTTTACGAGGACGGTCACCATCTACTTTACGAGAGTCACAGTGAGTTTACTGAGAAATCGTTCCTTTGGGTCACATGGCTATAAAATTTGAGTTGAGTGTTTAAAAACCAAAACCCATCCTTTTCAGCTAGCATTTCGCCATAAAAACTGAACGTGCTTTTTGACGTCTGGTACAGATCGTATCACTCGTTACAAAAGCATCCCCGGTCCCGAACAGGCGGTCTACGTGCGAATCCTTTTGAAAAATAGTTTGTCACAAAATAATCCCTTCCATACGTTGCAAAATACATGTTGATTTATTATTTTGTCTTGATGGTTTCGGGGAATGTTGTGGACTAATGTAAGCGGGTGATGAGGTTGAAGGCAGCGTAGCAATTTTTGGAAAAGTTAACATTGAGTCCAAATTATAGGTTTCCAATTTTACCAGAAAAGTGGCGGAACAGGTGGTTAAATTCCTGATCCTCCCATGCCCACCACCATTCTCGTAGATAGGATTGAATAGTTTTATTTTATTATATTTAGGGCCGCTTTATCAATTCACCTAATCAACTGATTATCCAAGGACGCACCGACTAACTGATTGCGTGGAAACGTGACGTATGATTTTTCAGCAAGAAGTCACCTGGAAAATAGTTAGTCGGTGCGTCCTTGGATAATCAGTTGATTAAGTGAATTGATAAAACGGCCCTTAAACTTTTGTGGTTTGACATTCTAAATAACGAATGTTGCTGTTACTTCATGAGGAATCTCCCCGATGAGGCCGAATACGTCGAAAGCGCTTGGGAGATGGGGCAGTGTTTTCGAGTAGGTCTCAGCCTTCACGAAAATATCGATGTAAGGTATCGAAACATGAATATCGATTTCTTAACCCTTTCGGTCCCAGTGTCCACTATCACAATGCGTCAATACACCTATCGACAACAAGTATCGATTTAATAAAATATCGATTTCTCACACTATTTCAACAACAATCGA
This sequence comes from Nesidiocoris tenuis, assembly GCA_036186465.1. NCBI lineage: Eukaryota > Metazoa > Arthropoda > Insecta > Hemiptera > Miridae > Nesidiocoris > Nesidiocoris tenuis. The sequence goes on along the minus strand of AP028909.1, from coordinate 13,657,774 downwards.
TCTCCACACATATCACATCGAAAATCGATTTCTCGCATTATTTCAACAGCAATCGATTTCTCACACTATCTCAACAACAATCGATCACCACACACATCACAATAAACATCGATTTCTCACCACAAACATCGATTTCTCACAACAAACATCGATTTCTCACAACAAACATCGATTTTTCACAACAAACATCGATTTCTCACAACAAACATCGATTTCTCAAATTATCTCAGCAAATATCGATTTCTCACAGTATTGAGATGTCTAAATATCGATTTTTAGAACCAAAGTAACATTCCTGTACCCAGCGAATTTGGATATCGATCGAATTACTTTGCACTATGAATACCGCGGTAAAAAAATATCGATGTAATAGATCGATCTATCGCGAACGTATCTGTCTATTGTATCGATGCATCGAAACAAAGACATTTCGATTGTTTATATTGCTTTTCATGTTTTTCCGTAAAATTGTTACTATTTTCGTTTTCTGCTGAAAATGGCCAGTCGATAACCCATGGCATTCAGTCAAACGACCTAATACTCGGATGACGGCGGAGTACTTTCATTTTAATATACGACCCACCCAGCCCGTTGAAACTGTCACCGGCCCAACATTAATGTCGTTGAGTGGACGATTTATTTTTTCGAAGACATTTCGAAATAGACATCGTTTACCTACCGTTGGTCCGGGAAGATGAGAGCTATCCGAGGCGGGGCCATTTTTTCACGTCTTTATAAAATTTATATTACCCTAATGATCCGAAGAGCTGGTGACTTGAGTTTCGAAATCACTCCCTTCATAGGAGTTACTCCCTTGGGGTTTAATGTGGAAAACGATAACGGATAATACGTTACGCCAATGGAACGATTCGGCTGTTCGGAATTTACTTAGGCGATCTAACGGTTCTAATCCTGGACGCCTAATGAGTTCATTTTCTCCAGGAGGAAATAGTTAGGTACCTATTAAAAGTCCCCTGTTGGATGACGACTGATTTCATGGTTTCTTATAGGTATATAATACGATGCCCTGAATGTATGGACCTGGATGGGAATTTTGGGTTTAATCAGGCCGAAAGTCTGGGAAACCAAGAATTTGCATGTAATTTTGTGAAATCTGAGGGTAACACAATAAAATGAAATACTAAATAAAAATAATAATAATTCTTATGCAAATTTGATGCACAAATTTCTTGCACGTTTTGTGCCAAATTCAATATGATTGTGGTATTTTGTATTTTTGATGATGCCGAGTAGTTTTTGGAAAAGTCGGTCTTTCGATTTTTCCCAGCTCTCGAGAGTGGTGGAAAATCGTAATTTTCCTTCTGTCAAGTACACCTAGCTACCCAAAGGCTTCCTTAATTTTTGTTTACAATATAAAATTTTATTTGAAGGGTGAAAAAATACCTAGTTTTTTAAAACGTAGGATTTCAAATGAGTTTTTTACCAGGTTTTTTAACAGGTCCTGTAAAATTCAATCGATATCGACGTTTAGGGGGTGGAAAATGCGCAGAAGCATGCTAGGAAGCCAGCAAGCCCGAATTCGATGATTTTTTCGGTACTTCAGAGATTTTTTTGGTACTTCAGTGCGTCCTCTCACCCCTGTTGCTCATCAAGGAATATGAACATAGGCATTTTCTTTTTCATTTTTGTTTTTAAAATTTTTGATTGCAGATTCTGTTTTAGACTCTTTGAACGCTAAGCTTACGAGTTTAAGTGGGTGTTGCATAAACATTTTCCTGACCAATTACTTAAATTTACGGTTGGCAGATTTATATTTTAAATTGGTACAATCCAATAGTTTTTCGGCTGATCCAGCTTTGTTTTAGAGGAATATTGATCCCAGCTCCTTCCGTTTACATTCGCGAGTTCAAAATCAACCCAAAATTACAACATTTTCCCGATTGTGCAATCGTTAACCTTTCGCCGCGAAAATATCGAAAACCTTTGCCTCCTGGTATCGGGTTAATTTTAGACACATCGCAATCGCTAGTTGTGGAAACATCGGCCATCGAAGAAGCTGATGAGCTTTATTTTTTCGTACGATTTTCCTCGCGCCGTTCCCTCAATGTTTACACGATTCCGATTCACGGTGAGTATTTTACCGTGAGAAAATACGGATGACCCAATTACGCACTTCGGTCCGGTCAGAGTGAAACAATAATGAGATTGACACGCGGTGCAGTTCTCGTTTAACGTCGACGGAACGCGCTGGGAGCTCCGTCGAGCCGGGACATTTCCGAATACTCGACTTTGCGGTCTCTCGGCGTAAGAAATTCAAAATTGAGCTGTCAAATTTAAAAATTTCCATTTTTCCCGTTGAAATAATATATTTTTTGAACGGTTCGCCAGTGTCTGTTTCGTTATAGTAAATTTAAAAACGACCTAATCCGGCGTTTGATAAAATTTCGGTTCGCTGTTTACGAAAGGTTTTCACCTGTGTTTTTGTTGCAAAAATTCGAAAGTCGATTCGTTCGAAAAATCATTTCGCTGTCGGTGGTGTCGGCTGCTCGGTGTTGCCAACATCAATGGACAGTGTCGCCTTGAAGGGAACACCTTTGACTTCGCGATCCTATTTCACATTCAAGGTAAATCGGCTTATTACTTTTATGATAAAATTATGCAGCATACAATAATGGACGTTTTTCGGATTCAAAACTTGCTCATCATGTTTTTCGACATTTCTCAATCTGTAGTAGGTAGCTTCCAAATTAGTAAAAAAAAATGTTTTGATACATTACCTAAGTAGCTACTGAAATATAAAAAAGTTAGAAAAAAAACTAATTATTACGAAATGAACGAAAGTATTCTGTGTTATCGCGCCAGTAGCTAAAACAATTCTAACAATTTCACAATTTTTCCACAATTTTTACTTCCATATTTACAGAGTAAATGGAAGTATTGTGATCGTCCTAAAATCGAGAATCGGAACGGAGCTTCAGAAAAAACTTTTTCTTATACACATTTACTCAGAATCACTTCCTGAACAAGTGTCCGTGTGTCCGTGTGTCCGTCTGTCCGTCTGTCCGTCTGTGGTCATTTACTAAAATGGCCATAACTCCCTCATTTCTCAACCTTTTTTCAAATTTCTTGAACTGAAATGTTTGTCTCGGCAATACCTAACACCCTGTTTAATCGGAATTTGGATAACGCACAGTACTTCCGAGATATTTGCATTTTTAGTGTTTTCTATTTTATTTTTTTCCGGCCGCAAAAATGAACCGATTTGAGCGTTCTTGGTCTCAAAATCTTCGTTTTACCTTGCAGAATATGTGGATATTTTTTACATTCCGAAAATGTGGCGTTTTTTCATTTTGGGCGAATTTTAAAATTTTAATACTGAATTTTTTGATATTTTTGACCTAAACACTTTCAAAAGCAGTCAAAATATGATCAAATTGTGTCACAATTTTACGTTTCAAAATATGGAAGTATTGTGTGTTATTTACGCACCACTGGTTTTAAAACATGTTTTTAGGTACCAATGTTTATGCAAACGCCTCAATTTTGATTAATCGAATTTTCAATTATGATTAGCACTTCTTAATCTTAAGGACAATTTGAGCACTTAATATTTTTATTTTTTTGTGCGCCACTAAAACAAACCGATTTGAGAGTAAGTAACCTTAATATGTTGGGCTGCAGGATACGCGAACATGTTATTCATCAAGTTAGTGTGTTTCGCAATTTTTATACCTAAGATTTTTTATTAAACTTGTTCACCTTTTTGGCCATTACCAGATCCCTCTCAACGTTTTTTCATATTTCAAAGAAATCAAAGGTATCAAGCTGCTTCCCTCTGGAGCTCGATAACACATTTGCTGTCGAGATATAAATGTCTTTTTTTATTGGCATTAAAAATACACCCATCAAGAGTTGAAGGTCTTAAAATCTCGTTTCATTGGGGCCTTAATTAAGGCCCGCCATCCTGTTTCATCGGAATCGGACTAACGCCTCCGAGGTGTTAAGGACAGTTTTTGCTATTTTCTTCCCTTAACTGGCCGTTAAAATGAATCGCTTTGATGTTCAACGCTCCAAGATCTATCTGTCGATTATGCCTCAAAAATGATGTAACTTTCTTATTTCTTCGAATGAATGAATTCTTTTTTTACCCTTCATCGGCTGCGTGCTCCATTTTTTAGGGGTTTACAATTTCTTTTGGACAACACCATGTAGGTTCAATGAAGAGGGTCAAATTTGAATTATCTTGACAACTTTCATAAGCGCTAGACGTTCGAACACCGCTCAAATCTTGAGATTTTCGCTAAAAATCACGTTTTTCACCATTCAAATGTCGATTTCTCTTCTAATAAGTGAGTTAAATCAAAAAATTATTATACCGTTGGAAAGCTGACATTTTCGGCCAGGTTTTCCCGGAACGCGCTCGTAATTTTTTCACTTATTTCTACTCGTTTATGCACGTTTGGAAATTGTTAATTTTCGAAATCGAGCAATCATCGACTTTGGCCCAACTTCCTGCTTATTTATCGTGATGTTAAAAAATTGCAAATACCGTAGGTTTATAGTAAATTTAACGGGCTTTCCAAAAGTATCCTTATTTTTGCGAATACTCCAAAAGTTGAGGGGCGTATGGCCGTTTTACTGAGACAAAGTCGAAAACACGGAAAAAATCTTTAAAGCAAAAAAACTGTACTTTCCTTAGGGCTCACAAAAAATTTTGTAGAACAAAAATTGTAGCCAATGAGCTAAAGAATTGACCTCTCCAAGGAAGACAATCTCAAGTGTGAACTCACAGTAGAATGGAAGTATCTAGTGCAGCTCGGTTTCTGGGATAAGTCCCTCCTCTCATAAATAAAGTTTTCGCCTCCGCTGAAATAATCGTGAGGTAAACCGAACTGCTAAACATTCTACCAGACTGTTTCCTACCTAAATCATAAATTGCGCTCGGTTTTGAGCGAATATGACGCGTAGGGCCGGTGCGTTCTATTTCGGGCGCTCACAATCCAGACGTCTACCCCGCGTCTACTTCGCCGAGAATTTTTCGCGCCAACATCGAGATGACAGGTGCTTGGCGCGAATTTATTCTCTGCGGAATATCCGCTGAAAAATCGTCGTTTTATAGGCTGTCGACACGGAAAAAATGGACGCCGTACGATCCCGAGGGTGACATTAGTTTTTGGACGGCTGCCCCGACACTTGTTTCCAGTGTGGCGAGTTTCTTGCCGGCCGAGGGGCCGCTTCTCCGGCTGAGGGCCGCAATCACGAGTTTACTAGATGATGATGATAAATCGTCCAGTTTACGGGTGGCTCGAGTCCGATGACATTTTATTTATTTGACTAAAACTCGAATCTCGACTGTCTGAGACGATAGTTGAGGCGAAAGTCACGTTTCTGGACGAGTCGAACAGGATGTGTAAATAAGCCTTTTATCGGGGATCTTTTTTACCTTCAATTCTTCAAAGCGGAAAGGGACAAGTGAATATAGTCCAGTTGAAATCGTTTGTTCGGCTTCCTGAGAAAAAAATTTAAATTATGACATTTTGATATTGAATTTTTTTGGACTCTTTGTCAAACATAAATGAGCAGAGGTTGATATTTTATTCTGCAGATCTTGACAGATCTTTTGCTGTTCCATCTTTGCACGTTGGAATTATAAATGATAATTATAAATAATATCTAATAATGAAGTTAATCATTAATAATAATTTAAATTTATTGCAGTAATTACTCCCTCAAAAAAGTAATTAAATTGAGACCTCCAGTTTCAACTGTTTAGGCACATTTCTGAGCTATGTTATCACAATTAGGTTCACGTAGGTGAAGTAAGAAATTATTACTTGTAGTACCTACCTAATTGTTATTTTGGGGTTCTAGTCAAGAATTTACAAGGAATTGCAATATACTTTTAATTTTGAAAAATTGGAAAATTAAATTTGTCAGATTTTTGCATCATAGTTAACCATTAGCATTAATCTGGAGGTAAAGTGATCGTAGTGCTGGAAATTTGGTGAAATTGCAATTCAAGTCTCAAGTATCGGGCAGGTCTTGTAGACCTTTTGGCGGGGCAACTCTTTTCGACTGTATGCTGCATGAATTGCATGGAATGAATACGAATTATGTATGGAAAATTTCCATTGGAAATAAATACAATTCAATTTTCTCCACTCAGAAATCCCTTCCTATGAAATGCTATGAGTTATTGCAAGACAATCTTTTAAAGCAGCTAACGAGGTGGGACTAATTTCGTGTTAGGAACCAATAGGATTCGTGGAAAATGATAGCACCGGTAGAATAACGCAGGAATAAAATCCTTCCTTTTTCCAGATACTCTCGAGGGTTAACATCTTATTTCAGGACGTAAAATAAGCGCCGTATAAACTGGCGCGCTAATTGGGCACGATAAAGATAGAAATCAGACGTAACCAGCGGCGGGCAAGAGGCCATGAATGATTCATAACTATGGTCAATTGAACAATGGGAGGTGAAAAAAGTGTCCCATTGTACTCTGCCTGTTGTACAAAGGTGTAACAAGAGTGAGACAAATGTTCCACGAGCTGATGAACGGCCGATGCCGAGAAAAAACATTGTCCCGACGATTGCTCCGGAATATTGAACAAATCCTGGGGGAAGAATATCGCCGGTGAAAAGGACGAAGGATGCGCCAGGGTAGTGAAGAAAAGGACCTGCTGGAATGGAGTCCTGCGTACCTGCAGCGCCCCGAGCCTTCTCCTTCTCGCGGCCCCTAATGGCTCACAATTTGTCTGGACCCTAATTTGACATCATATCTTCCCTTGTTCACGGCCCTAATGCATTGGCCCACATAATACGTCTCTAAACTCATACCCTATAATTATCCGGCCAAATATTATAAATATCCCTTTCCTTTTTTCGACTGCTCTTCCACCGGGACGTGTTCTCTCTTTCCCGCTCATTCATCTCCAGATCCATCAACTTCCGTTCCGAAGCCGCGAGGTTCTTAAACTGGTTTCCCACGTCGTACGATCCGTGTCGAACATTCTTCCAGATGAAATTCGGGTGGATATTCTTTTGTTACGATGGTGCAACGTGTTTTCGGAAAAATTCGATATAGTAAGGATGGGAAACTGAAAATCGTCGAAGATACGGGGCTACGAAGAAACAGATAGGTAAACCTAGACGAGAAGGTGTGACGTGAACATCTGGATGAAAAAGATAACCACTGTAACACACAATACTTCCATATTTTGCGATGTAAAATGTTGACACAGTTTGATTATATTTTGACTACTTTTGAGGGTGTTTAGGTCGAAAATATAAAAAACCTCATTATGCAAAGTTTAAAACTCTCCTAAAACCAAAATACCAAATAGAAAATCTTTGTTTTACGTTGCACAATTAGTGGACATTTTCATATACCGGTAACTGGACGTATTTTGATTTTAGGCGAGTTTTAAAATTTGCTTGGTTAGTTTTTTTATATTTTCGACCCTGAACATTATTCCGAATACAATCAAATTGTTTCAAAATGTTACGTATCAAAAGGATCAATATGAAAGTATTATGAATTAAAGTATTATGTGTATGAAAGTATGTGTAGTATTAAAAAACGCACCACTGTTTTTTTTTTTTTTTTTTTTTAATATTGGGTTTTATTTGCATTTAAATAGAAAATCTTATTTTAAACCTAGGGGAAAATATCGTTCATGCCCAAACCCCTTGGCTCTGGGGATAAAAAAAATGTGACCCATTTCCGAACTTAGGGTCTTGGGGAAAACTCAAATTCGGACCGAATAAATCGCTAATGGAGTCGTTGGCGGCCTCGTCGATTTGCTTTTTGATTTGATTTAAATCGGCTAAGCCTCTCGCGCAGTCAACATGCGAATCATCTAAATCAAAACTTTCTCGGCCCATTTGAAACTGTTGTGGGGGGGAAGGTTGCCAAGAAAAACTACCAGCCCCTCCCATAGGGAATGATGTAGTGGCAATAGTTGAAGGTATAACACATCTTTGATCTGTTGAATTATTGCGTAGTATAACTCGTGGTTGTTTTTTTATTGCTACTAAATCTTCCATCCCATTTCCACGCAGACTAGTCGAGGAAAATACACGATTCATTTTGGAAGATCTCGAATTTCTTATGTAATCCTCTCCGCCATATTCGAATAAATTCGGATTTTGTTTTTTGATGATTCATCAAGTTGGATTAAAAATCAAGCTTCAAACGTAGGAATTTCCTTATTTGATTTGAATCCCCGTATAATTTGGGGGGGGGTCGCTACAATTTAACCTTATTTCGTAATTATAGTCTCTATTTGTAGCATTACGCCCTGTAGGTGCCCTGAGGAGCTACTCTGGCATACTTCATTTCATGATGTATTTAACCAGAGATTCCGGCAAGATTTAATCTAACATAAGTTAATACAAACCCTGGAAAAATTATGTAAAATTAGTTACATGGAATTTTCATTGGTGTACAAGATGCGAATCGAATCAAGGAATTCTCATGGGATTAGGGCTGATGGTCTTTTTCTAGAAAGATTTTCTTGTGAAACGTTTCTATTTTATGAACCTCAAGTATTTTGATGTGAAGATTAGAGCTAACGTCGGTAGAATATCATGACGTACGAATGACGTTATCTTCCGAGAGACACGAGCTCCAAACGATGTTGTTGGACCTGAAATCAAAAATAAACCTGACGCCGTTATATTCTTCAAACGTTCCGCCGCCGGAGTGTTGATTGGAATGAAAATTATTTATTTTTATTATCATTTTACGGTTTTTGAATTTTATGACAATCCTCGGAAAAGTACTTCTGACAAAAAAATTTCCCCTCCTGCCAAACAGGCAAATCAACCGTAGGTGGCCCGACATTAATAATTTCCATGTATATAGATTTTCGAATTATCTGAGGTTTTTTCGCACTAACGCTCCCTCAGTTTTGAGCCTCTGAAAGCCAGATCAAAGAATTAATAATTTAAAAATCTTTGCTGAGAAAATCGAACATTTTTTTGAGCTGTTCTCGAACCATTTTACTGCCTTTATAGCTTCTTAAGCGTGGGAATGCAAACTCCTGGTTATACTGTCTCGATCGAATGCAAAAACATGCTCAAAACATGTTCAGTGTTTGTAAAATGATAGTCCTCACTAACCATTACTAACACTCATAACACTCTTAAAGAGAGCCGAACGGTCGAAAGCGCTCGGCCCCAATAATCTCATGAGAAAGTTATTTCGCCCTCAGCTCACATAAAATATGGAACGTCGAAAGAAAAATTCGAAATGACGAATACGCCAAATTACATTTTTTTTATCGTTCAAATTATCCGGTCTTTCGAAATGTTTACAAAACTGCCTCACACGGTTAACCCATTAGGCACTGAGGGCGATTAATGGTGCGCGTTCAGGTGTTCAAAGTCGTGCAATCTGAAGAAGAATCGCCCCTGCCTGGACATTCGTCTAAATTTTTACCAGGTTAAGGTTCGTTTCTGAAGTCTAACATGCAACACTGGAAATAAATGGTCGGCTCTCGCTAGATCATCGAGGCTGACCCGTCGGTTTAGTCGAGAATGTTTTCGCTGTGCAGTCCATCTTGCAGATCCACGGGGGGAGCTCGTTAAATTGTAAAAAATGTGAAAAAAAAATTGTTTAAAAAATGTCAAAAACATATTTGAGAATTCACCTGGAATCGTTCGAGATAGTTCGCAACCGAACTAGACAACAAAGATACAAAAATAGCTCCAATGGTTTTTTCCACGAGCACCTTTCACCCATTCACAGATAGCTGCCACCCAGTCGAAGGCAGACGATTGGCCGGGACAGATCACGCCACCTGAGGTCGGAAGGCGCCCATTGTCACACAGGGCCATTATTGGCTCGACAGGGGACGAACTTGAGGAATGACGGAAGAACTGGAAGATGTGCCCGAGTATCGAGACGCACTGTTCGAAGGTTTGTGGAAGGGCGTGTAAAGGCGCCACCACTCCATTGTTGCCATCGATTACCATTCCAGATTAGGTATTCCTTTTTTGTCCTAAAGCCTCTAATATACGCACATTCCCGCCTGGATCCACCCTAAAGCCCGTATCACACGTCAGACCGTACTCCTCCCCATACCACCGTCTGCACAGACCGATTCTTTGGTAATTTTAACATGGAAATTCATTGATAATATATCCAGGAAATAAGGTTCCATAGATGAATCGTAACAAACATTGATTGCCACTTCCTTCCAAAAAGTTGAAATTGAATTTCAAATCAAAATTCAAAAATTTTTGATTTTGAGGTACATACACTAGGTTGCCAACGTTTTATGAATTTTCAGGTTTCAAAAAAGAAAATAAGCCACAACTTTTTTTATGGTTTCGTAAAACCGAATGTTGTGGACGATCACCATACCTTCCTCTTTCTATTTACCTTCCTACTCTTCAAACGTAAAAGTATAATTTATTCCCATTTTTGACAAAATACTTTTCCTGCTCGGCTGAATCCAATATGTTAACTCGCAAGGATCATGACATTTCCACATTAACACGATAAATCATCAATAACCGACTCTTCACGCATATTTGTTAGCGGATTTGAAAAATGGAAATCTCATCGCTAGCTGTTACGCGATTTTTCAACGTTTTCGCACATCCCCTTTATCCGATTAGCAGTGTGACGACCCCAGTTAACAATAAGAGACCGACGACTAATCCCCCGCAGTCCGGCCGAGAGAACTGAGATCTAAATAACTGCTTTTTTTTGCAATCCTCCAACCAGAATCCGGCTCTGAACTCGAAAGTTTTATGTCTGAAAAAGCAATAAGTATAGTTTTAATATAAATGTTTCCTCATCATGAAGTGATTTGCATTTAACAGATCTTTCTAAGAGGAAAACAGTGGTAGGTAGGTACCTACATAACACACAACATATTTTGGAACGTAAATTTTTGACGTAAATTGATTGTATTTTGACCTGTTATGAGGCAAGAAGGATCAAGAAATTTTTGACATGTCATTTAATGTCAAAAACAGGCTATGCACAGTTAAAAACCCGCCTAAAACCAAAATTCGTCAAGTTACCGGAATATGAAAAATATCCATGTATTCTGCAAGGTAAAACAGAGATTTTAAATGTTAAATATTCCTTTTGTAGTATCGGAGGCATCGAAATATTGTTGAATGGACAAGTAACAAATTTAAAAAACTATTGTTCCGCTATTATTAGGGTTTATTATTGAATTGCGAGGATCTGAGGAGAATAATATCGCGTTATAACTCAAATTCACGCCGAAGGTGGTACAAAATAAGCGACAAGTGAACTGACTCGCGATTGGAATCAGCTTTCAACGCATCTCTGCATCTCTGGTGGCCATGTGCTCATATGCATTTGGTTTTTTTATGCATCCCCGTCTCACTATCGTCGGTAGAACGCATACGAACATAAATTAATTGACCCGATACCCCGTCACTGTAGTAGGTACCCTTTCCCAATCGAATCGCTCCCTATAACTACCTCGTTTACCGACATTTCCTCCTTGTACGGTAATTGTAGCCGTTATCATAACATTTGAACAGGTTCCGATCGGTCGTTTCACTTTTTCATTTTTTCAAAAGACCCATCGGCAGCTCTTTGCTTATAAACGACTTTACCAAGACCCCTCAACACCTCGAGCATTATTTCATTTACTTTTTCACACCGTTCAATCACTTTTTTATCGAGTCATCGGGAATTCAGTTTTTTCGACGCCGAACAAAGGGGGGGAAATAGCTGATAAATATGTAACGCTGCTACTAGTGGCAGGTTGTTGGCTTGACTGAAGTTCGAAGTGTAGAATGAAGTTACGCCGTGAAAATCTGAAAGAAACCTAGGACAAAGATGATGGAATATCAGCAGGTAGAAGAGATATGACCTGAGTGTAAAGATGAGGTAAAATAGAATTTTCATAAGTAATAAATGTTATTATTTCTCGGTCTATTCGTTATAATCAGCATAATATTCTCAAAAAAGCGCCATCGTCATGTCAGGCCTGGTTCGGGATCATTTATCTTGATTTTAAATTATTAATATTTTTAATTCTTGCATAACAATTTTGGCCAATATTCTTAACTTTAGGATACTGCCGCATCAACACTGGGTTGACTCGTACAGCCTCATCATTCAAGGTTTGTTCGATCAGGATGGCCCTGGGTTGAAGTGGCTGTACCCTATGGGCAAAATTTTTATGGCACAAATTTCTGACAAATTTTATGAAAAATTACCAACGACGCCAAGCAAATTCACGAATTGGTTTGAGTTTGTTTGGAGTCAATACTTTACTGGTCCGGGACTGAACAGGTCTGGCCTGACCGAACAGGCCTTCAGACGGTCCCATGAGGCTCGACAGCCAAATGGACTGTGTCTATTTTCATACGCTAATAATTCGAACGGTTGCAGATTGTCAGCTCTTTTCATTTCTTTCTGCGAAACTTAGCACAAATCTGCCTGTTTTACGAACAGCAGGTAGCCTGGAACATATTTTTAGGTTAAATCCCCGTAGTAAATACGCAGTACACAAGTTGCGATAGACAAACAAGTGACTCCTTACCTGGCGCAGGTAAATGTGTCCTTTACATGTCTCGGGTGTTTACGAAAAACAACACCATGCCGTACACTTGAGGAGCTCTTCCCCGTAATACAGTCTGGAAGAATAATTCTTGAATAATAATAATAACAATTATTGTTAATCGAAAAACAAACGGATTAAAAAAAAAACTCTCTTATCCTCATGAGCATTGTTCGCCACACGGCAGCAATTTGACGCAAGAATCTGAAAAGTTGTACCTAGTGTTCCCACTAGAAACCACAATTTTACAAACTCAACTCCGAAACTCAACTCACAATCTCATCTCTCAAACTCAACCCTCAAACTAAACTCAGTACTCAAACTTACAAGCTCATCTCACAAACTCGTCTCGCAAACTCAACTGGCAAACCTAATACACTCACAAACTCCGCCACAAAATTAACTCACAAACCCAAATAAAAAACACAACTGAAAATCTGAACCCTCAAACTCAACCCATAAACTCAACTCTCAAACTCAATTCTAAAACCCAACTCTCAAACTCGACTCACAAACCCAACTCTCAAACTCAAGCCATAAACTCAAACTTACAAACTCACACTAACTTACAAACCCAACTTACCAACTCATCTCTCAAACTCAACTTTCAAGCTCATCTCGCAAACTCGTCTCTCGAACTCAAACCCAACACACAAACTCAACTGTCAAACCACACTCAACTTACAAGCGCACACTCAACACTCAACTCCACTCACGAACTAAACCATCAAACTCAGTAACTGAACTTATCAACTGTTGATAAACTCAACCCACAAATTCCACTTAAACTCGAAAGTGAGTTAAGTTAGTGCGGGTTAGTGAGTTGAGTTTGTGCTTCAAAATCTCACCTCTTAAAACTCAGCTCACGAACTCAACATAAACTCAATTCGAACTCAACTCTCAAAGTTCACAATCCCATCTTTCAAACTAAACTCACAAACTCAAAATCGAAACGTAACTTACAAACTCAGTACTCAAACCGGCAAACTCATCTCTCAAACTGAACTTTCAAACTTAACACTCTAACTAAGTTTGCAAACTCGTCTCTCAAACTCAACACTCATTGTAAACTCGCAAACTCAACTTACAAACTTATTTTTCAAATACAACTCCCTCATTAATCTCACAAACTCATCTCTCAAACTCGACTTACAAACTCATCTCTCAGTTTCTGAGTTGAGTTTGAGAGATGATTGTGAGAGTTTAGTTCGAGTGACTAGTTCGTAAATTAGGTTTCGATGTTGAGTTTAAGAGACGAGTTTGTGAGATGAGCTTGAAAGTTAAGTTTGAGAGACGAGTTTGCAAGTTTAGTTTGAGTGTTGAGTTTGAGAATGTAGTTTGAAAGTTCAGTTTGAGAGATGAGTTTGCCAGTTTGAGTAGGTATTGACTTTGAATGATTAGTTTGTAAGTTAGGTTTTGATGTTGAGTTTGTGAGTTTAGTTTGAGTGTTGAATTTGAATGTTGAGTTTGAGTGATTTGTTTGTAAGTTAAGTTTCGAAGTTGAGTTTGAGAGACGAGTTTGTAAGATGAGCTTGAAAGTTAAGTTTGAGAGATGAGCTTGTAAGTTGAGTTTGTGAGCTTAGTTTGAGTTCGAGAGACGAGTTAGCAAATTTAGTTTGAGTGTTGAGTTTGAATGTTCAGTTTGACAGATGAGTTTGCCAGTTTGAGTGATTAGTTTGTAAGTTATGTTTCGATTTTGAGTTTGAGTGTTTAGTTTGCGGGTTGAGTTTGAAAGATGGGATTGTGAAATTACTTCGAGAGTTGAGTTCGAATTGAGTTTATGTTGAGTTTGTGATCTGAGTTTAAGAGATGAGATTGTGAAGCTCAACGCACTAACTCAACTCACACACTTTCGAGTTTGAGTTGAATTAGCGGGTTGAGTTTGATGGTTTAGTTTGTGAGTGGAGTTTGAGAATAGTTTATTGGTTTTTGTGGGTTTAGTTTGTAAGTTGACTTTGTGGGTCTAGTTGTTGGGTCGAGTTTGTGGGTTGAATTGTTGGCTTGTTTTTGTGAGTTGAGATTTTGAGTTGAGTTTCTGGATTTAGTTCGTGAGTTTTGTTTTTGGGTTGTTTTTGTGAGTGAGTTTGTGGGTTGATATTTGGGTGATTAGTTTGTTGATTGAGTTTGTGAGTTTAGTTTTTTGGTTGAGTTTGTGGGTTGAATTTTTGGATTGTGTTTGCAAGTTGACATTTTGGGTTGAATTTTCGGGTTGCGATTGGAAGTTGTGATTTCGAGTTGTGTTTGCGGGTTGAGTTCATGGGATGAGTTGAGATTGAGTCTGAGGGGATTGAATTTAGGTCCTAATAGGTATTGGATGCCTACTCGATAGAAATTTGTTTACGAGAGGAGGGTGAAAAGAAATCTATCATATATCACCGATATGAAGGCTCGGGCGCTTTCGCCGGTTCGGCTCTTCCTCCACGGATCTTAAGATCTGCGATTGCGCTTCGAAATCCAAATATATCGGCCGATGAGCAAGTCGTTCTGTACAAAATATTAAATTGCCCATCGATCGAACCTGCTGCCTATCAACGTCCTGGCTTTAATGTAACCAACTACACGGAAATTTCTGTTTTGTCAAACTTCTCAAGAGCCGGTGTCATGTATCGCTTATCTCGACTCGCTTCTTAAACGGCGGATAACGTTAACATGAACCCAGTTTGAACAAGATCTGGAAAGTTGAATTCGTTTGTGAGTCAAATCAGGTCGGAGGCACCGACTACCAAGTGAGAGCCTTTCGGGGTGGGAACTGGATCTGAGGAACTTGCGACCTTCATTTTCAACATCCGATAAGCGAGAATTAATTGTATGCATAATAGATAAACCGAATCGTCGTTAAAATGCCGTTTGTCCCGTGGTCTTCTATGCTCCTGCGGCTATCTAGTCGAAAAATTGTCATCCCATGTGCCTCCTGAGATGGTCTGGAAATTTTCGAATCCTTATCTCAGGTCGGTTATCTGGACATTACTGAGAGGTAAAGAACTACTCCTGAATGGGATTCCGTTCTTCCTTTTGTTTTCCAGCCCCTCATTTTGGCGTTTGCGTACATTCCGACTGCTTTTTCTGTTTCTAAAAACCAGAAGGTCCGTCGTTGATAAGCATAGCGAGTATTAACAATAATTTATTGCGTCTTTTCACTCTTGCCTAATGCGTTTTCAGAAATTCTTGATTTGAAATCGAATGGATGGTTTTTTAAAAATTTAAGTTGTTGGGATGAAAATGTTGAAAAGCAGGAATCGCTAAAATAAAGGCATGAGAGGTTTTGAGTAATTTGGTCGTCACTTATTGAGTATTGGATCGTGGAGAGTTAAATGAGGCAGAATATTGTTTTTTTGGGTAGTCAACGCTTGTTGACCCCGAGCCCAAAGTCCAGATTTCGGTTTCATGTAACGAGAGGGCTCCGTCTTCCTGGTCCCACCACAACTCTTAGGCCACGGCGGCTTCGTTCCTCAAAAATGCTATGGTGTCCCACCTACAGAGTCAAGAGATTTCACTGGCTTGCCATCGTCACGAGCAAGTTGAAACCCAAACTACTGAAAGCAAATTGAGGCAACTGAGGATTGTTTTTGGTTCATCAAAGGCCAGTTTCCTGTGAGTCACAGTACGAATTTTTGCCGATCACAAGCAAAAATCAGTGTTGCCAACCCAAAAATCGAAAATTTCCCCCCTTTCGGCGAGGAGTACCAGTACCAGTACCAGAATACCTACCTATTTCAGAAACTAAAGCTAACTGAGGATTTCCGTTGGTGATTTCGAGTTTCTCACACCAAAATACATGGCCATTTTCGAATCAGATAAAATTCAAGTGTGGAGCAGTGTAATTTGACCATAAATTAGGGAGGTGTTGACAAGAATGTCAATCCGGAGGTCTGTGACGAACAAAATCCGTTGTATTCCGGTCCTGTGATGATCTTGTTCTCCTCGTTTAGATGTTGACAGCGAAACGTCGATTTTTCGAAGTAGGCTTAGTAGTATCTCGAAAAAGGGTCCCACTCTCCAGGACGACTATGTTGTAACGATGTTCTGCGACTGCCTGAAAAAAGCTTAGATCAGTATAAAAGATACAACTTGCATGCGAATGAATGAAATCGAACAGTCCTGGACGAGAAGCTCTCAGTATTCGGAAACGTCGATGATCGAGAAAGGGGAAATCTGATAACAATCCGAATAAACAGGTGTGAGGAAGCGAGGACGTTTCATTCTTTGATGCTATCTGATTGGCCACGGACCTGAAATTGCGTTAGAGTCGACTGAATTGTAGAACATCAGCATTTCATTGTCATTTTATTCTGAGTGCAATAGCCAGTAAGAACAGAGAAGATACATAGTAAAGGACTAATAATAGTAAAGGACTTAGTATTAATTCTCTACCAAGCAACCGGTACCTATCAGAGTAAGATAGTGTTTCCTCATGAAGTATTGTTACTTAAAATACGAAGTCCTTTGCTAAGTGTATCCAAGTCCTACACCAAGTACTACACTGAGTAGGAAATAGAGTATTACACTACGAAGGATACTAAAAACTACAGCATGTCGATACCTTTAAGCACAAAGGGCATATGTCCCAAAATATCGATTTTGTGATTTCGGTACCGAAAGAATCAATTCACCAGGACCTATCGATCGCTACAAGAATCGTGATCCTTTTATCTATTTTTGGGGCCAAAAAACGACAAATATTTAAAAAGCGTTTATCTTGGAAGTGTTAAGTGCTACCGAACTTCTGGTTAAACTAGGTTGTAGATCTTGGCAAGAGATTTCTCTTGATTCTCGATTTCTTGATTAAATCTCTTTCTCTAGATTTTTAATTTAGCAAATTTTTTTATGAAATAGAAAACTAAGGGAGAAATCTTTTTTTTTTGTAAATTGATCAAAAACTCATTTTGCATTTTTCTAATTATGCCATTTTTTAATATCCAAAAATGGCATTAGGGGATATCCCCTTTGTGCTTTAAGGTATCGATGTAGTAAATAAAGTACCACCATTTTCTTTATTTCATGCCAACGGTCTTTATGTGACCATTCAGTTGTATATCGCATATGGTGAAGAATTTAAGGTCCTTTCATTGAAACGTCGGCGAAACCTCCGATCCTTGACATTTTTCCTTCACCTCCAAAAAGATAACGGGTTCTCGACGGTAGTCAAACGCAGTCCGGGGGGGGATTCGTTGTCAAAACTCGTCGAACGAGGGACCACCCAATTCCGTGCGTGAGAAATAAAACCAAAATGGGACGGGCGTTAACAAAATGAGACGCGCAGGCGCAGAACTCGACGCTACTGGTTCATTAATTTGGATCTAAGGCCGGTATTCGACTATTTGGTGGGACTCCTCTTAAAATCCGCCTGTCAATGAGTCGGTGCCTCCTTTACCTATATTATCCTGTTACTCGAATAAAAGGCCAGGCCCTTCTTCGAATATTATACCTCCGATAAAAGGTATATCAACATTCCGTGCGTTGTACTGAGGTTATAGAAATTTTCAGCTGTCCGATAGGAGAAAGGTTGCATTCAACAGCAACAGTTTATTGTATCATTTCAGAGGGGTTTCTGATAGGCGTCTTAGTAAATGACGTCTTTTAGGGCCGGTTTATCAATTTATTTAAAGCTAGATTTATCCAAGGACGCTTGCACTATAGTGCAAAATGTATACATTTCACCTGAACCTGTTATATAATTAATTGTTATCATACTGAAAATTTTAATGTAATTATTTAATGCAAGCGTCCTAGGATAAATTTAGTTTGCCAAATGATTTAAATTAAGTTTATTAATTATTAAATTTAGTTTACTAAACCGGCACTTAATATCTTCCAAGTTAGGTACTACACTTTTTAGTTTTTCCAGTCCTATACTCGAAATCACAGTATGGCATCGAAATTCGGTTGAATAGTTTCATTATACCTCACGGAGTTCCCTCTCATTGAGGGCGGCAGGGCACGCCCGGGACAACTTCGGTTATCGGGCGAAAAGCCAACGCCTGGAACGGCGGATTTCTTTACTTTTTACTTTACTGACTTATACCTCACGGAGACCTGCGGTTTTGAAATTTTCAATCAAATTTATTCTTATAGTTGGGATTGACTTCGAGGCTACTAGAATTTCGAAATCCCCTAGCCATCTACTTTATTCCCCTTAAAAAATTAGCAGTTTTCTCTAATCTTCCTTTTTTCAAAATTTTCCTTTTTTTATTTTTATTTTTTATTTATTTTTTTAATCGGGCGAACGAATAGGATTTTTTTTAATTTTGAATAAAAAGATGTTATTGAAATTACAAAATAAGTATACATGTCTATGTTGGAAATATTTTGTTATTTTCACCTACTTGTATGTAATTTTCATTTTTGTAATTTCACCTTCATTGTACTTCCGTGATCTGCAGACCATCCTTGGACGATGAATCGCTTCTTTTTTGTATTCGGTAAAAAATTAATAAGAAAAAAGAGAAACATGTTCAAGATAAGAGAAGTGATTCTGAATAAAAGTGTCATACTTTTCTCTTCTTTAGCCTTTGATCCGATTTTCAATATTGAATAGGTACTTTTTGGTATTGAACGATACTTAGCTGTTACTAGGATTCGAATGTTGTTAACAATATTTTCAATGCGTGGTAGGTGGTAGGTACTCAGAAGTAGTTTCTGTGCTTTCTAGCCGCTTTTAACTGCTCACTACTCGGTCGTGAGTTTCTTCCTCTTCCTTATTGCATCTCGATGGCATCACGTGATTCGAAGATGTTGATAGAAAATTTGATGTCCAATCTTGTGGAATCGGTTGTCTCGTAAAAACTGCATAGGGAAAATCTTTACGTGGGGTATCTGGCAATAACAGCGGGAGGTAAATTGGCTACGCCCAACGTGCATTTGGCTCCGGCTCTTGCTGTAAATTGATGGTAGTTTTTGAGTTAATATACGACCCGTACCAATTACATAAATGTTTTTCCGATTCGTCCTCCATACTTATTCTGAAAGTAGGACTGTTGTAAACGTCCCTACTTATCCAAGTACCCGCATAAACTCGGGTGATTTGACGACTTTATCCGGTTCGGAGGAACTCCAAGCAGATACAGATACTTTGCGATTCGATGGGAATTTATTCTCTGTATAACGATTTTCCGATAGACTGGAAGCTGTAAATTCGACAGTGATTCTCGAGTCTCCCTCGACGTTCTGGTAGGTATATCGTATTTTACACGGGAACATGACACAAAGAATCTGGGAGGAGAATGATTTGAATGCATACAGGAGTCAGATCGAATATTGTTTATGATCCAGCAGGGAAAATATATTCAGTTGGTATTGCAAAAACTGTCTAAATATGCATTATAGATGGGTTGTCCAAATGGGACACATTTAAGCAGGGCTTTCTTTGACACCCATGCCCTCAAGCGCGCTAATTTTCAAGAATTATTATATTTATTTATGTAGTTATTAAATGCAGTTATTTTTCTAAATAGATAGGCAATTCGTTTTTCAAAATGTGCAGCTTTTCAAAATATGTACCTCGTTTTTTAATGTTATCATGTAGTAAAATATGTAGTTATTTTTCCAAATTATTGATTTTATTTTGCAAAATGAATGTTTAGGTTTTTCCTATTTATTTTTCCGAATTATAAAAAAATGAAAAAAAAAACAACTTATTTACGATACTTAGAGCTAGCTCACTAGAGATTCCACTTCCTAGTCCTTTATGTACTTCCCTCCTCGTCATTGCCGCTGCAAGAATGTACTTTTCAGTTTCAATGTTTTCAAGGTTCAATTACCCATACTGTTGGGTTTTCCAAACTCCTTCCTTCGATCGATTATTATCCCCAAATAATGTTAAGAGATGATTTCTGAAATGGAAAAATGTCCTCTCCTGCAGGATTCGAACTGGACCTCCTGCTTTCTAGGCAGATGCCTTAAACCCATCGGCCACGGAGAGCCTGGAATGAGAACTATAATTCTGGAATTTCTGGATGGTATGGAGCCTCCATAGGGTAGACGGTTGGGCCGTGAGACCAGAAAACCCCAGCAGTAGACTCAAAAGTTGAAGAAATTAGTGTAAATCATCAGGTAGGTATCTAAAATGGTCAAAATGGCAACAAACTGTAATGGGCAGTAGTCACTTGCGCCCCGCTCCCCCTTAAAAGTCGGGGACGTTGGGGATAATGAGCTCAGTAGCTTAGTGAAAGTACTCTTTTGCGCCCCCCACTGCTCCCATCGTTATAATCACTTGCGCCCCACATCTGCTCCTCGCTTCGGCCTCCGTGTTATTAGGCGCGTTTGTGGACATGATCTGCTCGTATCGTGCTGAACCGAGGGCGCAAATGATTGTTATCGCAAAAGCCTGGTGGGGCGCAAAGGAGTACATTATTGGCCCCTCTTTTACATTTCGTTTATCCGGCCAATACCCCGCATTACCGACTAATGAGGGATCGGGGCGCAAGTGATAATCGCCCACTGTAATACAACGGCTCTTTTTGTGAAAGAGACCCCCATAAATCCAAATTCAATTTTCCATCCACTTAAATTTCGATGAAAATAATATACTATAATGCTTCGCTTTAGGTGAGACTTCTTCAGTCCACTTTTACAGTCGTACCTTCGCTGATTGGCGGACAATATTACGAGGACGCTGATTAGGATTTCTTTTTCGAATCTGTTCCCGTTTTCGGCGTCGTATAACAACGAAGAGCGGATCGGATTTGTAAATCTTCCGAGCGGCTCTCCAGGCAACGGATACATTCGTTCTCAGATAGTTATCGGCGATCGCGAGGCGATGCCGTGGACGGGACCCGTCGGCCATTCGGTGGCACCGCCTTCACGTGGCAACTGGTCGCCTCTTCCAAGTTGTATACGCGCCCCGTCACACGTCGTCCGCATGGTTTACTATGGAGACGCCGGAACGTTAACATATCATAGTTATCTCGAACCAATCGAACAGGATAGCCGGCGGGATAAATAGCGAGATTCTTCTGGATCGTCGCCAAAGGGATTAGTTTGATAGGCGAAGAAACAGCTTTGAAAAATTCAATTAAATATGCTCGTATCGAGGAGTTGACATTGCTCGAGTTATGTAGGCTGCATAAAACTTGCATACCGGATTTTGATATCCCGCTAATATGCGCTGTAATCCGACAATCGCCATCACGATCTTGGATTCCCCCCATCAACGTCAGACGCCGATTCCAAGCTTTATCGCCGGTTTACAATCTTTACAGAAGTGTGAGGTCTTGTTAACTAGGTGCGGTCAAGATCGTGAATATTGTTATAATTAATTATTCACCAGCTCCCAATTCTTTTTCCGGTTCTCTCGCGTTTTTATGCGGGTATCTGCGATCCGCTTTCTTGGATGGGTATTATCCTGTATTATTGACAAATGACGATCAAACAGTAGCCCTGAGCGTTAATCCAGGTTTTTTTTTCAAAAAAATTTTCAGACATAAATTTATAGTCTTTAAAGTGGAATGTTTGTCTCGGCAAGGCCTATCACCCTGTTTAACCGGGATTTGAATTACTCTTAGTTCTTCGAAGATATCAAAACTTCTAGTGTTTTCTATTATTTCCTAGTCCCAAAAATGAAACGATTCGAGCGTTCTTGGTCTTAAAATCACACACCACTAACAGAAAATCAGTTCAAAATTTTTCAAGATGAGTTTTTTGATATTTTTGACTGTACCAGCCTCAAAAGTAATCAAAATTTAATACAATTGTGTCAAAAATTAACGTATTTGAATATGGAAGTATTGCGTGTTATCTACCTACGTGTTAACAGCCTCAAAAGTAATCCAAATTCAATCAAATTGTGTCAAAAATTTACGCATCAAAATATGGAAGTATTGTGTGTGCCACGCACCACTGGCTTTTCTGGGCGCTTAGAAAAGCCAGTGGTTCGTGGCACACACAATACTTCCATATTTTGATACGTAAATTTTCCATATTCCTATGCATATTATATAGGGAATATAATGCCCTTGTTCTCCTTTGCTCTTCACTGGTAGGACCACAGCGTTCAAATCAATGGTAGATTTTGAAGATTTCGAAAATCAATCCCAGTTTCGGCCCTGGGAGGAAAAATTTAAAGCCTCCATAAACAGCTTCCATCTAAGCTATTCGTGTCAAACAAACGATTCCGACGAACAAAAAACTCGACGAGTTCATGAGTTTGTGTTTTATCGGTCACAAAAATGTCCCAGGTTTCAATTTGACTTTACGGCCTGGTCTCGGATGATATATGGCTATTTTTCAACGGTTCCCCTCTAAACTTGATGAGTAGGTATATTTCCCCTGGAGAATTATAGCCACTTTTATTTTACCTATTAGTCAAAAGTCGGCAGAGGTTATGACCTGGAATCCATTTATCACTTTTGTGCGGGTTCCTCTTCAAAATCCATCCGACTTGTTGCTCACAATTCAAAATAGAAATTCTACCTAAATTCAGCATCAATACGCAACGATCATGATTCACAAAGCTATTCTTACGAAGCCAATGGATCAACATTTCCATGAAAAGTCATGCCTATGCCTACATAAGTGTACTGACTGAATGTTTGGCACTTCAAGAGGATTTACACCGATCACGAAACTGGGTGGTGCTCATTCAGTGTCATATCCTTATAAAAAACCCTACGTCTTCTGTTAAAACTTGTCGCTCAACTTTATTTCTTGTCGATGGCGCAACTCTCCCCAACATTTTGACGATTGCTCTTCACCGTGTGTGGCACACGAGGGCCGAAAAAAGGGAAAACGAAGGAGGGACTGAATCTGTGTCTTTTCGGGAAGGAAATGTCACATCGTCGTAAACTAGATTGACGCCGCAAAGTCTGTCTGGCCTCCGAGAAGACCGGTCGGTGTACGACGTGGCCCGCCGCTTCTGTTCGCACTTGAGGTCTCCTGTCTTGTAAGACGATGCCGTTGATTTCAAAAATGTTCTGAAAATTGCGTCAAGCAGAGCAATTGATGACGAATGTTCGACCCTTGAACTTCTGTGGTCAGCAAATCAGGGTCCTTGGCGAATGAGGCTGTGTTTCGCTGTGTGACCCTATCCCTGATTTGCTGACGACAAGCAGAGCAAATTTCGAAAGTTTGTTCGGAATTTCAGCCAAGCTTCAGATTACTACTGGAATCCGCATTCATGGCGGCTGAAACGGAGGGTTCGTTCCAGGAGCGTGAGTGGAGGCGTTTGCGGCAGCCTGGGCCTGCGCAGAGCAAGGATTGTCGGGCAACGCCACAGCAACGACCCTTACAAACATTACAAAACCAAACTGCGCATGCGCAAGGTCCAACACATGCCTACAGTGATGCTCGTGGAACACTCCAAGAGAGACATGCTTGTTTCTTCTGTTGTCATTGCTGCAGCTCTTTCGGGCATTTTGCCGCTCAGCGCTCATGCGGCAAGAAAGCATTGCTGTCTGTTCCAAGATTGAAATAGTTCCCGCTGCAATGCTGGCTGGCCCCAGGGACGAAGTCTTCCAGATAGCAAAATTTATTCTTATTGATGTTGCTGAAGTACCTAATTTGATTCTATGGGTCTGTTCGGAGAGGCAGCCCCGAACTACTCCAAGACTACTAACGACACCAAGAAAATTCAAGTCATATGATTGGTTAATGAAGTTGTTCATCCGATAACAGAGGATGCAGCAGAACATGGCGAGATACTTTAGTTTGGGGTTATTTTGCCGTTGAAGGCTGAAGAAGCTTCCAGTGGCATTCTGGATTCTACGACCGAAGACGTCCTGGATGAAGTTTGTGTCCTTGATGGCTTCTTGGTGTAGAAGGCTGGCAATCGTTGGCAGTCTTGACTTTTGTCGGCTGGTACGGCAAACCAGCATTGCCCAACAGCATGACTACATGAATTTAGGAGTGTAGCTTAGTCTCACTGCTTCGGACATCTCAAGGAAGGGCTGCTGCCATCAGACTGATCAATTTCTATTCGGGGAAATCTTGTATCTACTCGTTTTTAGTCTGTCTGTATGGAAAATCCAAAGTTCTTATACTTCTGGGAAGCGAGGCCGACGTAGGCTCAGAGTTGCGGTGGGACCAGGAAGCTGGAAACCTCAGACATGGTTTGAATCCATATCTTGAGCTGCAACTCGTGCTTGGGAGTTTGAGGTTTCACCAGTGGTTATCAAAAGCTGTGAAGTTTCAAATCCTACATCAGGCGGACGTCTTCCACGCCCTTGCCATCCCTCAGTGCCAGGCATAATATGCTGGGGTATACTATACTTTGTCATATTTTAGGCTCAGAGGTTCACACTTTTGCGGAGCGAGGCTTAGCGGTGGGACCAGGAACCTGGAGCTCTCCCATAATCCAGAAGATCGAAACTTCTCTAATTAATTCCTTAAATAACCCCACAACTTCGTACGTGTGATCCACCTCAGGCCAGCAAGTTCACTCATATTTCTCCAGCTTTAACGTCTTTCCAGGGTCCGAACTTAATCGACAAAGATCATTTTCATTCCAAGCGGCTTATCCACGCGCAGGAAGACGATTCATAAAAGGTTTCTAGCATTTTCGATACCATCGGGGAAGGTCGGAATGAGGGGATTTGTCTTGTAATGGGTTAGCAGGCGCTTCGTCTTGCGTCATTTCTGACAAATTCTTATTGATAGAACGTTTACCAAAGCCGTCACATTCCTATGCGGTCCGATTTGTAAAATGCCGCCCTATTGCGTCGTTCATCATCGCCATTGTTTCACGGTATTTATCGCTTCCTTCAGGCCATAAGTGAAAGGCCTCGGATTTCTTAATTTTAAGCGACCGCCTTCCAGAAACTATGTTGAAGATTTCTGCTCTTTTCGAAAATCACCATCAATCCAGATCTCTTGGAACTGAGGGCCAACACAAATTTTTGTCGCCTCGTGTCGAACAGGTTGACCATAAAAACCTCACTGATTTTTATGCGGTGGAATGCGTATTTATCAGGGAACCCTCGCATAATATGAATATAAAAGGCATTTAAAAGTTGATCTGTCCAGTAAACTAATAGCCCCTCATTATGGGCCTCTTTTATATATTTAGAAAAAAATCTAGGTTAATCTCGTATAAGAACTCATCCAGGAGAATCCGCTAGTTACTCTAATGCTGATATCTTCTAGGCCCCAATACTGGTTTTGGGCAATATTTTTTAAACTTTCAGGTTTTGGCGACGGCTTGACAAAGGTTTTGACACCCTGGTTTTGGTGCTTCCCAAACCCCAAAAAAATTAAATATTTTTTTCTTCATCTGCGTACTTGAGAGAAGATAAGAAGGATGAGTCTTTATGTGTTATGTAAATTATACCCTATAATTCAATAGAATCAAACTATTTCAAATAGTACAGAGAATCTACCTCTGAATCAGATAAACTTTGATTTGGACGGTAAAAATTGAATTTTTTGGATCCTTTTCACTCTTGGTGCCAAGCAGGTGCCAAAACTCACAAAAATTTTCATCCAAGTTTGTTTATCAGACGCTATCTGACACTTTTGGGTCTTTTTGATAAAAATTTACGCCAAGAACCCATTTTTCCTGGTTTTCCTGTTTTCAAAAAATTTTCTTCGCTCGGAACAATATATTTCAAGATGCGTCATTTTTTGTAAGTTACGGAACTTGTAAATGCTATTATTGCAAATACTCACTATTGTCGTATTAGATCGATATTTTTGTATAGTTACCAAAACGTTTTAGGCTAAAATCCAAGTAGAGCATACAAAGATGTGAAAAAGAACCTGATGATTTGTATACTTTACCGTCAATTCGACGTTGTTTTCTAGCGTTGAGCTCTTATAAAAACGTAATGGCGCTCTCCTCGCGTTCACAATGGAGATTCCTGTTTTTTCTCCAACAACCCCCCCCCACCCATTTAGCTACGATGGGCAATGCGACACACCCTGAACACGTTCGCTCTTGCTATGAAAATGGTCCAGTCTCAGGTCTAGATTCCTGGTGGGAGGCCTTGTTAATATGATAAATGAGCCAATTCGTATGCACCGAGTGACGCACTTCTGACGACATCCCATGAGAATCGTGTTCCCTCCGAAAAGTTCGTCACTTTTTTACTCCTTCATGTTCACTTTTGTTTTCGAACTTTACTCCTTATCCTTTACGTCTTCAGGATGCCCTGCACAAGTCAGTCCTCATCCTGTTTCGTAAGTTCGAAGTTCCATCAGGGAATCGAACTGTCGGGAGTGGTCCACTTCCAAAATCACTTTGCCCGAGAAAGGACTTTGTGATAAGATATGCAAAAGGATTTCTCCTCCTGACTCCTACGTGATTTGAGGGAATAGCTTGATCCTGAGTTTAAATCGTATTTCCCCAAATAGGAGCCACCGTTAACATTTCCAAACAATCGACGTATAATTTCACATTAACCTCCTACTACAAACCTAATGCCAAGTTGCCAAATATTGACGTCAGCAAAATATCCGTCCGAAAGTCCTTGGAGCCGGTGCCATTCTGGCGTCCCTGTCTCTTCATATGACTAAGCCCCGTATTATGAATTCCAAGGTGATTTTTTGCAAAAGGCTCCAAACTCGGATTTATCGAGAGCAGTTTAACCTCAGCCCACCTCAGTTTTTCCCCCGGGTGATAAATAGCTCTCATTCTGGTTCGACTACTTTAATCCATTGACCATTGACACGGCTCCGATAATGATAAACAGCTTCCAATTCTGCGAGGACTGTTGAGAAATCGTCTCGAGTCGGTATACAAGTTGCGAATTGGGCTTGGACTTGCGGAAGAACGCAGGATAATATCCAACACGAGAATTGGGCGGGGAACATTTTGCCAGGGTTCAAGGCCAATATTGGGATATTGGGAAAGAATTGGTCAGAATCAGTTGGTCCACCGAACAGACTCAAAACGACTCCCACATTCACTAAGTAACTGGTAAGAAAATGGGAACGAAAGTTAATCTGAGTTTGTTTAGGTAGAAGATTTTTCTGAAGCATTTTTACCTGGGATATTTTTTAGTTCACAAAACTTCAAAGTCGAAGTCAACTTCAAGATCAACGCCAACTTCGAGATCAAATTCAACTTCGGGATCAAAGTCAACTTCGGGATCAAAGTCAACTTCGAAATCAAACTCAACTTTGAGATCAAACTCAACTTTGAGATCAAATTCAACTTCGAGATCAAATTCAACTTCGAGATCAAATTCAACTTTGAGATCAAACTCAACTTTGAGATCAAATTCAACTTCGAGATCAAATTCAACTTCGAGTTCAAACTCAACTTTGAGATCAAACAAAACTTCGAGATCAAACTCAACTTTAAGATCAAATTCAACTTCGAGTTCAAACTCAACTTCAAGATCAAATTCAACTTCGAGATCAAATTCAACGTCGAGTTCAAACTCAACTTCGAGATCAAACTCAACTTTGAGATCAAACAAAACTTCAAAAACAATGTGTTTGATCTCGAAGTTGAGTTTGAACTCGAAGTTGAATTTGATCTCGAAGTTGAATTTGATCTCAAAGTTGAGTTTGATCTCGAAGTTGAGTTTGAACTCGAAGTTGAATTTGATCTCAAAGTTGAGTTTGAACTCAAAGTTGAATTTGATCTCGAAGTTGAATTTGAACTCGAAGTTGAATTTGATCTCAAAGTTGAGTTTGAACTCGAAGTTGAATTTGATCTCAAAGTTGAGTTTGAACTCGAAGTTGAGTTTGAACTCAAAGTTGAATTTGATCTCGAAGTTGTGTTTGATCTCGAAGTTGAATTTGATCTCGAAGTTGTGTTTGATCTCGAAGTTGACTTCGATCTCGAAGTTGAATTTGATCTCAAAGTTGAGTTTGAACTCAAAGTTGAATTTGATCTCGAAGTTGAATTTGAACTCGAAGTTGAATTTGATCTCAAAGTTGAGTTTGAACTCGAAGTTGAATTTGATCTCAAAGTTGAGTTTGAACTCGAAGTTGAGTTTGAACTCAAAGTTGAATTTGATCTCGAAGTTGAATTTGATCTCGAAGTTGAGTTTGAACTCGAAGTTGAATTTGATCTCAAAGTTGTGTTTGATCTCGAAGTTGACTTTGATCTCAAAGTTGACGATGACCTCGAAGTTAACATTGATCTCGAAGTTGACTTTGATCTCGAAGTTTTGTTTGATCTCAAAGTTGAATTTGATCTCAATGTTGAGTTTGATCTCGAAGTTGACTTCGATCTCGAAGTTTTGTTTGATCTCAAAGTTGAGTTTGAACTCGAAGTTGAATTTGATCTCAAAGTTGAGTTTGATCTCGAAGTTGAGTTTGAACTCGAAGTTGAATTTGATCTCGAAGTTGAGTTTGAACTCGAAGTTGACTTTGATCTCAAAGTTGAGTTTGAACTCGAAGTTGAGTTTGAACTCGAAGTTGAATTTGATCTCAAAGTTGAGTTTGAACTCGAAGTTGAGTTTGAACTCAAAGTTGAATTTGATCTCGAAGTTGAATTTGATCTCGAAGTTGAGTTTGAACTTGAAGTTGAATTTGATCTTAAAGTTGAGTTTGAACTCAAAGTTGAATTTGATCTCGAAGTTGAATTTGATCTCGAAGTTGAGTTTGAACTCGACGTTGAATTTGATCTCGAAGTTGAATTTGATCTTAAAGTTGAGTTTGAACTCGAAGTTGAATTTGATCTTAAAGTTGAGTTTGATCTCGAAGTTGACTTCGATCTCGAAGTTTTGTTTGATCTCAAAGTTGAGTTTGAACTCGAAGTTGAGTTTGAACTCGACGTTGAATTTGATCTCGAAGTTGTGTTTGATCTCGAAGTTTGGTTTGATCTCGAAGTTTGGTTTGATCTCGAAGTTGAGTTTGAACTCGAAGTTGAATTTGATCTCGAAGTTGAGTTTTTCATCATGTCATGATGAACATTAAACGTTCTTCGCTAGCGATGAAATCCCTCCTGAAAATTCAATGTTAGTTTTTTGCCTAGTGATACAAAAATACGGGACTGGGATCTGTAATTATTCAAATTAGATCCGCGATAGAGCCATATGAAAAAACGCAGGTGTTAATGCGAGTCGGCCTCAAAAGAGTGCGTGACGCCACCCACCCCATCGCCGTCTTCGTCCCTCGGGCGCGTTTCTCGCTTTCCGTCCTTCGCCCGGCAAGGGTTCGCCCTCTCAGCCAGTCCGTTGCGGGCGGGTTACAAGGGTCTTGTCAAATCAAAGTGGATTGCCGCGTGTCAGGCGTCCGTGACGTGCAGTGAGAAAAAGTGAGCCGTCTTTTTCGGCTTCTTGGACCACCAAACGCGATCGGTTTTAATCTGAGCGCCGACAAACGTTTTCTCCAAAGATGCGCCCGTCCGACTCTTCTTCACCATGATAGGCTCGTACAGCTTTATTCGCGTTGAAATTTCCACTTGATTATCGCGAGTTTTACGTTATTTGTGCACTTGGGAGGCGCAAATATCGATAAATTCATGACGTTCTTCAAAGAAAATATAATTTCAAAGAATTATAGGATTATGACTTTTTTGCATTAAATGGCCATTATTTTGAAATTTTGATTTTTAATTTTGCAGGTGAGTGGCCCAATATTTCATCTCGCGATTGCACTGCTAGACTGGTTATTCCACAGCCCTGCGAATATGGTGAGTATGTGTTAACACGTATCAGACTTTGGGTACTGCAAGAAAATCGAAGTAAAAACAATTATGTCGGTGAGTGAGGCAGAATGCACGACAACGTCCGATTACCATCAACCACACCAAATCCCAAGCGCTTTCGCCGGTATTGTCCTCTTCGTTTATAAAAACGACGACACGACGTTATGCGTTCTCCCTCGACCAAAAATCACAATCCGACACTAAATATGGAGGACACATTTATTTCGACAGCAACTGCTATGAGTTAAAAATGTATTTTGGTACATTATTTCCAATATTATCTAGCATAATTAGGCGGATTATTTGGCATAATTAGGGTATATTTTTGAAAAAACGCAAAAAATCAATTTTGAAGGTGATGCCGTGGGTTTAGAATTGTTTGAGCATTTTTCCCGGCTTTCCCGCTTGATTTACCATAGGACAGGGGGTTTTTCCGAGAAATTTTGAAAATTTTGTTTTTTAATCGGTTTGGCTTGAGATTTTTTACCGCGATTTCTCCTTTTTCGCGTTTTTGGCAATTTGAGGGAGTTCTACTGAACCGATTTTGAATTTTTTGAGCTTGTTGGATTCCTTGAAGGTTTTTACACATTTTTCACTACCTGTAAGCCAAAATTAGTTGGGTTTTGGTGATCGGAAACTGACGTCTGAAAAAAAAAAAACTAAGTAACTGACAACTGATTTTTGACTTGAAAAAAATTTTTTTGACCCGTTAGAAAATTTTTTAAATTTCAAAAAATATTTTTGAGTAGGTTTTAGGTAGGCACATGACACAAAAAATTTCCAATTTTCTACGACTCTCCCGGATTGAGGAAAACGCAAAAACCCGTCGACAGAAATTAAGAAGAGAAGCGTGAGGTAGGTGAGGTGCAGGGGGGTCCTGGGCGGGGAATGGGAGGGGCGGATGTTGTAAGAGGTGGTTGGGAGGGGTAGGGGTGCCGGGCGCTGGTGAGCGTTGAATCCCGGGAGGGGTTGGGGCACGCGTATTTTCTTTTTGCACCTATTATTAATCATTGTGAAAACCTACCATTTAAGCACCATTGAGCTCACCATGGACCATTACTCCACAAATGGTATGATGATAAACCGACCTTAGAACTTTATTTTCTGAGATACCGAGACAAATAATGTACCCATGCCACTAATCTACTTAGCAGCGTTTTTTCTTATTTCGACGGTAGGTAACTGGCGTGAGTGAAAAATTAATTTTTTCCCACTTTCATTCCATTTCATCTGCCTTTTTTGCTTTAATTTCTTTCAGTTTCTTAAAGTTGTTGTTTCAAGTGTTCTATTTTAAGTTTTTATTCCTTTTTTTTTGAATTTTTTTAGTGTCGTCTCGGACGTTATTAACGTTACGTTAACCGTCGAGCGATGCTGTTAAAAGGCCCGCCCGTGAATTATGTCTTCCTGACGCGGCTCCAGACTACCTACTTATAACAGTACCCGTTGCCTTGATGTTTTCTAATTAACACAATACAAACTTATCTACTCACAATCTTATTTGTACTCGTTTGAATACCTTGCGCAACTTAGTGTCGAGGAATGACGGGCTACTTTCTTTCAGATAATGCGATCCACTCGAATTCCCATCCGTAAATGAGAATGGGACTTTATTGAGACGATATTTCGATCGATCAATGATTGAGATGATTGAGACGTCACAATGACGTGCTGCCCGAATCATACGTCAGACATGTTCCCCTCCCCATCCCACAGACCGTCTGTACAGACCGAGGGCTGTAGCTCGTTTTAATCTTAAACTAAAAATGAAAAAAAGTGAAAGTTGTAGTAAAACTGAGAGTGAAACCCGAACCTAAACTAAAAGAAAGGCTTGAACTGAAAGTGGAACTAAAGCTAAAAGTGAATCTCAAACTCAAAGTGGAAGTGAAACTAAAGAGGAAACTCAAACTGAATTTTAATCTAAAATAAAAGTGAAAGTATAAAATTCAAAGTGTTAGTATAGTTGAAAGTGAAAGCAAAACTGAAAGTGAAATTGAAACTAGAAGACTCAAACTCAGAGCGAAACTAAAGCAGGAACTGTAATTCAAACTGAAACTGAATGTGGAACTGGAACTAAAAGTTAATCTCAACCCAAGAGTGGAAGTGAAACTGAAGCTAAAATTCAAATTCAAACTAAATGTGGAATTCAACCTGAAATTTTCATCTGGAGGGTTTTAATAATTTTAAAGTAAAAGTAAAACTGAGACTGAAGTCTGAAGTTCGAATTGAAACTTGAAGTGAAATTAAACCTGAATTTAAGATTCTGTTTCACTTTAGTTGTTGAAAATTCAAATTTGTATTCACTTTTGGATTGGAATTCAATTTCAGGGCAAGTTTCCCTTTAAGTTTAAGTTTCACTTTCAGTTTTGCTTTCACTTCTAGTCCAAGTTTAAGTTTTACTTTCACTCTAAATTTGAGTTTCAATTTTAGTTCAAGTTTGAGTTGCAGTCCATGTTTTAGTTACACTCTCAGTTTTACCACTTTCAGTTTGCGTTTCACTTTTTTACACTTTCAGTTTCAGATTAAATTTCAGCTTAATTAATTCAATGCTGTTTGAATTTTAGTCAAAGGCTCTTTGCAGATTTCTTGTTTTTACTTCCATATTTACAGAAAAAACTTCTACTTATACAAATTTACTCCTAAGGCACAAGACAATGAAGAGATAAAACAACAACAACAAATTTACTCAGAATCACTTCCCGAACTCCTGTGTGTCCGTCTTTGGTAATTTACAAAAATGACCCACGAGGACTCGAGTCTGCGGGCAGACTATAGATACACAACAACAACAACAACAACAACAACAACAACAATGACCATAACTCCCTGAATTCTCAACCTTTTTTCAAATTTGTTGAACTGAAATGTTAGTCTCGGCAAGAACTAGCGCCCTGTTAAATCAGAATTTGAATACCTCACAGTACTTCCGATATATTTGCATTTTTAGTGTTTTCTATTTTATTTTTTTCCGGCCACAAAAATTAACCGATTTGAGCGTTCTTGGTCTTAAAATCTTTGTTTTACCTTGCAGAATATGTGGATATTTTTTATATTCCAATAATGTATTGTATTTTTATTTTGGGCGAATTTTAAAATTTTAATAGTGAATTTTTTGATATTTTTGACCTAAACACCCTTAAAAACAGTCAAAATATGACCAAATTTTTTCAAATATGTACGTTTCAAAATATGGAAGTATTGTGTGTTATCTACGCACCACTGGTTCAGTTTGCGTTTCCGTTTTAGTTTTATACTTTCAGTTTCACATTAAATTTCAGCTGAAGCATGTTCAATGCTGTTCGAATTTTAACTACAGGCTTTAAGCAGATTTTTCGTTTTTTATTAGATTTTTTCACATCTCAGAATCTGCAGTTTTCAGTCGAGAATCTGAGCTCTTTTTTACTCGAATTCACCTTGAAAACCGATCGAAAAGAGTCCGCTAATCTGCACAAATTGCAAAGTTACTCTCAAGAGACGCTATCGTCGAAATTCCCAATGGAATCGTGTCCAGAGTTCTGTCGGACAGAAAGGGCCAATCTGAAGATTGTGTCTGCCTGAATGTTTGCTCACTTGACAATTTTTTTTGCTGATGGGACGTCCTAATGCCTCGTTATCGCGCTCTGTCACGTCTTGCCGATTGAACCCTTTTTTGCTGCATTAGCTTTTTACCAAAGTGTCGACGACTTTTTCACCGGGGAGCACTTTTTTCGATTTTCATGAGATCCAGCTATGCGAATCGGCCCCAATTAGATTGGAATTTCGAGAGCGCTAATTACAGTGATAATTTGTAAGGAGTGAAACCTGAAAAAAGTGTTAACCTCTGAACCTGTTAACTTGAAAAATGTGTTAACCAGTATGGCGTAGATAATTCACAATACTTCCATATTTTGATAGGTAATTTTTTGACAAAATTTGATGATATTAAGACGACTTTTGAGGGTGTTTAGGTAAAAAATTTCAAAAAACCCACTATAAAAATTTTAAAACTCGCCTAAAATGAAAATACGCCAAGTTATCGGAGTATAAAAAATAACCACGTATTCTGCAAGGTAATACAAAGATTTCAAGACCAAGAACGCCTAAATCGGTTAATTTTTGTAGGCAGAAAAAAATAAAATAAAAAACACTAAAAGTCTTGATATCCCGGAAGTACTGGGAGTAATTCAAATTCCGGTTAAACAGGGTGATAGGTCTTACCGAAACAGTAGTATTGAGGGAGCTATGGCAATTTTTGTAAAT
Organism: Nesidiocoris tenuis; assembly: GCA_036186465.1. Classification (NCBI taxonomy): domain Eukaryota; kingdom Metazoa; phylum Arthropoda; class Insecta; order Hemiptera; family Miridae; genus Nesidiocoris; species Nesidiocoris tenuis. Next base: position 13,623,481 of record AP028909.1, on the reverse strand, counting down.
TACCACAGACACTGGTTCAGGAAGCGATTCTGAGTCAAAGTGTGTAAGCGAACGTTTTTCTGACGCTCCAATTTCGATTTTAGGACGATTACAATACTTCCATTCACTTTCTTAATATGGAACTAATAACGAGGGTTGTCAAAATTTATTAAAAATGTGTCTAAACCTGTCTTAAGCAATTTCTAGGCGTAACAACTTCAAAACACTGTTTAAATAAGGAATTCATTGTTGGGTTTTAATTTTTTTGAGACGTGTTATTTATGACCTTTCTGTAATAAACCTTGGTAGGTACCGTAGGTAAGGCTACCCAAAATTATTTTCTCGAAATAATTAAATTTTACTTATGGGAGAGAAAAAATATTTTTAAAAAGTCAATATTTTTAATTTAAACTAGTTTTTTACTATAAAACTAAGCTCACGGGGGGGGGGTAGAAAGGATTCAAGGAATCCGACGATCCCAAAACAATCAAAATCGGTTCAATTTAACTCTCCCAAACTGACAAAAAAAAATTAGTAAATCAAAATATCGAAAATGCACATAGGTATAGTAGGTACTTAAGGCAAAGTTCTGACGTAATAGTCGAAGTGACGTTTATTTTTCTTCCAACTCATTCCTGAGTATCCGAGCCAGAAAAGTTTTTGATTTTTTTTTCAGGGTTCCCCTATACGGTCAAAGGCTAATCAATTGAACATTCAAGGATCCGTAATACAAGGCTTAAATGGCCTCGTATTTTTAAATCGGCGATTGCCTTTTTTAAAAGAAAAAAAACAATCTTCGGCTTGTAGACTAAACAATTTAAAACGTTCATCTGATTAATCTTTCATTAGCCAAGTTCGGCACTGATGAGTTCTCTCTATCTAAATGGCCAGCTGCCGGAGGAAGATGGAATTGTTTTTCTTTCTTTTTCTCCGCTAATTGTATGCACCTGCATCGCTAGTGAGGTCGATGAACCGTGAACAATTTTTGTCAGATAAGTGAGCAAACTACTACTTGAAGATAATTTTTAGCGAAAATTTGGAAAACAATGAATATTAAACAAAAACAATAAATAACATGCATGGTGCATAAATAACAGGAACTATGGAGCACAAATATGCTGACCAAAATGAGGAGCTACCAAGATTCTTCCAGATATGTTTTTATGCTACTAAAATTTACTAAAAGTAATGTTTTAAACCAAATTAATTATATTTTGACAATGTGAAAATTTAGAAATTTTCAGGTCTTCAGTAGGTAAATAGTAAATCTAACTAAATTTGGTTATAATTTTTAATTTAATAATAATTAACAAATAATTTAATAATAATTATGATTTTTGGTTAAAATTGCCTATAGTTTTTACACATTTTTGACTCCCTAAGGCCCATGTTGAGGCCCCAGTTATATTATTTCCCCAATAATTATTATTATAATTCGAATTGGGAAAATTACAAATTTTTATACGCATACCTAACATTTTTTATTCGAATATTTTTTTAACGTTTAGAACCGTTTAATATACCTACTTATTATTCTGTCACATTATTGGTTAATCTTCGTTAACATTTTATTTCCTTAAGGAGGAGGTACCTTGAGAATTCCAAGGATACACGACCAAGGATCGTGGCGGGCAAATAGGAAAAAATGGCCGATAAGCGGTTGAATGGGTAGCCGGCGGTAATGGGTAGCGGATTGTCATCCATTGGGTATCTTCCTAGCAGAAGCTGAGCGGGCTCGCATTGTGAATACAGAATGAGACTCGCAACTTTACAGGAGCCTCGATATATTCAGCGGGTCCGAGCCGGTCGTTGTAACGCCGCATTAGCACCGCATTACCGGCCTCCCCCGCCGGGCGGGGGTCCTTCATTCATCAACACCCGCCCACGGCGCGGATCGAAAATGAGCGGTAAATTAAGCCGCGGCGGCGGAGAATTGACTGCTTCAACCGCCCGGCTGTGTACGCCGGATGGCGAGCGATCTGTCCTGCATAAATATGCAAGGCCCGTACAAATAAAAATAGATGGTATAAAGGGAAAATAAAAATATCGAAAAAATTTAAAATTAAGAAATCTGGTTAGAGAATAATGGAATGGGTGTTACTCGTAGAAGATGCGCCTGAATCTGGAAATAATTCAAAATGAATTTTTTTCGTTATTAAAAAAATTTAAAAAAAATTGAACACGAAAATGTCACGTAGCCCTTAAAACAACCGATAGATCAAGTTGAGAAAAGGCAACAGAGAAGTGATTTACTTTACAGCCCTAGAGCGGCGTAAACCTTGAGCAAACAGTCGACAAGATTTATAATATGACGCATAATTATTCCGCCCGGCGACGCATCCGTCGTTTAAATCTTAACGAAAAATCCACGCATTTCCAATCGGGCTACACGCACGAGATAAGGCGCGCCATAAAACGGGGCGCGGTCCCGACAAAGGCTCCCGGAATCCCCGATCTTCCCGGCGGGTTCTCATAAATCCGGAAAATCCGCCGAGTTATCCGGCGGATAACTTCCGGAATTTAATGGTGAAATTCGGCGCGGAGTAAATGCGCAATGATTTTGTAGGATGATTTTTTTCAAACTTCAGCCTTGACCTAACTGGTGACAAACGTTATGTATTGAAAGATTAAAATGCGACCCACGTATTACATTTGTTGTCAGATTAATGTTTCTGTTATGCAGTAACTAAATAAAGTGGTACATCGATTGTCTACTTCTTCGAATGAAGGGTTGTCTTGTTGGAGGGTTGGCAACTCAAATTGGCACTGAAAAAATTACATTTCCAGAAATAATGTACCAAAATTACTGTTACACGAACTAAAAGTGAAACTTATACTTGAGCACAAACTCAAACTCATGCTCAAAGGTCGAAGGAAAGTTGAAATCAAACTGATGATGATGGTCGAACTCAAATTGACACTCGAACTGGCACTCAAACAGAAACCAACACTCACGCTCAAACTGACACTCAAAATCGAACTGAACATTTAACTCAAACTGAAACCGAAACTCAAACTGAAACACAAACCGAAACTGAAATTAAACTAAAACCTAAATTCGAATTAACACCAAAACTTGAACTGACCCAAAGATCGAAAGAAAGGTAAACTCAAACTCAAACTGATACCCAAACTGAAACTCGAAATAAAACTGAAACTCAAGCTCAAACTGAAACTAAACCTCAAACTCTAACTAAAACCGAAACTCAAACTGAAACTCGAGCTGACACTCAAACTCAAATGACGAAAATAAGGTAAACTCAAACCGAAACTAAAACTCAAACTAAAACCGAAACTCAAACTGCTACTGACACTCAAACTGAAATTCGAGATGATATTCAAACTCAAAGGAAGGAAGAAAGGTAAACTCAAACTTAAACCAGAACTAAAACACAATCTCAAACTAATACCGAAACAAACTCAAACTGGAACTGAAACTGAAATTCAGACTGAATCTCGAACTGAAATTGGAACTCAAACTCAAACTGATATTCAAACTCAAACTGAACTGGAACAAAAATTGAAACTGATAATCAAACTAAAACATTGAGTTTTTTGCAAGTTTCAGTTTACCTTTCTTTCAACATTTGAGTTTGAATATCAGTTTCATTATGAGTTTGAGTTTCAGGTTGATTATCAGTATTAGATTGAGTTTTAGTTTCAATTTGAGCATGAATTTCAGTTTACCTTTCTTCCGACCTTTGAGTTTGAGTGTCAGTTTGAGTTTGAGCCTGTGTATCGAGTTTTAGTTCTAGTTTGAGCCTCAGTTCGAGTTTCGCTTCACCTTTCTTTCGACATTTGAGTTTGAGTGTCTGTTTCAGTTTTAGTTTGAGTGTCGGTTGACCTTTGAGTTTGAGTAGGTGTTAACAGTGCAAGTTTGTGTATCAGAATCAGTTTGAGTTTTAGAGTTTCCGTTTGAGTTCACCTTTCTTTCGGACTTTTTGGGACAGTATCAGTTTGAACTTGAGTTTAGTTTCAGTTTCAGCTAGTGCACCTGAGTCAATATTTCAGTTCGATTTTTGGGTACGGGTTGGTTTTCATTTTGAGCTTGCGTATCAGTATTAATTCTAGTTTCCTTCCGAATTCTTGTTTGAGTCTAAGTCTCAGTTTCTTGTTTGAGTTTGGGTTTTATGCATGGACGATGCTTTTGCTTCGACTTAACTCTATCGTGCAAAAACGTTAAGCTGCGAGGACTCAACAGCTGTTGTCAAATCCATGGGTCTGTTGTGCAGCTGTAACTTGACGATTCGACAATTTTTAATCAATTTTAGCAATTTTTGTAATTTTTCGAGAAATTTTCCAAAAAAATTTTCTTACCCATTTTACCGGGAGCCTCACGGGAAGTTTCCGGAACGTTAGAACCTCTAACGATTTTAGTGGACGCCCTTTGATTTACGTTATTGGGCCGCGGGTGTCGAGCCTCCGAGCTTTTCGAGGTATCGAAATCCCCCGTAGAAAAGACCAATTTCCCCTTCGCGCCGATCTAATGGCCTTTTCGAGTCGGCTCGAATTATGTACACGTGGAAAGGCGAGTTTTAATGAGCGTTTTAACTGAAGAAGATTCATGGGCCGATTACGGTCGTTCTTGTCGTCCGACGATAACGATGCACCTTACAAACGGCTATTCATGATTTACACGATCGTCCCGATATTCCGTTCGCGACGTGGAACCTTCAGCGTACGGTTAACACATGGACACGGGGAGGAGGAGGTGGAGGTGGAGTGATGATGATGAGGAGGAGGATGAGGGTGGAAAAGGGCCGATAATGAGGAGGAGGAGGAGTCTTGATAAGGATGAGGCGGAGGATGAAGAAGAGTGATGATGAGGATGAGGCGGAGGAGGCGGCGTGATGAGGAGTAGTGATGAGGAAGAGTGGAGGTGGGATGATAATGAAGAGGAGGAGGACGAAGAGTGATGAAGAGGTGGAGGAAGAGTGATGAGGCGGAGGCGGAGTGATGATGATGAGAATGAGAAGGAGGATGAGACGGAGGAGGAGGAGTGATAAGGCGGATGATTAGGGGTGGAAAAGGGATGATAATGGGGTGGAGGAGAAGGAGTGATGATTACGATGAGGCGAAGGAGGAGGAGTGATGAGGAAGTGAAGGAGTGATGAAAGGATGAGATGGAGGAGGAGTGATGAGGCAGAGAAGGGGTAATGATGATGAGGATGAGGCGAAGAAGGAGTGATGAGGAGGATGAGGAGGAAGAGGAGTGATGAGGAGGATGAGGGGTGAAGGATGGATGAAAGTGAGGAGGAGGAGGATGAGGAGGAGGAGGAGTAGTAGTGATGAGGAGTGATGAGGAGGATGAGGGGTGAAGGAGGGATGAAAATGAGGTTGAGGAGGAGGAGTAGTGATGAGGAGTGATGAGGAGGATGAGGGGTGAAGGAGGGATGAAAATGAGGTTGATTAGGAGGAGTGACGATAACGATGAGGCGAAGGAGGAGGAGTGATGAGGAAGTGGAGGAGTGATGAACGGATGAGGTGGAGGAGGAGTGAAAAGGAGGATGAGGTGAAGGAGAGATGAAATGAGGTTGAGGAGGAGGAGTGATGAGGAAGTGGAGGAGTGATGAAACGATGAGGTGGAGGAGGGGTTATGATAAGGATGAGGCTGAGGAGGAGTGATGAGGCAGAGAAGGAGTGATGATGATGAGTATGAGGCGAAGACGGAGTGATGAGGAGGAGGAGGAGGAGGAGAAGGAAGTGGAGTGATGAGGAGGATGCGGAGTGAAGGAGGGATGAAAATGAGGAAGAGGAGGAGGAGGAGAAGGAGTTATGAGGAGGATGCGGAGTGAAGGAGGGATGAAAATGAGGAAGAGGAGGAGGAGGAGAAGGAGTTATGAGGAGGATGAGGGGTGAAGGAGGGATGAAAATGAGGTTGAGGAGGAGGAGTGATGATAACGATGAGGCGAAGGAGGAGGATGATGAAGTGGTGATGAGGAGTGGGAAATTGGGGGAGGAGGGTTGATGAAGAGGAGTCGGAAAGGGGGAAGGAGGGATGATGAGAATGCATGAGGAGGAGAGTTGGTGAAGGGGAGAAGTATAGGGAGAGTGGGGTGAGGGAGGGGGTAGGAAGAGGGGTACGAGGAGTATTAGAGGACGGGGAGGGGCAGGTGGAGGAGGTGACGGGCGGAGGAGAGGAGGAATCACTCGATACCTATTTAAATCAATTTTCAACATTTTTGAAAATCTTCTGGTCCATATCATAAATTAACAATTGGAGGGCTTGTTTATCAATTCAATCTTGATTAATCCAAGGAAGCTTGCATTTAATAACTACCAAGCGATTTTCTGTATGACGATCAACAAAAATAATGTGACCTAGGTAAAATTTAAGGCAAGCGTTCTTGGATAAATCTAGATTTACATAAATTGATAAACCGGCCCTAAATGTGTTAGCAATAAATTGCCCAGTCAATTCATGTCCAACAAGGCTTTTGAAAATATCGTAATAGCCTCCCATCAAAGGTTTCTACTTCTCTTCTCAAATGGGTGGTCAACGTCGTATTCAGGTTGTCGGACAGTCGATGGACGTGTTGACGATTCATATCGTTCGATATACTTATGTAAACCACTTATGTAAATTCGATCCGTCCAAGAAACATCCTGATTCCACAGTCCATTAGAGTCAAATTTCCGAATTTCGTTTTTACTCTGTCCAGTCTCTCGGACATGGAGCGACTTGCCATAAGATGAGCGTTTTACGACCCGTAGAAATCATAGGGCTTCTGATTAGTATAATTTTCCAATATCTAAAGAGTTTCGACTTCTAGCCTAGAGAGGTTGATAAATATTCGTCGGTTTTCATCGGTTGCTCTTAGAACGGTTCCGGTTTTTGGGTATTGTATACCATCCTGAAGAAAAGCAATTTTCCGGGAAATTATTGCAAAAACTTTCAAGGAATCTAATAGCTTCAACTTCAAAATCCATTTTTCGGTTTTTATCGAGGCATCCTTAAATAAATCAGGTTGAACCAAACCAGAACTTTCAACGCCGATTTTTTTTTTCATAATCGGATCAGAGGTTTACTAGTTTGATGCTGATACCCTCCATTCTCATCCCTCAAGTACGTCTTATTGTAAACTTTGTTGTTTTGCTCGCATTCGAAAGGAATTAGACGCTACAAAATACCAAACTGGGAAAACGTTAGCTTCCTAGTGTTAACGAGTTCTTCTATTTTCACAAAACCTCGACGAGCCGAAGGAATGCGAAATCCTCGCCAGACAGAGTGGCCCGAATTCCTGGCTTGGCTAATGAGATGCTCACCTGTGTTTGGCTATGGTAACAATATTTCGAGGGAAAGTCGAAAATACGGAGACAAACAGCTCGATTTGTATCTATCATAATTTGTCTCTATTTTCGTCAAATTCCATCGACTACCTATTTTATTGTAGGGAGAAAACGAGACTACAGTGTTTTGATGTTCACACATTTCTTCAATATCCAACAAAATTTAGCAACAATTTTTCAAAAACAATTTAAAAAATAATAGAAATTTGAAAACATTAAAAAATTGAAAATTCGAATTTTTTTTTGGAAAACTGTTTTAAAATTTAGTTATTTTAAAAATTCAACAAATTAAAAAAAAATGTCATATGGACTTAAGGTATGCTATCAACACCAGTTTCTCCTATTTAGTCTGGTCTGGTTCGTTGATTTGTAGTGTTGACATGAGAGGTTCAAGTTTGTTATTATAGTCGGCCTTTTCGATGGCTATGTGCACTTGAAAGTACTTGACAGCACTTGATGTTCTCTCGTAGAAGTCGGTATACAGTCAAAGAACTCTACTCAGTTGAAAAAAGAAGAATCCCAAGGTAATAAATATTGGGCAAGAACTTGGAATCGCTCTTTATTTTTTCGATGTCAACCAAGCTCTTCGATCGGGGTAGGAATGAAACGGAATGCGTTATTTTTTCTCATCCATTTGTCAGAAACCATGAATTTGATTCGAAATTTATGCAATAATAATTTGCCTAGCAAAATATGGAAGCACTGAGTGATACTTACTACGAGTTTTCACTGTTCATAATGTATTACATAACAAAACAAATTTTATATTTATAAAATAAATAATTCTTACGAGAGGTAAAAACATCAAGTTGAACTAGAACTTTGACTCACCTTTCAATGTTAATTTTTTTTTTTCAAGATTTGTCGAGTTAAGATGTTGAACAACTTTTCAACGTTTAGTTAAAATTGAATAACGTTTTAACATTTTGTTAAAAAATATAAAAGATTTTAAACTATTAAAAAAATTTGACGTTGAAGTTGATAAGTTTTCAACGTGTTGTTGAATTAAGACGTTGAAAAACAAAATTTTTATAGTTGTGTTTAATTGTGAAGAAAATAACATTTTAGCGTCTCGTTATATTATAAAATATATTATATTAATACAATTTCACCGTTTAGTTAAATTAAAACGTCAAATTTTTTTAAGAATTAAAATAACGATTTAATTTTTTTTTTAAATGAAAACGTCGATTTATTTTTAAACTATTTGGTTAATTAGGACGTTGAATAAATTTTCAACGATTTGTTTAAACAGAATTAATCCAAATATACATCATGGATTAGGTCCAAAATTTTGCGAATCACAATAAGCACTTAACTGGGCGCTATTTTGATTTTATTATAATTTGCAAGCTTCTGTTTGATTTTATTGTAGAAGGTTATGGCAGTTAATGCCAGAAAATTATGGACTCATGTGAGTCGTAAGAAGGTCAATCTGCCACGAAATAACGTCAAATAAAGCGCCCTATACTTAAGGCAAATTTCCTGATAATCTCAAACAAATTCAACATGTCGCCGGTATCTGTAACTGCAGCTGTGACGCAAGATAACTATTAAAATTTATCGTCTACCGGCTAAAATTGAATCTATGCGGCAGTTGAAAGCCAATAAAACTCTTTATGTACGAATGAGTTCACCAAACAAGAACAAGTTAACTCGATAAAAAGGACATCATTTTTTTCACTCGGACGGGTTGCCGTTTTACGGCCAATCATTCGACGCTAAAATGTTAAAACGCCTATGTATCCGTATCGTATAATAAAGTATTTTTGTACGCATTAAAATAAGTGCGAAACCGGTGTACTTTACGATCTGGAAATGCGGAGCGTGAATGAATCCGAGTGGAAAATCAACCTATCGGTATCCTTCTTGTCTTTTGATCCAGGAGAAGATTTTGGAAAAAAAATTTTAAGATTTCAACAGTTTTTCCAGAGGGGTTAAATGAAACTGACTAGGCCAAAGAATTGGGACTATCCGTTGATTTTTCCTGAACATTTCGAAAAAATCTCAAGCCGTTTGGGAGAAAAAGGTGTTAACGACGGACGGCGGACGGGGGACAGCGGACGGCGGACGGGGGGACGGCGGATGGATGGATATCGTTTTATCGCAGATTCGGATTCTCCACCCTTTGAAACGAAAACCATGAAAATTTCAGGGTAGGATAGAAAATTCTTTTTCTTGGGTCATTACAATGGTTTGTTATGAATAATGAACCAAAATCGCCATTTCCCATGATTTTTCAAAATATTTCTCAAAATTTATTTTGTTGTCAAGTCGAGAACTGTAGCCTAGTTTAAACAGAGTTTCCTGTTTTGATTGCAAAGACAAACTCCCAAAACGCGGAATTTAGTTATTGTAGTATTATTCTAGCAGGTTAGGACCAACTAGATACTGAATCTGATGTATGGTAAAAATTTAAAAAATCTACGAATACTCCTTCCCCCTGAAAAACCCCCGGACGGCGGACGGCGGACGGGGGACGGCGACCAGGGGACGGCGGACGGAGGACGGCGTACGGCGGAGGGGCAAAAAAGTATTATTGCAGATTTGGATTATACACCCCTTGAAACGTAAACCAATACATTTTCGGGGATGTTAGAAAAAATTCCTTGTTCGTTTACATAGGTAGGTAGGTTTTTTTTTTTTTTTAAGAAAAATGAACCAAAACACTTCTCCCTTGTTTTACATTAAAAAATTAGAAATAAAAAACGCGTCTCTCGCACATTCCCACAATAAGTGACGACAGCTTTGAGTGTTCTGTTAAAAAAAGGGAATCCAGCGTAGTAGTAGGTAATCGTAGAAGAAAACAGCCCCGACCAGTTGGCACTCGCATAAATCAGACCGACTGACAGAATTGGCTCCTATTAATCGCAGGATCTTCTATACGTCTCGATTGTCACGCCAAAAAAAGGCGCCGCCATTCCAAATGCACCAACTCGGAATTCGCAGTCAATTGATTGATGAGAGTTGCAGTGAAAAATTGCACTCCTCCCAGCTTGTGGTAATGTTCATTAGCCGGGTGCGTGCAAATGGGACGAGAATAGAAGCATGATTGACATGTTCGATTCAATCAACCCGCCATCTCATGACAAGGCGCTTTCAGTTCGAATTTTGCTCTGCCGGACGGGATACGGGCGCATTTCAAGGAGAACATGCGAAGATTTTATCTCCTTTCGACGTGGCCATTAATCATTTGACCGCCGGCGAAATAGCCCCCCTTGTTATTGGATTTGTGTGCCATTAAAAAACCCAATCCGAATCAATTTGATTATGAACTAAAGCGCTTTTATTTTTTGCAAATATTTTAAAAGCCAGCTCGCTTAATACTACAGTTTATCGTAGATTTAAAGCATAATTTCTGGATATTAATGAAAATTAAAATTTTACCTTTTATTGGAATTAGTTTAGAAACGCTGCGATATCTTTACACAGGGGCTTGTTTCATTTATAAACTACCTAGCTATGTTGAAAACTAGCCAGATATTGTATTGGTAAGTAAGTACAAGTTCTTGATATTCGATTGCATTCTATTGTTATTCAAGTACACAGGTAGCCGTGCATTCAAAAATCAAAAATTTATAATGTTGCTATGACATTCATTGAATAACAAGATTTTCAGACAAATGGCTTAAAAACATTCGTAGACGCGCAACATTTCTTTAAATATGAGGAAATCGAAAAGTCATCGCAGTCTGTAACTTTTGAACGACGAAAGCTACCGATCTGGCAATAGTCCCGTTCGATGCAGCATGAAAAATCCTGAAATGAACGTGAAAATGAAGCATTTTACATGCAAGTCGGAGGAGATTTTGGAAAAACCCAATTTTTTTCAAGATTTCAACATTTTTTCCAGTGGGCTGACCGATTGGAATGTCTGATGAAATGGGACTTTCCCAAGGTTAATGTTTCCTGAAAATTTAAAAAACAATTAACCATAATCTCCAGGCGTTTTGGGTGAAAGTGTTCACGGCTGAATGGGGATGACGAACGGGGGACGGCGGACGGGGGACGGCGGACGAAGGACAGCGGACGGCGGACAGCGGACGGGGGACGGCGGACGGACGGATTTTGTTTTTTGATGCAGATTTTGGTTCCCACACCCTTTGAACGTGAACCATAAAAATTTCAGGGAAGATTAGAATTTTTGGGCGATTGTAATGGTTTATTATTGAATCCAACACGATTTACCATGGCTTTATGTAATACGAGCCAAGATGTATGATAGTCGAGCGACTATTAAATACCACACCGACGAGACAAGCTCTAGATCTAGGCGAAGCTCGTAGTAATTCAAAAGTAATCTAGACCTTGGCAAAACCTGCCAACATGATAGTTTATAGCCTTTTCAAAATCGATCTATCCATTGTGACAGAATAAAATAGTATGCTGTCGAATGATCATGTTTTGACTAAATAGTCTCTCATTTTATTATTGCTGAGCCAATGGGCACTTCAATAATACTTAGTTGAACCATGAAAAATCATCTTAATTAATTTATTCTTGCACAGCATAATTAGGATTGACTGTATAAGTTGTTTACTGTACAAATTAATTTATAGTTATAGTAGGTACACAATTATCTTAATTTAAATATTGCATGAATTTCGGCGTAGATTTGACTTTTGCTCAGAATTCCTCCTCGAATTATTAATTTAAAATTTTTTCTGCTTTAATTTATCTATTTATTCAAAAATTTATCTAAAACATTCCTACACACTTCTAAATTCAACTTTTTTCACTTTAAAATTTTTCTCGACATTTCCATCTTATTCTTTAAATCTGCCAAAAACCCCTTATTTCTTCAAAAAATTTAATTTTGACTGAAAGAGCGATAAATTTTTAATCAGGCTAGGGTGTCAAAAACTTTTTGAGAGGTTGTTCAATCAGTTAAAAATTAATGGGAAAAATGAACGTTAACAAATCTTGAGAATCTCCGTTTTTCAACTCTATTCGAAAAATTTGGCTTGTAGTTTACAAAATGCGCCAATTTTCAAAGAAAATCAGCGTTTCTAAAGAAAAATTAGCAAAATGTGGTTTGAATTTCGATGATTCTAAGAGTATTTCAACAATTCCATGCAGTTTATTGCAAGGCCCAGTTTTTCTCAATTTTTGCTCGAGCATCTTTCATTTCGTATTTCAAAATAGGTAATCCACTTTCAGGAGTATTTTTCTTCCGAAGGAAAAAAATCAATTTCGAGTCACGCAGGCCTCAGATCGCAAAAACAGCGTTGCACAATTAATTTTTGCACCTTCTGCTCGCGTTTCGCATGCAATTTATCGCAGCAGACGCCTCAGCCCACGACTTACCCCGGTAGAACTTTGTTCTGGAATTTTCGACGAAGTCCCTGTGGTGGGAAGTGGGTAATAAATTCATGGCCCGACTTCAGCTTCTTCACTGAGCGGTGATTATCTCCTCGGAAAAGGCATACATCACTATCACTTTACGAGAGAAATTCCTTTACAATGCTACATCGCCTGTTGAATATGGCTCATCAACACCTGTAATAACTTGACTTCTTTTACTGCCTCCTCTGTATTCCTAAGGTGTTTTTGTTATTATACGAGTGGTGAATTTCCTTTCATCTCTTTTTAGCTTCCTCTTAACGAGCTCTCATTCCTACGCGTGAGAAATTTATTGCGGATAAACCTGTCATCGATCCGTCACTTTATGGGGTAACGATTATCCGCATGTAAATACTTCAATTGTATGGGGTTTATGGTTTATCCCATTTTCTACGTGCGTAGTCTAATAATCGTGAAAGCCTGACTATCCAAGCTCATGAATGTTGATGGGTGAAAAATTTCGCCAATAATCAGCGACAACCGAGCTACCGAAGGGCCAATCTGCTATTAGTGAGAGAAATGCAGATTGGCCCTCTTCCCGCTCAGTTGCTTATTATAGAGAACAGAAAGAAATAGCTGAATGGTTCTTTGGCTGCTCAGGTCGATATTATAAATGTATACCTAGTCAATATTTAACCATAGCACATCGACAACTGAGCGGGGAAAGGGCCAATCTGCTACCTCCTTTTACTGAAGCAGATTGGCCCTTTGTCACATGTGCCGGTATTATCGGCAATATGTGCCAAAGGGCCAATCTGCTATATTTCTTTTTTTGGAGCAGATTGGCCCTATGGCAGTTTATGTCGATTTATACATTTATAGTCGATAAACCTTTACACATCGACAACTAAGCGAGGAAAGGGCCAATCTGCTACCTCCTTTTACCGAAGCAGATTGGCCCTTTGTTTACAGGTGCCGATATGACTGTCAATTTGTGCCAAAGGGCCAATCTGCTATATTTCGTTTTCTGAAGCAGATTGGCCCTATGGCCGTTCAGATCGATATTAAACATTTATTATGTGTGGATGATCGACCCTCTCAAGTAAGTAATGTCTAGTCGAGATCAGGATTGGGGTCACGCAGAATAAAACGCCTCCTTTGCCGAGCTTTCGATTAATATGTAATCCTCATCAGGGCTTGGATGCTGAATTATGGTGTCAGCCGCTGACCACCGTCCGAATTTGTTGCTACTGTGAGCATGCTAATTTCTAAAAAAAACCGGTATTATTGTAGTAATGTATGAATGTCAATATTTTAAACATCAGCTGGCCAGATACTAACTATTATTAAATATCATTCAGAACTCAACAAACTCAACAAAAACAAAAACGTGCAAACAAACTACTATATATTTTACAACCTATTGACTTTCTTTATTGGACTAACTGGTTTAAACATTTATAGTCGATATTTACCAATTGCTCATTGAAAACTGAGCGGGCAAAGGGCCAATCTGCTACCAATCTTTTTTTAAGCAGATTGGCCCTTTGTTTACAGGTGCCGGTACTACTCTCAATATGTGCCAAAGGGCCAATCTGCTATTTTTCTTTTTCTGAAGCAGATTGGCCCTATGGCCGTTCAGGTCGATATTATAAATTTATAGTCGATAATTAACCATTACACATCAACAACTAAGCGGGGAAAGGGCCAATCTGCTACCTCCTTTTACCGAAGCAGATTGGCCCTTTGTCACAGGTGCCAATATTACTATTAATAAGTATGTGCCAAAGGGCCAATCTGCTTTATTTCCTTTTCTGAAGCAGATTGGTCCTATGGCAGTTCAGATCGATATTATACATTTATAGTCGATATTTACCAATTGCTCATTGAAAACTGAGCGGACAAAGGGCCAATCTGCTACCTATCTTTTTCTGAAGCAGATTGGCCCTTTGTTCACAGGTGACAATATAACCATTGCTCATAGACACCTAAGTGCCGAAGAGCCAATCTACTTTATTTTTTGAAGCAGATTGGCCCTTTGGCCGCTCGGGTGCCGTTATTATCGATTCAAGCTCGTTTTTCGTTTACGGACGGAACATTTGGCATTCAGATGCCTCCACAGTACTTTCGGTCGCAAATTACGTTTTATTGAACAAATATTTAACTTAGGCTGCCAACTGCCAGCGCATGTGAACTGCCGGGTAAAAAACGGTATTGTAAATGGCCGGTTTCGGACTCAGGCGCGAAGATGGGGTCGTTTGTTACTTTGGTGCTAATGTTTACCGATGTTTGCCAATCTGATCAGGTTTTATTCGAGGGGTTTCACCTTCGACGTTTAAGTATGTTTAGCCAGAATGTTCGGTGATATTTACTTTTCCTCGATATCTCGAAGAAAAGGCCGGATACTGTCGATGATGAATTTACACCGACAAATCTGCGTCTGACGATTAAAATATATTATAGGAAATAATATTATACATTATAATTTAATATATTACATTTCCTTAGCTTTTGAAGTCGAAGATTATGAATGAATCGAGGAATTTCAACATCACAATGAATGTGACCCCCCCTCCTGCAAATCACCCTCCGCTTCTGGAACAATAAGACTTAAAACTACAAGGGAATGATATATTTGGTCATAAAAAATAATCAGAATTCAAACATTTCCACGTCCGGTGCGATAAATGTTAGTGGAAGTTCGTTTTTAATGAAAACATTAAAAATGCCAATATTTATGGTCATGGGGAGGTGTAAAACGGTCCTACGCATAATGCTAACTTAAATGGTCGTCGGTTATAATTGAATCACTAAAGTCGGTAGGCGTATCGATAAAAGCCGGTCCTCCAATTCTGAAAAACAAAGCCGCGACTTCAACTTTTATAAATCAAATTTCGCATTTAATTATTGGCCGCATAGGGCGCCTGGCGCGCCCGAAGGCAAAAGTCGACTTTTTCTGTCGGGTATCACGCGATCCATTTTGCCAGCGAATTTCAATATGTCACTCCGAAGTTACTCGCTTCTTTATCATCGAATTTTTACTCGTTTTTCGACCGAGTTTTAGCATTGCATTTTTATACGGTCGTTAAAAAACGGGACGTCTGACAGATTTCGCCGCCGGTCTCGGTAAAAAATGAGCGAATTTACCCCCTGCGCCGGCTCACCCGTCTGTCATGCATGAATATCGATCTACGGAAATCTTACGATTCGGAAATATTTTACTCCTGAAACTTTACTATTAAAAGACATCAATATATTTCCATATTTACGAAGTAAATGGAAGCGACGCAATCGACCTAAAATTTGAAAATCGGATCACAGCTTCAGAAAAGATTTTCACGAACATGTGCCTGTGCGTCCGCGTGTCCTTTGGTCCGTGTCCGCGTGTCCGTTGGTGCGGGTGTCCGTCTGTGGTCATTTACAAAAATGGCCCCGATTCTCCCGACCTTTGGCCTCAATTCTCTCGAGATTGTTTCACATTTCTTGAACTGGCATGTTTGTCTCTGGCATGTATCACTCTGCTTAACCGAAATTCGAATTGCTCTCGGCACTTCCGATATACCTATTAGCACTTTTAACGTTTTCTAGATTATTTCTTCCTGGCCACAAAAATGAACCTATTTGAGCGTTCTTGGCCTCAAAATATTTGTTTCGCCTTGGAAAATATGTAAATATTTTTTTATATATTTTTATATTCCGATAACTAGACGTATTTTGATTTTAGGCGAGTTTTAAAATTCCTAGTGAATTTCTTGACATTTTCTAGCCCCCAAATTCAAATTTTCATTCTAGCCCCCATATTAGTCGCAAACAAATTTCTTTGGTTCAAACATTGAATGTTAGAAGTAAATTTTACTTGTCAAAATATGGAAAATTGTGTTTTACCCTCGTTTTTTTTTTTTTTTTTTTTTGAAATTTATGGCTCTCAATTTGGATATCAAGTTGATCATGTGACCGGGTGTAGGGAAATCGGACCAGTTTAGACGGTATTGCTGTTGGTTATAGATCAGTCAAATTATAGCCTACCTGCCTAATTCGTCGGCCGTGTCTAGAAAACGCTATAATCGCCGAAGAACTGTTACGATAAAATCGATCGGAGAACCTCTTAATTCAGTATCCCTGTAGGGGCTTGTAAAAAATGACTTGCACTCCTGAAAAAACCATTCAAAAATCGTGAATTAATATGAGAACCGAGGGATCTCGGAAGTTCCTGATCGCATACCGGTACCCGTTGATTATACGTTGATGTAAAGAAGCGACTCCATGTCAAAACTCACGTCTGCGAGTCCGGTGTTGAAATAAATAAAGAAAATTTCAAACACCGGACCGCGTGCACCGTCAATTTAGATACAGATCCGAAGGGGGGAGGGGGTGGTTTGCGTAAATCAACGATAAACAAGCGGTGACGGACATAATATCTTCTTTTGGCTTTTCGGTCAGCTTGCAAACTAGTCAAACCCGTCTCAGACGGTATTCTGTATCGACGATAACTGTATCTGCCTGAAAACTTGACCTGCTTAGATGGAACATGAATGAACAAATTCTTGACGTTATTGCACATAAACTATTAGATACATTATCTAATCTACATTATCTAATCTAATCTACATAATCTAATCTAATCTACATTATCTAATCTGTGTACCTACGTACCTACGTGTTCATACTCTGAAATGTGAGCCATCGGTGGCATAGGTAACCATGAACATAAATATAACGAGACATTTAGAGGTTATGATCACACTCAGCACTTTTGAGATTTGAGCACTTATCATTTTTCACAAATTTTGGTTATACATGCTCAATTCGTTTATTTACGATTGATTCCAACAAAGAATTGTTGAAAAAATGTCTACGTGCTTTTTGAGCTAGTGACCCAGGGACAACTTCACAAAAGATACCACTAACTTACAAAAGTATCCGTACTTACTAAAGTAGCCTCGCTTACTAAAGTAACCTTAGTTGCTGAAGAAATCAGACTTACTTATTCTATACCTTACTAAAATAACCTTACTTACTAAAGTAACCATACTTACCAGAGTAACCTTACTTAGGGCCAGTTTGACAAAAATGTTCTCTCCCATATCTAAGGAAGCTTCAGATAAAATTCACCACGGTGGTATTTACATCAAATTTCAACGTAAAAATCTCATATGTTATGTGTATCCTTGGATGTAGGATGGATAAATTTTGTCAATAATTTAACCTTAGGTACCAGATTAGCCTTGCTGTTAACCCCACTAGATTAACTCATGCTATGCTTACTAAAGTAACCTTTCTTACAAAGGCAACCTTGTGTTCAAAAATGACCTTATTAACTAGAGTAACCTTACTTAAAAAGGTAACCTTACCTACGAAAGTAACCTTTCTTGGCTCAGTAGCAAATAAATAAAATTTATATTTAATATAAGTATAAATTAATCTTTTATAAGGGAAGTCAAATTAACAATCAATCTTTCTTGGCGATTTAACTTTATTTAGTAATCTTACTTATCAAAGTAAACTTACTGAAGTAACCTTACTCAATAGAGCACCTAACCTTACTTAGAAGTAACTTCACCTAAGGGTATTTTCACTTTAGGTATCGGTTAACTGAAGTAACCTTACTAAAAAAGGAAATGACTTCCGAGTTTTTGATTTTGAATTTGGACTCAGATGAAAATTTTCATTGGGTAGGAACGGTCAATTTTCCCAGAAAAATGCACACAAAATCTTTCCTCATTTTGAGGTTGACGAATTTTCCAGTTTCAGTTATTGTTAATATGATGACCATTCTAGGAAAGGTGGCGTGATAATATGAGAATCAAGGTACTATAGTTATTATATTAGGTAGGTAAGGTATGTTATTCTGCCTACCCTGTCCGATGGCAAGAGGCAACTTCAATGAAGAAAAGATGAGGAGGATGGAGGGAACTACTATCGCTCTCATCTCGAATTGGTCGGTCATTAATAGAGACAACAGCTTCACGTTCTATCGGCCCATTAAATGCTTACACGTCGGTTAACCCACTTTGTCGGATCATTATTTTAATTTGGTCGGGGAGCAACAAGGGAGAAATGTTTTGAACTGTGGCGCTCCACGTTCGATTTTTTCAAGATAGATAACAATCTCAGTACCACGAGCTCCAAATTCCTACGTAGATAATATTTACGTAATTTTTTCAAAATATAATTTTGAAAGATTTTACTGGCCAAACATTTGCACCAGGATGAGATGAGTTGGTGAGCAGATGGTTATGAGAGTTATTCTTCAATTCCCTCACCTGCTGGTTTACTTAAATATTTGACTTTTAGATTTGGAATTTTTTAACCGATCTAGATTACTTATCCTGATAAGGCGTGCTCGGTAGGTATACTTAGTTTTTTTCAAATTATCCGAATTTTGACTCCTAAAAGTAAAACCAGCCTGAATATTCAATTATATTAGCCATTATATTTATAATAGATTTTAACATATTGGCTCATTCCAAATTTCAACTTACCAAAATGCGGGATGTGTTACGTACTACAGGTCCCACCCAAGAACAAGTTTTATTGAACTGGAAATTAATCGAAACTGCCAATTCATCGGTATGCAGTTTCGAGACTGCCTGCCAAGGTTCAATTCAACTCTGACGAGTCACGTTCTGCTGACCCGAGCGCACACCTTGCACGTGTCTGCACGCGTCCACCCACTGACATCCATTGCCATGCGAACGCTCATCACCTTTGATTTTTGCCCATTGAACCCCTCGCGACGTACAGCTTGAATAAATTTTTTTTCTCTCATTTTTTCACCCCCTTCGCTACTAAATGTTAAATAACAGTTAATTTGAAACAATCTTTAGCATTTCATCTTGAGGTCGTGGAGGGAAAGGTCCAAATTTTAAATCCAAAAAGTCAACAATTCAAAAATTATTTTCGATTCACCTTACCTACTCCGTTAAAAGATGAAAAACATCCTGCAAAAACAGTGCAAATTGACTTCCGTTGGTCTACTTGAGTTTATTCTAGATAGGCAGGTAACGTAGGCGCTTTTATTTTTCCACTTCCGAACTTCAATTTTTCTGTGAAATCCAAACTAATCACAAAGTTCATACTTAAGGCTTATTAAATGATGGAGTTATCCCCGAATTCGACAAACTCCAGCCCGCCTCTCAAAATGAGATAACGTACAGTACTTCAGAAAACTATCGTTTTCGATTTTGATCTTTGAAAAACGATTGCGGTCCTTGGGAGTCAGTTTTTGATTGTGCGCGTAAACTAGGAGGATAGGAAATTTATCGCTGAATCCAAAAATGTCCTCAAATGTTAAGAAAATTTGTTTCGAACCGGAGAAATGTAGGTTTTTGTGAAACAAAGTGTGGTTTTCCTAAAAAACGTTAAAAAAACGTATATTGGAAATAAGCTAAGATAGAAAAATGCGGTTTTTGGCCTTTTGCTCCATTTTTGGTCCAACGTCAGCCAAATGTTTTCACACCAAATTTGGACCACCTATTTCACCGGTACGGAAGATTTATTCGAAATCGCGAATCAATAAAATACCTCCGTTTCGAGTCAACTAATTTTCACGAGTGTCTCAATTCTACTTATCCGATTTTAGATTGCATTTTCGAATTTTATTGCAGAAATAGGAATGATTCAGCTTCAAAATAGGTGCCCATACTCGAGAATAGGGCGGTGAGAAATTTGTTCAACCCAAACATAATAGATATATGGCGGAGAATGCTTCGCTGCTGTTTGGTTTGGATGCACCCCACTTCGAAATGCTTGTGCCGAGCAATGTGATTGATTTACATGGACAAACAGATTTGAATCCCCTTTTGTTTGACTCTGGCAAAGTGGAAAGGTAAATAAAATAAGCCTACGGACGAGCCATTATATCAATATCAGTCACTAGGAAAAAACAAACCGCTCAAAGTCGAGTGCCTTTTCCTCATTCTATTTCAAAAATTCCTCCGATCGGACATCTGAATCAGTGCGATTCTATAATTAGGCGATGCATCTTGGCAACCCAGTTTACAGTGAAGACCTCTAAGAATTTGGATATACAATCTTCTGGTCAGACAATAAGTCGATAAGCCAAATCGATAGAAACTCTGATGAAGTTATGAAAGAATATTTTTAATGAAACTACCTAATTAACGCAAAAATAGGTACCTACATATTGTACCCAATTTTGGAAAATAGCGGTTGAATTTCTTAACGTGCACGCAGAAACGGACTTCTTGCTTTAAAATGAACAAACTGGAAAAATCACGTGCATAACGGCGGCTTCCAGATCATTTTATGGCTGCAGATTTAAATAAAAATTCCAACGGCTTATTTGCAAGTTGATATGTTTGTTACGACGTTTATTGAGGGCCCCCTGGGGTGAATTTCCGTTTATTTTGTGTCGGTGCTGTAAAATCGGCGGTCAAAATGCAAAAAAATACATCTACCCCCAATAATGAGCCAACCGTTTTCGAAAGAAGTTCCTATAACACATTTTGCGCTTCTTGTTTTTTGCAGCAATAATAAAAAGATTCTTGTTTTTCAGGAGTGGGCAGGAGGGGTGCCATAAAAATGAGGAAATCGAGGTAAGAGCAAATTCCGAGTAATAATTTTATTAATTAATGACTAACAAGACGTTATCGTTTAGTCAATCGATTTTTTCTGGTGGGAATGGAATATGAAATTTTTGAGAATGTGGGGGATTCTTTGAA
Source organism: Nesidiocoris tenuis (assembly GCA_036186465.1). Taxonomy (NCBI): domain Eukaryota; kingdom Metazoa; phylum Arthropoda; class Insecta; order Hemiptera; family Miridae; genus Nesidiocoris; species Nesidiocoris tenuis. The sequence continues at coordinate 13,602,245 of AP028909.1, read as the reverse complement.
ATTATATGGGTATTTAGTATATAATAAATACTGCTAAGTACCCCATTAAGAATTTGATGTTAACAATGGACCTCATCGAATGAATCTTTCGGTTCGACGAGGGAAAAAGCCGTAAGTCAGCTATAAAAATGCAGATATTATACTGCACGTCGTGCATAGTCACTCATCGATCTTGGAGCTTTTATTGACACAGCTCTACCCGTAGAACGTGATCCATAGATGTTTCTGAATGGACGAAAGGCCGTGTGAATACGCAGTCGAGAGTTTGTTGTGTCCAACAATGACTTGAAGGACTTTACTTTGGTTCCTTGTTTATGAGGAATGTCTCCACGAAGCATAATGCACTTTACAGCATACTTGCCTTCCCAAATGCAGTTATTATTAGCTGCAACGTCAGGACTCGGTGTGCGTATTGTAGGTCCTGAATCCTTCGTTATGTCCTGTCTGCGATGCCGGCACAATGCGAGGATTTTCCAGTCGTTTGGTACGCTGATCATCGTCGCAGACTTTTGTATGCTCTTCCATGTTCAGTAACAGACATTCATGCTACGGTGCAGGGGGGAGGGGAAGAGGGTACTTTGGGCACGTCTTGTTCCACACGGAATACTCGCAATGATACGAAGTGACAATGAAACCGAAACGCAAAATGAAGTCAGACTCACAATGGAACAAAAACTCAAACTCATAATCAAACACGACGTCAAAGTCACGATGAAACAGAAACATAAACTCAAAGTCAATTTCGAAGTCAAACTCACGATGGAACCGATACTCAAAGTTTAAATCGAACTCGAAGTTAAACTCACAATGAAACAGAAACTCAAACTCATAATCAAACTCGAAGTCAAAGTCACAATGAAACAGGAACTCAACCTCATACTTAAACTCGAAGTCAAACTCACAATGAAACAGAAACTCAAACTCATACTTAAACTCGAAGTCAAGCTTTCAATGAAACAGAAACTCAAACTCATAATCGAAGTCGAAGTCAAACTCACAATGAAACAGAAACGCACTCATAGTTAAACTCGAAGTCAAACTTACGATGAAACCGAAACTCAAACTCATAATCAAACTCGAAGTCAAACTCACAATGAAACAGAAACTCAAAGTCAGAGTCAAACTCGAAGTCAAATTGAGATTGAAACAGAAACTCAAACTCCTAATCGAACTTGAAGTCAAACTCAGAATGAAACTCGAAGTCAAACTCACATTGAAAACTAATCTCAAACTCACAATCGAAATCTATTTCTCATAGTTAAACTCGAAGTCAAACTCATAATGAAACAGAAACTCAAAGTAAAAGTCAAACTCGAAGTCAAACTGACAATGAAACTGAAACTCAAACTCATAATCAAACTCGAAGTCAAACTCACAATGAAACAGAAACTCAAAGTCAGAGTCAAACTCGAAATCAAACTCACAATGAAACAGAATCTCAAACTCATAGTCAATCTCGAAGTCAAACTAAGAATGAAACAGAAACTCAAACTCATTATAGAAGTCGAAGTCAAACTTACATTGAACCTGAAACTCAAAATCATAGTCAATCTCGAAGTCAAACTGAGAATGAAACCGAAACTCAAACTCATAGTCGAACTCGAAGTGAAACTCACAATGAAACAGAAACTCATACTCATAGTCAAACTTACGATGAAACCGAAACTTAAACTCATAATCGAAGTCGAAGTCAAACTAAGAATGAAACAGAAACTCAAAGTAAAAGTCAAACTCGAAGTCAAACTGAAAATGAAGCTTGACGTCGATTTCGATTATGAGTTTGAGGTTCTGTTTCATTCTTAGTTTGACTTCGAGATTGACTATGAGTATGAGTTTCTGTTTCATTGTCAGTTTGACTTCGAGTTCGATTATGAGTTTGAGTTTCGTTTTCATCGTAAGTTTGACTTCGAGTTTAACTATGAGTTTGAGATTCTGTTTCATTGTGAGTTTGACTTCGAGTTTGATTATGAGATTGAGTTTCTGTTTCATTCTCAGTTTGACTTCGAAATTGACTATGAGTTTGAGTTTCTGTTGCATGGTGAGTTTGACTTCGACTTCGATTATGAGTTTAAGTTTCGGTTTCAATGAGAGTTTGACTCCGAGTTCGATAATGAATTTGACTTTCTGCTCAATTGTCAGTTTGACTTCGAGTTCGACTATGAGATTGAGTTTTTAGTTTTTATTGTCAGTTTGACTTCGAGATTGACAGGTTGATTGTGAGTTTGAATACCAGTTTCATTGAGAGTTTGACCTCGATTTCGATTATGAGTTTGAGTTTCTGTTTTAGTGTGAGTTAGACTTCAAGTTTGAGTTTCTGTTTTATTGTGAGATTGACACTCGACACTTCTCAAGCATCGCAAATATCAATTTACAAGTGTTCATTCAGTTTGACTTCGAGATTGACAGGTTGATTGTGAGTTTGAATACCAGTTTCATTGAGAGTTTGACGTCGAGTTCGATTATGAGTTTGAGTTTCTGTTTTATTGTGGGTTTGACTTCGAGTTTGATTATGAGTTTGAGTTTTTGTTTCATTGTAAGTTTGACGTCGAGATTGATTATGAGTTTGATCTCCTGTTTCACTGTGAGTTAGACTTCAAGTTTGAGTTTCTGTTTTATTGTGAGATTGACACTCGACACTTCTCAAGCATCGCAAATATCAATTTACAAGTGTCATTTTCGGGTCACCGTACCTACCCATCGTAAAGCACGCTAGGAATTCTCGGAAGGGGAACTGGCGCGCGTCCCAGGCCAGTTCGACGGATTTGTTCAACATGTTTGATCGCCTTCAAAGCCCCTCAGGCTAATCTCTCGGCATTTTCCTGCTGCCGAACTCGGATCCGGGGTGGGGGTACATTATTTAATGATCGCTCTCCTCTTCCTCAATAAATTACACGTTTTAGACGACGACGCGCCGTGTGAGGTGTGCGGGCTCCGTCTGGCGTTCCGATTGCGAAACTGGTCTTCGGACTTCGGTTTGACTCACCGCTTGACTTCCATTTTACATTCACGCCCTGGCCCGTCAACGGACGCCTATCATTTCGAATTCGGAGTAAAACACTCACATTAAACTGAAATTTGATTCGGTATGTTATTGAAGAAAGCCTTAGATAATGAAAGCCATTCCTATTTCGGCAACACCGATCTGGAGCACCAGATGTTGTGTACTGGACCGATCAAATAAACATAAGGCATTCTATCATTACGCCAAGTGGTAATCAGCGCCACTCACCAAATCATGCATCCATCTCAACTAAATTTCGTCGTCCCTGACTGATTGCTATCCCGTCGTCAAATGAGGATCAAAATGTGCACTCTTTTTTTTGGCATCCATCTCTTTGCCCATGAAAAGCATTGTTAAATACCACTTTGCCTCAAATAATTTTTTTAAACCAATTTTAAATACACGTCAGTGCATAGGCGTATAAATTACAGCTTCTTTGAGTTCATCATGTTTTCTGAAAATGAATTCCTTATATTTTCTACGGCATAATTTATTGTTCTCGAGCTCAAAAAAAATATTCTTGTCAACAATCTTTCTAGTTCGAAACCATCCCGATCCGGCGCTTATAGGGAAGCGTTCATAATTTTTTTACTACGCTTGTCATAAAATATTAACTCTATTGTTTTATCGTCCGATAGTAAAAAACATTTCCCAATCGACATTATGGAATCCGATGGTTTTATTGAGCCACCATCGGCGCCGGACCGTAAACATTTTTTGTATTGCTCTCCACAGGGGTATTTCTACTGAAAGACAGTGTCCGGCGTTTCTCTTCTATAAAATAAATATTTATAGCCTTTTCCACCTTTGATCGTAAAAATCGATACTTTGCCTCAAAATTCGAACCTGAATTGGGACGTTTTGGGACGTATTTCAACGTTTTGCCGTCGATTAGGGGCGTGAAAGCCGGCACCTTAATGTCACATTCGACCGATGTTTATTGTTATGAATCAATTCGAATGGATGAGATTCGTGAAGGCCGATTGAGGGAGCGTAAATAATTTGCTTAGGAAAAGGAGTCGTATTTTGATTTTAAAAAATCCCGATGGCCGGCCGACGATTTACGCTGACAAAAATGTCCTCGGTGAATAATTCCCAGACAAATTATGTCCTTCGATTCGGTTTTGTGTGAAAAATTATCGCTTTGCCATAAGTTGGCCACCGGTGTGGCAGATCGACGATCGGGAGCGGGAAGAAAGGTATCTGAAATAATAAATGCTGGATGGAGGATGAGGATGATGATGATGATGATGATGAGGTGGAGAAGAGGGATGAGGATTATGGTGATGATGATGTGGAGGAGGGGGATGAGGATGATGATGATGATGATGATGAGGTGGAGGAGGAGGAGGAGGAGGAGGAGGATTATGATGAGGACGATTATTATGATGAGGATGAGGTGGAGGAGGGGGATGAGCATTATGATGATGATGGTGATGAGGTGGATTAGGAGGATGAGGATTATGATGAGGATGAGGTGGAGGAGGGGGATGAGCATTATGATGAGGATGATGAGGTGGATTAGGAGGATGAGGATTATGGTGGTGATGAGGTAGAGGAGGGGGATGAGGATGATGATGATGATGATGATGAGGTGGAGGAGGAGGATGAGGATTATGATGAGGACGATGATTATGATGAGGATGATGATGAGGTGGAGGAGGGGGGATGAGGATTATGATTTGATGATGATGAGGTAGAGGAGGAGGATGAGGATTATGATGATGAGGTGGAGGAGGGGGATGAGCATTATGATGAGGATGATGAGGTGGATTAGGAGGATGAGGATTATGGTGGTGATGAGGTAGAGGAGGGGGATGAGGATGATGATGATGATGAGGTGGAGGAGGAGGATGAGGATTATGATTAGGACGATGATTATGATGAGGATGATGATGAGGTGGAGGAGGGGGGATGAGGATTATGATTTGATGATGATGAGGTAGAGGAGGAGGATGAGGATTATGATGATGATGATGATGATGATGATGATGAGGTGGATTAGGAGGATGAGGATTATGATGAGGATGAGGTGGAGGAGGGGGATGAGCATCATGATGAGGATGATGAGGTGGATTAGGAGGATGAGGATTATGGTGGTGATGAGGTAGAGGAGGGATGAGGATGATGAGGTAGAGGATGAAGATGAGGATGATGATGATGATGATGATGATGATGATGATGATGATGATGATGATGATGATGATGATGATGATGATGATGATGATGATGATGATGATGATGATGATGATGATGATGATGATGATGATGATGATGATGATGATGATGATGATGATGATGATGATGATGATGATGATGATGATGATGATGATGATGATGATGATGATGATGAGGTAGAGGATGAGGATTATGATGATGATGATGATGATGATGGTGAGGTGGAGGAGGAGGATGAGGACGATGATTATGAGTTGGAGGAGGATAATGACAATTATGATGATGATTATGAGGTGGAGGAGGAGTGGGAGGAGGAGAAGCAGTTGTAGAAGGCTAATGAGGTGAAGGGGAAGGAGAGGAAAGGTAGTCTGTTGGCAAACGGATTAAAAGAAGAAGAAGGGGCGGAATTGAATTTTTTGAGCAAATCGAAAAAGCGAAAAAGCTTAAAACAAGGTTTTTCAATATCCAACTGAACAATCCACAACCCTTGATCTTTTCACTAATAGCATATTGTAATCATTTTGCCTGCATATTTTCATGGCAATAAAAATGGAAAAGGTTCTTAAGCAGATCAATTTCCACTTCTCAATATTAGCTCAGCATAGAATAAGTGTAGACGAGAGTTTTTCCATCAAGTTGAAGACCAAAGACCACCTAGCTCTCATTGACGAGCTTAATTCCTGCGATAACGAGGAGTCGTATTTTAGAAACTAACCAGGTACCATTCAAACGATTGAAGATGAAAGAAAATCGAAATATGGCCACAGGGCTGGAGCAGTTGAAGCATCGCAGAGGCAATAAATTAAAGTCGTAATTGCATTACTTACCGGACTCACTACAGTCGGGGTTGGAGAGTAATTGTACCCGCAGCCGAGCTTGATCAATTACACTTCAATTGAACGTCGGAGCATCTGAAAGAAGATATCAACCGTATCTTCGGGTGAAGTTGACTCGAAGGCTTACTTGTTTTTGTAGTTTAAATTTATAATTTTTTGAGTTTCCGAAAATTGGCAACCGAGGTAAAAACCGTTGGTACTCCTGAACGACGATAAGGTCTACTCACTAAGGCACAATATCTCTTCCCTTTTAAAAAGAAGGAAAAAAATTATGATTGCACTTGTGACATAAGAAACACACATTTTTCGTCATAAGTTTTCGAATTTCCACCATTTTCCAACAAATCTCTCTGTGACATTTTTTCGTAGTCTGCGCAAAAACCCTTTTTGTGTGTTTTCGACCTTCATTCCCCGAAATGGCTGTAGTTCCTTCAATTTTTGAGCAAAAACAAATCTGAGGACACTGTTGGAAAGCTCGTAAATTTTCCTATGAGTAAAGTGCTATATCCGACTTTTTTCCTTCAGAGCAAAACTGAAAAAATGAGGCTAAAGATAGAGAAAACTGTTAACTGAAGTTTTGCCTGTTTTCTCTTTAGTTTCATTTATTTAGTACCTATTGATTTGAAGAAAAAAATTTAGTATTGCATTTTTCTTATAGGAAAATGTACGAGCTTTTCAACGGTATCCTCAGATTTGAGATTATTGAAAAATTAAAGGAGCTACAGCCATTTTAGTGAGTCAGGGTTGAATATACGAAAAGGCCAAAAACAGGGGTTTCTAGTGGACTAAGGAAAAATGTCAAAGAAAGAGATTAGTTGAAAACTACTTGTAGAACATTTTCCTTCATTTTTGACCTTTCAAATTGAGCACCGGTCAAAAACTCCGACTCAGCCGATGTCTCCAACCCTCCCCAGCCTAGCCCCTAACACTGTCTATGTTCCGACATTACCTCGTACACACAACAGACCTATGACGTCAGAGAGGTTCGTCCGGGGGCAGCCGCTCCACCATTTATCCACTACTATCGGTGGTTACGATTCTGCCGTCGATGGTCGAAGTTCAAAGTCGACGCCGGAATTTTCCGGACTCCATTGTTCACCTCGTTAGGCCGAGTTGATTAATGCGTTCGAAAGCCTGGGAGAAATGCATCTCCGAGGCTTGACCTCTGTGAATGCAGGTCGGGTGGTGGTTATCTTTGAAACTTACTACCCGGGGGCTATTGAGACCACAGCGAAGGCGATTCGAGCACCCACGGACGGGCGCATTTTTCAACGGCGGACAGGGCTCGTATCAAAACGGCGTTAAAACTCCACCGAGCTCCTTGACAAATCGTATCATTAATTCGTAGAAAAGGGACGGGGACGGGAGGTGGTCGCCGTCTCACAAAGGGAGACCGCGTTGGATACATCTGTAGTATAGTACATGCGTGTAGGCGTATTCACATATTTCCAACTTTTTTTTATCTAGCTCGACACGGCAGCTCGACAATGTTAACATGTTCATAACTTGGAAAGGCGACTCGGGGTTTTTTAATGCCGCCATCACGATCCGACTGTGGACACTTGACAGGGGACCGAACCGCAGCTATGGGAACGAGAATGAAGAGGCCCCTCTTCAAAGGTTGACCCTTTCCAAATCCAAATGGTCAAGTCAAAAAAGGATTGAAGAGTCCCTTTCAATTCCGATGTTCTCACGTTATATCGGCCCTTGAAAGCATCATGGAGCAAGTTATAGTGAGCATGCCTATCATACAGTGATGATAATTTATTTTCTCTCATTTTTGAATTTTTATTCAAAGTTTCGACGATTTTTCCGCGAAAGATCTGAAGTATCTTTAGTATCTGAGTATCTGAAGATTATCGGCACTCATAGGTATGCCGCAACTATTTTGAATTTCTTCCCCTTCTCGTATTTTTTTTCTTAAGCGTCTTAATAGCTCAGGCCCCGAGTGAGTTGGAATAGCGTGGAAATAGCATCTGTTGCGATTATTAGCTTTCGAAAACTGTCCCCGCTCATGCAAATGCGAACATAAATAGCGCCTTTCTCTCAATTTAGACCGCGAGTGTTTCACATAGATGTCGCTCCCCCCGTCCCATGGGATCCCATGTGCAGTTGGACGTCTTGTTTAGATATGGGGTATCCGAAGGGGAGAAACAGTACAGATCTGTGTCCGTAATAAAATACCAGTTCGTACTTTTCAGTTTTTGATTTTTTTTCCAATCAGGAAAAATGTTGACTGAGTTTGACAGGTAAAATGAGTTATTTTGATAAAAAATTATCTATTTTGAATGTACTTTTACTTTTTTGATCAAAAGGTACCTCCCTACCCAAGCAAAGGGAGCCAAAAAGTAAAAATCACCCAATTCTCTGAGGTTTAGCCGAATTGCTATTTAAACACTATAATGTCTTTTAGTTTTGAAAGAACGCATTCAATTCGAAAAAATTTTGTTTCGTTGGAGGTACCATTTTACTTCCATATTTACAGAGTAAATGGAAGTATTGTGATCGTCCTAAAATCGAGAATCGGAACGGAGCTTCAGAAAAAACTTTTTCTTATACACATTTACTCAAAATCACTTCCTGACCAAGTGTCTGTGTGTCCGTGTGTCCGTGTGTCTGTGTGTCCGTGTGTCCGTCTGTCCGTGTGTCCGTCTGTCCGTGTGTCCGTCTGTCCGTCTGTGGTCATTTACAAAAATGGCCATAACTCCCTCATTTCTCAACCTTTTTTCAAATTTCTTGAACTGAAATGTTTGTCTCGGCAAGACCTAACACCCTGTTTAATCGGAATTTGGATAACGCACAGTACTTCCGATATATTTGCATTTTTAGTGTTTTCTATTTTATTTTTTTCCGGCCACAAAAATGAACCGATTTGAGCGTTCTTGGTCTTAAAATCTTTGTTTTACCTTGCAGAATATGTGGATATTTTTTACATTCCGAAAATGTGGCGGTTTTTCATTTTGGGCGAATTTTAAAATTTTAATAGTGAATTTTTCGATATTTTTGGCCTAAACACCCTTAAAAGCAGTCAAAATATAATCAAATTGTGTCACAATTTTACGTTTCAAAATATGGAAGTATTGTGTGTTATCTACGCACCACTGGTTTCCATTGATTTTTGTATGCTGTCAGATTAACACCACTCCCAGGACGTTCGTTATAATCGTTTAGCATTTACACAGTTTTTAGTGAGGAAAATTGGCTTTTTTAATTTTCTCCTCCTTTCTTGATTGATTCTCCTATCTTGATTTTAGACCAGTTTTAACATTTGCATTGTGATTTTCCAACATTTTTGAACTGATAATCCCCGATAGTTGTCAAAATAATAATCAATTAGTTTCAAACATTTACATCACAAAATATGGAAGTATTGTGTGTCGTCTATGCACCACATGCTAAGCTTATTAGCGCCATTTCATCCTTATTATTGTCTAGCTAGGAAGTTGTTTCTGTCATTGCAGGATAGACTTGTCCGAAGTGTTACCTGCTTTGCGATAAAAGGGTTTATCGATAAACACAACAGATTCTTGGAACCCCATGTCCTGTTATTCCGCAAAGCAATTTAAACAAGACTTCCTCGTTTTGGTCTTGGCGCCTCGAGGAAAAGCGTCTCGCCAAAAGTGTCAATCATGAATCTTGGCTAACGGTATCGGCCGGCAATTCTTGTGGAAGCAATTGCGATTATTTTCGAACGAAGGCTCCTCACCCGCAATATGTCTTCGCACTATTCGTATGTATAGGATCGAGAATATTTACATGGATTATCCATATACATGCATTCTAATAGGAAGCGCATAGGTCACACTGTGAATAGAGAATATAAATTACTACCAGTCGTCGGAATAGATTTAAAACCTGCGTCTAATCAGCTTAAAGCTTGTGAAACGCATTCGGCATTCAAAAGCAAAGGACAAGTGAATGATTTTTCATTCTTTTCTTAATCTTCCCATAATCGAGAAAGTGCTTGCGAGGGGATTATGTTAAACCGAGATTGATAAAACAATTTATCACACGAATAAAGTATGCAGTCACAAGTACCATGATAATATTGCAATCTTCAATACACGCTGTTCAAATGATTCAATACCAGAATTTTTTTTTCTGTCTTTTTCACCGAGCTTTCGAAAAATTATATTTTCTTCATCAGGGCTTGGAGACATGTCTTTTCAGTCAAAGAGAATTTTCATTCGTTTTTATGTATAGTCAATGTTGTGTCAAAATTGATTTTATTGCTCGATAAAATACTTGATAATGTACCTATGTACCTATGCGCTCTAAAAATGGCTCCATGATGATGTAGCATAAAAAATAAGCACCTCAGGTGAACTCATCTCAACATTGCTCATTGCCAAGTTTTGAAGAAAATACGCCAATAAGGGTGGGTTCATCGATTCAGTTTATTCGTCAAATAAACACTATACTCCGAAGGAGTAGCGAGTAGAGATCAAAAACACAAATATCAAGTTCAAGAGTTTTCAATGGATTTTATTTTGTATTGAATAAATTGTTTCTTTTCTTGATCACTATTTGAACAAGGGCGGGGACTAATCCGTACTAATTCATCTCCCACTCGGTCTAACTTTTCTGATACAATTTTCCATAAATCATGGTACACAAGGTGGATGCCCGGAGGCGACTGTTGTATCTTGTCTGATGGTTACTTTTTCATATGCTCGCGTGCGGACCACCCACATGTACAAGTGATCTCCCTTGTGTTATTTCAATAAAAAATCCCATTTTACATCTATACCGAGATTAATCTTGGCTTACGTATCCGAGAGTTAACTTGTTGACTGGCCCTTAGTACCTGTTAGATCGGATAATCGATTGTTTGTTCGTCTCGGCACGGCTTTGGGTAACTTGACCTCCCTTGAAGACGATGAAGATCATCATTGAAGTCGACTGACAATGGACCATCGATGAGATCGGATCAGTTTCGAGAGAGAATAAAAATTTTTAAGGTCGGATTTATTCGATTTATCGAGCTCTACTAGCTCCAAATTAGCTGATTCATATGGAGTCCTTCCTACAGATTTAGATTCGACACATTTATTAATTTATTTTTCTTGAAAAATAAAAAAATAAAAAAAAAATAAACTTTTTAAGCCCCCTTGAAAATTTGTTGGTTTGCATTTCAAGGGGTGTAGAATCCGAATCTGCAATAAAAATTTGTAGTCCATACGCCGTCCGCCGTCCGACGTACGCCGTCCGCCGTCCACCATTTGCTGTCCACCGTCCGCCGTTCGCTGTCCACCGTCCGCCGTTCGCTGTCCACTGTACGCCGCCCGGCGTCCACCGTCCGCCGTTCGCTGTCCACCGTACGCCGTTCGCTGTCCACTGTGCGCCGCCCGGCGTCCGCCGTCCGTCGTTCGCTGTCCACTGTACGCCGCCCGGCGTCCACCGTCCGCCGTTCGCCGTCCGGGGGTTTTCAGAGGAAAGGAGTGTTTGGAAAATTGTGAAATTTTTATGAAAATTCAAGTTTTGTATCTCGTTGGTAGAAAAAAGGGTTTTCTAAATCTCCACCTAAAATACGAATTTATGCTGTACCGCAATAATAATAGTAAGTAAATTCCGCGTTTTAGGAGTGTACCTACTTATAAGGTTTTGCTTCGCTTTCGAAAAATGAACCCTAGTGCAAAATTTGCAGAGTTCTTCGGATACACAGAAAAATAATGTTTACGTCTCAATGATCCACTGAGCAGCGTTTTTTACGCATAGGTAAGGTACATCTAGTTCCTAATTAATTTATACGGAAGCGAAAAGTGAAATCTAGGTCCCAACCTGGCATATTACTATCATCCGTCTAACGGACTCCGGTTGAATTCCAGCGCTAAATCTCAATGCCTTCCGACAAAAATTTATAGCGCCCACTCCAGCATGTTACAAGTTGTCATTCGAATTCTTGCGAGCCCCACCTTCATCTGAACTCATCCGAGTAGAAAATCTCTTGTTGTCTTCGACTTTTATGATCCGGAGACGCTAATTTTACGGCTCACGATCGTCTAGAAGACGTCTGGAAGGCCGGTGACTTGTCCGAACGCTAGTTCCACGTTCTGAGGTCGAGATACGAGTGACGAGAAATATTCCGAAACCATTAAACTCCCATATACGAGGCACGAACTTGTTTTTATTCTGGGGTCTGTTTTGTTTTTCAAATTTTATTCAATCCTCGGAGCCCGTATTTCTGCCGTTTGGTTCCTCTCGCATGTTAAAGTGCCGTTTGATCAAGCCCTGTTGAAATAGGCCTGGGCTTTGTATTGTGCTAGTAACGAGTAGGTATGTATACCGACGTTTTAAAAATGCATACTTTCTTGTTTTTCATAATTAAAAACCTTTTTCATTAGTGTTCCCCCAGCCTTCCAACCTACGGAGCACAAACGCATGCAAATTTTTTTTTATACGCATTTTAAAAAGTTTCTATACAGAGTATTCACACTTATGACACGGATACAGATTATCTTCTTTGCGGGAGTCGATTCTTGAGTTCATTCACTACAATTATTGTTCTATAAATTTTTTGCTAGCCTAAAGAAAAGTATAGACTTTTTCGTTTTGAATATTAAATATTTTTTTCGTGTTTTCGACTTTGTCTCAGTAAAATAGCCATAAGTCCCTCTGAAGCTTAAATAATTACAAAAATGAGGATACCGTTGGAAAGGTCGTTAAATTTCCTATAAACACACGGTATTTGCAACTTTCGAACATCCAGTTTAGTAGACAGAAAATTTGGTCAGAGATGAGAATCGCTCGGTTTTTGAAAACTTCAACAGACTAGAAAAAATTGAAAGATTCCCCCGCACTTTCCGAAAAAAAACTTCCCCAGATTGTTAGCTTTTCCAAGGGACAATCATTTTGGGGACAGATCTTATTATTCGTTTGCCAATATTATCGTCCAAACAGTTCCCAAAACTGAGATTTCAGCCACGTTTTAGCCAAAAACCACGTTTTTCCTGCATTCAAACGTCGATTTCTCCTATAATAAGCAAGGTAAATCAAAATATTACTATACCATCAAAAAGCTGACATTCTGGGCCAGTTGGTCCCGGAACGCGAGCGAGAGTTTTCCATTTTTTTCTAGTCTTAAACGCACGTTGAAAAAATTTAAATGTTCAAAAATTGATAATCCCTCGACTTTGGCCCAATTTATGGGTTATTTAACTTAATGTTAGAAAAATTCAAATACCGTAAGATCATAGAAAATTCAACGGGCTTTTGAACGATGTTCTTAATTTTGGAATTATTTCAGAATTTAAGGGACTTATGGCCATTTTAGTGAGACCATCTCGAAAACACCAGATAATCTTCCAAGCAAAAACACTTTCCCTTGGGCTCACATAAGATTTTATTGAAAAAAAATGTACCTAATTTGCTAAAAAATCGACTTCTTCTTGGTAGGCAATCTCAAGTGTGAACATCATGTATGCTCCAGAGGACACCCTTTAAGTAGCTACCCTCAACTAAATTATCAAATATCTAAATTCCATCAAAACAGGCTCGAAGCTCCCAGGAAGATCCAACTTTGGTATCCTAATTGCACCTTTTTAATCGATATCTCGTTGGTACGAAAAAAAACACTTTGAAACCAGTACGAGGAAATGCGAATATTGAGACAGAAGGTCAAAAGTCACTGAAGAGGCGTCTAGCTGAGCTAGCCAATCTAGAAAAGTTAGCCGTCATCAATTCATTGTTCGTCGGTGATGAAATAAGACACAAAACGAAAGCAGGTCCCTGAAAATTGTTTCGTAACGATTGGCCAGACGAGACGTCTCCGGAGCTGATTCAATTTAGCCCGTAATCTTTCCAAGAACGAATCAATCGTTGGCAGATTCGCATATTGATATGTGACCTCAAAAATAAGCTATTCTCGTTCAGGGGTTAATTTGAGGAAAGCGGCGACACCAAATTGCACCCTAGCAATTTTATTTTTAAAAAATGGAAAATAATTTTTTTCGCCCTTTAAATTCAACGAAAGAGCCACAATTTATTATCAAAATATCGCGATTGGCTTCGGTCCAAAATCGGCGCGTAAAACGCGCATATAACAGTTATTCCTTCGATAAAACAACAATAACGGTTGACCCTATGGTACCGATAAATCTTTATAGCTGGCATTAGCCATTATCTGCTCACCTGTTATTACATGTTATGCAAATCATTCCACCAGCTAAAGACCTTCTGCGTTTCCTCATTCAAGTCGAAACAAGTTCGGGTTTCGAATAAAACATGTCCGAGCCTGCGCACTTGATATTTATCTAGGCGGATTTATGGGCGATTTATCAAAACGAGATGATTTATCCGAAGTATATGTGAATCGTATTTCTCAAGGTTTTCCAATAGGTTATCATTGTTTTGATTGGTAATAGACCCTCGCTAATGTCTCACTTGATTTTCATTCCAACCTTTCGTTTTCAGACATTTTTAAATTGGTAGTTTGCCAACTAGTTAGTTGACTTTTATTATAGTTTTTTCATAAAAAATCCATTTTATTAAAATTGGATGACAGTGGTTCATTTTTTAATCGTTTTATTTATTACAATTTACCTAACGAGTACCTTATTTTCAAAGTAGGTAGGAACAATCCAAATATCAAATTTAAAAAATTCTGTCCGCCTGCATTACACCTATTGTAACCAAATACAAAACTTGTTGGTATCCACCTCAATGCTCAACATTTTTCCAATTTTTTTTTAATTTTTTGTCCTGTTTTTCCAGACTTTGAATTACTGGCAGCACTTTCAAGACATAGGCATTTTTATATTTTTCTAGTTTATTTTTTCTGGCCACAAAAATAAATCGATTTAAGCGTTCTTTGTCTTCAAAGCTTTGTTATACCTTGCAGAATACGTGGATATTTTTCCTGTTTTGGTAACTTGACAAATGCTTATTTTGGGCAGGTTTTGAATTTTCATAGTGAGTTTTTTTATGCACATGGCCTCTGAAGTAGACAAAAGTAATCGATTTATGTCAAAAATTTACTCACCAAAATACGGAAGTAATATGCGCTATCTAATCACTGCTGGTTCAATTTAAATAATTTAATGAGCTATAATCAATTTCAAAGTTTCGTGAAGTATTTCAGCACCGCACTGTCACTCTGATTTGTCAATAATTGACAATTACTGTCCATGTTTATTCATGCATGATGCGTATTCGGAGTGCTTATCAGATAAATTACTTTATTGCCTCGGATTTAAATCTTGCCAATGGGGCATTTGATTAGAGATTGCAAGCAATTAGAATTGCAACGAGTCAGGATGATAAATGCGTTCGGAGCGCATAGCAATCAAAAGTTTCCAATTAAATTTTTATGCAGCCTCCTTGATGGTTTGGAATCGATAAAAAAGCTATTGGGAATTCGGAGTAAAAGGGAGCGTGGCGGCGATTCTGCAAAGGATCACTCGCAGATGGCATAAACATTATTTTTTTCCTATTGCTTTCGAATGACATATCATCCCATGAAAAAGACATATGTGAAATTAAAGTCTCTCGGTACCTACTGCCGGTATTTAAACTGAAGAATCAATTCATTCTTACGGTAGAGTGAAAAATTACTTTTTCTTCCAGTTGAAATGTCAGCGGGGATTGGGTAGCGAACTATTTCAAAATTGATAGCCGAAGGCTATTCGTAATAGAGTCTGTCTATCGAGTTCTAAGCTGAGCAAACATTTATCTACGAAAGCCCTGAAGACACATTTGCCCGAAGAGGGAGCGAACATAGGCGGCTTGTAGGTACCTAAAACCCTATAAAATTCGGCCCAGCTGCGCACCAGGGGTGCGCGGATAACTCACATTACTTCCGTATTTTGATACGTAACATTTTGAACCAAGGGATTTTGATTTTGACTGATTCGGAGGCTAGAGAGATCAAAAATGTAAAAAAACTCACTATGCAAATTTTAAAACTCGCCTAAAATGAAAATTCGCCAAGTTTTCGGAATATACAAAATATCCACATATTCTGCAAGGTAAAACAAAGATTTTATCAGTTCATTTTTGTGGGCAGAAAAAAATAAAATAGAAAACACTAAAAGTGGAAGAAAAAAGTGGAGAATCGGAAGTACTGCGAGTATTTCGAATTGTTTATAATTTTTTCTACACAATTTAGTTCGATATTTTTCTCATTCCGATTACCTACCATAAACTGTCTATTACACACCCGTGTAATAGACATTTTATGGTAGGTACAGTTAAATGGCATATTATGCATATTATGCCATTTAACTGTAACCCGTGTAATAGGCATTTGCTAATTCAGGATGATTTTGAAATTCACGGACATTTTATTTGGAAAACTGATTCCCATTTTTGCACATAATAACTTAAGTTTGAACAGTCCAAAAACTGATTTAAATTCCGAGCTATCGTCAAAAGTTACGAGCCATTACACGAACGGTTTCCCGCGGTCGCCGCTCCGGCCGTAGAATTGAAGGGCATGCGCGTGAAGACTGCGGCCTAACGATCGGGTCTCGCCTTTACGGTCCGGTTCAACAGCAGCTCAGGTGCGCAGGATCAGCGCGATATCGGAGGTACCGCGTTGGGAAGAACTCCGATAATTTTTCGGACTCGCCGTAGACGGTTTTGTTGACAATAACTTCTAACTAGAAACCAATTCTCTTCTGTTTTTACTTGACATATTTACAGAGTAAATTGAAGTATTGGAATCGTCCTGAAACCGGCAATTGGAACGGCGAAGAAGAAGAAGCATTTCCAAGTAGAATTAAGAATTTTTTGAACCAAATTGATTTGGGAAATTCTCAATTAGGTTTGGAAAATTCTCAATTTAACTCGGAAATGCTAATTACGTAAAAGTTATATCAGAGGAGGTTCTCTCATTTTTAATTTTATAGCAAGTACAGTACTTTGATTTACTCTGTAAATATGGTGGTAGAAATGTTCCGTGCTCCTATATTTCCAAAGCTGCCAGGCCTATCTTAATATTTTGCCACCATTTGGGCTTCCAGAAAAGTGGTAAAAATAGGCATATCAGGCCATTCATAATTCCGATATTGAGCCTTGATACTGAGCTCCATCAACGACTATGTTCGGCTCCTAGTCTAATGGCTGTTTATAGGAATGGGAAAGATGATTACACAGAAGCAATAAAGATTTCGGCATCAACTTCCTGATTTAAGGTCGTTTCTAAGTGGTTTTTGCTTGGTGTTTGGCAATTATTTCCGACCATCGCAAAAATATTGACAAGACATGTTCCAAGTGCTGGTCAAGGGTTGGAGGTTCGGTTTTCTTTCGAGGCGTCGCTCACTTTGAGCTCACAGTAGCCTGCGCGACGGTTCAGAGGTCGTACGACTTCGGCATAGCTCTTCACGTCGTTGAAGGTATTTGACATCGAAATTGGGAATATTAAGTTTTAGGCCCGTATTCACAACACTTCCTAGGCATAAGGGCCGCTCGATGCGCCAGCACTTCCTTTGCACATTTCATTGGTCAATTTCAAAAAAACAAACATTCCGTTTCCATAAAACTCGAATGGTATGGAGACAAGCACAGCAACCTAGGTACTGTCAATCGCAACCACGATTTTCGAGGTTCCAATTTTGAGGTAGCAATTGAGCAGTTACAGTCCGAATGCTTAGTTACAGGTTAAGGGCCCCGTACCAAACTCAAACTAAAATTCAAGCTCAAACTGAAACTCCCACTAAATCTGAAACTCCAACTAAAATTCAAACTGAGGCTCAAACAATATTTGAAACTCGAACTAACATTCAAACTGAGGCTCAAACTCAAACTTCACAGAAGGTGAAACTCAAACTGAAGTCAATATGGTACCCGAAATGAACTCAAACTTGAAATGAAACTCAAACGGAAGCTAGATATCAAACGGATATCCATCTGATACTCGAACAAAACTCAAACCCACACGTGAGTTTCAGTTTGAATTGACGTTTGAGTTGAAGTCCAAGTTTGAATTTCAGTTTAAATTTGAATTTCAGTTTGAGTTTCAGTTTGAGTTTGAGTTTTAGTTTCAGTTTGAGTTCGAGTTTCGGTTTGAGATTAAGTTTCAGTTCAAGTTTGAGTTTCAGTTTCAGTTTGATTTCAGTTTGAGATTGAGTTTCAGTTCAAGTTTGAATTTCATTATCAGTTTGAGTTCAAGTTGGAGTTTCAGTTCGAGTTTCAGTTTGAGTTTCAGTTTCAGTTTGAGATTGAGTTTCAGTTCAAGTTTGAATTTCATTTTTAGTTTGAGTTTCATTTTTAGTTTGAGCTTCAGTTTTAGTTTGAGTTCAAGTTTAAGTTTCAGCTCAAGCTTCAGTTTCAGTTTGAGTTTGAGTCCAATTTTGAGTTCGCATTTCAGTTTGAGGTCGAGTTTCATTTTCAGCCATAGCTTCAGTCATCAGTGGATTCGATGCCGTGGTAGCTATACCTACTTTAGTCTGTATGCTACAGGGGTTTTTACCCTTATTTCTTACATATTTTTCCTAACAAAAAATGAGTGAGAGAGAAGAGAGTGAGAAATGAGTGAGAAGAGTGTCTTCCCCGAGAAAAAAATGTATTGATTTTCAACACAATGAGTAAAAGTATAATGTTAATAATTATTACCTATTCATCGAGTATTTCTTTAAGGTTTCCTCTTCAGAGAAATAAACACCCCAGATCTATTACTAGCGGACGTATAGAAACAACATACGCATCGCTAAACTCAACGATCTGACGCTTACTCTGCCACCGATTTCACGGTTGTCATCGCGACCAAATACGCGGAAAGAGATCTTTCTCGCGTTCTAACTGGCGCCCCGCGCATTAATTTTTTATAAGCGGTTCACTTCAAATCGTCCGCTCGCTATTTCTATTGCGGCAGCTTTGAGATGAAAATACAAAAACGAACCTAACATTCGCACATTAGATTCGCTATTAGAAAAAAATTGGCTCTTTCTCAAGCCAGATCCGTCCCAAGTTCTTTGTAAAATATTTTGATTCGACGGATCAATTTTCGGTATGCTGACAAGGCAAGAATCGAATTTTTATGAGGCGATTCGGCTTTTTTCAAATGACGTCGCCACATATCTACAAGGCGAACACAGTCCTCGAGACAGTTTATAAATTAAAAATTATAATCCGATTTGTATTTCACTCATGCGAAAATTCGGTAAACGGCCTAGTAATATAGTAATTGTATGCCTTCAAAATATGGAAGTATTGTGTGTTTTCTACGCACCACTGTTTTTGTTTTTGCTCAAATGGATTTTTGGCATTTTGCGTTTGGGAAGGGGATACATAATATGTATAATACACATAATATTACATACATAATATGTATATTATACATAATATTATGGCTCTTATATGTTTATCAACTTTTATTTTACCACCTGTTTCCGCTAAACTTTTGTCCCGCTTTCGCGTTCATATCTATAAGGCATAAATAAGTAATTAAGCATTATTATAAGTATAACTAAGTATAGAGTTCATTCTGCGAGCTCAAGGATCGGTCGTAAAATTGAAAAATTCCTTCCATTAGCAACATGGCATCAAAATTGATTGAGTTTGCTCAAAAATCATTCTAAAGGTATTCGATGCACGTATTGCAGCATCGGGTTAGATTCCATCATGCTAATGAGATTGGGGGGATGAAATGTGAAGGCGATAATGTCCCGACTGGCGTTCAATTATGTCCGACTGGAGACTACCTGCGGCTAATAAAACCAGCAGGTGGATCAAATGGCATTCCGAGCTCCCGTACTCCATAATACTCCAATGGAGTTTGCAAAGTATCGAAATAAACGTTTATACCGGCTTTTCACTGCCATACCTACGCATGCGCGTCGGCTTTTATTGGACTGTTCGTTGCGAAGGTCAACAGTTGATTCACCTATAATACCTCCCATAAAACCTCCTATTTATGGATTTTTCATTGCGATACTTGCTATAAAGAACATGTGAAGATGTATCCAGAACTGCTGTCATTTCGCAATGAGTAGCTCATTTATCTCATCAGAAAAGTGAAGTTTCCGCCCGTTTTTTGCTATATTATGAGAATAATTCTCATTATTACAATTATTGGGTAGCTTGGACGTGTTATGGGAGATGACTGATAGGTCATCGGTGATAGGTGATAGTGGTATAAGATCGGTGATAAGTAATAGGTGATAAGTGGTATAAGATCGGTGATATGAAATAGGTGATTGGTAATCGGTGATCGGTCATAGGTGATCGGTGATTGGTGATCGGTGATCGGTGATAAGTGATGAGTGATGATTGATGAGTGATAAGTGATCGATCATAGGTGATAGGTGATCGGTGATCGGTGATTGGTAATCGGTGATGAGTGATGAGTGATGAATGATGAGTGATGAGTGATGAGTGATGAGTGATGAGTGATGAGTGATGAGTGATGAGTGATGAGTGATGAGTGATGAGTGATAAGTGATCGGTCATCAGTGATAGGTGATCGGCGATAGGTGATAGCGTTTGAAAGTTTGAACGTAAGGTCCTCTTGAGAAAGGAGTTCCACATATGGATTTGAGTATGACACAATAATAAATTATAATAAACCTTTAATATGGGTCTTATTAAATCTGTAATAGGCTATCTAACCTCTGGTTAGAAATCAAAAGGAGAAGGGGAGGCTCATGAAAAGGAACTTACCTAATTATTAGGTCCTAATAGCGTCCAACTCAATATAATGCATTTTAAAAAATATTCATAAATAGGCGGATTAATTATTGAAAATCACTTAGCAACAATTTCAATATAAAATAGACCGATGGAAAAATAAAAATGAATTATTCATATCAACGTACTTGGCGACGCGCGCATTAGCTGCAATTAAAATAGGACGACAATTAATAACTGCGAATAGCCGGCTGATGATAAATAGGGAATTAATCTACTGTTTTTATTATTATTCTGAGCCTTTTACGAACAAAAACACCTGCTCATGCTCATTTTTCAAGTTTGAAAATTTATCTTTATTTTTAAAGCCAGTTCGCTCATTAATTAATGATTGGTCGACGAAAATGTTAAAATCTCATCAGGTACTTTTTTTTTTTTTTTTTTTTAAATAAATGTTTTATTTGTTCGTTTTACAAAATATTTGTACAAAATTTTACAATTTACAAAACAGTATTTACATTCAATTATTAATCAATAATTTACAAATTTACAATAATTTACAGTACGGCATTACAGAACAAATCCCACAAAGGCGATATAGCCTGTGTGTGGGCATTTCCAGTAGGTAGTAGCGTTCTTGTTGGTGGCGACTATTAGCAGTAAATAATTTTTTTTTTTTTTTTCATCCAAATAGTTTTTTTTTATTATTATTATTTTTTTTTGTTTATAAAGGTAGAAAAATATATTTTAGTCAATGTGTGATCTTATCCATGACAATAATTTCTCTTTTTTGTTTTTAGTGTTGGGCTTGGTGAGGAGAGTTGACGGAAGGTCATTTAAAAGTTTAGGTCCATAATAGGAGGCATGATTGAGGGCTAGTTGTCTTTTACGGTGTGGGAGAAGAAATTTATTTGCGTGTCTGGTTGAGTGGGTGGAAACGTTTGGGTTTAGGATGATTGTCATTCTTGCTAGTAAGAATTTGGCAGTTTGGAGGGATATTAATTGGTTGATGTTGAGGATTTTAGTTTCTTCAAATAGAGATTTTGATGGAAAAGTAAGTGGTTTGTTAAGTATAATTTTTAGAATCAGTTTTTGAGCTGAGATGAGGGGTTTTAGATGTGTTTTGTACGAGGCTCCCCATACAGTTGCGCAGTAGGTCAAGGTGGAATGTACCAGAGATGTGTATAATTCTTTACAAAATTTTTGAGTGAAAATTTTTCGACATCGATAAAAGATGTACGAGCAGCTCAACATCTTTTTCCGGAGGTGCGCAATGTGAGGAGTGAATTTTAAATGCTCATCAATATATACGCCTAGATATTTAGCAACCGGGACGCGCTGTATTTTTGGGCAGTTACAAAGGTTTGGTAGATTCTGGCATGAGTGAATTTTTACTCAGACAGAATTTTACTCACAAAACTCGTTCAAGCGAACTCAAGCAATTCGGTCTAGTCAGTCTTCAGTTTTGATGCTCGAATCTATTTTCCACTCGATCGAGTCATTTTAGCAAAGATCTACAATCCTTGTCAGTTTGATATTTCGAGCATTGTCACTAGGATTTGTATAACTTTAATAGAAACTAATTATAATACCAAATTAATTCTATCTCGATGGATCCTCGAACCGGACGAAGATGAATCCTGAACTACAAGATGTTATTGCTCCCGTGAGACTCCTCTGGAAATAATGTTCCCCCATTGAATGTTGAAGAGGGATTAAGAACATGTTCTTTAAATCAACGATACCCCAATGGGTCTTTCATGTCATACTTCTTCAACTGGAGGTGTCTAAGAAAGCCTTTAGGACTTGTCCTGAGAAAAGTTATTTCCGCCCAACATACCAATATTTTACCTCAGTACCCCCCAGATAGTGCGATGGAATGGCCTCTCGCATCTTTGTCACTTATGAAGCTCCGCCCTCGGGTAAATCTTTGTTGCAAAATGCGGCCCTACAATTCCATAAATTTACCTCGGCTGCATAAATAAATAATAAGTCACATATTCAGCAATGAATTCATTAAATATTCTGAAACCCCCAAGATGTTCCGAGGCGCAACCGGCACTGGCAGTCGAACATGTTCATTTCAAATGAAGAATAATTCTTCATTTGAAATGAACAATTAATTACCATCAGGGCTATTAGTAATTAGTAATAGTATTGGCAATAGTATTAGCAATAGTATTAGTAATAGGATTAGTAATAGTATTAGTAATAGGATTAGTAATAGTATTAGTAATAGGATTAGTAATAGGATTAGTAGTAGTAGTATTAGCAACAGTATTAGTAATAGGATTAGTAATAGTATTAGTAATAGGATTAGTAACAGGATTAATCAGGTAATAGGATTAATTAGTAGTAGTATTAGTAACAGTATTAGTAATAGGATTAGTAATGGGATTAGTAATAGGATTAGTAATAGGATTAGTAATAGGATTAGTAATAGGATTAGTAGTAGTATTAGTAATAGGATTAGTAATAGGATTAGAAGTAGTATTAGCAATAGTATTACTTAGTAGTAATATCAGGGTTTTAGTAATTATTACCGTCAGGGCTTGCACGACTCCAGATGAAAGTCAGAAGCCAGTGAGCTGGCGCCAGTCAATTGAACTCATGGAAGCTGCAATTTCTTATTTTCTTGCAAGAAATTCCAAAAGGTGTACGCTAGTACATTGATCCCAAAAGTCCTCCCAAAGTAGCAAGTCCGGTCACTGTATGAATATACCTATAGAAAAAATAGAAACCATTAGCCCCACCTTTATCACATTTCAATCCATCCAGGCCCCAGTTCGGCTCCAGTAATCTGATTCTCATTGTTTTTGAGCGCCGTTGACGGACACGTTGCGCAAGTCGACTTCTTCATAAAAATACAGCACCGAGGGGCAAATCCGTGAAATGAGGATTACCAATTCATATATGTGAGCGAGTATGCCGGCTTTTTGTCCAAAGCTCATACCAGAGTATCATCCGATTAGGTCCAGAGTCGTAAACCTCCGCCTACCATACTCGTCGTTTTGCTCCTTCACTAATTGAAAAATACGTATTCCGAAAGGTTTCATTGTTTGCAAATCTTTTCGCCGTAAGGATTTGAAATCAAGCGTCACATTGTTGCAACGGAGGCCGACAACTTTGGGTGGCCCTCATTCATAGAAAATGCGAGGAACGCCGGCCGTTTAATTCGGTCGAACGAATTACGCCAGTCTTTTGTCACCAGTCGGTCTAGTTGAGTCAATGCACTTGAACGCTCCATCTTCGAACTGCATATATTTTCAGCCATAAATAATGTTCGTGAAAATCGCATAACCTTTGCTTACACACTTGTACTCAGAATCGCCTGATTTTGGAAATAAATACATAAAATATAGAAAATTATGGATAAATAAATAAATAAAAACATGATTTATGAGACTTTTTAGGTAATAAAATTTCACAGAATAAATTTAAACCCCGACTAAGGTTTAATCTTCACAACCAGCGCCAATACAGGTTCACAGTTCAACCAAAATGGCCATTGATACCTCGTTTGTGCTATTTGCAATAATGTTGTGCTCATTCGAGGTCTAGGCGAGAAAAGAACATCGCAAGGTGAACTAGCCTGTATATTCGCGTTTATTCCGCAGGTCATAATGTTAACGGTACGACACTGTTATAGTCGTCAGCTCGTGCGTGGTACATCAGGATACCCCTGATACAATCAAGAATTGCAGGTGCTCCTTGTAAAAAAACGATAAAGCTAATCCCGCCTAACTTGCCCGGCATTGGATGCTGAATATGTGCACTTCAGTCGGTCGCCATTTGATAAATGCCCTCAACCATCGGCCAATATTAACAAACGGAACGTGATTAGAAAATACAACTAGAACTCCGAGACAGTTTCCGAGCGTAAAAATAATGGCTCCTATCCCCGTAAATAAATTAGTCACCTTCCGCGCCTTTTGTAAGTTTATTATTTTCCCTCGCGGTTATATAATCAGCCTAGAGTATCATGGTTTTTTAATCTTTTATACCTTCGCATTTTATCGGCAGTGGCACTTCCTGGCGCCATCCTGACATGAGCGCAACTAATGAATTACCTATTCGTATAATTTTGTAAAATGCATCGCAAGTCATTAACATATTCGGGCATTTGAAGGTTACTCCAGTCAGGATCGAAGTCGATCCAAGTCATTCAGGTACTCGTGGCTGATCTTCGCTAATATCGGATCAGTCATCAGTGACAGACCCTTGGATCCAAGGTTCCTTATCATTAGGCTTAAAGAAGGATATAGCTCATTTTGGCCTTGATAATTGGTACCTACGACTTTTCAAATCCTGCCTGACTACCTAACAACTCAAATTTGTTTTCTCAGTTAGAATCTAAATTCAAAGATAAAGCAAATCTAAATTTCCTCTAACGATTGTTATTTGGTTGCAGATTAGTTTAGCAGCGAGCTGTGGATGGGCCCGTGATGCGAGAATCCTCCGCATTCAAGGGTAAGTTCTTCCTACTACGTTACAAGTTCTATTCCTACCTACCCAAACTATACGGTGACGTGATAAGTGCTGTAAAGTAAAGTTACAAGTACTATAGCACAAGTACACTTTACCTGCTCTTTGCTCTTTGCTCTTTGCTCTTTGCTCTTTGCTCTTTGCTCTTTGCTCTTTGCTCTTTGCTCTTTGCTCTTTGCTCTTTGCTCTTTGCTCTTTGCTCTTTGCTCTTTGCTCTTTGCTCTTTGCTCTTTGCTCTTTGCTCTTTGCTCTTTGCTCTTTGCTCTTTGCTCTTTGCTCTTTGCTCTTTGCTCTTTGCTCTTTGCTCTTTGCTCTTTGCTCTTTGCTCTTTGCTCTTTGCTCTTTGCTCTTTGCTCTTTGCTCTTTGCTCTTTGCTCTTTGCTCTTTGCTCTTTGCTCTTTGCTCTTTGCTCTTTGCTCTTTGCTCTTTGCTCTTTGCTCTTTGCTCTTTGCTCTTTGCTCTTTGCTCTTTGCTCTTTGCTCTTTGCTCTTTGCTCTTTGCTCTTTGCTCTTTGCTCTTTGCTCTTTGCTCTTTGCTCTTTGCTCTTTGCTCTTTGCTCTTTGCTCTTTGCTCTTTGCTCTTTGCTCTTTGCTCTTTGCTCTTTGCTCTTTGCTCTTTGCTCTTTGCTCTTTGCTCTTTGCTCTTTGCTCTTTGCTCTTTGCTCTTTGCTCTTTGCTCTTTGCTCTTTGCTCTTTGCTCTTTGCTCTTTGCTCTTTGCTCTTTGCTCTTTGCTCTTTGCTCTTTGCTCTTTGCTCTTTGCTCTTTGCTCTTTGCTCTTTGCTCTTTGCTCTTTGCTCTTTGCTCTTTGCTCTTTGCTCTTTGCTCTTTGCTCTTTGCTCTTTGCTCTTTGCTCTTTGCTCTTTGCTCTTTGCTCTTTGCTCTTTGCTCTTTGCTCTTTGCTCTTTGCTCTTTGCTCTTTGCTCTTTGCTCTTTGCTCTTTGCTCTTTGCTCTTTGCTCTTTGCTCTTTGCTCTTTGCTCTTTGCTCTTTGCTCTTTGCTCTTTGCTCTTTGCTCTTTGCTCTTTGCTCTTTGCTCTTTGCTCTTTGCTCTTTGCTCTTTGCTCTTTGCTCTTTGCTCTTTGCTCTTTGCTCTTTGCTCTTTGCTCTTTGCTCTTTGCTCTTTGCTCTTTGCTCTTTGCTCTTTGCTCTTTGCTCTTTGCTCTTTGCTCTTTGCTCTTTGCTCTTTGCTCTTTGCTCTTTGCTCTTTGCTCTTTGCTCTTTGCTCTTTGCTCTTTGCTCTTTGCTCTTTGCTCTTTGCTCTTTGCTCTTTGCTCTTTGCTCTTTGCTCTTTGCTCTTTGCTCTTTGCTCTTTGCTCTTTGCTCTTTGCTCTTTGCTCTTTGCTCTTTGCTCTTTGCTCTTTGCTCTTTGCTCTTTGCTCTTTGCTCTTTGCTCTTTGCTCTTTGCTCTTTGCTCTTTGCTCTTTGCTCTTTGCTCTTTGCTCTAATTGTGGGGTTACTGCGTGAGAAGAGAGCGGATGCACCTCTCGATAACGTAGGCCCGAGGTGAAGCGTCGCGACGCAACACTTCTTCTGAGGTACTCTCTTTCTCTTGCAAGTACCGTGAGATGCCGCGCCACTACTTCAGTGGTAATCATGGAAGTGGAATAAATGAACGACTATATTGATTGAATTCTCGACACAAAATTTAAAATTAATTTTGAGTAAAAAAAAATTAATATCAAAACTTTTTTAAATTTTTTTTCAAAATTTTTTGAAATTTTTAAAATATTTGAAATATTTTTTTGGATTTTTTGACATTGTTTCAACAAAAAAAATTGAAATTTTTTCCAAAATTTTTTTTACATTTTTCAAAAAAAAAATTTTATTTTTCTCAAAAATTTTGAAATTTTTTAAAAATTTTTGAAATAATTTTGAAATTAATTTTGAAAAACGAAAATTAATTTTGAGTCGATTCATGCCAAAACTACCGAAGTAAAATCCATAATTTATTGTAAATTTTAATCGGGAACTCTTTGGATTTTTCATGAGGGACTAGCTATTTGTATTTTTCTCCACCCCGGAGAGTTCCGGAAAATCGCCATTTTTTTGTGTTACCTATGTAATACCTATCCAAAACCTACCCAAAATTTTTTTTTTGAAATTTTAGAAACATACAAGTAAACCAACAAGCTCAACAACTACTAATAATCTAAATTCTCTCTAAACCTATCTAAATCTTCCTGAATTAAAAACCTCGACCGCTATTAAATTTGGGCTCATATCCAACAGTCGAAAGAAGGTGTCTCAAATGTTCAGACGATTGAGGTGATGGAGCGTTCAATTTACAAATGTACCCATCTCTCTTCAGTTGGGCTGCATTGTAATTGGGCAGCCGCTCGTTGTTCGGCCCACCTACTTCACATGAGAATTTATCGCCCTCTTGTCGCGAACTTGAAGGTAACCTGGTTTCAGAATCAATTTACCGCGAAGACAAGACACCCACTAAATTGAAATGGCCGGCAATAAGAAACGAAAAATACGCGACGATTCATTGATTGCAATTTCATGCCCAGCGGCTGATAGTCGCACAAAGTGCAGGGTATAATAAATCATGGCATTTTTCGGCAACCTGACAGATCATTTCAATTTCAAGGCCGGCCGTTTGATTAGTATTCAGCGCCGAGGTATCTCCTGTTTACGTCTGCTGGGTATTTTTTCTTTTTTAAATATTTATTTTATTTCTATTATTAGAGTAGAAAAACGTAGACTTTTACCCATTTTGTTAGAGTATTTTAAGCGTAAATATACTCAAATATTAATTTAATCTGTAAAGCGTTGATATATCTGCTTCCATAATTTGGGAGCAAATTTTTCAAACAAGTTAGTATATTTTTGTGATCGTCAATACAAGACAAAAATCGCCTCAAAACAAAAATCTTAAATTAATTTACATCCTTTTTTTTGTACTAGTATAATTGTTCCTACTTGAGTAGAAAAGTCTCTACCTACTTCAGAATGGGTCATGAAAAACCTTCAGGCGTCCGTTGAACCTGAAGGTCGGATAGACGTGAGTCGGCAGATTTTAATTAGTCATGAATGAAGATTCTGAATCGGTTTCTCGTATTCGTCCATTTCAATGGATCATTGTAATTCGAATAAGAATGATCGCCGTTCATTGATCCTTCCAGCGGATTCTGAGATGCGACCGACAAACATAGTTATTGACAGTAAAATCAAATGTTCTACAATGGTTAACGATGACCCAAGAATTTTAGAATCACGTACATAATTTCGCTTCATAACTTCTTGTGCAAGCATAAATTTTCTACCTAAAAACCGAGGTATAAAAATTTTGATAATTTAATGAAGATTTTTTTCGCCCCTTTTTTACGCTTTCTTGACTTCAATGAAGACATCTTTACAATATTTTTCGCGTCGGGAATAGGAGGTAGGAGGCGTCAATAATTCCCAAATGTTTGCCTGAAGGTAATGGGTTTCGTCTCGCCAACAGATGGACGACTCCCAGACCGGGAAAAGGTACAGTCTGAACAGATCTGTTTACACGACTTCGCTTACATTGCATTTTAGCGGAAATGTGGGATCTTTGCCGATGCCAGTGAAATTGCAAAATCGACTAAATTGTCCATCCGCCAGTTTGGCTTAAGTGCTTTTTAACGTATCTTTAGACCTTCCGGGAATTCTCGATACGTTTTTGGCACAGTTCCCCTCCTGAATATAAATATTGGACTAAATGGCGATTCGTAAAACGGACATCACCTCTGTTATATGTCATCATCCTATTGTTTGTTCATTAAGATTGGATTTATCGCTATGAACGATGGAGTTGGCGGTCGTCCCACCTCTTTTTAATGATTATACCTTTGTGAGTCATGCGTTACAAATTCATTACAAATTTCCATCCAAATTTTCTATATTTTTATGTCCAATTTCATGTTTAACATCATTTTTCAAATTCATAAAATGTTAATTTGTTTGCAAAATTCAAATAAACTGTAAATTTTTTCTTAAAATTAATTCCGAAAAATTCCTAATTTAGTTTCCAAAATTCAATAAAATTTCAATTCATTTTCCTAAGTCAATGAGATGTGAATTCATTTTCCGACCTTAGAAAAGGTAGACTTACTTATTTATAAAATGAAAAAAATTGTTAATTTACTACCAAATTATTACTAAATTGCATGCATAGGCTACATTCTAGAATCCGGTGTCACACAAGTTGCGTAATTTGATTTTCACTCGAATAACATTAATATACAGCGATATCCGAAATTGTCCACTTGGGAGGTAAGGTACGAAATGGAAAGTAGTTTCGAACGACCTGTTTATGATACGATAATTATACGTTACTCCGCCTCAGATGTCGGCCGTTCGATATTAAGTTGTCCATTTAGAGTCGACTCAATGGACGATCATTAACATGGCTATAATGGAGGGATTTGTATCTTGTTTTTATTAACTTTTGAAAAACAAAAAGGCGCGTGTTAGCGGGGATACGGGGGCCCAATTATTGGCTAATGGGCCTTTGCGTAGTTTAGAAGCTCGCCAATTTCAGGTCCGTTCTGCTTGTTCTGAAACGTGTGATTATGATTAGAACTGAGGAACGTTGGCGCCGTCGGATTTCAGCTCCAGCAGATAGGTACTCGAGTCAGCTGTTAATTTGCTATCCAACGGTGAATATTTCTAACGATTCCCATGATTCAGCAAATTCCAAGCGTTTAGTAAGTAAAAACGAAAGTAAGAAGGATATTGAAAAAGTCTCGAAACACTGCCAGAGTCGGACTTTCTTTTCTGGCGATAAAGTCGAAAAATTGATACTAATTGAGTAGTTTTCTATCCAAACTGATGGATTTATGATGTGTTAGAAATTTTTTTCCATCACCACCGTTTGGCTGACGCAAACAAAGTCGAACTGGGCGGTGAAGAAAGTTGAATTTTCACAGTTCCTCGGTACGACATTTTTCGATAAAAGACGTTTCACGCTCACCCCATCACAACAAAAAAGAAAAAAATACACACAAATGGGGTTTTTTGCTAATTACTCCTCCTCCACCTCCTTCTCCTCCTCCTCCTCCTCATCATCCTCCTCCTCTTCCACATCCTCTTCCCCCTACCCCTCATTAACCTCCTCCTCACTCCCTCTTCCTCGTCATCAACCTCCTCCCCATCATCCCCTTCTACCTCGTCATCGCCCTACTCTTCCTCCAGCACCACCATCTCTACAGTCACCACCCCTTCTCCTCCTCTTCTCCCTCCCCCTCTTCCCTTCCTCCTCTTCCTCAACCTCATCATCATCCTCCTCCCCCTACCCCTTATTAACCTCTTCCTCATCCACCTCTTCATCATCATCAACCTCCACCTCCTCCTCATCAACCTCTCCCTCGTCATCACTCTCCTCTTCCGTCTCCTCCCCTTCTCCTTCTCTTCCCCTTCCCTTCCCCTTCCTCCTCTTCCTCAACCTCATCATCATCAACCTCCCCCCCTACCCCTCATTAACCTCCTCCTCATCCCCCTCTCCCTTGTCATCGCCATCCTATTCCTCATCATCCCACGCTCTCTCCTCCTTCGCCTCATCACCATCCTACTCCTCCGCCTCATCCTCCTCCTCCGCATCATCCTCGTCATCCCCCTCCTCATCCCCTTCTCCTCATCTTCCCCTCCTCCACCGCGTGAGGTTATTCTCGTCCTACGGCACAACCGTCTACCCTGCGGAGGCGGAATGCTTCAGCATTTTTTGACGAGCGAGTCCGACGTGGCCTAGTCCCTTAAAATTCTAAAATGAATATTGTGAGGTAATATCGTAAGGGAGTGAAATTCGTTCCGAATATCAGTGCTGAAACTCGTACATTTTACTCGTATCTCTCCGCACAGTTGTTTTTGCGTGAGGGATGCGGTGAATGAAAATGCCAACTGTCCGATCGTTCCTTACGCAATAGGTAAACAAAGATTTGCGAGTCATTCCTCACATATGAAAAGGACACAACTATCCCTTTCCAGCATCCTTCCTTACGTGTTGCTGGCCGGCTAGTTATTTTCCGCACTATAATTATTTAATCCCGCAATACATAACCGCCGAGGGACAGCCGGCGAATCGGATTCTCTCGATAGGTGGGCGCCCCAAGGCTTCCGTCAAGAAGTGGGGGTGGACCGAGGAGACGTGCTCATTACCCAGTCCGCCCAGACTGTCGCCATTCTCAGATCGTTGGCTGATAAATGATCCAGCTCAGCTCGATACGTCGGTTATTTGTCTGGATTTGCGAAAAAATGTTGGATCCTTGTAGGATTAAGATTTTGAAACATCGGGGATTATAGTGCGAACACTGCGGATGAACTACTACCACTCGCTTTAAGGATTTGTACAAGCAAGGGTTTAATCTAGGCAGGTACCTGTATTCCTAAGGTACGTCTTTCTAAAAACCATCTAGTCAAACGAGGACGGGGTGATTATCGCTTTTTTTGACATTGAGAGACATTCCTAGAAATATTTTGCACTGTTCCTGAGGCTCCCACTGGCATTCAGTGAAATTCAAGGAACGCTGAATTAAACGGGAAAATTTCACCTATAAATAATCATTTTATAACCCGAGTATAAATTACCAGCGGAGTAAAATTATCGCCGAGTTCACATTACAAGGTGGTGGGCCCTAGTGAAGCCCTCAGGTGCCTTTGACGTTCCAACTCGCCTATTCTCCGTATTAGGCCCCCACACTACGAACCGGTACCAGGCTGTATCGGGTATTAGTGTTATAAATAGGTACTAATGCTTATGAAGGCGACGCGGTAGTCAAACGACGGCGATGAAAGGAATCCCGTGGTATAGGTAGCCTTCCGCCTAAAAATTTATGGCGTCAGATACTCCGGCAGAAGGATTTTATTTTTTGGAAGGAGGAGCAGCCAGCAGCTCTGTGTCCTACATCCAAGGATACATTCGAGCTTGAGGGAAAGTAAGGAAACTCTTGCGGAAATAGTACCCAACAGGAAATTATGGATAATAGAAATGGAAAGAAAGATATGAATAGGAAATAATTAAAGATATTTTAGTCTCGTTAGAAAACTTTACGGAAACCCTCAAAAATTTCCATAAAAAATAAGGCCATCTTCTGTCGTCATAATTTTCAGCTAGGAACGCATCATGATACCATATGCTTGACCACATATGTAAGCCGAGATAACTGAGTTGTGCTTGACTTATGCCGGTACACCAATCACTTAACCATCCTTCAGTAATTGGTACCAACGTGGAAAGTGACCACAGCCCATCAAAAGGCCAAAGAGTTTTTTACGGCCTCCTTCTCGTTCGAAATTATTTTTTCCCTCGTCTCGCCATAAATCGTAACATTTAACATAATATTACCATCGGAAACCATGAATACCAAAACGGCTTTAGGCTACGGGTCTTGCCCAATAGGCCGAGTTGTCCTTCCCATGAAAGATACGACTGGCGCTACAAATTGTCGACCGTGTTTTACTGTTTTCCCAATAAAGCACATTCGTCCTAAGGCAGATCGGGTATTCGAATATTTTTCCTCGGCCAGACGAAGGCGTGAAAGCGTGAAATTAACAAGATGACCGTGTGTTTTTTGTAAGCAAGACATCCAAGTACGTAATAAAGTTCGACACAGCCCACACCCGGTGCTGGACAGGCTCACCGGAACGGGCGACTCACAAATTCATGGCGACTACAATATCCGCCCTTCCTGGCCATTGTTTTGACATGATCATTTCTTTGACAATGGCTGGACGTAGCGCACGAAATATGTTTTTCGTCCTCGTGAAACGTCCGGTCTGTAAGAATTGATTTCTGACTACAGCGAATGTAGAATCATATATCGATAGTAAAAGTGTAAATCCTTGTAAGTCCAAATTCAGAAATTTGTCAGGGTACCAAAAAACGTGCTAGTTTTTGCAACACCTCTGGAAGGTTTTGACTTACAGGTTATTGCACATCGCCACAGAGAAGAAATGAGACGAAAACGGAGGAATCCGGCTTAACTTGATGGATCTACGGCTCAAATACTACCCATAGAGCTCAAATCCTTATTTTATCAAAAATTGAGACTTACGAGGTTTTTCACTTTTACTCGACTTTGACTCGATTTGTAAGATTGTACGAGCCATAATTCTGATGATGCTTGAAATTTTTTTGAATTTCTGGTATTGAAATTTCGTTCTGAGTGCTACTTTGAGGGCAGTACTAGAATATTCAATGCCAGGGAGTGACTCCAAACGCTTGGGTGGATTCCGGAGAGGGGTATTTGTCCAAAATCACGTTTTCTTGTTGTCAAGGTTACAATATGGGTTTTAGGCAAAAATTTCAAATAGAAGGATGTGTCGGGCGGTTATTTCTTATCAAATACGCCCCTGAAAAGTCACCGTTACGGACTCTTCCCATGAACGTGTCCAATTGTTAATTCTTAACTTCACCACAGCAAGGATTGTTTTTTTTTTTTGCAAAGTTTTATTATGGATAAACGAAATGGGCAGTTATGCAGGCTCTTAAACGTTGAAATGAAAATTAGTTACTCACAGGACCAATCCTGAAACCAACTTCGGTGATTCTCAATTGAATTAGATATTTATGAGTTTCACGCCTTCGGCTCTCCGAGGGCGAAGTGTATAACATTGAATAATGTGATGGACAGGCATCACAACAAAGTAAAACTGTGCCGCTAAGAAAAAACTTACTCCGTGTTGGCCTCTTGGTCCCGTCCGATTCCATCAGTTAACTTCTCGATAATTAAGAGGCGTAATGTCCTGCAGCACCTGGCCCCTGAGGGTGTAAGTTAGTATACCCGTCCAGCACTGTGGAACTAGTAGAAACAATGATATTTATGGTTATTTTATAATTGAATGAAAACCCTGGCACAAAGATTCAACCTCGACCAAAAATCTTGCAATGCGAATTTCACTGAGGCGGATTTTTAAAATGATTCGAGCAAAAATACCATAAATCTCTGTCTATGAACAGGGTATCCTCAATCTAGATTTTCTTTTTCGAAAGGATCGATTCTTCAGCTCATTCGCTACAATTTCTATTCTATAAATTACGATTCTATATTTGCGAGCCCCAAAAACCTTTTTGCTTTGGAGTTTTTCATGTTTTCGACTTAGTTTCAGTAAGATAGCCATAAGTCCCTTAAATATTAAAGTAATCACAAAAATGTGGACACCGTTGGAAAGTACGTTAAATTTCCAATAAATCGGCGGTATTCACAGCTTTCTGACAATAAGTTAAAAAAGCAAAAAACTAGGCCAAAGTCGAGAAATACTTAATTTTTAAAACTTACCGTTTTTTCGACGTCTGTTTAAGTCTACAAAAAAATGAATAACTCCTGCCCGAGTTTCAGGAAGAATTGGCCTAAAACTCATGGGACTTATGGCCATTTTACCGAGACTAAGCCGAAAACACGGGGAAAAAACTTAAATCAAGAAATCGTACTTTTCCTGGGGCTCGCAAAAATTTATAGAACGAAATTGAAGCAAATCAACTGAAGAATCGAAGCTTTCAAAAAAAGACAATCAATGTACTTTTTCTGGGGCTCTCGAAAAATTGTATAGAACAAAATTGAAGCAAATGAGCTGAAGAGTCGAAGCTTTCAAGAAAGACAATCTCAAGTCCGGACACCCTGCAGATTAGTCTATCCGTTTGAGCTGACTTGCGGCGTAAGTATTCCAGACCGGTGAAATGCCTGAATTCTAATCGGTTCGCCGAACTATCCGCAATATGTTAATTCGAAGGGAGAAGGTGGTACTTTTCATTTATTCAAATCATCGAACCGACTTATCGAATGGAAATGCGAGAATGTGCAATGAGACTCGCTCCAAATGCATCCTGAATGAACTTGCTCGGCCATCCCTCTGATAATCTAGTTCCAGGATGCAGAGCATAGTTTATCATAGTACTTACTAACTGGTCTGTTCATTAAGTCGATATGAGCTGCCTAAGTGGCCAGGAGTCGCGTTTAATTAACCTTTTCGCTCAGATTACTCTTCACTAAGCATACTTAAGGTAAAACTTGCTCAGAACCATTCTGGATTAGACAAGTTTTTCCACATATATTTACGACAGAATTTTGTTCGCAAATCTTATTATTTCCCAACACAGTTTTGCTATGTAGTAAACATAATTTAGATAAAGTGAGCTTTCACAAAAATCGTTCTTTCTCTGGCAGGATTCGAACCTGGAATCTCTTGCCAGCAGGAACCTATCAGGAGGTGCCAGGTTCGAGTCCTGCCAGAGAGTGAACACTTTCTTCCGTTTCCCCTCTGGTCTCATTCATATGGTAAGGCCTAGTCTAGTTTAGGCCCTAAGGTCCCCAGTTTAGTTCCAAATGCAGCCACCATATGGCGTCCCAAAATTAGCGAAATATATCCAAGCGATATCTCAGCAACGGCTGAACCGATTTTGGTTCCTCAACGCTTACAATTCCTCATTTCGGCAGAGTTGATACCAATTAAAGTTTGAAACCAAATTCGAAGCAAAATTAAAATTTTCAATAAATTAATTTCACTAAATGGAAAATTTCATGTTTTTGCCTTATGGCGCTCTACTCAGTATGGCATTTGCCCTATCCAAATTGGTAGTGTAGATTCGTCGTAATGAGTAATTTCGCACAAACAAACGACCCTGTAACCCTACAATTAGCCGACCCTTGCGGACAAGCCTGGCAATTGCGTTTATTTGTAAATCACTGATTAGGACAAGTCTACTCAACCGATTTGGACCGGGCAAACAGAGAATTTTCTCTTTTGAGAGCCAGAGAATTGCGCTATAAACTGATATCATGAAATGTTCAATTTATTAAAATTTTAAACAATAATTTTTTTAAATTTTGCTTTGAATTTTTTTAAACTTAATTCTTATTAGTTCTTCTCCAAAATGGGGAATAATAAGCTTTGCAAATTCAACTGAACTATACGTATAGCTGAAAACCCGAATTTGGTAATTGTCTTTATAAATGCCCTAGAGCTCTCTCTTTGAATTTTACTTGATCGTAAAGCTGGCGAGAAAGCTGTTGAGTACTTGAATAGGCAAACAAGTCCATTAACTGAAGTAGTGTATCAACTTGCTTGTCTCTAGAATTACCTTCTGACGCACGACAGATTGCAATCGTTGGGGTTTATCGATTGATTGTTGCGTAGGTTGTAAAATAAAAATAAGCAATAATTTAGAATGTAATGGCCGCTCATTTGCGATTCGCGTGGCCCCAAGGGATCGATACGGTCAGGATAAATAAAATGTGTTTACAGGTAGGTACCTAACTTTTAGTATAGATTACGACTCAAGTAATCTCAGGCTATTGTCGTCGTAAGGTATTCTGTTTATAAGATGTGGTATAGCTGGAGGGAGAAGTACGGGTTGAGTATAGATATACGAAGATACATGAATTAGACGATTTCAGGCAGATTCAGTCGAGACGTAAAAGTCAGAATGAATGCACAGTTACTATTTTTATTTATTTATTAATTATTTTTTGAAATCCCTTGATTGAACCTATAAAATTTAGTTCCGTATAATTTATATTAACACAAAAAACAGTTAAATTATGTGTTCAAAAAGAATGTGAAAAATCATCTCCCTTCATCCGCAAGGCAAGGGCTTTTTCTGTGTATCTGACAACACTAAGGTATAACAACCAAGAAACCCAAATTGAGGAGAAGAATTTTTTTCCGCAGTTCATACAAGGTACAACAAGTTTTTCCATGATTTGAATAGTTTTTGAGAGGATCTACATTCATGAATTGGGTGTCCATCTTTTGTTTCTTCTATATTGAGACTATTTGATTCCTCTTTCCTTACCAGTATGGTTAAAGACCAGGACTGAAAAATGTATAGTTGCAGATATGTACCAATTACCTATACCTCTACGGCCTGATGCACAATCATTCGTGGACAGCTAACGCCTATACAATTGAACATTCTATTATTTGTGTACTAAGCAAAAGAAGTGAATTAATATTGTAATCTTTATTAACTATACCTATAGGTAACTCTTCAGCATTATTGAGTAATACTAGATATATATTTCAGGTTGTATAATAATTATTTATAAAAATAATTTACCTGCCTATTTAGTAATTTTATTCTTCATTTTTTGTCCTTTTATTTTTTTCACCCTTTCTTTTCATTTTAAGATTATTTTGTTATTTCACAGCTTGTTAGAGCTATTTTCACATTTCGTACACATTTTGCCAACGGACGAAAATTGGTAAGGCAGCCATCAAGCCAGCATACATTCATAAAATTTTCTTTTTATTCGATTTATTATCTTGAGAATATTGGCTTAGGCATTTCCGATGGATAAAAATTGGTTCAAATAAAGTAGGTAAGTATGCGAGAGCTTCTCGCCGAGCTTTCCCGTCGGAATTCTTCCCAAAAGTGAGGCAATAAAACTCTATTAATTTCGAGACTTTCTCTAGTTACTTAAAAACGAATCGTTTGAAGGGAATCCGGCGCCGGAGGGAAATAAATTACATAAGGCAGTTCAGTTCATTAGTAAAACTAAAGTGATGCTATGTTCTCCCGTGAGATTCCTTTTCGTCACTATTTTTCCAACCGTGTACCTCGGTTGGAAATTTTGGAGCCCCGTGTATCACCGAAGGGCTTACAGAATTCGTTGTAAGCGATGAATCTATTCAAATGAGCCGCGCCGCGCGCCCTGACGAAACTCGGCGCAGAACGAACGAACGCGAATATCTCGTCGAATCTGGATCTTTTTACTGTCGTGTCAAATTAGTACGAGGAAAGGACGATATAGGTATGATAGGTACATACCTACCTATGAGCGCCACTTGAGTTTGAAAAATGCATTTTTGAGGTTCACCTATTTAACCATTTTGAGGTATAAGTATAGGTACTTTGATGCATAGGTATACCTATAGATATATCTATATTATTTGAGTTAAAAAAAAAACATTTTACAGGTTAACCTATTTTGCCATTTTTGAGGTATAAGTATACCTAAGCACTTTGATATTGACTTTGATGCATATTACTTGAGTTCGAAAAAACCTTTTTGAGGTTTACCTATTTTACCAATTTCGAGGTATAAGTATTGGTACTTTGATATTGGCTTTCATTTGACGTTTTTTAACTATAGTGGGTGGTATACCACCCACAAAACAATGGTGAGTTGATTACATTATTTCAGGTTACTCGCAGTCCTTCTGATACATTAGCACTTTTAGCGTTTTCTACTTTATTTATTCCTTGCCACACAAAATGAACCGATTTAAGCGTTTACGTTGCAGAATAATATTTTTTTATTTGAGTTACTCGACGACATTTGAGGGTTAAAAATTTGCATATTCTGTTTTTTTTTTCAATTATTTATCCTAGTAGCCTTCAGTTTGTTTACAAAAATCATAATTTGAACAACAAAAAAGTATTCGGAACGATCGTGAGCGCATGGAAAGCCAATTTTTGTTTTCTGAACCTTCCGTTACTTCCATTAGCAACTAAATGAACTAAGTATGTTGCACTAATAAGGATAGATTAGCACTGATACTAATTGATTAAAGAGTCTCATCTGCCTGGAAAAATTGATGTCAAGGAGAGTTAAATTTATTTTATCTTCTGATTTTTTCACACCTTCCAGAAGCTCAATCTCTAATTCAGCTTTGAAACATCGACTACGGATACGCAGGGTTTCGAACGAATTTTACCGGTTTAAAATTAACATAATACCTAAAAAACTGAAATAGCCTCATATCGGTTAGCTGATATCGATTGACAGGAGCAATTAGTGGGAATCGAAGGATACGATTTAATCATGGCCAATAGAGAAGTTTCTTTTTGGAAAAAAATTCCCCTCCAGGAATAAGAGGCGCTTGTATTTTTCTCGCTTCGAGCCGTTTTGATTTAACACCTTCCGATCGAACACCGTTGATTAAGTCATTTGTTATGACGCTTTAGTGGATGGGTACGCCCAATCCGTGTGAGTCGGGAACGAAGATAAGTGTTACTACAGACCTCAACAAGGACGTAAGTGAGCGATTGAGATCCGATCGAAGATCACGTCGGGGTCAGATAATCAAAGGTAAAAGAGCCGCACTTCCAGACGAAGAACAGGATCGGCTCCAGAATTTCTCGATTCACCTTTCAAATGAATTTTTTTCACAAATTCTGAGGCAACACTTTGAATATTCCATCATAATATTCTGTACCGAAAGAAAGAAAGGATTTTCGGCCGTAAATTACAATTATGCGACAATTTCTCGTGTCTAATACAATGTGCGATCCCGAGACTCCTAGATCCGCAAGCGGATGTCTTAAACACTGGACTACCAGGCGACCGTCTGTCGGATTATCATTTTCTTGAGGATTTGAATTGGAGGCTCAGTGTTGGTTTTTCTGCCGACTCAACTTTCCATGTTGTCGCGATTGGTTTTAACCAAATTGCATAAAAATCTGGAAAATGCGGGCTGATTTTTCAAACATTTTTGAGGAGCGAGGGCAACGTGACAACGAGGGCAACCATGCCGGTCATCCAGATCTTATGGGCTTAGTACTTCACCGCAAAGACATCCGTGTAGAGCTAGCTCGAGGATGGTCCTTTTTCCTACTCTATTATCTGCAGATTCCTGATTCCACCACAACCCTAAAGCCGCGTCAGCCTAGATTCACAAAAATTTTAATCTTTTTTTCAGACCGCACAAATAAACCGATCGTTTTCAAGATGTATGCAAATATTTGTGTCAAATTTTCCAGCATTGCATTTTCGGAACGCCATAAAAAACACAACATGTAATAATATTGCTCCATAAATATAAAATGTTCCCTGCCATTCTTGTTGTGAACTATATTTCAGTCAAAATTTCCATCTTCTGAATTAAGCGAGCACTTTCTATTTATTTCCAAATTTTACTCGAGTCATTGGTGTACAAAACTATGTGGATAGGTTTCTGACCAAGGCGCTGGTTTGAACGAATCTACCGTTAAAAATACGTGACCGACTAACTTATTTCTTTTGTACGAGTAGCTGCGGGCTAACATGCAACGCCTTCATCTGTCAGTTTCACGGGTAGTCCTAATAAGACCGCTATAATAAAGGGCCATTCTTTAATTCCTTCAGGAAACGATTAGGTTAGTCTTCTTCATGTATACCTATCCTCGAAACAATCCCGCCATTGAATTGCCTTCCTTGAAAGGGTCGATCCTTTAGCTCATTGGCTACGATTTTTCTTCTACAATATTTTTTGTACGCTCAATAGAAATGTACACTTTTTAGGTTCGAAGTTCCCTTTCGAGTTTTCGTCTCAGTACCCAATGTTCATAAGACCCTCACGGGACAAGTGACCAAGGGAGACACAGGAATCTTCTGAAAGCATCTGATGCTCAAAAGTTTTCCAGGCTTTACTCAAAAACCAATGAACCGGCTTTCAAATTCCAAAAAATATTTGGATTTATCCCACCAATCCTCACAGAGGTGTCATGGCGGATTTTTTTAATATTTCCAATCCGAATTTATTTGGTCGAATTTTTTAATTTTAAAAAAATAAAATTCTAATTTTTGTCCAATACCCGGATTGTAGACAAATTATCATGAATTTTAAGACCACCCGCATGCTTATATGTTTAACGGTTGCGTCGGAAAATGAAAAATAAGATAGTTGAAAAACACGCCTAAACATTGAGATAGCTGTGAGCTATGGTGGAGGTTCATTCATAGGTTTGACTGAAGAAACATGAATAAAAGGCAATTTATAGAAATACTATTTTGGGGAGGTCGAAAAATTGAAAAATAATGTCCAATCGTTTTGCTGCTGCGCTTGACAGCTTCGAAGCTGGGACCCTCTATCTCAATGTATTTTGAATTTATTACAAAAATGATCAAACCGTTGGAAAATTCATTAAATTTCCTATAACTTTTCGGTATTTGAAGCTTTCTAATGTTGGGTGAAGAAAAAAAAGTTGGGCCAAAGTCGGGAATAAGATACTGCAGCAATTGTGGACAGGCTTATCTCCTGTGTAGGCTATCGATCAAAGTCTCAAGGACAAAGAACGTATAATCACAACTTCTGGCTATCGATTCATCGCTAATATTCAAGGTCCAGGTTTATTGGGATTGTCTAAATTGATAGCGAGGTCAGCAAAAAGTTTTCGCTTGCTTCGTTTGCCACACACGGCGCGTATTTCGAGGCGTATGCCGCGATCTGGCTGATTAGACTTAAATACCTCAATATCGTAAACATGAGCGGCATTCCAACCTCCAAAAGGAAGTGGCCACCCTTGTCGTAAAAAGTGATGGAGCACTGTCTCTAGTTTTGTTCCATTGCTCCAGACAGACGGATCTGGCGACAAGGGCCGACGCCTACATAAATATCTCGTCGGCTGGGATTCGAGAAAAATGCGAGCTATCAAAACGAAAGAACTCGAAGTTGATATGGGCGTGGACAGCGGTTGGTCGGCATTGTTGACTGCGCCAAGTTACAACGCGGAACCCCGACGAGATAATGAATTTTCGATCTGTCGCCGTATCGGAAGAGAAACTAGATTCGAATCCAAGAATCGAGAACGGCTAGGTACTACATTACCTGCAAATGGGAAGGCATCTTGAGTGATATGAACGAGGGAGAAGGAAGGTACACGGGTACAAGTGCGGAGTAACGCGAGAATAGACCCGCCATAATTCAGAGGTAAAGTGGCCATCATGACAGCGCAGACGTCGCAATATTTTCAGAATTCGCGTGTAATCCGAAAGATTGTACACAGACCGGTGGGCATCGGGAGGGCAAACCGTAGGACGAGGGTTCAAAGACATGGAGGTTAACGGCGAAACATTTTTGAATAAAAACGCGAATAATTTTACTCCTTCACAGGTAATGGGTGACCAGAAATATGTTTTTTCTTTGGTACACATTGGTGATAAACTGATGACTACCCATTCATTTGAAATTTTATATAATTTTTATTATTATTATTTTATTAATTTTTTATTTTAATATAATTTTCCTTTACTTTACCTACTTTTACTTTACCTAATACCTAACCAAAGAAATTTACAAACTCTTGCTCTCATCGTAAAATATTGCTGAAAAAATTGAACAGATTTTTCATTGTTGCAGGGGCCAAGACGACATGAGCGAGCGCTGAGACTATGCGCATAGCCAACAACATCATCTTCATCGCGGTAAGTCGCATTTTTATTCATCAATATTGGCATTCCTATCGCTCGGTGCAAATAGTCAAGAGTGGACTCAATAGTGAGCTAATGAACTGAACCTGTCAGTAGTTGCAATAAGGGGATGGACACAGCACTGAATATCAACCTAGGGGGCAAAATAGCTCCTGGAAATATTTCAGCCTAGTTCGAGAGGTATGCTAGCCCGCACAACAGTAATGCAATGATGGTTTTGCCTATATAAACTGCCGTAATTCGCAACATTGGTATCCTCGACAAGTATCGAGATTGTTGGTGATCTTGTTCGGCTATTTAATTTGTATTTAAATTTTTTCTGGATACAAAAATGAACAAATCAGGGCGTTGTTGGTTTTGAAATCGTTGTTTTACCTTGCAGAATACGTGGTTATTTTTATTCCCATAACTTGACGTATTTTGATTTTAGGAGTTAGGCGAGTTTTATAACCCATATAATATAATATGGGTTATATTATATGTTTCTTGACATTTTAATCCAATTAGCCTCCAAAAAAGTCTAAATATAATCAAATTTTGTCAAACAATTACATATCAAAATATGGAAGTATTGTGTGTTATCTAAGCACCACTGGTTTTATCTGATTGGCTGAGTCTGCCCAGGATCAATATTCTACTGATATATCCCTTAGTCCTAGCGAGGGCTACGTAGCTGAAAGCGCTCAAAATATTTCAACCGTCCCAGTTAGCCATCCCCACCACTCAGAATCCCACTTTTCGCAAGCATACAAGATTTCTAGGAACCATTTTTCAACCATGTCCAATCCTGAATGTAAATCTGATTGCACTTTGTTCTCAGGTGGTGTCGCTGGCTGCCTGTGTTGAGGGCTGGCAACGGGGAACCCGCTCTGTTAACAGTAACGAGAGCCTCTACGAATCGTGAGTACCGATTTTTCTGTCCTCTCTCAGAATCGTCCAAAATTGGGTATGCCTCAATATAATAATTAGGCAAAGAAAGTCATTGACAGATAGGGAAGTCTATCATGCGTTTTGGGTCTTTTTATTGAGCAGATGTCGACAAAACTAGATAATAAAACTTGGAAATTAAAAATGAATTAAAAATAAAAATTTTAAATTAAATAAATAATATTTTTTGAAAATAAAAATACAATTTTAATCAATTCAAAAATCGTCTGATTTTTCGATCGACTTATTCTATGATTTTGGTAATTCAAGTGGAACAATTCAACTCTAATTTATAGCAGATGTGGGATCGGGAGTTGGGTGTCTTCTCGAGCTAGCTCTAGGGGATGGGTGATCATTAACCCCTGTCCTTGTGGGTAAGGCACAAAACCTATGTGCATATGGATGCAACCCAAGGAACCGGTCCAAAATCCGGATGAGCGGTATAGAGAGTCTCCTGGTTCCTGATCCCACCGTAAATAACGGAGGCTAACGGCCTCTATCCTCCAAATTAGGAATAGATCCGCTCAGTAGAGTAGCGGTGGTCGAAAGACCAGAATTCGTACTCTACAGTTACTGTAAAGTAATAATTTATAGGATTCATAAAAATGTGTATAATCTGCGTCTGGCACTAGGAAATTATTCTCTCAAATTGAGCCAAGGACTTTCTCATTTTCAGATTGTAAGGATTAACGCAAATTTGCCCTGAATTTCCCTTCGATTCCGACCTCCTTGGTTTTTCCGAATTTATCCTGATCCTGCCGATTTTCCTGTTACAG
Source organism: Nesidiocoris tenuis (assembly GCA_036186465.1). Taxonomy (NCBI): domain Eukaryota; kingdom Metazoa; phylum Arthropoda; class Insecta; order Hemiptera; family Miridae; genus Nesidiocoris; species Nesidiocoris tenuis. The sequence continues at coordinate 13,558,382 of AP028909.1, read as the reverse complement.
ATTTGAGGAGGATACCATGTCGAACGAGGGTCCATCACGGTGGTTGAGGCCTCGGGAACGGGACATTCTCCTGAACAAAGAGATGGCAGAGGATTCGCAAGGCGTGGATTGCTGTCCCTCTGTGGCGGAGACGATCGAACCTCAGGGCGGTCGGAACGAGCAAGGTCTACTGGTCGAATTGTACAGTGACCACAATACCAAACAACGGTAATTTGTTTGAATTTAATTAAATTTGTGTGTGTGAACCACGTTTTTTTTAAGGGGAATACCACAGGGGTGCTGTATAGCACCTCTTCTATTCCTGAAAACCTTATACCATATTTTAGCGATTCAGTATTTCACAGATTTCCCTCCACTTGCCTTGTTTTACCTAAATACTGATTTATTTATTTCATCGCTGTTTGCAGATTCTACGAGCTTTCTTGCCGCCCGGGTATCGAAAATAAGCCATGCCGGTTCATGGATCGCAAGCTGCACAACCAGTCAAAGTGCATACAGAAGTACTCGTACAGCTATGCGATCATCAAAAATTCGAACCACGAGCACTCGCATACCCCGCCCATCAACTCGACGACACACGGCTCTAACTGGACGCTCGGCTATATTAAAGTCCGCAGCGGCTGTGCGTGCGTACTGACGCCAAAAACAAAAAGAAAACGGGCGTCATTACGGCACCACAGAAACAGGAAGGGCCGAAGGCGCGAAAGCGACGATGAAGACTGAGATCTTCGATTAGTTTTAATTCCTTATCCCCGTTTTAGTTATTAAATTATATTCCGATTTTCAATCGTTAAATTTTCGATAAAACTGTTAAAATCGCGTTGTACTGACCCGTCGAACATGTCAGTACACCGAGCCAATCGAATAAAATTATTGTCTCGAAAATGTTCGGTATCATCAATTAAATTGATCAGAGGCCTCTTAGAGCACACTCAGCGATACCTGCGTCCCCTGAGGACATAAAGCTCCCAGAGGCTCAGCATAGCGAACATTTTTATACGCCCATGTTCCATGTGACATGTTGAAGGCGCTGACGAGATTTGGTGCTGATACGTTCCCCTGATATGAGTAGAGTGTATTTAGTTAACAATTTGAAATTTTTTAATTATGCGTGTCAGCTTGATCTCAGAGTTGGTCTAGTGACATGAGATTCCCCAAAAAAAAAAATTTCTGTAAAATTTTCGAAAATTGTTAATTTATTTTTGAAGCACTGGTTGTCAACTGGAGGCTGTAGACGTGAGTTCTCCTCGAATTGAGGCCAACGCTTCTCTCTGTCAATTCCTGCACATAGCAGGAATGAGTAAACCCCAACAGACCGCGCAGTTTATTCAACTTTACCTTTAGGGCAGCCCTGACATGCAACTACACGCTTGGAGCCTGCTGAAGATTGTAACACGATTGTAACACTACTGGGTGTACTATGTACCAGAAAATCCACACTCTATCTCATTGCGGGAACTCGAAGCGCCTTCATCATGCAATAATTATATTATTTGTAAATTCGTCCTTAATATTATTTAATTGTCGTATTATGCAGGTGTGTAAATATTATTTCTACCAATTGAACATTTTTCTTATTGCTTCTTAACTTATTTTATTTGCATTCATTCCCGATCGTAAGCCGGATGTTAACCAAAGTCGATCATTTTGCAATGCAACGCACATTTGAAATAATATCGAGTCGTTTTCATGTGAGAAAAATGTAGATAACTATTTTGATCGATTTCCTCTTGGACCGTGGAAATTTTGCGTATCATGGAAATTAAATTTTTATGTAAAAACGTACCATTGTCAATCCGTAGGTTTTGAAAAACCACGTCCCGGTTACCTGTTATTGCAGACAAAATACTCTCTTAGCCCGGAAATTTGCCGAATCTGAGAGTTTGGTAGGTACCTATGTATTGCAATTACCTAACTTATTTGTTTGAGGATTGATTTAAAACTTTCTTATTTTCACTAGCCTTTGAGTCAAAGGCTTCGACCAATAAATGTAAAACGACGACCCTCCAATCATTGTGCCTACAATTGTCGAATTGATTCAGAACTATGAGCCAACGAAATTGACAATAAATTGTAATTCAGTGCACTATTTCGCTTCCTGACTTCCTCTCATACACCCACGACTACCAATTTACGATGAAAACTTAAATTTTTACTTCCATATTTACAGAGTAAGTGGAAGTATTGAAATCGTCGTAGAATTGAAAATCATCAAGGCAAGATCATGTTTAAGCGGAATTCGAATTACTCACAGTACTTCCGATACATTAGAGCGTGTGATGTTTTCTATTTTATTTCTTCTGGCCACAAAAATCAAACGATTCGAGCGCTTTTGGTCTCAAAATTTTTGTTTTACCTACCAAAATACCTAAGTGGATATTTTTTGTATTAAGGTACCAGTTTTTTTCAGGCGGATTTTAAAATTTGCGTATTGATTAAAAATATATTAAAAATTGACATTTTTTGACCTCCAAACTAATCAAAATATTATCAAATGGTTCCAAAATTTACATACCAAATAATGGAAACATTAAAATTTAATGCTGGGTGAGGTAAAATTGAATGCTAGATAATCGTACATTAAATGTAAATTAATAATTCCAATTAAATTATTTTATTTAATAATAAAATTAATTATTAAATTTTAATATTATCTACCCACTACCGGTTTCCATTTGAAAAGGAAATAACTCCGATTAAAATACTGAAGTTATGGAATTTCGAGTTATATTCAAGTATCTGAATTAGTATCTGAATTATGAAGATGATGACAGTCTCCCTCGCAAGAACGTTCTTACAACGAATAGAAACATTATCAGGAGCGTAGGAGCCGAGAGGAGCTCGTAGGACACGCCTGATCCGCCTACAGACCGAACGCCGCTCCGCTGAAGATGCTGACGAACGTGTCTGGATCGCGGTCAGAGGTAAAGTTTTATATCTACTAAAGTGCCACTACTAGTGGCACAACCCACCTACTAATACTAAAACTCAAACTGATGCTGATACTCGAACTCGATTCGAAGGTTGACAGAAAGGTAAGCTCAAAATAAAACTGAGCTTCATACTCAAACTGATACTCAAACATTCTGGTCGAAGCAAAGGTAAACTAAAACTCATACGGATAAAACTAATGCTCAAACTCAAAAGTCGAAAAAAGTAAACCCAAAATCTACCTCAAACTGATACCTATTCAAACTCAAACTCAGACTGAAACTAAAACTCGAACTGATCCTAACACTCAAAATGATACTGATTCTCTAACTTAAACTGATACTCAAAGGTCGAAAGAAAAGTAAATCAAACTGAAACCGAAAATCAAACTGAAACTAAAACTCATACTGATACTGGTTTTTAAACTCAAGCTGATACTCAAACTCAAAGGTCAAAAGAAAGATCAACTCAAAGTGACTCTAACTGAAAATCAAACTCAAACCAAAACTGATACTCAAGCTAAAACTGAACGTCAATGTGAAATTAAAACTCAAAGTGAAACTGAAAATCAAATTGAAACTAAAACTCAAACTCAAGGTGATAGTCAAACTCAAAGATAAACTCAAACTTGAAGTGAAACTCTACCTGAAAATCAAACTGAAACTAAAACCGATACTCAAACTGAATATAAAACTCAAAGTAATTAACAGACTAAAAACTGTAAATGAACCTCAAACTGAAACTGAGATTGAATGAAAAGTTAAGACAAACTGGAACTGAGACTAAAACTCAAACTGTTACTGAAACTCAAAGGTCGAAAGCAAGATAAACTCATACTCAAAGTGAAAGTCAAACTGAAAATCATACTGAAACTCAAACTAAAACTTGAACTGGTACTCAAGCTGAAACTGAACTTCAAACTGAAACAGAGCCTGAAACTGAAACTGAACTGCAAACTCAAACTGATACTCAAACTCGGAGGTCGAAAGAAAGATCCAACTCAAACTGAAACTAATACTAATTTTCAAACTCTAACTGATACCTACTCAAATTCAAAGGTCGAAAATAAGCTCAAACTCAAAGTGAAACTCAAACTGATACTCTAGCTCAAACTGAACTTCAAACTGAAACTGATTATCAAACTCAAACTGGTACCCGAACTCGAAGTGAAACCAAAACTCAAACTCATTCTGAATCACAGTTCAAGTGTCAGTTTCTGTTTGTGCATTAGAATCAGTTTGAGTTTCAATTGGAGATTCAGCTTGAGTTAAGTTTCAGTTAAGGTTTCAGTTTGAGTTTGGCTTCCTTTCGACCTTCAAGTTTGAGTATCACTTTTATTCCAAGTATCAGTTTCAGTTTGAGGTTCAATATTAGTTACAGCATCAGTTTAAGTTGGAGTGTCCAACAAATTAGCACAAGTTAAACTTGAGTTAGAGTTGATCCAAAAAGTTACAAGTTTACAAGAGTTACAAGTTTCTTCCATGAGCGCTACTATCGTTTCTGTCTATCGCTTTTTCTAAGCTCCTCGACCGTCTTATCACTAGTACATGGGTGTTCCTGTTTTGATAACACGCTCAGATCTTTCATGAGGACGTGATCAATTTCTTTGCATTATTTCTGTTTTCCATTTGTAAATTATTTAGTTGAGCTTAGCCGTCGTTTTAGTTGAAGTGAATACTTTCGAAGACTCATATTGTATCGAACGCTGTATTCTAATTCGAGAAGGAAAGTCCACGTTTCCAGTTCAATAAGCCACGATGTCCGTTACCACGTCTGGGAGAACGAATAATAAAAAATTCAAATGGAGCCTAGACTTTACTAACAAGTATGTTAAATAATTTAATTCAAATTTTATTTATTGAAGGGTAATTGGCAAGTTTTGCATTTCAACCAGCCGAAATGAGGCATAAAGGGCCAGAAAATACAGTTGTGAGCCCAAGCCAACGGGATCATAAAAGTCATAAATATACGATTTTACCATAAAAATACGAGTTATTTTGAGCCTTAGTAAGTAATTAGTAAGCGAATAATATTTACCTACTTAGGTATTATATTATCATTATTTATTATACATCATCATCAGTTTCGCTGGGAGGAAGTTTCAGCTATGGTGGGAGGGAGAGTGATGTGGCGTCCTTCTCCCGGGTACTTGCTATCGGGTTCTCCATCTTTTTATTAAGCTACCTGCTTCGATTGTACATGTCAAGTCTTTTAGCATCCAAAGGGGTTGATAAGAAGAGAACAAGCTTTGAAAGTTCAAGACCGGCTCAGTATTTTGAAAGAAGATTACTGAACTCTTCCGTTCTTTATTTTTCAGAGTTTCTCTCGAATACCGATCCGATTTTGGCTATTGAATTCTTCTCTCTTTGCATACAGTCCTTTTGATGCCCGTACCTAACCTAAAAAATTTTCATTACCAACCTCAAAAAAAGTACCTTCGCTTGCTCATCAATTCATGAGCCCCTACGTTAAGTTGATGAACTAAATCGCATGAAAATCGTTTTTGACTGTTTCAGAAATAAAGATAGAGGAGATATGCCGTCTCCGCCAGGATTCAACCCGTCTGTAGCAGCAGTTCACACGGAAACATCAAGAGAATCGGACCCGAATCATTTGATCATCAAGAAGTCGTGGGATCTCGCTCTTGGGCCTCTCAAACAGGTAAACGAACCTTGCGTCTCAAGATTTACTAAAATTTATATTCTTGTTATCAATTGACGAAATGCATGTTTTTGCCCAGTGTAATGACGCTAGAACGATTTCCTAACATTATGGTCACTCGAGGACATCCCCGTGACCAATAGCAGCCGAGCAACAGCAACAACGATTTCTTTATGCCTCCCACAGCTAAAAGATTCGCTTTTCATTTCAGGTCCCGATGAATCTTTTCATCATGTACATGTCTGGGAACTCCATATCGATTTTCCCCATCATGATGGTCTGCATGCTGGTGATACGTCCTGTCAAGGCACTGTTCACGATGCAGAATAGTGAGTAACAAAATTATTCAAGGGCTATTTTTTCAGCCTCGTTTAACCCTGGAAAATGTCTACCATGACTGGGTCCAGTTTACTTGCAATCAACTGGAATCGTGTGAACCCGGCATTATCCGACTCAAGGCCGTATGTACAGCAGTTCCTTCGCATAAGTAGAGTTTTTATGTGCTGAAATGAATTTTGCACATTTTATTGGTCAATTTAAAAAACGAAAAATTCCGTACCCACAAAACTCGCATGGTATGGAGACGATTGCAGCAAGTTAGGTGATGTCAATCTCAACCGCGATTTTCAAGGTCCCAATTTTGGTAGCCAACCTTGAAATTTGGACCGAGAGAATCGTGGGTGCGATTGACAGTATCTAAGTTGTTGTTGTTGTTGTGGGGATATACTTAAGTTGCTATGATCGTCTCCATACCGTGCGGATTTTGCTGTTGCTATTGATCAATTTTCTGCCGGAGTCCACGTGTGCATTACAGTGATGCAGGTTTTTGTTTTTTCGGAAATTGACCAATACAATGTGGACAATTTATTTTGGTTCATCGAACGGCTCCTATGCAAAGTGCTGTGAATACGGCCCTCAATTTCCATCCGAACAGATTTATTTCTCGCAGTAATTTTTGGCGTATCGTGTTTCCAGCGTTCAAAATGATCGAAGGCAGTCATTCTATCGGGCAGAAATTCGTCTACTTCGTCGGCAACGTTGTAAACATAGCGTTGGCTTTGTATAAATGCCAATCCATGGGCCTGTTACCAACGCACGCTTCCGATTGGCTGGCCTTCGTCCAGCCGCAAATTCCAGTCGAATATTCCGGCGGCGGGCTTCTACTGACCTAAATCGTTGGATATTTCGTCCTTAATAATAAATAACCATTATCAAATATAAGTCACTGTATTGTTTCGTATGTTGAAAATAAAATTGCCAAATTGGAAATTTTTGCTCTATTTCCCAATTAGGTATTAGAAGTTGTCGACTTTTACCTTTTTGAGACTGAAGGAGGGGGGCAACGCCCAAAAATTCGATCACTGTTTAACAATCAACCTTAGCCACTTTTTAGTTATATAGGACCTGGTGTTATGCTATGTGAAGACTTAATTTCAAAGAGACAATAGTTTTCGCTGACACATTCCCAAGTACCGCAACTTAGTAAAAACCAGTGGTACATGGTCTCATGACCAAGTCTCGCCCAGTCTTGTGGCCGAGTCTCGCCTGTTCTGACCGGTGGTGAGTTAACATACAAGTAGTTTAAGGACGGGAGAATTTTTTCGATTTTCGACGTTTGAACCGCAATTGCATAGGAGTTGGTTTTTCACTAAACTAACAGGAAATTAAGAAAAATTTAATGTTGTTTTGAACCAGAGAAGTGTGGGTTTTTCTGAGGAAGAAAAATCGTATCTTAGACAAGGGATGAGATCTGAAAATGCTGTTTTTTGTGTTATGCTCCATTTTTGGTCTAGTTTCACCCAATTGTATTACAACAAGTTCGGAAAACGGAAGTAGTATTTTTCAAAAATAATCAAAAATCAAAAGAAGAAACTCCCAACAGTCGATGGATGCTAGGATAAATAAATCGATGGCCCAAAGTTCCGTATAAATAACAGATATTATTTGTTAAAATTGTATAATAGAATAGAATATAGTACATTATTCTTGTTAAGTGGATTTCAAATAAATAGGGGCAATCTGCTAAAATGTACAAAACGAAAGTATAACGAATGATACATTTACAACTTGAAAATTTTTCCTGCAACGTAGCCAGTCGTTAATGAATACTGTAGACCTATCATGCTTGGGATTACATTACTTTTAAGCGAAAAATCAAAGAATTCCATTAATGTATAACAAAAAAGGAGCGCACAGTCATAGCTATTTTCGCTCGGTTTAAAAGCGCAAAACACCTTGAATTACTCCTCGAATTACATTACGGGAAATAGATGATTATTATTTCGAGACTGAATACACTTTCCTCGTAGGGAATGAACGATAAACTAGCAACCTATTCATAATGAGAATAATAAGTAGCTTAGTGATTTTTATTCAAATTTTTTTTTTACTTTTTGGACATTTTTGAACATTAGTTATTCCGGAAATGAAATAATCCACACCCCTTAACGACCCGTTCAATCACAATGGTAGATAATGTAACACCGAGGAACTTATATAATTCTCCATACAAACAGCGCCAATGTCACACCACTGCGGATGGGATGAGTAAAAAATTGCCTAACAACTAATAAGGATACACGAGGCAAGCGGTCAAAACATCAAACGTGGGCGTTTCAAATTCGAAAATGTAAAAAATATCCGACTCGGGCACTTCAGGTTCGCTACCTAGCTTTCGGAAGGAAGATCCTTAAATTGGAGAATCCACATCAATCGCACACGAGGAAGAAAAACGTAGCAAACTAGGGGATAAAGGGAGAGGGGGCATTTTCAAAAGCCAAAGCCAGAAGCGAAGAATGAGAATCGATCGAGTTCAAATCGAAGGTTTGAGTTCCAAATTGCGCAGAAGGCAGAGATCGCTGGCCGTCGCTTTTCGACCAGCAGCCGACGAAAGGTCGTAAAGTCTGAGGACGAGGTCCGTCGAGAACATGTGGGGCAAAGCTCGGACGAGGCTCGGCACCTGAATAAGTTAAATATATCGGGGAAATAGAAAAAATATCCGTCGTGAAGGGAATTGTCCATCATTGCTCCAGAGGAGGGCTGAATGGCGGCCATCCAATGCGGCAGTGGCATTCGAGCTAATTTCAGGCGTAGGTGTAAGAAGTCAATTGCTAAGTGTTAATGCGATAAAAAGCGCACGCAGGAGTCGCTACCTGGTGGCAAGAAAGTGAAACAAAAGCTGCAGTTTCCAGTTTTTCCGATTTTTTCCCCTACAAAATTTCTCGCACCCCCGCTAGAACAGTGTTACATCTCAAAAAAAGTGATTTCTGGGAAAATGAGTTTGAAAGTTTCAAGTAAAAGTATGTCCCCTCAAATTTCTATGTGCTATTCGATGGGCTCCAATTTTTTTTATCCTTTACTTCAGTATTCTAGTATTGGCTTCTCATACAAAAAATCGATTATCTTCAATTTTGGGTACTGAATATAGCAGAATTTAATTAAATTTAGAGTTGTAACTTTGTTCTTCCATGTCTATTTTATTTTTTTCCGGCCACAAAAATGAACCGATTTGAGCGTTCTTGTTCTTAAAATCTTTGTTTTACCTTGCAGAATATGTGGATATTTTTTATATCCCGATAATGTGACGTATTTTCATTTTGGGTGAATTTTAAAATTTGAATAGTGAATTTTTTGACCTTAACACCCTTGAAAGCAGTCAAAATATGATTAATTTGTACCACAATTTTGCGTATCAAAATATGGAAGTATTGTGTGTTATCTACGCAACACTGGTTCCAAGTCTTTCGCGTCGCAGCTGGAGAATATCTAAGATGTAACCATGTTCTTCCAAGGAACACCGCCCAAAACAGCCAAATTTCCCGTCGGGGAACACCGTTTCTCCTGCTCTCTAGCGGCGAATATTCAAGTTAGAGATATAACTATCATCTTGCTCTGTAGAGCTTTTCAAGCGCTATTTCACTATGCATTTAACTCAAAAATCGCGTTTTTTGAGATGTAACACTGTTCTCGCGGGGGTGCGAAATGTCAATACTGAATCGCAGCGCAAAGTTTGAGAACTCCCGCAAAATGACTTTGAAGATAGTCTCAATTTCGTACCAAAAGTGAAATCACTGCGGGCAAAATGGAAATGAAAGCACATTCAAAAAGAATACCTCGATTCTAAACTAACAGCAAACCAGTCTTGCCAACTTAACAAACGAAGTCCCCCCCCAAGAGATCAATTGTAACTCGCTTTTTACCGCCAGGTAGTTACTCCAACGTCTAGACAGACTATACATAACTACGGACTACTGCCAAGCCATGGGATAGCATACATTTCGATAGATTACTTTTTCCTATCCATCACCTATCTACCGTTTTGAAATATTGGTAACCAGATTACAGCAATGGACTCCGATAGACACCGACTTACCAAAGTATTGGGCATCCCCTGGAGTATCGGCTTCGTCTGGTCGCGGCCGCACATGACGAGCATTTCCAGAACGCGGAAGACGAAGTGCGTCTGCTGGGAAATGTAGGGCGTATGCTCGGTTATCAGTGAGAAAGAGTTGAAGAGGATCTTCAACGAATGGAGAAGAGGACCGCGGAGGGGAGGCACCTGGGGAGCGTCGGGCGGAGGTCCTTTCAACATGAGAGGTCCTTCTTCGAGGAGCAGCAGTTTCGAAGCGATTTCGTCCGCTTCCTGGTGAAAGTTAAAAACGGAATTCATTTGTAACGCCATTTCTCAGGGAAATCAGGCGAGATATTCGAAGAAAACTATCCCTGCTTACATCGGTCAAAGGATGGGGACGTTTTCTGTTGTTGGCATTTTGAGACTGCCAAGCTGCATAGGTGCAATAGGCGCACAATTTGGCCAGAGCAGAGCATTGAGGCTCGTACAGATCTTCGCTCCTACAACAAGAAAATAGTACGGAAATACGACTTTATTAGGAGCGTGTCAACCTCCAAGTAGAAGGCCCCTTAAGCTACAGCTCTATTTCTAAGGGAAAAATCCCACATGAGTCCAATTCAGCATACGCATCAGGCCAACCCTGATCAGCCACCTGGATGACAGTCGAGGGGCCAACACGGTGGAACTCCAGGCTCTACTGACTTTTTCAAGATTTTGTAAGATCGATTTGAAAGTGGACGAGTCTGCGATAGTCAAAATCGGTACAGTACTTTGTACGCTGTTCAAGGAAAACCTTGAATTGTGAGTTTTCATAGAACCACCATGATCACATGATGTGTGTCCAGGCCACTGTACCGGCTCTAACAATTTCAGACTTTTCCATCCGAATCAACCTCCAGAAATGCAAGGACCAAAAATTTAATGATTCTCTTAACATCATTGAAGCTACGTGGATATTTTCGGTACTCACGTCGTCACGTTGTGCAGATACTGCGGCAGGACAGCTGTGAGAAGGACTTCGGTGCATGTTTCGATGTCGAGATGGAAAACGGCCAGAGCCAAGTCCACGGCCCGGTCCAACTCCTCTTTATAGTGAAGCTTCATGATTTCCTGGTAAAAGCGACGGTTCAATCCCGTAAGTAACGATTCAGAAAAAAATATTGCCATTGCCCGAAATTCACGTCTAAACCACCAATCTTTCGCTCTACCGCAACCAAAAAACTTCCATAGACTCCTCAAATACCGAAGTACTGAAACATTGCACACTCACCTTGACCAAATTGTAAACAAACCAATTCGGTCCGGCAGTGACGAAGAGATTCTCCAGCGAATGCGTATCTTGATTGGTGAGCCAACCTTTCTCTTGGACGCCGTTCCAAACTTCGGACAGCTCTTCGCTCATCGGCTCTTTGGAGATGATGCTGAAAATTCAGAGACTTGAAATGGTGAATATTCGATCGGATACAGTACGACGAACAGTGTGCTTTTGGTTTCAAAGTATTTCTGAAGCACGAAACTCCGAATGTCACTCACCTATGGGATGTAGTCGACTTGACCTTGAAAGATGTTGCCAAATGCATGTCATGCTGCATCTTTCTGATCACCTGTATCATCAGGACGCTTCTCTCTTTGAAATTCTCCTGAAGCGTATCCTCGTTGGAGAGGGGAGTCAGAAGTTGTTGTACCATGTTCATGGGCTTCAGAAGCGCATCTTGTTGAAGGACCTATCGAACGATCCAGTATTGCTGTCAATACTGATTAGAGTTTTTGGTAACTTCCTACTTCAAGTCACTTCATAGTAAGAAGTAACTTATTAACTGTTAACAGTTTGTACGAAGTTGTCAACCGGCAAATCCTGAGAATGCTAGGAAAATTTGCTCATTTGGTGGATTTTCGAAGTAGCTCAAAAGAGAAAATAATGGACCTTGCGGGCAAGAAGAAGCATTGATATCAAGTATCCCTGTATAATTATGTCGGAAACAAAGGTAATTACCTGCATATAGCTGCAAAGCCAATTGGAAGCGCAGATAGGCAGGCAGCACATCGTCTGTTTCATGTTGTCCAAGATGCGCTTCACATCTGTGGCTGACAGGGCGCCCTGTTCCCAAGCGACAGCAACTTCTTTCATAGCAGCGGGTACGTTCAAACAGATTACATCCCAACCAACGCCGCTGTAAACAGTGCACTAAATCAACAAATTTATCCCGCATCGATTACACGATTCGACGGTGAAACTGCAACACTGCCCAATTCAAAGCATCGTATCTTTGGGGGTTGCCTACTTCTCAAAACTTGGATTGCTGGCAACTTGGCAAATCACGCGTCCGTAGATTGCATGGCTAAAGGATTGGGCAGTGTTGAGTCTACACCGACGAATTGCTCATCAAGGATTTGCTGGGATTGCTTCAAATCGTTAAAATTTCATACTGATCGCGAGGATTAAAATTGTCTCATATGGCTTTTGGCCAGAAAAAAAAACTCGTGAAACCCACAAGTATGATACAAATTTCCAAGGCAACAGTGGAGAGTAAGCGAGACTCACATGGTCGCCAAGTCGGGCTGAGCTGCGTTCAGCTGACTCAGCAGCGCATCGACGACACTCGGGTCGGCCTGCTGGCACAACGCATCGGGACATTTGGGCTTGTTCTTCTCGATCATGCAGCCTTCGACCCAGCGCTGGAAGAAACTCTTGTCCTCGGAGTCGTTGTCGTCGTCGAACACTTCTTGAGAACCGTACTGCTGTACAACGTAGCAGAGCATGATGAAAGTGACGTCGAAAAGGAGCGACCGAGAGCCGCTGCCGGACTTTGAGGCTTCGTTGAATTTGACGAGCTTGGAGACGAAATATTTCAAGTGCCCCTCGACCGCAGCTACGGACAGGATCAATTCGAAACTGTTGCCAGGAACTTGGCATAGGACGTTCGGCAGCGCTTCCTGGAACACCAGTACTCACAATTAACGGGGAAGATTGGCTACATAATATACTGAGACCGTCAATTCCGACCCTCTCCTTGAGGGCGGCAGGGCACGCCCGGGACGACTTCGGTTATCGGGCGAAAAGCCAACGCCTGGAAGTGCAGTGGACTTTACTTTGAACAATGCATTGACCTGGAGAGTAAGGCTAAACTCGAACTATGTTTACCTGTATTTTGGAGTGATCCAGTTCCAAAGTTTTGAGGATGCTGCGAAGAGTCGGCTTAGTCCTGTTGATCACTTGGAGGATGTTGAGCGATCCTGTATTCTCCAATCTTGGCAGTCCCAAATTGAGGGAGTCACGGCTGCAAGAGTCAGACAATCAATCAGAACAGCAAGAGCAAAGGGGTAGCCCAGTTTGCAAAAGATGGGGCGTCAATTTTGGTGGAATCCTGATCTGTGAGTGGGATGGCCATTCTTTATAAAAAATCCTTCTTACAGACCTCCTTCCCATCGTCACGCTTCCATTAGACATGTCCCAAAACCCTGCCAGAAGTTACAGAGATCGTCTGCCACAATGCATCGAAACTCAATGCCACCACTCAACAAAAACTACTTTTGAATCTATACAGTTTTTGCAGCATCTTTAGGGTATAATATTGGCTACCTGAAAGTTTCCTAATTGCAAAAAGCAGAAAAATCACTAGTTCATCTCAAAAATTGGGACGTGATTGAAAAAAATGACGCCAGATTTGGATTCGTAGCCTTAGATAACTTGAAAACCGGTGTTTTTCCTGAGGAGCCAGAAAATGGCATTTTCTTCGTAGACCTGCCTCACCAAGTCTCAAGAAAATCATCCATAGAATGATTCAATGTTGATTCCGCTAACTATCAAGCTAAGCAACACCCATTAGTTACCTAGCAACGTATGCTTTGACGTGGCTCTCGTTCAGCAATTTTAGTTTGGTGAGATCGTTGAGAAGAGCTTCGATGCAGTTGAATGATGACGGTGAGTCCATCAAGTCAATCAAGGGGACGAACTGGAGTAACTGCTGAACGGCTTCGACGACATCTTCGCTGTAATCGCCTTCAGCTGTAAGAAATTCATTGAAAGTTAGGGTCGATTCAATGCCAAGAATTTCGGAGAGAAACCAGAAAAAATGTTAGCTCCTATTTAAAGGGTTCTACTTACGAGATGCAGTGATGTTGCTTCCGGCAAGTGATAACAGGATTTGGGGAAGTTTGATGAAAGTGAACGCTCCCCATTTGGAATCTTCCGCTATGCCTACCAGGACATCGTTGAGGGACATGAACGACGCACGAATCACCTCGCAGCAGAGACGAGACATTTTGTAGCCCTTGAGAAATTGTTACCGATTGAATTTTAAATAAACGCATTAATCGTCTTTTTCTTAAAAAACGTACATAAAATAGATGATCCAAGGCAGAATTGGGGTAAAGTAACAAACTATCGAACAATTCAGGTACCTTCAGTCTTTGAAGCAATTTCAGTTGATTGGCCAGTTCTGACGTTTCAGCGCTGATTTTGCGGCGAACCTGAACGGCAAGGAGCGCTTGGACGCAATAAGTCAGCGGCTCCGACACGTCAGCGTCCCTGTTCCCGACTGTGGTCAGGCTCGTCGCTCCCAATTCAAGATCGCAGAGTTTGCTGGAAATTAAGGGTGGAAACGTTGAAAATACGTCGGTAAACTGCTAACAGTCGGTCAAGCATACACCAATCGTGAGAGTTCTTACATCAAAGCCTCCTGAATGGACGGTCCTGGCGGAGGAGCTGCTTGTTTGGACAGGAGTTCTTCAATGTCGTGGCATTTCTTGACAACGTCGTTGTAGAGCTCTTTGTCGTCATGCTTAGCCAGGTATAACATGGAAGTCAGGAACCCGCAGTTGAGCATGTTGTTCAATATGGAGGCTGGCTTGGTGAGCATATTGGACAGATCACCCTCAGCGGAGAGTTCGTGTTGGTAGCATTGAAGAAGCCAGTGAACCAGACTGAGAATGGCGCTTGCCAGGATGCCTTCTTCAGGCTTGCCACGACATGTGATGCCACTCTAGAAGGGAAAATTTTGACAGTTGATGACTTTATCGGAGGCAGGTACGATGGAAGAAGTACCTCATACAATAACTACCAACCTGAATCGTCTCGATGAATTCGAGCAGGCAATTGATGCAATACGGCTTTTGAAAGCCGTCGTACTTGGCGATACGCTGAAGAACTGATGCATACGAAACCAACTGTAAAGTGAAACAAGTATTCAATAAATTCGAGTTTTCGACGCCTGGAAATAGAAATGTCCGAGAAATCAATCCTGCAATTCACCTGGGAGCTCAAAGAGTGCTTCAAGTATGACAATACAAGTTGATTAGGTGCTGGGCCCACCAATGCTTGCTGGAGAATACAATCGGCAAGATTGTAAACATCTCCGCTAACGCCCCTTGGAAGAATCTGACGGAAACATACAAAAAATATTGACATCAATTTTCAGCCATCACTTATCGCTGATAAGCCATCATTGACTGCTTGAGAGGATGAGCAACCCCAATAAGAGAAAGTTCTTGATACTGTTTCCAAGCAATCCAGGTTGAAAACTACGGGAAATGGGGGTTTCGACCATCTCCTTGAGGGCGGCAGGGCACGCCCGGGACAACTTCTGTTATCGGGCGAAAAGAAACTTGCGGTTCGCTCTACCTTAACATTTTGTTAACTATACGAAATAGGGAAACAAAGTGTACTCACAGTTTTGATGTGGATTCCCCAATGAAGATCGGACCAACGTTCCCTCCACGCACGAAGAAGAAGGGCTTTGAGACTGCTCGTTTTACTGGTGACTTTGCTGCTTTCCATTGTTACACCCATAACTAGAAACTGAAGAGGCTCTTAGGTAGTAGATTCAATCTGGCGGGAGGCACTGTCACACCATGTCCACAAACTCGACACGCGACGATAGGAGGAGCGAACAAGAGAAACAGGTTGGCAATGATGCGGTAGCTACCGGACTACACTATGGCCAAGAACAGTACTAGTATCGAGATTATCATGGCATTTCGTGTTCGTTAGAATCTTGGAAAACGGTCGGCTAGGTGGGGCAAATGCTCTTATAAAAGGCTGGAATGTGATAATGTATAAAGTTGCGAAGCTCTGCTTATAGCTGCGTAGGTGTGGTCGGATCTTGATAAACTTCACCGATCAAGAGAAGCTTCACCGAACTGCCAGAGCACTGTGGACATAATGTTTGGCGCCGCTGAATAATTTACCTATGTACAATTTGAGTCAAATGATGCTAATATAATAATGCTGTATCACTGGGTCTATTAAGGGATGTACTAAATTATAATTAATTTGGTTTGTTGTTTTTTTCTCTCTCTCTTGCGTAATATGTTTTCCACATTATCTATTTACAATAATATGACTATGGCCTCGCGAGGCTCAGCATGCTGCCGGAAAGGCTATCGTCGTCTGGATAGCATTCGGATGTGGAATCCGCAATAGCAAGAGCGGAAAGACCCATTCGGGCGGATTCGTCGTCGAACTGCTCCATTTCTCTTTGCTGTCTTTCCCTTAACAGTCTGATCCTTTCCGACCTTTCCTGGACGACCTGCTCGGTCTCCTGCTGCATCTTCTGTTCGAGGAGATCGCGCCGTACCGTCACCCGGTCTTCCAGTTCTTTTCTCTCTCGGTTCCTCTGAGCTTCGGTCTGCATCTTGTTTTTGCTTTGGTAAGCCATCAAAATCTCCAGTTCGTAGTGCAGCCTCTCCTGGAGGTGGTGCCCTTCCAGCTCCTGCGACTCGTCAAGCCTGATGGATTGTTTCTGGAGCATTTCGGCGATGCTTTGCTCGTACTGGTCCGCCAGCAATGCCAACTTCCTGCGCTGTTCTTCTTTCAGCTTCTTTATGACTATCTTGTGCTCCTCTTTTGGGCGGGTGCTCAGCAGCTCGGCTTTGAGCGCCTTATACTGCCGGGTCTGGATTTTACAAGTCTCGCGGAATTGCTTCCGTATTTGCATTTCCTTCTGCTTTAAACTCTTTGGTTGCTGTTTGACTTCCATCGCGTGCTTTTTGCGAAGTTCGCGCTTGCATCTTTGCAGATACGCGTGCTGATTTTGCAATTCTGTCGAATGCTGACGTTGAACTTGCTCCTCGCGCAGTTGATGCACGGCTTTCTGCTGCCTATATTCCAGCTCCTTGGTTTTCTCGTGATGTCTCAACAAAATCGAATGCGCTTGTTCTAATTGAGTTTGCCTTTTGTTCAGTTCATCTTTCAACAGCTCCTGTTCGAGCAGCTGGAAGGCGAGCAATTTTTTTCTTCTGAACTTCCGCATTTCCAGCTCCAGATATTCTTTCTGCCCTTGGACAAGTCTTTGTTCCTCTTGAGCTTCCATCTGCTTCAGGTTTTCCTTTTGGGTCTGCAGCGCTGCATCTTTCAGCCGTTTCGGAGTAGACTCGTCCATGCTCAGCTCTTGCTTCCATCGTTCCTTGTTGGCTTTATACTCTTTCTTCTTCTGGCAATCGAATGCCTTCCTATCGGCCTCTTGCCTCGTACTTATCTCCTTGTGGAGCTTCTTCTCCGCGGCAGCGTTTTGCTTCAGTTTCCTGTCCAACTCCTGCTGGTGTTTTATCTGCAATTCTTCGAGCTCTTTGCTGAATTTTTGCAGCAGAGCTTCGTACTCCTTATCCAGCAACTGCTTGTGGTTGTCCATTTCGACTTTGCATTTTTCTTCCAATTTGATCAGAGCCCCTTGGTGTTCCCTTCTCATTCGCTTGTAGCCGGACATCTGCTCGTGCATTTCCTCTTGCATGTGCTCCTTCTGCTGTTTCGTAACAATGGTCGTTGTTTTGATAGTGGCAAAATTATTAGCTCCGTGTTCAATAAGGGCGGCAGAGCTGCTGGCTTTCTGTCTAGGTCTCAGCGATTGAGCGTAACTACTATTGTCGTGGTTCATGTCGGTGACTGGAGGTAGACTGTTGGTCGAACTGCTTTGGGAAGACGCGCTAACGCCGATCGAATGGATCGAATGCTCCGAGGTGATACTGTTACTTTTGCTACTATCGCCACCAGCTTGTTCGTCTGGTGTTTCATCGTCATTGTCCCCGGCGGTGCTTTCGCTCTCACACGAATCTATCATAAGAATTTTCATTTTCCTGTAGTTTTGATTATCCAATTCCCTAACTGCGGTTTTGGTGCGTTGTATCAGGTCGATGAGGACGTGCGGCGAACGAGCGCGGGTAACTAGCGAGTGTGAGAGTAGTTTGTGAGCGGTTGGCCGGTCAGATGGATTTTTCTGGAGGCAGGATTGCACGAAATGTTTGAAAATATCCGTCCACTCGGGGGCACTAAGCGTCGGCGTGTCGTTCTGGGCTATGTGATAAAGGGCGCTCATGGCGTTCATATTGAAATAGGGCGGTTTCCTTTCGGCTAATTCGATACAAGTAATGCCTAACGACCATACGTCTACCTTTCCGTCGTACTGGCCTTCGTCCATGGCTAAGATCACTTCGGGTGCCATCCAGTACGGTGTGCCCACAAAACTGTTCGCTGGACATTTTATGCTAGCCGAGCCGAAATCCGCTAGTTTGACGGTGCCGTTTTCCGTGAGTAGAATATTGCCAGCTTTGATGTCGCGATGTATTCGGCCTAACGAATGGAGGTAGTTGAGCCCACGGAGGACGCCTTCGCAAATAGCGGAGATCTCCTCTTCGCGTAAAGGCCTCTTGTGCACCTCGATTATGTCGGAGGCGGAGCCTAAACAGTATTCCATCACAAGCCATGCCGTGTTGTCCCTTAGATAGCAGCCTTTGTATTCGACCGTGTTTGGGTGATTGAGCTGTCGAAGGAAACGTATTTCTTTCAAGATGTCCTGCCATTTTTCAATGCTCTGCTTCCCCATGTAGGACATCTTCTTAATAGCCACAATCTCTTTACTAACATTGTCCCTAGCATAGTATACAGCCCCGAAACTACCATGGCCTATTTCTCTTAGATCTTCGAATATTTTTTCAGGATCTTCCTTTCCGAACAGTTCTGCTATCTCTGGGTCCTTGAGGCTCCCCGGTCTGGGGATCGCAGGCATTCTGTCCACTGTGTCTCAGGTGTGTTTGGGAACCATGGGTTTCCAACTTCCCCCGCCAGATATCTGCGAATCAATCAATCTAGTACATCCCATTGTATAGTTGTATTCTTAAAGCTATGAAAATGACCAGCCAAACTCACACACATTCTCAACTATCCTCAACCCTGCGAAACCATTTTAAGAGATTTTCTCTTGAGAAATTTTATAAGTAAGTATAAACGGGAGTTTTAAGGGAAAAACTGCCAAAATATTTTCATCAAGCCTAGCCCATCCCAAAGCAACTTAATCGGCTGTTAAACTGAGATTAATCATGGGTAAGTTGAAATGATGGTCTCCAAAAACGTCGATAATTAGGATTAGATGAAGTTCGTTGTAATAATGAAGTCGAACCACTGCCATCGGATGACAGCTATCCCAATACCCATAAAACATTTAAAATTATTTAGTGCAAACTTGCCTATTTAGTGCAAACTTGCCAATTTCGCTATGCACAGGAAACGCTACCCATGTCCCGGATGTCGTCCGCATTTCGCATTTTTTCGGTGAACCCCGAACGCGCATAATATGCGTACCTACATATTATGTAGACTGTATCAAGGTAAGACGGTGGTATGGAAATATGCCAAGATACTTTTCGAAAATTCGATGCGAACGTACCTGAGAACAAGCCCGAATGCCTGTGCTCAAGTTTGTGCTCAATCGATCAATACTCGTGATAAGTGTGGATCAATATCTCTACCCACCACTTTGGCCAAACCGGAAGAATGCTATGAACTAAAATTAATAACACAACCAAACAGAAGTAGTAATAGAATTTTTATTTTTAATTCCGTTCCAACAATAAAACACCTCTGGAAGGCATGTTGACGTTCATTGGCAGAGTATTTTAAAAATAGGCAATTTTGATTCAGCACGCTGCAAAGTGAAGTCACAATTTTTTACAACATGCCATTGACTCCACGATAAGCGACCAAAGGCCTACTCAATCATCATGACGTAAAGGCTGGGATAAAATTGGCTAATACTCCA
Organism: Nesidiocoris tenuis; assembly: GCA_036186465.1. NCBI lineage: Eukaryota > Metazoa > Arthropoda > Insecta > Hemiptera > Miridae > Nesidiocoris > Nesidiocoris tenuis. The sequence goes on along the minus strand of AP028909.1, from coordinate 13,538,411 downwards.
TGATTCATCAGGGTTGAGGAAAGTATGAGGGTACTCATCAGTTCCAGCAAGTTATTCTATATAAATTTCTCAACTAAATTCGATAAAACTTGAGTCAGCTGAAAAGTACCCAGACAAAACATCTGACAAAAGTCTAAGTACGCCAGTATCGGCGTAACCGCTAAAGGCAGGAAAGATTACATCTTAGCAGGGACCGTTCAATTTGAAGATCGGATCTATCAATGCTTCGCGAAGAAACTAATACTTACTTTAATAACTTACAACTAGTGAGCAATCGGGACTGGAATTATTGAGAAACCAACGGCATAGGATCAATTGGGAAACCTTCCAACGGTACTGGAGTCGGGGCTGGAGTAGCTCACATTCATCGGACACTCACAATATCAATCACCATTGAAGGGATTTCATTACACAAAGCCGGGGCCAGCGGGAATGGTTTAAAAAAAGCGATACGATTCAAAACTCGATTATAAGCGACAGAAAATCGTAATTATTGGAAAGGGCAGAGACTACGCGACCAGCCAGCGAGAAATGGGCGGGGGGTGGCGGACGAGGCTATCGAATTCGACTCATTCCGAGGTAATCCGGGGCTTCCAGGGTGGGTTAACTTTTGAAATATTGAAGAGATATCGAGTCTGGTAGTTAGAGGTAGCTCCGATTGTCTTACATAAGCAAAAATATAAACTGATTAACGAAATTATGTTTACCTTGAATCGAGCTAGAATCTAACCTGAGCCACCATCTAAAACGCAAGCCGAGCACTCCCGGGTTAAATGTTCGGCCGTATCGAAAGTTTTGGTCCGGAGGAATGGAACGTATCACATTTAAATTGAAAAGGGCGTTCGAAAAGTAAACGTAACAGCTCAAGATTAACAATAATTACAAACAACGAAAAACGGGCAGAGCCACAGCACAAGGGAATCTCGGAATGAAAATTTGCTGCATTATTCTTCTTCGATTTCTAGTTGCCAGGATCTCTTCCCCATGCGAGGTCCAAGAAAACCAGTCATTTTCCTCTTTTTCGCGACGTATTTTCAAAAATGAGGAAAATTGTTTTCTAAGTAGGAGCCTACTTGAAGTGAATAATTGTTTGTAAATTTAATTCTTACTGAAGATTGGCGAAAATTATTAAAAATAATCCGCGAAGAAGCGCTCCAAAGTGAGCAGCGATGCGTTTGGCCGTGGATCGTCCTTTGGATTCCTTCGACAGGGATCCCTCCCGAATTCGATTGTTGGCATGATGGAACTGGCGAACTTTGAACTGTTGGAACTTACGAACTTTGAACTGTTGGAACATGATGGATTTTAATCCTAGCTGATTCCGATATCTCTCTAGCTGAAAGCAGCAGTGGGTATCGGGATAGCTAGAAAGCTGCTAATACAGGTATGTACTAGTGATAATACCATAACCGGTCTTGTCCATTAAATTTTGGCCAAAAATTCTTGTTCGTTACTGGAACTGAAGCTCTTACAGAAAGTGATTCAGGAACTCAAACTGGCATTCACTCATACTCATTATGTACCTAATCCAAATTGAATTTGAACACTCATACTTCAACTCATACTCAAACTCATGTTCCTACTCAAAATCTGACTCTAACTCATACTCATCTACTCACAATCAAACTCTAACTAAAGTCAAACTCGTTATCAAACTCAAATTGTATGAGTTTCTCCTCACAACATAACTCAAGCTCAAACTCTTTCTCATATTAACATTCAAAGTCAAACTAAAACTGAGATTCAAAATCAAACCCATAATCAAACAGAAACTCAAATGCCAACTCACTCAAACTCACAGGTACTCAAAACGTAGCCAAGCGTTCGTAGTCAAACTCGAACACAAACCGAAACTAAAATTCAAACGCAAACTCATAAATCGAACTCAAAATCAATCAACTCATTCTCAGTACCTACTAATTAAATTCAAACTTAAACTGAAAGTCAAACTCGAACACAAACCAAAACTGTAATTCAAACTCATACCTACTCATAACTCGAACTCAAACTGAAAGTGAAACTCGAACTCATAATCAGACTCAACTCATTAATCAAAATTACTTAACTCATTAATCAAATTCAAATTCATACTCGAACTGAAACTCAAACTTAAACTGAAACTTGTAATCAAATTCAAACTCCAACTCAAACTTGTACACAAACTGATTCAGTTTGGGTTTGAGCCAGAGTTTAAGTTTCAGCTCGAGTTCGATTATGAGTATGAGTTTCAGCTTGAGTTTGATTGCGAGTATGAATTCGAGTTTCAGTTCAAGTTTGTATTTGATAGTGAGTATGAGTTCGAGTTTAAGTTTGAGCTTGAGTTTTAGTTCAAGTTAAGAGTTTGGTTGTGAGTTCAAGTGTGTTGTGTTTGATTTTGAGAATTATGAGTTCGAGTTTCAGTTTGAGTTCTATTACGAGTTTGGTTGTGAGTTCAAGTCAAGTTTGTGTTTGATTATGAGAATTATGAATTCGAGTTTCAGTTTGAGCTCGAGTTTCAGTTCAAGTTAGAGTTTGATTATGAGTTTGAGTTCAAGTTAGTGTTTGATTGCGAATTAAATTCGAGTTTCAGTGCATGTTTAAATTCGAGATTAAGTTTGAGATTCAGTTTGGGTGCGATGTGAGCATGAGTTCGAGTTTTAGTTTGGTTATAAGTTTGAGTCAGATTATGAGTTTGAGTTCAAGTTTATGTTTGAGTTTGATTGTAAGTATTGAGTCTGAGTTTCAGTTTGAGCTCGATTATGACTTTGTTTGATGAGTATGACCCCATGACTATCAATTTAGAAGGGCTGCCCAAACTAATTTACCAAAAAACTATACTCTTAGTAAGTACTAGAAAGGTGGGGAAGAAAAATTAATTTTCTGTGGGTAATCTCTGATTATTGAATGATTCAGATTATTTGAACTTAAATGTTACGTAACACAAAAACCAATACCTACGTTACTTATGCGTTATGGACGTCGCTGAAATCAGAACAGCATTATGTTAGAGGCATCTGCATTCGATTGCAGGTACTTAGTTTACATCTAGCTACCACATTTTCATTCTGATCGGCTATACCTACATTATCGTAAAAATGGACTGTTCTTTTGCAGTCACATCTGTACGGAAATGGACCCACCATGTAAACCAGCCAATCCAATTCTCGGACTCTCTAGAAAGTAGGTATTTGCTGAGGTAGATTGGTCCCCAAATAGAACGTTTTTCTACTCCAGCGTGAACCATGGGCTCACTTTGACATGTTTACGGTTTATCTAACAGTGATCCATAAAAGTTGAATGATGTGTAGGATTGACGAGAAAAGATGTTTAGCTTAGAAATTCATAAAATTACGCCAATTTGTGTTAAACACACGAAAACGAATCAACAGAATTTATCATCATTTCACACTTCGTGAACACGAATGCTGAACAATTTTTTCAGACTCCTGCGCGTTTTATCTGACGAGAGTGGCGTCGATTTGTTTGATCCACGGTACGATCAATTTGATTTTTCTTCGGTAATTCGGGTCGTCGAAAATCGGGTTTTTCTCCAGGTAGACGGTGACGAGTTTGGAATTGGAAGCGAGGCAATTGATACTGTTCCAATCGGCAATCTTGTTGTTATTCAACTGCAACAGAGCCCGAAATCAACTGCGCTTATTGACTGTGATGGCGTTGAAACTATTTGAAACGAACCAGAATTTTCTGGGTTTTTTGTACCCTAGAGGGTTAATTTTGGAAAATAGCTAGTGTGAACATAACAAGGTTCTTTCTTATGGTTTTTTTCTGTTAGTAACGCCAGCTTAGGGTAAAGCTGGGTTCACATGTGCGTAAAAGTCTGCGTAATCTCCGTACTGCGTACAGTGCGTAATGAGATCTGATTGGCTGCCAGGTAAATTTACCAGGTAAATTGCGCGCGCGTAAAATTGCGAGCCAATCAGATCTCATTACGCACTTTACGCATACGCAGATTACGCAGACAAAAACGCACATGTGAACCCAGCTTAACTGCGTTGAAAATAATAATGACAAACTAACCCAAAGCTCTTCCAAATCGACCAAATGGCTAATGTTTTCAATTTTGGTCAGCTTGTTCATAGCCAAATCGAGCGTGGTTAGTTTTTTGAGCTCCTCCAAGCCTTGAATGGTTTCGATACCATTTTCTGAGAGATACAGGTCCGTTAAATTTGTCAGCTCTTCCAGGTTTTCGATGACAGTCAATCGCGTGCACTGGGAGAAGTAAAAATTGTTGTTGGTAATATATTAGGTACTTGGGTTGAAAAATTCGGTGTCTGAAAACACGGCTTGATAATTCTTACTTGCAAACTGAGAATTTCCAAATTTTTGAGGGTATTCAAATTCTTGATTTGGTTTATTTTATTCTTCCCTAAATACAGCTGTTGAAGGTTAACCAATGTGTCCAAATTTTCGATAGTCTGGAATCAGAGGGTCGCGAAGAAAACATAAATACGAAGTTGATTTTTTACACCAACAATAGAGGTATCATCACCAAGCAGGTGAACTGCATATCAGTAGAATCGGTACATTACCCTGATTTTGTTGCTTCCCAACTCCAACACTTCCAACGACGTCAGATGATCGATATTTTCAATTTTACTAATTTTGTTGTTTGATAGGAAGAGCTTTTTCAGTTTGTTTAGATTGTTCAAACCTTTGATTTCAGTGATTCGGTTGAACGAAAGGTCCAAGATTCTGCAAGCAAAAATACACACGTCCAGAAATGCACTCAAAATGATCACATACGAAACAAGATGTTCGCCATTCATGATTTCTGAAGGAATTCCAGATCATCAGAACGAAATATTGCCCGGTAACTATCCACAAGTATTTCGGCTGAAATTCATTCGCAATCTCCTGCGAATGAAACAAATTTCCACTGCCAACGTACTCGAGATTGACGAGGGTGTCCAAGCCGACGATTTCCGTGAGTTGGTTCCCATACAATTCCAGCTCAACCAAAGACGTGAACGTTTCGAGGTTTTCGATTTTTTTGATTAGGTTCCATCGGAGGAACAATCGTTCGAGACAGACCATTCTTTCAAGCTCTTCAGCTTTGATCGCTCCAATCCGTTGATAATTCATATCCAGTTCCTACGATGAAATTCAATTTTTGAAACAATAAATGAAAACTCTGATGCGTTCAATAGGGGAAAAGTTGTTAAAGCAGAGATGTTGAATTTAGACTTCACAAACAAATGTAAAAATTACTCCAAAATGGTATGGACTCACTGGTGAATTGATGTCGACTACCACAATTTCGCCAAGAGGCCCATCGTCTTCTGCTGTAATTGAATTTTAGAATACAATTACTCAATCCATCGGTCGTTGGAAAAGTAATAATAACTTCAGGCACTGTTGCTCACATCGAAACTCCTCCAATCCATAAACCTAGATATAAGATCCTATAGCCACTATTATTGGACTTTAAGGCCCCCAATAGTCGACAAAATAATAGGGGAAACTAGATGAAAAGTTCTCTTTAACTGTGTCAATCTAGTAGTACAGAGGATTGTCCAGTACATCTCAAGCCTATTGAGTACAGACTCAACATAGAAACGATTTCACAACCTGGGGCCTCCTGATCGGCAGGATCTGCCAATCTGACGTGGTTCACCGGCGAGTCTCCATCGCCAGCCCTTGCGTCATCAGTAACGTCTGGAAAACGAATTTGATGATCAAATCATACACTCAACGTCAATGATCAGGTTTAGGTAAGAGGAATACTCCGTCTCCTTCACCAAGCTATCGAAAAATATGTTTATTTATTCAGGGATTACCTGTCTCTAAGCCCTGAAGAGGAAAATATATTTTTTGAAAGCTTGGCGAAGGAGACAGAGTATTTGGCTTGACCCTACCCCTGATCATAGACGTGGAGAAAAACAAATTGTATCACACAGCAATTAAGGCCCAGCGCACAGGGTACAACTGTTTCAAAACAAACGTTGCAAACCAGTTGCGTCTCCAACCAGTATGAGACCAGAACAGAACTGCTGCCCGCACACGGCATGTGGGATCAGTTGCGTGAATTCTGGCTTGCGGTACCTTATGCCGGAAAAAATGATCTCTTCCTGGTCATTCATCCCCAGGTAAAGTCCAATGTCGTCGACGCAACGCAACTGCAACGCTGGGGCCAGCGTTGCACACAACCAATTTCCAACTAATCGCAAATTAGTTTGATACCGGTCGCGTTGTGGGCGGACCTCCATTCAAATACACAGCCGGGGTCAAGGTACAGTCGTAATCTAGTTTGGTTTGCAACCTTCGTCCTCAAACAGTTGCACCGTGTGCGCTCGGCCGAAGTGTATGTTGATCCATTGGTATTATGTTGGATTCACGATCCGAACGTGGTTCGATTCAAGATCCGATCAAGGTTGGATCATGATCCGATCAAGGTTTTATCATGATCCGATCAAGGTTACATCATGATCCGATCAAAGTTGGATTCACGTTCCAATCGTGGTCTTATTGACGTCCCAACTGTTGGCGGCGAGAGAGATAGAGAGCGCCCTACAATCACAGACGTTGGCCCACACACGGTCCAACCAGTTGGTGTGTACAGCGGGGTAAGCTAGCAGTGTGGTCAGATCTTGTGCCAAGTAGTTAAAGGACTGGGTAGCTAGCGAGAAATAATGATCTTGTCCGCATAACAAGATAGTCACGTATTAACTGAACAGAAAGTAACCTAATCTTACCCATTGGTAGGCACGATTCGATTTGTGCAACCGTGCAAAATTATGGGGATCCAACTGTAGGGCGTCCGAATTAAGAACGAATTTCAACTCTAATCAGCAAGCCGACTGTCCTAAAATAAACAAGAAAGCATTCATGTTCCGGTGCCACAATATGAGCGGGGGATTGTGATAGCTGACGACGTAATAACCGAAAGGGAAAAATGCATTGGCAACTCACCAATTTTGATGTTAATTTTTAAACAAAACAGAAATTTAAAGAAAAATTGAATAATATTTCTATCCCAAGCGCTACGCAGAAAGATCCGGACCCGGAGATCGAAAAACAGCGATACAAAGAACAAACCACAACAACGAGATAAGCCACTGATAAGATTCTACAGAAAATAATTGAGTTTTGGGACCACACCCCAAACAAATTTGCATAAAAAAATTGAAATCGCCCAAATTTAGATTTTTTTTGTTCCATCAGTCACTGATTTATCAAATCGACAAGTTACCATTGGCCATCTACCATTTCCGCGTAAAGGAAGAGAACGTGGTGAGAAAAGAGACAGGACAAATAATTTAGGATAAGGATTTTGTTCATCTATACTCTTGTCGTCTTGATCCTCTCTTTGTTCGTATCTTTTCAGCGTGCGAAGGGCGAGTATTGATGAGGCAGTGATAAGCTGCCCTCGTCAACTGATACCGAGCGAAGTCAAGTGATTTTTCTCGTCTGCCCCTGGATGAAAATCAAGTTCGCTGGATGTCAAACAAGGTCAGTTTTTTGAGGTTTATTCAAATCTGATATTTGTATCGGAGCCACCGACCCGTCGGCCGGTTCCGTTGTTGTTTTCATGGTAAACACAATCATCAATATTGTCCGCTCCATTGTGAACGCTGCCCGTTTCCTTCTTATGTCAAGAGGTCCGTGCTCAACTAGGCATTTCCTTCGATTGGATAAGATCCGATCTGTGTGACCTTATTACTTCGTAGATGGGTAGATTGCTGCCTCCTCGTCGATATTACGGTATTCAACAGGAAGGAGTTCCCTCTTATTTTTCTCACCCCATTGAGATCCATCCCGATTTTTCTAGCCCAGTGTTCGATATTTGGGATATTCTTCGTCTATCAGCAGGAGGTGCTAACTCTACGCAACATCTAGCCGAGAAGACCCATGGCTAAAGTAATGAGTCATTACTTGTAGTTATTGTCCTTCCCTTCCATCCGTCCATCGCTTGTGCTGACCGAGTGTAAAAGAACCAATTCCTCTTACCCCTAGTGACGACCTCATCAAAGTAATTATCATTGGTGAATAATGACCTGGAATTTCCGCTGACAAACCATTACCTCTGGCACATTTGCCAAGTACTTAAACAACAGGTGCTTCCGTCGTGTGATTCTACGGGTGAACTTAGCTCATTTATTGTCAGGTCCTAGAAATTTCAAAATCGAAATTTCATCCTGATCAGTTTTATGGCCATTTTCTCGTTACATGGCCTCGCCTGACGCCTTTCTGATGGCCAGTCATTCTGGATGCATCATTATTCCCCACCTTTAAACCTCGTTAAAGTTTTCGACTCGTTCTTAGTTAGTCACTGTTGGTATCAACGAAGATACCAAGGATTCGGTAGCACCGATTGCGAAACAACATTTCTGATCCACCAAATGGTTCTAGGGCACGCCAAACACCAAAATTTGATGAATGCGCCGAACGCCACATTGCCTAGACGGTGACCATCCAGATTCGAATCTCGATCACATTTTGAACCACTGCTCTGCACACATCACAGTGTTTTTTCAAAATTTCGAGCGGGAACTGCCCAAGTAGCTGTCATCCCTGCAGGCAGACAACCTTCGAGATATCAAGAATTTGTTTACAGTCACAGTCTGTAGACTCTTCTAGTAAATCTACGAAACGGTGCCTGACCTGGCCAATGACTCTAAGGAATAAACCATTCATAAATCCATACACATATAAGGCCCATCATCATGTTACCGTTGGCCGTTTTTCGGGCTTAATCCTGATGGATCCTGAAGTCTGCTCCAGTGTGCAGGGCACAGGGCGCATAATATACTGAAACGCGTCCCAAATCTGTTCAGGCAGTATAGGCGAGCTTTTAGTTCCTCATACCTGACTGTTACTATCGCCATAAAATCTTGAGCAGTAATTCCCTGCTAAATACCTGAAAACCGTTGCCAATTGGTCAATTATTGGACTTCATTCCTATTGATCTCTAGCGAATGTTGGGGACGAGGGTTTCAAGGGAGGGTTTTTTCAGAATCGCTTTTTGACTTTAGTTACTATGTCTCCACCGTTTGGGGAGGACGAGTTTGAGAAGTAGAATCACGAATCGGTGACGACTGTGTTCTCGATTCGTACATTTCACTTGAATACCTTTTTGAGAACTGTGCCCGATGGTGAGGGGAGGGGGTGTCAAGTTTCTGGGAAAATGCCGTATTCGGCTTTTGATGGAGTTGGTGTTCGTTTCAGTGACCACTAAAATCGAAACTAGGTCAAAGGCGTTTTCGTCCAAACGGTTGCACTTTGTTCTGGTATAGCTAACACATTACCGACTAGATTCCCTCATCCCCCTATCTGACGACCTTTGGTGCGGCCTAATGCCATTTTTGATAACCTTTGAATGCCATCGTTCCTGAAAGGTCCCCTCTCACTACCGGAGGGTTTCCGATTGTTCGCCTGCTGAGCCTCTTTTCCATATCCGTAGATGGTCCTGGTGAGGGAAGATCCGCTGAGGATGTCTCCGCCCATTCTGGATGTCTCATCTCTTCTATCCTGGGGTGATACTCAGCCTGTGTACGCTCCGACTACTTACAACATCAATGCACCGCAGGAGAGCAGCCCATTTCCCGTCAATCCGACGTTAAACAAGAAAATTGTCCTTTGGTAAGTATGCCGATGGTCCCCATTTGTCGTCCGTGCAATGTTGAACATTATGTCCCTCCTACCTATTTTCTCAAAAAAACCACCAAAATCGAAGAAAAGCTACGTTTGTTTATGTAGTGTTGTATACATCACTCTTCTTTAATGCTCAATCGTTGCTGCATTGCAGGGAAGGCGATATAACACAGTTGAGAGTCGACGCCATAGTTCACTCCACGAATGAGAATTTCACCGAGCGCTCTTTCCAAAGTGACAGTATAATCGTGAGGGCAGGACCTGATCTGAAAGCTGAACTATTGGGTGAAATTCGGGGTATGTAATACCTTATGTTATCATTACTGACAAAATCGATTGAGTTGCATTTTTGGCAACCTTCTCACTAGGTCTGCTCAACCATTGACAGTTTGAGACTAAGGTCGGAGAGCAGAGAGGATTCGAAGTAGGCAGTGAGAAGGTCGCCACATCACTCCCCGTTCTTGAAAAATCGAATTTCAGAGGCTGAGTGTATGGGTCTCCACTCAAGTGTTCATTCAGTTCTAACTTACCTAAAAAGTAGGTACCTAAAACATTGAAGGAGCTCAGATGTAAGATAATAGTTGGTCAATCTGAACAATACAATAAAAATAATCGAAAATTTGAAGTTTTAGAGCATCGATGCCGGGGGGAGGGTTGGTCGCAAGAAAACGAGCCTCAATTTCGAATTGTGGTTGGAGATAACCTGTAAACTATGGGGAGGAAAGTAGTGTCTATCCGGTCAAAATTCGAATTTGAATTATTGTCAGGGACGTTGTTGTCAATCAAGGAGATCGTCTTCCTTCCTAAAGTCATTTTGTTCCCGTTGGTTGCCGATCCATTGTTGTCGTACCTTGTGAACGACAACATTATTGCACTGTTCAAATTGATAATTTTTGTATTTTTTGCAGAGTGCAAGACAGGGGATGTTGTTGTCACTCAAGGATATCGTCTTCCTTCTAAAGTCATCATCCACGCAGTTGGCCCTATTTACAGTATGAAATTTCAAACTGCATCTGAAAATGCCTTACATAATTGTTATAGGTGAGTATTCAGATATTTTCCTCGGTGGTCATTGAAACTATGGCCTTCAACTAATTATGGTCAACATTTATGAGAAAAATTTGTCAATGAATTTTGCCCATTCAAAATTCTCAATCCTTGTGCCCGATTACTGTTTCAGGAAAATCTTAGAGAAAGCTTATGAACTCAAAATTAAAACGTTGGCTTTGAGCGTTATCCATTCCGTTAGAAGAAATTATCCGCCTGACGAAGGCGCTCATGTAGCTATGAGTAAGTGCTGAATTTACAAGAGCGTTTTTAGGTTAGGGTCTGCAGAAAAACTTGAAAACAGAACCATAATTATGGACATTGACCCCCCAAAAATGGGATGGTGGTCATAGTGTGGCTGAACAGACCTGTCTAGAAGGCCTGATGAAGAAATTTTCGAAAGCTCGGCTAAGGAGACGGAGTTTTTCTGCAGACCCTACCCCTGTTATTTGACTACAAAATTGAATAACGGGTCGATTGTCATCAATTGAATTGATTCGTCTTGTTCTTAGGGACCATAAGGAAAGTCCTCGAACTGCAAACAGCCCGTGGTGGTTACTTGGAGAAAGTGGTTTTAGTCGTCGAGAGCTCAGACGCCGGCATCTACGAGATTCTTCTACCCCTATACTTTCCGCGCAATAAAAAAGAGGAAAGCGCTGCTCTGCTTCAGCTGCCAACCGGAAGGACATACGGTCTCTATGGAGAGCCTGTCCATCCCGAGCGTCAGATTCGCATAATTGACAATCCTCACGTGATAAACGGTTGGTACCAATTGTTTTACAATTTATAATTTTCCTTTACGTCAATATTTATAACCTGGTATGACAAATGTGCTTTTCTGAGGTAATACTAAAAGGACTCGCTTGGGTTATAAAATGTCTGGGTTTGATGGGGATTCGAACCCCCTAGCCCTCGACTGTGGACCAAGAACGGATTGCCTTTTGAAGCCCTTATTAGACGTCTGGCCCTTCCCTCCCCCACCCCACGTACAGACTCACAGACCATATCGTCTGATTGGTTGATCCTATGGATCACATGTCGCATTGGAACTTCTGGATCCAGAATTGAGGAAAATATTTTTCTTATTTGATCTCGTTTTTCTGCTTGGAATGGTAGTTTTGCTGCAGGCTTTTTGAAAAAAAAATCGATTTGAGTCTCTGCCGAGTGTATCCTGTAAAAGTGGGTGATGAAATAAGTGAGACTGTGACGTCATGAGGTCTTCTGTTCCATTTGTTTTCACCTTAACCTCATCAACCTGATGCACCATGACCGTTTTTAACACACTTCTTAAATAAGGAATTCTTATCAGAATATTTTCATGTATTCCGTTTTTATTTTTATTTTGACTAGGTACCTATTTTTTATGATTACAGAGGCAATGCTTTTGTAGGTGTAGTTACCTTGCGTTTTCAGACAGATAGACAAAATAAAATAAAAAACCACTATCTAAAGGGAAAAATAATTTTTCACAGTTTAGGGCCGGTTTATCTACTTATTTAGAGCTGAGTAAAAGAATCGCTCGCATCGGATGAAAATCGGAAAGCGAAACAAACATAACAGAAGAGGCGGGAAAAAACTTTTATAGCAAGTCAACGTGAGTAGCTTTTAATGCAGTGTTTTTTGGTCGGGGAGTTCGAAAACTTACCATTTCCTCAAACTTTGTATCAAAAACCAGCGAATTCCATGAAAATCACGATAAGTTTTTACCCCCTTCCCACAAAATTAAATCGATCGCCCTGTCACTTAACAGCATGTTGAATCCAACGTCGTAGTAGTAGATAGCACCCACTCATGATCAGGGAATTGCTCATACTTTCTCTCTTACTGTAAACTAATATAATGTCGGTATTATTTGCTAAAAACTAAAAAACAAGGAGCGCTCTACGGCCATCGGTTTTAAAATTTTCAAACAATTTTAGTCGTTGTATCTCAAAAGTAACCATGTTATAAAGCAATAAGTAACCTTGTTGGAAGCACTTTAAAAAGTGATTAAATCATGTTTTCAATTTTTGGTGAAATTAGCCGCTAATTGAGCGGCACTGCGAACTGACCGACTTCCAGCCGCAGGTACCCATTCATTATCTCCGGCCCCTTCCACAAATAAGCGCGTAATCTTTCAATTGCCTGCGTCACCCGGTGACGCGACCTGCGTTTTTTCTCGTTACGCCAACTGTTCCTTCAATTTGAAAGAAATATGCGTTCGAACATGAACATTTCCATTTTCTAAGGCATTTCTGCGTCTTTCTAAGTCAAGTAGTCAAGTGTGCGAGAGATTGTGGGCCGGCTATCGTTTCCGCGTTTTATTGTATGGGTGGGTAATGTCCATTACCACGTTCCAAGGTCATCTTTTGTAGCGGTGTTCTCCCTCTGCCGCGGCTCTGACTGTCCGTTCATTCGTCTAACGTTGCGCGGATCTTCGAAAACTTCAATAATTCCTTAATAATTACCCGGTTTCGCCAGTTCCGAACGAGAACGTAAGCCCTTACTTATTTTCTACGTATTGGTGTCGGTTGTGCAATTTTACGAATACTTTTTTTTTCATTATGCCTGAATTTATTGGGTGTTTGTGTCGGTCAACCTTATTTTTCAGCTATCTATCTAATGTTTACTTTGCCTATACCTTGTTTGCAAAACGTGCTTGTTTATATTAGACGTCGTTGTGTTTGTCTAAATTTGTCGTTTCATCTGGTAATAAAAATTTAATACGGCGTTGTCGGTTTTATGGTATTATTAGCGAAGCGAAAATAAAATCTAAGGAATTTTCTATTCTGATGGCGCAATCACGCGACTCGAGGCGCAGTTAACTGCAGAGTGCCATGTCAGGCTTTCATAGACATAAGTTATTGAGAAAAAGACGACTATGACTAGGAAACTCACGACAATTTTTTATTCCTCAATTCCCAAGAGACTACACGCGAGAATTCCAAATTTCGTTTATTCGACGCGGTTAACTCTAGAAAAAGTATTCGACTTAGTATTAAATACAGTAATAGTAGTAAATACAGTATTAAAAAATAGTAATAAATAAATTAAAATATAATATTAAAAATAGTTTATAATATTAAATATAATATAATATATAATTTTAATATAATATTAATAATAGTAGTAAATAGTATTAAATACAGTAATAGGTAATCTAGACCAAATATATGGAACAGACCTCCGCAAACCGCCCTTTCCAAACCGTTGCCAAAATGAAATTTTTGAACGTTTTTCCAGGAATATTTCGACTTTTATGCTCATTTCTAGATTCGCAGTTAAATTTCCTCTCGCAGTGTAAGTTTATCGTTATAATTTGACTCTTAAGGATCACAATTGCAGTTCATGCATAGAAAATTGAAAAAATATTTTTTCCGAAAGTAGGGACCTACTTGTATATTAAAAACATTTCCACAAGACGTGCTGAGGCCTTCTAATGTTGGAAAAACAGCCAAATTTCATCAGCTTTCAATTCAAATACTTCCATATTTTGAAACGTAAAATTTTGACACAATTTGATCATACTTTGACTACTTTTGAGGGTGTTTGGGTCAAAAATATCAAAAAACTGGAAGTAATACGCGTTTTAGGGTGAGTTCATCAATTCAGTTTATACATCGAATATCCATTATTTCCCGAATAACATATTATCAGTCCTTGCTGAGCGCTTTCGGCCGGACGGCCTTCCTCAGGTCTCATTCACAGTATTGTCTCGAGGATTCATTTTGAATTCGCCCACCGACCATTCAGCACATAATCTTAAAGTCAGGTAGCCCTGCCAACAGGACATACGTTCGATACGTGACCCAATTGAGTTGGAAATTGTTCCTGAGGAGGCCCCAGCGGCTGAAAGCGCTCAGGCGATCAACTGTTACTGATAGTTAGGGTATCTCTAGCGATTGCGGTCCTTGGAAGTTGTTTTTGTTATCATGAACTTAGCTGATTCGAACTTCACCTAATGTTTAATCACAAAAATGCGCTCAAAAGTTGAAAAAATTTGTTTTTAAGTTTCCATTTTTTGTTTTGTTTCTCCCATCTTTCTTTCCACTAAGTTTATGGCAGATTGTACAAAGTTTATTTATGCTTGAAAAGACTATCGAAATGAAGAATTATTGAAAGAATTCATGAAACAGGTGATATGACGGGTGTGCACGCGACCATGACAATCGTCAAGCTCGTCTCACGAGTTCACGTACACCCCAAGTGTGATTACACACACACGATCGCATTGCTCCTATCTGAACAGTGAAGCCCTGCCTGTACAGTTCGGCCAATTAGTTCAACTTATTCAATAATACCACCCCCACCCCCCCTCCTCGTCGCTCCTCCCTTCGCTCTCTACTATTTCTCCAACTTTGACTTAGTTCGCTCTTATACAGACTCGTTTTATATTTCCTTCAGAGCGATTACCTTTCAGTTCCTCCTTGTCGCTTTTACGATCAGTGTCCAATTTCTTCCCTATGTGGAAGAATAATCCGAAAAATGACAAAACGTGCAAATACGAACAGCTTGGCTGTGGTGAGTGTTGAGTAATTTGAAGTTTTATGTTTTCATTGTCATAGCACTGATGGGAAGAGAACGGAAAGTTTATTATCCTTCATTATTGGGTACTTAACTTGTATCATCTTTCAATTTCGACAGTTAGAAATAAAACTCTGTAGATGAAGCTTGGTGTAATATAATCGACTATTATGATCATTCTTTGTCATTTGACTGTGGAGGTCGTTTTTTATACACTACGTCGCTCGTATTGCAGTTGTCGGCCCGGCCAATGAACTTTTTCGCATATAACTTTCGATCGTTCATTGCTGAAAATAATCCTTATCTTCAATATTGTCTCCTCCTTTGATTTCAGATTCCGACTGCTCCGTTATCGATCTCTCTAGTCACTTCGATACCATGACTGACACTTCCTTTACGCACATGCAGGAGGATTTGGATCAGCAGCGCCTGCTGGGCGAGAGGCCTGTACCTTCCATCTACCCTGACATCTCTAAGGAAATACACAATCAAGAGAGGTTAGTCCTTGAACACTATTCAGCCGACGACAAATTGTTGTTATTCGGATTGGGGAGTTTTTACCAAAGATCTGTGACAAGGAATCACAATCCAGAGTTCCTGATTTGGAGGATAGAGGTCGTTAGCGTCCGTTATTTACGGTGTGATCAGGAACCAGGACCCGCTCCATACCCCTCATCCAGATTTTGGACCGGTCCCTTGGGTCCTTGGCATCCATATGCCCATGGGCTTTGTGCCTCACCCCCAAGGACTGGGGTTAATGATCACCCATCCCCTAGAGCAAGGAACCGGTCTTAGGGTCCTCAGGGTAGGTTCACTCTGTTCAAAGACTCTACAGTTTGTACTGTACCGAAAGAATGACTTTTTCGGCCGTAAACGATAATTATGCAACAATTTTAATCCCCTAGTACAAGGTGCGATCCCGAGGCCCCTTGAACCGCCAGCAAATGTCTTAACCACAAGACTACCACGCGACCGTCAATCAAATTAATATTACTGCTTACAGTTACTGTTAAGCAAAACAATCCAGAGTGTGTACCCATTCTAAGAGCTAGTGGTGAAACGTAGATAGCAAAATAGTAGTACCTACTTCGGTGATTTTCATGAATTTCATTTCTGTACGCAAAATTTCGGATCCAATTAATGAGGTTTGGATTGGTTTTGTCGGTTTTAGAACCTAGAACTTGGAGAGACATACGATTGAAACTTTTCAAATTCAGGTTTATCACCTTGCACATCCAATAGAGGTCACTAGTGTCGGTTTCCGTTTCTCGCTAGAGCTCAGCATTAGAAATTTGGCACGATGCCACAGGTAACCGGATATCTCTTCGTTTGCTGATCTTGATAGAGCGATTCCCCATTATCATCCATGGGATTGTGAATCTGAGGATTGACCCTTGAATTTATGGTTGTCAGCTGATCGGAGTAGGAGTCAAATGGAAAGACTCTCCCTCTGCTAAGCTTTGTGGATGATTAATAATCAAAGGAGGCGTCTGTTTTGCTCGATACTCACCCAGATCAGCTGAAGGAGTTTGATTTTGACGTTTGATGAGCACAATGCGTTTGGTCATGGGATCCGATCCCTACTGATAATTATCATTATAATAATCAAACTCGATCTGAAACTGAACATGAAACTCGAACAGACGTTCAAACGCGAACTGAAACTCGAAGTCAAACTCAAATTGACGTTCAAACTCGAAGTGGAAGTCGAAGTTAAACTCAAACTGACGTTCAAACTTGAACTGAAACTCGAAAATAACCTCAAGCTGACGTTCAAACTCGAACTGGAAGTCGAAGTTAAACTCAAACTGACGTGAAAAGGTTAAAATATTTTCAAAAAATATGTGGACAGTATGTAAAAAAAGTTGGTGTAAAAAAAATCAGTACATAATTGCCTAGAAAAAATATGTAAACAAATACGGATCTGATCCCTAATCATCACTTTCTTCAGAATGCACTTTTCAAATTGCTTTATCTACAAACGTCATTCGGCATGGATTCGGAATAGTGATTAACACTATTTTTGGCAAAAATGGGTTATTGGTATCACTGGATAGGTTTTTCCACGAGGAATCTGATCGTACCACTGTTTTGCGCGATTTCGGAAGAAAAAGCTGCTTGTGAGCAACACCGCTTAACTTTTCTTACGCCTGAAAATGTGGTTATCTTTTGCCGCAATTCGAAAGCTCCCACGTTGATTGGGTGCAGCTCTTCTTTTTGATTGTCATCCAAATTTTTTTTACATTTTTACTCAATTTTCCTGGCGATAATTCGTTCAGCTTTATTTCGCATGGATACCAGTTTTTTGGATTTCCTGAAAAGTTGAAAAAACCGAGTCAATCCCCGACGAAATGGGCCTTTTTTCGTACGTTCATTTTCCTAACATTTAGTTATATGCATTGGATTCCATAACTAGGGCTTCCCTTTCTGAATCATTCACCGAAGAGTGCAAAATTCTCGTCGATAAATTTATATTAATAGAGCTCCTTCTGCTGATGACGGTATCGATTCCAGCGGTCGATTCCTGCCCGAGTTGTCTCATAATATTTATTCGGGAGGCCTTCTCATTCTCCGGGGGCGGGGTGGGGTGGCGCGGGGGTGGGGGTGGGGGACACATTCGCGATCGCCGCCCTCCCGGCGCGTTCAGTCATCTGGCGGACCGCGAGGTGAATTATCTCATCCCTATCTGTTCAGCCGGCGGTGAATCTGACTTGTGCGTATTTCTTGTCCCTGATTCAAAATTCGGTCGAAATTTATGGCGAATTTTCCCCCGATTTTCGGATTTTTTAGTTCGAACAGTTGACTTTTCATCGATGCCTTGAATTATGGTTGAACTCACAACTATGGAAGTTATCATGCAGCCCCAACAACTCGCCTGCCCGTCTCTGGATGACATTACTTTTATTGTCGACGAATCGTTATCCAGGTGATTTCATTTAATAAGCTGATTTGGAATTTAAACAGTTCTTGAATTTGGCCTGCACTTGGAAGTTTAATACATTTTTTTTTAAATTTAGGCTTACTTATTTACAAGGGATGTTAGACTGTAATTGTAAACCTATCTACGTGGGGCTCTAACATTGCACTGCACTATTTCGATGTAGGTAAAATGCTATAAAAACATTTTTCCATCCTCGAACCCATCAAAATTGTCTGAATTTTATGCTTTTCTCTCTCTGGCAACAATTTCGCTTGAAAGGGTGAAAAAAGTAAAATTTTTCGTCTGACAGCTGACTTCTTGCCCACACTCGACGGAGACATTGGTACAACGCTGCAAAATATTGTCAGGCCCAAATTAATATGGAGTAGGCAGCTATAATGCCAATCCACGAAAAACTCGGAATAGTAGTTTGTATTTATCGCCTGATGTTTTCAGTGGCTTCTGAACTGAAAAACGAAGAATTTTGGGTTTATGAGTTTTGAGACGGAATTTATTTCTTTGAAAAAAACATTCCAAAACAGGTATTATTTAATTTAAATTATTTATTTATTAATTTATTTTATTCTTTTATTATTAATTATTAATTAATTTATTAAATTATTTATAATTATTTATTAATTGATCAAAGCAGCTCTATTGATTGGTAGGTGCTATTCAATCAGTTAACGGCTGGTTAAAGTTAACCACCTAGTCACTAATATCGGACTATTACCCCCATTAGCACAAAGCCTACTATAATTGTAGGCTAGTATAATTATTATACTATGACCTATGAAATAAGCTGCAATATCATTCAGGAATTTCTCGATAATTATTTTTTGTGCATACGGCTTCTATGTTCAAGTAGGAACTTAACGAAGTTCTAGAACTCACTAGCTGATTTTTGAAAACTGGTTTTTGGTGAGAAACACGAAATTTTCCAATGTCCCTTAACACTTGTTTTAAATTCCAAGAGCTCCTAGAGCATTCCAAGACGTATCCCTAGCTTTTGGAATCCTTTTGTATCCCTAGCCGAGCCTAATTAATTATATATAAAAGAAAGGGGAAAGTAATTCCATCCATTGTTTGGGTGCAAAACTAAAGAAGATTTGATTTCTATAAATTTCCCAAACTGTCTCTTTATCCTATCTAGGGTCTCCTTCTCAGACAAGCAGTCGATCTAAACCTTTTGCCAATTTACTTTTTTTTGCCATTTTACTGAAAATTACCTAGCAGAGTTAACTAGTACGTACACCAACCAAACGGGTCAGCTACCTTACCAATTGCGCGACGTTTTCCATTTGAATATTTCAACCGCCTTGAGACCGACGTTAACGTTATTTTTCGTCCTAGGCGCCTGTTAGTCACGAAAGGGCTTGAAACGTTAATGAGCACTACACGTCAATTCTTCGTGGCTATTTTTAGAATTAGATCACCGTTTGATAATACATTACACAACTTCTTAGTTGTCGAGCTGATGTGATCATTTTACGGCCCCTCCCCCCTCGACTGATCGCAGTGGAATTAAGGTGATTTCGTGTTCAATGTCGCGTTAAAGATCCATTGTCTGAATGTCTCTGTGTCGTATCAAGTCAGTTTGTTTCATGGTGTTGGATGTCCATAATAATAATATGGAATAAAGGCAAAACATTTTTAAAAATCGATTTAAAATTTGAACAGTGAATTTTTTTGGTATTTTTGACCTAAACACCCTTAAACGCAGTCAAAATATGATCAAAATTTAAATCACCATTTAATGGTTTCACAATTTTACGTTTAGAAATATGGAAGTATTGTCTGTTATCTACGCACCACTGGTTTATCATTGTAGCCACAAATTAGTCAAAACCCAATAATTATTGGGTTTTGACTAATTTTGTGGCTACAATGATAAACCAGCGGTGCGTAGATAACACACAATACTTCCATATTTTTAAATGTAAAATTGTGAATTATAATTGGATTATAGAAGCAATTTTTACTTCCATATTTTTAAATGTAAAATTGTGAATGTAAATTTTGAATTATAATTGGATTATAGAAGCAATTTTTACTTCCATATTTTTAAATGTAAAATTGTGAATTATAATTGGATTATAGAAGCAATTTTTACTTTGGTTCAAAAATTTCCGTATTAAAACATGGAAGTATTGTGTCATCTACGTACCACTGGTTGTTCGTATGTACCTGGCATTAAAAACATATGATATATGTATAATATACAGGTATATTATATATAATATACAGTATACAGGTAATATACAGGTATAATATATGTACATATTATGTACCTATTACATATTATGTACAATAATTGTTTACACAATTATCTTCCAAATTCAATTTTACCAATAATTTTGGTGGTAGATTTGGCCCCTTGGAGTACCTTTGTCTACTGGGGAATTATGTTTCTTTCATCTGCGAATTCTTGTTCATCCAGTAAATGACTCACCTGCTCGCGTGATTCCTTGTGCAGCGGCTCGTGTCACCCAATCGTTTCTTGTTGTCGGTTCAGATGGGTTGGTCATATTGCGCATGATGACGACATAAATTCCCTCGAGGATACATTGGGAACTGTAGCAATGCGGGCATAGGAATTTCACATTACCATCTAAGGTAGTCGTTATCGTCGTCAACCCCGCGACTATTTTGTTTTCCATTTAATTATGGCCACCTAATTGGTCGAGGAAACTTTTGAGACTTAAAGGAGGAAAGAATGTGAAATAAATGTTGGCTCCATTAAAAACTAGTCCTCGGTCGATTTCTAATAGGCCGGTTGTTGTGATTTTCGACTTATCTGTCTAATGACTCTCGGAATTACGTCCAATTAACTTATTGTCACGAATAACTGAAATACCAGGCAATATATAATGATACAAGGCACAACAAGATTACTGGAATAGTGAAAAGGATACGATTTGTATCTATTTTTGGAAAAAAAAAATGAAAAATGTCAGCAGTGTTGAGCAAACAATTGATAGAATCTTTCAAAACTAGTCTTATACCTGCCCTCAATACCTGACAAATTCTGTGGCAATTTCATAGTTTTTCAAATTTTCCCAAATTCGAACTCCAGCCAATTTAACCCCCCGGTCATCGATAAGCTTACCCATTGCTTACAAAGATTATTTCACGAAAAAATGTATAATATACATTTATATATTATATATTATATACATCATATATTATATATTTTTGTATTTATTTTATCATTAGTCTTTTATACATATTTATTTTCCTAATCTCGACTGTTGACTTGAGAAACCGAAAAATGCAATGGGAAAAGACGTTTTTCCGTCGATGATCGGCTCATTTCAATAATAAAAACAATTTACGTTATAAATTACGGTTTTGGGATTTTTCGACGTTTGATCTTTGGAGTTTTGAGCGGTTCCCGAATCTACTGCGCGGTTCCGTTATATTTAGCTCGAATTTCTCTCCAATGCGACGAAAACTGTGGGAACTGTCGGCGGCTCGGAACTGCGGAATAACGGCCCGCCGGCTATTTCGAAATCCGTATATCCGTCGAATGATGTTGAAAATAGTGCCTTTCGACGTTCCACCCGATAAAAATTCGAAATCATGAAACAGGAATAGGAAATTTCAAGGTTTTTGGTCTAGACTTGTCCGAGTTTTAGGGCATCTTATCATCGAAAGAATGGCGCGTAGGTTATACTCGAGGTTTCCGCATTTCAATACGTTTCTACAGTTTTGAGTTCATCGACTGAATACGCATGATCTTCTTTGGACGTAACTGAAGATTCAGGGATACTCTCTTCCCATTATTTAATTTTTTTAATTGCTAGGCTTCAAATTGCTGCGTGGAGTGCTCCAAATTCGGTCGATTCTCAAAACCGTGGAATGGAGCTACATTCAATTACCCAGGAGTCATGGAACCATTGAATATCCAGCCAACTGATTGGGATCGGGATTTTCCCTCAATTTTCAACTGTGTGTGTCTTGTGGTACTTTGTTGAACCCCGCTTACTATATTAATACTCAAAAAAATTAAATTGATAACTACTTACTCACTTTTGCCTCTCGAGCTCCCCTTCTAAAACATCTTTACATTTTTGGAAAACTATTGGGATTTGAAGAGCCGATTTTATCTGACTGGTAACAGTTCTATCGAGGGTTAACACCTTTTCATCATACGAAGATACAAACAATTTCTTTGGGAGATAATGAAAATGATGGAAAATGAAGATTTCTCTGCGTGATTTTATACGCCGCATTTCTATTTCGATTATTCGACCTTCTTTCTCATGTTTTTTTCTTTTTAGGGCTGGTCCCCGGGAAATGAAAGGGTAGGCGATGTTATCTCGACTGTTACAACTGTCTTTGCTTTTCTGATGAAATACGTCATGCCGAGATTGCTCGGAGGGCGAGTGCGAATTTTTCAAGTTTCGACAATTTTCGTAACTATTTTATCCAATTAAATTTCTGAATCAGGAAGTTAATCTACATCTGGTAGTGTTGAAGACGACAAGGCGTTGACTGATGAATACGTTTATCTATTCGCGACTATTTTCGGGGAGGCCATGTTGCACCTCTAATAACATTAGCTAACCGCTAAAATAAACAGTCTTTAGTAGGCATAGATAACAAAACGACACGTTCCTAACAAGGCACCTCAAAAATTTACAACAACTATTCGCGAGCCGTTCTAGTTATAAATTTAGGATAACATTAATTTACTTCTAAATTTTCTTAGATCTCATAAAATATTGGAGAAGCATCCGAGACATTGAAACAATTCAAACAACAAGTGGTAGGTAGCACACGTATCCATGGACGAAGGTCTTTTGACTTATTCAGTGATTAATTTGGAAAGTTCCTCATTAAAAAAATCGGAAATTTGGTGTTTGGACGGTGTTTTGGGCGAATGAATTGTGCGTTTGCGTTAGTATGATGAATTTTCCCTAAACCTTTGGTAAGTATGACATTCTGCGATGGGTTTCTAGTTGGTTTTACTTGAATTATGGTCAATCATCTCGAAATTCACATCAGAATTCCGCATCTTGAGGAGGCAGGCTGACGTGGCCTCGGATGCCATGAAGAACCATGGGTTTCTAGTCTGATTTTGTAATTTGGGCTGCGTTCTTGTTGAAATTTATTGGGAATCTGTAGTTTTAAGAATGTTTTTTATCCAAGACTGATTGGGAAACGGTTAATTTACGACACCGAAAGCTGGCATAACTGGATGTAATTTATTCTTCAGCTGCTTTAATGGGTTCCACCAAAAATAATATGGACAGGGGTCATCATGGCTTGACCACATAAAACCGTCTCCAAGCCCTGATGAAGATAATATAATCATATAAAAAGCTCAGCGAAGGAGATAGCGTTTTTATCTTGACCCTATCCCTGACCATCTGACTGAAGAACCGGTCCAGAGTCCGATGAGCAGTCGAGGTTGCTCCAGCTTCCCGGTCCCGCCGCAACTCTTAGCCCTTTCTAGCCTCGCTCCTCAAGAATCCGAAAACATTCCACCTCCGTAGGGCGAGAAGTTGGGTCGAATGCCCGAAAAGTAAATTATCGGATAATATAACCTGCATGATTTATTTTTCTCATCACCAATTTCAGGGTCCAAACTTAACTAAACATTATGACTGGTCTTCAATCGATTTCCGATTCTTGCCCCCCTCTCAACTGATAGAAAAAAGAAAGAAAGTGACCTAAAGGTGTGTGCACCTATTAGCAGAAGAGAGATAACCTCAGCAGTCATCACTTACCGAAGTCGGTCGCTCCACCTCTGGCACGAAACCGCCGAGGAAAGTCGATTCACTTCGGTGGAATAGCTAAAAGAAAGCTATCGGTTCACACGTTTATACATCCGAAATTTAACGGGCTGCAATATTTATTTCACTTGTACGCTGTGTATCCTCCAATAATTAAAAAAAAAATCCCTCAGACAAGTCAACTTGAGTAACCGGTTTTTTGTAGTAGGTTAATGAGAAATTGGCATAAAATAGTCGGAAGGAGTGAATAGTGCGGCTTCACAGAAATCCGACACGAAAGCGCAGAAGCAATTTGACAATTTATTGTATGAAATCACGAATATATACGAAAATTTACGTTTTTGTGGATTCTAGAACCAACATTTTTGGAGTTGTCGTCTACTTTTGAAATCTGACTTGGAATTCGGGATTTTTCTAGTATCGAGCTCGATGGGGGGGGGGAGAATACTGAAATTCCGGTTTTAATCTTCGCACCTCCTGATCTTCGTTATTCGGAGGAGCATTTTTACCTAACTTACTGCAATTTTTGAATCGTCGGCCCGACTGATTGTGTAGAACTCCGTGTTGAGCAGGTGTAATTTTCATTCATCCCATTAAGGGGTTTTCCCTGACCGGTTCCCCCGACCAAACTTACAACTCAGGCTAGGCTTCGTGCGAATCCACCTTTGGAGGCCTCGCGTTTTTTCTGCTTTCCCTCGAGTCTCACCAACCTCTTCAAGGACGGTCACAGGCCGAGAGTCAAGGGGTGAAGGTTGGCCGAGTTAAGGTATTGCACGGGCTTCCCTAATTTGCATGGGAGAAAAGCCCCACTGGCCAACATGGGTGGGGCGCGAGGGCGTTGGCCGAATCCAACCTGAACTGGATTGGCGCTAGGTGCCTAATGAAAGATAGGCGATAAATCATCTGGAGGGGAAATGGCGTGACTCTTCGTCGGAACAGAAAGACCCGACAGAGGAAAACCCGGGTGGACGGGGCGCGGTTGTTGCGGAGAAACGCGATCTAGATTATCTTGCCTGCAGGGAGGTCAAGTCGATGTGTAGCCGCCGCTGTCCGCCTGACCGACCGCCCTTTCTTGAGGATTGTAGGTTTTATTTTCCGAGAAACATATTTTTATTTATCCCACCATTTTTTTATATCTGGTTCCTGATCCCACCGTAAATAACGGAGCTCTATCCTCCAAACTAGGAATGAATTGAAATAGTTTCATTGATTGTTGGCTGTCGTCTATTCTCCATCGCCCCATATTTTGTGCTCAACATTTATTTTGGTTTTAGGGATGTTTCGTAGGTTTTATTTTCCGGGAAAAACATTTTTCGACAATTGAATTGAAATCGTTTTATTCATTTTTGCCTGTCTCCAGCTCAAATTTTGAGTTCAAGCTCTCCAGCACCCCATATTTTGAGCTCAAATTTTATTCTGGTTGAGGGATGTTTCGTATGTTTTATTATCCTAGATGAATGTTTTTCAAAAATTGATCAAAATATTCCTAATTTGAGTTCTCACGCAATATATTCGCATCATTATCTTATACCCTCGTATGGTGTTTATTATCGGCCCTCATATCTCCACACTTTTGTTGTGGACCAGGGCTGAAACAAGTTCGAGAGACAGAACAAGAATCTTGAGGCCAAGGACGACCGGGTCCTTCGTGTTGCGGATTTCGTCCTTGCTAACTTTATTCGTCTGTCCTGCCCGTAGCGGGTCGATTTGAATTTTCATAGCACCTACGCTTTTGGGATACGACGTGCTCTGATCAGCCAAGAACGGTTAGCCTTGGACTATATACGGCTCCAGGAGCGTAGCATACCTAAGGTGACCAAATATCCAAAATTCAAAAGCGGGACGCTATGAAATGAACAATAGGTATGGGTATATAATAGGTACTTGTGTATATAATAGGTAGGTATGTATCAAAGTTGGTA
The DNA here is from genome assembly GCA_036186465.1 of Nesidiocoris tenuis. NCBI lineage: Eukaryota > Metazoa > Arthropoda > Insecta > Hemiptera > Miridae > Nesidiocoris > Nesidiocoris tenuis. The sequence goes on along the minus strand of AP028909.1, from coordinate 13,512,687 downwards.
TAAAAATGAATACGTTGATCTCGAAGTCGACTTTGAACTCGAAGTTGACTTTGATCTCAAAGTTGAGTTTGAACTCGAAGTTGACTTTGATCTTGAAGTTGATTTCGATCTCAAAGTTGACTTTGATCTCGAAGTTGATTTCGATCTCGAAGTTGACTTTGATCTCAAAGTTGACGTTGATCTCAAAGTCGACTTTGAACTCGAAGTTGACTTTGATCTCGAAGTTGAGTTTGAACTCGAAGTTGAGTTTGATCTCGAAGTTGAGTTTGATCTCGAAGTTGTCTTTGATCTCGAAATTGACTTTGATCTCGAAATTGACTTTGATCTCGAAGTTGAATTTGATCTCGAAGTTGAGTTTGATCTCGAAGCTGACTTTGAACTTGAAGTTGAATTTGATCTCGAAGTTGAGTTTGATCTCGAAGTTGTCTTTGATCTCGAAATTGACTTTGATCTCGAAATTGACTTTGATCTCGAAGTTGAATTTGATCTCGAAGTTGACATTGAACTCAAAGTTGATTTCGATCTCAAAGTTGACTTTGATCTCGAAGTTGAGTTTGATCTTGAAGTTGATTTCGATCTCAAAGTTGACTTTGATCTCAAAGTTGATTTCGATCTCGAAGTTGACTTTGATCTCGAAGTTGAGTTTGATCTCGAAGTTGAGTTTGATCTCAAAGTTGACTTTGATCTTGAAGTTGAATTTGAACTCGAAGTTGAGTTTGATCTCGAATTTGACTTTGATCTCGAAGTTGACTTTGATCTCGAAGTTGATTTCGATCTCAAATTTGACTTTGATCTCGAAGTTGACGTTGATCTCAAAGTTGATTTCGATCTCAAAGTTGACTTTGATCTCGAAGTTAAGTTTGATCTCGAAGTTGACTTTGATCTCGAAGTTGACTTCGATCTCGAAGTTGACATTGATCTCAAAGTTGACGTTGATCTCAAAGTCGACTTTGAACTCGAAGTTGACTTTGATCTCGAAGTTGAGTTTGATCTTGAAGTTGAGTTTGATCTCGAAGTTGAGTTTGATCTCGAAGTTGTCTTTGATCTCGAAGTTGTCTTTGATCTCGAAATTGACTTTGATCTCGAAGTTGAATTTGATCTCGAAGTTGAGTTTGATCTCGAAGCTGACTTTGAACTTGAAGTTGAATTTGATCTCGAAGTTGACATTGAACTCAAAGTTGATTTCGATCTCAAAGTTGACTTTGATCTCGAAGTTGAGTTTGATCTTGAAGTTGATTTCGATCTCAAAGTTGACTTTGATCTCAAAGTTGATTTCGATCTCGAAGCTGACTTTGATCTCGAAGTTGAGTTTGATCTCGAAGTTGAGTTTGATCTCAAAGTTGACTTTGATCTTGAAGTTGAATTTGAACTCGAAGTTGAGTTTGATCTCGAATTTGACTTTGATCTCGAAGTTGACTTTGATCTCGAAGTTGATTTCGATCTCAAATTTGACTTTGATCTCGAAGTTGACGTTGATCTCAAAGTTGATTTCGATCTCAAAGTTGACTTTGATCTCGAAGTTGACATTGAACTCAAAGTTGATTTCGATCTCAAAGTTGACTTTGATCTCGAAGTTGAGTTTGATCTTGAAGTTGATTTCGATCTCAAAGTTGACTTTGATCTCAAAGTTGATTTCGATCTCGAAGTTGACTTTGATCTCGAAGTTGAGTTTGATCTCGAAGTTGAGTTTGATCTCAAAGTTGACTTTGATCTTGAAGTTGAATTTGAACTCGAAGTTGAGTTTGATCTCGAATTTGACTTTGATCTCGAAGTTGATTTCGATCTCAAATTTGACTTTGATCTCGAAGTTGACGTTGATCTCAAAGTTGATTTCGATCTCAAAGTTGACTTTGATCTCGAAGTTAAGTTTGATCTCGAAGTTGACTTTGATCTCGAAGTTGACTTCGATCTCGAAGTTGACATTGATCTCGAAGTTGACATTGATCTCAAAGTTGACTTTGATCTCGAAGTTGATTTCGATCTCAAATTTGACTTTGATCTCGAAGTTGACGTTGATCTCAAAGTTGATTTCGATCTCAAAGTTGACTTTGATCTCGAAGTTAAGTTTGATCTCGAAGTTGACTTTGATCTCGAAGTTGACTTCGATCTCGAAGTTGACATTGATCTCGAAGTTGACATTGATCTCAAAGTTGACGTTGATCTCGAAGTTGACTTTGATCTCGAAGTTGACATTGATCTCAAAGTTGATTTCGATCTCGAAGTTGACTTTGATCTCGAAGTCGACTTTGAACTCGAAGTTGACTTTGATCTTGAAGTTGACTTTGATCTTTGTTGACGAGATCGTGGGGACACCGGGGCACAAATTGGAGGGTTCCAAATCGGGACTGTCCCGCCCAACGCGGGACGTCTGGTCACCTTAAGCATACCATATTTATTCTGAAAATATGCGATATGTTTACTTCTAAATTAACCAATCGCATTCATCAATCCGAGGATCGCATCGAATTAACTCCAAGAGATTTTGCACCTATTTTTAGCGGCGAGGGTGTTCGGATTTCCTCGAGTGAAAAAACTGCAGCTTTTATCAGTTTTTGACTCTTTAAATTTATTTTTAAACGAATTCCTGAATATTACCTAAATCCTAAACTTCGATTTGATTATTTGCTATGATTCTATTCGGTTTCTATTTTACAATTCTATCGTGGTTACTTCTGACGTACCTACGTACTAAATTAATTTTATCGTTTCGACTGATGATTGTAAAAAGTCACGTCATCGTCGAGTCATCGGCCAGCTCAATCATGTCTGTGGCACTCCTCTTTTTGTTGTTCGACCCACCACCTACGACAAATGGTATAGTTCTTGTTTATCTTTCCATGACATCAGCCGATCCGTTCATCGGCAATCGCATCCCGACGCGCGTTAGTTGAGAAAGACGAACCGCAATTACCGCGATTATATCGTCGGAAAACGTTATTCGAGTCAACGTGAATATTACAACTCAGCTTGCGATCAATAGGGCCATTAACTTTGCCGAAAGGGTGTCCTATAATAATATAACTGCTTTTCTGTAGTTAGGGTTTTTTTTTGTTAGAAGGCTTGCTTCGATCCAGTTCTGACAAACCACTAAACTTTCTCCATATTTCAGCCATACAAATTCTATTTGTCACCCCACTTGTTGTGCCCTGTCTCAACACGGGGTTAGGATATCAAATTGGTAATCAATCCAGAATTGTTGACTGCCTGAATCGAGTGTAACAGAATGTTTTTTTTTTTTTTCAGCCTAAAAGGCCGATAAAATGACCAATTATGAAGGACTCAACTTCCTTTTTTTCATAATTCAGCTAAAATTTCTGACATCGTGAAATTTATTCCTTTGGCTCGGGGTAACTTGTCGTTTTTATTAAACCCCTTTCCTTAAAGGCCGTATCACACATTAAAGCATGTATTACACGACTTCAGCCCGGTTGATTAATTAATAAAAATTATAGTTGAATTAGATTTACAAAATTGTAGTACAATTTATTAATTAATAAAAATTGTAGTTGAATTAAATTAACAAAAGTGTCGTACAATTTATTAATTAATGAAAATTATAGTTGAATTAGATTTACAAAAGTAGTTGGTTAAAAGGTTAACGTAAAAAACAAGAAAAAAACTTACAACAAGTCAATTTGAGTAACCTTTTTTTCAAGTCGGTTAAAAATATAAATGATGGTTTGATTGTGTTAACCCATAAGGTATCACAAGAAGTGGGGCTTTTTCGATTATTGCCAGAAACCCTGATTAACCAGAGATGAATCGTAGTATAACGCTATATAACGCTTTTTTACGCCAAATTTTTCATGCAACTATGGGAATCGAACCCGTAACTCCCAGGCGTAGCCCGGAGGTCGCGCTAGCAACGAGACAAACCGCTCATCGTTAGGCATCAAACTAATTTGAAAAAATAATTTTAAGCTTTTTATTTTTGATTTGATTTTTTTTGGTTCATTTTTCTATAGAAATGAACCTTTGTAATCGGTCAGGAAAAAAAAATTTTTAACACCCCCTGAAAATTTGTTGGTTTACGTTTCAAGGGGTGTAGAATCCGAATCTGCAATAAAAATTTTTTGTCCGTCCGCCGTCCGCCGTCCGCCGTCCGCCGTCCGCCGTACGCCGTCCGCCGTCCGGGGTTTTTCAGGGGGAAGGAGTTATCGAAAAATTTTGAAATTTTTACCAAAAATCAAGTTCCGTATCTAGTTGGTCCTAACATCTCGACAGAACCCTACCTTAATTTTAAGGCCAGTAAAACAGCTGTTGAAGTGGGAAAAAATTCGTGTTTTTCTGGAAATTTGAAACATAGGCATGTGACGCATCATTTTCTATAGATTTTTCTATGCTGAATCGAATGAGACCATCGCCACGCCGGTAGCTTCAACCGTTTAGGAGTTATTGCAGTTTTAGTGAGACATTTTTGAGTTTTTCAAAATTTCTACAATTCTTAATAACTCGAAAACTACTCGAGCCACAAAATTCGTTTTCCACTCGTTGGAATCCCCACAAAAACTTCTGTCCTCCCAATATCTTCAATTTAAAGAATTTGGTCGAATTACACAAATCAGCAAAACAAAAATTGGAAAAAGTTGGGAACTCGGCATCGGTTCTTAGATACAGTTGATTGATCTACTTACGACCACTAGCCTATGACACCAACAAAGTGACGCACTCACACTAGGCCAGTTGCGCTTGGCAACGTGAGAGTGAGTCAAGCTTCAACAATGGTTCTGAGGCATTCTTGACGCATTTTTAAGTTAATTATTATAAATTTTATTTAATTATAAAATAATATATAAATAATAATAATAAACAAATTTATATAGGTAATTATTCAGATAATTTAATAATTATTATTATTCTGTTGGTTACGTAGGTAAATAAGAATAGATTAAATGATGATTTCAACAAAAATTAACGACGCGCTGCGTTGAAAAGATAGATAGGTAGGTCAAGCAAGGAGGACCAAGCAAAGAGGATGATTATTTTTTGCCGGGTTGAAAAAACGTTTTTTCAAATCCCCATCTAGAACACCAATTTATACTGAAATTCTAGAATAATAACAACTAAATTCCGTGTTTGAGGAGAACCGATATATCGTAAGATTTGTCTTTGCAATCGAAAAATGAACCCCTGTGCAAAATTTGCAGAGTTCTTCGGCTACACCAAAAACTGATGTGCACATGCCACTGATCTACTTAGCAGCGTTTTTTTTTTGAAATGGAGGAATGAAAACGTTGTGTCTATAGGTACGATGGTCATATCCGAGAAGACAATAGTTAATTCTCTTCGGGCTCTTTCGGTTCCAAACCGGTATCGTATAATACTAGAAAAAAATCTGGCCGAAGGCCAGACAGACCGACAGTAAGGTAGAATACGATGTAATCCTTGACTGCAATCGGCCAGATGACAAAAACACCGGCCTGGAATGGCATTGGCAAGCTATACAAACGTAGCCATTCCAAATCGTCCGTAACCCCGTGGCAGATGTAAGAGAACTCGAGTCCGCTCTATGGAACGAATTATACGTAATATTGAAGAGCCATTTCTTTGAAAACAACAAAAGCTCACATTTTTATTCCAACGCTGCGGAGGGGGGCCTACGTCAAATTTGCTCTTCAATTTTAGGACCAATTTCACCAACAATGAAAATCTACGTCAATGTTTGTTATTATTCATCTATGGAACCTTAATTCTCGGAAATATTATCAATGAATTTGAATGTTAAAATTGCCGAAGAATCGGTCTGTCCAGACGGTCCGTGGGATGGGGAGGGGAACTGTATGACGTCTGATACAGGCCTGGTTTATTGACAAAATTTATCAATTCGATATCCAAGAAAGTGTCAGATAAAATTCACCACTATGGTGTCTATATCAAATTTTAATGTAAAAATCTCGTTGTATATGATGGAGAATTGCCCCATTTCTTTTGGAACACAATATTGGAATATTGTTTATCCGTTGGAGTAATTCGAAAGCAGAATTTCCCGAAGCCTACGATTCTAAAGCTTGGAAATAGACACGCCCAGATTACGTTTGAGCTCAAGTAATTGGATGGCGTCCAAATGAGCAAAATGCGTCGTTCGACTGCAGTAGCTTACGAGTTGCGAATCCCATCCGCGGGGCTTCGGTTGGTAATTAATACAGCCGTTTCTTCGAATGGGTTTCTTCCCAAGTTTTAGGGATGATACGGTTCGCCAGTACTTCAAGTATTGCAGTACTTGACACGGGAGTGCACCGCTGCGTCTACACATTCGTGCGAGGACGGATAATAATTTTTCGACGCTTTGCCGCGGAATATTTTACCTTTATTCCGGTTAGCCCCAATTCTTTAGCCAAGCCAATCGGCCAGCCCTCTGAAAAAATGGTCGAAATCTTCAAAAAATTGTGTTTTTCCAAAAAAGTAAAATGATTTATTCGATAGATTTTTCATGCTGAATCGAATGGAACTATTGCCAATTGGTAGCTTTCTTTGTTCAAAAGTTACAGGCTTTACTGTGGGCGTGCAGGGTTGCTTTTAGGGTAGACTGCGATGACTTTTCGATTTTCTCTAATTTGAAGAAATCGTCGGTGTAGAATCAATACTGCCCAATTCGTTTGCCATGCAATCTATGGACGCGTGAATTGCCAAGTTGCCACCAATCCAAGTTTTGAGAAGTAGGCAACCCAGACGCCCCCGAAAGAAACGATGCTTTGAATTGGGCAGTATTGCAGTTTCATCGTCGAAATATTTGTTTCAGCGAATGTTTTCGAGCCAAATTTTAACTGTTCAACTATTTTGGTCTGAAAATATTTTTATTTGATAAATGTCAAAGCAACATCATGGTAGTTATATGCACGGTTTCTTGTGTACTTGAATAACCATAGGAACGCAATCCAATTTCAAGATTTTTACTTAATTACCTATAAAATGTGAATAGTAAACTCCTGAGTAAGAATTTGGAGGTAATTTGAAATGTTCAAATTTTAATGATATAAAAATGTAAAAAAAAATTGGAAATTTTATTTTTGGCCAATTTTTTGGGGGGGATTTTTTTTTTGTGGAAAATTGCCTAAAAACGTATGTTGGTCTAATGCAATAAATTTTTTTATTTGTTGCAGATACGAGCGATTGTTGAGGAGAGCCAAAATCGAGGATTTGACCAGCGTGTCTGGTATCGGCTGCCTTTACCAGAGCGGCGTCGACCGTTTCGGCCGACCGGTGATAGTTTTCGTAGGAAAATGGTTCAAATTCAAGGAGATTGACTTGGACAAGGTACTTTTGAGATACCTATTTTCACTTTACTTTTGAGCATGATACTTTTTTGGGGCAATTTTAGGCAATACTAGGGCATTCCCTAGGGGCAATTTTACCAGCAATATTATTTAAACATAGTTCTGAGGAAATTAGCAGTTTGAATTACTGGATTTCTTTTTTATCCGTACGAAAAGTCACTAATGGTCAAAATTAATCTCGGTTTGAATTTATATTTGAGTAAATAAATCCCCATATTTGCTGTTTGGGTGTGAATTCTAAACGATTTTTTTGCTGCCGCTAGAGTCAAAAATCCATTATAATGATTTAATCATGAGTCTTTTTAATAGTACCTATTCAAAAATTATCTTCAAGAATATATTACATTTTTTTGCTGCTCAAAAATTTGATAGGTCCTTAAAATCGATGTGCTGTTTATGGGTGCAATCCTCAATTCTGAACCTTCGCTAATCACGGATTCTGACCCCCGTCTGGTCCCGACGTTTCCTGTATTATGTATCTGATTTTAGAGGCGGTCGAACCAGGTGGTTTTAGATTGACGACTAAAACCGTTTATCTAGAAACCGATTGAATCTCAGTTTTGCTGAACGACTTTCGCTTGACGTCGTAGGCCATATAGATATTAAACAATCGAAAAATGGCGGCCATTTTGTAACCTGTCACTGGTTTTCTACAAGAAAATTAGAAGCAGAACAATCGAAAAAACGAGAGGGTTTTTGGGTCAAAATTTTGAATTGCTTCAATTGTTAATTTTTGGAAAGCCGTCCACCAATAATAATTTTTATAATAAATTTATTGCAGATTTTAATGATGCATCATTAAATCTACTTACCCGAAAATCGTTTTCAGGCGCTTCTTTACCTGATTTACCTTTTGGACCCCTTGGTGAAGAAGGACTACGTCATCGCATATTTCCACACAAATACTTCCAATGCCAATTACCCCTCCTTCAATTGGTTGAAGGAGGTCTACAACATCTTGCCTTACAAGTAAGTCAGCGGTTCATCTTGGTCAGTTTCGAAAGCCAAATCTATCGAATTGTCACCAAATTTCATGGAATGCCAAAAAAACTAGGTTCGAGACAAGTTAATGATGTAATCAAATTTTTTGTTGTTATCATGAGCGAATTAGTATAAATGTTTGACTGCATGATCTTGAATCAGCTTTTTTGTAAGACTCAAAAAATTGGTTGAAATTTCGATGGAGCGGTTTTGAAAATCTATAATATCAATAAATTTGCCATAGTTGATGGTGGGGATGGAGTGAGGGAGAGAGTAGTAGCCCATCATACTCTCATTATCTTAATTCATCCAAGCGCTTTCGCCCCGCTGGGTCTATTTATATTTTATTTAATATTATTTATTTTTATAATTATTATGCGATCGTCTATATCCTATATGCTCATATATTCCGTATATCGACGATGAAACTGCAATACTGCCCAATTCAAAGCATCGTGTCTTTTGGGGGCGCCTGGGTTGCCTACTTCTCAAAACTTGGATTGGTGGCAACTTGGCAAATCACGCGTCCATAGATTGCATGGCAAACGAATTGGGCAGTATTGATTCTACACCGTCGATATATTCCTTATGTATCGTTTAAATTTACAATAAGATAAATATTCATTTTGCCTTTTTCAGGTACAAGAAGAATTTAAAAGCCTTCTACATAGTTCACCCCACCTTCTGGACTAAGGTAAGCATCGCTCATGTTCATCTTCTTATTTTCTTTGTACTCACAAAAAAGGCACTTTTTCAACGGCACCGAAATTTTCTCTAACTCGTGCAAGTATTCCTGTGTTCGTCATTTATTGTTTTTCTCTAGCTCTACGTAACGCTACCATTTTGTATATAATGCTTAACGGAAAAATTGATTTTACTCTTCTCGATGCGTTAATGTGTGGCGTGCCTATTCTAGTTATGTTCGCGATGGAAGTGGCAGTGCTCGGTAATGATCGTTTGTCAAATTTTTGTGACACTTGAGCAACACTTCTGTAAATAACACTAGTTTTGAGTACATGGAGTGCCCGTTAGCTTGGGGAAGTACACACCGAGGAAGTTCAAATAAGCAACGAGGGGGAAATAGGCGGTCGAATTTTTCCATATTTCTGAAAATAAGAATTCAAAATGTCAAAAAAAATCGAAAATTGAGATTTTAGAGCATTTTGATCGCTCTTGGCAGCACTCATTGAATAGGTAGTTCTCCTGAAAATCAGCTTTTTTGGCATTGGTTGTTTTTGTAATGAACTCTCCAATTGCCCAGGTTATTTATTTCATTTTTTTTCGTTTTGGCATCCAAAAAAGCCTAGGCTACTTTTTCTGTCTCAGACCTGAGTACTAGAGACAGAACTTACAATTATAGGGCCTCTAAAAAAGAGTCTTTAACCATTCAACAAAATGTTGATGGTCAGGAACAAACTATTGATTTTCGTCCGCCCGATTCCTCCTCGATTCGAATAATCTAGCTTTGTTGTGCACCTTTCATGCCAAGATCACCCATTCCCACAGTTGATTTTTTCGATCTCCAAAAATATCCTTCTGCACTCACAGCTTCTGTTGAATGATCACCAATTCATTTGCAATAGACGTTACCTTCACCTATAAAACCTTTGTATAACCTTTTTCTTCGTGTTCTTGTCTATTAGCAAAATTATGACTGAAGGTCTTTACTTCCATATTTGCAAAGTAGTTGGAAAGTAATTTAAATAATGAAAAGTAGACCTTCCTAAATTCGAAAATCGGATCGGAAAATTTCACTCAGACACTTTCGCTCAGAATCACTTCCTGAAAAAGTGTCTGTGTGTCCGTTTGTAATTATTTTTAAAAATGGCCATAGCTCCCTCGATTCTTAACATTTTTCCAAATTTCTTGAACTGAAATGTCTCGGCAAGACCTATCACCCTGTTAAACCGGAATTCGAATTACTCACAGTACTTCTGATATATTAGCACTTTTAATTATTTCTATTTTACTATTTCCTTGCAACAAAAAATGAACCGCCTTGAGCGTTATTGGTCTTGAAATCTATGTTTTTCCTTGCAGAATACGTGGATATTTTTTATATTCCAAAAACTTAACGTATTTTGATTTTAGGGGAGCGTTAACACTTGCGTAGTGTGTTTTTTGATAATAAACACACGTTTTTTTTCTACTTAAACGCCCTCAGAAAGAAACTAGTGAAAATATGGTCAAATTGTGCCAAAAATGTACCTATTTAAATATGGAAGTATTGTTTGCTATCTACGCACCACTGTTTTTTTCTTATTGGTGCCGTTTCAAAGCAGTCAAACATTTTTGTCACCGACGCACTCACGTATACAATAATTGTTTCAAAAGCATAAATTATGAGGAGATGACTCTGTTAGTTCAGGTGTTCACCTATTTTCGAAAAACGGAGGATCGATTTGAATTTCGGAGCAGTGTTTATTTTTTAGCTGATTCCGTATGCTGACAAGATAATCAATATTGTGTCTGCTCCAGATTCGATTCTCAGCTGTAATTATACAGAGCGTAAATGATAACCGTTGATTCAACTAGATTTTTTGTTTGGTTTGCTTTTTGAAATAAATTATCGAGCTTTTTGCCCTACTTAGACTGGGTGGTCGGGGCAAAAGCCTCAAAAAATGTAAACAAAAGGTGTAAAACCGATTTCACCAGAATTTCATTGCCCAACGCACTGCTTAGCGGTTTATGGCATATCTATTAACAAAGTTGCCGTTATCATCCAATGTTGAGCTGACCAAGTTGCTTAGAGTTCGACGAAATGTAACACCTTACTGATACAGCATAAATAATGAACACTTTCCCCCTGTACAGATGATGACCTGGTGGTTTCTGACGTTCATGGCGCCGGCAATCAAGCAGAAAGTGCAGAGCCTCCCTGGTATCGAGTACCTGTACAGCGTGATACATCCCAGCCAATTGGAAATACCCGCATTCATCACGGAACACGACATGACGGTAAATTAATAATTAATTTATTTCGTCGTAATTATCCGGTTTGAATAGTTGGCTTTGAAGATTCAGCAACTCCCCTCTCATCCGGTTGTTTCCTAACTGACTCCCGATAGACATAAAAATTACCAACTGACTCCTGATCAGAGCGAAAAGAGCTGAGTTACAGGAGTCAGTCCGATTTTCAGGGTGTCAGATCTATTGCATGGCGAAGGAGTTAGTAATATCTATTACATGACAAGGGAGTCAGTTACATCTATTGCATCACCACGTCCTCTCAGAACTTTTACTTATAACAGCTTTTTGATGATTTCCAAATTCTTTCCGGAACTTTTTCTAGGTGGTATTTAGGCTTTTTTCCCAAAAAATCTCCGATTTCAAAGATGATGCCATGAGTTGGGAATTTTTCGAGTATTTTTCTCGGATTCCTCACTTGATGTATAAAAAAAGGCGTTTTTCCACGAAAAATTTGATAATTTTTTTTTATGAACACTGACAGCTTCGCTGACATTGTCTCAAATTTACGGTGTTTGGTTATTTTTTGATTTCAGATAAATGGACTGCGGTACTACAATCCCAACTCGCCCACCTAATCAAGCGCTTTCGCCCGATTTCATGGTTACGTAAATTTATAGACTAAAACTGAGAACAATCCATAAGAAATATGAGATAAAAAAACCAATCAGTATTCGTTCGTGTCAACAGTCAGTCGTTTGTATGCTCCGTAGCCACCCTTATTAACAGGCCCGCTAACTTTGGCACCGTTCTTTAACCCAGGAATGCTGTTGTATATTTATTTTGATACAATTTTAATATTAAAATGAATAATTCCATAGTATTATTCATGTTTCTTGTTGTTGCAGTTAAGCATTTATCGCTAGTTCTATGTAAATAATGTGAAATTGTTATAAATTTTAATAAAATGTTAGCTATAACCTGATTGAAGTGTTGTTGTTTTTCCTGTCTTCCGTCGAATTGAAGCCTGCAGGTGGGTCATTCTCACAGAAAGGGGCAGTTTCGGGTTGGAGTTTTCAAAATAAAAATTTTCCTCCAATTCTGCGCAAAAAATTTGGAAACCCTCTCTTGAATGTTCTAAGTGAAATTCAAAAACTATCCAAACAGTGGCTGCCTTATTTAGGCCGGAAAAAAATAAATTTTAAGACCAAGAACGGTCAAATCGGTTCATTTTTGAGGCCGGAAAAAAAATAAAATTGAAAACTCTAAAAATGCAAATATGTCGGAAGTACTTTGAGTTATTCAAATTCCGATTAAAAATGGCGAAATTCTAGCTAAAAGAGGGAAGAATGGAACTATTTTGCCCTGCAGAGTGCTGGAACTGTCACGGTCCTGTCCTTCTCATCCCTTCCCTGTCCTCGAATTCAGAGATGTGGACAGGGCCGTGATGGACAGGGCCGTGACAAAACATAGGTTTTTTGACGCTCCTGTCCACACAGTAATTTTTTTTCCAAAAATTATTATCGTAATCGAAACTGCTCCACGCTGCGTACGAGGTACTGAGAAGTAAAAAAAATTAAGTTTGAATACCTACTTTGAGAAACAGGACAGGGCCGTGACAGTTGTGTCCGACCAACAAGGTTCCGGCCGACGTTCTATCTCGTCACTGGGTTAAATCTCGACAAAAATCCAAAGCTAGCCGGTGTTCTGGACCGTTGAGACTCGTGCCAAAATGATGGAGGGAAGAAAATCCGGAAAAAACCCTGAGATGACCGCGAAAATTCGAATTCTTTGACAGGACAGGGCCGTGACTGCAAACCTCTGGACACCCCTATTTTCATCTCAGTACCGTAATCTTTCCGTTCTAAAATTATAAAAACTGTCATTTAGGTATCTTGAGACCAATTTTGACCTATTCTAGAAGCGCCGGGTATTTGGTAGCATCGGAAAGACATAGGAAAGAAGCTTGAAGTTGGGAACCTCGTGCCTGGACAGGACAGGGCCGTGACAAATCGACGCATTTAATTTTTTTTCTTAGTGAAAGACTTAATTGATCGTAACAAAAAAAAATCGCATTTTGCGAAAAGTGAAATAGTACAATTTAAAATTTTGCCCAACTTCAAATTCATAAGAGGGCCCCCACAAACCTTCTGGACATCACTTCTGCCCTTTCTGTGAGAATGACCCAGGTACGAGAGGGGTGTTGATTGGCAGGCCCGTACCCAGGCTGGCATGCCCCCCTTCCAAAGGTTTCTGAGATTCATTCACATAAGTACTACAAACATGATACATTTTTCATTCTCAATACGGTATACAAAAATGATCCGATTTGAGCGTTCTTGGTCTTGAAATCTTTTTTTACCCTGCAGAAGACGTAAACATTTTTTATATCCCGATAACTTGACGTATTCTGATTTTAGGCGAATTTTAAAATTTGCATAGTGAGTTTTTTTTTATATTTTTGACCTAAAGAGCTTCAAAAGGTTTAAAATATGATCAAATTGAGTCAAAAATTAACGTATCAAAATATGGAAGTATTGTGGGTCATCAACGCACCACAGGTTTTAATTTAAAAACAATATTAAATAATAATTAATTTAATAATAATTATTAATTAATAATCCCAATTGTAATCCATTAATCAATAATTCATTAACAATAATTAATTTAATTAAACAATATTAAATTTAATATGATAAATTATTAATGAAATTGAAATTATTAATGGTTAAATTATTAATGAAAATTGAAATTATTAATTTTTTCGGATGCGCTAAAATATCACTGAAAAGGGGCCTGAAACGAGCTATGATTAACGGGGGATTAGTACTTGACAGGAGCTTTGCGGACCCTAGTCAGACCGGGCCGAGACATGGATACAAAACCGGGCCCAGACACGGATGCGAAACTCGGCCGAAACGCGGTCATGAGACTCGAATACGAAACCTGGCCGACACGCGGTCACGAAGCTGCTGAAGGAATTGCTTAAGGCGGCTAAAACGAGCTATGAGTAACAGGAGATTAGAACTAGACAGGAGGTTCGCATAATCCTGGTCAGACTGGGCTGAGACTCGGATAGGTACGAAATCGGGGCCAACACGTGGTCAAGAGGCTCGGATACGAAACCCGCCTGACACGTGGTCACAAGGCTGCTGAAGGAATATTGCTAAAAGCGGCTAAAACGAGTTTTGAGTAACAGGAGATTAGAACTAGACAAGAGGTTCGCGTAATCCTGGTCAAATTGGGCCGAAACTCGGATAGGTACGAAATCGGGCCGAGACTCGGATGCGAAACCTGGCCGACACGTGGTCACAAGACCAGGCGAGGCTCAGTCATCATGAGACTGGGCCGAGAGCTCGGAAAATATTGCTGTAAGGCGGCAGAAACTATCATCACCCGGTTTAACCCCACAATTGCCCACAGGACCTCCGACATATTTGCGATTTGAGCGTTCTTCGTCTTAAAATCTTTGTTTTACCTAGCAGAATAGGCAGATATTTTTTATAATCCGATAACTTGACGTATTTCGGTTTTAGGCGAGTTTTAAAATTTGCTTAGTTTTTAGATATTTTTGACCGAAACCCCCCCTCAAAAGTAGTCGAAATATAATCAATTTGTGTCAAAATATGGAAGTATTGTGAGTTATCTGGGCACCACTGGTTTTTGCTAAGTTGTGGTACATGGAAATGCACGATTTTTGTTGGCCAATTATCAAAAATGTCCTTACACATATTTGAAAAAAAAATGTGTTTTTCTAAGGAAATGAAAAACAGGTTTCCCTTTGAGAACTTTTGAAATATTGATCCGTTTTTTATTATTTTCTATCACATTCTTGCAGGTCGACCTCTTTGATAGTCCAGTAAATAGGTGGTTTGGTGGAGAAAAAATACTGAAGTAGGTTTCTCAAAGGTTTAATAAGTTTTTTGGGATGCTGAATTCAAATTTTTGGTTTGCCACAAAATCCTATTTTTTGTATTATTTTGGCGAAATTGGGCCTAGCCAAGGCTCTGCCCCATATTTTAGGAACCAAACGAACTCCTGTATTTATCGAGGGGACCATGATTTCTCATATGTGCTAAACAATGTTCCCATGGATGAAAACAAATAATTCGCTACGAAGGAAGCAGAATCAACTACAAGGAATCAAGTTTCACGATTTCCTGCGTACAAGTGAAATCCCCGATCCGAGACACGTTCGACGAGAAAACGTTTTCCGAAAACTATGGCGAATAAGGACAAGGAGAATCGAGACGATTCAAACGATGTCGAGCTGATCGTCAACGATAACATAGACGTATCCCTGACGTCACCGGCGGACTATTCTTTTAGGAAATTGCGATTTTTGGATGGTAAGTGACCCAGAATTTTATTTTTGGGGGAGGGGGGGACGATAAAATATTCAACACTTTCAACGATCAAGATTGACCCCGTTATAGTTGCATAGGTACCGAGTTATTATGCTCTGTGAGGACCTACCTAATTTCAAAGAGACAATTGTTGCCTCTAATATAAAAAATACACTGATTATTCTGCTTGGCAAAAAGATGATTTTTGAACCAAAAACGCTAAAATCGGTTCAATTTTGTGGCCAGGAAAAAATAAAATAGGAAACACTTAAAGTGGATTAGGCTGGAGGTCCCGTGGCTAATCCGGTTAAACCGGGTGATAGTTTCGGCCGCCTTACAGCAATATTTCCGAAGCGTCGGCCCAGTCTCATGAAAGAGTCTTGCCCGGTCTTGCAAATCCGCGATCTTGCGATCCGCGATCCCCCTGTCAAGTTCCAATCCCCTGTTACCCATAGCTCGTTTTAGTCCACTTTTCAGCAATAATTCATCGCATCTGTCCTCCCCAAAATCATGATATTAGTGAAGTCTTGCGGCATGTCTTGCCCGGTCTGATATTTCATCGCTTCTGGCCTTCCTAAATTCATGATATTAGTGAAGCCTTGCGGCGATGTCTGACGGTCTGATATTTCATCGCTTCTGGCCTTCCCAAATTCATGATATTAGTGAAGTCTTGCGGCGAAGTCTGACCAGGGGCTGCGAACCTCCTGTCAAGTTCTAATGCCCTGTTACTCATAGCTCGTTTTTAGGCCACTTTTCAGCAATATTTCATCGCATCTATCCTCCCAAAAATCATATTAGTGAAGTCTTGCGGCAAAGTCTTGCCCTGTCTGAAGGTCTGATATTTCATCGCATCTGTCCTCCCCAAAATCATATTAGTGAAGTCTTGCGGCGAAGTCTGACCAGGAATCCGCGAACCTCTTCTTCTAATGCTCTGTTACTCATAGCTCGTTTCAGGCAGCTTTTCAGCAATTTAGCGCAACTGAAGCCCCAAAACCATATTATGATCAATTTTATTAATAATTAATCATTCTAAATATTGTTTTCAAATTGAAACCAGTGGTGCGTAGAAAACACACCATATTTCCATATTATAAAACAGAAATTTCTCACTCAATTCAATTATATTTTGAACCTTTTGAGGCGGTCTAGGTCAGAAACATCAAAAAACTCAATATGCAAATTTTACAACTCGCCTAAAATCGAAATACGTCAAGTTATCGAGACATAAAAAATATTCACGTATTCTGCAGGGTAAAACCACAATTTTAAGCCTTAGAACGCTTCTAATCGGTTAATTTTTGTGACCAGGTATAAATAAAATAGAAAAAACTGAAAGTGCAAACATATCGGAAGGCCTGTACTCAGGATTTTAATTGGGGGGGGGACGCCCAAAAATTAAATCACTTAACAAATCAACAGTAGGTTATCAACATTAGCCTAACCGCCGATCCAATTCCTATAAAACTGCAGAAGGTCTAGATTGAAGGCTGTTAATAGGTATAACTCAGTTTTACCTAAATGTGTTATAAATTGCTAATGAAATTCAAAAATTTTGCCAACAATAGTTCAAAATTGAAATAATACAACTATATATAGTTGGTCACGCCAAAAGAGTATTTGAGAGTATCCTCGGTAGTATAGTGGTCAGTATCCCCGCCTGTCACGCGGGAGACCGGGGTTCGATTCCCCGCCGGGGAGCCAGATGTTAGGGTTCCTATCTTCTTTTTTCCTAGCCCTTTCCCCTAACTGGTACAAGCCTGTCCTATGTGTAGGAAATGAAGGGATAGGGAGAATTGAACTACCTTGACTTTGTATGGATTATAATGAGCAGCACTATTATTGAATTTAGAACTGGAAGGAGCGCGGCCGAGGAGCATGCGGCTCGGAAAGCCCATAGTCCGCGGCCCGGGTGGTAAGCTCGTCTCGAATTCGCTCTGGCTGAACAACAACAATTTGGAAAGCATGAAGTTCATCACAACATTCGTCAACACCCTTTTCGAAGCGCCGAACAAATTGCAATGGATCGACTTTTCGTTTAACAACATAACCGAAATTGACAACGTGAGCCCGCAAACTGGAGACTCGTATTCGGAATTTTAAATCAATAGTTAATTCACAGGTTCCCTTCTGAAGACGAATTCCTACCTATTTTAATGCCTACCTACCACTAGATAGGTCTAGTTGAACGTACAAAAATAAAAATAAAATTTCATAAAAATAAAAAATTCCACTTTTCTCAGGAAATTTTGAAATT
Organism: Nesidiocoris tenuis; assembly: GCA_036186465.1. Classification (NCBI taxonomy): domain Eukaryota; kingdom Metazoa; phylum Arthropoda; class Insecta; order Hemiptera; family Miridae; genus Nesidiocoris; species Nesidiocoris tenuis. The sequence continues at coordinate 13,494,925 of AP028909.1, read as the reverse complement.
CCGAGACATGAAAATCCTCTACCTCCACGGGAACTGCATATCGTCTCTGGAAAATGTCGCTAAGCTGAAATCCCTGAAGAAATTGCGCACCCTTACCCTCCACGGCTGCCCCGTCGAACTGGTGCCGTTCTACAGGCAGCACGTCATCAGCATGCTGCCTCAGCTGAAAAATCTCGATTTCGCAACGGTGACGCCCAAAGAGTCAAACGCTCCTCCGCCACCGGGGATGTCGCAGCCCATCAATTGATGGGAAATTCGCTCAAATTAGGCCACACTGTCGCAGAGAAATTCGCAAATAATAAACTTTTTTGCCATCATTTTTACGATTATGGGCCAATCTTTCGAGAAAACATACGAAATAATATCGGGTGGTTGCGTTCGATGACCAACAGAAAATCGTTCATATCGGACCAGCAGTTCGGCCCGATTTTGGCAACATTTATGTTCCTCATAAACAGACGCAGACCTCATTGACCAATGTTTTCCACGGGTGGACGACCCTTATTCTGGATGCAGATTTGTTCGGTTGTGATGGTATTACTGTATTCATACAGTTCATGAACTGTATTTACCGGGATGGGCATTAGGTATGCTGATAAATCGAACATTGGTACAAAAAAGTAGGCGAGAAAATAAAACCAATGGCCGATGGAACGAATCGTGTATTGAATTGAGCTCAAATTCCAAGCAGATACCTCAAAAAATGTAATAACTTGGGTACAGTAGGTACTTGAAAAGATTCAAGGTGTTCTATTATTAAGAATCTTTCAACTCAGCAAACTAAAATTACATAAATTTACATTGAGCGCTAGGTAGTTAAATAAGGTAGGTATTTATTCCTTAGGAAGCTCCTAGCCTTTTCATATACAGATTGTGACAAAAAATACTAGGAAATAAGACTAGGTGAAGAGGAAATGGGGAAGAGTAGGATTGTCAACAATAAGTAGGTAAGACATGTGGGTACGTAGAGTACGTGGGGATAGATAGGTATCAAGCACTTACCAATGTAATAAGTACAGTTCCCTACCATAAAAAAATTCCTATCTGCATTCCATCACAGACCTATAGGTGGACATATGCAGACAAATCGGTCCGTCAATTGAAGGCTACACATTTCATTGCACGAGGATCAATATAGATTTCTTTAAATAAATAACTATACCTTAAAATTCTTTCTTCGTACATATCTTCACTGATCTCTACTCATAATAGGCATTTAGGTACTATGGGTACCTACTAAATGATAGTACCCAGCGGAATTGACTTGAAATGGCTCAACCCTAGAGAGCGAGGAAGAGATCTCGTGAATACATAACACATGATATTTGTTATCAATATTATATTCATGAACCTTTAGGAAACACCTAGGGGCCAATTTCTCCGAAATGTTAACATCTTGTATCGGCTGTATCAGAAGAACGGCACAAGCGCCCAATAACGCGAAGAATTGTTCATGGCAGGCCCGAACGATTCGACAATCGAATCTTCTAGGTCAAACGGCATGAACCGTTGGTGGGCGTGCCCAGCTCTGCAGACGCGACCGCCACGGTTGCACACGCCCATACCACCGGCTGTAGAAGATTCGATTGTCGAATCGTTCGTGCCGGCCATGACCTCCCTGTCGTGTCATCATGCGGTTGCGGCTTGAGCCGTTCATCTGATAAAAACATGCCTGTTAAAAATAAAAGTAAGGAGAAAATCGCCCTAATAATAAAACAGACGTGTATACATTTTATATTATTTTGTAACTTTTTTCGTTGAAAATAAAAGACGGTGGTTATATGAAAGCCAGGAATTGATCAAACATTCGACCATCCGATTATCCAAATTTTGTTTGTAGATGCGACTTCTAGAGAAATAATCGCCCAAAGTGAATCGCAATTAGGTACAGATATCTAAATATTACTCTCAAAATGGGTAGCCATTGAGCAATAACAGTAAAGTAATCCCTACCAGTCGCCTCGGCTAATCAGTCAATAATCTACCGTCAACGCTAGACGAAGCTGGAAAATCTATTTTCCTACTTTCATTATAGGCACAACCCGACTTCATTTTTTCTACTCACAGCCTCTCTCGTTAATTAACTAGAACAGCGGATAGAGAGAATTGAATATTGCGACATTTTGATAGTGGAAGTGAACATAAAGTTCCTAACTAGAGAAGATCGAAATTCAAGCATCGAAAAGTTATAGAACGGCAGAGGAATTATAGAATTGGACAATTACAAAAATTGTATGCAGGCACCTGCTGGCCAACCTAAAAGACCATTGAGGTATGCTACCGGCACCAAAGGTGCATAATATAAATTGCACCATTAGCTATGCATATCGATCGATCGAGATTTTGAAAAATCAAAATACGCATACCGACCATTTTTTCAACTCTATGAAAAATTGCCTTCTTTAAGATAAAAACCCTCAAAAACGGTAGCTTGACTGAGCAGGCAGTTCGGGGGACATTGGAAATGAAGTGAATGTGAGGGTTACGCATAGTTATGGAAAGAAAAAAAAAAATGATTTATTGGTGTTGGGCTTTTACCGCTTCTTCTCAAAAGCCAGAAAATTTTAGTGGGAGGATAGCAAATCTTTGGTCACCACTTCTTGCATTTCGCCAAAAATTGTATTCGACCCATTTTGTCTTATTTCGCACATTATTATAGAACATGAGTTTTGGGAATATGGTAGTTAAGTACGAGAGATAATGAAGGATTCAATTAATCACCAAAATCCAAATTGGCCCAATTAAGGCCGTAGGAGAACGCGGCCCTAAATTCACAATCTCAGGGAACAGTTAAAAGTAGATTTGTAACTTTTCTAAATCAACCCGACAACTTGATTTGAGTAAAATCGTCAAATTCGAGTATGTGGGAACTAACACTTTGTTTATTCGAACACTTAACAGGTTAGATATCCTAATACCTTCATCAAGGCTCATCTAAGTATTGTCAATTTATGTTCAGAAATGTCGACGATTCGGACATGATAATATATTATCATGATTCCAATGTCCGACTTGCGTAATTCAATGGCACAAGTTCCGAATCTGGGACGGTCAGCAGGGAAATTCGTTGTACGATTTTCGTCGTATCCTAAGAGGCAGGAATCGATTTTTCATTCGGCAGCCGTTCGGCCGAACGATGCGAAGACATTTCAGCGGCTGTCGCTTCACGAGCCCCCTGGAAATCAAACCCGTAGATAGTTATTGGGTTCTATACTTGCCGGACATGTTTACAATGAAAACCAGAAATTTAGTAAGGAAGAATTTTGAGATTCGCAGGAAATGTTCAAAAAGACTTTCTAAAGAAGAACCTTGCGTCTTTTTGTACAGCGTACGGCCACTTCCAAACTCAACACAAACTAAGCATACAAACTCAATTTACGAAATCATCACTCAAACTTAACTTGCAAACTCATCCCTTCAACTCAACACTTTAAATAACTTGGCTAACTCATCTCACAAACTCAACCCACAAACCCGTCTCTCGAACTTGTCAATCAAATTCAACACTCAAACTGAACTCACAAAATCATCTCTCAGACTCAACATCAAAACTTAACTTACAACTAATCACTAAAACTAACACTCAAACTAAACTCAAAAACTCAACTTACAAACTCAACACTCAAACTGAACTAGTAAACTTGTCCATCAAATTCAACACTTGAACTAAACTCCAGACTTTAAATAAACTCACTAACTCAACACTCAAACTAAACTCACAAACTTGTCTCTCAAACTCGACACTCGAAATAAACTAGCAAACTTGACATAGAAACTCAATACTCATACTAAACTCACAAACTCAATTTACAAACTCATCCCTCAAACTCAATCTACAAAATCATCTGGCGAAGTCAACCCACAAACTCAAAACTTAAACTAAACTTGTAAAATTGTCAATCAAATTCAACACTTGAACTAAACTCTCAAACTCCACACTTATATAAATCACTAACTCAACACTCAAACTTTACTCACAAACTCATCTCTCAAACTCAACATCAAAACCTAACTTACAAACTGAACACTGAAACTCAACACTCAAACTAAACTAGTAAACTTGTCCATCAAATTCAACACTTGAACTAAACTCTCAAACTCGACACTCGAAATAAACTAGCAAACTTGTCTCTCAAACTCAAACTAAACTTCATCCCTCAAACTAGAAATTCAAACTCAACTTACAGACTCATCTCTCTCACTCGATTTTCAACTGCATTTCACAAACTCGTCTCCCAAACTCAACCCTCACACTCAACACTCGAACTAAACTCTCAAACTCAACCTACAAACTCATCTCTCGAAGTCAATCCACAAACTCAACGCTTAAACTAAACTTGTAAAATTGTCAATCAAATTCAACACTTGGACTAAACTCACAAACTCAACACTCAAACTGAACACACAAACTCATCTCTCGAACTCAACATTGAAACTTGACTTACAAACTTATCACTCAAACTCTCGATACTCGAACTAAACTTACAAATTCGTCTCTCAAGCCAAAACTCTCAAACTCAATACTCAAACTAAACTTACAAACCAATCTCTAAAACTAAATTCACTAAACTAAGAGTTGAGTTTGTGAGATTAATGTGGGCGTTGAGATTTAAGTTTGTAAGTTGAATTTGGGAGCCTAGTTTGAGTTTCGAGTTAGCGAGATGAGCTAGTGAGTTTAGTTTGGAAATTTAGTTCGAAAATTGAGTTTGTGAGATGAGTCTGTAAGCCAAGTTTGCTAGTTTAGTTCGAGAGTTGAGTTTGAGTGATTAGTTTGTAAGTTAAGTTTTGATGTTGAGTTTGACAGACGAGTTTGAGTGTTGAGTTTGAAAGTTGAGTTCGCTAGGTAGTGTAGTTTGAGTGATTAGTTTGTGAGTTTCCTTTGGATGGTGAGTTTGAGGGATGAGTTAGTCAGTTCAGTTTGAGTGTTAGTTTGAGAGTTGAGTTTGAGAGATGAGTTTTCTAGTTTAGTTTGAGTGTTGAGTTTGAAAGTTTAGTTAAAGTGTTGAGTTTGTCAGTTCAGTTTGAGAGTTGAATTTGAGAGATGAGTTTATGATTTTAGTTCGAGTGATTAGTTTGTAAGTTAAGTTTGAATGCTGAGTTTGTGAGTTTAGTTTGAGTGTAGAGTTTGTGGGTTGAGATTGAGAGATGGGTTTGTGAGTAAAGTTTGCAATTTTAGTTTGAGTGTTGAATTTAAGATGAGTTTGTGATTTGGGTTTTTAAGCTGAGTTCGTGAGTTTAGTTTGAGAGTTGAATTTAAGTTGAGTTTGATTTGAGTTGGAGTTGCTACTTACAAACTAGCGACGACTCACGCTATCAAATTTAAAACTAGTGTGACAAATATATAATATTATTTACATCAGCCTTACCTTGGCAATGTTTTGACAATCCGGATCAAGAAATCTTTCACGCGGTTTTGGACGTTCAAAAATACGTAACGCTCGAGGGGGGTGTCAGTTATGGCCTAACCATATCGGTTGACTGATTTTAGTCATTAGAACCCAACTAATATCGGTAGTATCACTTGTGTAGTTACCAATTCAGTCATGACATTTTTCAAACTGTTGAAAGATCGTTAGAGCGAAAAAGTTGGACAAGTTGAAAGATTGGTGTCACACCATAAAACACGGCAGGTGCTCAGTGGGACAAACGTTAATGGTAAACGTGCAGATAACTGAGCATTCCGGACTGAATTTTGACGTTTTTCAACTGATTCCATGATCGTGTAGACAAAACAATCTATTTGCCGAGATGATAGAATTCAGCATTCTACTCGTAATGGCTATGTAGAACTAACTCTCTGACCTACTGGAAATATGAAGATATATGAAAATGTAGAAGGCTGATTGAAGATTTATGCTGAATGGAAGCCGTGCACGAATAAAAATTACGAGATTCGAGATGCGCAATGCTTTTTAGTATAAGGATGTAGAACGCTTATGATTCAGAGGAGGGAGGAAGATGCAAGGTCAGATTTGCAGTGGGACTGGGAAGCCGGAACCTATTCATGAGGAATTCGGGCCGGTTTTTTGCGTTGCAACCTTGCGTACATCGTATGCTTCATGGTAAACATGCGTCCTATCGTCTCTCAGTGGCAAATACAATTTCCAGCACCCAACTATAGTTCAGCATAGATGAGGCATAAGTGGGAAATGGCGATAATTCCCTCTCCGGCATGACTCGAACCTGAATTCGATCCAACTAAAGTCCGCCACACACTATTGCTGGTGGAGGGGGTATGGAAATGCATTGCTGCGATTGGTCGAGGTGGCGTCGGCGCTGAACCCGATACATTTGATTGCCCTTCCTAAGCCACGTTCCCATGTTCATCCCCCCTCCGACAGCCAGCCATCGGATAGTGTGCGGCTGACTTTAGGGTATAAAATTCTAAATATCATTTTAACGTTACCAATCGCCTAAGGTAGGTTATCATCCTCGTTAGTGGTGTTCATTTGCCTCCAACACGTGAATTTAGTGACGTTCGAAAAATTGAGCGGTTAACACGTTGCTCAGCATGCTGTTGATACTATTCCCTTTACTCACTCGATCGGACTGCCTCGATAACGAATCGCTATCCTCTTTTGACTCATAACTAAACCTCCTGAAATTACAGACTAGATGAAACGAAAGAAAGCAAATAGGAAAATGGCGGAGTAGGAAAATTCATGTAGAAGTGGAATGGCTTCTTTGCAGTACAGCTAAGCTTTCGTTTAGGCAAAGCAGATGTCGATTCCTGCGATGAGATGAGAGAAACATGCAGCATGGATTTGTCAGCATGTTTTACGTACCGAAAAACCTCCTAAAAGGCCCCCATCAAATATTCGGTCGACGGGAACCGCTGTAAAGAAATTTCAGTCAAATTGTGTCTCGTATTCACTAACTGCTCTACGAATCAAAGCGATTTGCTCGAGAAGAGCTTAGATAAGCATCCAAAAGGCGAATATCCTGGCAATAATACGAAAATCCTTTGTTCTATTCCCATAACGTACGAATACGTTATAAAATGTACCATTACTGACGACAGGTTCACCTCTATGGGTGTTTTCTACAAAGGAAGTGAGCGAAGGTTAAGCTTATTTTTTGTTTATACTGCAAAATAAATGAAGACCAACAGAAGTTGAAAATTAAATTTGAAAAAACCTACAAAACCCTCTTTTTTAATCACTCAAATGGCTCAGCCCGCAACCGCAGACCCTGCCATCCGCAGAGCCGCCTGGTTGTGCGGTACTCAGCCAATCAGAGACGCTTGACTGGACACGCCTACCGACAGCTCAAACCGACAGCCCAAAAGATTCGATCATTAAATCTTTCGAGCCGGCAGTGTCTGCCGCATCGCGTCGTTGAGCGGTATCGGGTTGAGCCGTTTGTATGACAGGTACCTACCTAATTTCCAAAAATTTATCAAACAAACGCCTTCTCCGCAAAAACTGTGTTTTTAGTATTGTAACAAACAGCTTGGAAATTTTTTTTTTACAATAAAAAACATTTTTGTTCACTTGAAGTTACTGGGCTAGAGACCGAAGAGGGTTTTTTCGGCTAGGAAAAATTGTCCTCACGTGGTATGGTACTTTGTTTAAGTTGCTTGGAGTTAGCACAAACCGAGCTATTGCCCATCGCAGCCAAGGCGAACATCCCAAAAGCGAAGAAACACAGGCCACAGAGAATTGATAAACAAAAAAGCCCACCAAATCATGATGCTGAATGATTGAAGTCGGGGTATCAGAGAGTTTTAGCAAATTTGAGTACTATCCCTCGTTTTACACAAAAAAGTTGAATTAGTAATGGTGGATTTCACCATCTTGAATGAAATTCAAGCGGGACTTTTGGTACCTAACTCTGTTTAGAGATATGAAACTAAAAGAAATTAAGCACAGCTCAACTTTTATCCGAAATGGTGAATTCTACCATAAGAGAAGTAAAGTAGGTACCACATACGAATAATGGATAACAAACGAGGGTCAGGATTTTGGCATTTTGGTCTCAAATTCGGGTTCAGCGGCCTCAAAAACCCCTTCCCACCAATTTTCCATCAAAAACTCAAAAGGCATTAGTACTGAATTTGTCAAAATGCACAATAATAGGGAGCTCTTGGAAATTTCGTACTTTTTGCCACTTTGTAGTACGAATTTAGCAGTTTTTACAAAAGAGTCATTTGGTAAATGAAAAAATTATAGATAAACTCCTAGCTGCTGTTCAACAAATAAAAAAAAAGTTAACCACAAGGGAACGCAAATTTTGCTAATACTCTCAATATTAGGATATTTATTTACATATTTACAGGGTAATTTCCATTAGCACTTGTAAACGAAGGAACCATGGGAAGCAGGGGATTGTAAATTATTGAGGGAGGGAAGACTGATATAAACACAATTGAATGAAATGGCCAAATTCGTCTATTGATCATAAATCGAAAGGGACGATCACATTGACCGGCTCAAGCCTTTCTGTTCTACGAGTTAACGCAACAATGGAACCGGACAATTTTGATTGAAATAGCAAAACATAACAACAAGAATCGCTAAAAAAAAATGACAGTAAGTCGGACAGCCAAAAGTTAAATAGGTAATTTCTTGCGGTTTTCCACTCAACTGGCCGAAAGAGGGTTTGTAGGCAGAAAAGCAAAATTTTTCAGACCGTACCACCTCAATTTGTTATAGGGCTATGCACAGGGGAGTACAAGCATGCCTGGGATAGCAAGGGGAAAAGTACGATAACAACTGGTCGACTTGCGAATGAATTCAAATCAACGGATATCGAGAGAACTCAAAATGATATTTTGGGGCGTTGAACCGAACATTTTTGAGGCTCGATATGAGAAATTTCCAACTCATTACGCAAAAGCAAGAAGCTTCTCTTAGTTTTGTTGTTGTTGAATCTGATACTATGGTGGTGCTGATCAGTTTTTCAATCTCTCAGTTTTTCAATCTCAGTTTTCGATAATTTCATTCAGTTCTATCTCAACTTTCGAACAAAACATGTCATTACATTACGTACCTAATAAGCAACAATCGACAGCAGTTCACTGCCGCACCGATCGCCAAGTTCGGATTAAATTAGCGGGAGGGTGATATTGATTTGAATTTTTATTTGACCAGTGTTAGAGGATGAAATTCAGTGCCAAAGGAGTTCGGATTGACCGGTTGACAGTCGGTGTTCGTGCGGTTAGGGTTGGCATTTTCAAGCGGATTTTGCCCCGCTGTTACCCACCTATTGCCCCCAGAATCGATGCTCGTCGTGTCCCCGTCGCCGTCTACTTCTTCTCCTTTGAGGGAGGGGTCACTCGGGAAGTACTGCAATTGAGAGACGAGCGTCTGATTAGTTGAAGAAGAAAAAGAAGTCAGCTGACATACAGGATAATAATAATTATTGTATATTATACAACAAATAATTGACTATCGCATATCAAGTACGCAGATGTGGGTATAGGTACGCTAACACTCGAATCTCTTAAAAAACCTAACCTAAAAGTTTTTAGTCTAATATCAGGTGGGGGGAGGGGGGTCTGCAGAAAACGCTGTATCCTTCGCCAAGCTTTCGAAAATTTACATTTCCTTCATCAGGGCTTAGAGATAGGCCTATTCAGTCACAGTTGTTATTTGACGAAAAATTTTGAATAACAAGTTGATCTTCCACAATTGACTACCCTACAAGTGTTTGAAACACGAATTTGAATGATTTTTGTTAAAATTGGCCTCCTCATTTCAGGTTGAGCAGCAGATCTGTCTCCAGGTCCCCGGGGGGTAACTTTTTGGTCACTTTGTGCCAAATCCTATGGCAAATTGGGTAACTAATTGATAGTCTTATCAGCATACAGAATAGCCCCTTTTGTCCCATCAAAGTGAGAATCTGTTCTAAACCCAACAATAAAGCTGGATTCGGCGAATGTAAGTACACGTTGTTTACTCAGCTTTACTCTAAAGCTGGACGAATAATTTGAGCGGAATAATTGAGGCGGTAACGAATTTGATTGGCTGTTAAGATTGCTGGTGATGCTATTTGATAGGCATGTAATCGATTGCAACATTATAAAAAAATATTTTGTTGCCGACGGATGGGGTTTTGACGGAAGCAATTCCAAGAAGACGACGAAGAAGAAGAATATTATCTTGATGGATAACAGCAAAACAACTAGGCACCTATCAGTCTCTATTGATGCTTTAGTAGTTGATACTTGTTTGTCTAGTAGTTGATACTTTACTACTTGATACTACTCTGTTGATATTTTAACAATTTTTTTTCGTGCGATATAATAGAAAACGACTAAATTTTGTTGTTGTTGTTGTTGTTGGGGAGAATTAGATGAACAACAACAACAAACTTCAATAGTTTTCTATTATATCGCACGAAAAAATTGTTAAAATTTCACTTGAGTTCGTTTGAGAAGTTTTGAACAGAAAGGGGCATAATACTTCCATTTTGTACATATAGGAGTAACAAGTTTTTAAGCAACTTTCTGCTATGTCACTTATATTTTGTTGCTGAGGCGTTGCCTACCAAACCTGTTTACCTCATGCTTGCACTCACGCTCCTGGAACAAACCCACTAATAATGATGGATTTCATCATCTCGGATTATCTTGACACAAACGTGACTATGGCAACAATTTTTTTGGGTTCATTTTTCTATAGAAATGAACCTTTGTAATCGGTCAGGAAAAAAAAATTTTAACACCCCCTGAAAATTTGTTGGTTTACGTTTCAAGGGGTGTAGAATCCGAATCTGCAATAAAAATTTTTTGTCCGTCCGCCGTCCGCCGTCCGGGGTTTTTCGAGGGGAAGGAGTTATCGAAAAACTTTGAAATTTTTACCAAAAATCAAGTTCCGTATCTAGTTGGTCCTAACGTCTCGGCAGAACCCTACCTAAATTTTAAGGCCAGTAAAACAGCTGTTGAAGTGGGGAAAAATTCGTGTTTTTCTGGAAATTTGAAACATAAGCATGTGACGCATCATTTTCTATAGATTTTTCTATGCTGAATCGAATGAGACCATTGCCACGCCGGTAGCTTCAACCGTTTAGGAGTTATTGCAGTTTTAGTGAGACATTTTTGAGTTTTTAAAAATTTCTACAATTCTTAATAACTCGAAAACGACTAGAGCCACAAAAATCGTTTTCCACTCGTTGGAATCCCCACTAAAACTTCTGTCCTCCCGATATCTTCAATTTAAAGAATTTGGTCGCATTATACAAATCAGCAAAACAAAAATTGGAAAAAGTTGAGAATTTGGCCTCGGCTCTTAGATACGGTTGATTGATCTACTTACGACCACTAGCCTATTACACCAACAAGGTGACGCACTCACACTATGACCAGTTGCGCTTGGCAACATAAGAACGAGACAGGCTTTAACAAAGGTTCTGAGGCATTCTTGACGCATTTTTTTACTTAAACTACCTAGGTTTTCATTGTTGGTGAAATTGTTCAAGTTAGTTCAAAAATATGTTCTCATAGCAATCAAGTCCAGTTTAACATCCGAGATGCTTAAATTCACCATAAGGGTGTGTACGGACAGGCCAGTCCTGGACAGTCCAGATTAGTGAGTAGTCCGGGACTGTCCAGGACTGGGATGATCGAACAAAATTGGCCTTCTCGCTAGCAATCGCTCTATGAAACTCGCACTTCCTGTCAAGGCCAATAATTCGAGCGAAATCCACTTTTCCATCGATGGCACTGTGAAAAATTTTCGATCATAATTCAATCGGATCATTTTCAAAATTTTCCATGAGAAAATCGAGCGGTCAAGCTTCCCAAAATCTATTGCACAAACACAAACATGTCAATTCGGTTTATCTGAGAATAGTAAAACGTGGTTGGGCGAACTAGGTGCAGATATCACACGCAATCTCCTCGTCTATTGTCACGTCACGATTGTAGCATTCTCGTTTCGAGTTACTCACAATAATTGTAATCTACGCTAGAATCTCAGCTAATCGCTAAATTTATGTCACACACAGATCACACAGAAATCACTACAATTTAGCCCACGTGTTTCACTGAACGGGCGACTGACATATTTGACGAAATTGGCTCAGGTTTTGAATTTTTGAAAGGATAGCATAACGTGACGATGGCTCAAACGATTTAAAGAAGTTTGTAATTTCCCCCCCGGAGCTTCAAGTTGTCGGATGTCTGATGAAATTGGACTGTACTCAATAACGATACAGCTACTGAGGTGACCACATCACTCCCCCTCCCTGCAGAACAGGATGCAATGAGTCAAGGGGTTCGCTTGCGTAGCTGAGACCGGACACCACAAACAAAACCGTTGGCGCATAGATAACACACAATACTTCCATATTTTGATAAGAAAAATTGTTGACGCATTTTTTGGAAAAGTAGTTTCGGTTTTTGGGGGTTTTTGTCTAGAAGCGTTAAACTTTTGTTTAGACCAGGGATAGGATTTTTTGTAGCCAGTTAAATTTCCAACAATTTGGTGTCGTTGAAAGCTGGTTTTGAAATTTTATTCGCGGAGAAATGTCAACTTTTAGTCTGTTTATTTGTAAAATGTCAGGAAAATTTTAAAAATTGAGTAATGCGGGACCTTCGATGTGCTATGGTTATCCGTTTACGGTAAAACTTAGGGGGAAAATATGTCAGCAGCCCATTGCAACGTGCTAAGTACGTGTTCTCATATTTATTTACTCGCTATGACTCATGTAATTCCACTGTAGTCGCTAGATGGATTACGTGTTGTAATCATAAGCCTACTTCACACGTGATTCTATCGTAGAAGGCAATTATTACCTCTTGTAGATTCTAACCTGAATTGACAAAATACGGCCATCATTTATACGGATAAATTGTACGCCTTTTTGAAGAAGTTGCAATGTGAATTGGGTAGTAGCCTGAATTCTGGGATTCTAATGCAACCTACAGATATTGTTAATTCCATGGAGTAACCAATAGCAGCTCTTACTGATAGTAGAAACAATGGTTGTCGGTGGCAAAAATTCTCGGAATTTTACGGGTTGGGAAAATTCTCAAAATTGAAAGATTGTTCGATATTATAATTTCTTCACATTTTCACCCTAAAGATGGCAATTCAGACGAAAGCGCTCGGAGAAATGAAAATTACCGAGAGAACAGCGTCGATGAGGGGAGAATTGAAAGAATTTTGCGCAATTGGAACACAATTTGGAAACACGTGAAGATAATCATCAGAATGATAAAAGGTTCACTGCATGTTGTAGCCATTCATGAAACTGTTCACTCGTGGTCAATAATCAGTATCATCGACAGTTGATCGTTATCGTCAGCGGTAGACATGATGGGGGGGAAGGGTAATACTCCAGTTGATGAACGATTCTAACCTAAAAATCGATCTTATGTCTGTTTTCTCCAAAAAAATTACTTACGAGGATGGCTCCTCAAACCTTGTTTTCACTGTATTATTATACGCTCTACCAAGAATAAAATAAAAGTTTGCTATCATAAGGGACCGCCACGCCCCGTTTTTTCCAAACGGGAGATAAGTGAACCGCTCAATTACCTACCCAGATTAACACACAACAAAGTTCGGCTTTTGCAAATCAGGGAGACGAAGCTGGTTAGTTACCAAAAATTTTGAACAGCCTGAAATATCCACCGATTGTCTATCCTAGAATCTATAGCTAAATAATTATGGTCTAGTCTACACACAATTACTATACTTGCCATTTAACGGATAAGGGGCTGACTAACTCTGGAACACCTCTATTGTAATTAATATGATGAACGTTGTTCGACTTACAATACATGAATTTTTTACAATGTCGGTAAAAATCCCGCAAGAAATGTGCCTTATGAGAGAAAAAAGGACAGATAACCTTAGTGAATTGGTTGCAGGTACATAAAAAACATTCATCTCACTGGTCAAATAAGAATTTCGACCCATTCGCAACATTTGTTGACTAAAATGCTCTAGATTGACGACAACCTAGAAATTTAGAGCTAACTTTCACTTTTTTTAACATCGGAACTCTTACCATAAGAAATTCATTTTTTAATATAATCTAAGTAATCGGTCAGGAATTTCAATTGATTTTTTCCACAAGAAAATTAGGTAGGTATCAATTTTTTCCAGGGTACGTTAACTAAATCTTTGAAAATTTGACAAAATGGGTGACACCTGGAAATGATATTAAGGTAGAGAAAATCTCATTCTTTTGGAAACCTGAACCTAAAACTCGCAATCATGCTCAATTTGAGGCTAATTTCATTCCGCTTTTTAGATTCTAGGTCTTTGGATTTTTAAAATTTTTAGATTTTAGATTTCAAGATGGAAACTTTTCCTGTCAAGTCAAACTTCATGAAACTTCTGAAAAATCAGATTGATCGTTCGTTCATACCTCAGAAAACTAGTAGTGAGTAGAAAATGTTACGAGTTTTTGCAACAAGTATCAATTTACGCTAAAGTAAAATAGGGAAAAGTAAAATAAATTCAAAAATTAAATATTTACTTATTTGGCCTAGGGAAAAATGTAAAAAACTAAATTTACAAAGATGCGAATTTTTTTAAGATACTCTGAAAAATAAAATACGAGCAAAGAAGTCCGCTAACCCAAAAAAAAACGGTATGCCGTACTTACAGTAAATTGTCGAGGTTCCACTTCGGAAATGTCTAGATGGATTTGCTCTACGCATTTTGTCTCGAGTAATTGCACACCTGTAACAGTTTTTTAGCGGTACGATTATATAGATAGATTATATAGATATATATTTATATAGATATTTATCCGCTAGGCTTGATAAACGTTGACCTGATGTTTACTTAAAATTGGCCAATGAGGAAAATTGCTTCGGAAATTGAGGAAAATTGCCAAAGAAATAGAGGGAAATTGGTTGGGAAGTTGTTTGGTCACATGGGGGCCTCAAATTTATCACTCCAGATCCTTCGAACCTCATGGATCTTAATCAAATTGTGCGTTTGCTGACCTTCTTCCCTGCAGTGGCTGTATCGCGTCTCCCAAGCATCGAGGAGCATATTGTAGTAGCGGCTTTCTTCGAAAAATTGGAAGTACTCGTGAGTATGAGGAGTTGGAAATACCTTTTGGAAGCTGCGAACACATAATTTACACTTTTTAGATCCAGGGGTACCCGATTACGCAGTACTTCATATTTGTACCGTACCTCAGGATATGGTCCATAAGGTACGGCATGGTCCCTTAAGGTAGGCATCAGGTGTCAAGCCCCCCCCCCCCCCTACCCAAACCTCACCGCAACTTACACTCAAAACCCAACACAATGTGAGCGGCAGGTGTTTACTGGATCCTGAATCACCCGATAACAATTAACAGATTTGTTTTTAACATTTATTCACAAATATGGTTACAGTTAGGGGGCGCATAACTGCAGCGATTGAGTAGGGGCGCCTATTTAGAAAACGTAAACAAAATCACGAGAGATCATGAGATTCACTCTCAGTGCTCGTTCTGCCAGTTTCAAACGGTTCTGCGCATGCGCAGTTTTTCCATGGCTAAAATTCGATTCCTATGACAAAACTGGATTGAACAGAACCCCATTTTACAACAGTTTGGGCGACAATTGAGAATTTCAGCCCGGATTATTAGAATAACAGCCTAGGGCCATGAAACAGAATCCACGGTGTTTCCTTACTTTCCAATCTGTGTAATTTCATCTTCATAGGCGATAAGGTGTCGAACATCGTCCGGGGTGAGGTCGTCTAGAATACTGTCCAGGTACTAAAACAATGGAATTGCGGAAAAGTGATACAAGCGAACAAATTTTCAAGGTGTCAAAAACCAATGCAGCCGTGTGGGTGTGTAACATTGACAATAAATATTGAAAATTTGAAAAATCGTACACCAATAATATTCCGCACAACAATAATCCAACAATTTTCGTTTCTAGGAGATGAAAACTCCCACTTACTGACTCCCTGTCGGCGATTTCGCTGAAGAACGCCTGCTTATTCTGCTCCTTTGGTGATAGCTCCGGGACGTACATCCTCGAATCGTAGCACAGGGGACCTTTGATTCCGAGTTTTTTGCAGAGCTCGTCCTATCAACAAAGACAACAACAGCAATAACAAAAACTCCATCGCCAGTTTTTCGCTGATTTAAAATGAACAATTGACGTACTTTGCTGATATCATTAAATCTGTCGGGGACGTGGTAGCCTACGATGTTGAGCAAATCTTTGACCATTGGCCCTTTCACAGCTATGTCGAGCGGAGAAGTGGAATGTAAGGACGGTGATATGTTGACCTGTAACGAAAAAGGCCTGCCAATTACTCAATCACAAGAACCTTCTTGAGAAACAAAATTTTCGAGAATAAAATGGCGATAGAATCGAGAATTTTCAATTGTTCCACCTCAAGGTGATATGTTGACCTGTAACGAAAAAGGCCTGCCAATTACTCAATCACAAGAACCTTCTTGAGAAACAAAATTTTCGAGAATAAAATGGCGATAGAATCGAGAATTTTCAATTGTTCCGCCCCGAGGAAGCGAAATCTTGTGGCCGCAAGTGTTTACACGTAAGAAACACGTAATAACCATCACCATAATTTAACGATCGCAAAATGTTTAAGGGTAATACAAACCTCCAAAAGCCACGGCTTTAAATTCTCATCAAGCAGCACATCAACGCCGAATAATTCGTAAGCCGAATATCTAGAATTCAAATTGGCATGGGAAAGATTGACTATTGGCGCTTCGCCGCTGATCATTGTTTTCACGACCAGGTCCACCATGCTATCCCATAAACTGTCAACGTTCACCGAACTATTTAGATAAGACCACAGCGATTTGATTGTCCTGAAATGGCAGAAGGAAAATAACGAAGTTGTTTTTAAAAATGTCATTTTCTTCAATGAACACCTTTATCAATAAATGATTGATTCTATAATTGTTCCTGGAGCTCGATTGATGCGTTTTGTACGCATGCGCATTGCAAGGTTTGGCAGGGAGGAGGAGGAGAGGGAGGGGCGGAGGAAAAGAAGCTTATCATAGTTTTTCCCTGGAACGGTGCCCAAAATGTGCCAGGGCGGGAATTTGTGAAGCATCAACGTCATCATCTTTGAAATTGATGCTCATCAATTTGATGGCCATCGAAATTTGTTGGCGACCATCTGAATCCAGCATCAGTCTCAGAATATCCCTGATCTGCGGATGTTGCTAACATCTCATGATCAGCCAACCGGGAAACTCGAAATTTAAGCAATACTCACTAACCATTTATGCCCTACACAGGCTTCTGCATCCTCGTTAGCAGCATAATTGTTGCTCAGCTTATTTATACTGAAATTGGTCAGGTGCATGTACCGGTTGGAGAGCGTAGACGAATCGTCGGAATACTTCACTGCAATGCCAAAATTTAACGCATGAAGGCAAGACATGAATTTCGTATGTATTTGAAATTATCTTCGTAATGATAAGAGACCATGCAGTTAACAAGAATTAGTATTACATAATAATTCAGATATTATCTGAATCATCCATAGACCTAAAACCACTGGAATGGCCTTCCAAACACGTGAATGACAAGGCGTTGGTAATGGTAACAACAGATCAGGTAAAGTGCAAGGGGGCGTGGCCCAGCTTATGAGGATTCTTGGCACTCACTTGATCGGGCAACATCTACTTCAATTTCAACCTTTTCGACTGGCCATTCAAGAGAATTTAGATTCATGGTATAATAAAAAAGGGTAAAATTCAAAAGGCTATCACTCACCGGACGCAAAACGAACAAGGCCATTGGTGTACAGGTAGATTTTCAAAGGGTGAAAATTCGTGACCAGGACGTACAGGCGGAGGTCGAATTTGTTGCCATTGATAAGATACGGGTTTGAAATGTATTTTTGAACGATCACCGGCGTCTTTTTGGGTATCTGAGTCCATTTATTGATTACTTTGATGCCAGTCCCTCGAGCGGCAGCCGGCTGAAAAATCAAAATATTATTGCTCGACTGTACTACGAGTACCAGGTACCCGGAATGTGTTGATGGCACTTACCGGCTTCACAATCCATTTACCCTTGGAATTTTTGTCCCACGCCTGTCGCAGGATTTTTGTGTCCTGAGGAAGCACGTAGGTACGGGGAAGAAATCCGAATCTGAGGTTGAAAAAACGATCAGGTAAAAATAGTGATACAATTCCGAAAAGAGCTGATATTAGATAGTTACGTAATGAATTAAATTAATGAAGCCTTTTACGTCTAGGGCCCAATTTCCTTAACTTTTAACATCTCATTTACAAAAATGCTCCTTATTCCCTTCTTGGCGCAAGGAAAAACAACTTTTCAATTTATAGGTGAAGTCAGAAAAGCAGCACTTACTCTTTCTTGCCGAATTTGGTCATGAATTTATAGATGTTTTTCCACAGCCGGTCCTTCCGTCCAATTTGAAACGTTCCTGGCAGATGATTGATTTTCTGGTAGTCGTAAAGCGTTTTGAAACAAACTGATTTCATGTGTCGACCCCAGATTCCTCCCCATTCCCCAGTACCTGCGTGAAAAGAGGCAAGTTTGATTGGGAAATTAATATCCAAGTCGTTGGTGACAAATACACCAATGAATATCACCAATAAATAAAGTTTCAATGGCCATCCACCATATTCGAAGCACTTACGTTTGACTAATCTGAATCCCGAATTCGTAACTGTGTGTTTAACCACTAGGGGCGTGATAGTGCTCAGTTTCCATTTCAGCGCTTTTTGAATGGCTTTCGGAAGCTCATGCTCAGCTGAAATGGCAATAAACAAACAAAATAAAATACCTGATACCTAATAAAGGTAAAACAAAGACCTAATAATTCCACACACTAATGAGAAATTTTGGTACATTATTATTTTTAATTATAAATGGTCGCATAAATTATAATAGATAACAATTATGAACATATTTCAATTAGTGACACCTAAAATCTTCAATAAAAGACTGGATAAGCAAACGAAATTTTTTTTGCACGCAAGAAATCAGAATTGAAAATATTTTCAAGGAAATACCTTTTTCATTATGACCGGTGAATCTCACGAAGGGCGGAACATTGCTGAATAAACTCAGTCGAAGATAATTTTTGTCAGCTGGGCTTTGCAAGCTGTCAGCCGAAGGGGATTCTGAAAAATAGAATAAATGAAACACCCAGCCGTTCAACAGGTTTACCAAATTTCCCCCACTTCAATCGGTAAATTTGCCATAATTGGCCAGTCAAATCGGGTCAAAAAAGGGCTTGAAGTGGAAAAAATTAGGTACCCAGGATTTCCTACTGAAAACTGTTCAGTATGCTTGGGGAAGTACGCCCACAAAAGTTCAAGCAAATTCGAGTAGCGGTATAGCTGAAAATGGGGTCCAAAGTCAAAGATGGCGGCATTTATGCCCTTTTTCAGGAAAACCGCTATAAAAACTTAACCGCTCATCCGATTGCCTCAAATTTGGTCTCAAGGGCAAAAGGGGTCTCAAAAGGGCATAAATGCCGCCATCATGGACTTTTGACCCCATTTTCAGCTAACCAATACTCTAATTTGCCCGGACTTTATTGGGCGTACTTCCCCAAGCATACTGAACAATGCTCGGTAGGAAATCCTCGGTACCTAATTTTTTCCACCTCAAGTCCCAACTCGACTATAACACCAACCGGAATCGACTGAGAATGAAGAGGACGGCTCCGTCACGATCGGGATCTTCTCTTCAGCCGCGACAGACGAAAGGTCGGGCGTCGGAAGCGACAGCGGTTCAGGATCCGAAATTCGAACTTCTTTGACTGGCGAAGTACCGGCGGAAAATGAAGCGCAACGGACTTTCTTCACCTCATGCACATGATTCAGTGCTATCTCTTTGGGGAGGTTGTTCGGTGAAGGAAGCACTTCGAGCGGGTCTGACAAGTAATCAAAAATCCGAATAAAACATTGGAATTGAGAATACGATGTCAATGAAGAATCATCAATGAATCATGAAAATTTAGGAGCTTCAAGTCTTCTCACCTGCTAAACTAGAAGGATGGATTGGACTGCGAGGACGCCTGTGAACAATTTATTTCACGTTAACGCAGAGTCCAATAAGAATAAGACAATTCTAGAGGGTAATTGCGTAAAAACCAATCGTACAGTTTGGGTGACCTCATATCGGAAGAAGTTGCAATCACAGAATAGGAAACATCGCTGTTTCTGTCGATTCGGACTGTGTAGTGTTCGCCGTTTTCCCGTTCCACGCAAGTCGTGCCCATTTTGCCGAAGGACGAATTTCGGAGAGTACGGTAACGAAGAGAACTCGTACCAGCGCGTTCGGGACTGGATGGTAACGACTCGACAGTGTCTGGCAGCTGAAAATAAAAAACAAGATTAAAGCAAGGAGGATTGAAGACATTTTCTACGCATATTACGCGATTCGTTCATCTAGAACAGACCGTCCAGAGCAATGCAGAGGCCATCAATAGGGCATGGACAGACCAGAAGTTCGCGTTGCTCAAGCGGTCACGTCTGGTGAAGTATCATACTCCAGGACTACCCGTGGACTACTACCTACTAACAGTTAGCAGTTAAGGTTGCCTTCCAATTTCTCATCAATTTTGACAAATCTTTCCTCACCTGCCGATAAGATTGGAGATTGGATGGAGATTGCTCACGAAGACGTTTCGCTGACGCTCCGACTATAGGTACGGTGACACATTCCGAATGACTTGGGAGCTGAGTCCTTTTAATCTCGTTGGCCCTGCTGCTGTTGTACAGGTGCACAACGGCTCGATTCGGAGAGGAAGACAATGGTGCTAGAGGGTACGAGTCCTTCTGCACATCTGGACGATTCAAAGATGGAAGGACTTTGACTAAAGGTTTGAGCTTGGCGTGCGTCGGAGGCGTCGGCAGCTTCCTCGGCGTCGTCCCTCGAAGCTCGCGAAGTTTTCCTCGGAGGGCTTCGACTTCGCGTAAATATTTCTCCTGAACTCCGTTGCCGGTGCTCCACGCATTGGATGGGTCGCCTGACGTTCGAACTACGCTCTTTTCAACCGAATAAGGATGATCGATATAAGGGTCACTCCTCAGATGACCGTTCGAATTGAGATCTGTTTGGTTGTTGTTTGACTGCGAATAGGATCGCAATCGAACAGGAGAACCCGATTGGCGTTTCGCCGGCGAATAATTGACTAAAGATGGGGCGTTGACGTTGATGGCGTCCAAGTGCATGCGCACGATATCTGCTCCGTCGAGGAATTCATGTTTCATCTGATCCACGCAGGCCGTACAGTATGAATTGCTGGCGAATCCGCAACCACCAACGCAATTCTTCAATGGTTCTCGATGATGCTCTGCAGATGATGGGGGTTGGTAGCAGTCGCAATTTTTTGTCTTGGATAAGGGTAATTTCGGAACGAAGTAAGGCGTAGCCATCAGTTGACTAAACTTCGCAGGTGACTCCTGAAACAGAAGAGAAGGTCGTCATATTTTTTGAATCGCCTCAAACCGAGGAAAAGTTGGATACATTGGAGAGCTTATAGTGGGACGAATTTCATTAATTAGCTAATACCTCGTTTAGCTGAATAGCCCTACAAAGTCACAATAAAGTAAACAACTGGAACTGCCGTTCCAGGCGTGGGCTTTTCGCCCAACAACCGAAGTTGTCCCAGGCGTGACCTGCCGCCCTCAAGGAAAGGGTGGGAACCAGGTACAGAGTTCGTCGTTGGACTAGCTCATCGGGCTTAGCCAAGGATTTTCAGCTCATGACGACGATTTTCTGCATCGCCAGCGGACCTGTGCCGAGAAAATCGAAGAAACAACCCCTCGTTCAACCCCCCACGCAAACACAGAAAGTCACATGCGCGGACAGTCATCATTTTATTTTCTGAGAGTTTCTGTGTAGAGAGGTGAACTTGGTCCAAACCTTGGATCAGATTTACATTTTTCAAACGACCCAATACTTCATTTTTAATTTTTCAATTTGCACAGAAGACAAAACAGCGTGGAGAAGTGAGGCCAGGCAGGTATTAACAGAGCGTTTCGGTTCAACTTTACGGCTTCACGAGAATAGCTTACAGTCTATAAACAGTCTTCACAGAGCCGACAAATATGCGGAGAACACCGACCGCATATTAATTTATTTTTGGAGCATTCAGACAGAATGTGCCAGAAGTTGAACAAATTATTGTACCTGATCTCGCTTTAAGTGAAATTGAAGTCAATCCTGCCAACATTATTTGCCAACTATTAACCAAATTTTTGTTGAAAACCAAAAGTTAAATAATGTATTTTTTATAGAGAAAAATGAAAATTTTGATGATTTACCCGGACGATATATTTCCAATTTTTTTAGAGTTGAATATCTGCTTATGTTATGGACCAATATTTAACGTAGGAAGAAACCCAAAAATCCTCACATGAAATAATGGCGATTTTTAAGCAAAAACCAGCCAGTAAAACTGTAGCTAACGAGCTTACCAATTTAGTTACGGCAGAGCGGACGGTCGGGACGGAAAGGATGAAATACGCCAAGAACAAGGAAGTCTTTAAGGGCCTTTATTGATTGATTGTTGGAAAGATATGTAGAAGGGGTTGCAAGTAAAACAGAAGTTTTATCTGTAACTATAACGACAATCGAAACAAAAAGAAAAGGTAATCGTTTCCAGACGTTGAATTTTGAGACAGGCGTTAACACGAAACGGCATTTTCTCACGTGATCCGACTTTCAATTTCCACATCTATACTCGCATTCACTCTCACACATTGGATTTAGAACATGAGTCAACATGCATTGACTCAACTCGAGTCGTCTCAATAATCCTAAAAATACTTTCAACACTTGCTACTTGGCATGTTATTGTACGAATTCATCAAAGGCGGCAAATATTTCGAGCCATATTTCATTTTATTGCTTTTTTTCAAGTCTAAAAATTCATCTTTAAGACCGAAACACTTTTGGCCGAAGAACCTGGAGTTAATAAATATACCTATGAGGGCACCTTTTCTTGAAATTTTTTTTTTAAACGTAAACGTCACTAATCGCGTTTTACCTAAAATTAATTTTCCACGCCCTTCCTCAGAGTTTAAAGCGCATTTCGGTATTTAATTACCTTTAGTGAGATTTCGAAATGATGATCAATCATCTACAACAAATGCTACAAATCACATTTTTTTTCAACTCAACAAAAAAATCCACAAACAAAACTCGGCAAATCCAGTCAAAACTCGCGTTCCACTCATTTGATTATTCATAAAAAAATCAATTTTTTTTTCAAAAGGTAAAAAAGACGTGTACACTTCATAACCGATTTTTTTACTCTAAAAATTATCGTGTATGAAAATTTTCGGCTTTCAACTCACATAAATTGAGGCTGGAGCATAGTATTCCGCGAAGGTCTAGGAAAAAATGAATCGCGTCTCGACAAATGAAGCAAGGGCAACCTTGACTAATTAAACTAAAAATAATGCGCTCAAATGTCAATACTACGAAGTTCAGACACATGAGACCAATCGTATAAAAATAATCTATTGTACGGAATTAGCATCCCGTCATCGACGGCTGAAAAGCAATGAATTGTCTCGGCCCCACATTTGGATAGTGTATGGTGTACCTACCTTCAAGTGGCACGAAATTATACTGTATTACATACAAAATTTTCAAAGTGCTAATAATTTATAGCCTTGCTCAGTGTCAGATGGAACATTTTCATATACTTACCTAAGCACCCATCTTTTTTAAAAATGCAATTTTATTAAATTCCAACCTTTTTTACTCCCACATTGACGAAGAAAATGGAAATATTATGAGCTTCAGAAAAACCTTTTACATGAGACTACACTTTAACCCAGAATCACTCCCCCCCCCCAACTAGCGTCTGTGAGCATTTACAAAACGGCCGTATCTCCCTTTATTCTCAACTTTTTTTAATTTCTTGAACTGGAATGTTCGACTTGGCAAGAAAAACCATCCTGTTTGCTGGAATTCGGATTACTCCCAGTACTTCCGATATATTACCCCTTTTCATATTTT
Organism: Nesidiocoris tenuis; assembly: GCA_036186465.1. Lineage (NCBI taxonomy): Eukaryota > Metazoa > Arthropoda > Insecta > Hemiptera > Miridae > Nesidiocoris > Nesidiocoris tenuis. Next base: position 13,471,014 of record AP028909.1, on the reverse strand, counting down.
CTGTTTCATTTTTTCTGACCACAAAAATCAACCGAATTGAGCGTTCTTTGTCTTGAAATCTCCGTTTTAATTTGCAGAATACGAGGATATTTTTTATATTCTGATAACTCGAAATTTTTCCATTTTACTTCGGCGAATTTTAAAATTGGCATGCCTAGTGAGTTTTATGCTATCTAAACACCGTCAAAAGTAATCGAACTGTGTCAAATGTTTCTTATCAAAATATGGAAGTATTATGTGTTATCTGCGCACCACTGGTTTTCTTATTGAAGCTCGAAGCGCAGCAGATTCAACGATAACTAACGTTAGTAAATCAGGGATAGGGTCACATCAAAGATTATTAAGGTTCTTCATTCGTACTAGAATGCGTCAGGAATGGTCACTAGATTTTTGTGTGCATAACTGATTCTATCGTAAGTCAGTACCTAGGGATTCATCATTTTAACGACATACAACCGAAGAGAACGTTCTACCAGGTATGAAGCACATCCACAGAGAGCAACAAAGAAAAAGCCTTTCAAGACATGTCATGATCAATAATTTTACTCACCTCGCATGCTATCTGTATGAGAAGGCGAAGACGATGCAACTAGAGAAAAGCACATGACTGTCATTTTGAACGAAAATATCTGACGCACCGCGATTGATTTTTACACACCGATTTTACCAGTTCATATGGACGACGAGGAACAAAAATTAGGGGGAAATAACTCAAAGCATAAAGCAACAAACAAAACGAAGGGGTAGATACAAATCCATGGTGATAGTGTTCGCTAACAAGATTTTTTGTGTTTCAAAAAAGATTCACGATCACGACGAGTTCCTAGAGAACCAACTCATTCGAGACCAGCGAGTAGAAAAATGAAAAACGGACAACGGGGATCACGAGCACGTTTGACTAACCACATGGACGCCAACCTATATTTCTACACAAACAAATAAATTCGCCTTGAAAAACTTCACACCACCGACCCAACTGATCCTCGGCCTCGGTCCGACAAAAAAAAAAACAACGTTTCAAAAAATACGCTAGCGCGTCCGCAATCCGCAGCGGCCAGCGCCTCCTACAGCGAAAAATATCGATACAGGAAGGTCGAATAAATCGATATTTTGAAATACATTTTCCGAGACCTCCTCAGATTCTCCAACAAAAAACTTGATGATACATTTGACTGAGAAACTCCCTATTTACATACACTTTGAAAAGAACAAAAAGCGCCCGATCACCAACAAGCCCGATGGTCACTTTGTCCAATTTTTTACAAAAATTAAATGGGGTAGATAATGCTCAATAACGCCATCCAGACATTTGTCCCCATGTCACCCGCTAAATAAAGCACTCAAATTAGTTCAATTTCAAAATATTGCATAGGTAGCGTCAAATTTTTACCGATACTTATATCGAAATTCTTCCACGATACATCTCCGATATTTTTTACATTTCGATTTTTTCGATAATTTCCCCCACTCCTCAGTGCTTCCCTCTCCAACAGCTCCAATAAAGCAGTGTTGCCCTCTGGCCTAGCCCGTTGGCAAGACTGATTGACGTGTGGCATTTTTGTTCGAAATTGATTACAATCGTCAACAGTTGATAAGAAATTGAAGGATAATTAATTTCTCGTTATTTTGAGGAATTATTGTGCTTGTGCGCTCCTATGATGAGTTCAGCAATAATCAACTAGGCGATTGATCCTTGATTTAGTTTAAAAGTATTTTCATTGTTTTTTCAAGCGAATTAATTCCTGCGTCTGATCTCAAATCGCTAGCTGCTGCTGCTCGTCGAGGTTCTCGCTCGGTATGGTTCACTTCTTGCTTCATCGAATTAGCGGTCGACTGGTTTTATTTTTATTCCGAGCCTCAACTGCCTGCAATCTTAAATACCCGAGCCAGATCATTTTACTCGCCAGATACCTAGCAGATTAGATTACATCGGTCCCTCGATGTTCCTCTCCTTCCGTATTGTTTTAAGAATCATCGCTCGTAAGATTTTTTCTCGTCCCAGTTTGTTGCCTGGTCAGCTTATTATACACAATAGGGGTTGACATTAATTTTTTAATTTTCTCCATGGCTCATATGATACTGCAGGCGAAGATGGGTATGCACAAATAACAATTAATGAATTATTAATGCTTACGTAACAAAAAATAAGTACCTATCATTTCTTTGGTGTCGTTTCACTTCGAAACTTTGGTTGAGGGTGGAACGCTATTTTTCGTTACCGGAATTTTCAGTAGCTACCAGAGTTCCACTGGGCTCCTCTGAAGAGAGCTAAGTCGGCGAAAGCGCTAGGTATATCAATGAATTTGCTTTCGCCTCGAAAACTAGTAGTAAATACAGAGAATAAAAGTAGAAATTTGTATGCGTTTGCAGACTGTATGAAAATGACCAACAACGGCTCGTACAGCAATGAGAGATCGGCTGGTGCTGGTGGAGGGGGCGACATCGATTATGCATCCGATCCAGCCTCTGGGGGCTTCTTCAACTCAGACTATAAGAAGTACGTAGGGAGGGGAAATCTGATTTTGAAATATAACGTAGATATCGTCAAGAAACATTATTTCAAGATAATGATTACTCATTCAAGGCATGACGACTTGAAGCAAATGCTCGACACGAACAAGGATGGCCTGAAGTTGGAAGCGATGAAGAGGATCATTGGAGTAAGAGCATCCCTTCATATTTTACATTTACCCAGCTCATGAGTCAGTTGTACCCGGTTTTTCATTTACAATGGTTTACGAGTGGAAAACTTGGGGCACCATTTTATTTTCAGCTCGAGTTTTTACGTGTTTTCCCGTTGAGGGTTTCTAGGAAGCTTACCTGTTTTTAAATCCCTGCCCAAGGGGGAAAAATCCCTCACTTGCTACACCTGCATACGCTTGGTAAGACTGTCAAATTAGTTCGTCTTGGCGTTCTCCTCAATTCCATTACCAATGAATGTTTCATCATTTTTGGGGAGAGATGCTGAGGTAGCCCCAGAGTTGAGGTGGGACCAGGAAGCTGGAGCTTCTGCGTACCGCTTATCTCAAATTTCCTAACTTAGCTCTTACTCTTCAATTCGACCTGCGTGGATAAACATTTTCGGGGATGAAATTCTCAAAATCTGAGTACAGGGCCAACTTAACTGATGAACATTTAGCGGTGAGTCTGGTGATTGGAGGGGTAGGATTTGGGCCAGACGACCTGGCGCTTTTAAACTTTCAGGCCGTCTTCCCTACAGGTGTGAAGCGTGTGAGACTTTTTCCCTTGAGTGTACGGATTTTTCAAAACAAGCAAAAAATGACTTTTGGCACATTTTTTGCATATTGACGGTGAAAGTGAGACAACCCCGTATCTCCATTTTGGCCAAAATCGGTTTTGTTCTTTACCTGAGACAGAAATCGGCGTTTTTCGATTAAAGCGCTTGTGGTGACGATATCTTGAAAAAATACACAATGTATTTTCGTTTAAGATATCGTCACCAGAAGCAATTTTGGCCTTTCATCGTCGATATTTCATTAATATCTTGCAAATCTTCTTCACAATGTCGCGCTTTCTTCAGATGATTGCCAAGGGCAGAGATGCGTCGGAACTTTTTCCAGCCGTTGTTAAAAACGTCGTCTCTAAGAACATAGAGGTGAAGAAATTAGTTTACGTCTATTTGGTCCGGTATGCTGAAGAGCAGCAAGACTTAGCTTTGTTGTCCATCTCCACGTTTCAACGCGCTCTCAAGGTAAATCCGGGGGAAAAGAAGCATTTACGTCATTTCAAGAACTGTCTGGAAGCGATGGTCTTTGAATGGCTGTGAAATTGACTGATTTTCATTCCTCAGGATCCGAATCAGCTGATAAGAGCCAGCGCTTTACGAGTCCTGTCGAGTATTCGTGTCACTGTCATAGTTCCCATTGTGATGCTAGCAATCAAAGATTCAGCATCCGACATGTCGCCTTACGTCAGAAAGACTGCCGCCCACGCAATACCGAAACTTTACGCGTAAGTGTAATTTCACTCGTACCCCGAATTCCCTCAAAATACCTCAAATTCGGGAATGACTTTCGAGCCTCCACTATTTAGATTATCACGAAATCGAATAATGTTCTAGCCTGGATCCTGAACAGAAAGACGAACTGATTCACGTCATCGAGAAATTGCTGTCTGACAAAACGACATTGGTTGTCGGTTCTGCTGTTATGGCTTTCGAAGAGGTAAGTCCCTGGCATGATCCTCCTCTTTAGGGCGGCAGGGCACGCCTGGGACAACATCGGGTGAAAAGCAAAGCCTGAACTGGAGGTTTACTAATTTTGTTCAAATTACTTTAACAAGATTGTGTCTGTACGCTTACGATAAATCGAATTTCAGGTGTGCCCCGAGAAGATATCGCTCATCCACAAGAATTTCCGTAAGCTTTGCAATTTACTTGTCGACGTTGACGAGTGGGGTCAAGTCATCATCATCAACATGTTGACTCGCTATGCTCGAACGCAATTTGTCGACCCGAATAAAGGGGTAAATAAATGGAAATAAATATGCTCAATAAAGCTGGATAAATCCGGTGAACAGTTGTGAGGTTATCGTTAAATTACGCTGATGGTAAATTACAGTTGGCCGAAAGAGTCAGTGCAATTTACTGCAATATTGATCATACTGGTACAATAAGCGGTCGATATTCCGAAGATTTCAGATTGCGAAGATGAATCGGAAAAACCCTTCTACGAAGATGAAGAGGAAGCGGAGAATATCAGCAAGAAAGCAACATTCACGCTAGATCCGGATCATAGGCTGCTGCTGAAAAATGCCAAGCCTCTTTTGCAGAGTCGTAACGCTTCTGTGAGTATACGAAGATTTTCCTAAAATTAATCAATTAATTATTAATTTTTAATTCAATTCATTTAGGATCAATTAATTATAAATTAGTCAACTTAGCTAGCGTGGCTTTTTTTAAGAGATCAGAAATAATTAAACATTTACTGTTCCTACCTAAATACCCGGAATCGCGCGGAATATTTTTTAAAATAATTTTTTGGTTTTAGGTAGTAATGGCTGTCGCTCAACTCTTCCACCATTGCGCTCCGAGAAATGAAGTGTCCATAATTGGGAAATCATTAATAAGACTGCTGAGATCTCATCGTGAAGTGCAGTCTGTCGTGCTGAACTGCATGGCTTACATATCCGTCTTGCGAAAAGTAAAATTACACGGTTCATATTTTTTCGATAAATTTCCAATAAAAAATCATCAAATATGAAACGTTTTGAGTTATAAATTAATCCTATGCTATGATACCTGTTAATGTTTGATTCTTTTTTCCAGGGAATGTTCGAGCCCTACTTGAAAAGTTTCTTCGTCAGAACGAGCGACCCTACGCACATAAAATTGCTCAAATTGGATATACTGACGAATTTGGCCACCGAGACCAATATACCGGTTATCCTGAGAGAATTTCAAACTTACGTATCCAGCCCGGACAAGGAATTCGTCGCTGCTGCTATTCAGGCGATTGGCAGGCGAGTTATTTGAAAATTTAGATCAATTGTTTTTTGCTTACGAGGCTTTATTGAACAATTTAATGGATAAATAAATTTTATTTCTTTTTTACCTGTCACAGGTGTGCGTCCAACATCAAAGAAGTGACTGACACCTGCTTGAGCGGCCTCGTCGCTTTACTTTCGAACAGAGATGGTTTGTATTGTAAAATTAATCGATTACATTTTTCCTGGCACTATTTTTCATATGTATATTATTATGTTCATAGGGTCGACGGGAATAGTATATCTTGATTCGCAACCCTAAAAACGTGAGCCAGCCAACTTACAGCGGAAAAACCGCAAAATTTTAGCATTTTTTTCAGTTTTTTGCATAAAAGTCATTGAAGGACTGGTTTTTCGCTAAAACGTACTTGTACCTTTTTGAAAGAACATAAAATTTGCTAAAATTTAAGCGTTAATGGAGCTCTGTAGCTGCAGTAGTTCCGGAGATACAGCTCTGAGAAAAAAATTAATTTTGTCCAAAAAGCAGCATTTTTGAGTTTTGACCTTTTCCTGCCCCTATGGCGACTCCACATTATCGATGGCATAGCGATTTGACTCTACTTCTTACAGAATAGCAAAAATCCAACAAAAATGTTATCAATTTGTGAATTTGAGGTCGAGAAAGTTCTGCGATTATTTCTTCAATATTTCGTTGCAGAGGCTGTCGTCGCCGAGAGCGTCGTCGTCATAAAGAAACTCCTCCAGTCGCAGCCGTCTCGACATAAGGATATCATCCAGTCGATGGCCAAGCTCCTCGATACGATAACAGTTCCAGCGGCCCGGGCCTCGATTTTATGGCTGTTGGGCGAATATTCCGAACTCGTTCCGACCATAGCCCCCGATGTTCTACGGAAGCTCGCCAAATCCTTTATCAACGAGGTAATTCGACCTTTTTTAGCGCAATGCCCTTTTTAACCGACGCCAAAAAAGCCGGACTTAAGTTGACTTGTAGGGATTTTTTCGCTATTTTTGCTTTTTTTCTCGAATTTTCCGCTTATTGTTTCAACGGGTTCTAGGAGGATATCGTCAAGCTGCAGGTTTTGAACCTGGCCGTCAAGCTGTTCCTGACGAATCCGGCTCAAACCAAACTGTTGTGCCAGTACGTGTTCACGCTGGCTCGCTACGACCAGAACTACGACGTCAGGGACCGGTCGAGATTCCTCAAGCAATTCGTATTCCCTTCGAACCCTGACAATAATCTGACCGCTTTCTCCAAGCAAATTTTCCTCGCCTCCAAACCTGCTCCGCTGCTTGTGTCGAAATTCAAGGGTAAGATTCATTATTATTTATTACCTATTTCACCTATGGGTTTTTTCAGTGGATCGAAAAGTACGATTCGCATTTTCAGACCGAGATAGCTACCTGATGGGCTCCTTGTCGCATTACCTGAACATGCGGACCACTGGTTATCACGACTTGCCCGACTTCCCGGACGTGGCTCCCGATCCGACGGAACGGAACGTCCCCGATATGTCGCCCCCCTCGCCCGTGGTGGTCACCCCTAAGAAAGAATCCAAAAACGGATCGTTCTATTCCGAATCCGACAGTTCTCGCAATGGTGAAGGTGCGTAATCCATTCTTGTACCAATTCCAGCTTTTTTGAGAAGCACCATTACCTCTGAATTACTTTTGAAAATTTTGGAAGCATTCTGCCTCTGTAGGTTGGCTTGAAAGACCAGGATGACCCTAAACTCCTTACTTTTGATAGGGTATTAGTCCACTAACTCTTGTAAGCATAAATGAGATCGTCAATCTCCACCAGTACTCGAACCTCGTACTGCCCTGCCAGCAGCCGCACAATCAAGAGGTGCCAGGTTCGAGTCCTGCTGGGGACTGAATCTCCCATCGCTACAATATTATTCACTCTTCCGTTAATTTTTCTCCAGAGTCGGATTCCAGCGAAGGAGAAAGCGATGACGAGGATGACGATGGCAACGAGAAGTCCAACGATGACGACAGCTCATCGGACGATAGCAGCGACGAAGAGTCGGATTACAGCGATGTTCCTCAATCGCTATTTCCTGTACGTCATCTCAGATTTAATTTATCATTTTTCCAGAAATATGAAAATTCAAGCTTTTGAAGTTGAGATTTTTCGGAAGATTCTCGTATAAACTTACGTATTTCTTATTTGCCTCTTAGCAGCGAAAGGTTATCAAGAACACGGAACCCGATGATGCGGAGTCGGGTAGCGACAGCGACTCGACCGACGGAAGTTCCAGCGACGAAGAGTCCGACTCCTCGGACGAACCTGGTCAAAAGCCGAGCCAGCCGGCCAAGGCTGTCCAGCCCGCCAAGTCTTCCCAATCAGCCAAATCGCAGAAGACGCCATCTGCCAACCCGGCCAAGTCTAATTTGGATTTACTTCTGGATCTGGACGATGGTAAACGCATTTTCAAGAATTTATCGGCAAAATCCTGATCGGAAAAGATTGATTCTGATCTGCTCGTTTCCCCGTTCCAGTTGGTCCGGCATTGCCCGTGATGACGCCATCTCTCGGAGGCTTCCTCAGCCCTCTGACGCCAGTCATTTCCGGCGCTCCAGTCAATTCGATCCAGGTGCGTTGACGTTTTCTCAGCATTTTGACCAGCCAAATAGGAATTTACCCAGATATCCAGTTGAAAATCCCCAACCCATGTATTTTCTTTGGCCTCCCTTTATTTGTTGACGAGGGAGTCTCATGACACCCAACGGAATATTCATTCTCCTGATGAGGGCTGTTGAGCCGAAAAGCACTCGCAACTCCTCCGCTTCCTGTTTCTGCTCTCCTCCTCCACCACTCCTCCTCATCATCATCCTCCTCCTCTTCCTGCTCCTCTACCCACTTCCCACCACGCCTCTTCATCACCCCCTTCCTCATCATCCTCCTCTTCCTGCTCCTCTATCCCTCCCCACCGCACCTCCTCATCACAGTCCTCCTCCTGCTAGTCTTCCTCTTTGTCACTCCTCCTCATCATTCTCCACCTCCTCATCTTCCAGCTCCACTTCCTCCTCCTCCTACTTCTGCTCTCCTCCTTTCCTCCCCTGCCCTTCCACCCACCCCACCTCTCCTATTCCTGCTCCAACTCCTCACTCTCCTCCTCCTCTTCAACTTTACCCCACCACTCCTCCTCCTCATCTTCATCCTCCTTCTTCTGCTCCTCCTACTCCTCTTCCGCCAACCACTCCTCATCATTTTCTTCCTCCTTCTGCTCATCCTACTCCACCACCGCCACCCCCTCCTCATCATACTCCTCCTCCTGTTCCTCTACCCCGCCTCCTCATCACCCTCCTCCTCCTCATCATCATCATCATCTCATCTTCCTCCACCTCCTCCTCTTCTAGCTCCACTTCCTCCTCCTCCTGCTTCTGCTCTCCTCCTTCCCCTTCCACCCTACTACCCCACCACTCCTCTTCCTGCTCCACTCCCACCTCACCCCATCCTCCTCCTCTTTCTCCCATCACCCGCCTTCTCATGCTCCTCCTCCCCTTTCTCCTCCATCACCTGCCTCCTCCTGCTCCTCTTCCTCCTCCTCAAATTGCTCAAAATTCCTTAATCAGTGTTTTCTATCTTCAGCCTGTCGGCCCGTCTTACGTTCCCTTGAAGTACAATGAAATCGTGAGCCGAATAGTCGGGCGAGGGATGAGCGTCAACGCCAGATTCACTCGCCAAGCGCATCTATTCTCGCCGAAAATGCTCAAGATCGAATTGAAGTTCACCAATCATCTGGAAGAATCCTTCGACGATATCTCGATGACGTATCAGGTAGATTGTCCTATAGATTGGCTCCGCGGAGTAATCTCCGTCCTTTTTTGGTGCAGTATTAAATGAAATAATTAAAATCTTCCCAATCTTTTGAGCAAATATGATATATGATCAAAATATGGTAGTACTTCGTGTTATCTGAGTATGGGTAATTTTCCCAGAAACTTCCTCCGGGCGTGAAAGTCCACGAATTCTCGCCGATCGCCTCTCTGCCGGCGCACGGTAGCGCCATCGGCACGATCGGCGTCGATTGGAACGACTCGACACAACCTTTGAATTTTAACATTACCTGGAAAGACGGCTCGGCGGCTGTCACGATGAAGGCGCCGATCGGCGAACTCATCCGGGCAGTCAAGATATCGCACGCTATGTTCATCGAAGAACAAGGTAAGAAATATTTATGGTGTTGTGATATTTTGGAGATTTGTTTGAGGCGGACACAACGATATCACCCCTCGTATTACCATTTTTATCGTCACACCCCTTGCGCACACAAAACTTAACAAGAGAATCATAATAAAATCGCCTGAAAATATAATAAAATTACTTCGGGTGGCAGTTTTCAGCCTGTTAAGACCTCGGGTGGCAGTTTTCAGCGGGTTAAGACCTCGGGTGGCAGTTGATAACAACGAATTTAGGCCCTGGGAAGCAATTGTCATTAACTAATGAACACCTCGGGTGGTAGTTGCCATAGGCAAATTAAAACCACGGGTGGCAATTATCAACCGTTTCAAAACATTTACTAATTTCTCTCCTGTTTTTTTAACGATTTTTAAAACCATTAGAAAATCCTTGTTCGCTTTTCTTCGCAGGAAAATTGAGAGGAATGAACGACCATTCGGAAAAGATTTCGACGCCCGAACCAGCGACGAAAATCGCCGAAAAAGTGTACGAAATCGCCAATTTATTTCTCCTACCCAGCGTCGAGCCTAACGTTTACAGGTGCGTACAAAAGACGATGGTAAAAAAAGATAGATTATCACTAAATTGAATATTATTATTAATATTAAGTATTATTGGGAAAAAAGGCATCATATTCTGATCCAATGGGTTAACCGCTAAATTACAAAATGGTTCATGGATATTTTTAATGCGAAAATATGGCAATAATGCAAAAATAATCACGACAGTAATTTTCGATTTTTTCCCTGTAAACTTATCCAATAAAAAATTTGTTTTTACCTTTATTGGTATTTGATTTTTTTGTAGATTTTCCGGACAAACGATGGCGTCGAGTTCTCTCGTATTGGTGACCGTCAAGACGTCCGCCGACTCCAACGACGTCGACTTGGTGGTCAATTGCGAAAAAATGGTCATCGGTTCGCTCCTTCTCAAAGAAATCAAAACCTCCCTTATCAGTTAGCTTATCGAATCGTCCGCCTATGTATATGTGATATGCAAGAAAATGTCCACATTCCGGTTTTTTCTTTGCTTGCAATATTTTTTGTTACTGTACCGTAATACAATTTATTAATGTCTCGTCTCGATTTATTCTTGCTGTAAAACAATCGAATCGTCAATAGTTAAACGATGAATCGGTGGATGCAAGGAAAAAGCGATGAAACGGTTTTTTATATCCGAAGTTGTCCGGGTGTCGGTTCAGTTGTTAAATATTCAGTTGTTATTTATTCGTTTTATTTCCTCCGGTAGTTCATTAAATAAATTAACTCCTCTGTATTTTAAACATCTTTGGTGTGTTGTTTTTAAAGGGTTGTTTCAGCAGGATTTTTCTAGCAGCAGGTCCTTGGACAATTTCGAATTTATCGATATTATTTTAATTTTTTTTTGAATTTTGAAAATTTGAATGATTGATATTCTATCGATAATGGCTTGGGAAGTGAGGAGGTTAATTTCGTCGAATAGTTTCTCTGGACGTATACGAAGGATAAGATTCATGGAAGATGTACCTAACAGTTTTCGAGGTACCATGAATTTATTTTAAAAAATTTCCGATCCCATTTTATTCATACCGGAGCGTTCATCAGTTCGAAATGCGATTATTTTTGTTGAAGTCGAGGGGTATCGGTCGGCTGTAAATGGGCTTTATTGATGTCTGAGAGAGCGAGAGGGCGCGAGTTGTAGGAAGAAGGTAGAAGATGCGGTGAAGATGGAGGAACGGGGGTGGATTAAGGGAGGAGGGAGGGAGGGGCAGGAAACGAAGGGAAGGACCTGGAGGGACAGGCCGAGAAAGGTTCTTGTACAGCCGACTTGTTAGTGTGTTGGTATGAGTGACCGAAAGACAGGAGAGAGAGTGGGGGAGGTTACACAGGCCGTTCCGTTCCCGTTCCGTTCCGAATTGGAGATTTTTGACGGATTTTCAAAAAACCTGAAATCAGGAGTATTTATTCGGCATTTCGTTCATGTGTAAACAAAATCGTGCCAGGATAACGTATAATACGTCCATATTTAGATACGCAAATTTTTGACACAGTTTTATTACGTTTTGACTTCTTTGGAGTCGGTTTAGATCTACCAGTGGAGCGTAGATAACACACAATACTTCCATATAGTGAAACGTCAAAGTGTGACACAATTTGATCATATTTTGACTGATTTTGAGGGTGCTTAGGTCAAAAATATAAAAAAACTCAATATCCAAATTTTAAAATTCGTCTAAAATGAAAATACGCCAAGTTATTGGAGTATAAAAAATCCACATATTCTCCCAGGTAAAACAAAGATTTCAAGACCAGGAACGACCAAATCGGTCCATTTTTGTGGGCGGAAAAAAATAAAACAGAAAACACTAAAAATGCACATATATCGGAAGTACTGTGAGTTATTCAAACCCAATAAAACAGGGTGTTAGGTCTTGCCGAGGAAAACATTTCAGTTCAAGAAATTTGAAAAAAGGTTGAGAACTTTTTCCAATTTTAGTTTCGCTGATTTCTTAAATACATCCGAACTCTTTAAATTGTAGATATTGGGTGGACAGATGTTTTTGTGGGGGTTCCAATTAGCGGAAAACGAATTGTGTAGCTCTAGTAATTTTTGATTTATTAAGAATTTACGAAATTTTTAAAAAACTTAAAAATGTGTCACTAAAACTGCAATAAATTCTAAACGGTTAAACCTACCGCCTTGGCGATGGTCTCATTCGATTCAGCACCGAAAACCCTATAGAAAATGATGCCTTACATGCCTACGTTGCACATTTCCTAAAAAGCACGAATTTTTGAAAATTTCAAAAAATCTACGAAAACTTTTTCTCCTGAAAATCCCGGACGGCGTACGGAGGACGGGCGAAAAATTCATTTCATTGCAGATTCGGATTCTACAACCCTGGAAAAACCCCAACAAAATTTTTTATGATTTTCCAAGATTTAATTGATTAAAAGATTGATGACCAACAAAATTTAATTTCAAGGGGTGTTAAAATTGTTTTTTTTTCGACCGATTACATATCATTACATCAGCTTCTTAAAATTAACCAAAAGTGTTACAGCGTATAAAAAATCGGAATTTAAAATTCGTTTTCGAATTCACGTGCCGCCGACCTGAAGACACAGCGGCACGGCACGTGTGTCCGGGCGGCGGCTAACGAAGGCGGCGGAACGCGAGGAGTTCGAGGGTCAAGAGGAGGGGGGCGGGGCGGTTTCATTATTTTTAGTAGGTTGGAGCCGGAGGGCCGGGCGGGGGTGTCGTATCCCTCCGCCGCCCCGCCGCTCGGCCGTAGGATTGAAAGTGGACCGTGCGCATCGGATCGGCGGCGTCTTGGTCAGAAAAGGGAGATCCCACCGTCCTCCACGCCGCTCGTCCTCCACGCCGGCCCTACGCCGCCTCCGCTATGACGCACATGCGCGTCATCCGAACGGTCACCTTAATACTTTTCTTCTTCGGTCGGCGGCGGCTGAGGCGGTGGAGGAGGAGGGAAGTCGGCGACTGGCCTTCGGGAGAGCGGCCGCCGCTCATTTTCTCTTGCCGCCTCCTCCCGATCGCGCGGGAAGTGTTCGGGACGGGAAAATTAAAAAATTTCGAATAAAAAAAAAAAAGAAAATTTTCAATTAATAAAAAAATGTCTTTCAAATTCGCCGATTGTTTTTAAAATAAACAAAAATAACATGAGCTGCCGCAACGACAATCGGTTCGCACCGACGGTTTTCACCGACGAAATCGTCATGGCAGGCCCGTCTTCGGCCAAGAGGAAATCCACGTTCGACGACCGCGAAGTCCCGCAGGACCTGCTCGAGATCTACCAGGACATCCAGTCGGACTCGGATTCCGACCAGATCGTCCTCAGCGAATCCGAGTCGGACTCGGCCGAAAGCGAAGACGCCGGCTCCAGCTGCGAAACGGACCACGACGAGCCGCAGCATCACGAGCCGCATCCGCTGGCCAACGGCGTCAAATTCGACACGGATTGGTCGGACGAGCCGCTGCCGAAGAAGATGTTCGAATATCGAGACCGGGCGGGCATCTTGACCAAGCCCGACGTCGACGAGCCGATCGGCTATTTCGAACTCTTCGCCGACGATCGATTCTACAAAACGGCCGTCGACAATACGAACGATTTCGGCTCGAAATGCGAGAAATCCGAAACGGAAAAACTGCCGGAATGGAAAGAGCTGACCGAGGCCGAACTGAAAGTATTCCTCGGACTTCTCCTTCACACGGGCCACGTGCAGATCCCGCATCTGGCCGACTATTGGAATAAAGATCCGCTCCTGAACATGTCCTGCTTCTCGTCGCACATGAGCCGGAGTCGATTCCTGATGATTTTAAAACGCCTCAGGTTCGCGGCCGAGCCGAATTTCCACGATTCGAATTCGGCCAGCCAAATGTACAGATTTTCCCCGTTGTTGGACCATTTTAACAATCGTTTATCCGCCGTTTACAGTCCGACGCGCGACTTGTCGCTGGACGTGCCGATAACTTTGCACAAGGGCCGCGTCGTTCTGAGCCACGATCCGCGCGGACGGGCGGGCCGGCGGGGCGTGCGGCTCTACACGCTGACGGACGCGAACGGCATCGCGGTCCGGGCGGCGGTCTACGAGCGCGACGAATCCGATCCGGCGCAGAACGGTCAGCGGTGGAAAACCTCGGTCGAAGAGGTCGTCATGGGGCTCGTCGGCGGTCGAAAGGGCCTCGGCCACTCGCTGTACCTGGGCGAGTACTACACGAGTCACGGGCTAGCGGTCCGGTTGCTCAGGGAGTCCGCCGTCTACGCTACCGGTCCGCTGAGGGCGGACCGCTTGCCGCCCGCTTTCTCGGCGGTCCAGGCGCTCAAGCAGGGCCAGCTCGTCTGTAAACAGGTAAACGACTTCAAAATCGGATCGGAGATTCAGGTGGGAAATAATCACGCGATTCTCCCGGGCTCAAAAATTTAATTTAAAAAATGTCAACCAATCAAAAATCAAAAGAAGGCCAAAAAAACTACAAATTTTTACCTATTGGTCGTTGTCAGTGTCGACGAAGATACCAGTTTTTTCTATCTAGATATACAGATTTTACTATAAAAATATCTAGATCGGATACAGATACACACAAAGTATCTGTATCGGAGATGTCATCATTCCCAACGTTGTCAACACGACGTCGGGCCAACGTCGAAACGCCGACGTCGGGCCACCGTCGGAACGCCGCCGTCGGGCCACCGTCGGGCCAACGTCGGAACGCCGACGTCGGGCCAACGTCGGAACGCCGACGTCGGGCCAACGTTAGAACGCCGACGTCGGGCCAACGTCGGACCGCCGACGTCGGGCCAACGTCGGAACGCCGACGTCGGAACGCCGACGTCGGGCCAACGTCGGAACGCCGACGTCGGGCCAACGTCGGACCGCCAACGTCGGGCCAACGTCGGAACGCCGACGTATTTTTGACTTAAACACTCTTAAAAGCAGTCAAAATATGATCAATGTGTGTCACACTTCTAAGTTTCAAAATATGGAAGTATTGTGTGTTATCTACGCACCATTGGTTTAAATCTATAATATAGGTTTTAAGTGCCGTGTCATCTGATTGCAGTAGGGATTATTTTAAGAACACTTACAAGTGTTACAAGTAACTGTATTGTAGTTGCGACATTTGACAAGTTTCAAGCGTTCTGATTTAGATACAATATCTAGATACCGTCTACACTGGTCGTTATTAAATATTCACGTACTCTACCTACTTTATACCTATTAAAAACCAGTGGAGCATAGATAACACACAATACTTCCATATTTTAATACCTACGTATTTTGCTAAGTGAAATGTTGGCACTTTTTTTTTTATTTTGACTGTACTTTTGAGGGTGTTTAGGTCATAAATATCAAAAAACTCATTATGCTAATTTCAAAATCGTAAATATAAAAGTAAAAATAAAAGAAAAATCCGGCACATTTTCGCTTATTATTTGAAAAGTACAAAATCCTGTAGAGAGGTGGTATAAAATTTGTACTTGTCAGACCAAAAATATTAATAAACCAACCGAAAAGAGTAAAAATGTTATGAAAATCGAATTTAAATAGTAATACCATCCTTGGCAACCCCACGGTCGTGAAGGTGAGGTATAACCATTTCAGTGCGTCGTCCGCCGACGATCAGCCACTGATTTTGAATTATCATTAAATGAAATTTTCATTATTTTGCTATCGGAGAGAAAAATTTAGTCATCTATTTACACAAATTAATTCCAAATCGGAAATATCATTATTAAATAATGTGATATAAATTTTATAAAAATTATATTTTTTGCATCAATAAATTACTAGATATTATAGTCTTCCGTGTTATTTTCACCACTAAAACTGTGAATAGTTCAATTTTGAACTCTTTATAGGTAAATTATGTGGTTCTTTCTGGGTATTTACTCTGCATTTTCGACTGAAATTTATTTATAAGAAAAGTGCAGCGATCAGGTCAAGTTTTTGGATTCGATTTATTGTCTTATCTTTACAATATAACACATATACATAAAAATGAACAGATCCTTTGAAAAAATTCTAGATCCTTCGAAACGTAAAATATAAAAATCTGAGGGGGTGTAGTGAAAAAAATTTTTGACCGATTACATCGGCACTAATGTTTGAGATCAAGAACGCCAACTTTTGGCGAATAAATGGACATTTTTCCGCTTAAAAATTCTTTTTAAACATTTTTTTAGATTTTTATTGGGTACTTATAGTTTTTTGTACTCGTGTCTGTACTCAGTCCCAGGGAGTGTCGCTTTGCAAATGGAAGGACCGACGTCACATCGTCTACGTCACAGCCGAACCGGACGAAAGACTAGTCGACGTCAGGAGTAAAGGGAAAGTGAAAAAACGGCCCAGAGGTCTTATCGATCACGATAAAAAGCTGATAAACGTCCGTCGCGACGACGACATATTCGACTGCTACCCGTGCGAAAGGACTCAGCTCAGGTGAGCAAAAATGAAAATTAACCCGAAAAACACACAGTACTTCCGAATTTCAAAACATAAATGTCACGTTTTCAAAGTATGAGCTACGATAAATTGATTCATTGATTTCAATAATTGATATCATTAATAATTCATCAATATTATTAATTAATTCATGGGCGATGCACTGAGAAAAATCGTCGGTTAAAAATTTTGAAAATATGCGGTTAATGACGAAATGCGGTCAAATTTCCGACATCAACAGACTACGAAAAACCGAGAAATGCCGAAATGCTGAAAATGCCGCCCCCCAGGCCATTTTAACCAACTATCCTACAGATTTGACCGACGTTTGTCTCGCGGCAACCGTAAAATGCGGTCTAAGGATGACCTTGAAACACTAACCGTATACAAAGGTCTGTCAAAGTGGAAAATATTTGTGCCGAAACTAAGAATAGGTGAGGTTAGGAAACCAGAAGTCGGTTACTGTTCATACTTCAACCGCGTATGGGTTGTTCAATTGACCGTTCAAGTTGGTTAATGTGCCGTGAACACGGTTGAAGAAACCAAGTCAGTTGTTTTACATAAGTTAAGTCGGTTAAAGCGTACTGGAGCCCAGTCGGTTAACCCATACTTTTGACCGTATAAGTCTGTTATTGCACCCCATCCTCGTCAATTACGGTCAAACCACTGCATGAACCAACTCCAGTCGGTTGTTTTACATAAGTTAAGTCGGTTAAAGCGTACTGGAGCCCAGTCGGTTAACCCATACTTTTGACCGTATAAGTCTGTTATTGCACCCCATCCTCGTCAATTACGGTCAAACCACTGCATGAACCAACTCCAGTCGGTTGTTTCGCATAAGTTAAGTCGGTTAAAGCGTTTTGGAGCCCAGTCGGTTAACCCATACTTTTGACCGTATAAGTCTGTTATTGCACCCCATCCTCGTCAATTACGGTCAAACCACTGCATGAACCAACTCCAGTCGGTTGTTTCACATAAGTTAAGTCGGTTAAAGCGTTTTGGAGCCCAGTCGGTTAACCCATACTTTTGACCGTATAAGTCTGTTATTGCACCCCATCCTCGTCAATTACGGTCAAACCACTGCATGAACCAACTCCAGTCGGTTGTTTCGCATAAGTTAAGTCGGTTAAAGCGTTTTGGAGCCCAGTCGGTTAACCCATACTTATGACCGTATAAGTCTGTTATTGCACCCCATCCTCGTCAATTACGGTCAAACCACTGCATGAACCAACTCCAGTCGGTTGTTTCACATAAGTTAAGTCGGTTAAAGCGTTTTGGAGCCCAGTCGGTTAACCCATACTTTTGACCGTATAAGTCTGTTATTGCACCCCATCCTCGTCAATTACGGTCAAACCACTGCATGAACCAACTCCAGTCGGTTGTTTCGCATAAGTTAAGTCGGTTAAAGCGTTTTGGAGCCCAGTCGGTTAACCCATACTTATGACCGTATAAGTCTGTTATTGCACCTCATCCTCGTCAATTACGGTCAAACCACTGCATGAACCAACTCCAGTCGGTTGTTTCACATAAGTCAAGTCGGTTAAAGCGTTTTGGAGCCCAGTCGGTTAACCCATACTTATGACCGTATAAGTCTGTTATTGCACCCCATCAAGGTCAAACCACTGCATGAACCAACTCCAGTCGGTTGTTTCAAATAAGTTAAGTCGGTTACAGCAAAGACAAACCTTACGATATATCGGTACTCCTTAAACACAGAATTTAGTGGTTATTATTCTATAATTTCAGTATAAATTTGTATTTTAGATGGGGATTTAGAATAACGTTTTTTCAACCCGGCAAAAAATAATCTTCCTTTTCTCTTGATAAATACTTAAATATCTATCTTTTCAACGCAGCAGATCGTTTAATTCCGTTAAATTCACCATTTAATCTATTCTTAATCACCTTCATAATTAACAGAATGATAAAAATCATTAAATTCTCTGAATAATGAAATTAAAAATGCCTCAGAACCATAGTTAAAGCCTGACTCGCTCTCACGTTGTCAAGCGCAACTGGTCGTAGTGTGAGTGCGTCAGCTTGTTGGTGTAATATGCTAGGGTCGTAAGTAAATCAATCAACCGTATCTAAGAGCCAAGGCCAAATTCTCAAATTTTTCCGATTTTTGGTTTGCTGATTTGTGTAATGCGACCAAATTCTTTAAATTTTCAGTGCCTTGAACAGATTAAATAATATTGCTTGTATACAAGCCTGTATACATACATGTACCTATTCAAAATAAACATCAATATTTGGTACAATGTTTCAATGAATTATTAAAAGTCAGACCACAATAATTGGAAAGTAGATAAGGTGTGAAAGTAATTAGACCAGCTGTTACCATCAGGAACAATCAAAGGAATAACGACTAGGTAGTTTATCGTCACTTTAGTTACAACACCGCCTAACTCAATTTTTGGTGAAAATGAGTTGGACACACCACTCGATAGATTTTTCAATAGCCGATATCATGGTAAAACTGCCAAGGAGATTGAACCAACCAGTGAAGAAGGAGATGGAGAAGAGACAGCACCGCTCAATGTATTTCCATGTTGCAACATTTCATATTATTTCATGAAATAATTCGTTTTTTGTACCTCCTGAAAACTTGGAAAAATTGAGTTAGGTGGTGTTAGAACTTAAGTGGCGTTATATAATAAACTAGCTGTACCCTCCCGGCGTTGCCCGTGTCAAAAAAACCGTAACTGATTAATTAATTAATTAATTACGCAGACTGTCTCTCTCCCCCCCCCACACACACTTCCGTGTAAAAAATTCCGGGTCCTTGCGTGCGATAGATTTGGCTGGAGAGCTCGGTCTAACAAACAGACAGATTAACAGTTGCTTTTATTATTATAGATATAGATAAATGATCGCACCTCGGGCTGGTTTAAGCTACCTACCTAACAAACTCTAAGAAAGAAGAAGATAAATTGAGCGGTTAAAATAATAACTTCTCGTTTTCCATCAAATTTTATTTTACGAGATGCATCTCGTAAAACCATCTTGTAACCATGGTTGGTGAAAAATCTATTTACCTATCATAATATGATGATAATAATGATATGAAGTGATATTATCACTCAAGTGGTACTGGATTTTTTAACACGCAGATTTAACTGTGCCTGTAGGTACCTATCCAGCTAATAGCTATTATTTTTGTGGTATAACTATAGTCTTCAAGGGTCAAATCCAAGGGTTAGTTTGTTCAATTACTATAAAACAGGCCTTTCAGACCGTATTCTTTGTGAGCGGTTCGCCGAATTCACCATTCGACCGTAACACCTTTCAAAATCTTACCTACTGGAATCCTAATTCTAATGATAATAATATAAGCTAATGAGTCTTGGGGACCTATTCTGTAAATTTGAAGCAATATGTCTTGGTAGTCGATATCGACTAATTATACACAAATTGTCATATATGGCAAATCGATATCAACTTCTAAAGACATATTGCTTTAAGTTTACAGAATTATTCTGTAAGCCCTCTTATAGGCCCCCAGCTTCAACCAGGCATTTTAGCACGCTGTTTTGGGCAAATCAATAGTTGCAACTGGGCCCTGGAAAATACTACAAAAATTCCGTTTACGTAAATAAGAAAAGAAGAAGACAAATTCTATACGTTCAGAGCCGCATGATTTTGCGTCATTTTGCAAGTTGAATATAATCAGGTACCTATAGCAATCTTTTGTTTCAATGGTCATTTGGTTCGCTTTGCTCCCCGTATTCTCTGGCCAATTGATTGATATTATATTTCATCATGTGTCTCCCTACGCCAGATATCGTGGTGAGGACTAACTTGAAAGGTAAGTTTACTTATTATTTATATATAAATAATAGCAGTATACTGCTCTCTACGGAGGAGTTTAAGCCTTCATTTTGCGTCATTTCGCTAGTTGGACTACCCATCTGTTGACTGCCATTACCTATCGAATATTGTATCGCTGTATAAGTCTCAGCGAAATAAATAGAAAAAAAAATTGGTGGTACAATTTCCCTCCTTTGTTGTAGCCATTTTGCGCAATTGGGTAGCCGGTCAAATGGAAAATTTAGTCGGTTAATGCACTGCAGCAACCAAATTTGTATCAACACAGGTCCGGCCGATTGACCTCACCCCAAAGGCCGATGACCTTTTCCCACTCCTCCTTATAGTCGGTTATTGCAGTACTTCCACCGTATGCAATACGGTTAAAACATCCCAGTAACAGAGTAGAAACCGAATACGTTTCACTTCCGGTTCTAAACGTCATTGGCCGATTGACATTGACTTGTACCTTTCCCCACTCCTCCGACTTATAGTCGGTTATTGCAGTACTTTAACCGTATGCTATACGGTCAAAACATAGCATTAACAGAGTAGAGAGGAGCACTGCGCATGCGCTCTCCCACCAACTTGTAGCCTCGACTTGGCTGTGAGAAGAAGTAGGGATTATTCCTCTTACAACCTCGATCGTGGTTATTATTATTTGTGCGTCCTAAGTTTCTGAAAGTTCACCTCTCACCATCACTCTGCTTCATCAGGAACTCATCCGTCTGCTATTCCGGCTTTGGCCTTTCAAGAAATAGGTAAGTAAGAGTGTGCATGAGGCTGTGTGTGCATGAGGGTGTATCATTCTGATTTGTTTTCTATTTAGTTGTTTTAATTTGTTTTCAGTTCCGTTTTTTTTATTTTATTTAAAACACTTGTTCGCTCGAGATGGAGGAGGGCGCGGATGAGCAGGGATTACTCGCTCACGCTACTCATTCTTTTGAAGATGCGAACACAGAATTTCAAACGGTCCAAGCTCAAGAGATTGTTGAGGAGGAATGGGACATGCTTGATGAGATGAGTGTGGGTAGCCGAGAGTTCATCGTCGCGGACAGTGGCGAATTAGTTGATGCTGAAGTGGAGGGTGTTGGGAGGGGCTCGATAGAAGCAGAATCGGCGCATGAAGTTCTGACGTCCTGGGACCTGAGGCCAGAGACCGTCATTACATTGCTCGGTGAGATTTTGTTCGTTGCACTAAGTATTTTCAATTTTTTCGTACTTTTGGTACGGTGTAATCGGTCAGGAAAACTTTTTTAAACCCCCCTGAAAATTTTTTCTTTCACGTTTCAGAGATTCTGGAACACTAATATGCAATAAAATTTTTTTGTCCGTACGCCGTCAGGCGCAAAACGCATACTTAAAAGGAGTGGTCCAATTTAAAAAAAAAAAAAACGCTGCTAAGTAGATCAGTGGCATATGCACATTAGTTGTCGGTATATCCGAAGAACTCAGCAAATTTTGCACAGGGGTTCATTTTTCGATTGCAAAGACAAACCTTACGATACATAGGTACTCCTTAAACACGGAAATCAATTGTTATTACTCTAGAATTTCATTATAAATTTTTATTTTAAATGGGGATTTAAAAAAACGTTTTTTCAACCCGGCAAAAAATAATCATCCACTTTGCTTGATAAATACCTTCTACACCCCTTGAAACGTAAACCAACAAATTTTCAGGGGTTGTAAAAAATTTTTTTCCTGACCGATTAGAAAGGTTCATTTCTTAAGAAAAACCAGTGGTGCGTAGGTAACACACAATACTTCCATATTCGAAACGTACATATTTGAAAAAATTTGATCATATTTTGACTGTTTTTAAGGGTGTTTAGGTCAAAAATGTCGAAAAATTCGCTATGCAAATTTTAAAATTCGCAAAAAGAAATTCGCTACATTTTTGGAATATAAAAAATATCCACATATTCTGCATGGTGAAACAAAGATTTTAAGACCAAGAACGCACAAATCGGTCCATTTTTGTGGCCGGAAAAAAATAAAATAGAAAACACTAAAAATGCAAATATATCGGAAGTACTGTGCGTTATCCAAATTCCGATTAAACAGGGTGTTAGGTCTTGCCGAGACAAACATTTCAGTTCAAGAAATTTTAAAAAAGGTTGAAAAATGAGGGAGTTATGGCCATTTTTGTAAATGACCACAGACGGACACACAGACACTTGTTCGGGAAGTGATTCTGAGTAAATGTGTATAAGAAAAAGTTTTTTCTGAAGCTCCGTTCCGACTCTCGATTTTAGGACGATCACAATACTTCCATTTACTCTGTAAATATGAATCCATATTACTATGGATCCATATATTACTTCGAAGTAATGAACCGAAACCTCAAAAACAGTTTTTACTTCCATATTTACAGAGTAAATGGAAGTATTGTGATCGTCCTAAAATCGAGAATCGGAACGGAGCTTCAGGAAAAACTTTTTCTTATACACATTTACTCAGAATCACTTCCCGAACAAGTGTCTGAGTGTCCGAGTGTCCGTCTGTGGTCATTTACAAAAATGGCCATAACTCCCTCATTTTTCAACCTATTTTTAAATTTCTTGAACTGAAATGTTTGTCTCGAAAAGCCCTAACACCCTGTTTAATCGGAATTTGGATAACGCACAGTACTTCCGATATATTTGCATTTTAGTGTTTCCTATTTTATTTTTTTCCGGCCACAAAAATGGACCGATTTGTGCGTTCTTGGTCTTAAAATCTTTGTTTTACTTTGCAGAATATGTGGATATTTTATATATTCCAAAAATGTAGCGAATTTCTTTTTGCGAATTTTAAAATTTGCATAGCGAATTTTTTGACATTTTTGACCTAAGTTTAGATAAGGGTGTTTACACCATTAAAAACAGTCAAAATATGATCAATTTTTTTCAAATATGTACGTTTCAAAATATGGAAGTATTGTGTGTTATCTACGCACCACTGGTTTTGGGTTTTGGACCCCTTAACATTTCTCACCCCCCGAGAAAAATGTTACATCTCAAAACCAGTGGTGCGTAGATAACTCACAATACTTCCATATTTTGAAACGTACATATTTGAAATAAATTAATCATATTTTGACTGTTTTTGAGGGTGTTTAGGTCAAAAATATCAAAAAATTCACTATGCAAATTTTAAAATTCGCAAAAAAAAATCGCTACATTTTTGGAATATAAAAAATATCCACATATTCTGCAAGGTAAAACGAAGATTTTGAGACCAAGAACGCTCAAATCGGTTCATTTTTGTGGCCGAAAAAAAATAAAATAGAAAACACTAAAAATGCAAATATATCGGAAGTACTGTGCGTTATCCAAATTCCGATTAAACAGGGTGTTAGGTCTTGCCGAGACAAACATTTCAGTTCAAGAAATTTGAAAAAAGGTTGAGAATTGAGGGAGCTATGGCCATTTTTGTAAATGACCACAGACGGACACACAGACACTTGTTCGGGAAGTGATTCTGAGTAAATGTGTATAAGAAAAAGTTTTTTCTGAAGCTCCGTTCCGATTCTCGATTTTAGGACGATCACAATACTTCCATTTACTCTGTAAATATGGAAGTAAAAAGTGATTTCTGGGAAAATGAGTTTGAAAGTTTCAAGTAAAAGTATGTCCTCTCAAATTTCTATGTGCTATTCGATGGGCTCCAATTTTTTTTTATCCTTTACTTCAGTATTCTAGTATTGGCTTCTCATACAAAAAATCGATTATTTTGGGTACTGGAATATAGCAGAATTTAATTAAATTTAGAGTTGTAACTTTGTTCTTCATCGTCTATTTTATTTTTTCCGGCCATAAAAATGAACCGATTTGTGCGTTCTTGGTCTTAAAATCTTTGTTTTACCTTGCAGAATATGTGGATATTTTTTATATCCCGATAATGTGACGTATTTTCATTGTACGGTGTAGTTTCAAAAAATCGCTAACACTCAATTTTGAAGGTGATGCCGTGGGTTTAGAATTTTTTTGGGTATTTTTCCCAAAATTTTGGTCAAAATTTTGTGGCCACGACATCGTTTCGAACCACTGATTCGATTTCGATGAAACTAGTCCTAAAAGTTGTGGTTTGCTCCAATTTGGTGCATATCGTCCGGGCAATCCGATCGGAAAAGGTGAAGGGGTCCAATTTGGCATAATTAGGGTACATTTTTGAAAAAACGCAAAAACTCAATTTAGAAGGTGATGCCGGGGGTTTAGAATTTTTTGAGTATTTTTCCCGGCTTTTCCGCTTGATTTACCACAAGATAGGGGGTTTTTCCGAAAATTTTGTTTTTAAGTCGGATTGGCTTGAATTCATTAATGCGATTTCTCCTTTTTCACGTTTTTTGCCAATTTGAGGGAGTCCAACTGAACCGGTTTTGCATTTTTTCGGAACGGTTTCTACACCGTTTTCATTCCCTGTAAGTCAAAATTGGTTGGATTTCAGTGTTTGAAGGCTGGTTTAAAGGCCAATTTTTTATATTAAAAAATATAATTTTTTGACCCTTTAAAAAAAAATGTTGAAATTCCAAAAAAAAATATTTTTGAGTAGGTTTTGGGCAGGTTCATGACACAGAAAATTGTCAATTTTCTACGACTCTCCAGGACTGAGAAAAATGCAAAAAACCTATTCCACCTGGAAAATCCAAGGCTCATGCCCAGTAAAAATTTCAAAAAACGCTGCTAAGCAGATTAGTGACATGGGTACATTATTTGTCTGGGTATCTCAGAAAATAAAGTTCAAATAGTTGGAGTAGGACGGTTTATCGTCATATCATTTGTGGAGTAATGGTCCATGGTGAGCTCAATGATGCTTAAATGGTACGTTTTCACGATGAACAAATAGGTACTAAAAGAAAATACGCTAGGTATTGGGTGGGGCTGAGAAAAATGGAAAAAACCCGAATTTCCATAAAAAATCTAAGGTAGTTTGCCCAGATATACATCTCTAACACGTTCTTCTGTGAACTCTCTCAGATCTTGGGTTTGACCGACTGCCCGCATTGCAAGCCCTAACGAAGGACGTTGTAAAAGATATTGAGGGTATTAACTTTGCGGAAAAGGCGCTCATAGTCCGTCGGTGCGAAGAGTGGAAAAAAATTCACGGCTACTTCTCCAGTGTCGACCTCACAAATTCACCGTCCGAGGAAAGGTGAAAATAAAATTTTTCTAATTACGTCAGATTCATTTCGACCTAAATTTCATGCTGGGTTTTGTATAATTTTTGTTGCGTGAGTTGACAAAGTTGGCGTTTCTCTTCTAGCATATGAAAATTATTTATTGTCTCGAGCAGGAGAGAGGGGAGGCAGCGTTGAACACATGATATTATTGAACGTCAATTAAGGGATCGCGTTGTAAAAAATCTATTGTCGCAGGTCTCCTCCTGCAGACTCGCTCGAGTCTCAGCCATCGACTAGCACATCCAAGGGATCTGCCGCCAGTCCTGCGTCGTGCGCCCTGGTCAGAGATTTGTTGAGGAAATCTTCTGACCCAAAGGTGCGACAATTCGCTTACATCACTGAGCCCCTCACGTCTCTTCAGCGAAAAAAGATCGCTGAACTGGTGGTCGACCGTCTTCTGCTAGAGGCGACTAGCGTAGACAGCAAAATAACGGTTCACTATAACGTACTGCACCAGTGGGCGAAGGCCATCGCTACTCAGTTCCCGGGCGAACTTTCTCAATCGTGGTTCGACGTGAGGCCCAAAGCGTCAGCCAGTGGCACGGTAGTGAAACGGCCAGGTGGCCGGCTCTGGGAGAGATATAACAACCGCCGCCGAACGTTCAAAACCCCGGATGGGAATTCAATAAAAAAACAAAATCAAGAGAAGAGAAGACTGCTGAGGAACAGACAAACGACGCAGGCAGCCAGCAGTCAAAGAAGAGGAAGATAGGAGACTCCATCGACGTTGTGGGTAAATACTATTGATTGAAGAGAGATTGATTTCCAGGTTCATTGCTTGATCAATATATTCAATAACGAGTATTTTTTTACGATCTAACAAATGTTTTTGCGTTTTTCCCAGCAATAAGATCGGCTCTTCTCGACGACCCCGATTTCCAACAGCTTCAAGAGCTAGGGGTGCAGGGCGGTGCTGTATCACCAACGTTCAACGAATTGTGGAAGAAAACGGTCGGTAATCGACTCGCTTATTCAAAGATCACCACTGTGGAAGACTACCTCGATACGGTCGTTGTCATCGGACTGCCCATAATCGGGCATAAGCTGGTAAGACACTAATTGTTTTTTTTTTGGT
Organism: Nesidiocoris tenuis; assembly: GCA_036186465.1. Classification (NCBI taxonomy): domain Eukaryota; kingdom Metazoa; phylum Arthropoda; class Insecta; order Hemiptera; family Miridae; genus Nesidiocoris; species Nesidiocoris tenuis. The sequence continues at coordinate 13,444,372 of AP028909.1, read as the reverse complement.
ACATTATTTTTAGAAATAATGTAGGTACCTATGTAATAGGTGAAGCAAAATTTTTTTTACAACACCCCCTGAACATTTTTTCTTTCACGTTTCAGAGGTTCTATTTTTCTGTTCTATTTTTTTGTCCGTACGCCGTCAGCAGCAAAACGCATTGACAAACGAAGCTCGGTTGTCATATTCAGCCTTCAAATGAAGTATTAACAGTGTTTCCTGTTTGGTTTCTCAGCTATCCCTTGATTTTGAACATCTTTACCCGGCCGTTGACAGCACCGCCCTGCCAAGGAACATAGCGAAGTTCAAAAACTGTTTACTGAGGCTTGCTACAGCAGAGAAAGGAAAGCAGAGAACGGAAGAAAGGAAGGCCGAGTTTCAAAACAGGATTAACTACGTTATAACCGCTGGTAAGTAACGTAACAAATTAATGAATGTTCTGTAACTGTAAGATAAACCTTTTGATAACTTGCACTGATGATCAACTTCACAGGGGTACAACTTTTCAGATGATTATTTTTCTACTCAGCTGAATCGAGCTGCAAAGAAAGCTCCGAAACTTATTTAAGGGCCAGTTTATCAATTCATTTCAACCTAGATTTATATCTTTAGATTTATATATATATATATAAATATATATATTTATTTAAACCAAGATAAACGCTCTTTAAATATTTGTCGTTTTTACTTCCATATTGACAGATTTTACTTCCATAAATGGAAGTATTGGAATCGTCCTAAAATCGAGAATCGGAACGGATATATTTATAAATATGTATAGACGTATAACTACTTTTTCTGTGCCCGATTCTAGTATACTATAAATACTATACTATATTTACTATTATTTACTACAATATTTATATTTATATGGATATAGATTTATATATATTATAAATATAATATACATGATAAATATAGATATAAATATTTATTTAAAATAAAAGTTTTTTTTGAACCTCCGTTCCGATTTTTAAAATCCTAAATTAGGACGATTACAATACTTCCGTTTACTCTGTAAATGTGAAAGTAAAAATAAATTCTATATCAATCTAGTTAACAAATAACTTCCTTCCGTTAAAACTAACAGCTGTTTTACTGGCCTTAGAATTAAGGTAGGGTTCTGTCGAGACGTTAGGACCAACTAGATACGGAACTTGATTTTTGGTAAAAATTTCAAAATTTTTCGATTACTCCTTCCCCCTGAAAAACCCCGGACGGCGGACGGTGGACGTACAAAAAATTTTTATTGCAGATTCGGATTCTTCACCCCTTGAAACGGAAACCAACAAATTTTCAGGGGGTGTTGAAAATTTTTTTTTTCCCGGCCGATTACAAAGGTTCATTTTTTAAGAAAAATGAACCAAAATATCCACATATTTAGCAAGGTAAAACAAAGATTTTAAGACCAAGAGCGCTCAAATCGGTTCATTTTTGTGGCCGGAAAAAATAAAATAGAAAACACTAAAAATGCAAATATATCGGAAGTACTGTGCGTTATCCAAATTTCGATTAAAAAGAGTGTTAGGTCTTGCCGGGACAAATATTTCAGTTCAAGAAATTTGATAAAAGGTTGAGAACTGAGGGAGTTCTGGTCATTTTTGTAAAGGACCACAGACGGACGGACAGACGTACTAACGGACACACAGACACTTGTTCAGGAAGTGATTCTGAGTAAATTTATATAAGAAAAAGTTTTTTCTGAAGCTCCGTTTCGAATCTCGATTTAGGACGATTCCAATACTTCCATTTACTCTGTAAATATGGAAGTAAAAACGCTGCTAAGTAGATCAGTGGCATGTGCACATTAGTTTTCTGTGTATCCGAAGAGCTCTGCTAATTTTGCACATCGATATCGATTGCAAAGACTAGAGATATATAGGTACTCCTTTAACACGGCATTTAGCTGTTATTATTCTAGAATTCAAGTGTAAATTTGTATTTAAGATGGGATTTAGAAAAACTCTTTTTTTCAACCCGGCAAAAAAAAAGCTACACTGTCCACTGTACTATCCCAATAGGTATCTGTCTACCAATCTCTTCAACGCACCTCATCGTTCAATTTTGTTAAATTCACCAGTTAATATATTTTTAATCACCTTATTGAATAACAGAATAATAATTATTATTATTATTAAATTCTCTGAATAATGGAATTAAAAATGCCTCAGAACCATTGTTGAAGATTGTCTCGCTCTCATGTGGCCAAGCGCAACTGGTCTAGTGTGAGTGCGTCACCTTGCTGGTATCATTGGCTAGAGGTCGCAAGTAGATCAATCAACCGTATCTTGAAGCCGAGGCGAAATTCTCAATTTTTTCCAATTTTAGTTTTGCTGATTTGTGTTATACGACCAAATTCTTTAAATTGAAGATATTGGGAGGACAGAAGTTATTGTGGGGGCTCCAACGATTGGAAAACGACTTTTGTGGCTCGAGTAGTTTTTGAGTTATTAAGTATTAGAGGAAACTCCTAAACGGTTGAAGCTGCGGCCGTGGCGATGGTCTCATTCGATTCAGCATAGAAAAATCTATAGAAAATGATGCCTCACATGCCTATGTTGCAAATTTCCTTAAAAAGACGAATTTTTTCCCACTTCAACAGCTGTTTTACTGGCCTTAAAAATAAGGTAGGGTTCTGTCGAGACGCTAGGACCAACTAGATTCAAGTGGGAAAAAATTCGTCTTTTTAAGGAAATTTGCAACATAGGCTTGTGAGGTATCATTTTCTATAGATTTCTCGATTCTGAATCGAATGAGACCACGGTAGCTCCAACCGTTTAGGATTTATTGCAGTTTTAGTGAGACATTTCTGAGTTTTCCAACATTTTCCCAATTCTTAATAAATCAAAAACTACTAGAGCCACAAAATTCGTTTTCCACTCTTTGGAATCCCTACAAAAACTTCTGTCCGCCCAGTATCTTCAATTTAAAGAATTTGGTCGTACTACACAAATCAGCAAAACTAAAATTGGAAAAAGTTGAGAATTGGGCCTTGGTTCTTGGATACGGTTGATTGATCCACTTACGACCACTATAGTGGCTAATAGGCTATAGCCTACAGTGTTGCCAAGGTGCGGCCGTCAAAAACCCCTGAGACAACGTCAAAAAACCCCCAAATCCCCCCAAATGTGAAAGAAAATCCCCGAAAAACCCAAAAGATAAGAACGATAAAAAAGTATACTATTTCACATAAAACATACCTAACTCCATACACAGAAAAGTAATGTGCACATGTCACTGATCTACTTAGCAGCGTTTTTCCCTGACCGATTACAAAGGTGCATTTCTTAAAAATGAACCAAAAATTGAAAAATATTTTTGGAAAAACCCCTATCCTATGGTAAATCAACCTTCTTTTTCTACCATTGACAGAGCCTCAAAAACCAAGCCGGAGCAGCCCTCTCTTTGCTCCCTCTTTTAGTCAAAGGCGGACTCAGCCAATGCCAGGCTGTGAAAGTCAGCGCGCTACAGTCTTCAGAACATTTTATCCTGCGGGCTCAATCCCTTGAAGTTGCTCGTCAAATCCTGCAGCAGAGGCGCAACAATATTCGACCTTCCCGCTCTGGTAGGCAGGGCCTCGTGAGGTTTGCTGGACGAGTGCAGCCACTGATTGTGGCAATAGGTGGCGACGGCAAGGGGTGGACTGAGATAACTGAGTACTGGGTCTACATTGATAGATTTTTATATAGTTTTCCAACTTTACTAGAAGCAGTGGAAATTTGCTTCAGAGCAATATTCGTATTCAATCTGCACTACTCCCTGAGTGCGAAGCAGTCTGGCAGGTAATCCAGACAAAACTATTCGATTTGTGGTTGCCAAGCGTGTCGCTCTACCGGTCGGCCGAAGAGTTCAACGAGCTGTTGAGTAGCACCTTGGAAAACGAAGGTTCCGAAATCTGAAAATCTTTATTTCATTTCACTTGCATTTGACTTTATTTTATCTATCACTTGTTCAAATTTCGATAAACGTCAGTTTTTTGATCTGACTAATTACCTACATTTTTCTGCTTTTCAAATAAATAAAAAATTTCATTGATTGCCTTACTTGTCGTATAGTAGGATTATTTCAAAGCAATGAAGTGTTACTACTGTAAGGCGAATTTTACCACGATCCAGGACATTTACGATCACACTCGCGACCTCTGTCATACTAGAATATCTAGGCGGGAGGTGGGATACCGATGCAGCGAGTGTTTATCCCTGTATGCTGATTGTTATGGCTGGCGTAGACATTTATTAAATAGGCATCCGGATCTGCCTGGCACTCCTGCCCGTGCTAGGGCTGTAGAATTGAGTGAGGGCTCAGCATTAACCTCTCCGTACCGTTGCTCGCCTTGTGAGGTTACGCCTCATCGCGATAGTTTCTCAGCATCCTTCCCAAGTAGCACTCCTGGGACCAGTCGACAGCTGTTCTCGCCAGCATCGGTTGCAGTTGACCAAGTACAGCATCCTGAGTGTCCCCCAACCCCTGATGCAGTAACAAGAATTGCTGCCCCTGACGCTCATTCCGTTGAGTACATGACCACACTGTTTGCTCGGGTCTTCAGCTGTCTCCATGCTGATAGTGGAGTGACCACGAGTTTAGTTCAGCAGTTTGCTGACTTACTCTCCATGATCTTGACAGATGGGTTCGAGCGAGCCATGGAATCTACCATTATGTCCAATTTGAGGAGCAATGGCGAAGTGTGCCCGCATCTAGTTGATGGTTTTGCTCATTTGAAACAAGTATTTCGCGGGGGCTTCAAACATTTTCTAACTGCCCACTTGAGGGAGAAATATTTCAGAAATCTTGGCACTTACATCGAGCCCATTTGTGTCACATTGGGCCCTCAAATTACTGCTACTGGTCGGAACCCCCCACGATGACGACCTCCACTGCCCAGTTGATACCCCTTACGGAAACCCTCCAGCGAATCTTCAGCATACCAGGGATGATGGAAGAGGTCGATGCATTTATAAATGGCACCTCCTTGGATGATGATGTCAAAAACATTATCCACAGTTCATCGTGGAAGGAAACGCTGGAGGACCTAGGTCTCTCAAGCCATGGCGGATCGATGGTTGTGCCGATTTTGTTGTACTTTGACGAATTTGAAACTGGCAACCCCCTAGGTAGTCACGCAGGGATCCACAAATTAGGTGGTGTCTACGTGTCAGTACCCTGCTTTCCTCCAAGAATGTCTTCCCAACTCTCGTACATTTTTTTGCTGTATTTATTCCACGCGAGTGATCGTTTGACATACGGGAACAGTAGCGTATTTTCAGCTGTGATCGGCCAACTGAACGCATTGGCTACGGAGGGCATTCAAATCGACACTGACTACTTCAAAGGAAGCATTCGGTTTTTGGTAGCTGCCATCGTTGGTGACAATTTAGGCCTTCATGGAATGTTAGGATTTGCTGAGGGGTTCACAGCCAAGTACCCGTGTAGGATTTGTAGGGCGACTAGGGAGCAGTGCGGGCAGATGCTGGTCGAGGACGAAACTTTGCTGAGGAACCAGAACAATTACGAAAATGACTTGCTTGCTAACAATTTGAAAACAACTGGCGTGCGTGAGAAATGCGTTTGGCTCCAACTTCATGGGTTCGATTTATTTCGAAATGTGGGAGTGGACCCAATGCATGATTTATACGAGGGGGTAGCAAAGTATGTGATGAGGCTTGCTATCAACGTCCTCATCCAAGAGAAGATTTTTGAATTAAATCACCTCAACAGTCGCCTTCTTGAATTCAATTATGGCCCAGATTCGGACAACAAGCCCCCCCAATTGTTATATGAACAGCAGAGCGTTAAAATTCGGATGAGTTCAGCAGAATGCAGCCGTTTCCTCTCCTATTTTGGTATGCTGGTTGGTCACAATGTGCCACGTTTTGATGTGGATAGCAGCAAACTCACACGTGCTCAGAAGGCGTATAAATTATACATTTTATTGAGAAAGTGTGAAGAGCTAATTATGACAAGGGAAGTAGGTGAGGGAACAGCTGCTATTCTGCGAGATTTCGTAGCTGAAATGAACCACTTGTATATTGAGCTGAGTTGTGGCTCGCTCCAACCCAAATTCCATCATCTTGTCCACTATCCGAGGATGCTCCTGAAATTCGGTCCTGTTGCTCATCTGTGGTCAATGAGGTTTGAGGCCAAGCACAAAGTTGGCAAGAAAGCAGCCAGGGCTACTGCCAGTCGAGTTAACATATGCAAAACTGTGGCGAAAAAAATTCAACTTCAACTCAACGATGTGTTTGTGCAAAATAAGTTGAGGCCACCAATATTCACAACGTCTTTGGGAAATTCTGTGTCACCCTATGCTGTTTCAGAACTGGCCCTGCATTTTCCCAGCCTTCCCCCAATCCCTCAATTACGTCCCATTCGTTCGTTACGTCACCCCTTAATATCACGTACAGGCGCAAAGACGTCATACATTTACGTCTTGATGACGAGTGCATGTACCCAGTATTCGGTGAAATCCAAGAATTATTTTATGAAAAATCAACTGGGGAATGTTACGCTTCTTATCTCTCCCTTGAAACAGAGTTCTTTGACGATCATTATTTTGCATATAAGGTCTCTAGGACACGGATTCGGAAATACATCGATTTAAGAAATTTGGATTACCCTTTGCCCAATACATTGGGTTATACTGCAGAGCCAGAACCACAGTTAATGGTTGTTTCCAGAAATTTCATTGTGTAATAGAAGATGGATTGTACCATGCCACACTATTTTGTTGCCTCCCCCTGCAAACTGCTGTATTCATGTGGTAGGCAAAGATATTGTTTGTATTGTTGACTCCACAGTTCAACTAGGTATCTTGAAAAGACTGATGTGATATTTTTCTGTTGGATTTTTAAAACCAATAGACTGCATAAGTATGCCTGCTGACTGATCTATAATAATAAAAGCAAGTTTAATGTGTCTGTCTGTCTTACTGAGCTCTCCAGCCAAATCTATCGCACGCAGGGACCTGGAATTTTTTACACGGAAGCACAAAGGGGCTGGACACCAGACCTCGAAGCCCGATTTTTGATTTTTGAATTAGAAAAATTAAACAGATTTTTTTTAATTTTAAAAAAATGACGTTCTCATTTAAACTAATTTTTTAACAGATTGTTTCTTTTTATCGACGGGGAATGTTGTGTGTGGGGGGGGAGAGCGAGAGTCTACCTAATTAATTAATCACGGTTTTTTGACACGTGTAACGCCGGGCAGGTACAGCTAGTAAAGAAATATATGACAGCATAGTGATGAAAAAACTTAGAATATGTACCTACTGAATTCGCCTTTTGAATGTTTCATTGTAGCTACTACTGCTCACTTAAAGTTACCATTATTGTAAAAATTTGTACAAATAAAAAATATCTGTACCTATTGACCAGAGTTGGATAGTAATGATTACTTCGCGTAATGATTACTTTTTACTGTATGCGTAATGATTATTATATTTGCGTAATCATTATTATTATGATTGTTATTGCGTATTTACTGTTCGCGTAATGATTACTCGTAAATTACTGTTTAAATAACGCTGAGATTAATTGCAATTCCCATTCCAATTCCTGTAATGGTAATCGAAATTTTAATTACTTTTTTAATTACATGTTATGGGAATGGGTTTTTTGAATTCCCATAACAGGAATTGGAATGCCGTAATCCAATTACTCGCCTGTAATCCGATTACTCGCCTGTAATTAGATTGCACTGAATAAACATTGATTTCTCTAAATTGTTTGACGCTGAATCGAACGGTGACAACGCCATGTCTCTCCTACAGCTGAAAACGGAGTTTTAGCGAATTTTTGGAAAACATTGAGCCCTGTAGGTATGTATTATGTATGCATTATATTATTATGCATTATTAATTGTATTATGTATTATGTTATGTATTATATCATTATATATTATGTATGTATTATTAGGTAGGTATGTATTATGTATGCATTACCTACCTTATAATACCTACAAGGCTCAATTTTTTCAAAAATTCGCTAAAATTCCGTTTTTAGCTGTAGGAGAGACATGGCGTTGTCACCGTTCGATTCAGCGTCAAAAAATAAAGCGAAATCAATGTTTACTCAGTGTAATCTGATTACAGGCGAGTAATTGGATTAGGTACTCCATTCCCATTACTCCATTCCAATTCCTGTAATGGGAATTCAAAAACTCATTCCCATTATATGTAATCAAAAAAGTAATTGCAATTCTGATTACCATTACAGGAATTGGAATGGGAATTGCAATTACATTCGTTCAAAGACATGGGAATTTGTAATGGGTAATGGGATTCCTTTTTTACCAACACTGCTATTATTGACTATGGACTGTATGGATGAATGTTTATTTTAAACTAAATAATTTCACCAGAAAAAGCTTTACTAGGTTTAAAATGTTTTGTTAGCAAACCTATTTTAGCAACTGCATACATCACATTTATAACTTGAAATGTTGAGATGTTCCTGTTATGCTAGTCAAATTTTATTTACAGGTCGCATATTCATGTATTACATACCTACTACATCCTGAAGTGTCTGACTTACCTTTGTGTTATTTTTTCGGAGTAATACAATTCGTTTTTGATAGAAATTAGTTTTCACATTTCCCTATTGAGCCCCGAAATGTCTTATTTTTTTCAATTGATGGAAATTTTGTAATTCACTACATTAGGTACTAAAAGGTTTTTCATTCGTATGTTTTGCTCATTAGGTAATTTTACGTTGGTTTCATTGTTCAAAATCTCATTATTCTCAATTCTATAATTGTTCATCTGCATTCTCAATAGGTTGCGTATTGCTTGAATCAGCTCTGCTTTTTATATCGTGTGAACTAGTCAATCGGTGTTACTTATTGAACACCTTTCGACTAACGCACACGATGACAATTTAAATTAATTTCTAAATTCGGCTGTACCATATTCCATCGGTTAGTACGCTACATTAACCGTATTTCTGGTCGGTTGAGGTATATGGTCAATACAGTACCATGACCGACTAGGCATGCGGTCAATGTAGGACCACAACCGAGTAGGTATGCGGTCAACGCACTTCATTAACCGACTAGGCATACGGTCAGTACAGAACCATGACCGGCTAGGCATGCGGTCAATGTAGGACTACAACCGAGTAGGTATGCGGTTAATGCACTTCATTAACCGACTAGGCATGCGGTCAATGTAGAACCATGACCGAATAGGCATGCGGTCAATGTAGGACTTCAACCGAGTAGGTATGCGGTTAATGCACTTCATTAACCGACTAGGCATGCGGTCAATGTAGAACCATGACCGGCTAGGTATGCGGTCAATGTAGAACCATGACCGACTAGGTATGCGGTCAATGTAGGACTTCAACCGAGTAGGTATGCGGTTAATGCACTTCATTAACCGACTAGGCATGCGGTCAATGTAGAACCATGACCGGCTAGGTATGCGGTCAATGCACTTCATTAACCGACTAGGCATACGGTCAGTACAGAACCATGACCGGCTAGGCATGCGGTCAATGTAGGACTACAACCGAGTAGGTATGCGGTTAATGCACTTCATTAACCGAATAGGCATGCGGTCAATGTAGGACTTCAACCGAGTAGGTATGCGGTTAATGCACTTCATTAACCGACTAGGCATGCGGTCAATGTAGAACCATGACCGGCTAGGTATGCGGTCAATGTAGAACCATGACCGACTAGGCATGCGGTCAATGTAGGACCACAACCGAGTAGGTATGCGGTTAATGCACTTCATTAACCGACTAGGCATGCGGTCAATGTAGAACCATGACCGGCTAGGTATGCGGTCAATGTAGAACCATGACCGACTAGGTATGCGGTCAATGTAGGACTTCAACCGAGTAGGTATGCGGTCAATGCACTTCATTAACCAACTAGGCATGCGGTCAATGTAGGACCACAACCGAGTAGGTATGCGGTCAATGCACTTCATTAACCGACTAGGCATACGGTCAGTACAGAACCATGACCGGCTAGGCATGCGGTCAATGTAGGACTACAACCGAGTAGGTATGCGGTCAATGCACTTCATTAACCGACTAGGCATGCGGTCAATGTAGAACCATGACCGGCTAGGTATGCGGTCAATGTAGAACCATGACCGAATAGGCATGCGGTCAATGTAGGACTTCAACCGAGTAGGTATGCGGTCAATGCACTTCATTAACCGGCTAGGTATGCGGTCAATGTAGAACCATGACCGACTAGGTATGCGGTCAATGCAGGACTACAACCGAGTAGGTATGCGGTCAATGCACTTCATTAACCGACTAGGCATGCGGTCGATGTAGGACTACAACCGAGTAGGTATGCGGTCAATGCACCTCATTAACCGACAAGGCATGCGGTTAATGTAGAACCATGACCGACCAGGCATGCGGTCAATGTTGGACTACAACCGAGTAGGTATGCGGTCAATGCACTTCATTAACCGACTAGGCATGCGGTCAATGTAGAACCATGACCGACCAGGCATGCGGTCAATGCACTTCATTTACCGACTAGGCATACGGTCAGTATAGAACCATGACCGACCAGGCATGCGGTCAATGCAGGACTACAACCGAGTAGGTATGCGGTCAATGTACTTTATTAACCGACTAGGCATACGGTCAGTATAGAACCATGACCGACTAGGCATGCGGTCAACGTAGGACTACAACCGAGCAGCTACTGCTTTAACCGATTAGATGCCATGCAGGTTTTTACCTACTTTTCTTGTGGTTTAACCGACTAATATGCGGTTGCTAGCCATTAACCGCATCCACGTACATTGACCGACTTTTGTATTAACCGTTTTGGCTGGGGGCGGCCCTACATTAACCAACTCCGGGGGCGGCATTTGTATTAACCGACTTTTGACATTAACCAAGTACCAATGCGGTTGCTAGCCATTAACCGCATTCCCGCAACCGACTTTTGCCCTATTTTTTTTCTCAGTGTGTTTGGTCTAGACTGGTGAAAAATTATGAACATGAATATACCAAAGTTCTCAAAAATTAGACATATCTCCTGTCAACAACCGACTACTAACCCGATGAAGTCACGATTTGCTTAAAGAAAATTTAAATTTTATGCTTCTTTATTTTATTGAACTTTTTGCAATTAGTAAGTAGGTAGGGTCAAGTGGGGTAATTATGAATACTTCGAGTTACCGACTAATTTTCTCGGCAATTCAAATTCACTTGAAAATTGTCACTTTTTTGATTTATCAACATCAACATTTATTTATGTATCTTTTTTTGTCGACTTTAAGCGAATGAGACCGAAAAAAACAAAAAATTCGCTGATATAAATTTTTAAAATGCTCAAATTTTTCATTTTTTTGCTTTATTTGCAATTCTGTTTCAGGTGGTACAAGAAGTTCGCCATCCACGTACTGCAGATGATGGTACTGAACGCATATCGATTGTACTGTTTCGCGCACCCGGGCGGCGGCCATTGCAGCAGTTTCCTCGACTTCCGACTCGCCGTAGTCAGACGGCTGCTTTCTCTATCGGTGGAAGAGAAGGCCCTCGTGACGCCCAGGTGCTTAGGAATCGTCGGCGCCGCGTGCCACCTACCGTCCAAGCATCCGGCCAACGATCGGGGCAAAGCGCTCAGGAAGAGGTGAGAGGAAGGATTCCTAAGTTGGCATGTAGAGAAATTCGATAGAGACTGGCGCAACCGCAGCTTAGGATTACGTTCCCGGAGCTTAGGAGTACGTTCCCAGAGCTTAGGAGTACGTTCCCGGAGCATAGGCGTACACGTTTGATGGAGCATAGTTTAGGCATAGTTGGAGCTTAGGAATGTATTCGCTAGAGCTTAGGAATACATTTGCTGGAGCTTAGGAATGCGTGTTTAAAGCTTAGGAATACGTTCTTTGGAGCTTAGGAGTACGTGTTAGTAGCCGGGGGGGGGGAGGGGGGCAAGTCTATCACGAGAACTTCAAACGACGCTTTTTGGCTCCGAAAGTTAGCATGATTGTGAAATTTCATTATTTTATTAAAAACTATAATGTTGAAATGATACAAGGTAATTATAGCTAAAAGTACATAATTTTACATTTAATTGAAAAATTAATACCTATTATCATGATACCCGATAATTCAAAAATATTATGATGATCACTTAAATTTAAATTAACAATACGATTCCTCCCGGATCAAAAATTTGAGTTTGACGTCAAAAATTGCCAGACTAATCTTCACGCGAAGGACTGCCTAAAATAATCCTACAGAGAGCGAGAAAAAAATAAAAACGTTTTGGATTCTACTGGTTTGTTCGCCTATACTTCGGCCCTTCCTCCGTTATTTCGCATTATGCCGATTGAATCAGTTTTTGGGAAATTCCTAAACTTTATCAACGGATTTTGAAGATTCAAATTTTTTTAAATTTTTTTCATAGGTGTAAACTCTGCTACAGCCTGGGCAAGCGGAAAGACACGACCTACTGCTGCCCCAGGTGCCCAGACACGCCGGCTCTCTGTCTTCAGCCCTGCTTTGCCAGATTCCACCACTCGGACCTGCTCACGTGATAAACGATCTTTGCGGGCGTGATTATCGCGATAAACAGCTCAAAGACTGACGAGAGAAAAAAATCCGTTGAAATTTTCAAAAGTTCTATTCCCATTGAACGAATTTTTGGGAAAATGAAATTTCGTATACCGCACCGAACAACTCCGTTTGAAAAATGCGAGCGTTGAATTGTGCATAATTAATGTTTGTACGAATGTATACGTAATTAGGAAATCTTGCGAAGATATCGCGCGGACAAATAAAACATGTTGATGTTGGTTTTCACATGATTCGTTTTCCCTCGACTGCTAAATCAAATTTAAGAGATCACATAAGAGTCAGAGTATGTTTTGTATTATTTTTGATTTAATATTCATTAGCAAAGCGCTGTAATCCTTCAAAGTGGTGCACAGATAACAAAGGTTTATTTTTGTGACCGGAAAAAAATTTAAAAAAATATAAAACACAAAAAATGCAAATATATCGGAAGTACTGTGAGTTATTCAAATTCCGATAAAACAGGGTGATAGGTCTTGCCGAGACAAACATTTCAGTTCAAGAAATTTGAAAAAAGGTTGAGAATTGAGGGAGCTATGGCCATTTTTGTAAATGATCACAGCCGAACACTCTGTCACTTGTTCGGGAAGTGATTCTGAGCAAATGTGTATGAGTAAACGTTTTTTTTTTCTGAAGCTCTTATTACAATACTTCCATTTACTCTGTAAATATGGAAGTAAAAATAGAGAAAAGGGAAAGTTGTGTTGTACCCCGGACAATTTTTCACTAGTCCGATTCCCGAGGCAGAAATCCGCTATGCCGGAGCCCCCGGTAATTTAGGAGTCAATTTCGATGACGAGACCTAAAATATTTTCGCTGTTCGGGGTAGAAACGGCGATGAAAAATCGAGAGCGGATCCTCGGGGCCGGCGGAGAAGAAGAGAGGGAGGAAAAAAAGGGAAAAGAGAGGGAGGAAAAAAAGCTGCCCCACTCCACCCCCGTTCTTGGTGAAAAATGCCTTTCTTAGCATCGGCCCCCCAACCTCGGCCGAATCTCCGGCTCAGCCCCTCAGGGTCAACTCTCCTCCGGTATCGATTAGAGGCGATGTTGGACACTCAGCGCCCCACCGGCCACTCCGCCTCGTCCGGGCCTCCTCGAAGGCTATAGACGAAGATGGACCCGCAGGGCGGACAGTGTAGGGCGATTGGGGCTCCGAGAGAGACGGACGACGGGAGGGGCCCGGGGTGCGAGCGAGAGGGAGTTGGAGTTGGAGTGGACCCCTCGGCTCAGTTTTTAAGATATCGAAAGGAATCGATAAAGGCAGGTAATTGCGCGTTCGGACCCTCTTCGCCGCCAGTCCGGCCCAAGCCGACGGTCGTCCAATCAACTTCGACTTCTCGTTCCTCCCTGTCCACGTCCTGTTGGCGCGTTCACACGAGGCCAGCTCAGAAAACGACGTCAGTTACGTTCTAGTAGAAATTCAGACAAAATGCTGGCAATTGCTTCCATGTTTTTTCAATTCATTTCACACGATGCGGCGATTAGGGGCACTACTACGCCATCACGAGGGCTCCACTGCAACACCACAACGTCATTTTGGCAACTTTTCAGGAAAGACAAAAAACCAGTTCTCAATTATTTCCGCAACGATATGCTTTTCACATCTCAAAATACCTCTGCTTACCATCTATGCCATTAGTTCAACACATCCGGCGTAAGATCACGAGTCCAGCGTTACGTAAAATTGACGTTATGGGGTTTTGCAGTGTAGCAGTTACTAATTTAGTAATTTCATGTTATGGCGCAATGCTCTTTTTGAAACGTCTAGCGGATCGCCTTGGCAAGAAATGGAGCAAACCATAAAACCAAATTTTAGAGCGGAGCAGAATCGAAATTCAAATGTCAATAATTAGAGGAGCCGAAAACTTGAACTCGAACAGTTGAATCAAACACACTGACAAACTGAAACTGAACAACTTAATCAAAATAAAACTCATACTCATAATCAAACTTGAAGTCTAACTCAAAGTCAAACTGGAACTCTTACACATGATCAAACTCAAACTCATAGTGAAACTCAATCAAAGTCAAGCTCAAACTGAAACCGAACCTGAGACTCAAACTCTTACTCATAAATCGAACTCAAACTCAAAGTCAAACTGACGTTCAAACTCTAACTGAAAGTCGAAGTCAAACTCAAACTGAAGTTCAAACTCGAAGTCAAACTCAAACTGACGTTCAAACTCGAACTGAAAGTCGAAGTCAAACTCAAACTGACGTTCAAACTCGAACTGAAAGTCGAAGTCAAACTCAAACTGAAGTTCAAACTCGAACTGAAAGTCGAAGTCAAACTCAAACTGACGATCAAACTTGAACTAAAACGCGAAGTCAAACTCAAACTGACGTTCAAACACGAACTGAAACTCAAAGTCAAACTCAAACTGACGATCAAACTTGAACTAAAACTCGAAGTCAAACTCAAACTGACGTTCAAACTCGAACTGAAAGTCGAAGTCAAACTCAAACTGACGTTCAAACTCGAACTGAAAGTCGAAGTCAAACTCAAACTGAAGTTCAAACTCGAAGTCAAACTCAAACTGACGTTCAAACTCGAACTGAAAGTCGAAGTCAAACTCAAACTGAAGTTCAAACTCGAAGTCAAACTCAAACTGACGATCAAACTTGAACTAAAACGCGAAGTTTAACTCAAACTGACGTTCAAACTCGAACTGAAAGTCGAAGTCAAACTCAAACTGACGTTCAAACTTGAACTAAAACGCGAAGTTAAACGCAAACTGACGTTCAAACACGAACTGAAAGTCGAAGTCAAACTCAAACTGACGTTCAAACTTCAACTGGAAGTCGAAGTCAAACTCAAACTGAAGTTCAAACTCGAAGTCAAACTCAAACTGACGTTCAAACTCGAACTGAAAGTCGAAGTCAAACTCAAACTGACGTTCAAACTCTAACTGGAAGTCGAAGTCAAACTCAAACTGAAGTTCAAACTCGAAGTCAAACTCAAACTGACGATCAAACTTGAACTAAAACGCGAAGTTAAACTCAAACTGACGTTCAAACACGAACTGAAACTCAAAGTCAAACACAAACTGACGATCAAACTTGAACTAAAACGCGAAGTTAAACTCAAACTGACGTTCAAACTCGAACTGAAAGTCGAAGTCAAACTCAAACTGACGTTCAAACTCGAACTGAAAGTCGAAGTCAAACTCAAACTGACGTTCAAACACGAACTAAAACTCAAACTCAAAGTCAAACTGACGTTAAAACTTGAACTAAAACGCGAAGTTAAACTCAAACTGACGTTCAAACTCGAACTGAAAGTCGAAGTCAAACTCAAACTGACGTTCAAACTTGAACTAAAACTCGAAGTCAAACTCAAACTGACGTTCAAACTCGAACTGAAAGTCGAAGTCAAACTCAAACTGACGTTCAAACTTGAACTAAAACTCGAAGTCAAACTCAAACTGACGTTCAAACTCGAACTGAAAGTCGAAGTCAAACTCAAACTGACGTTCAAACTTGAACTAAAACTCGAAATTATACTCAAACTGAAGTTCAAACTCGAATTGAAAGTCGAAGTCAAACTCAAACTGAAGTTCAAACTCGAACTGAAACTCGAAGTGGTCCATTTTCGAAAAAAACACAAAAACTCAATTTTGGAGGTGATGTCGTTGGTTTAGAATTTTTTGAGTGATTATCCCGGGTTTTTCGCTTGATTCACCATAGGTTAGGGGTTTTTGGATGAGGAATGATTTCCTCAAAAGTATTAAAAACTACCCAAAATTAGCAAATATGTGTTTTTGTGGACCAAATATTTGAAAAATATGGATTTATAGTGGAATATAGTGAAAATAAAAACGTTAAAAAAAGGTGATTGATGATAAAAGTCCGGAAGAACGTTAAATTCTATGTTTTTGAGTTACCCCCTTGGAAGACAGGGGCTACTGGCACCGTGTGAACTGAGATCGCCCCCCCCCCCCTTACACTTTCCATTCTTACATCCCCTACTTCTCTCCCATTAATCACATCCATTCCCTCTGCCCTTCTGATGTTCGTTCTTTTTTCTACCCAATGCTCATCCCCCGTGAATCTGTTTCGAATTTAGGATTTCGATTGGTCCGCGATTCCAAGCGGACAGTTCGAAAAAAGAAAAGAAAAATCACCGAGTCGGTAACACGCGATAATTCCACATTTTCACGAGTAAATAATTCTACGTTTCGCTACAAAATGTACCTACAAAGGAAAGTGTAGCGATCGGGTCATGAATTTGAATTAGATGAATTACTGCCATCCAGAATTTTTCGAACCGATTTGAGAATTTTTCAAACCAGTTAAGGAGTTTTCAAGCCGAATCAGTTTAGAAAATTCTCGATATAATTTATGAAATTCTCAATTTGGTTAGAAAATTCTCGATTCGACTTGTAAATGCAATTTTTACGTTCCAGACATCCCCGAGTCGAAAAAATGTGTTTTCACCGGTAGGTATGGGTTAACACTGATTTCAGAAAAGTCCTCAAAAGTTAAAAAAAGTTTTTTTTTTAACCGGAGAAATGTGGGTTTTCATAAAAACCATGGTTTTCCTGAAAAAAAAAAACTTCAAAAAATTTTGAAAACGGTTTGGGATGGAAAAATTTCGGTTGGCGGCGTTTTGTCCTATTCTTGGTTTAGTTTCGCCCCATTTTTATAGCGACGAAAATACAGTCATCAACGTCCGATCGATCTGATTTCGAAAATTGCCCAACAACCGGGGAAAGAAAAGTCGGATGACATACCAGATATTGAAACTCATTGATTCATCGGCCGATTGATTTACAAGCGAGAGAAAATCGTTCAAAAAATCTGTTTTCTCATAAATTTCAGCATAAACACTCATCAGAAAATTTCGTGAAAATATGGCGGTAAAAATAAGATCAGGGAATAACCGACTCAGTGAACGCTAAAAACCCGGAAAAAGGTAAAAAAAAAAGTACATTTTTTGCGTAAATTTTATTTAATTTGTAATTTCAAACGAGAGAAATCAAAATGCTGAATTCATCACCAGCACGATCCAGGGGAGGCTAAAAAAAAGATGTCACGAAAAAATTCACAATGCATCCATCACTTGTGCAACACTTGCGACAAAATTTGAGCGTTAACATTTTTCCACGAAGGGTCACAATACTCGAAAGAAACAATCGCACAATCGATAGTGGGAGAATGTTATTGTAACAGTTATTTCAACAAATTTCCCCGATTCCAGTTCAACCGCAAACACTCCCGAATTTAACCAATTTTGAGACAGCATCCCCCCCAAATAATTACAATACGCAATGTAGAGGCTACCAACAAAAATATTGTATCGAGGTCAATAATTTCGTTTCAGAATTGTACAATATCTCCTCAAAAAAAAAAAATAAAAATAAATAAAAATAAATAAATAAATAAATAAATAAATAAGGACCAATGTTAGGGACAAAGGATGCGTAGGTAGTTATATTATGTCTGTGGGCCAAATTGTTTGTTTTTCTACCACAACAGACGTTGTCGTAAAAAGGACAAAAATGAATTAACATACCTTTTTTTGTTACAATCGAATTCCTACGATCAGCCATGGAGCGTTCCATTACAAAAACCGTGGAGCGGAGTATCACGCAGTACTTCCATAAATTGTTAAACGGGATTTTGGACAGAACATTTTTGAGGGTACAATTGTGGGGGCACCGATTCAAAATTTCAGATTCAAAGTATAACGTGTTTCTCAAAAAAGGCAGGTATCAGGAGTTGTTGGAGAATGCAGGTAAAAATATCAGGTGTGTAAACATCTCAACTTTCCTGCCCATATTTTGCATTAGATAGTTTTTAAGGTAGGGTGTCTAATGGCGGATTGGGCCAGGGGGCCATGGCCCGCCTAAGGTTCAGAAGTTTACACTCGATAGAATGGCAAATTTTTCAACGATTTTGGAATTCTTCGTCCAGTCAATGAGAAGGATCTAGGCTGAATATCTAAACTGATGCATTTTCCTTCAAAAATGTTAAGGTAGACGATGAACGTAGGTATACGTAGGGCCAAAGCGAGAGAGGCCAAAAACTGCCGATATTTTGGTTTTTTTGCCCATAACGTGATAACATCGATTTTCGACGCAATGCCGCGGATGAGTCTTTTGACGCAATGCCGCGGATGAGTCTTTAGACGCAAGGCCGCGTAGACGCTATGCCGCGTAGACGCAATGCCACCCTCCTTTTCCTTTTAGTATAACGTATAGTCCTCATGTTATAGGCCATCGACGAAAAAACGTTCAAAATCCCCCTCTCTCATTTGGCTCTGGGTCAATGATGAGGGATGATATTAAGTTAACCCCCCACCAACCCCAAAAAGTTGAGGAAAACAGACATCGGTCTAGATAAGATCGTTCGTTAACTGGACTACTTGCCCCCCCCCGCATTAGATTTTTGGATCCGCCACTGGGTGTCAAATTTGGGATTCGGAGTTTTTTATCGCATTAATACAGTCAAAAGGAAGCACTGAATCGTATGAATTCGAGGCCAGAAATTTATTTTAAGGAACGCTCCATTTTCAGGCTCCGGGAACAGCCTAGATCGACTAGTAAACCATGGTAGACTGGCTAGTAAACCATGGTAGACCGAATAGTAAACCATTTTCTGGGGCCACGAATCTCCGTGCCCCCGGATGAGACGCGGTGAGCTAATCAATTTTATTTTCGAGTCGATACAGTAATTTACATTGAGCAATTTTGCCCATCAACCTCGTCAGTCTCAATTAATAGGTCGAAAAAAGAAAATTCACCTCAGGCAGGCTACTACAAATAATTCTCACTCGCATAAATGACACCAATATAATTTCACCGGAATTTCCATTCATTTCAGAATTCTGTGCCCTCAAAAACCGTTTCACTTCGAATTTCACGGCCATAGACTGTTACTAATTATAATATAAAAATCGAGATCGTCAAAAATCAGGGTAAATAATGTCCAATCGAAAAAACATCGAACAAAAGTATTGAGTTTCAAATCAATGTGAGCAACGGAATATCGATTATCAACTCAATCACAGCCGACGAAAGAATTCATTGTTCGGAATCAAGTCTGAACGTAAGTTGAATGAAATCAACTAGGTTAATAAATATGACATGTGAACATTAGGAACATAACGTAGTTGCAATGCTGGGGCGATAAGTCAAATCGAGGTAATAGAAGTGGTCTGTTCCATTCAGAGATAAGCAAAATGTACCCTAAACTAATAACTGGTAGGTAACTAAAATTGTTATAAACCTTCCATCTACCGCTGGAATCGATACTATCGATAGTTTGAACTAAAATTTAACTCAGTTTATCGATAGACTATCAGTCAGCGCTACTTCCGTCACATTTACCTAGATAGATACGGGTGAAAATAGTAATGGTAAAAAGTAAAGTAAACCGCCTTCCAAGGCGTTGAATTTTCGCCCGATAACCAAAGTTGTCCCGGGCGTGCCCTGCCGCCCTCAGGGAAACTAGTCAGGACATGTCGCTCTGGTTTCACAGCACCCATTGCCTCACCCCCTTGAGTGGAAAGGGACTCAAAATATTAATAGTATCGCCACACTAATGCTGAGGTACCGCTGTTATAGTATCGCTGTAGAGTCGGGGAGGGGGGTACCAAGGGGCCTATCCTGTAACAAAAGTCCTGCCTGGGCAAAAGGATAGGCATCGCAACACTGCCGACGATCGCCCGAAGGCCAAAATCAGGTTTACACGCTCAAATGGAACAGTCGACCTACGCCTCGATTGTAATTTCCCCCATTCGCATAATAATATAAAAATATTCGATAAGTTGCAACCCCCAAAATGTGAAACGAGCCCTCCAGGTCACTTGGCATCAATCTTTGGTAATAATACTGACATTGGTACGACTCGTTGGGAAAACTAGTCAGATAGCTAGGCCTTCACTTCTACGTACTGATACGCAGACGTACTTATACTTACTCTCACAACGCACACAGGCATACATGTTCGGAGATGCACACGTAAACAAACACGAGATCACCATCGAATACTGGTCATAAGAGAAACTCGACGAACTGAAAATCACAAATACCTCACTCCTAATCTATAATATTCATAAGATAATCGATGAATTTTTTACAAGTCTTTTTCGGCTCATATCCTTCTTTCTAAGCACAGATCACAAGTCGAAGTATACAATTTTCCTAGGCCACCATCCTCAAATTAAATCGATATTGTGAAATGCACAAAATCAAAATGTGAGGCCGATCTCCACCGAGTTTTCCGTTACGAGGCTGACTGTATCGACCGAGGACAAAATCGGCTGCGTTGAGGAATTTAAATGTGATAAATCAACGGAAATTCGAATAGGGCTGTTATGGCTACAAGCGTTAACCGGGCTCCAGAACTGATCATGACGAAAAAATGAAAAAATTGTACGACCAAATGACAGACGTGAAAGAATTTTCGTAATCGGATCAAAATTGTCTGAGTAGAAACAGAAAATACCAAAAAAAGCGACAATAAAAAACGGTTACTCAAGTTGAGTAACCGTTTTTTTTGCGTCGGTTAAAAAACAAGAGAGCGACTATCACAGTTGTCGACACCTCGATCGATACAATCAATCCAAAATTCGTGAGAAAACCGTCAAATGACTTTCGACCGAAGGTACAGTACTAATACGGACTATATACTATTCATAAAAAGTACATACATTTTCCAAAGAGAGCTGGTGAATAATTTGGGTTTCGGAGTGGCCATAAGGTGAAACGGACAATTCAAGCAGAAAAGGATACCACCGTTGGTCGGTCGGACTGAATAGCATTCGAGTTAGCTCTATCCAGAAGAACATTGCGCTCATGCTGTCGAACATGATGACTTTAAGTAAAAAGGGGATCACTCTTCTTCTTCGTCGGAAGAGGAGGAGGCGGGCATGCTGCTGAACCAATTCTCACGAGCGCAGGACATGGTCACTCCGGTTTGCACGCCAGCACTCCTACCATCAACATATTTACATGGATAAATAAAACGAGTGCTCGAAAACGAAACATATGTTCGATCTCATAAGAACCCGACTACCAAGCAGACTTGGGTATTTTTGGGAGACCATTTTGCGACAGGACCCCCAAAGATTCAAGAGGCATGCGCCGTATTACCATTTCGGCACTAGCGCAAGTCTGTATGACCGTTCATCACCAGCAGGAATCGAACAACACATCGCCAGCTGGTAACAGTAATACTCAAAAGTTACCTGGGCTGTTTACGGCATTGAGTCGGGAGAGTGAGCGATGTACGGTAAAAGGTCTGCGGCTCGCCATCCTGGGTTCTCCTGTGCAAAGTCATCGTCTGCAGATCCTCCTGGTATTCTAGGCCTCCGTTCAACTGTTGCTGCGCGCTGATATTGCAATTTTCACACTCGCTCCGATAGTCGTCCATTTCTTCGATGGTGTTGCCCCGTTCTGGCGGCCCAGCATGGTGGCCTACGCCGAGTCCAGCTGCAAAAAAACACGTCAGTTCAAGTTATTTTCTGCCGTTTGAAGAATCCACTAATACCAATTGAGAAAGAGCGATCACAATCCGTTATCTGACAGAAATCGACCACTTTTAAAAAAGCTGTTGGCTTAGCCGGAGCAGTTTTTGTCAGCATTTCCTCATTTTCAGCATCAAGAGGCTCAACGTCAATCCTGGACAGAGACCCTCCAGTAAGATGACCATCAGAAACAACTTACAAGATTGTGAAGTTGACGCAGGAAGTTTCGGTGGAGGTACGATCAACGGCTGAGAGATAGCTATCACTTGAGGAGCGACTGTCGGTGAAGGCTGTGGCTGAGCTATTGGCTGACAAGGCAGCTGCTGAAGCTGTCCGCTCAGCGAGGGCTGATCATGCTGACTCGGGGAGGGCGATGTTGCCACAGCACTCAAGATAGTCCCACTCGTGGCGAGGTTGACGGGAATTGTACGGTGTTGAGAGACAAGTTGAGAAGTGACGCTGGGTCCTGGATACAGCAAGATGGAAATTCATGTTCAAGAGTTTTTGAGCGATACGCAAGCACATTAAAGCAGGTCACACACTATCCGATTGCAGGTGGAGGGGGTAAGAAAATGCATTGCTGTGATTTGTCAAGGTGGAGTCGGCGTTGAACCCAGTAACTTTCCTATCATATCCCAATAATTGGGATATGAACATATAATTGGGAACATGGCCTGGATACCCCGATAGTAATTATTACTATCGGGGTATCCAGGCCATGTTCCCATGATCATCCCCCCTCCAACAGCCAGCAATCGGATAGTGTGCGACCAACTTAACAATAACATTGTTATTGATGAATAGCAATAAATTACCAGGATTTCGGCTAAGAGCAGCTTCAGCTCGGGCTGCGGCGACAGCTTCTTCATAAGGAGGTGGCGCCTCGCCTCGCGAATAGTAACTGCCAGGCGGCTTCCACAACGGATAATGAGCGGTCGCTTCTTCAAAATGCGGCTCTGGCAGGTAACCCAGGCTACCGGCGATGTAACCTATACTTCCTAAACTACGCTCCTCCTCCGTCAGCTCGCGATTCTGCCGACCTGCAATGGAAATGGCAGAGTTAAATTTCAGGGAAAGTTTGACGAACAATGCAGAATTGCCGATCTGAAGAATCGCAAGGTGTGGAAGACGGGGATGAAAAACAATAAAAAATCAGGAGGGTACACATTGCAAGTACAAGGGCAACAAAAGAGCCAACATTTGGCAAGGTGAGTGACCAACCTCGAATTTTGCGCTGTCGGAGTCTGTGAAATAGAAATACTAGCAGAGATAATGATAGGATAGCAGTGATTGCCGTGGCAATCAAACGAAGGCCGAGATCAGCGTTGAAATCATGGTCTGAATCACTTTTGCCTAATGTGTCGTCCAGACACAGAAATTCGCAGCATGAGTTTCCGACGCGGAACGATTTGCAATCCTGTGAATGAAGCGAAAATAAACAAAATTAATAAGTCGTTTCCACATTATTTTCTTACAGAGCTCCAAAACGGGTCGTTTCTGGATAAAATGCTGTACTAGGTCAATTTCAGTTTTAGTTTGAGTAAGAGTTTCAGTTTGATGCAGAGCAACATGAGCCCAAAAACTGACAAAATTTAGCAACATTTTCTAAAATAGTTATGTTCCCGGGGGTTTGTGGTTCGGGGTGTTGAAATTCGAATTCAACACACCTAAAAAATGGCTCAGCAAAATAATTTAAAACAATATATCTCCTACTTTTTTGCCAACTACTGAATGGCTAGCAAGGAAACACATCCAGGCATAGAAACAAGAGTGATTTGAAGCCACGGGCGTAAAAGAACACAAATAATTCTGAATTCACCTGCGGTGGAGAGCAAAGTACAGCCTTGCACCATTTGGGTGCTCCATTGTCGCAGACGCACAGGGTGCACGCGTCAGGGCCGGGGACGAAGTGCAATCCAGGTGCAATGATCCTGCCATGCAGATCCCGGCAGTCGTGGGTGCCATCCCCTTGGAACATCATCGTACTATAGGAATACGGGATATCTTCTTCCACTTTACTGACAGGCGATCCGACCGATGAGGTAATGGATTTCCATAATCTCCTTCCGACTGCGAAAAGAAAGAATCACAAAGAGTTAGAGACCTACAGAAATCTAGGTACCTACCGTTTTAGCACCCCATCCGAGATATTCTAACTTTTAGTGTTGCAGGGTAATTCGATTACGAAGGGGGGAAGAATCAGATTTGTGGTGGCATCAGGAAGGTGGACCTCACCCTCATTGCTGGCATCTGGAATCTGATAGGCTCTTCGCGCAACACCTTTTGCCCATTTATGTACCTTTGGGTAAGTAACCATGTTTGGAAGTATTGCGTGTTACCTACGCACCACTTTTTTACGATTTTCCTTCGGTTGGTTTTTGGCATGAATCTGGTATTGATTCAAAAACATACAATTTAACGTTTTTGACAGACTCCGATTAACATGGTAGAGGGGTAGGTGAACATTCAGCCCACATTGAGGATAGGACAGAGTTCACATTGGTACTAGATGGTTACACTTGCGCCAAAATACACCTACTGAACAGTTTTATTCATTTTTGGTATCCAACACTATTTTCCCAAAAATAATGGACCAACGATGATGAGGGGGTATGTAAATCGGATGTGCGTGTTTGAAACAGGAAAGCTCGCAGCTAGGTACAGGGAAATCCGATAGTTTTTGGTTTCGCGGTTTGGAGTGAAGTCAAAGGGAATAGGTAGGTACCATAAAACTCAACAACCCGACATCGTGTTCAACGATTTTGTGAAAGTTGCCAGATAAGAACATGGCTACTGACTTTACTCACGGAAATGAACTCGATTTTCGAACAATTCACCACAAAAGAATAGTAAAAGTAGCTACCTACACCTAGCTAGCAGACGTGGGTAGATGAAGCAAGCTCATGTTCATACACTAGCGTGCGAAATTTCGGTGGTTTACCCTCACACCTCAGAAAGGTGTGCGATAACCACTCGGCAGCGAAACGTAAGATGATTTGAAAACGGAAGAAGTCCAACAAATCGATGAAAGGAGAGATGAATGCATTATAATGTCAAACATGCGTTTCATCAGATCTTGGGATAATGACCCGTTTCTAGAAGGGCCAAAAAATCAACAGAACAATTAGAAGGGGAGGGTACCTCGGAATTAATCTGAAGTTGTTGCTCATTTTCGATCGTCCTCGCCTTCGAATCTTCGGTTTCGCACGTCACGAACGAGCCGTAACACGATTGCTTATTGGATTATCGCGGAAACAATGCGAAGATCGCATCTTGAAACGTAAAACGGGTTAATTAACATTAAAAACGAAGTAACCAGAAAGGAAAGCGCTATCATCGATCGGTTGTAAACAAGGCCCGACCCCAAGGGGTTGCAGCTGGGTAGGGGATGAGGGTGCCATCCATGGGGGGTGCCAGCCCTCAGAAGCAGGGCCTCATTGCAGCGCTCGGTTATCGATGGCTAAACGCAAAATGGCACATTCGAGAAACGGAAGTCCAATTTTTTATTTCAGAATCCCGCTTTAAGAAATAATTTTTTTTACTCATCTACCAAACGTGTGTTACCAGATGGGCTGCCAATGAACTTTTGCTTCTCCTAACTCTCAACGGAGTCTTCTGGAAACTTATAGGTGAAATTGCGAATTAATAGATGCGTAGTTGTGGTGTGTGGCCAAAAGCAACGGACGAATAACGATGTCGACCAAACTTTGCCCTTTGTGCGCAAACCGGTGTGGACAAGCATACAGCGCTTGATGCTCGACCTGCGTGAGTGAACCTTGGAAACTGATCTCAGAACCGCGGCCGCCAGATCAGGGGAGAAGATTCTTTCCACGAAATCATGAAACTGCAATAACACAATCAAATTTAAATTGTGATTGGCGGGGACGAGGTAGTATGAATAATAAAGTGAATTTTAAGGAATAATTAGTGGGAGGAACAGATTACTGTCCCAACTCGCTGTCAGGAGCGTTTTGCCCGGGTGGGCGCTACCAGCGATACGCATGGAGCATTAGTGCATAGGTGACTCTCCTTCTTTGGCCTTTTACCGCTGCCATCCGGATGATGCCAATCAAGTCCCAGCCAGTGAAAAAAATCGAAAAAAGAAACTGCTACTAGGTACGGTAGCAAAATAATTAGATGCATTCAAAACCTGGTTAAATCGCCTGATTTTTTATACCGACTTTTCAGGGTCTATACGGACGTAAGTAACACGTACGTAGAATATTCAAAGCCGATTTCTTCTTCTCTTCGAGCTGACTCTGAATGAAAATCAAACTTACAAAGCGTCTCTTATTATTTCGTTTGTACTCTCTCGAGTCCATTTAGGGTTAGGTTAAACGTAAACGATTGATACGGATATCTGCTGGTCGTGGGTACGGAGTAAAAACGGATATTTTTCTAGCAATAGAGAATTATAATTTCGTGGGTTGGCACGACTGTTCAGGACACAAGCAGCCCCACCAGTTACCATAGTTCCAGTGTTCCCACATGGAGGGGAAATTCCCCTGTTCAGAGCTCTGATGAGAGAGATATTGGGAAAATCAGGAATTTTTTCGACGCAATGCCGCGCTTCCGAATTGTTAACTCAGGTTTTCATTAATTTTGCTCAGCCTGCTTGTATTATTTGCCATGATAAACGCGTAGACGGAATACATAATTGGGGACATTTGTAGAAAAATTCGAGCGGAAAGAGGGGACAATTTACTGATGGTAAGGGGAAATTTTCTTGTGTGGAAACCCTGCACGGATGGTGTTGGCGAACGCGAATTGCAACCAGCCGTTGTGTGATAGCGATAGTTTTTGCCTCATTCGCCATTTATTTGAGTTCTGTTCTAATCCTCGCTTTTAATTTTAAATTTGGCACTTTAATTTTCGGACCTGTTGGTAGTTGTCATTCTCACTCGACCCAAGTGTACCTAGCAGTTAGCTAGGTCCGAAAATCCTGCCTCAATGTCCGACAATTCATGTTATGATTTCGTTCGTATGCTGAATTTTCTGCCTCGTGAGTAACATCTTTTCGTGAGATTATTGTTGACTGTAAAATTAATATTTAATATTAGTTGAAAATACGTAATATTAGTTGAAAATACTTCTCCGAGGGTCCGTACTCACAATTCTCTAATTTGTTTTAGGAGAACGTTTAGAAGTAGTCTGAATTTTGATTAACATCTTGTCACCACGCGTTGAACCCTGTATTGAAACGATTTCCGAGTTTTATGTTTTCGGCCTAGGGTTTTTTGTATTATTTTCCAGGTGTATCTCCAAGAATAACCTTTCATTGAACGCTTTGCCTATGTTAAATATTATTTACTGTCTGCCATACAAACTCTCAGGGAAATCCCAGCTTTCATAGGCACGTGATCGAAAGGATGTGACTTAGGCGCGAGCCACCCATAGTTCAGTAGAACTAGTACCAGTTTTTTGCTATAAGTAGGTTCCCAACTGCCACCCCATTCCCGGGTTTTCAGCCAACTGACACCCGGGGTCTTGCCGTTGATAACTGTCACCTGAACCCCTACCAGGTGGCAGTTTTGACCGCAGATAAGGATGACGTAGCGGGGTGGCAGTTGAGTGACACCCGGCATTGATGAGCGACACTTGACCTGCCCAATTCCGAAAGCATTTAATAATTTCTCATATCTAATGGATATTATTGTGAATGCTGACCCATTAAACATTGAATAACTTGGACTCCACTCTTAGCTTCGCAATCGTGTTCTGTTGCTAAACAGCCATTACAGACATAACAAGAAAAATTGACAATTCAACAGCAAATTTATTTTGCCCAATAGAACGCGAGAGAGAAATGGACGCCCATAATTACAACCACGAGGGCGATTTCTACACTACTGTGGACGGAGTGCCTGTCAGAAAATTGTTCGTGGGAAATTTGCCCACAGATGTGAGTAAACTATTTCTAGAAAATCGTTTCTGCGAGAAAATTCAAGGGCTTGTTCATCAATTGTTTGTTCTAATAGGTATTGCGCTACTAGTAACGTGCATCGAGGCAAGTGTACAAAAATCATAGATACATTTTGGTGACTCTGGAAAATTAATTTTCATGGCTTAATTTTTCTTCATTTTTCAAAGCTCCTTATCTCAGCTATTTGGGGATAGCGCTGAGGTCTGTACTTGCACATTTTTCTGACTGCGCTTCTCTCTTTCCCCCAAAAAAAGGGTAAAGGGCAGAACATGCCTTGTCAGACCTACACGAAAAACCTCCATCACCTTGACATCAGGTGTTGTTGTATCTGCTTCTTGGTGGCGCTAATGTAAATCTTGTGGCCTTAAGTAGGTGTTACTTGTTTCTTCGGTTTTTTTACATTAGGTGATACCGTCTACTCCATGATATCCATAACCTCACCCTGCTGTTATCAAGAGACTTGGGCGCACTTGAGTGGCACCCAGTGAAGGCTATAGTGCCACAGAGGGCATCTATGTATCATTTTTTTGGTTTTCAAAGGCCACATTTGCACTTACCCCGCTGCACCCTCGCTTAAATATTTGTATTGACAGCCTTACAGAAAATTCTTGATGAGCATTTATTGCAAACATCCTCGGGTAAACCGAAATTGAACCAACTGCAAGTTGAGCGTCCAAACTGGCGCTTACTCTAATCATACTTTTATTGATGATAATTGTTGTATTTCCTTGGATTGCTTCATGCTGACAAAGAAGTGTACTGTTGAATGTTTGCAATTGAATGCGGTTAGTTGAATGTGACTGTCGGAAAAACTTTTTTCATTTCCTTATCCACGTATATTTTTATTAAATTCACATATTTTGATTTCCGAAATTTACAATTACGATATTCCAGGTTGACTCATTGACACTGCACGGCCAACTCAATGATAAACTTCAGTGTTTCGGTCAACTGAGAGAGATAAACGTGATTCAGCGCCCCGAAGCTAAGCCGTTTGCTTTTGTCATGTTCTGCACTCCTCAAGATGCCGCTAAGTGAGTGCATTTTTCATTGCGTTGCATTGTTCTGCAACGTTTGAACATTTCTTGAATTCAGTCAAACCTTGTTTTTTTCAGAGTTCTAAAAATCACCGCAGGCATCTTTTTGGCTCGGAGAAGGCTTTACATATCACCTGCCGACAGCTGGCACCAACCCCATGAAATGCCGGACGGCACGATTATATGGGACCGGCGATTATTGGTAAATTCTTCGCTTTGAAAACTATATAATTCGGTTTAATTCGGTGGTGGAATCCAACCCTATTATCAATATTGAACGAGGAATTATCTAAAATATTGCTACCTATATACCAATTTTTTCTCAATTTATTGCTCTTCGGTTTCCCTTTGCGGTTGAGGGATGACATGGTGCAAACACATATTATTCGTTTTTCATAGGCCACTTTGCAACCTAAAGCTGAAAGCAATTCTGAAGCCGAAGAAGGCGATAACGAAGAGGAAGATGAGGAAGAAGCTGAACCTGCAGGTCAACAAGAGGCCGACACATCCAACAACGAAGATTGCAAACCCAACGAAGAAAAAGACGATGCTAAAGTAGAGGCCAAAGCCAAAGAGAAACAGGATTGCCTTATCAACAAGCTGAACGACGATTGTCTTCGCTTGATATTCGATAAAATGTCGATACCAGACCGAATGACCTTGGGATCAGGTACGTAACCAAGCAACCTGTTCGCATAGCTTCAAGAGAAGATCGACAAATATGCTCACTTCCTGCACCTGCTATAAGGAAGTGCAAGGTTCGAGCCCTGCCGGAGAGGGAACGTTTCTGCCTTTTCCCACTTGAACTCATTCACGCTTGACAGTATATGAGGGCCAATACCCAAACGAGAAAAGATAGTTGTACTCTTTTACGATTTTCTTTCCTAATGTGATTCGTACAAATCGTTCCAGTTTGTCGTCGGTGGAGAGCCCTAAACGCGTATTTCTGGCGCAGTTTCAAAAAGCTGGATTTCACATCCCCGCCGTTCCAGTATGTGAATCTGACGGACAACAAGTTGAAATATTTTCTGCACCATTGCGTCAACGCAAACTGCCTCAACATAGCCCAGGATGTCAACCAGCTAACTTCGAAATCGATCATCTCCATCGGTGAGTGGAGCTTGTATTGATGATTCCTCCATATTGAAGGCCGGATGAGTGAAAAGCGGCGCGTACGGGTCAATCATTGGGGGGGACTTGATTTCAAAACACAAGAAAAATGGTCGCTTATGGTTGTGGCTTTGGTAATGTGAACCCATCCCTAAAACAACAGCGGAATAAACGCATAGTTCGCCTACTTTCAGGCTCAGGACCCTGAAGAATTGTTCAAAAGTTTCGAAATACTCTTCATTTTTTTCGCAGCCAAATCCTGCAAGAACCTGGAGGAACTGCACTTACGATGCATCGGCTTGCAGAGAAGAAGTCTGGCTTTCCTTGCCAACTGCTGTCCAACTCTCAAGTCCTTCTCAGTAGACGGTATGGTAATTTGTTATTTGTGAATAATCACTCGTAATTTTAGTTAGTTGAATTTAAACACAACCTTATGAATCTCCGCGGTTGCCAACTTCGTTTCTGTCCAGATTGCAACCACGTATTCGACGGCGAAATGATGTCTTTGGTCAAAAAAGCGAGAAATCTCGAAAGCATATCGTTGAAATACGGCCGGAAGACGAAAGGCCACTGGTTGGCGCACTTGCAAGGACCTATCCACAGTTTGATGTTGGAAATGTACGAATTCGATCCCACCTGCCTTGTCCAGGTAAGTTGGAGCTACATTCGAGGTCAAAACGAAATTTGTTAATTTAACGTGTTGGTAATTTCTGAAAAATTTTGTGAGTAAAGCCAGAGTCAGATGGTCGGCTATGAATTTCGATGGGCATCAATTGCTTGGAATTGTGGCTTGCCGCTCTGTTGGACTACAACGATGATGACGATTGATGCTTCACAATTTCATTTTTTGGCAGAACTATAAACTATTTAGGTATTTTCAATGGAATTTTAACCATTTATTCATGGAATAGAATAGAAAACGACTAAAATATTGACTGAGAGTGAATGGCGGCAAGTTGTTGTCCTGTTGTGTCAATCATGACAATCTTCTTCTTCTTTTTCTTCTTTGTTGTCTCGGAACCGCTGCTGGCGAAATCAAATTTTTTCCTATTTTGTAGATAACTACCTCGTCCTCGCCATCCTGCCACAAATTTTTTGCGATCGATGGCCATCGAAATGCGTTGCCAGCAATCTTATCAGCTCTAATCTTATCTAATCAGATTCCGTCCCGCCCACCAATTCGATGCCCATCGACAATCGTCGCTGGCCATTTGATACCAGCTTAGGGCGTTAGAAAAAAATGTCAAAAACCTTTTGAAATCTGCCTCAACCGCTGAGAAAATTGGAAGAGTAACTGCGAATAAACTATTTTCACCCAAACGCGTCTCCTCAAGCCGATTTGTCACTTTCGTTTTCGCAGGGTATCTCTCGCATCAGTTCGACGCTGCGCCACCTGAATTTGGTTTCCTGCCCCCGCCTGAGGGGCCGAGATTTGGAAGCGATAGTCAAACTTTGTCCGGACCTTACGAAATTCGGACTCTCCGGCATGTGCTCGGTCGGCGATCTGAGGAACATCAATCTCATCACGAAGCTGTCCAAATTGGAACACCTCGATCTCGAACACAATCGGTACATCAACGATGGCTTCATGGAGAACCTCGTCAGTGGCTGTACCAATTTGAAGCAGCTCAACATTTCTGGTATGTCGTGTAAGTGTTTGAGTTTTTTTAGAGAAAATTTCAAAATGTCTGCCTTGAGGAATTGAATGAAATTCGATTTGTTCGATTTCCTCTTCAGGGATGGATTCTTCGCATGTAACGGAAAAAGGGCTCGCACACTTGGCCAAATTGTCGAACCTCCAATCGCTCAGCATGGCGGGTATTGTAGCTGTATCCGATTCTTTGCTGAAATCCATTTCCAAAAAGCTAACCAAACTGGAACACTTGGACGTAACGAGTTGTCAGCAAATCACCGACGAAGGCTGCATTGAGTGAGTTCTGTCAATTGGTTAATTAAGGTATTAGAATCGGAATTTTAATAATTCCCAATGCTGTTTTAGATTTTGTTTTGGATAACACCTAATGCTTCTGAGTTTTAGATTTTTCGATGGTCGTACTAATGAGCTGATTTGAGTATTCTTGGTATTTTAGGATCTCCGTCTTGTTACGTACGATTCTTGTTGTTGTTGTTGTTGTTCCTCGTTTCTGGCTGGCAGTCGCGTCTTCCTCATGTGACGTACGTAGATTCTATGTTATCTATTTATAGCTGGTTTCTGTTTGTTATAGGATTCTCAACAATTGCTCGAGGTTGAAGAGTTTCGACGTCGCTCGTTGCATCCTTGTCACCAACGAGACCATTACAGCAGCGATGAATGTATTGAGCGACGATCCAGCTCGTACACTTACAATTGTTTGCGGATGTAAGTTGTCATAGTAAAAAACTGTTTTTGGGTTGTGGGTGAAGTGCTACTTGAAAAAATTTATCGAAGTTTGTGGGGTATTGATCGGACTGAATTCTTCCAGGCACCAAAATCTTTGATGAGCCCAAATTCGCTGAGCACGATACCAACAAAAGGCTGAAACTCGATCTCAAAGCGACGGTTTACTCCGGTTACCTCAATGGATTCACGTTGGATGACAATATCCTACTTGATGTCGATACAGATGAGGAGGACGACGATGATTTTTCGTACGACGATGACGATTTCTGTAAGTTTTGCTCTCATTCGTCAGTGAGTGTGTCTGTAAGGCCCAACGCACACGGTGCAACTGTTTGGGGACAAAGGTTGCAAACTAAACTAGATTACAACTGTTCCTTGACCCCGGCTTTGTAGTTAAATAGAGATCCGCACACGACGCGACCGGTTTCAAAGGTTTAAAACCCCAAACAGTTGCACCGTTGGCGTTGGGCCTTAGTGTTGTTCTATCGAATTTCGTTCCTTTGAAGGGTACGACCTCAATTTTGCCTCATCGCCATGTATGGAATTTGTCCTCAGCGGATCCCGATGTCTTCGATATCTTCGACATGATTCACGACCACTACGAATTCAACTTGGGTTACGGTTATGACGGATTTTTCAACGGCGAAGACGACGGTGATTATTTACACATCGACGATTTCTAATCAAAGGTATCGCAGCTTTTCCCGTTCTTAAAATCATGATTCGGAAAAGTCATCTCGCCTCGGGCCAATTTGCCTCGTAAGGTTTTTATACATTTTGTCATCGTAACTTATCGTCATTTCGTACGAAGTGCGCTCTCGTCGTCGTTTCGTGTCGCCGACTCGTCATTCCTCAAATCTCCCGGCTGTGTCTCACGCTCAACAAATGAAAAAACACTGAACTATATTGTATAATTTCGATTAACACATTTGAAGAGTTTCTTACAATCTTACGTTGCCTTGTTTCCTGTGTTTTTTTTTCTGTGTATGTGTTCTTTTTTGCTGCATTCGTCGGATCAGCTATTGAAAAAAAAACCGAATAAGCCTATCGGAACCGGAAGTTTTCTTTTTGATCCGGTCATTATGGATATTAAATTGTGTAGTTATTCGCCACTAATTCTTTGGTGTATGTAAATAAACGTTTCTTAAGCAGGTTTTCTGTGAATGACCATTAGCCAGTCAACGGGCGGAGGGTTGAATCATGTTTTTGGCTGCTGATACGCAGGTTTACCATCGTATTTCCACTTTGAATCGTCAGAGAGAGAAAGTTTTCATTTATTCATTTGCACATGCCAACATTTTTTGTCGAGCATCTCATAATATATAACCATCACTCGTCGAGTGATTTCGAAGGCGGGTAGTCATGTTGCAGTCTGAACTGTTCAAGATGCCGGCGCTGAAGTGTTGTTGGTCATTTCAGTCGTAGTCGAGCCCGTATCCGATGCGTTTGTCGGCTCGTTGATCTCCAGCCAGGGGAATTTCTTGTTTAGTTCTTGCCTGAGAAATGATGAAAATAATCGATTTTATCCCGTATATACTAACCAGGTCCGAGAATGCACTGTCGTGAGGTCTTGGACGTTTCTCGCTTAAAAACCGGATCACGCTAGTTCTCAAGCCATGAGGGATCAGGAAAGGTGGCTGAAAGGCTGGGTTGAACTTATTATACATTTCCTAGATCCAGTTTTTAAAAAATAAATAGACAATGACAAGAGTATTGTTCAATACCTGTATTTAGGATGGCTGATCGCGTAGACGTAAGGATCGATACAGGCGACTGCTTTGCATGTACAAGCCGGAATCATCGTCAGGCCAGGAGTGAGCAGGCTCCTGAAAATTTGTGTTTACAATTAGCTCAGAGCACGAGAACGCTTCCGAACTAATCGATTCAAGTTCCATCCACATCTTCAGACCAATTCTCAATCGAACATGATTCTGAACGAATTATTAGACCCTGGAGCAGTTGCATGTTCATTTTTGGGCTCTTCCCTCGAGCTTTTGCGACGAAATTTCAAAGAAATACAAATCTTGCAAGAATGTTTTTGGTATTCCTGCTTTTCTACCATAGTTCATGCCTGACCCTCGACCTAGCACTGCCTATGCGTACATCCAGGCTCTAGGAACTGACTCCGAGTGTTCCAAAAACCAAGCGGGAACTAGCATTTTCAAATGCCCCCATTTGCTTCCACACTAGAGAGCATTCGTGTTTTCAATTGCTACCTATTTTGGCGGACTTGACTTGAGACTCCTGATAATGCTGGATAACTGCTGACGTATAGCTCCTCAAATTCAGGCTTAAAAGTCATTTTGGATTCGATGCAAGAACAGCTTCAATCTTGGTGTCTACTCTACTTAAATCCTATTTCCATACCTGTTGCCAAATGCACCAATCAGAGCAACGACGGCGTACGGCGTCCAGGAAAGGACGAAAAGGAAACAGATGGTGATGGCCGCTTTGGCGATCCTGATTTCCGCTGAGGTTTGATTGGCCGATTGGTTGCCTCGCAGCGATTCAACGTTCATCTTCTTCGCCTGATTGGCAGAAAGGTACAATCGTGAGATTCGCCTGTGAATACCGTCTACGATTTGTCTCAAGATAATGTATCATTATCACCTGTTCCCTGAGATTATGCTCGTGTATGATGACGTGGCTGACAATCTGGGCGTAGAAATAGATCACGAGCGAGAGCGGAATGACGTAGCAGATCACGAACATTACTGCCACCCAATTTCGGATCTCGTCAGTTGGCGTCAGGTAGTCGAACGAGCAGCTTGTCAGGAATCCCTCTGGAATAGGATGAGCAGATTAGGGCAAAGGCATTCAACAGGCGCATCGGCAATGTTAACTGTTGAAGATAGGAAGCTTGAAAAGCTCTTCACATCGGAAACTTTGGTGCCCAGAAATGGTTAAAGAGCTGCAAAGGAAACTTGAAAAAGGACACATTAAGCGAACGGTTCATTTTGGTGGGCTGTCCTAGATCCTCCTTGTGGGCTAAGCAAAACTCAAGATCCTTGCAGCTTGGGGTTCTTGTTGTGATACTCGAGTACTACACAGTACGGACATCGATCCTTCTGTAGGATTTTTGGCATTCAGGGAACAACCAATCCCGATAAACGGAAAACCATCAAGTTTCCCATTCCTATTTTGATTATATTGGACGCCAATTTTCCCGCTCCAGCTCCACTGTCGAGGCAAAACATCCTCGTCGACAATCCGTGGATAAGCCTGACGGGCTTGCTCAACGGACTCTATACCTATTCTAACCAAATAGTTTCAACACGTTGCCCTCTCCACTCGATGGAGCCGTGTATCACAGTACATAAGTGCTGCGAGACTAGAGCGACATGTCCTGCCTGTTCCCTCTGAGGGCGGCAGGGCACGCCCGGGACAACTTCAGGGCACTGAACGGCGGATTGCTTTACTCTTTATATTGAACGCTTACCAGGAACATATCTGGACCACTGTTCAAAAAGTGGAAACAATGCCCAGGGCGAGACGTAAGCCCAGATGAGCAGCAGGTACAGGACTGCCTTTGCTGATGTCAATTTGGCTGCGAACGGCCGAGCGATAACTCTACAAAAGCGAAAATCAACATTACAAAAAGGGTAGAATAGATTCAACAGAAATAGTCTTACCGAAGCGCACGAACTATATTCTCCAATTTAGCGCTTTTGACCACCTGTCCATCCCTCTGAATGAGAAACCACCTATTTCCAAAAGATCCTTCTTGTTCCCAGAACTGGATAACAACTTGTCAATCTCTACTTTGACTACCGGAAACAAACGAACTCACCGATATCGATCGTAGGCGATTATAGCGTTGGTGGCAGAAGCTCCGATCCCAGCAAACGAACCCATTGCTCCAAAAACCTTATGAAGATGAAAAAAAATTTTTGTGTGATGCTGTGCGTTAATCAGATGTGCGTACTTGCCTTATAATGGAGGGGGGTCACTTGAGCATTCTGATCAAGGTAGCGGAGCATTTTCTGTTTCTTTTTGAAGATTTTTTTCTCGTGAAGGCATAACAACCATAATTAGTTTACGAAAATACCGTCGACTTTACGACTCAATTGGCGAATTCCTGACGATGACACAGAGTGCCGCCACAGGGTTTACAACTGGTTTGCAGCCCATAGGTACCATCAGAATCGAAATATCTGTCGTACGATACGCTTTTTCATCTGTTTCTGAATTCACCCCAGAACTTCTTCTTTCCCAAAATTTGTGCGAAAAGCATTTCACTGCTAACTTGAGTTGGGACCTGTTCGATAAGGAATGTGGTGGATTTCTTGAGGTCAAAAAATATTCAAGGAACGTACCTGGCACCCAACGTGGCCCAAGGCGAATCCGAGATTGAACGAATTGTATATGAAAATCGGAGTCTTGAGCATCATAACGAAATCACAGATTGCCAAATTGACGACGAAAATGTTCGATGGCGTTCGCAGCGATCGGGCTCTATAAAATTTTGGTAAATGTTAGTGAACATTGCAACAGAAGAATACATGGAAAAACTATTTGGCGTTACTTACGTTGAAAATATCCAAATGACGAGGCCATTACCAACGATGGATATGAGGAAGAAGAAAATATAGAGTACACCCAGGGCATAGTTGTAAATGGGTTTCGGTTCCTCGAAGGTCAGCCAATGTTCCGGTATGTGTATGCGCTCCGCGGGCGGCACGTTCCACGCCAGGGTCTTGATCTCTGAAGTCCTATTACGAGATTTTAAATTAAAAGTTGCGAATTTCATTAAATTTTGGTACATTATTTCCAGAAATGATGTGCCAATGCAATCGGTTGGGAAAATTGTTTTTACAACAACGCCTCAACTTTAAAATTTTTTGACATTACAAAAAAAAATATTTTTCGACCCTCCTAGAAAATATTTAAATTTCTAAAAAATATTTTTGGGTAGGTACATAACTAAAAAATTGGCGATTTTTACGACTCTCCGGGGACCGAGAAAAATGAAAAAAAAATGTTTCTCATATAAAATCCTAGGTCTAGGACAAATTTAAAAAAAATATGGATTTGACTTGGGGTTTTTTGGGCTCGAAAATCTTTAGGTATTGACTAAAAAACATACCTAAACATGCCTACTTCTATCATTTGAAATGTATTTTCGGTGAGTCCTAGAAAAATAGTACCTATGCCACTAATCTATTTAGCGGTGTTTATTTTCCGTTTCTTGAGGATTTAGTATGAGGATAGTGCCAATGCGAAGATGTATAAAAGCGGTGATTGGAAATTCGAATTTTTAAGCAATCGAATTGTGAATGAACCATGGAATTCATTGATACCTGATGCGTGGGTTGAAAAAAACGTTTACCTGGCAAGTGGAGCCCAGAAGGTATTATTGTCGCAAGTGCCAAACAGGCACGGGTCGGAGGGAGATGACATTCTTTTGATTTCCGATGTTTGTCCTTTGGTGAACTTCGGAAAATCGATTGGAGATCTTTTTCCAAAAATTGGGGACCCTTTTGACGACGGGTGGCCGCCAACTACCACGGTCGATCATCCCTACGAGCCCTTTTTATACATTCCCTACGCTCGTAATATCAAATTAGGGTGACCTTCCTACGTTCAACTACGTGTTGGGCAAAATCGAATAGATTTCTTCACTTCTGATATCTCGGATTTGGACGGATTTGATAGGGTTTCTGTGGGGAAGGGCTTCAATGTTTGACGAATTGGGCCACCGATTCGCTGATGTAGGATAAATCTCGAGGAATCAATCGACCAGTCGTAATAAGATACAGATTCATGGATACCAAGTCCCTAGTGCCATTTGACGTGAATTGATGAAATAAAGTTTACAAAAACTTTATTTTTCACTATGACTAGGGGTAATAAAATTGGTAGCTGGGATGAAACATTTTCTATTTGGTCATAGGTCCTTTGATTCGCACCCGAGAATCGCTAGTATTTTACGATTTTTCCTGCGTAATGGGGTGTTCTGGTCTTCTATGGGGGAAGGGGGGTCTTAAAATGAATTAGCATCCAAAAAACTATAGAAAATGACACCAAAATCTTTTTTTATTTCAGCAGTGGCTATTTTTCAACATTTTTAAAACTTAAGGTGCTATGGTTCATTCCTGAGTGTAACCAAAATTGGAAGAAATTATGATCTCCCAGAAGTCAAATCTATCCCTAATCTATCAACACCTAACTTCATATTTCCCAAGCGGTGCTTACAAATAGTTAGGGATATTCTAGTCGAAGCCCTTATCGATATTGTATAAATCGACGATGAAACTGCAATACTGCCCAATTCAAAGCATCGTGTCTTTTGGGGGCGTCTGGGTTGCCTACTTCTCAAAACTTGGATTGGTGGCAACTTGGCAAATCACGCGTCCATAGATTGCATGGCAAACGAATTGGGCAGTATTGATTCTACACCGTCGAAATTCTAATAAATGTATTTCTTAGACTATGCACCGTATAATTATTTATTTGCCCTTTTTAAGCGTTCGGTTCCCATGTAGAAGCTCGATAGTGAAAAACGAAAGTGCTAGAAGTAAACCGGCAGTGAAGATCATCAATGCGATAAAAGTCGCCTCTAGTTTGACAGCGGCGTTAGCTTCCGAACCGACACAGGTGGGTCTCTGGGCGTGCCATTTTTTTTCTTCGTAATCGGAGAACCCATGCTCTACAAGCCTGATCAGTCTGCGGAAAAAAATATTATAAATAATATTTTGTAGATTCAAAACTACTATTGACAATGGTTAGAAACACAATTCCCTCAACCCTAAGGACAAAAATTTTTTGGAAAATATTTTGGTAACCCAAGTCCATTTGGTTCTGTGAATCGAGTAGAAAACAAATTACTTTTTTTTGTGACATTTTATTGAATCTGTTTTAATGACATTCTTACGATCTCAGGAAAACTTCTCTGTAGGGAGATCGTTTCATGATTGCGAAGGTGGATTGAGTGTTGAGCACGTCGAGGTACTGGAGCGAGCAAATTTCCGAAGATTTGAACATTCCACGTATCACATCGTGAAGTGAGGTGGTCACACCATAAAGAGCCGCTCCTCCTTTTTGTACCATTTGCAAACCGATCGTGCGGTCTATGAATTTATTTTTCTTCTTGATTCCCTCCTCGTAATACTTTGTCGCCATTGCGGCCACAACGCTCTGCAACATTCGCAATGATGATGATGCATTTTTTAAGAAAAATGAACCAAAATTCAAGTCTTATTAAGGAACTAGTCCAGAACAAGACCAGGCCTGCCCTTCAGGATGCAGTTCCACAAAAACCAAATCAATTTTGAGCTACGTCGTACTACCTTGAAGTGTTGTTTATGGAAAGATGTGTTCTCCACCCACAGGTCTATGCTAGTGTCGAGAAGTCTGTCCACGCTAGTTATAGTTCTAGGGGTGGGTAACAGCAGGAATCCCACAATAGTAGCTCCATAATAGCTGTACATCATCAATGCCATCACTTGTATCGTCAAAGAGAGTATCCGAGTCGGGATTTTGTTCGAGTCGATGCCTACCCCTGAAAAGTTCAAGGCAAAATTTGCCTAACATAACCTAATAACTAACATAATTTGCCGGATAACATTAAATGTTATCCAAGAAAACCCTCCATAATTACCATCGCTCGATTTTTGGCCTTCTGGACAAATAAGATATCCCTACCCTAATTCTGTACCTTGGAGGCAGAATATTCCGCAAATTTGAAGCAGACTGCTGCTTAATTTGTCTTCCGCCGGCTCGTCCGCAACACTCGACCTCCGAATTGAATAGAGGCACAGCAATTGGAAGAAGACGAACATGAACATGATCAGCCATGATCCTAGGGAGAGGGGTTTTGCCAATGCGCTTATAGAAGTCCCAGCCGGCGGATGCCTGAAGACTATCGACGATCTTCATAAAATCATAATTATCCATAATTGTCCAATGAACATGCTCAACAGTGAGTGTAATTTTCGTCAAAATTGCCACGGGTAATAAAATCTTACGAATATGAATGAAATGTCGGAGCGAATACGCCGACGCGTGCCCGTTTTGAGTTCAACCAACTCGCCGTCAAACCCAATTCGATCTCTTCTCTCTCCAGTAATCCGAACATAGTATTGTTGTTGAATCCGCCAGTAGTCTCGTTCAAGTAGCCCCAATCAGGGACCGGAGTCAAATCGGTCCTGAAAAGAGAAAAGCTCTATTGCTCTCTAACATCCTTTCACTGAAATGCTGAGCCTATACGGGGTGTTAATCTGATAAATATGCGACCAGCTAGAGATCGATTCTACTGCTAATTTCCATCAAAAATCATTCTATAACATTTTTGTGTTACTCGCTTCTAAATGCCACTTTTTTGACTGCCAAGATGTTTTCCGCGAATTCGGTCTTAGCTCACTAAAACGGCCATAACATCCTGAATTTATCGAGAAAATTCAATCTTATATTCCCCATATAATACCCTCATCCTGTTAAATTTGAACACTTTCTCTTTTTCACTTAACAATATTTTTGCATTGAGAGGCAATTTTTCTCGAATAACTTTGATTTTTATGGAAAAATCCACGTTTTTTCGCATTCAAACGGGATTTCCTCTACTAAATTTTGGTGTAAGAGCAATTTCGACAATAGTGTTGGTGGAGGGTGATAGGAAAATTATTGTTGTTTTCAACGGTACAATCAAAATTGAATTTTCTTCATAAGTTCAGGATGTTATGGTCGTTTTAGTGAATTAAGATCGAATTCACGGAAAAAATCTTAAAAGTAAAAAATTGCCATTTAGAAGCGACTAAAACAAAAATGTTATAGAATAATTTTTGTTGGAAATTGGTTGTAGAATCGATTTTTTATCTGTCGGCCTTTTCCTGCGTTCTAGCCAACGCCTTCTCAATTGAAATTCATAAAATAGTGTGTGTATGCTCACATACCTGAAATTGTTCATAAATTCCATGTAACGACTTATACTGCACATGTGCCTTGACAAACCGTCGACTGTCGGATGATAATTGAAATCGAAAAATTCCTTGGCTCCAAACAATTGAATGTCGAATTCTTTAACCTGAAATTTTTAATTTGTAGAATCTACAATTAATCTGCTTTTATCAATTCTTGCTAATTATAATCTGATTTTTTCAATTTTTTAAAACCAGTCGCAGCAATTTTGATTTTTTTATCCTTACGACAGATACAGCCTTGATCGTGGTGCCGTTCAAGTTCCATCTGGGGGGAGCGATTGTCAAATTCAGTTCGCCGCTGCTATCCCATTTACCTATAGATGAGAATATCAATGGCCAATTATTTTTTATACGATGCACTTCAACGATATCTTCAGATGTAAATATGGCGATGTCACTGTCCAAAGATATCCGAAATCGCTCCAGCATGGTCAGCGTTTTTTGGGTTTCAATATCCTGGGCGATCAAGGCGACTGCATAACTGTTATTGAAGAGCCGGTGTCTTGATATCTGAAAATTAATTTAATCTTGAATTTTTACATTTTTCTACGTCATGCTTTCAGGATTATTTTCAATTTCGCAAACGCTATCATTCAAAACTGAGGAAAGACGTATAGCATTCTTTCAGAGCCGAATTGAGTACTATCCAAATCAATTAGTGAATTTTCCAAATTAATTTGAGGATTTTCTAAATTAAATTGAGAATCTTCCAAACCGAATTAAAAAGTTTTCCAAACAAAATTGAGAATTTCCCAAACAATTTTCTCCTTGTTTGGAAAATTCTCAATTTGATTCGGATAAAATCTCAAACTGCCGAAAAGTTTGAGTTCGCTTTTTTCATCGCAGTTTATTATCTTACCATATCTAAAATTTCGAGTGTGTGGGGGCAGCTCAGGTCTGCGACAATTCCTATGACGTGATGTTGAGCCCGAAGCATGAAAGCGATGTCTTCTTCTTTTCGAGGTATCGAAATCAATGATTCAGTCATGAGTAATGTTGAGTCGACTTTTTGCTGGACTGTTAAAAGTCAGAAAGATTCTAAGAAGTTGAGACGCGGGGGAATTAACCACTTTTATCCACTTTCCATGAACGGTCTGTTCCCAAGAATGGCTACCCACCCATGTCTAAGAAATGTTATTGACAGGGCCTCATGTTACCCATTTTCCAAAAAAAAGTTTATTTTAACCATTCAGTTAATACAAATAGAACAGAAGATTTTTTTCATCGAAAACAAGTTTTTTGAGAAGTGACGTGACAAAATTGCGCTTACCGCTGTTTTGGCAGATAAATGAATTGACAGCACCGATATTTTTAGATTCGAAATATTTGAGAACTACTTGTAAAACGGAGCAGTCTACTAGTACGTTGCACATGACGTAAAAATAAAATAAACTTTTACAGATCAACATAATTTTTTTCTTGAAATTGAATACCTACTGTAATTTGGGCAATTTTCAACTCTGAAGCGGTTGATCAACTGCTTGATACTGAATTCTACTTCATGATATATCTACTTCAGCCAAATGGACTTCCTATCTAAACTCTAGGATGACAAACGTCTTTCAAAATTGTTTGATGTAAGTTTCAAATGACAAGTTAAAACGGACGGCCAAGTTGTTGAAAAATTGAAGGCAGAAATGTCTTCAAGAAGGAATGAAAACATGAAAGTGAATACGATATCAGTTGAAAGAATTTTTTCGTTTCGACGCTTTTCCTCGAGTGGAGAACGTCTAAATATTAATTACAGTACGTACAATAGGCACATCTTGGGTTGAAAATGTAAAGTTAATTTAATTGGACTGATTCTCCGGGCCACCTATTCAATTAAATCCGTTATTTATAATAGTCAAACTCAATTTGATACTCGAAATCAAACTCAAACCGAAACCCATATCCATTCATAATCAAACTCAAACTTGAATTGATGTTCAAAAATCACAATCAAACTCAAACT
The DNA here is from genome assembly GCA_036186465.1 of Nesidiocoris tenuis. Lineage (NCBI taxonomy): Eukaryota > Metazoa > Arthropoda > Insecta > Hemiptera > Miridae > Nesidiocoris > Nesidiocoris tenuis. The sequence continues at coordinate 13,401,037 of AP028909.1, read as the reverse complement.
GAAACTCATACTCAAACTAAAACTAAGTAATACTCACAATCAAACTCGAACTCATAAGCAAATTAAAATTCCTACCTATAATCAAACCCAACGTCCAATTCAATCTGAATCTCAAAGTCATACTCAACATCTAACTCATACCTACTCATAATCACCATCAAACTCAAACTGAAATTCATACACAGACCATACCCGCAATAAAACTTAACATCACACTCATAATCATACGCATGCTCATAATAATTAATACTCAAACTAAAACTCATACTCATAAATAACCCAATTCAAATTCAAACTCCAACTGAAACCCAATCTTTGATTCAAACACGTAATCGAACTCAACTCATAATCGGAATCAAACTGAAACATAAACTAAAACTTAATCGAACTCAAACTGAAATTCAAACTCATACTCAAACTGAAAGTCAAACTCGAATTAGAAGTGGAAACCAAAACTGAAATTGAAATTTAAACTGAAAGTCGAATTCGAACTCACACTCAAACTGAAACTCGAAGCCAAATTCATAATCAAACTGAAACTGAAAGTCAAACTCGAATTCAAACTCAAACTAGGAATCAAACTCACAATCTTAATCGAACTCATACTCAAACTGAAAGTCAAACTCGAACTAGAACTGAAACCAAAACTAAAATTAAAACTTGAACTCAAACTGAAACTCATAATCTCAATCGAACTGAAACTCGAAGTCAAACTCATAATCAACTGGAACTGAAAGTCAAACTCGAATTCAAACTCAAACTTAGAATCAAACTCACAATCTTAATCGAACTCAAACTGAAAGTCAAACTCAAACTTGAACCGAAACTGAAATTCAAACTCGAACTTATGAGTTATACGTTTATGAGATTGAATTTGATTATAAGTTCAAGTCTAAAGAGTAATAGTTTCAGTTTGAGTTTGAGTTCAGTTTGATTCTCATTGTGAGTTTCAGTTTAGTTTCTAGTTTGTTTGACTTTCACTTTGAGTTTGAATTTCAGTTTGGGTTCCAGTTTGAGTCCAATTTTGTGCCTCATTATGAGTTTTGTACGGTTTTATGTTTGAGTTTGAATTTCACTTTTGGTTTCAGTTTGAGTTCAAGTTCCAGTATGATTGAGTTTGATTAAGGTTATGAGTTTGAGTTTAAGTTTGCGTGTGCCTTCGAGTTTGACTTTCAGTTTTAGTTTGATTATGACTGAGTTTTGGTTCCAGTTTGAGTTTGAGTTTTAATTGAGCATGAGTTCAAGTTTGAGTCTCATCATGAGTTTCAGTTCGATTTTATGTTCAAGTTTGAATTTAAATTTCAGTTTGAGTTGGACTTTGTTTGAGTTTGGTTATGAGTGAGTTTTGATTCCAGTTCGAGTTCAAGATTCAGTTCAGCGTTCTTACACTACATATTAGTTTCAAAGATCAACAAACAAAGTTAATAGAAGCCCAATAATTTTCAGCAACAGGTAATAGGATAATTTTCAAAAAAATGGCAAAACGTAGCCAGTTTTTAGAGATATGTAACGTCGGTCAGACGTTTTTTGCTTTTCCCCCAATTCGATTTGGGCGGTAGGATTCTCTCAACGGCGAAAATGATCAACGCGATAGCGAAACCGACGGCGTAGATCATCAGAGCGATGAAAGTCGCTTCTAGTTTGACAGCTGCAGTCGCTTCAGAGCCTACGCAGTCCGGCTTTTGGGCATGCCAGGTTCGCTCTTCATAGTCAGCAAATCCCGTTTCTAGAATTCTTTGGATTCTGAAAAATAGAGAAAAAAACCCAAAAGTTATGAGAATTATCTCAGCGATTGGTTCGTTCCTGGTGTAGGGGATTTCCCCCTTATCACACGCCAGACCATTCCCCTTCCCATCCACAGACCGTTCTCTGGGACAGGTCTTAAGGAACTTCGAGACAGTTCGTGAGGAACTTTGAGACAATTTGTGAGGAACTTTGAGACAGGTTGTGAGGAACTTCAGGGCAGGTCTTGAGGAACTTTGAGACAGGTTGTGAGGAACTTTGAGACAGGTTGTGAGGAACTTTGAGACAGGTTGTGAGGAACTTTGAGACAGGTTGTGAGGAACTTTGAGACAGGTTGTGAGGAACTTTGAGACAGGTTGTGAGGAACTTTGAGACAGGTTGTGAGGAACTTTGAGACACTTTGTGAGGAACTTTGAGACACTTTGTGAGGAACTTCGAGACAGTTCGTGAGGAACTTTGAGACAGTTCGTGAGGAACTTTGAGATAGGTTGTGAGGAACTTTGAGACAGGTTGTGAGGAACTTTGAAACAGGTTGTGAGGAACTTTGAGACACTTTGTGAGGAACTTCAAGACAAGTCGTGAGGAACTTTGAGACACTTTGTGAGGAACTTTGAGACACTTTGTGAGGAACTTCGAGACAGTTCGTGAGGAACTTTGAGACAGTTCGTGAGGAACTTTGAGATAGGTTGTGAGGAACTTCGAGACAGGTCGTGAGGAACTTTGAGACAGTTCGTGAGGAACTTTGAGACAGGTTGTGAGGAACTTTGAGACAGGTTGTGAGGAACTTTGAGACAGGTTGTGAGGAACTTTGAGACACTTTGTGAGGAACTTCAAGACAAGTCGTGAGGAACTTTGAGATAGGTTGTGAGGAACTTTGAGACAGGTCTTGAGGAACTCTGAGACTGGTCGCAAGTAGCTTTAGCTCCAGATTCTCGTCACCGCTCTTCTTCGAATACCTCTCTCATATCACTCTTTCTCATATTTCCTGCTCAATCGGTTTACGAATACCGCATTCAAGATACTCACGCGATATTGTACATTTCTCGATACGGTGACTGCTTTCGTACCGGGATCGCCGTTTGCATGTCGAGCATGTGGATATAATGTAACGAGCAAATTTCCGACGAGGAGAACAGTTTTTGAACGTTTTCGAACAGATTGGGTGCCAACCCGTAAAGTGCGGTTCCTCCTTTTTGCACCGATTTCAGTCCAACGATTCGGTCGATGATTTTATCCTGATCGGGTGTCGGTCCTTTGATCGCTTCATCGTAATATTTTGTTGCCCGAGCGGAAATTCCAGCCTAGGAAGAAAACCTTTTTATATTATTCATATAGAGAAAAATTATTTTATTTTTTATTATTTTAATTTAATGTTTACCCCTCTGGAGTGCAATTTACAAAATTACGAACTTCTTCAGAATTACCGCTCGAAATACTCACATGAAAATGATGCCTATGGAAAGACACATTTTCCACCCACAAGTCCATGTGAGAGTCCAGAAGTCGTTCAACCGTAGTGATTGTTCGTGGTGTAGGGGTAAGGAGAAATCCAAGTATGGTCGCACCATAGTAACTGTACACCATCAGGGCCAGCAGCTGCAGAAAAAATGTCAGTATCCGTAGGGGAATCCTGATAGACTCAATTAACGATCCTGAAAATGATTATGGCATTTTTTTTATTTTTCAACATCTACTTACCAATGGCGACCCAGATACGTATTTCAGATGTAAAATGGTACCTTGAAGGCACATGATGCCAGCCACTAGGAAAAAATTCGCACTGAACTGGCGCTCGCCGGGCGGGTCGTCCGTTTCGTTCAACTGGCGCTGATGGCGCATCACAGACAGACAGACGCTTATTGTGAATACGTACACGAAAGTGACAATCCACGTACCGCTTGTAAACGGGAGGGCGAATGCGTGCATTGACGCACCGGCTGGCGGATGTCTGAACACCACGCAGGACCTGATATTTTATCCTTATGTTTATACGGAGGTTTTTCAAATTCAATCTTCTTTAAATTAAAAATTTAAAAAAAATTTGAAATTGAAAAACTTGTTAATACATTTTTTGACACCTAAACAGCAAAAAAAAAAATTGGAAAAATGCAGATTGGCTTTTTGGCCAATCAGGTGTCGATACAAAAAATAAGAATTTCAAAGGGAAAATTGTCGAAAATTCTCAATTCCTCAAATTTTTGAAAATTTAAGAAAAATTCTGTTCTTTCGATTTTAAGGTCTGATCTAGTGCACTCACTTCAATATGCGTGTTGCCGGTGCAAAAAATGCGACGTTAACACGAGCTGAATACATCCAACTCAATGCCAGCCCAAACTCAATTTTGCCATCTTCCAACTGGCCGTACATGGAATTCCTGTCGAATTTTTGCGTTGTCTTGTTAAAATAGCCCCAGTCGGGCGTTATACCCAAGTCAGTCCTGCAATATGAGATGAACACTTTTAGCAAGGTTTAATAATTTTCTATTAATTTAAATATGGTAACAATAAATTATAATTTTTATTAGAAGGGTTTTTGATTAAATTATTCAGGACCTGTTGACCAATTGATTTTAATCTCTTGTGTTCTACTGACCGGTTTATCTACTTGAAAAGATTAGCATTGTATTTTTTTTAGCAGTTCAGCAGTGCTGCCATATAGGCACTTACTGGTTAAACATAAACTGATATAGGTACGTGCCTTTTATTGCTATTAATTAGAAGTTATCTGGTAATGGTAAGTAAGTAGATAAATAACTATAAATATAATCACTCACTTGAAATTCATCACAAATTCAGCGTATTGATGAAGTTTGCATGAGCACCTCGGCAAATCGTCAACTGATGTCAAGTATTGCGCATCGTAGTATTCTTTTTTACCCACTAGTTTCCTCTCGAACTCTTTTACCTTCGAGAAATATCAGAGAAAATTTTAAAATTAATTTATTATTAGTCACATGGCAGCTTAATAATTGTATTATTTATTTACGAAGTAAATGGAAGTATTGTAATTGTCCTAAAAATGGCCATAGGTCCCTAAATTCTTAACCTTTTTTTCAAATTTCTTGAATTGCTATGGTTCAAAAATTTACGCTTCAAAACATGGAAGTATAGTGTGTTATCTACGCACCACTACTTTTTTAAGTACAGTTACCTGATAATTATAGCAATTTAATAGGTACCAGAACATCTAATAAAATGGACTCTTTCTTCATTAAGCCCCCACCCATATCATTTCAGACCACTCATTACATGCACAGATCAGACATGCACATTACAGACCATTACATCTAACAATCTTGTTGTGGGAACTGAAAACAAACCACGGTCGACGCTTTGAGGGTTGCACCTCGCAAATTCCACCTAGACGTTTTGTAGCCGACTGTCAAATCTCCAGTTTTGGGATTCCAATACCCGAATGACGTCACTGTCAACGGATGGTTTTCTGTTATGCGGTAAACGTCGAATAGTCGATTTTCAGCGAACAGCACAATTTGGCTGTCGAAGGCGACAGCAATTTTGCGCAATGACGACAACGCGTCGTCAGCTGTCCCATCGGTAGTCAGGGCGTACACGAAACTGTCGTTCATCAATCGGCGATCAGATAGGGGAGATGTGGGTGTTACCGGTCATTGGGGTATTTCCGGTCAGCTGCGTTTTAATTGATGAAAAGTGATTTCGTGAAAACTGTTGGTGGCTGACTTCTCTTTAGAGGTCCCTGAACTAATTTTAAGAGGTTTCCAAGCCGCCAGGTTATTCAGCTCGGCCTGGCTCAGCACTTTTTCAAAGGTGTGATTTCGCTCTAACGTCGAAGGAACTTCAGACGACGATAAGTGGCGTCAAACCTGATTTTTTCGACATTTTTTGGCACTCTTCAGCAACATTAAGTTTATAGCTTCTCAATTCTACAAGAATTTTTGAAATCGAGCAAAAATTGTGTCCACAGCATTCAAGTTAGAAAATGTTAACAAACGGGGTATTACCGGTCACCTCTTCGGGGTGTTACCGGTCACCATGCAGGGTGTTCCGGTCAGTTCTTCTCGACCGGTAATTCCCTTCTCACTATTTATTTAGGTTTTTATACTTACTTTTCGGTTTTATTTACTTCTTTCCGGCTCCCTGTGATATTTGCGATCTTTAGACTGATTTAATGGAAAATAAAGTTAGGTAATGTTCAAAATAATTAAAAACAACATGTTCGTAATAATTTTTTCTTCCTTTCATAAAGCAAGACCTTTTGAATGAAAATTTCCGGGGGAAAATGTACCCAGGTGAGCAAAAAACGGTAGTTTCCCTATAGAAAAGTATTGCAAGTTCACTGACCGGTAATACCCCGCTGACCGGTAATACCCCAGAAAAAAAACAACTTTGGTTTTTTTGGTTTTGTTAATTCCACATTAAAGATATGGGAAAGTCTGACTAATGCCTACTACTAGACATAATTCTCAGAAAGGTACGGTGGAAACCGTAATTTTACGATAAACCAGGTTCAAATGGCATGGTTTCTTCCTTAGGTGACCGGTAACACCCATATCTCCCCTACCTAGCGAGGAAAATTTTGGAAAATTATTCATGGAATCGTTGCTCATCAAATCAAGAAAATCTGAATCAAAATAATGTGAAGATGACCGAGGTTGCCCCGGACGTGGCCTGCCGCGCTCATGTGTTGGTTGGACATGACCAGGCTTAGCCAAGGATTGCCGATTTTGTTTAGTAATTTCACGAATTTGAAAGGAAGGATTCAACCTTGCAGATTGGGGTGTTTTCCTCGAGAGTAAAATATGATTTCCAAAATAAATAACCACTCACCATTTCCAGGATAGTTGAGGCATATGAACATTCCAAATCGAGTACAACGCCTATAATGTAATGCTGAGCTATGAAAGCGCTTAAAATCCTCTCTTCAGAAGTCGAATTCGAAATTGACACCGAAATTGTTGGAACCGCAGAGGAACTGATCGAGGTAGCCTCCGCTGCAAAAAAAGTTTTATAAAATTTTTTTTTAATAGTTATAGTGGGTAAGTAGATGTTTTATTTATGACACCAACCCACATAACAGTTAACACGGAAATTGGTTAAACTATGTTATGTTATTCAATTTTGTAGTCACATTTCGGGGGTAGGGTCTGCAGAAAAACTCTGTCTCCTTCGCCGAGCTTTCGAAAATTTATATTTTCTTCATCAGGGCCTATAACAACCAAAAATCACAGTCAACAATATGGCACATTCATTAATCTCTGTCAGCCAATTTTTGAAACAAGACTAGCAAAGAGAGCAATGTGATTTTTGGTTTTTATGGGCCCTGATGAAAAAAGATAAAATTTCGATAGCTCGGTGAAGGAGACCAAGTTTTTCTGAGGACTACCTCTGATGAGTTTGGTTTTATTCAAGGACAAATAATCCATAATTAACAGTGCATGCATGATTTATTCATCTATTTTGCTAAAACCCTAATTTTGCAACGAATATCACGCCGATAAAGTACGCGAAACATCTCACCGATTTCGTTACATACGAAGAGATTGATCGGATGAACGTCTCTAATCGACAGATATTTTAAAACCACCTGCAGAGAAGAAATATTCGCAATGCCCATATTGACCATACTGAGAGTGACCATGATGCACAATATTATGTGATATTCCATATTCACTATTTGACTGTTCCCCTTGCTCAATAAGAAACGTTTATCGAGTAATTTATCATTCTCCTTATAAGATTCAGAGGTAATCAATTATTCTATTAGATCGGGAAGTCGTAAAAGGAAGACAGTAATGATTAATTCACTAGTCAATATATTTAGCTTCTCGGCCGCACGTGTGGCTGACGAAAGAAAAATGCCTTAGTTAGCACTCTAATCAGTAGGAGTTCACATTAATCGGAATTTAAAAATAAAAGAATTTATATCAGCCATTATCATATTGTAAAAATGTTTCCAAGTTTTATGCGCCAATGGAATGCTAGGCACTTTAAGTTGGCCACACACTATCCATTTGCTGGCCGACATAGGATCGTGGCTTGGAAACGCCCATAAAATTTATTTGGTTGTACGCCGACGCCACCTCGACCAATCAAAGCAATGCATTTTCTTACCCCCTCTACCAGCAATCGGATAGTGTATGGCCGACTTTACTGAGACAAGCTGCATCTGCTGATTCAGAGAAGCGTTGCGAGCTTTTCATTCTAGTTTATAGTATTTTGCCCGATTTCTGCCATAAAGTTCTACTGGAAAGTCGAAGCCCCGAAAACTGTATCTCAGGACATTATAAAGAATGATGCGGTACAAATCCATCCGATCGGAAAATGACATGGCGGATATTTTCAAAGAAATTGGAGCCCTTCCAAGACCGATATGGTCGTATGCTGAGAAAAAAGGTAATTAGGCATTTAACTGAGTGGGTAATAAATTCATGAAGGATGTGTTGATTCAGAGCCGATCACAAGCCCTAGACCGACGTCACCAATATTCCTATAGAACATTTTGATTTCAGCCAAAATTGAAAAAAAGGTCGCTCCACCGACCGAAGAACTGATTCTTGAAGAGCTAGGCGAATGCATAGAACCAATGCTGGAAGATTCACTCAGGCCATCAGGAGACATTCTGAATCTGCCCTCTACCGATTCGAGTGCAGAATCGCCCAAAACGTCGTTGCTCGGGGAGGTAATTTATTCCTCGAAAATTCGGTACCAAGGATTTCCTACTGAATATTGTTCACGATTTTCGGGGAAGTCCGCCCATCAAAGTTCAAGCGAATTAGAGTTGCGGCAAACCTGAAAATGGGGCCCAAAGTCCAAGATGGCAACATACGTGCCTTTTTTCGGAAAAACCGCTATAAAAACTCAACCGTACAACCGATCGCCTCGAATTTAGTTGAATCGATTCAGTAATAAATGTCCTTTAAAATTATGAACTTCAAATTCAATTTTAGTGTTTTTACCAGTTTTATTGGCCAGGGTTTTGAACAAAATGTTGACAAAATGGCATCGTTTCGATAAAAAACATGAAATCTAAGACTAAAATCACCCGAATTCGAAATAATTCGTTGAAATAAATCCTTTAGACAATTTAATTCTGAACAATTTCGGTTAGAAAATTTTTTAAATATCTTCATTTGAAGCAGAGTTATCGCGTTTTTACGAGAAGAGTCTCAGCTGCGGCAGCCAACAGAGCGCGTCCACACGGAGGCGCGCCTGTCAAAATCGACTCAAAAAGGCAGAATAGCCGAATACAGTTTTAAAATAGTTTTCATACTCTGCTTTTTACTGTCATTTGATTCCAATGCTGGCCGACTATAATTAAATAGGAATCTTTCTTTATATTTTTACGGAAATAATTTGCTTCACTTTTGGCCTATAGAGCAAAAGCGACTACTGCCTCAACTATCAAATTTTGAGCAACGGGAACTTGAAAATCGATCTCAAGTCGTTCAAAGATGTTCCATGTTCCAATCATTCGATCGCTCCGAAGCCGTATCACGGCCCATGGATGATTTCCATTGGTAAAGGACTAGTCTTCTGGATGAGGAAGATCGAAGCCGAGTGGAAGAGAAAGGGAGGATTGAAGGGATCATTGGCATTGTGGCCGCCTGAAAAAGAATATCAGGTGAAAACATTGCCGACTAATACGTGTCTCAGAGTTGGCGTAAAGAAGAAGGAAGTCTCCGAAGTATTGGAATACATCATGGACACTAACACTGAGTAAGATTCAAGGGCTTCAGCAGAAAAGGGATTTCTGCAGAGAATTTTGAATTTGAAATTTTGTGCCTTCCCGTAGAAAATTCAATTACGAGCCCCCACCGACAGTTCGACTTTCTTGGTTCATGGAAGAGCAACTGAAACGAACAGAGCTGGTGAACAGTGCTTATGATTGGGATACGGATCGCGTTCTGGAGTGGATAACCGCACACGTTGGTCTTCCTCAATACCAGGTTAAAAATAAGAAATAATCAAATTTTACGCCAAGATTTACGACCGTAACCGGGCCTGACATGACGCAGGCGCTTTTCCGAAAAGATTATACTGAATGGATGTGCCTGCAAGGGTCACGAATATTCAGAGGTTTACCGATAGTCCACCATGCACTATCCAATTGCTGGTGGAGGGGGTAAGAAAATGCATCGCAGTGATTGGTCGAGGTGGCGTCGGCGTTGAACCCAATAAATTTCATTGGCGTTTCAATCGGATAGTGTGTGGAAATTATTGCCATTTCCCACTTGATCTCATTTATGCTCAACAGCTTCAATCGAAGGAAGGAGTTTATAGATATTACAGTTGTCAAATATTTTGCTGGAATTGCCCCTTTCGCATAGGTACATGACACAGTACATGAACCGTGTCCGTACGAAGTATTCTACCATTTTCAGGAATCTTTCGAAGTGAACGGGATTCGGGGGAGGCATTTAGTATTACTCGACGCTGAAGCGTTACAGAAAATGGGCATTACAGATTTCGATCATATTCTGGTGAGTGGGTAATTAAGTACCTAAATTTTTTGGTTAATTACATTTTAGATGTACGTTCACTAGAAGCGTAAAGTAGGGCCCTAGGGGGTTAAGTGGGGTGGATCCTTCAACGTTATGTTTTACCTTGACTAAAGCCGAGAACGCTTAGATCTTCCTGCTTCTTGAAATTTCGTACCATGACGATAAGCCATCCTTTTCATCCGTTCCCAGAAAATCACATCAGAAATCAGGACCTTGTTCAAAATTCGCCGCGAGAGAAACGTATGGAGAGACGTCGTCGAAGCGAGGTACGACCCGCTGACTTTGCACGCCATGTACAATTTCAAACAAGTCAGCAGACGAGCGCCGATCTTCCAATTTTACGTGAACAATCACTTCATCGATCGGAAAGTGCCGCATTTCTCGCTATTCGAATTGAGAAAATCCATTTGGAACATTTTCCCCAGGAACGTCCGAACAGTCGATTCGATTATGGAACACGAAGGCAAGCGGAAACGTCTCGTGCGAGTCAAATGGTGAATCTGCGAAGCAATATTGACAGTATTAAAATGACGAAAAGGCAATAAAAAAATAATTTGAGGTGTCACTTAAACTCAAACGGAAACTGGAATTAGCTAGAACTGACACTCAAACTGAAATTGTAACTCAAACTGAAACTGTAACTCAAACTTAAATGACACTGAAACTCAAACCCAGACTGAAACTGAACTCAAATTGAAGTTCAAAATCAGACTGAAACTCAAACTCACACGAACTCTGAAACTCAAACTCACACAAAATCTGAAACTCAAACCTAAACTGACACTCAAACTGAAACTGAACTCAAACATGAAGTAAAGATCAAATTAAAACACAAACTTTGGAGTTTCTAACTAAAATGTATGTAACTCAAACTGGGAACGTTCCAGAGTTACAGTTTGAGTTTGAGCGTCAGTTTCAGTTACAACTTCAGTTTGAGTTTACATTAAATGTAAACACAAATTTTGTGTTTGAGTTACAGTTGAGTTTTAGTTCCAGTCTCGGTTTGAGTTTCTTCTTGAGTCTTGAGAATTTTCTTTCTTGAGATCTTGAGTTTCAGTTTATGTTTAAGTTTGAGTTCCAGTTTGAGCTTGATTATGAGTTTGAGTTTGAATTTCGGTTTCCGTTTGAGTTTGACTTTTAGTTTGAGTTCAAGTTTGAGTTTGACTTTCAACTCGAGTTTACATTTGTGTTTCAGCTTGAGTTTGATTATGAGTATGAGTTCGAGTCTCATTATAAGTTCAAGTTTGAGTTTGACTTTCAGTTTGAATTTTATTTCAGGTTTGAGTGTGAGTTCGAGTTTGAGTCCAAGTTTCAGTTTCGGTTTGAATTTGAGTCTCATTATGAGTTCACGGTTGAGTCTGATTTCAAGTTTGAGAGCATTTAATATAGTTTGAAAAAACAATTTTACTCAGAAGTCGAAACCCTTGCACCTCGATCCCATGTACCTACCTACACTTTTGTAGAAGGTTCTCCACATGGAAGACCGGTGGCGATGAGCGCTAGGAATGTATGTCCAACATGACTTCAACCAGGACATCCAATCGGAGGAAAACGTTTGTAGAGGTTAGCTCATCCTTCGAGCTGTAGCGATCTTTTCATTCAATCTGATTGCACTGTATCTTTATTATGCATAGTTATGTTAAGTAACAGGTATGTGAAAACGGACAATTCAATTCAACAAATCAAACATTATTGTTCTACAACTTCGGCAAAATGTCCGATTCGTTCTTCGGATTCGATTCCACCCTGGGGGTAAGTGCGATTATTATTATGTCAAGTCCATGATGTACGTTTGGCGATGAGCTGGCCGCCCTTATCTACATACTTCCTCGTCAGTTACGTGCCTCAAGTTGCAACAGCTTTAGCATTATTTATAAAACAAGCAATGTAATATTGGTTATTTAATTCTATGCGAACGTTAACTGGTGGTCTCGCGAACCGAAAAAATTCGCTATGGCCGCTGGTTGTTGTACCAATTTTGCTATTCTGAACGTGTCTATGCTGTCCTTTCAAGGCTGGAGATGGTATGGAGGATGCTGGAGGTATGCTGTCCGAGGATGAGGAGGATTACGATGCTCTGAACGACGAAACGTTCGGAGACTCTGCCCCAGGTAATTGCTTCGAAATTTTTTTCGAATTTCGCTGCTCTGATGGAAAAATTTAGTTTTAAGAACTCTACAGCTGTACCGCGCTCCAAAAAACCTGTTCAATGAATACGAAATGAGTAGTACCGAAGTAGCTTATCTCTTTTCGGTTTATAAACCAATCAGGCTCGTTTCATCAGTTTCTGTAGTATTTCCAAAAATGACCGTGTCTCCCTCAACTCGACCTTTTCAAAAAATTCCTCGTTTCGGCAAGACCCTTTAGGATTTTATTGGAATTCTGATTACTCTCAGTACTTCCAATTTATTGGCTCTAGTGTTGGTCTTAAAATCTTTTTTTCACCTTGCAGAATCCGTGGATATTATTATATCCCGGTGACTGGTTGTATTTTGATTTTAGGCGGCTTTTATAATGTGCCTAGTGAGTTTTTTGAATTTTTTTTATCCACATAGCCTCCAATCTAGTCAAAATATAATCAAATTGTGTCGAAAACTTACGTTGCAAATTACTAAAAGATGTTGTGTTATCTATGGGTGAGCGTTTTATTCACAATCGTGCATCTCCACAATTTCTCCAAGACTACCATTACTGACAAAGAGGATTATTGTTGCTCATACGATTGTGTCCACCAATGGAAAGTAAAATTAATGATAAGTAAATGGAAAATAAATTTAATGATTGATGGATAATTTGCTCTTGCTGTGCTGAGATATTGTTGTTCCATATTGCAATTGTCGAATTGCGTCATATTCGCTTTGCTGGGCTGTGCATCAAGGTATCAGAGGCCAGTGTTTATCATAGAGAATCGCTGGCTATTTCTTGAACGAATAATCTATCAAAATTTTGTACTTTGGTATCTATTAACCCATTGAGGACTAGCGGCTGCTGACCTTAGTATCACACATTACCAGTTTGGTCTTGTCTTGAACTGGAATCATCTCTCGTTTAATGGCACCGATTTTTCAGTTTGTTCCAACTAATTGACTCTATTTTTGGTTATAATTTTAACCATAACTCGTATTTTTAGCTGGCGACTGGGAACAAGATCATGAAAAATTAGCCGAACTTACGGAACTGCGTCGGCAAAATTTCGTTAGCGAGGTAAGTGTACTTGATTCAAGATTGTAATGCTGGTTTGTGAAAACATGACGAGGCGATGTGTGGATTTTCAGTTGCTGAGTTGGGAATTTCGAATGTTTCCCGTATTTTTTATTCGTCTTGTACAAACACGGCTGTGTTCCTATAATTAAAGTTTATTTATATTACATGCATTTTTTAACAGTTTGTACTCATATAAAGTAGTATCGCTTTTCAGCATGTTTGTGCGCTGTTCTGACCTTATAGATTCTACCACTTTTTCTATCTCTGTCTTTCTTCTTTAGCCCGTTTTAAGATAAAGGCGACCTGATTTTTACCTAATTACAAACCTATGTTATTCAGGTAGTTTTGATTCTTCAAAGAAAGATATTAATTATAATTTAAAAAAAATACTATTCAACGTTGAGCGTATCCAGGTTATCAATGCTGCGTGTCGTATCGATTTTTCATCACCTATTTAGTAGAAAGAAATATGTTGCCAAGATCATGGTGGCAGTATAGCAAAACATTTTTTTCAATTTTTCATGCGCTGTGCGCGCGTACCCTGAAGCAGCCGATCAAATTCGAGAACGAGCTATAAATACGCTAGTCTCCTAAAAACGCCCATTGCGAATCCAGCTTTACAAACTCAAAAATTGTTTGGACTGAGCAGAAAAAAATTTTGAACTTTTTTCTGGTACATGACGTGGTTTTGTCGCCCTTGATATAAGTAATCTTTGTGGATAACTTCGCCTGAAGTCAATATAAATCTCGTAGTGCATGAACATTTTTCAAACTTGGTGTTGAAAGTTTTTTTTTATTGTCTTTACTTTTGGGCCTCCTATAATATGGGTGGACCTACTTGAATTTGGGTTGCCAAACTTAGAAAAACTGCTGTCAATAGCCCAAGCCTGAAAATCGAATCTGGATTGTGGAGAAGTACGAGTTTTGAGTCAAAGAACATTGAGAAGATACCTAGGGTGGGTTCATCAATTCAGTTTATTCGTCAAATAAATATTATCCTCCGAATAAGTAGTTTCTTGGAAATGTAGACTATGAATTTCTTCGTCAACGTATCCATGGAACATTTTATTCGGAGAATAATGGATATTCGATGAATAAACAGAATTAATGAACCCGCCCTGAATATCATAATTTTTTCTTCCATTATTTGTCTGTATGCTTGCCTGAAGTTGAGTAGTTAACTCTTGCATGATTTGTGAACGTATTGATTTGCAGAATGGGCTTCTCTGCGAGCAAGTAGCCGCTTTCATTTTGGATGATTCTGTAAGTTGATTTCGTCTGCTAATACGGCATGTTATGTGTAAATTGCAATATTTGTTGTATTTTTACTGGAATATTGTCCATAAAATTTGTTGAAATCAATTTTCTTGAAAATTTGCTTAATCTGTGCTCTTGGACTCTTAAATCTGAGCCCAATTTTTTCATTTTTAACGTAAATGGTTCAAATGGTTCGAATTCTGGCTCTTGCGCTATATTTAGCGCGAAAATGTGTTATTTCTTTCCCAAAAATCCTTGATCGCTCCAATTACGATTCGACGGCTAAGCATTGGTATTTCTTTTATTGCAATTATAGCAACTAAATCGGTCATTTTTTAAATTTACCATCGTCATTTCAGTCTTCCAGAGGCTTCGATCATCGTAATAACTTCCCACCTCCGCCCAAACCCAAGCCAAGGCCTCCACCTGGATTCGCGAACGCCTCTAACGATCACCATCCCTTAGAAATCAAATTAGGAATACCTAGTCTGAAGGTATGTAGTTTTTCGTTTATTCGATGTTGAAATTTTATCGTATAAGGGGCGAAAGTATTCTGAATTTCATAATGTATCATTTTATATTATATAAATTGACCCCTCGATGGTAGGTACCTATAGGAATTTCGCTTTCTGATTCAGCAGCCCAATTAATTTTAACCCTGTAAATATTATCAATTTTCTTCGCTCGATTTTCCAGAACGTTTGCACCGTCGAGGAACTAGAAAGGAATTTAATCAAACCCCCACCCGCCAATAGCTTAAGATTAGAAGATTTGGAAAGGAATCTTATCTCTAATCAGGTGAGTCAATTATTTCAAGTTTCTCTTCACTTTTCAACGTCAAAAAATTTATTTGCTGCAGTTAATGATAATTTAAACTATCATTAATAATAATTATTTATTCAGCATTATTCGATAGTCTAGCTATTTATGTTCAATTATTGTTCATCTTGCTAAATCTTGCCAGTATGTTCCAAATATTTGTTGATCCTGGTAACATTTCTATTATTCGTCTATTTTCTGTTCATTTTTCCAGCTTATCTTGTAGAACTCTATACTGAAGAGTAGATATGAGGGGATGTAACATTTTCACTCCAGTTTTACTCAATTTTTTTTAAATCTTGGAAGCTTTTCGGCTTTTACCTCATCATCAGCAGTTCGCTAAAGAGATTGTTGTAACGGATTTTTTGATTTTTCAACGAATAATTTAAATATTGAAAATTAACAAAAATCATTGTAAAATATTGTAAATATTGTAAAAATATTGTCCCTATCTTATTCGTCTGTACCGATTTCAGAAACCTGCTGTTCCACCCGTGCTGGGGCAGATCCTGAGACCGCCGGCGGGATTTATCACGCCGCCTCCGCTAACTCACCATCCGCCGCCTTCTCAGCACCCGCTGCTCAACCAGCTCTCTAAGATACCACCTCCCATTTCACCTTTTCGAGTTCCGCTTTCGCCTCACCAGATCGTCTTACGTATGTCATAGTCCATTATCGGCAATGGGGAATTTACGTCGATTTTTAATTTTGAAAATTTCTCCTCTAGATTTGTGAATTGGATATAGGTATTGCTAGAAATTGCCGTGTGAAAAAAATTTCAGTACCGGCAAAAGCCAGTCTGCCAACTGGCTTTGAATTTGCCGGAGATGTTGATTCCGTCATCACACGCGACTTGTTTACCTTCACAAAGCCAGTGGAGTAGTGGCAATCTAACCTGCTCACAGGTTAACCACCGTTGCACTTCGAGATGATAGTCGAGGCTGTAGGTTAAACGCTTACGTCATAACATGATCGCCCTCTTCACAGCAGCCCGCTCTTTGTTAGCAAAACCTGGATTGAAATCCAAAATTTTTGGGGACAGATTTCGGCCGTCGGAGTACAAATTTTCCGAATTTCAGAGTGAGCACTTTCAAATAAAATAAAATTTTAAACATCGACGTAATTCCCCCCTATTTAAAATTCTGCCGTTTTAAGGTAAATCAGCTTATCTTCAATAAATGCCTCACGAAATTCAAAGTTTCCCCTCGATTTGTTGACCAGTGTAGCTTAGTGAAGCCGATCCTCATATTGATCAATCGAGCAGATCTTAATGATCATGCTAATATATATAATTTATGGAAAAATCGAAGTATAATCGATTAATTGCGATTAAGTGGTTTCCAGCTGAACAACTTGAGCTGTTTTCCTTCAGAATCATACGGCTATTCAAAGCACAGGCTTTTTGGAATAACCGCGTCCTTTGGTGGCCAAATCGGCTGTTCTTTCCTTTGAAAACAGCTGATTCTCATGACTGGAGCTAGTTTGGAGGTAAAACTACTTGGCCTGAAGTGAAATGACCATTCGTGATAATTGAAATTCCTCAGGTTTGGAGGCAAAAACCAGCTCTCAGCTATCAAAATCATCCAGTTGTGGTGTTTTGCCTCAAAATCTGGTGACGCGAAATTCAGTTGGGCTCTTTCAATCGATGAAGATGCTTCAAACTGACATAGATGAGCTGTTCTTCCTCCAAAACGGATGCCTCAATGCTAAATTCAAGTTGTTTTTACGATTTTTGCCGATTTCAACGATAAGCTGTTTTACCTTAAAACGGGAGAATCATAATATGATGATATTTCAAAATATTATTTTGAAATTTTATTTCTCGAAAAGAAAATATTGACCCGAGGCTCGTCGTTTCCCTCCGCAGCGCCTAACCTATTGCCCAACCGGATGAACAACGTCATGTTGCCCCTGCACCATCCGATGGGCCCCGGCCGAGTCCCCCCCATTCCCCTCATCCACCCGATGAGGCCCCACCCCCCGTTCACTCCCGAGGACGAATACGCCGGACTGATGACCGTCAGAGAGAAAAACTGGCTCGCCTCCATCCAACTCCTCCAGCTCAACACCAACCAGCCTTTCCAGGAAGACTACTACTTTACGGTAAATATTGCGGCGGACGCCTTGAATTTTCAATTTTCCAAAAACTGAAGTATAATCATGAAGCTCCGTCTCTTCCAGATGTACCAGGTCAGGCAGTCTGGCAATCATGGGAGGAAAATCAACAACTCGCTGAAGAACATTCGAGACCGAGACGCGCCGTCATCCAAACCCCAATACACCCCGTTGCAATTTGAAAATTCCCTCGGAAAATTACAGGTAAATAGCAGTAGATCAATGTAAAGAAAACCGCGTTGGCTTTTGGACCAATAACCGAAGTTGTCCCGGGCGTGCCCAGCCGCCCTCAAGGAGAGGGTCGGAACTATTCGTAACATTCATCGTCTTGGCTCCCACTTGCATGATTGTTGGTTTGTTTCAAAATTTATGAAATTTTTCATAAAATCGATGTTAATTGAGCTTGTTCCTGAAGTCTTCAAAAATATTTCAAATTATCAAAACATAGTTTTTTTTTTAACAAACAAAAACAATATATTTGAACAAGTGTGACGGGTGTTCTTTTTGCTTGTCCGAGCTATCGTCATTTGGTTTGTTTTATTTTTTCCAATTCATCAAATCATAGAGTTGATTTGAAATTTTGAAAAATCCATAAAATTGGTTTTTATTGAATTAAATTTTGGAAACTTTCAAAAATAAATTTCGGCGTTGAAAATCCCTTCGCAGGTGGGTAGTGTCGTGGCTCCGCGGAAGATGATCGACACGGAGATTGTCGAGAGTGTCGATTCGCCGACTCCTCCGACGCCCGCCGTGAAGAAAACCAAGCAACTGCTTCTTGAAATCGAACAGGTAAATGGGAATTTCGATATATCGCTCCAGGAGATGGTCCGCTAACCTTGAGTTGGTTAAAATCCGAATTTTCCAAAATAGTTTTCGAGAATTAAGTTGTTGGAAATTGCGTCTATTCTGGAAAAAAAGAAATTTCTCCTCTTTTTCTGTTTCGTATTATTGAATTTCAAAATCGCCCTGTTTTTTCAGATGTTCGCGTTGCTTCTGAAGGCTGAAGACGCTCTTTCAAATCTCAACCCCCATCCCGACCCGAACGTGAACCCTAGCGAGCTGCTCGATAAAGTCGTCAAATCGCTTATCAAAGAGGAAAAACTGCGAACGATAATGAACGTTAGGAAAGGAAAGGTATGTGATGCAGTTTCAATACAATTTTCTCGGAATTTTGAATTTAAAAACAATTTTTATTCGAGAAAATGCGTAAAACACTGACACTAATTTGATTCAATTTCGGGTAGGTGCATGGCACGTAAAATTGGCAATTTTCTAAGCCTCTCCAGGGCTGAGAAAAATGCAAAAAACCGATTCCACTTGAAAAATCCTAGGTATGGCTGGGAAAAATTTCAAAAAGATTATGGATTTGATTTCTTCGCGTAAATCTCTATATATTGTTTAAAAAACATCAAATTTGGCGTTTTTTCAAAATTTTAGTTCAACATGGTCGATTGTAGGGGTTGTAATACGGCCTAAATTGCGTTTTTAACAGTTTTCTTGGTTTTAAGGCCAAGGTACTTATGGATTTTAGGCAAAAACGTGAAGGAGAAGAAAATGTTGGGCGTTAAATTCCATATCAGATGCATTCCCACCCTTGTTACTGACTTTTTACTCGAGGGGGTCCGTTTTTAGGCTCGGAACTGCAAAACTGCGATTCAACTATTAGTAATTGAACGTTTTGCGGATTAGCCAGCTTATGTTAATAGGGTGGACAGTTTAATTACGGGAGTGTTGGATCTCGGGGGTCAGAGGGGCCGGTGCTTCTCAGAAAGTAGGTAGCCGCTCTAAGGTAGAAAGGCATAGTCCTTATTAGCCCTTGCCTCGCTATGCATCTGCAAATAAAAGCATCACTCTATCTATTAATCAAAATGTTAATCTCAAGATTCCGATGAATTATTTTTCGGCTCATTTTTCTATTTTTATACAAATTTTGACTCTTACAATATGATGATAAACCCACCTACTCCAACAATTTGATCATTATTTTCTGTCATACGCAGACAAATAATGTACCCATGTCACTTATCTACTTAGCAGAGTTTTATAAATTCTTCGCTTTTTGCAGACCCTAATCCTTCGCATACTGCCCCATATGGGGCTGTCGGTGCAGCTGATTCGCAAGCTGATCCTTCTGCTACCGGTCGCCGTGAAGAACGACCTCGACCAGGGTTGGCTGCGAGCCCTGCCCGCCATTCGCTACTACCTCAACCTCTGCCCGTTCTCGGAGATCGCCGAATTCTCCGACATCCTCCAACCCCATCTCACCTCCCTCGTGCCCAACAAGGTGAATTTTCAATTTTCAAACATTTATCGCGATTCTCCGTTAAATTTTCTCTCAATATCCAATTATATTAAAACTTGATTGCGTAGGTATCCCCTATCGATATATTATTTGCGCATCGTCAGTTCGGTATCGGCAATTTTCAAATGCACGACTCTCCTTCGTTTCAGTTCGGCATCTCAGTCGTGACGAACATGATAGAACGAGCGGAATACTTCTTCTCGCAAGGCTACGAATCGAACGACTGGCTCGACTTCATGTCGTCGCTCGTCAATTTGAGCCGCACTCTGGAATTCGAGCGGCCCGTCGTCGGCATCCAGAGCCACAATCTGGCCCGCCATTTGTCCCGGTGTCAGGCCAACAATCAGGACATCGTCACATTGCAAACTGCCCTGTCGAACATGATAATGGCCGATAAGAAGTGATAACGGCCGACAAGAAGTGATTGTCGCCCGTCAACAGTTCGCCTCGTATACTTGTCCCTATTTATAACAACTATTATTTATAGCGCTGTAATTCTTAATGTCCGCTCCAGCAAGCGGGTGGCGCCTGAAAACATGCGCATGCGCCGATCGTCTTGCTGGAAAGAACCGATCGGTACTCGATTTAACACAAAGTGTCGCGTCTTGGGTACTTCTTATGGTTTTACTATCGTTTTTCGCGAAGTTCAATTGCGAACTGTCCTAGTTGAATTTATCGAATTTTTTTATAGAAAAAATCACCGTTATCCTTGTCGGCCTAGTCGATACAATTCCCACCTTGGGTCACATCCTTCGGGAAGTCCGCGTTCCTACTCCAACTGAGGTTTTTATGGATTTTAAGAAGTATCACCAGGCTACAGGTAGTTTTTTGGAATGCGCACTGATATTTTCAAAATTCGGGTTTTTGCTGTTATCTCGTCAACAATTCTGGAGATGTACCGAACGTTTTCGGGCAGTTTATTTATTTACCCCTCTTTTGTTTTTCTCGTCGATTCCACTCAACCGGGCGTTAACCGCTTGACAGGAACTGCTTCCCGTGCCAGGTGGACTTTCCCATTACAATCCTGAGATTTATTCAGCGATTTATTTCGTCTTTTTCATTTTCCACCATTGCACTCGATTTGAATTCGGCCTTTGCTCTTCTAGATCTGGTCTGTTAATGAATTTTCTTACCTCCCCACAATATTTATAGCCGCGATGATCATTTCTTAATATTACTGCCGAAATTCCCCTTGGGAATGTTAACATTAAGGGAAAACGGTTTGTAAGTTATTTTGCCGCATTTTTCTACAATTTTTTTTCTTCGTGTATTTTCTGTTTTGTTTCGATTTTTTAGCCCGTGCAATGAGACGGAACTATCGATAAATGAGGTGTGTGGCTAATTATTTAAAAAATACGCCATCCTCCCTGAAAATTTGTCGTCGCTTTTTCGCAACTTGGCAGTTTTTGTATTTAACCCGAAAATTTGGGTAGTGAATTTTTCCGTTGACTGTAAATAATAGACAACGTGCGATTATGTTTTGCGTGTAAAAACGATCGAGATTGCGGCAACGTAGAGATAAATTGATGCAATTGTTTTTACAAAAATACCCATTTTGAAAGCTACCGTTTATTTATATCGTTGTCATTTTATCAGTGAAATATTGTAAATAGAATAAAAAGCGTACTTTGAACATCATATATTGTTTCACTTGATCCTTTGCTAATCCTGCAAACATGATATCCAAAAATGTCCAAATGTCTTCTGTAAAACCCGGCAATGCGAATTTCTTCTTATTCCTGAATTAGGAATATTACGAGCCTTCCAGTTACCAGAATTCCAACAAAATCAGTTTGGTACAAAAAATAAAACCGACTCCAAAAAAAGCTTGAAAAACAAAAAATGAAAATGCAAATGGAAAAGAAATGTTGATAGCCATTCTTGAAATTATAAGGAAACTATAATAACTATCGTAGGACTCTTTCTACATAATAGCTCAGTACCAAGGACAACTCCTCACTCGAGTCCGCATAGTCATTTTAATTTTACCCTGCATACGTGAATATTTTTTATATCCCGACAACTTGACGTATTTCGATTTAAGACAAGTTTCAAAATTTGTATAATGAAAAAAATTTTTTTTGTATAGGTATTTTTTTGTATGTTAAAAAAAATTGTGTAATGGAAAAAAAAATTATTTTGTTTGATATTTCTGACCTAAACCGACTCAAAAGGTTCAAAATATAATCAAATTGAGTCAAAAATTTACGTATCAAAATATAGTAATATTGTGTGTTATCTAGGCACCACTGGACGCGATGAAATATTGCTGAAAAGTGGCCTGAAACAAGCTATGAGTCATTAGAACTTGACAGGAGGTTTGCAGCCCCTGGTCAGACTTCGCCGCAAGACTATCATGAATTTGGGAGGCCAGAAGCGATGAAATATCAGACCGTCAGACCGGGCGAAACATCGCCGCAAGACTTCACTAACATCATGATATTGGGGAGGACAGATGCGATGGAATATAGCTGAAAAGCGGCCTAAAAACGACCAATGAGTAACAGGGCATTAGAACTTGGCAGGAGGTTCGCAGCTTCTGGTCTGACTTCGCCGCAAGACTTCACTAATATCATGAATTTGGGGAGGCCAGAAGCGATGAAATATCAGACCGGGCAAGACATCGCCGCAAGGCTTCACTAATATCATGAGATTGGGGAGCACAGATGCGATGAAATATCAGACCGGGCATGACATCGCCGCAAGGCTTCACTAATACATGAGATTGGGGAGGACAGATGCGATGAAATATTGCTGAAAAGCGGCCTAAAAACGACCAATGAATAACAGGGCATTAGAACTTGGCAGGAGTTTTGCGAACCGCTGGTCAGACCGGGCAAGACTTCGCCACAAGACCGGGCAAAACTCGGCCGCGACTTCAGTAAAGGCTGTAAGGCGGCAGAAACTACCGCCCGGTTTAACCGGATTTCAAATTACCCACGAAGCCTCCGGCATAATTGCACTTTTTGCGTTTCCTATTTATTAATTTAATTACTTCCATACTTACAGAGTAAATGGAAGTATTGTGATCGTCCTAAAATCGAGAATCGGAACGTAGCTTCAGAAAAAACTTTTTCTTATACACATTTACTCAGAATCACTTCCTGAACAAGTGTCTGTGTGTCCGTCTGTGGTCATTTACAAAAATGACCATAACTCCCTCATTTCTCAACCTTTTTTCAAATTTCTTGAACTGAAATGTTTGTCTCGGCAAGACCTAACTCCCTGTTTAATCGAAATTTGGATAACGCACAGTACTTCCGATATATTTGCATTTTTAATGTTTTCTGTTTTATTTTTTTCCGTCCACAAAAATGAACCGATTTGAGCGTTCTTGGTCTTAAAATCTTTGTTTTACCTTGCAGAATATGTGGATATTTTTTATATTCCGAAAATGTATCGTTTTTCCATTTTGGGCGAATTTTAAAATTTGAATAGTGAATTTTTTGATATTTTTGACCTAAACACCCTTAAAAGCAGTCAAAATATGATCAAATCGTGTCACACTTTTACGTTTCAAAATATGGAAGTATTGTGTGTTATCTACGCACCACTGGTTTTAAATTAATTTTAATGTTTTAAAATTTGCATAGGGAGTTTCTTGACATTTTTTATCCTAATATAGTCAAAATATAATCGAATTCTGGCAAAAATTAACGTATCAAACTACGGAAGTATTGTGTGCTATCTACGTGCCACTGATTTCTGTTTTCAAGCAAAAAAAACTTTCGGATTTTCCAAATAAAAATGACTTTTCCTATGGTAAACCGAGCGAAGAATCCGAGAAAAATACTCAAAAAATTCCAAACCCGTGGCAACATTTTCCAAAACGGACATTTTTGGAAAAAAAAATCTTTAAAAAGTTGGGAATGATCGAAAAGCTGTCAGATGCAAAATATTGATTTTTCGAAAATATTTTTTCCATGTTTTTGAAATTTATGCTAGGTACATTTTTGGCTGTGGCGTCACCAATACTAATCCTAAAAAATGGAAAGAATATTTAACAATTTTATTAAAATTGGCTGCGTGAGAGCCAAGAAAAAGCGACAAAAAACTCAAGTCAACTTGAGTAACCGGTTTTTTGGCGTCGGTTAAAAACGTACCTAACAAGATCCAAAATTTTTTTATCAGAAATTGATTTTTCGGGCCCTCGATGAGGTGTGAGAGAGAGAGAGAGAGAGACCGTCCAAAAGGTGCAAGGATGATAGGAAATAAGACATGGCGTGATTTATGCTTCTAATAAGCTCCAATTACAAATGAGATCTTTACAACATTATTATAGTACAGTCTGTCCCAGAGGAGGGTTCATAATTACCAAATAACGCTCATTTTATTGCACTACTATAAAGAGTATAGTTAAAATTTAATTTCAATTGCTACCCGACTAAAAATTTAAGGAGTGAAAAACATTCATGATACCTAATCATTATACGATTATTACAATTTCGAGTGTGAACAGTTAGTAGGTATCTTCTGCATAACAGACTCTGAAACTCCGCTAAAATGAAATACGATGTAAACTGACGAGGACAAGAAATCGTACTAAATGAATAGGTACCTACCAAATATGCCAAATCGGTCATAATATTCAAGCTAGCTAGGGGATTTTTCCGAAAGTACGAGAAATCTATGAAAATAGGTAAATCAAAATTGAGTATTCTTCATAACCAGAGATCAGACAGAGTAATACCCACACCAAATTCTGGAACCTATTTTTCGAATCAGTATGACCATAGAGTCATTAGCATGGCCAGATGGGAAGCAGGGAGATGGCCAAAAATGGGGATTAACGTTCAAGGGGGCGTGGCCTAGAAAGCGATGTTATCGGTCAAATTGTTCCACTCAATAAGAAATTGCTTTTTATGATAATGATAACTAATGCTAATAAAATCCCACAGTATCGCCCTTTTGCTAACTAATTTTCCAGTCTCGGGTGTTGTTCTAATCGAATTGATAATTTGAAATTTTTTAAAAATTATTTCAAAGTTTGCTTGAAGAGTTGAATGGTTGACAAATTATTTTTTTCGAGATGGCCTACAACCAGTTTGAACTAAATACGCCCCTACTCGTTATTCCTATATCAACGACAAGACAAACAAAAAAAGGGAAAAAAGCAGTCGAAAATGTACAGCATAAGAAAGCATCCACTCAAAAATCGTTTTCAAACCATAAATCAACAAGAGTAAATTGAGAGTTTCACCAATTCTATTCACACGTTTTCAGGATTTCCAATCACGATTTGTTCTCTCTGATTAATCAGCATAAGAATGCCGAGTGTAATAATGAAAATTGGCAGTTTGGCATAATAGTACACTAACGTTAATTTGATCGATACACGGCAGATAAACGGAACATGGGCTCATTAAATTAACAATTAGATATATTAATATTAGGGGCTGGTTTTTTTTTGGCAAGATCACCGAAAAACTGAAATTAGCGAGCCATACACATTAATTTGGGGGGGGGGGGTCCATGGACGCCACCTGTGAGTTTCACCAAGGATACCTAGAAACTGTCAGAAAAAGGGTATGTCAGGGTAAGTGCGTATGGCCAGGTCTATCAGGCCATTTTCATGAGTTTGTTGATAGAGGTTATCAGCCAGTAATCATGAAAGTTCCTTAGAACCCAACCTCAGTTATGGGAACGGCATGATTTTGGTATTTGAAATTGACCAAAACATATTTTGGCCCATCCTATCCTATATTGTCGGCTTACAGAAGAAAGGTAACCTTATATTATATAATGCCTTTCTCCTGTAAGCCGGCGATATAACCTGAAAATAACCTCATGAAAATGGCCTATCAATATTACGTTCGCAATTTGTCACACAATCAATGCCAATCGTATAAATACTTAATCATGATTGCAACATTCGTAAAATAAATTTCATAGATTGACGACAATTATGATAATAACCAAAAATCATTTTTGCAATCGCCTTTTGAACTAAAACTATAATTGTAATAGGATTGGGCCCGACTCAAAAATATTTCAAAATATCAATCACACGATGAATTTGTTCCAGAATCAGTTTTAAGCACCGAAAATAGACGATTCGGATATCGCCCAACCATTAAGGTTCAAAGAGCGGAATCCATCCGATACCAACAAAAAAAGGGCCAATTTCACCAAAACTTTAAACCTAGTTTTTCATTGTTTGATTGAAACAACAATTTTATCCTCATCAACCAAAATGTTTCAATATTGAAATAAAAGAATAAAAAATTTCAACCTAGCTTTTTATTGATTGTAGTGGAAGTTTCGTGTCTTGACAACCATGACATTGAAAAGGTTTTCATTATTGGTGAAATTGACCCATGGTCGACATTCGAGTCTCCTGAGGCCCAAATTCGAGGATTTTCCTCAGAAAACCTCACAAATACAAGCCAAAATGGTGAGGGAAAATTAAAATAAAAATTGCAAAAATCCGAAGGATTGTAAATTTGGAAAAATTGTAAATATTTCCCTTCAAAATTCAAAAAAATAAAATAAAAATTTCAAAAAAATTAAATAGAACATTTTAAAAATCCGAAGGATCGTAAATTTGAAAAAATTCATCCTCTCATCCTAAAACTAGGTATAAGATACCTGGTTTTATATATTATATAAAATCCAACACATTTTCTGACAAGTAGCTAACTTTACGAATAACGGTATCCACGTACTAGGATGATGATTCGGAAACATTGAGTATGGTAAAGCTTAAATGATCCTACTAGATCTATAACTCTACGGCTCTTAAGATACTTAGACGATGTAAATCACAATAACCACATTTTCAAGTGGACAAAATCGTTCGACTTCCGATTTTACAAGCTACCACCCATCATGAAGGGTCGGGAGTCGAGGTTCGGTATTCTCTCCGGAAAAATACAAAAGATTAGGTATCCACCTAATTGTTGACAACCCTAAACGGGAAATAATTTAAATAAACTCGAGCCCGTGTAGAGCGCATTATAAAAATTTGACCGACTCAAATTTCTTTTTTAAATAGAGAATAAAAATAAAAATGCAAAAAGGGAGTATCTCACGTCCTACCTCGTTCAAAGTGGAGCTAAATTCACAAATATCTGGATCGGACATGACTGGCCAGTGTTTGGAGAGGTATTTGAAGGTCTCCACCGCAAATAAAAGTAAAGTTATCCGCCGTAATTGTATCGCCCGTATTTTCAGAGCTTCGAAGCTCATTGAACTCAACTTGCGTTCTGTTTGTTGGAAAAAAATTGAAAATTGCCGAAAGGCATGTGAATACTTAGCTGTTAACCACTAAACAAAGAAGATGAACGCAAATCTTTAAAAAAAACGACGTCATCACTGCTGTAATTTTGTTTGGTTAAGATGTAACCAATATGTTAATTTTAGGCGGCATCCACCAATTCAGCACCGGAGTTCGGCCTTCGAAAGTACGACCCGAGGTAATGCAAAACGAGAAAGATACTCCCAATAAATAATAAACGTCATAAACATAAAACGGGGCGTAAATTATTCGAAAAAATTAAGTTCTGTAAATGTCACCTAACAAGCGCATTGTGTATTAAAAATACGAGGATAAAAAGAGTATCGAATAAATTAATAAAATGAACGGCGACGATGGCGAAGGCGTTGGAACCTGTGTGCTAGGTAGCGAGTGTCGCTACAGCCGGCCAATGTCAGGAGAGCAGAAGACACGTGATCTGACATGTTGGCCGTAATCAATGGTACCGATTTTGCCGAGGCGGTTTCACACCAGCTGATGACCTTTTCGTATCTTCTTCGTCGTCCCGTTTGATTTCGGTGAACCGCTCGCCTTTGAGGCTGACGATTTTGTTGTCCCGATATCTGACTAGTTTTTTCGGCTCCTGGAATTGCCGAAGACGAGGGGTAACGAATGGGAATCGAAAATCAATTGCCTGGTTCTGATGTGTCTGAGGTTTGATACGTCTGAGGTCTGATGAGTCTGAAGTATGATGAGTCTGAGGTCTGATGTGTCTAAGGTTTGATACGTCTGAGGTCTGATGAGTCTGAGGTCTGCTGAGTCTGAGGTCTGATACGTCGGAGGTCTGATGTGTCTAAGGTTTGATACGTCTGAGGTCTGATGAGTCTGAGGTCTGATGTGTTTGACGTTAGATGTGTCTGAGGTCTGATGTGTCTAAGGTTTTATGTGCCTGAGGAGTTTCAGGAGCGAAAGTGTAGGTGCCTTGCGCATGCGCAGTTTGAAGTTTTGCAAGTGTTGTTTCTAGGACGTTGCCTACCAGACCTCGCACTGAGCAAGCGTAAGGCACCTACAAATGCCCAATACTCACCCACTAGCAGGAAAAGCGTCATAAGATTTGGAAGATTTACCTACAATTTAAAAGATTCGATTTTTTGAACTTACGGATTTCGGAGCAACCGGGCGATGCTCCCTGGCGTCGTCATCTTTATCGACGAAGCTATACCTGGCGATGATCCGCGATTTCAGCTCATGATCGTCAACGACAGCTTTCGGCTGTCCAGAATGCTGGAAAGAAACGAAGGTACGAGTTGAAACGTCGACACGAACGACGACGACGGCAATTGATCATCAGGAATCCCAATACCTGAAGGAACGTCGTGTGGTTGAATGTCTGTCCAGCTTCTTGACGATGTAGGGCAATTTGAGCTGCAGTGGCCACGTCGCCTCCAGCTATGGTCAAACAATGGCGAACTTCCATTTCGCAGACTCCAGGAAACATCTCTTGGAGAACTTGGATTTGCTCCAGATAATCTGGCATGTCCTGCAATCGGTGAACGATAAACGAATTGGTGCAACATCGAGTAAATCCAATGACCATCGACTGTGCAAGTTGAGGAAATCGGTTTCAGGTAACTGCATCAACTCAGTTGCAAAGGAATCGAAGAAACATGGACGTGTATTGGTATGGACCTCGTGAGCGTAGTAGTCACCGCTGCTGTCGGAGCTAAGACTCCCGTCGCTGGCCTCCGAGAGCTGATGTTTCCTGTGTATCTTCCCTTTGTCGGTTGTGCTCGAGCATTCAGACGATGAATTGTGCGTTCGATGAGTAGGCTGGTCGATGGATAACGGCACTAGAAATTCGGCGAGGTCTCGATCGAACAACGATTCGTCTGCAAGTGGAAATTAATGGATACAATATCAATAAAGCGCCTGTTTTTGTAGAATTTTGATGACCATGGAAACACTGTTAGCTCTCTATCTACTCGATTAAGACGACTATACAGCTGAAAGCGCAAGTATACATGAAAATCGAGGGTGAGCCATCAGTGTACTCCTGTGCCCTATTCAATTGCAAAATGAGCAGTTGCAAAAAATAAATCGATTAGACGAACGACTAAGCCCAGGAACTGCCAAAATCCGTTTGGGAAACTGTTTCAGCATATGCCTGACTGCGACCCTAAAAGCGGAATACAATCGGCATACTTCAACATTAATAGGTACAAACTCAACGTTCTCACCATTTCCAGAATCGCGACTTTTGCGTAGCGTCGCCTCAAGTTCGAACATCCACTGGCAGACTTTTGGAAGGCTGATGGAAGCGAACTCTGGAAAATACGCCGACATCATTTCGCAGAAACCTTCGGCGTCGAAAGCGCCTTCCAAATCGCCGTTTTCTTCGCCCAGCTCTTCCAGGATACTGACTACGTAGCTCAGCACGATTTCATCGATCGAGCTGCAACAAGATACGGAAGGAATAGATGTCAGTCTGTAAATCCCAGGACTGAGAAGTTCCAATTTTTCTGGAATTTTTCCCCTCTTGCCATTTCACAATTCTCCTACCTTTCATGCTCCTTGCATCTGCCTAAGCAAGTCTTCAATCTCTCTAAAAATGTGATTTTTACTACCATAGGTGTCTTTTTTCGTCATAATTTAGATTTGGAATTAGCCCCCTGACGAACTTCAATACGAATGAGATCAAGTGGAAAGTGATGAGAATTTTACTCTCCGGCAGGACTCTAACTTGGCACCTCCTGCTCTTTGGGCAGACGCCTTGACCCAGGCTCTCTACTGGTTATGGTGACTATCTGCGAAATAGTGTCAGCCCATAGTCCTGCCAGAGATCGAAAATTTCCCCATTGAAAATGCATTTGATTTCTGTTGAGTTAACTCGAAGAGGAAAACACCGACATATTGGCTGGGTAAGAAACTACCTTACCTACTACACAATGATAATTAGATTTATCATGCCAGAGAGCAAAAAAGAGGTTTAAAATAATTGTAATTGTTACAAAGTCACTAGTATTTATAAAGGCACCGCTTCAGCTTTCAAAAAAGTATTGTGCAGTTGAAAAATCCTCATCTAGCATTTACCAACGCATCGTTGCTTTCCCTTGGAGCAGAACCCCATCAGGAATATTCTAAAATACAGCCTAAGAATTACGACCGAGAAGCATCGATTAGCTGATGGTAACAGAGCATTAACAATTTGCCAAATGGGGCAGAAAATGAAGCGAACCGAGATGATGGGGACTCTGAAATATCGGACGACTCAGATACTCGCCTGATTCGAGCGCTGGGTATGTGCTGCAGGAGAAAATTGAAGAGCGATTCTTTGACGAAATCTTCTTTCTCCTCGGCTGCCATTTTATTCATTTTTCGAAACGAAATCGGCCAACTGCGAACCGATCGAGGAAGAACTACGCTGCCCAACAAGCAGAGATGCACCGAGTGAGAAAATCGATAGACCACGAGAAATGTCCGTCCGACTGAACAAACCCGATTTCGCTTCGCGATCGGCGAAAAGTCGACACTTGACCGAAATTTTCGCTGACGGCCGCGTACCGAAATCAATTGGTATGAAATTCAGCGAATTTCACGAAACGACGAATCGGAAATATTCAGCTCCAGATGACTACGCCGAAATGTTATTCTTTAACCGATAAACATCTATTCGAGTTTGATCTCGAAGTTGAGTTTGATCTCGAAATTGATTTTGTTCTCGAAGTTGACTTAGATCTCAAAGTTGAGTTTGATTTCAGAGTTGAGTTTGATCTCGAAGTTGAGTTTGAACTCGAAGTTGAATTTGATCTCAGAGTTGAGTTTGATCTCGAAGTTGACTTTGATCTCAAAGTCGAGTTTGATCTCAGAGTTGACTTTGATCTCAAAGTCGAGTTTGATCTCAGAGTTGAGTTTGATCTCAAAGTTGAGTTTGATCTCGAAGTTGAGTTTGATCTCGAAGTTGAATTTGATCTCAGAGTTGAGTTTGAACTCGAAGTTGATTTTGATCTCGAAGTTGACTTTGAACTCGAAGTTGACATTGATCTCGAAGTTGACTTTGATCTCGAAGTTGACTTTGATCTCGAAGTTGATTTTGTTCTCGAAGTTGACTTTGATCTCAAAGTTGAGTTTGAACTCGAAGTTGAATTTGATCTCAGAGTTGAGTTTGAACTCGAAGTTGATTTTGATCTCGAAGTTGACTTTGATCTCGAAGTTGACTTTGAACTCGAAGTTGACATTGATCTCGAAGTTGACTTTGATCTCGAAGTTGACTTTGATCTCGAAGTTGATTTTGTTCTCGAAGTTGACTTTGATCTCAAAGTTGAGTTTGAACTCGAAGTTGAATTTGATCTCAGAGTTGAGTTTGAACTCGAAGTTGATTTTGATCTCGAAGTTGAGTTTGATCTCGAAGTTGACTTTGATCTCGAAGTTGATTTTGTTCTCGAAGTTGACTTTGATCTCGAAGTTGATTTTGATCTCGAAGTTGACTTTGATCTCGAAGTTGACTTTGATCTCGAAGTTGATTTTGTTCTCGAAGTTGACTTTGATCTCGAAGTTGACTTTGATCTCGAAGTTGAGTTTGAACTCGAAGTTGAATTTGATCTCAGAGTTGAGTTTGATCTCGAAGTTGACTTTGATCTCAAAGTTGAGTTTGATCTCAGAGTTGAGTTTGATCTCGAAGTTGAGTTTGATCTCGAAGTTGAGTTTGATCTCGAAGTTGACTTTGATCTCGAAGTTGATTTTGATCTCGAAGTTGATTTTGATCTCGAAGTTGACTTTGATCTCGAAGTTGACTTTGATCTCGAAGTTGATTTTGTTCTCGAAGTTGACTTTGATCTCAAAGTTGAGTTTGAACTCGAAGTTGAATTTGATCTCAAAGTTGAGTTTGAACTCGAAGTTGACTTTGATCTCGAAGTTGACTTTGATCTCGAAGTTGACTTTGATCTCGAAGTTGACATTGATCTCGAAGTTGACTTTGATCTCGAAGTTGATTTTGATCTCGAAGTTGACTTTGATCTCGAAGTTGACTTTGATCTCGAAGTTGATTTTGTTCTCGAAGTTGACTTTGATCTCGAAGTTGACTTTGAACTCGAAGTTGACATTGATCTCGAAGTTGACTT
Source organism: Nesidiocoris tenuis (assembly GCA_036186465.1). Classification (NCBI taxonomy): domain Eukaryota; kingdom Metazoa; phylum Arthropoda; class Insecta; order Hemiptera; family Miridae; genus Nesidiocoris; species Nesidiocoris tenuis. Next base: position 13,368,806 of record AP028909.1, on the reverse strand, counting down.
TGTTCTCGAAGTTGATTTTGATTTCGAAGTTGAGTTTGATCTCGAAGTTGACTTTGATCTCAAAGTTGACTTTGATCTCAAAGTTGAGTTTGATCTCAGAGTTGAGTTTGATCTCGAAGTTGAGTTTGATATCGAAGTTGAATTTGATCTCAGAGTTGAGTTTGATCTCGAAGTTGACTTTGATCCCAAAGTTGAGTTTGATCTCAGAGTTGACTTTGATCTCGAAGTTGATTTTGTTCTCGAAGTTGACTTTGATCTCAAAGTTGAGTTTGAACTCGAAGTTGACTTTGATCTCGAAGTTGATTTTGTTCTCGAAGTTGACTTTGATCTCAAAGTTGAGTTTGAACTCGAAGTTGATTTTGATCTCGAAGTTGACTTTGATCTCGAAGTTGACTTTGAACTCGAAGTTGACATTGATCTCGAAGTTGACTTTGATCTCGAAGTTGATTTTGTTCTCGAAGTTGACTTTGATCTCAAAGTTGAGTTTGATCTCAAAGTTGAGTTTGATCTCAGAGTTGAGTTTGATCTCAAAGTTGAGTTTGATCTCGAAGTTGAGTTTGATCTCGAAGTTGACTTTGATCTCGAAGTTGACTTTGATCTCGAAGTTGAGTTTGATCTCGAAGATGAGTTTGATCTCGAAGTTGACATTGATCTCGAAGTTGACTTTGATCTCGAAGTTGACATTGATCTCGAAGTTGGCTTTGATCTCGAAGTTGACTTTGATCTCGAAGTTGACTTTGAACTCGAAGTTGACATTGATCTCGAAGTTGACTTTGATCTCGAAGTTGATTTTGTTCTCGAAGTTGACTTTGATCTCAAAGTTGAGTTTGATCTCAAAGTTGAGTTTGATCTCAGAGTTGAGTTTGATCTCAAAGTTGAGTTTGATCTCGAAGTTGAGTTTGATCTCGAAGTTGACTTTGATCTCGAAGTTGACTTTGATCTCAAAGTTGAGTTTGAACTCGAAGTTGATTTTGATCTCGAAGTTGACTTTGATCTCGAAGTTGACTTTGAACTCGAAGTTGACATTGATCTCGAAGTTGACTTTGATCTCGAAGTTGATTTTGTTCTCGAAGTTGACTTTGATCTCAAAGTTGAGTTTGATCTCAAAGTTGAGTTTGATCTCAGAGTTGAGTTTGATCTCAAAGTTGAGTTTGATCTCGAAGTTGAGTTTGATCTCGAAGTTGACTTTGATCTCGAAGTTGACTTTGATCTCGAAGTTGAGTTTGATCTCGAAGATGAGTTTGATCTCGAAGTTGACATTGATCTCGAAGTTGACTTTGATCTCGAAGTTGACATTGATCTCGAAGTTGAGTTTGATCTCGAAGTTGACTTTGATCTCGAAGTTGACTTTGATCTCGAAGATGAGTTTGATCTCGAAGTTGACATTGATCTCGAAGTTGAGTTTGATCTCGAAGTTGACATTGATCTCGAAGTTGAGTTTGATCTCGAAGTTGACTTTGAATTCGAAGTTGACTTTGATCATTTCATAATCGTATTTTTCAATGTTGGAGTTGAGAACACAACTTTTTGAAAGTCAGAGGTTCTTAGTCGAATTCAGAGGGTTTTTCGGTGTTCAACAGAGGGAATGCAATTCGACAAGTTTTCAACACTGCTTCTTTTACCTACTTTTACCTTCTTTGTTCCTTGGCTATGCCATCCACAGATTTAAACAGTCAAGTAGGTTTTATCAGTCACGTGTAGTTGTTGACATTATCGTCAAAACAAAGGAAGACGATGGTTGATTTCGAATTTTGGAAAATTAGTCATTGTTCTTTTTCTTTTAAGTGTATTGTACTACTACCCCTTGATTAGGATTAACTTGATGAAACTTATTTACTTTGCAATTTTGATAAAAATAGTAGACAGCCTTTCAATGGAATACACCGTGATGTACTGCGCTTAGACCTAAGTGCGTTGGGTGGTAAGGAACTCAAACTCGCTATAATTATAATTATTGCAAGTAATAGGGAGAGGAAGAACTGTTGGATGATGAATTCAAAGCAAAAGAAGATCATCTTTCATGCAACCAAAATTATTTCTCGGTTTAAAGCAATCACGCCCGAGACCGAAAACCCCAGAATCAATTATGGACCGAGCAGCTCGCAAGAGGAAAATTCTCAACCTCAATCTACTGAAGGACGATGGCCAAAAGAAGAAGTACAAAAAGTCCAAATCGAAAGCGGCAACGAACGAGAGAAAAGCTGGAGCGAAACGTACAAAATCCGCCAATGATGAAACCCTGCAAACTACAGAAAACGAATTCAAAGACGACACCGTACTTGTTGAAGATTTGAACGAAGGCGAAGACGTTCGAGTGGTAAGAATTTTGACAATCTTCTGGGCCTTGAATCGTTTTGCGACCTCAAGTCTAGAGTTTTGAAGTTCTTGCTGATAGTGTGAGGCGGTCGCAAGAACTTTGAAAAATTCAATCTCGAGGGCGCCAAAACGACCGGACAAACTCCCCCATTCGCCCACTGACCCAATTTCAAAACTTAAAAAATAGAATTATCATGCAAACTAATTTAATTGAACCTCAGTCCCGAGCGTTGCTTTTCTGCTTGAAACCCGTAGTTGTCATGGGCGTGCCCTGCCGCCCTCCATGACAGAGTCAGAACTAATGCATATCTAATGTACCTAATTTCATAAATGTGATATAATTTCAGGATGATATATTCATTCAGCACTTCAGTTACGAATTGAGTCCACCTATGCTGTCAGTCCTTTCGAAAAAACCCTTGAAAACGACCACCTCGACGCGTTCGTGGCCGTCTCTTGGAAGGCTGATGTTCTCCCAGCCGGACGTACCCAAGGATGAGGATGATGGAAGGAAAAAGAATCTTCTTGAGGCATCGTCGTTCGCTAAAATGAGAGATCTGCCCAACTTCTCTGACGGAGGTTTCTCCCTGGAAAAACTCTTCATCAAAAGCCAGATAAGGGAAAATATTTCGAAAGCGTGCGAAATCGAAGGCATCGGTGAAGTGACGGCTTTCCAAAAAGAACTTCTCACGTTGGCCTGTAATTATCATGTATGTCGTCCTTAATTCACTTGTGTGTGGTTACCTCCTTGAAGGATTTGAAGAGAGATTATCTTGAATTCAAATTCCAGGATGTCTACTTGCCTGAATTGACGTTCGATAATGTCACCCAAATCCGCCTCTCCTACTGCACGCATGTCGTTAACCACGTTCTCAAATCCCGCTTGAAAATCATTCACCACAACGCCAAATTGTCCAAAAAAGACGAAGTGCCAGAGGAATTTCGGGATCAAGGCCTCGTCAGGCCGAAGGTGCTGATAATTCTGCCTCTTAGAGATGCCGCTTTAAAGTGAGTCCACTATGGCTAGCCTCCCGATTCAAAATGTGATCAATTGGTTTCAAAATCTGTCAAAGAGGAGTGGGAGGAACTGCTGTTTGAAAAAAATGATAATAATTATCATGTTAATAATGATAATAATAATGTTAATTATTAGTAACGTAAGATACCGCTCCAAAACATGGATTATGTGTTATCTAGGCTTTGATGGTTTGTCAAAACGTTGATAACTATAATGGTGAATTTTTCGCAGGGTGATCAAAATCATCATAAATATCCTTCTTGGCGAGGGAGGCCACGTTATGAATAAGAACCGTTTCGTCGAAGAATTTTCCGGCGATACGATTCGAATGCCAGAGAAAAACCCCCGCCCTCCCGATTACCAGGCGCTTTTCTCTGGCAACACTGACGATAATTTCAAAATTGGCCTTTCCGTTACCAAAAAGTGTTTGAAGGTACAATCAATTTTTCGAAATTTTTGGTATGAATATGGAATTCGACAGAATGAAGAGAGAGAGGATTAACATTATGCGTTCCAAAAAATTTTATTGTTCCATAAATTATTTCATGCATTTTAGTTGTACTCGGATTTTTACTCGAGCGACATTATTGTCGCTTCCCCGCTCGCTCTTAGGATGCTCATCGGTGCTGAAACTGAAGTGAAGAGGAATTACGACTTTTTGGCGTCCGTTGAAGTACTCGTGATGGACATGGCCCAAGTAATGGTTATGCAGGTGACTATTCCTTAAATCTCTTCCTCTCTTTCTTGTGAATAAGAAAAAAGAAAACCCGATATCATTACAATGCCCATAATCATGTTAGACCCATTAGGTTATTGAATTTTTCCACCAAGCGAACTCACTACCGTTATTTCGGAAAAGGTAGTAATCCATTTGGATTTTTAAAATTTTACTTCAGAACTGGGAACACGTACTGCACGTTGTCAGTCACCTCCACCTTCAGCCAAAGGACAGCCACGGAACCGACCTGTCGCGCGTGCGGATGTGGTCGCTGAATGGGCATTCGCGCCATTACATGCAAACGATGATTTTCTCCCTCAATCCGGTCCCGGAGGTGACGGCGTTTTTCAACAATAAATTTTCAAATTACGCCGGCAAAGTGACGGTCGCTAATCCCGTCCGGCTGGGTTCGATGAGCCAAGTGGCCCTTCAAATACCTCAGGTGAATATCAGATTTTTTACAACTTGCGGTTGAAAAGGTTAGTTCTTACCCGGTGAACCAAAACAATAAAACTTGCTCATGGCCATTGAAACATGGAGGCATTCCTCAAGAATTCACGTACCATTGCGAAACCCTGAATTTCATTCCAGGTGTTCCATCTTGTAAAATCAGCGACAGTTTTGGAAGCGGTCGACGACAGATTCGAAACTTTCATCTGCGACATTCTCCCCCAGTATAAGGATCCGTCAATGAAACATACGCTGATTTACGTTCCATCATACTTCGACTTTGTCCGACTTAGGAATTACATGAAGAAGGAAGAATTCAAATTCGTTCACATTTGTGAATATACTGAGGTAGGTATCTACCTTTCAGGGCTAGAAAATGATGATTTAGGGAAGGTTCAATTTGTTTTTGTATGTACGTTTACATAATATCTCAATCTACACAAAACCCAGTGGTGCCTAGATAACCGTATTCAACGATATTTCATCTATATTTTGGTACATGAATTTTTCCAACAGTGATTCATCTCTTCAAAATAATTTTCCGGGCCTTTCCCCAACCGTATCTTCAGTTTTTACAAGTTTTTACACTTTTCGTATTACAGGAAAAGAAAATCATCCGCGCCAGAAACAAGATATTCCATGGGGAAACGCAAATTCTCTTGTACACGGAAAGAGTCCATTTCTACAGAAGATTTCGGCTCAAAGGGATCCAAAATGTCATCTTCTACCAGCCTCCGGCCTTCCCAAATTTCTATTCGGAAATTTGCAATTTCGTTCAGGTTAGTGCTCTTGCGTTTATTACGCTCTCCTACTTTTTTCATCATATTATTCACGCAATGAGGAACATGCGAAAAACGAAATCCATTTTTTCCGCCAGAATGGTGCTGTTTAGGATGCGAAAATGATGTAGTGATGATCTTAAACGGAAAAACGACATTTTTCCTGGTGAAAAACGCTAATGAAAAGTGCCCTTTTGAACGTGGCGGGTAGCATTGTGACGTCACTGTGCGGGCGAGACTGCACGTAAAGTAACGGCAAAAGGCGAATGGCGCAGTGGCATCATATCAAGAAAAAGAAGAAGAAGAAGACGTCATACGGTCTTGTTTGTTTTGATTAATTGGATTTTTCGTGATTTCGTCGTTTCATCGGAAGAAAGTCGTGATGAGTGCTCATAAAAGAAGGATCAATGTGTTGTTGGACGGTTTCCAAAAAGCCACGGCTGAGAACATTCCATTCGTCGATTTTGAAGCCCTACAAGAGTTTTATGAAAAGCACCCAGACGCCTCGCACTCGTATATTGTTGCCGCGCGACGTTAAACCAGAGTTTCCTCGTGCTTTCGGGCTTTGACGGCACGATCACCATTTTCTCCGGGTCTTTATTTCTGCACCCCCGCATGAAGCAATAATTGCTTAAATTATTTCTCCATTCCATATTGTCGAGTACTGAGTTCATCAACAGAGGTAAACAAACATCGCCCCGTCCTATCACTACACAACACGCATGAACTCGGAGGAGGTTGCACTGGTTCACGAGAAGATGCGTAACCTTGCGGCTGGTCATTTCCCCGCTCGACTTCAAATCTGCAAATTTCACTGAGCCTCCCTCCTCTTTTAATTACCACTTTTCCGAACCGTCATCCACCATAACACCACTTTCGAAGCCTAAGAAGGAATATTATGGCGAAAAAACAGTTTATTTTTTTTCATGCATGTTCCTCATTTGTCTGGTTATCGAATATTTGTATTTGCCTTCATTTTTTTATTTCAGGACGTAAATAAAGCTAAGAACCTTAAAAACGAGGGCGAGACTGTCATGACGGTGAATGTTCTCTACACAAAATTTGACATTACTCAGATCGCTAGGATCGTGGGCACTGAAAGAGCAACAAGGATGCTCGCCTCGGAAAAATCCACTCACATGTTTATGACGGAGACTTGAAATATATCAATTCTTAAATAGATACCTATTTGTATTTTTCTCATATTGATGACGAACCCTTTTCTGGTCCACTGCACCTCAGCCAAGAATTGACAGACCACGCTTTAAGCCCTCCAGGTCCAGACTTGACGCCCTTCACGTCCTGTCGTAAGCTCATAGCAGGTCTTGATGCCCTCCACATCCTGTCATGAAGCCCTCCAGGTCCTGACCTGAAGCCCTCCTCATCCTGTCTTGAAGCTTACTTCAAATCTTGATGCCCTCCACATCCTGCCATGAAGCTCACTTCAAATCTTGATGCCCTCCACATCCTGTCTTGAAAATCACTTCAAATCTTGATGCCCTCCACATCCTGTCTTGAAGCTCACTTCAAATCTTGATGCCCTCCACATCCTGTCTTGAAGCTCACTTCAAATCTTGATGCCCTCCACATCCTGTCTTGAAGCTCACTTCAAAACCTGATGTCCTCCACATCCTGTCTCGAAGGTCACGTCAAATCTAGATGCCCTCCACAACCTGCCATGAAGCTGACGTCAGATCTTGATGCCCTCCACAACCTGTCTTGAAGCTCACTTCAAATCATGATGCCCTCCACATCCTGTCTGGAAGCTCACTTCAAATCTTGATGCCCTCCACATCCTGTCTTGAAACTCACTTCAAATCTTGATGACCTCCACATCCTGCCATGAAGCTGACGTCAGATCTTGATGCCCTCCACATTCTGTCTTGAAGCTCACTTCGAATCATGATGCCCTCCACATCCTGTCTGGAAGCTCACTTCAAATCTTGATGCCCTCCACATCCTGTCGTGAAACTCGCTTCAAATCTTGATGCCCTCCACATCCTGTCTTGAAGCTAACTTCAAATCTTGGTGCCCTCCACATCCTGTCTTGAAGCTCACTTCAAATCTTGATGCCCTCCACATCCTGTCTTGAAACTCACTTCAAATCTTGATGCCCTCCACATCCTGCCATGCAGCTGACGTCAGATCTCGATGCCCTCCACATCCTGCCATGAAGCTGACATCAGATCTTGATGCCCTCCACATCCTGTCTTGAAGCTCACTTCAAATCTTAGTGCCCTCCACATCCTGTCTTGAAGCTCACTTCAAATCTTGATGCCCTCCACATCCTGCCATGAAGCTGACGTCAGATCTTGATGCCCTCCACATCCTGTCTTGAAGCTCACTTCAAATCTTGATGCCCTCCACATCCTGTCTTGAAGCTCACTTCAAATCTTAGTGCCCTCCACATCCTGTCTTGAAGCTCACTTCAAATCTTGATTCCCTCCACATCCTGCCATGAAGCTGACGTCAGATCTTGATGCCCTCCACATTCTGTCTTGAAGCTCACTTCGAATCATGATGCCCTCCACATCCTGTCTGGAAGCTCACTTCAAATCTTGATGCCCTCCACATCCTGTCTTGAAGCTCACTTCAAATCTTGATGCCCTCCACATCCTGTCTTGAAGCTCACTTCAAATCTTGATGCCCTCCACATCCTGTCTTGAAACTCACTTCAAATCTTGATGCCCTCCACATCCTGTCTTGAAGCTCACTTCAAATCTTGATGCCCTCCACATCCTGCCATGAAGCTGACGTCAGATCTTGATGCCCTCCACATCCTGTCTTGAAGCTCACTTCAAATCTTGATGCCCTCCACATCCTGTCTTGAAGCTCACTTCAAATCTTGATGCCCTCCACATCCTGTCTTGAAGCTCACTTCAAATCTTGATGCCCTCCACATCCTGTCTTGAAGCTCACTTCAAATCTTGATGCCCTCCACATCCTGCCATGAAGCTGACGTCAGATCTTGATGCCCTCCACATCCTGTCTTGAAGCTCACTTCAAATCCTGATGTCCTCCACATCCTGTCTTGAAGCTCAGTTCAAAACTTGATGCCCTCCACATCCTGTCTTGAAGCTCATGTCTGGTCTTGACGCCCTCCAAATCCTGTCTTGAAGCCTATGTCAAATGATGAATGGAAAACACTGAATCGAAGGATCAATGAGATCAGACTAGACAGGAACGACTGACAGATGAATGGAAGAATCAATGAAATGGAACAAGTTGTTATGATTCTCAATTCAACTCTTTGAATGAATCATTCGTCTGAGCTCCATTCTCGAAGCCCTCCACGTCCTGTCTTGAAGCCTCACAGGCCTGTCATTTCATTGAAGCCTTTGTCAAAACATGAATAGAAAATTCTCAAAGGAATGACTGGCGAATGGGGAATCAATGGAAGATGAATGAACATTTCAATTGCGTGTTCCATTCATCAGTCAGCCATTCTTCTCTTGTCCATTGAAGCATTTGGATTAAGAATTTTCCATTCATAATAGAGGACATGAGGTTCAAGACCAGACGTGAGCTTCATGTCAGGAGGAGGTGGTGTTCAAGACCAGACGTGAGCTTCATGTCAAAACGAGGAGGGGTTCAAGACCAGACGTGAGCACCATGTCAGTACGAGGAGGGGTTCAAGACCAGACGTGAGCAACACTTCAGGACGAGGTGGGGTTCAAGACCAGACGTGAGCTTCATGTCAAAACGAGGAGGGGTTCAAGACCAGACGTGAGCATTATGTCAGGACGAGGTAGGGTTCAAGACCAGACGTGAGCTTCATGTCAAAACGAGGAGGGGTTCAAGACCAGACGTGAGCTTCATGTCAGGAGGGGGTGGTGTTCAAGACCAGACGTGAGCTTCATGTCAGGAGGGGGTGGTGTTCAAGACCAGACGTGAGCATCATGTCAAAACGAGGAGGGGTTCAAGACCAGACGTGAGCATCATGTCAAGACGAGGTAGGGTTCAAGACCAGACGTGAGCTTCATGTCAGGAGGGGGTGGTGTTCAAGACCAGACGTGAGCTTCATGTCAAAACGAGGAGGGGGTCAAGACCAGACGTGAGTTTCATGTCAGGAGGGGGGTGTTCAAGACCAGACGTGAGCTTCAAGTCAAAATGAGGAGGGGTTCAAGACCAGACGTGAGCATTATGTCAGTACGAGGTAGGGTTCAAGACCAGACGTGAGCTTCAAGTCAAAACGAGTAGGGGTTCAAGACCAGACGTGAGCATCATGTCAGGACGAGGTAGGGTTCAAGACCAGACGCGAGCTTCATGTCAGGACGAGGTAGGGTTCAAGACCAGACATGAGCTTCAAGTCAAAACGAGTAGGGGTTCAAGACCAGGCGTGAGCTTCATGTCAAAACGAGGTAGGGTTCAAGACCAGACGTGAGCTTCATGTCAGGACGAGGTAGGGTTCAAGACCAGACATGAGCATCATGTCAAAAGTCAAAATTAGGATCGGTTCAAGACCAGACGTGAGCATTATGTCAGGACGAGGTAGGGTTCAAGACCAGACGTGAGCTTCATGTCAGGAAGGGGTGGTGTTCAAGACCAGACGTGAGCTTCATGTCAAAACGAGGAGGGGGTCAAGACCAGACGTGAGTTTCATGTCAGGAGGGGGGTGTTCAAGACCAGACGTGAGCTTCAAGTCAAAATGAGGAGGGGTTCAAGACCAGACGTGAGCATTATTTCAGTACGAGGAAGGGTTCAAGACCAGACGTGAGCTTCAAGTCAAAACGAGTAGGGGTTCAAGACCAGACGTGAGCATCATGTCAGGACGAGGTAGGGTTCAAGACCAGACGTGAGCTTCATGTCAGTACGAGGTAGGGTTCAAGACCAGACGTGAGCTTCAAGTCAAAACGAGTAGGGGTTCAAGACCAGGCGTGAGCTTCATGTCAAAACGAGGTAGGGTTCAAGACCAGACGTGAGCTTCATGTCAGGACGAGGTAGGGTTCAAGACCAGACATGAGCATCATGTCAAAAGTCAAAATTAGGATCGGTTCAAGACCAGACATGAGCTTCATGTCAGGAGGGGGTGGTGTTGAAGACCAGACGTGAGCTTCAAGTCAGGAGGGGGTGGTGTTCAAGACCAGACGTGAGCATCATGTCAAAATGAGGAGGGGTTCAAGACCAGACGTGAGCTTCAAGTCAAAACGAGTAGGGGTTCAAGACCAGACGTGAGCATCATGTCAGGACGAGGTAGGGTTCAAGACCAGACGTGAGCTTCATGTCAGTACGAGGTAGGGTTCAAGACCAGACGTGAGCTTCAAGTCAAAACGAGGAGGGGTTCAAGACCAGGCGTGAGCTTCATGTCAAAACGAGGTAGGGTTCAAGACCAGACGTGAGCTTCATGTCAGGACGAGGTAGGGTTCAAGACCAGACATGAGCATCATGTCAAAAGTCAAAATTAGGATCGGTTCAAGACCAGACATGAGCTTCATGTCAGGAGGGGGTGGTGTTGAAGACCAGACGTGAGCTTCAAGTCAGGAGGGGGTGGTGTTCAAGACCAGACGTGAGCATCATGTCAAAATGAGGAGGGGTTCAAGACCAGACGTGAGCTTCAAGTCAGGAGGGGGTGGTGTTCAAGACCAGACGTGAGCTTCAAGTCAGGAGGGGGTGGTGTTCAAGACCAGACGTGAGCATCATGTCAAAATGAGGAGGGGTTCAAGACCAGACGTGAGCATTATGTCAGGACGAGGTAGGGTTCAAGACCAGACGTGAGCTTCAAGTCAAAACGAGGAGGGGTTCAAGACCAGACGTGAGCTTCATGTCAGGAGGGGGTGGTGATCAAGACCAGACGTGAGCTTCATGTCAGGAGGGGGTGGTGTTCAAGACCAGACGTGAGCATCATGTCAAAATGAGGAGGGGTTCAAGACCAGACGTGAGCATTATGTCAGTACGAGGTAGGGTTCAAGACCAGACGTGAGCTTCAAGTCAAAACGAGTAGGGGTTCAAGACCAGACGTGAGCATCATGTCAGGAGGGGGGGTGTTCAAGACCAGGCGTGAGCTTCACGTCAGGACGAGGTAGGGTTCTAGACCAGACGTGAGCATCATGTCAGGACGAGGTAGGGTTCAAGACCAGACATGAGCATCATGTCAAAAGTCAAAATTAGGATCGGTTCAAGACCAGACATGAGCTTCATGTCAGGAGGGGGTGGTGTTCAAGACCAGACGTGAGCTTCAAGTCAGGAGGGGGTGGTGTTCAAGACCAGACGTGAGCATCAAGTCAAAACGAGGAGGGGTTCAAGACCAGACGTGAGCTTCATGTCAGGAGGGGGTGGTGTTCAAGACCAGACGTGAGCTTCATGTCAGGAGGGGGTGGTGTTCAAGACCAGACGTGAGCTTCAAGTCAAAACGAGGAGGGGTTCAAGACCAGACGTGAGCTTCATGTCAGGAGGGGTGGTGTTCAAGACCAGACGTGAGCTCCAAGTCAAAACGAGGAGGGGTTCAAGACCAGACGTGAGCTTCATGTCAGGAGGGGGTGGTGTTCAAGACCAGACGTGAGCTTCACGTCAGGACGAGGTAGGGTTCTAGACCAGACGTGAGCATCATGTCAGGACGAGGTAGGGTTCAAGACCAGACATGAGCATCATGTCAAAAGTCAAAATTAGGATCGGTTCAAGACCAGACATGAGCTTCATGTCAGGAGGGGGTGGTGTTCAAGACCAGACGTGAGCTTCAAGTCAGGAGGGGGTGGTGTTCAAGACCAGACGTGAGCATCAAGTCAAAACGAGGAGGGGTTCAAGACCAGACATGAGCTTCATGTCAGGAGGGGGTGGTGTTCAAGACCAGACGTGAGCTTCAAGTCAGGACAATGAGGGGTTCTAGACTAGACGTGAGCATCATGTCAAAAGTCAAATGAGGATCGGTTCAAGACCAGACATGAGCTTCATGTCTGGGCGAGAAGGCGTTGAGGACCAGATGTATGATTCAAGTCAAAACGAGGAGGGGTTCAAGACCAGACTTGAGCCTCACGTCAGGACGAGTATTGCTTCAAGAAAATAAATTAAAATTGGCATATTTTTTATAAGGCACACGCAAGGACAAAAAAGTCTCAACCTCCACGTAGTGATGAGTAAAAGGGGTCAATAGCATAATCAAAATAAAGTCTAGCGGACATAATCTATTTTTCCTCCATTACCCGTCTACTTCCCCTCCTTTTGCTTTTTCTTTCCCTTCAGGGTCCGTTTTACCCGTGAAAAGGTGAATTTTCCCTTCATTTGGAAACACTCGAGAACATGAAACGCCAAGACTGCACAGCACACCAACAGTGTTGGCCCAACACTGATCAAAGGAGGATGATCATGGATTATTGGAACATCAACGTTTTAACGTTGGTGTCCATATTCCATAATCGATTTGTCCAGTCGATATTAGTAAATATCCAAGCCAATGTACAGTAACTGTATTTGAGCCGATTTAATTGCTACTTGGCAGGGTCGCATCAAGGACGGCCCAGACAATAATATCAAAAAAATAAATCCAAGAAGTCTCGTAACTATTGGCATCGCGAAAATATTGACAATCAGGAAATCGAAGCCATTCACGAAGAATCAAACAAGTTTTTATTGAACAAACGCAGACTCAAGTTTTCAGCAAGTCAAAAAAATACAAGAAGACTAGAACTAATTAATAAGGCGAATATAATGAGCTTTAAACGTAGGAATGTTCGACAGCTCATTCGAAAAGTGCTCAATGTTGAAACCGCTGCATTATTAGTGTAGTCACTGAACGGAAGCCAAGCTTGTTCAATACTGATAGTTAGACACGCAATGCCTAATCGATTGAACAATTATAGGATCGAATCAAATTAATACTGTACACGCAAACATTTCTCACATCCATATAAAAATAAGTCGGCAGGCGATCCTTTCAGACAGCACGAATTTTAATTTATTTCCGGAAAGATTCACGTTTTCAAACCGCGGTGCTTCCTTTTGATACGAGCGTACGGTCCGATGTCCGGATCGAAGACAAAATCCTTAAGAACAGCAACCCATGAGTCGTGTTGGGGAAGATTGTCATAGTATTCAGCCGCGATTCGTTTCACCTGTTGGGCATGAGATTGCGTTACGTTGGAATCGACAAATCGAGAAATTCCGTCGAGCTCTCATGTTAAAGAAATGGGGAAGAGACGATGAGATGATAAGTAGCCTAAGAATGTAGGTTTTTCGAAGGCTTTAATGAAAATAATTGAATAAAAGTTCTTCTGGCAGCCCACGCTGCAAAAATAACAAAACGGCAAAAAAAAAATATTAGATCGCATTCCGCAGCTATGCCTATATTGACGCAATCTATGATTTTATCTGATTCCTGCTAAGTCTTATCTTTCCCACAATAGATAGATCTTCATATAGATACCTCCGGAAGCCTGGAGCCAGGCACGGCCGGGAAATCGTGATGCTCGTTATGATAGCCGACGTTGAATGTTATCCAGTTGAGCGGTCCGTAATAGGAATATGTTTCATATCCTTTTTTGAACATGTAATGCTCCGAGATGAAATGGCCGGCTACCGGGTGAAGCCCCATGGCCATCAGACCGCCGCCGAGCATGTAGAATATTATCTTTCCTCCTGGAAACGGAAATTCTTTATGGAAAAACAGAAATTTTGATAGCAAATTCGTCGCAAATTTGAAAAGGTGATACATGGTGAATGGTGCCAATTTGGTGCCAAAATAGGCGGAGCTAATGGCCAATTCGACGAACAGGACCGAATTTTAAGGAATGTCAGGGTTGGTTTTCTTTCGAGACGCAACGTCTCCATCAAATACCTGAATCTTGGTACTAATCGTTAGCTAACATCACACAACTCGAAACATTTTTTTCCGATTCATGGCTAAACCTCTCATGGTTTTGAGGTAAAATTCAGGATCTTGGGGTTTTACGGGAGAATCCAAGTTCAAAGTTGAAAACAGTCAAGTCTCACACCCTAACAAGTCACTTTGAAAAAGTCAACGGTGAACTAACCTATAAAACAACCAGCTCCGAGATGAGCAAAGATAAAAAGTGAGATGATTAATTGAACAGCCGGATACGTACCGCAATAATAGTAGATAAAAACGTTGAAAGACATTTGGATGGCGGTGTTCAAAAGCTCCAGCCTGGTCACCGGCTTGGGGTAGGTAACGACGGGCCGAAACGCGTAGAACAGCGGTTGCAAAACGAGCCAGACGAATTTGCCAAAAGTCGTACAAAACAACTTAGCTTCAACATAGGTGGGTATGTCCGTGTCCAGTTTCTCATCGCCTTGATACTGGAGATGAACGATTCAAATTATTGGTCATTTCGTACAAAGAGAAATGTCAGCATCGCTCCTTGAAAAGGATAAACTTTTATTGTATACAATATGCTATGGAATAATGATGGAACCATAGTTACCCTGTGATGCTCTAAATGGTAGAATTTGAATGTGACTGAGAACGGAAGGCCGATGGGAAGGTTGGCAAACATGCCGAGTATCTTATTGGCCATAGGACGCGCATGCCCGAACGCCAAATTGTGCGCTATTTCATGTATCGCTGAAATGAAATAATTCGAATCGATTTCAAAATCCTTCACGCTCATACAATAAGGAAAAGCCAAAGTTAACAAACCACGTATCGTAACCATTTTGAATCAGTACACTTTCGCTTAAAAAACATTAAATGTTAAATTTTAATAAAAACATTAAATAAATTTTATTGAAATTTAAGGATCATTTCGGACAGGCAGTCTCGATAAACGACAGGACTAGTTGCAAACGACGCCAAGCCAGATGGCAGTATACCTACATTTATTTACAAAAAAATTCAGATAAGAAAAAACAATTAAAAAATTTTCATCCAAGCTTATGAAATTTGTTCGGCGTCTTTAGCAACTAGAGTACCCTGGGACTGCCTGATCATAGACTCGTCAGCTATCAGAGTTCACTCACCCAACATCAATGAATGATTGATTACGCCGCCAAAACAGTACGCCGCGATAATGACGACCATCCATGATTGGTCTTTTAGCAAGTAGAACATGAAGAACTGGACGAGGACCATGCAGATGACGATCCATTTGAAATTCGGATCGTACCCGAACAGTTTCTTGATTTCAGGATATTTACCTGCAAATTCGATTCGAGTGTCAGAGATTTTCAAACTTTCAAGTTAACCGCGTACATAACACGCAATACTTCCATATTTAAGTAGCTACGTAAAATTTTGTCAAAGTACGCCCATCCCTAGGAACCCATTGCGTTTGAAAAATGATTACAATATCATTTATATACGTTTTAACCATTCAAGTCTCTTGAGGAAACTCAATCATTCCAATACCTAGGTTCTACCTTAAAGCACAGAGGGAATTGATGTCTCTAAAAATTGATTTTAGAAAATTGAAAAACTCCAAAATACTAGTGCTATGAAAGTTCTGGTTGAAAGAGGTTATAGACCTCGACTAGGCAAAGATTGGTTATTTAGAAAATTTTGTTTAATATCTAAAATTAAGAGGAGAAATTTCATTTTTTGTAAATTGATTCAAAACTTACCTATTTTACATTTTTCTCAAGCACCTTTGTGCTTTAAGGTATCAGGTACCCTAAAAACCGTCATTCGACGATTTTAGTTTTGTTTTTTCTAAGAAATATTATCCTGGAACGCCAGCTTGGAAGCCAACAATATGGCTTGTTAAAAGGGGATGAGTGTATATTCACGGTGATATATCTCGTTTACTCATGTGAAGCGAGTATTGTATGCTATGTGCCTCACGTAGGACAAGACGTGACGTAAGGACGTCGTGAAGGTGACAATATGCCATAAAGCTTCGTTCACAAGGACGCGTTTTGGACAATTTGGTTAATCGTTCGGCTCACTCGTCACACTACTCTGGCAGTAGCAGACACTTTCTAGACAATCGAAAGGCCGCTCAACTCAATTATTTTATGAACCAGCTTGAGCATTATCGTATCGGTGTTTATTTGAGGCATGCCGCTAAGACTTTCCAGGAAGCCGAAAACTTAAATTAATGAGAATAGGTATGCTGGCCAACCAAAATAATTCATCGTACTTAGGAAGGGATAATTCTTATGAATGGATCCCAGTGGGGAACAATTGCCATTATTGCAACGGTCAGTATTGATCGGTTGCCGAATTGAGGTTTTTTGACGGCATAAATTTGTTGAAATGGCAATCAGGTGCGTATCATCAAGTTGATAGACAGCTCTCCTTAGCGAAGTACTTGAGCATTACTTATCGCCACATTGTTGAACAAGCAAAGCGATTCCCGAAAGGTTTGAAACCGGAGCAAAGTCAGCATCAACTACTTACTAAGTAACTTGCGTTGAATAGGTATTACTTATTGCAACAGCCCATCATACAGCTCTTGAAGAATAATCCATAAAAACAGTACGGTCAAAACTTACCGAGGATTTCCTTCCGCCTGGATGCGTGAGGTTCTTCCGTGTAAACCCATTCGAATTCAGATCTTGAAACGTGAGCACCCATTCTTGGCTAAAAATTACTTTACGAAGAAATAACACAAACCACTTGGGTCTTACCACCCGGCGAACAACTTCATGGTGACTAACGTCGAAAAAGGAGCGGTTGGAAAGAGGAAAATTTACGAATTACCGCAAAATCTAGCCGCTGACAGGCCGATAAGTGCCTGAAATGTTGAGATTATTCGTCACCGACGAAACACGATACACGACCCACCCCACTCTGCGAATTTTACGTAACGACAGCGAATTGACGATGCGAAGCTTGGCTTGATCGACCAATCAAAGCAACTGCATGGGCAACAGTGTTGCCACTTCTAGAACAAACCCTTGCCTTTATCAGCAATCATTAGGTTTGTTCCCAGTGACCGTTCTGCCAGTTCGGAACGGTTTTGCGCATGCGCAATCCAGTTAAGTTGAAAAAATTTCAAATTTTTTTCCTATTTAATAGAAATTGAACAGGCAGAACGCGTACTAAAGAAACTAACCTTTCCGTTTTCTCTGGAAGGAACCAACCTTACGTTATCAGTAGTTTCCATTTCGTTTCCGTCTATGTGAGTCATCATGGCACTGTCATGTTAGCGCAAGCGCTGGGTAGCGGTAGAAAATGTTGTTTGAATGTTCCATTTTTGATAGTTTTCTGCAGTAGGAAAAATTGACAGGGTGGAAACTATGCGAGTGGCCAAGGCTATACCAAGTAGACGAACCCAACTGCCTAGGATATCTTTAGTTATGGCTTGGAGTGTGAGCGCATGCGCAGGGGCTCAAGCTCCTGGAACACACCCACAAATATTTGCTTTGAGAAATATTGCGGTTTGTGAGGCCTCCAAATTCAAATGTATGAGGTCCAGACGCTAAAATGAGGCTAATGTACAGATCATTATTTTTTCAACTTACTGACAGGAAGCTAATTTATTTAAAATTGTATTTTTCTGGAGGCGCTTTTGGAGAAAGTAAAATTTTTCATCTAGGCACGATAACTTCGAAAAAAAATCAAAATTTGACTGGTGGTAGTTATTTATCAACCAAGAGGGAAAAAAATTTGAAAACCATTCACTCAACATAATGCTTCCCAAAAATGCTCACTCTCATGCTTCCCCTGATGAAGCTCTTTCTCGTAGTCCTCCAGCTCGAAACACTGAGACCAATGGCAGAAAAAGACAAAAATTGAAACTTCTCCGTTGGGGCCAACTTTTTTATTTACAATCCCTTAAGACCATGCAAGACGTTATACTTCCAGATTATTACAAGCTTTCCTCATGACACGTTGATATATATCTATTTATAATTAATTTAAAAAACGTAACATATCAAAGAAACGTAATAAACAAAAGCGTTTTCTTCTAAACAAATCATCACCGCCGCGCAATACCAAGTATGTACGTCACAGTCCATTGAAAAAAATCTGCGATCACTTGAACTCTTGGAAGTTGAAGGTTTCAGGAACACATTGCTCGCTGGGTTATAGTTTTCGACAGTTCAACGGAAACACACCAACGTGTATTGCAGCTATTGGTTGGAACTAGTCTGGGATTGGGGGGAAATCAAGGTACAATGCCAGCTGTGATAATTTCATTGCAAATTTAAACGTATATTCTGGAATCTTGAGGAATTCTTGGCGCTCGACCCATTTTCCACATCAGATCTGCAAAGGAATTGAGAGCGATGATAAAATGAACCAACGGTGCGTTGATAACACACAAATAGGTAAATGAGATACGTAAATTTATGACAAAATGGAGGCTATCACATAACCTTGTTGATAGAGATATAAATAAAAGGTTTATATCTATAATACGGGGATAAATTTGTGAAAAACCGTATAGAATAAATGCAAGGTACTTACAGCATCTACAGCATTATCTTCACCTTCGTCACTAACTTCGTAACCGAATTCAATATCCTCGTCGTAACCATCTTCCAAGAACGTGACGGTGTCGTTGATACGAACTATAAAGACAAAGGGTACATCAAACATCAGGAGAAAATCAACTCGAAGAATTTAATAAAATGATATTTCAAAAAACATACTAGGTATAGAAGAAGGCAGGGGCTTGGATTAGAGATAGAACCGTTGATCCAATTTTCGGGGAAATCTAGTTACGACTGAATATTCAGCGTGAACAGTGATTATGGGGAATCGGGTGGATTTTTAATTTTGAAAACTACCTTCTAGAAATGATAAATTGGTTCCCCATATTGCAAGCAGTAACCATGAAAAAATCACTGTCAAAATGTCGTTGAACTGACCGTAAACCATAATTTCAAGGGGGTTAGAAATTTTGTTCTCTTCAGCTATTACAATTGAATAACCCATCGTGCCTGTCGAATTGGGTGCCAAAGATGAGAAGCTCCGATACACTTTTGAGACCAATTTTCAAGAAAATTCAACAATGATTGGTACTAAAATAAGTCCTTTACCAGTGTTTACACGGATTTTTCGCTTACCGGTTTCGGGGAACTCGCCGTACGTTTTGAGATTTCTAGCCTCGTCGGGAGTGTATTTTTGAATAACGTCAGCTTTGGTATCCTGGTAATCTCGGAGACCAATGAGTATAATGTCACCTTGGTTTATCCATACCTGACGCACGATAGATTGGTGAATGATAGATCGTAAATAAAAGTAAATAAGGCATACCAATCACCCGTATTTTCTCCATATCGCATACCTTTTTCCTCAATTTCCCTCGAATATGGCAAAGACGTTTGACACCGTCAAAACACATCGCTTCGAGCCTTCCGTTGCCCAACATTTTTGTAACTTGTGCATATTCTGAAACGTCAAAATACAATGGAATAAAAACCGTAATTAGGTTTAGTGCCGAGCAGGGTTGGGAAAAAGTGGCTTTTAAACTGTTCAAATCAGCTTTAAATGGTAGCTTTTAGGTGTGAAAACCATGCAATACAAACCAAAAAATGGAAAAAATATAAAGGTAAATTTTTACTTGTGGTTGACAGTCATGCGGTTTGAATTCAGCCAATACTTACCTTGACCATCTTCCTTGAATACTAATTCACGCTTTTCTGTTTCATTTTCGTTCTTTCCCCTCCTCCTGTTTTTACCTCCCTTTCCTGTAGTCAAATTGAAAAAGTGCGTAAATATAGGGTATGCAAAATGATGAAAAATGAAGCTCGCATATAAGCGAAAATGTCTATAATTAGAAATTTAAGATCTCGAAGGCGATTAGAAATAGCAATTCTTGAGGCTTGAAGCCTTTTGCAAACCAAATTATTCTCCATGCCAATTCGGTTCTGAGTTTTTTGAATTGGATTTTGGTAAGTCTCAAATTGATTGGAAAAATTCTCGATTCGTTTTGGGAAATTCTCAACTTGACGTGGGATGCTATAAAAGGACACGCAGATTAACTCATCCCATGGAAATAAATAACTTTTTATTCAGCATGAAGCCATCAAGGATAGATAATTAGAGCGTTCTTGATTAATCACCCATCGTGCATCAAGCTGAGAAAATTTTAAGCCTTGTTAATAGTAGAATTATCCATAATAATATTATGGACAATATTATACCATAATACAGTATAAATAGGCCATTATTACGCTTTATTATAGGCCATTTTTACGCTATATTATATAGCGTAATAATGGCCTATTGTTGACGATGGAACAGAGCAGTGATCTCAAAATGGCCATTGTTACCTTTATCTGTCAGTGATAGAAATAACATTTTAAGTGATTTGGGGGAATGCCGAGATAGGAATTAGAGCAACTCATTAAAATCTCGTACCAAAGAACAATTGACTGTCCCATTTCGTGGAACTTCGCCAAAACAAGGTCATTGGACCGATAGTGGTTTCCAGTATCAAAAACGCAATGCAACACCAACATTGCGATTTTCATGGTACTGAGCACTTTATAAGCCACAATGTTCATGAAGCCCTTCCTCATCTACTTTTATCTATCCACCAATATAAGCCTTTGTCCCAGATTTCCTTTCGCTCAGATGGTAGCTCCGAGTGCAGCTAACTGGGGCAGGGGCAGTAGGTATGCTGCTTGCAGGTGATCTGCATCCTCGCCCACAAGATAAGCCACGATATTAGTACGCTAGTACACCCCTTTATCGATCGATAAGGGCCAGAGGCAAATGCTCAAACAAACGCACGTCTTCAACTCGACAGGTTGCTTGGCCATAATGAAGGCAACAATTGGTGTAAAATATTATTTCGAGTTCAAATTCTTGTAAAGCTTGAATATCAACGGCACGATTTTGTAACAATTTCTGTCGTTAAATGCTTGGTTGCACAAGTGAGCGTAAGGCCATGCTTGGTAAATTTCTCGAAAATAATTCGAAATTTTCAAAAAGCATCAGAGCCATCGGACAACTGAAGGCTAGTAATAGTCGAGCCAATTTCGGCTAATAAGTAAATCGATGGGCCAATTAATCATCATAAAGGGCATAAGTAAATCATCAAGATGTTGTGAAGGCGGAAGATGAATCTGCTAGGTGCTAAGTCAATCTACAACCCTCTAACGTAACTACTGGTTAAAAATAAATCGCTTACCTTTATTCTTGGGCATAGTTTATTGGAACACGAGCAATTTAATTAGAAAGCACAAGAACCGATTGTGTTTGGATCACTCCACGAGAAAAAATGTTCTCATTCCGAACTTCAATAACACCAAAAGGAATGGAAAATGGTAGCTAAGCACTTGAGAAGAGAGAGAGCATGCTGGGGAGGATCAATGTTACCCGAAAGACTTTCTACAGTGTTGTAGTGCTCGTCAGTGGAATTCATGGAAAAGGTACCGATTTGCTCCATTCGATAACATTATTGTAACCTCGCCTTCGAACGTGAAACGTGTGTTGCTGCATTGCGGGTTTGCAGTTTTATGTTTGAGTTTGAAGTTGCCTTCAAGTCAATTGAATTGACTTTGCTGAGCTTTTCGGGTTCAGAATTCAGATATTGGCATTTCGCGATTAATTAAGTTTATCTAAGCTAATTATCCAGAATTAATTTTATACAATTGTGGTTTTTTAAAGCGTCATAATTTTCAATCTGTTCGATGATTTGCTCAACGTCAAGAATCGACAGATAAAAAATCATTCTGTAAGTTTTCATTTTTTTTGCCTGTTAAAAATTTGCTTAGCTTGAATCTTGCTGAGCTTGCCGCTGCTCTTATTGACAACGAACATTTCAAATAACACCATTTGATGTAACTGGTTTCTTCACCGCTTTATACCAATTTTTAAGCTGTCTGTGCTTTTATTAAAGCTGTATCAAGATGACGCAAAAGACATCGCTGAAGAACCTTACATCGGGATTTGGAAAGATTCGCGATCGTCAAAATGAAGTGAGGAACTGTTATTAAATAACATAGACTTTAAATTTTAAAGTCTAGTTTTCCAGTATTTTTGGTGATGAATTTTTCATGCTGCCTTTGGTGGTGCTCCAATGCGAGCTTGGTGGCCGCACCACAGAAAGCAGTTTAAATTCATAGGTATGGTAACCCAAATTCTGTGATTTATAACTATTTTACTCAATTTTTTTGCTTCCTAGTTTCTGCAGACCCTGGGTGCTCCTCACGTGGAATCCTTCAACTATATGCTTGAAGAAGGTTTAGCCTTAGCTATCGCCGACATTCAACCTCTTCGCTATGAACAGGGAGGATCGAGTGTCAATGTTTGGTACAGTGTGAGTTGGAGATTACGTGCATCATTATTCAACCTACCCAGAGTCGATATAAAGTCATAAAAAGAAATCTATTCATTTTCATTAGGAATATTTTCTACCTCAGGCAGGACTCGAACCTGACACCTCCTGCTCGCCATAACCTTTCGGCTAAAGAGAGCCTGGTTCCCAACAGTCTAAGAGGCACACTCAACTGACACTGAAACAATCCTGCAATATCCGTGATTAGATAGAAATGTGTATTACCATTGGTGATTTAGATGATTAGGAAAGTTAGTAGTTCACATGCAATGCCTCTTGGAACGGCTCTCTGTTGCCTAGGGGTTCAGGCGTCTGCCTAGCGAGCACGAGGTGCAAAGTTCGATTCCTATTGGAGAGGATTCCCCTTAATTGCAGAATGCCTTCATCAAGCCGCCTGACGTACCGTCGAATTCGTTCGCTGCAAAAGACGTCAAAATGTGGCCGACCGAATGTCGGCAGAGCGCGTCGACTTACAGCGGCCGGCTGATCGTCACTTGCGAATGGGAGCTGAACGGCGTCAGGCAGATGCCATTCGAAAAGGACATGGGCCCGGTGCCAGTTATGCTCAAGGTAAATTTTTTGATATTAGGATTTACGGGGAAGTGAAGTTTACCTACTACACTTTCGTCTTTGTTGTTGTCAGCTGTCAAACTTCTTGTTGTTAGCTGTAACTTGTTGAACTTGTAATTGTTGTTGTCAGCTGTAACTTTGTTGTTGTAGAGGGATTTACCGGGAAGCGTAGGTTACTGCACTTACGTCTTTGTTGTTGTCAAATGTCAGACTTGTTATTTTTTGTTGTGCAGAGCAACGTATGCCACTTATCAAAACTCAGCCCAGCAGAGTTGATCGATCACGACGAACAAGAAGAAGAGTGGGGAGGCTACTTTATCGTTAAAGGATTAGAAAAACTGATTCGGATGCTGCTGATGACGCGGAGAAATTTCCCTATCGCCATAAAACGAGCCACTTGGAAAAATCGAGGGCGAGGATTTTCCGACATGGGTATTCTGATACGTTGCGTATCCAACGATCAGAGTGCAACTGTAAGCAATGTTCTGTATTTACCTAGTGTAATCAAAAACTTATTTTTCATGGGTGAGAAAATTAGCCGAATTCCGCTTGATTTAAATAACAAGCAAAATTTGGGTTTTTATAAATTTATTCATCCCAGTTTACTGGACCAATTTAACAAGGATTTGAGGTTTTTTCTAGCCTTTTATTTGAATAGATACAAAATCATGGCTTTTTAGCTACCTATTTAATTTTTTCCCCATTATTTAATTTTTTTGTTGTTTTTATTAAATTTGTTTTTGTGTACTTTACTTCCTTGTAGAATAATCTGCTTTAATGTATGTGCTCACTTGTAGAACAATGTGCTCCACTTCGTAACTGATGGATCGGTAAGGATGATGTTCTCGTATCAGAAATACATGTACTACGCCCCGTTGATCATGATTATCAAGTGTTTAACCGACATGTCAGATGAGGCAATTTTCAAGAAAATTATGGACGGTTTCGAAGACGAACTCTACATGAAAACGTAAGTTTCGATTGGTAATGGATTCTGTGATTATAGTTTAAGCTAGTTCAGCTTGCTCCTGGTGGCCTGCTGCTGAGGAGACCTGAGGGAGGGGTGTTATCAGTGCAGTTAACTGAGTGCATTTGTTAAAATTGTTTGTATTTGTTGTTGTGATGTCCCGTAACCGAATTTCGGTATATCATTAATGCGCCCATGATTTCCGATGCAGTTGCGTGCTGAACATGCTGAGGTCCCTGCATTACGAGAACATTCATTCGCAGGCAGACGCGAGAGATAACGTTGGCAAATTGCTTCGTATCAAATTTCCTTTTTTGCCGGCATCGCATACCAACGATCAGATCTGCGAATTTGTTACCAAGTGAGTGACTAAATTTTCTGGAATCTGTTTTATCAGTTTTAGGGAACCCTAAAAATTTTCCTGACTCTTATATGTCGTTCCTTTCGGTATCACCTTATCAACAAGCATTTCAGGGCCTTTGGAGGTCATAATTCGAGTAAAATAAAAAAAAAATTGAAAAAATGTACCGATCTCTCCCAATATTCTCGGAATTGGCAAAATATGATACTTATGTCGTTTCTCGTTCTAGGAATTGCATCCTCACACATTTAGATGGCAATGAAGACAAGTGGAACTGTTTGGTCTTCATGGTGCAGAAACTCTTCTCTTTTGTGCGCAACAAAAGTGCAGCTGAAGGCGTCGACAGCGTCATGATGCAGGAATTACTGTTGGGTGGACATCTCTATCTGCAAGTATGTTGCATTTGTGCATGGTGTTGTATAACCTGATAAAAAATAACCTTCTCGAAGGGATAGACCAACAGTAAAACTCAACGTTTCAGGTTTTGAAAGACAAGTTGCGCGCCTGGCTGACTCTATTGGGATTCAGGTTGGGCAAAATGAACAAACTCGGCACACTAACGCGCTGTAAGTTGATTCTTTATGATTTGATTAATTGAAGATTAATTACCTGAAAAATAAATAATCGGAATTTTTCCAGCCGACCTCGTCAACACTGCGAACCGCTTGCTCTCTGTCGAATCCGGTATGAACAATTTCCTGAGCACTGGGAATGTCAGCAGTTCGAGCGGCCTGGGACTCATGCAAGATTCAGGTACTGTCGGATTTACCATTTTTTTGATACGGGATAATTTTCGCGTGAAATAATAATTTCCCCAAGTCAAATGTCTGGATAAAATATTGGTTAATCAAATGGCCTCTTCTTCCAGGACTGGTTATCATTGCTGAGAACATCAACAGAATGCGATACATGTCCCACTTCAGAGCTGTGCACCGTGGTGCGTTCTTCACGACCATGCGGACCACGGAAGCTCGGCAATTGCTGCCCGACGCTTGGGGTTTCATTTGCCCGGTGCATACGCCCGACGGTGCACCTTGCGGGCTTCTAAATCATTTGACCAAGGACTGCAAAGTAGGCGACTTTGATTTGTAGAAAATTTTGCAACATATTCTGATTTGTTTGAAAACAGAAAACCGCAGAAAGTGTCGCGTAATCCTGGGCTCGTGGAAGACACAGATCTTGATTATCATTTTGTTATCCTATTTAGGTTACCCAGACTGTGGATCCATCTCTATTGGCCAAGCTACCTGCCGTTTTGGCCTCGTTGGGTATGATACCATTGAACGAGACGATTTTCTCGACCAAAGAAAAACATTACACGGCTATGTTGGACGGGCGAGTCATCGGTAAGGTGCCTGAACGATGCGCTGGACGGTTGGTCGACAAACTGCGTATGCAGAAGATCGAAGGCGTCAAGGTACTTGGATAATCAATTTTTGTGCTTAAACGAAAATTTTGAGACCTGAAACTCGCAAATCTGTTCATTTTTGGCACAGAATATGTAGCCAGAAAGTCATTCTGGATAAAAATAGGTTTATATCGCACCAATAATATCCCATCGCTTGCAGGTGCCCAGCACTTTGGAGATTGTGCTCGTCCCATTCGCCAAAATCAAAGGGCAGCATCCTGGGTTGTTTTTGTTCTCCGGCCCTGCTCGTATGATGCGGCCAGTGTTGAATTTGGCTGCGCAGAAAGTCGAACTAATTGGCACGTTTGAACAAGTCTACATCGACATCTGCATCACGCAGCAAGAAGCATACAACGGGGTAAGTTCAGCAATTTCGTACGCTTTTTTCAATCTTGCGATTCTTTTCATTTTTTTTTGTAAGGGATTTCGAATTTTGTAGGCGTGTTTGAAATTCTTGTTTTGATTTTTGAATCTTCATTCTTGAGTATATTGCAACAACTATTATGCAGTATTATTATTCTTGTTGGACTTTTCTCAATAAATACCATAATTTTGGTTGCAGATCACGACCCATCAGGAGCTTTCGAAGACGAGTTTCCTGAGCAATTTAGCTTGCCTTATCCCGATGCCAGATTGCAATCAGAGCCCTCGTAACATGTACCAGTGCCAGGTAATCGACAATTATTCTGCATGAAGGCTACGATGAAGTCCAACCTCCAAAATCTTCAAAACTTGAAATCAAAACTTTTGACTTTTCGATTTAAGATGGGCAAACAAACGATGGGAACCCCCTGCCATAATTTTCATCTCCTCTCAGAAACGAAATTGTACCGCCTTCAAACGCCGGCGTCTCCGCTTTTCCGCCCGCTGCACTACGACGCTATCAATTTGGATGATTACGCCATGGGGACGAATGCGATCGTGGCCGTCATTTCGTACACGGTCAGTGAAGAATTCCGCTGATACCCCTTATCGTGTTTCCACTGATTCCAATATTCACCTTTGACCCAATATCTTCGCTGCAACTGATCTGCTAGAGTGTTGTGGTGTTAAGGTATTTTCCAACCATGCTCACATTTGATTGGTACTTCAGGGGTACGACATGGAAGACGCTATGATCATAAACAAGGCTTCCCTGGAAAGAGGGTTTGCGCATGGTTCAATAATCAAGAGTGAAATCGTCGAGTTGAACTCTGTGAGTATCCAAATTTCTTTTGTATTACCAACTTATTTGGGTGGACTTTGCCTTCTTGGCTCACTGCAGGGCATCGTAACTTTTGGTAAATTCGATAAGTACCCGATCAAGTCCCGCTCAAGTTCAAGCCAAGATGGCGGAAACAGCTTGGGTTTGGTAGTCCCGGACTAGTTGCCAACGACGCCAAAGAAATTCAACTCTTGGATCACTTGGTTTGGCGTTGTTATAAGCCTTGGACTAGTCAGGGTCTAATATTGTGCTCAATTTTTAGGCCCAGTCGTATTTTGCTAACAATCCGAACAGCGTTGATGCCATGAAATATTTAGACGACGACGGCCTCCCCCATCCCGGGCAGCGCTTGCAGGAAGACCAGCCTCTCTACAGGTAAATCAATCAGAAATCAACGCATTTTCGATCATAACTTTCATCATTCTTCACCGATAGTCCAAAAAGTCAAAATGGTAGGTTTGTTTTCACAGTCAGTTCCGAACGGTTCAGTACTGTTGTTGTTTCTTGTTGTGTTCAGAGGCGGGAACTAGCTGTGAAAACAAACCTGGTAGTTCAGGAAAGTTCATCAAAATGATCAAAAATTGGTGTTTCTTATGGTTGATTTTGTTGGTACAACAAAGTAACCCAACTTTCCTTGTATGCACATTCAAAAACGTTTGACCCAAAAAGGTGACTTTGTTTCAGCTACTTCGACTTCGAGAGGTCGCAACATGTGACCGTGAACTATCACGGTTCTGAAACGATAATCGTGGATCACGTGAAAATTTGCACCAGTCACGCATCCGGAAAAAGGGGTGGTCTGAAACAGAAGGCAATCATCACATACCGAGTACCGGTAGGTCCTTGTAATTTTTGGTTTTCGATCATTGAAAAATTTCATGTTCAATCTGTATGTTTATGTTAAAAACTTTTTGTGTCGACGTTTTGTTATAGGGTCTGTTCCATCAGGCCAGTCCTGGACCAGTAACTACGGACGCCAAAGAAATTAAAGCCTTGTGATTGGTTGAATTTGCTCGGCGTCGTTAGTAACTAGTTCGGAACTGCCCAGGACTGCTCCAATCAAGCAGACCTGTAATAGGCAGCCCTAACCTGCTGATGCTCCCTATCAAAGCAAAAGAGGCTCAAGCCCAACCTTAAAAATGAAAATAGCGAATTTTTTTATCAATTTCCAGAGGAATCCAACAGTCGGGGATAAATTCGCGAGTCGAGCCGGACAGAAGGGAATCTGCAGTCAAACTTTGCCCTCGGAGGATTTACCATTTACAGAATCCGGCCTCACCCCTGACATCGTCTTCAACCCGCACGGTTTCCCATCTCGTATGACAATCGGTCGGTTGTTCTCAAAACCCGCTACAAAATCGTGTTTATTGCCCGATACGCGAATAACCGATAGTTTTGGTACATTATTTTTTTACAGCTATGATGATCGAATGCATGGCTGGTAAATCGGCCGCTCTCCACGGTCTCGTTCACGATGCGACGCCATTCGAATTCTCAGAAGAAGATACAGCGATTGACTACTTTGGAAAACTTCTTCACGCAGGTGACGTTTTTTTATCGAAAACGATAAATCGACCCTCACTTCATGGACGGCGGAGCACGCCCGGGGCGATTTGGGTCGTCGTGCGAACATCAACTGTATTGCCGGTTTTTACGTCAAAAATTGTTTGCAGGGGGCTACAACTATTTCGGCAACGAACGAATGTACAGCGGCATCAACGGCTGTGAAATGAAAGCGAACATATTCTTCGGGGTCGTACACTATCAACGGTTGAGGCACATGGTCTCTGATAAGTGGCAGGTAAACATTCGGAAATATGAGTCTCATTACTTCACTTGATATAGATTAAAAGTACACTGCTTTCCAGAAAAATGCCAAAAAATCGATTTTCTCTTAATTTTTGCAGGTTAGAAGCACAGGGCCGACGGATACTCTGACTCAGCAGCCCGTCAAAGGAAGAAAGCGAGGGGGTGGTGTCCGTTTCGGTGAAATGGAACGCGACTCGCTCATTTCCCACGGGGCTTCGTTCCTTCTCCAGGATAGACTTTTCCATTGTTCGGACAAATCTATGGTAAGATTTGGAGGTGTTCAATTGGCACTTTTCTCATCCAAAAGGTTCTTAAGGGGCTCCAGAACAGAGAAAACTTCAATTTCTGAGGGCGGCATGGCACGCCCGGGACAACTTCGGTCATCGGGCGAAAAGCCAACGCCTGGAACGGCGGTTTACATTTCTTTTCTTACTTTTTAACATCAATTTCTCGATTTACAGGCGATGATTTGCCGAGTTTGCGGCACGATTTTGGGTCCGGTGCTCGCCGTTCAAAGTTCAGAAAACCGGACGACCAACAATATGACTGTGAAATGCCGTCTGTGCGGGGGGCAGAGTTCCGTCGAAAGGATCGAAATCCCGTACGTGTTCAAATATCTGGTCACCCAATTGGCATCGGTCAACATCAAAGTGCAAATGCAATTGGAGAGCAGTTGAAAACGGCTGTGACGTTTTTTGTACATCGTTTTAAAAAGTTGTCCTTCAAACGTTTGAGCGCGTATTGGTTCTTTTTATAGTTTGTATCCAATAAACCCGATCCAATTTCAACTTGGTTTCATTTATCTCGATACATAATCCACAGAATTTGCTAATTTCATTTCCCTGGGACAGACCTTCATTTTCCTCCCCTTGAGGGGGACAGGGCATGCCCGGGACAACTTCGGTCATCAAGCGAATAGCCAACGCCTAGAGTTGATTTTTTATTTACGAATTGCCTTTTTGGTATATGGAACAACGGGAATGCGTGACATTTGTGCTAAAATTGTTAACTGAACTTTTTAAATTCCGTCGCACAATCGAAGCTTTTTGAAAACGTGTTTGACGGCAATTTTCGAACGTACACCCTTTTGACAGTCGGTCGTGGCCCATTTGGCAGGGGCCTCCCGTTTCGCGATTCTTTGGGCGTTTATTTCCATCGGAGACGAGGCACGGGGCCAGATATCCGAATATAAATAGGTCGAAGTTCGGTGCACAATCCAGGCGTATATTCGAAAACACGTTAAAACACGCAACGTAGAGGCATGCTTGAAAAAATGGGGAATTCTGGTCATCGTTCTGAAAACCCGGGCAAATAGTGCACTTTTTTCAACAACTTTTCTGGATTTTTCATCTTTGAGGCGGATTTTCGGCACGAAGGAGTTGTCCGACGAAAAATTTTCACGGGTTCAAAAATGTTGGAAATTTTCTCAGCAATCGGAATCCGTTGTTTCCCAACTTTTGATTTTTAACCTTCTCAAGATATTGTCAGAAAACGAGATAATTTTCGAAAGTTTTTCAAAAAAGTCGAAATTTCTTTGATAATGAAATTTCAAAACAATCTTTCAACTATCACACATTGTTGAAAATTTAACTGGCTACAAAAAATCCTATCCCTGGTCTGAACAAAAGTTCAACGCTTCTAGCAGAAAACCCCGAAAAACCAAAACTACTTTTTCGAAAAATGCCGTTTTTGGTAACTTTTCTCCAAAAAACCATATTTTGACTTTGAAATTTGAACATTTTCATCCTTCTCTTCATCATCAATGATGCATTCACGGCGTGAAAGTCGCAGTCAAAAAACTGAATCGCGGAAAATTTTTTGTCAGGTTATGTCGGATGAACAGGAAAATCGATAAAAACGCCAGTATATCAGAGAAAATCCCATTTAGTTTTCAAAGTTTTTTTTCCGTGAAATGAACATTCAACACTTTGGTAAAATATACAACAAAAAATTGTACACGCAATAAATAGGATGTTATGGCTTCGGAAGCCGAATGGAATCGAAAACCTAGGTGGTTTAACGTTTTATCGTTTTATGTATATTATTTACATTAATAATACTCGAACACGACATGAATTCACGTAAACCAGACATGAGAGCGGCGGCGTCTTGGGAAATCGATTATTCCCCTTGCTCGCTTCTTCTACGGGATTTCTTGATCATGATTATCGCCAATTCGTTCCACGACATTTCAACTACTCGGTCCTAAATGTGAGTTTAGCTATGTGGAGGGGTTTTACTTCGTAGCTTGTTCGAGGTAAGCGATAAGGTCGGCCCTTTCCTGGGGCTTCTTGATACCGGCGAACACCATCTTCGTGCCGGGGATGTATTTCTTGGGGTTTTCGAGGTATTCGAACAGGGTGTCCTTCGACCACGTGATACCTGGAATGGAAATTTTTAAGAAAAGATTAACCAAGCAACTAAGGTAAGTGGGCCTATTTTGCGTTTTGACGGCGAGAGAAAAAAAAAATTCAACATTCATGAAGGAAATTAGAGCTCTTTGAAGATATGTCAAATTCGACCATAACTATCTTCCAAATCAATGTGCTCCTGAAAACACGCCCTGTAATCAAATATCAAACGATAAATTACTAAATTTGAATCCAATTGTTTACCTTTGGAGACGTTGGCGTCCGAGTAGCTGAATCCGGGAGCCTGGCCGGTTTTCCTGCCGATCAAGCCGCTCAGGTTGGGGCCGACTTTGTGTTTGCCTCCTTTCTCAACCGTGTGGCATTGAGCGCACTTTTGTACGAAGACCTGCGCACGAAAAATCGACAAGCAAATTTTAACGAGATTTTCAAAACATTTTTGGAAAACCCGATGTGCGTAAATATCACAAAACGCTAAACTACGCTTTTTTAATATGAAAATATTATTGTGGTAGGAAACCATAATTTTGAACCGGATTGGTTTTATTTTGCCTTATTTGGAGGCTGAGAGGGTAAAAAAATGTGTAAAACTCCCTAAATAGGTACGCAAATTATAAAATCCCGCATAAAATAGAAGTGCGGAGTTAGATATCCGTATTCTGCAAGGTGATACCCAAATTTTGAGACTGGAAATGCTCAAATCTGTTCGTTTCTGTTGGCAGTAAAAAATAAAATAGAAAACAATATATGTATCCCGTGCCTACGATACAGCGGAATTATTGGCGGTAATCAAAAGTCCGCCCAAGACCAACTTCCAAATATTTGGAAAACGGTTGAGATTTTCTTTCTTTTACAGGCTAAAAATGTCACTTTTTGAAAAGACACAAAAACTCAATTTTGCAGACAGAAAATGTCAATTTTCGAAAAACCAGAAAAACTAAATTTTGAAGGTGATGCCGGGGGCTTAGAATTTTTTGAGTATTTTTCCCGAGTTTCCCGCTTGATTAACCAAAAGAGAGGATTTCTTTCCGGAAAATTTGTTTTTACATTGGTTTGTTAAATTGGTTTCGAATTTCTTGATGCGATTTCTCCTTTTTCACGTTTCTGCCAATCTTAGGGAGTTCTACTGAACACATTTTGAATTTTTTTGAAATTTGTCTGCATACCTATTTCATGCTGTTGAGGGTGAAGGGGAATTTTTTTACATGGAAAATTTGGATTCGACATTTTTTACAAAAAAAGTTTGGAGAGGAGTTAAAATTTCAATTTTCCTGCACGATATCATAGGTATCCACATTATTTGGAAAATTATATACCAAGCGCTGAGATAGGAGATAACGTAATTGAGGAATTACTCAATTGCGTAAATCACGCAATCCCAGTCGTCTCTAGATTAGAAACCGAGTCTATTAAATTGCGAGAATCGTAGACGCTCATGAGTCAAGATAACAGAGGCGGGTCAAGGTCGAACTACTGACGATAAGACAACGTGGAATTCAACCTTGGAATTCCCCACCTTTTTGAACCTCGGATACCCAATGATTGACGTAAATGGGTGAATCCACTCGTAAAGGCAGGAAACATAGAGGTGTCATTTCATGAAACGTTGGTAAGTGGGAGAGCTGAGGTGATTTCCTCTAATAAAATCACACATTTCAACCCTAGCGCTTTCGCCCAGGTGGGCCTCATCAGAAGTTCTTGATTATAGTCACACTCCTTCGTCATCAAGTAGTGGGGGGTCCGTCATAATAGTAGAACTTTCTAATTTTCAGCCCAAAAAACCGATTAGAGACGTACTTAAATTCAGGGGGACATTAGAATAATTTTTCATTCTCTTGCGAGCAAAATTCGTTGAAGACCTAAGCTCAAATTGTCACGATGTTGATTTTTAGTTATTTTGTACAGCCAATTGTAAATCTCTTTAGTAGGATTTATTCAGAGGCTTTATTCACTTGAGGATATCGGACAGTAGGCAGGCATTGGCGAGATTACCGATACAGATGACGTGCTAATCTATTTGCACATTTGAAATGCTCAAATCAATTTCCTTTTAATTTTATTCAAGCACTCGTGCACTTTAATAGCTTGGAACTCCAAACATTTCCTCGATACCTCCTCTCGCAAGTAGTAAAATTAAATAAAAGACAATAATCCTCGAAAAATGAATTCAATAAAAAAAATGCGAATAATGGAAAGGGCTGAAAAAATATTTAATCTTGAACGAAAAATGGATTTTGAAATATTTCAAAAGTTCCCATTGAAATATTTCGCAAAAAATATTTCGGAAGAACGAACAGAAAAACTGAAGATTTGGACGTCCACGCCCACTACTCCCATGAATGAACGTCCCTGGCTCTTTACTTCATTGAGAAGTATTGCATCAGCCAGGATCACATGGTGACTATACGCAATCAAAACGAAAGTATGCTTTCGAAATAAAACCATCAGCACAAAATGAACCAACCGCTAGAAAAAGAAATGGAAAATTAATAAAGATCGAATGCCAACTTACTTTTTTGCCCTTCTCAGCATCTCCAGCGGGAACACCCATGATTCAGGAGGAAATTGGTTGGTACTGGAACAAAATGCCAATTTCAGAACTGGTGGTGGGAACTTAGTGAATGGCCATGACCATGATAACCATTATCAGACCGTAGGGACGTTTAGCTAAAAATATTTGGCATTGATCGTCCGATTTGGCGAAGGTGAATGGATAATGATGATGACCTTGGCCTATAGACGGAGGTGCCTAGTTTTTTTCCACAAGAAATAAAATTGATCTAAACTCAAAAATAAGCCACCTGGGATTTTCGAGTGGTCAAATCTGCGAAAAATCGACCCGAGATAATGTTGACCCCTTTTTTCCGCGAAAAACCCCCACTTGCAAATTTTTTTTTGCTGAACACGTGAGCAATTACGAGGAGTAAATTGACGGCTTAGGCACCGGAAACTGAATTTTTATAGATTATTCGGAATTAATGTGGAAGCATACTACAATAAATAACGAATAACGTTCGAAATATTGAAAATAAACGAAAATTACCTTTGGGAATAACGAAAAGCGAGGGAGGTCCGTCGGCCGAGCGGTCACTGGCTGGGGAAAAAGATCGAGAAGAAAAAGGAGGTCACCAAACGCACGTCATATCGATCCGACCATGGAGTACGAATAAAATTGAGTTTATAAACTGCGAGAGGATATCAACGGATTTCCACTGTAGATGAAGCCATTGATCCAATAGAAAGGGAGTTTAGAAAAATTAGAGCCTCTCAGCCAATGAAATATGGGAGTGCGTCATTTCGCCCTGAAATATCAGATTCTATCAAGAGAAAATCATCAAAAGTGTTATCTCGACGTCAGCTCGTGAAAAGTCAAGCACATGGTCAAGTCAAAAATGTTTCGGAAATTTACTGATTTACCGAATTTTCCGGAAATTTACTGATTGCCGAATGAAACGAATGATGGAACGCGGGTTGATGGATAAATTTAACAAACTTATTAATCAATAAGTCAACGTCTACACATTGGTGCATTTGCGTGATAGGTATCAATTTATGGTATCGATCTTAGACGGTGTGACCCGCTTATCATGTTAGACGCTTTGGCGGAAGCTATTTTTTAGACGCACTGAAGTGTAGACGAAATGACGCACTCCCATGGAACGCGCCGCGCTGCCGGAACCCGAGCCGGGCGGTGCCGAGCCGGGCAATCCGAGCCTGAATTTCGGACCAGCCGCCCGGCACTCTCAGCTACGATTCCGAGAATCTACGACCCGCGCGCATGTTCGTTAGTGTAATTTCATGTTCGGCTATTCTGCTAGTGCGCATCGCCTGTTCGCGGCCTCAATCTTCCGCCGTCTTCCCTCCGGGTCAGCCGCGTCGCGCTCGCGTAAGTAAATTTTCCTTTTTGCCCCCCTAGGATAGGAAAAAACGCTTCGAAAAATATTTTACATAGAAAAACTTCGTTTCTAATTGTCCTTTTTCTGATTTCCTTCTTCAAATTTCTTGAACTAAGAGATTTTTCTCAGTAAGACCTATCACCCTGTTGAATCGAAATTTGAATTACTCGCAGTACTTCCGATAAATTAGCACTTTTAGCGTTTTCAATTTTATTTTTTACCTGACCACAAAATTGAACCGACTTCAGCGTTCCTAGTCTTAAAATCTTCGGTTTAGACTGCAGAATACGTTGGTATTTTTCATGTTCCGATAACGTTTCCTATTTTTAGGCGAGTTTTAAAATTTGCATTATGAGTCCTGGTATTTCTGAGCCATAAAGCCTCCAAAGTAGTAAAAATGTGATACAATCGTGTCGAAAATTTGCGAATCATAATATGGAAGTATTGTGTGTACCACTGGTTTGAGTGAAGGTTTCCGATAATTCAATTACCGATTATTTCGGTCATTTCTGCGTGTAAGCAAGTGAGTTCGGCATAGTGCGGGCTTAATATCGATAATAAGTTAAGAAAAATGCCATTGTTTTCGCCCGTTAACAGAATTTATCCCGAATTTTACAGAATTTTTCCGATTTTATCGGAGAGAGGGTCGGAGCTAGTTAGGGCATGTCGCTCTAGTCTCATAGCTTAATATGTACTTTGGTACACGGCGGTCATTGCCTCGCCGCCTCGAGCGGACTGGATCCAGCGTGTTGAGGGCGTTGGGTCCATCGCGGTCGCCTCGGGTTCAGAGTCCGTTGGACTAGCACGCCGGGCTTAGCCAGGAATTGCCTTGCACGCTCATGGAGGTGCATAGCGCTGCGTCTACGGAAAAAATAGTCGGCGGCGCATCGCCGCGTAGACGCAGCGCCGCGCTCCCGGATTTTGCCAGTGGAGCAGGGCCGTGTAAATTGAATTGTGCCCTCGCCAATCGATACCATCGATAGTTTGTGTTTGTTATTCAATAACAAATCTTTGTAATCGCCCAAGTTTCAAATAATTTTAATATTTTCCGTAGGTAGGTACTCTCACGATTATTTCTCATTATCCGAAAATTTCTTTCTACTCCGACTGGTTTATTTCTTGGTGAGAAAAGATAGTTTTGGTAAATTTCTTGGACCTTTGTTGTTAATAAAGATAAATAATATAAATGTAAATATAATATAAATAAAGGTAAATAAAGATAGATTGGTCAACTTGATAAAAAATATAAATAATATTAATAAAGATAAATAATATAAATATCAATAAAATATAAATACATAAATAAAGGTAAATAAAGATAGTCTTGGTAAATTTCTTGGACTTTCGTTGACCTATCGATAGTGTTGGTTAATTTCTTGGACTTTCGTTGGTAAATAAAGATAAATAGTATAAATAAAGGTGAATTAAGATAGTTTTGGTAAAGTTTTGATAAATAAAGATAGTTTTGGTAAATTAAGATAAAAAATAGAATTATTTAGAAGAAGAAAGCAATAATAAATAAAGAAATAAGCAAGGCTTACACATAGTGTAATGTGTCTGTCTGTCTGACCGAGCTCTCCAGCCAAATCTAAGAAAGCAATAATAAATAAAGAAATAAAGCAAGGCTTACACATAGTGTAATGTGTCTGTCTGTCTGACCGAGCTCTCCAGCCAAATCTATCGCACGCAGGGACCTGGAATTTCTTACACGGAAGCACAAAGGGGCTGGCCACCAGACCTCGAAGCCCGATTTTCGATTTTTAAATTAGATAAATTTGAAATTTTTTTTTAATTAAAAAAAAATGACCTGTTCTTATTTAAACTAATTTTTCAACAGATTGTTTCTTTTTATCGACGGGGGACTCAACACAACACAACACAACACAACTCAACTCAACTCAACTCAACACAACTCAACCCAACCCAACCCAACCCAACCCAACCCAACCCAAACCAACCCAACTCAACTCAACTCAACTCAACTAGACTCAACTCAACTCAACTCAACACAACACAACCCAACCCAACCCAACCCAACCCGACCCAACCCAACCCGACCCGACCCAACCCAACCCGACCCAACCCGACCCGACCCGACCCAACCCAACCCAACCCAACCCAACCCAACCCTACCCTACCCAACCCTACCCAACCCTACCCAACGTTACCCAACCCTACCCAACCCTACCCAACCCTAACCAACCCTACCCAACCCTACCCAACCATACCCAACCCTACCCAACCCTACCCAACCCTACCCAACCCTACCCAACCCAACCCAACCCAACCCAACCCAACCCAACCCAACCCAACCCTACCCTACCCAACGTTACCCAACCCTACCCAACCCTAACCAACCCTACCCAACCCGACCCAACCCAACGTTACCCAACCCTACCCAACCCTAACCAACCCTACCCAACCCGACCCAACCCGACCCAACCCGACCCAACCCTACCCAACCCTACCCAAACCCTACCCAACCCTACCCAACCCTACCCAACCTTACCCAACCATACCCAACCCTACCCAACCCAACCCTACCCAACCCTACCCAACCCTACCCTACCCTACCCAACCCTACCCAACCCAACCCAACCTAACCCAACCCAACCCAACCCGAGTGGAGTTGAGTTGTGTTGAGTCCCCCGTCGATAAAAAGAAACAATCTGTTGAAAAATTAGTTTAAATAAGAACAGGTCATTTTTTTTAAATTAAAAAAAAATCAAATTTATCCAATTTAAAAATCGAAAATCGGGCTTCGAGGTCTGGTGGCCAGCCCCTTTGTGCTTCCGTGTAAAAAATGCCAGGTCCCTGCGTGCGATAGATTTGGCTGGAGAGCTCGGTCAGACAGACAGACACATTACACTATGTGTAAGCCTTGCTTTTATTATTATAGATTGTATTTATAAATATTTATATTTTTTATCTTAATTTACCAAAACTATCTTTATTTATCAAAATTTTACCAAAACTATCTTAATTCACCTTTATTTATACTATTTATCTTTATTTACCAACGAAAGTCCAAGAAATTAACCAACACTATCGATAGGTCAACGAAAGTCCAAGAAATTTACCAAGACTATCTTTATTTACCTTTATTTATGTATTTATATTTTATTGATATTTATATTATTTATCTTTATTAATATTATTTATATTTTTTATCAAGTTGACCAATCTATCTTTATTTGGGTGATTCTCAAAAAAAAGCAACTTTTTGGGTCGAGTCAATTTTTAAAATTTTGTTGCTCAGAAAAATTTCAAACTTTTTTCTAACATTGTTACTCGTTAGTAGATCACATTTAAACACTCGGTTGAGATCAACTCATCATAGGAATAAAATAACTTAATTTTAATAATAAAACCACTGGCACATTGATGCACAATAAGATGGTAGGACTGGGTCGTTTCTGATTTTTTCCCTCCGGGCTTTTTTCCGGAGCCTTCTACGCTCCTTTATTTCTGCTGGAGTGAACAATTTTGGTGGAGCCATCGACGTAGTTCCTGAATAAAACAACTTGAAATAATAAAGGGGTTCTCACATCACTAAACAATCAAGTACGCTATTTTCAATTCAACTTAAAACCATCAAAATCTAAAAAACTGCAATGATACTGCTGATTTTTCACTCCCGTGTCCTTACCGTCGGTCCCACGGCCACATCACATTATCAATAGGGCCATGGGAAGGAACTTGATTGGGACATGGAACTGAAAAATCGTTCTTCAATCCATTGTATACTACTGTAAAAATAATTTAAGGTGCTAAATTGAATTTTTCTTAATGGTAACAGACGAGTAGAATGCGTTGAAAGCAAAAAAATTAGCATGAGCGTCGAATTAGAATTGATTCTATAGGGGCATGGAAAGGAATGGAGAAAAAACACCCACGCGTTCATGTTCACCTCAGGAGCGCTGGCGGAGCAATGAGAGGTGTAAGCGCCATGCAGCTGTAGGGCCATAGAGGCGAACAGTTTTGCCAACTACTGATGCAGTTTCCCGACTTTTGTCCCTCATACTCGATGCGAATGGACACTTTTTTGATGAAGCCATGGAACTGAACTCAAAATCATGTACACAAGTTTGAGGTACCGTGGCCGACTAAATTCGAAAGAAATGTTGATATAAGCTTGCAAAACATAAAGAAGAACTAATTCTGAATCGATTCAAGGATTTTTTTTCAAGGAAATGTGCTGATTTCAATCAATACTTACCTTTCGAATCTTGAAAACGTATACTGCTACAGGGCACGGAACTGAACATTTGAACGTTTGATTAGCAATAAATAACTTCCAATATCCCCCTCCCTTATTTTTTGGGTTGGATTACGTCAGCGGCCGCCTAGTGAACAGATAGAAAAAAAAATCACGAGTCTCAGATGATTGGTTCCCGAGTTATGGTCGATTAACATGAATGTTGCTTTTTTTTTGAGAATCACCCATTTACCTTTATTTATATTATATTTACATTTATATTATTTATCTTTATTAACAACAAAGGTCCAAGAAATTTACCAAAACTATCTTTTCTCACCAAGAAATAAACCAGTCGGAGTAGAAAGAAATTTTCGGATAATGAGAAATAATCGTGAGAGTACCTACCTACGGAAAATTTTAAAATTATTTGAAACTTGGGCGATTACAAAGATTTGTTATTGAATAACAAACACAAACTATCGATGGTATCGATTGGCGAGGGCACAATTCAATTTACACGGCCCTGCTCCACTGGCGAAATCCGGGAGCGCGGCGCTGCGTCTACGCGGCGATGCGCCGCCGACTATTTTTTCCGTAGACGCAGCGCTATGCACCTCCATGAGCGTGCAAGGCAATTCCTGGCTAAGCCCGGCGTGCTAGTCCAACGGACTCTGAACCCGAGGCGACCGCGATGGACCCAACGCCCTCAACACGCTGGATCCAGTCCGCTCGAGGCGGCGAGGCAATGACCGCCGTGTACCAAAGTACATATTAAGCTATGAGACTAGAGCGACATGCCCTAACTAGCTCCGACCCTCTCTCCGATAAAATCGGAAAAATTCTGTAAAATTCGGGATAAATTCTGTTAACGGGCGAAAACAATGGCATTTTTCTTAACTTATTATCGATATTAAGCCCGCACTATGCCGAACTCACTTGCTTACACGCAGAAATGACCGAAATAATCGGTAATTGAATTATCGAAAACCTTCACTCAAACCAGTTCCATATTATGATTCGCAAATTTTCGACACGATTGTATCACATTTTTACTACTTTGGAGGCTTTATGGCTCAGAAATACCAGGACTCATAATGCAAATTTTAAAACTCGCCTAAAAATAGGAAACGTTATCGGAACATGAAAAATACCAACGTATTCTGCAGTCTAAACCGAAGATTTTAAGACTAGGAACGCTGAAGTCGGTTCAATTTTGTGGTCACGAAAAAAATAAAATTGAAAACGCTAAAAGTGCTAATTTATCGGAAGTAATGCGGGTAATTCAGTGCCCAGTGGAGCGGGGCCGTGTAAATTGAATTGTGCCCTCGCCAATCGATACCATCGATAGTTTGTGTTTGTTATTCAATAACAAATCTTTGTAATCGCCCAAGTTTCAAATAATTTTAAAATTTTCCGTAGGTAGGTACTCTCACGATTATTTCTCATTATCCGAAAATTTCTTTCTACTCCGACTGGTTTATTTCTTGGTGAGAAAAGATAGTTTTGGTAAATTTCTTGGACCTTTGTTGTTAATAAAGATAAACCAGTGGTGCGTAGATAACACACAATACTTCCATATTTTGGAACGTAAAATTGTGACACAATTTGATCATATTTTGACTGCTTTTAAGGGTGTTTAGGTCAAAAATATCAAAAAATTCACTATTCAAATTTCAAAATTCGCCCAAAATAAAAAAACGCCAGTTTTTCGGAACATAAAAAATATCCACATATTCTGCAAGGTAAAACAAAGATTTTAAGACCAAGAACGCTCAAATCGGTTCATTTTTGTGGCCGGAAAAAAATAAAATAGAAAACACTAAAAATGCAAATATATCGGAAGTACTGTGCGTTATCCAAATTTCGATTAAACAGGGTGTTAGGTCTTGCCGAGACAAACATTTCAGTTCAAAAAATTTGAAAAAAGGTTGAGAAATGAGGGAGTTATGGCCATTTTTGTAAATGACCACAGACGGACACACAGACACACAGACACTTGTTCAGTAAGTGATTCTGAGTAAATGTGTATAAGAAGAAGTTTTTTCTGAAGCTCCGTTCCGATTCTCGATTTTAGGACGATCACAATACTTCCATTTACTCTGTAAATATGGAAGTAATAATATAAAATTTATATTTAATGTATATTTTAAAAATTTTTATTTATATTTATTATATTTATATTTATATTATATTTATTTATATTTAGTTTATTTATATTTAATAATATAAAATTTACATTTAATGTAAATATAATGTAAATAAAGGTAAATAAAGATAGATTGGTCAACTTGATAAAAAATATAAATAATATTAATAAAGATAAATAATATAAATATAAATAAAATATAAATACATAAATAGAGGTAAATAAAGATAGTCTTGGTAAATTTCTTGGACTTTCGTTGACCTATCGATAGTATTGGTTAATTTCTTGGACTTTCGTTGGTAAATAAAGATAAATAGCATAAATAAAGGTGAATTAAGATAGTTTTGGTAAAGTTTTGATAAATAAAGATAGTTTTGGTAAATTAAGATAAAAAATATAAATATTTATAAATACAATCTATAATAATAAAAGCAAGACTTACACATAGTGTTATGTGTATGTCTGACCGATCTCTCCAGCCAAATCTATCGCACGCAGGGACCTGGAATTTTTCACACGGAAGCACAAAGGGGCTGGCCACCAGACCTCGAAGCCCAATTTTCGATTTTTAAATTAGATAAATTTGAATTTTTTTTTTAATTTAAAAAAAATGACCTGTTCTTATTTAAACTAATTTTTCAACAGATTGTTTCTTTTTATCGACGGGGGACTCAACACAACACAACACAACACAACTCAACTCAACTCAACTCAACACAACCCAACCCAACCCAACCCAACCCAACCCTACCCAACCCTACCCAACCCTACCCAACCCTACCCAACCCTACCCAACCCTACCCAACCCTACCCAACCCTACCCAACCCTACCCAACCCAACCCAACCCAACCCAACCCAACCCAACCCAACCCAACCCAACCCAACCCAACCCAACCCTACCCAACCCTACCCAACCCTGCCCAACCCTGCCCAACCCTACCCAACCCTACCCAACCCTACCCAACCCTACCCAGCCCTACCCAACCCTACCCAACCCTACCCAACCCTACCCAACCCTACCCAACCCTACCCAACCCAACCCAACCCAACCCAACGCAACCCAACCCAACCCAACCCAACCCAACCCAACCCAACCCAACCCAACCCAACCCAACCCAACCCAACCCAACCCAACCCTACCCAACCCTACCCAACCCAACCCAACCCAACCCAACCCAACCCAACCCAACCCTACCCAACCCTACCCAACCCTACCCAACCCTACCCAACCCAACCCAACCCAACCCAACTCAACACAACTCAACACAACACAACACAACACAACCCTACCCAACCCAACCCAACCCTCAACTCAACTCAAATTGTTTTTTATAAATTTAAAAAAATGACCTGTTCTTATTTAAACTAATTTTTTAACAGATTGGTTCTTTTTATTGACGGGGAATGTTATGTGTGTGGGGGGGGGGAAAGAGAGAGAGAGAGACAGTCTACCTAATTACTTAATCAATTAATCACAATTTTTTTGACACGGGCAACGCCGGGCGGTTACAGCTAGTATAAAAATAAAGGTATATAAAGATGGTTTTGGTAAATTTCTTGTACTTTCGTTGACCTATCGATAGTTTTGGTTTATTTCTTGGTAAATAAAGATAGTTTCGGTAAATTTCTTTTTTCACACCGACTCCCTTGCTAATTTGGACTACCGTTGACCTAGTGATGGTTTTGGTTTATCATTCAGTATTAATAAATTTGGTAAATTTTTGGTAAATAAATTTTGGTAAATTTCTTGGACTTTCGTTGACCTATCGATAGTTTTGGTTTATTTCTTGGTAAATAAAGATAGTTTCGGTAAATTTCTTTTTTCACACCGACTCCCTTGCTAATTTGGACTACCGTTGACCTAGTGATAGTTTTGGTTTATCATTCAGTATTAATAAATCTTCGTAATCGTCCAAGTTTAAAAAAATTTTACCTTTTTTCATATTCAGCTGTAACTGTAAAGTAGAATTTGATTATTATTATTTAAACATTAATATTATATTAGGTATATATTGTTTTATATTATTATGGCATAATACAGATAATACATTGTATCATTACTTATATACACTACCTATTATATTATTATTTTTATTATTGCCAACCTATCTATTACTTTATTATTAATTAATAGTTCAATACTTAGTTAATTATTGTGTCTCTAGCTCGGTGTACTGATATCTATGGTAAGATTTGGTATCTAGCATGGTTTTTTGGGTCATCCAGATCCGGAATGAGGACAAATATCTTTTTTTTTAATAAAAGATTCCAAATAATTTGGAAATTTAATAAGATCATTAATCAGCATCATTATTAAGACCCATTAATCAGCGTAAATGCTGTCTTCTTGATTTATTTTCATTTTTCAGGACTTCAGGTTATCATAGTAGGGACTTGAAGAGCGTTTTTCGTTTTTACTTCCATATTTACAGAGTAAATGGAAGTATTGTGATCGTCCTAAAATCGAGAATCGGATCGGAGCTTCAGAAAAAACTTGTTCTTATACACATTTACTCAGAATCACTTCCCGAACAAGTGTCTGTGTGTCCGTCTGTCCGTGTGTCCGTCTGTGGTCATTTACAAAAATGGCCATAACTCCCTCATTTCTCAACCTTTTTTCAAATTTCTTGAACTGAAATGTTTGTCTCGGAAAGCCCTAACACCCTGTTTAATCAGAATTTGGATAACGCACAGTACTTCCGATATATTTGCATTTTTAATGTTTTCTATTTTATTTTTTTCCGGCCACAAAAATGGACCGATTTGAGCGTTCTTGGTCTCAAAATCTTCGTTTTACCTTGCAGAATATGTGGATATTTTTTTATATTCCAAAAATGTACCGATTTTTTTTTGGCGAATTTTAAAATTTGCAAAGCGAATTTTTTGACATTTTTGACCTAAACACCCTTAAAAGCAGTCAAAATATGATCAAATTGTGTCTCAATTTCACGTTTCAAAATATGGAAGTATTGTGTGTTATCTACGCACCACTGGTTTAGGTTGAGTAAAAATTTTCAGGTTCAAATATATTGCAAAATACTCATTTCTTACCGTCCCGTTTCGCTCGTTCCGATTCGCGTCCGTCCGATTTCT
The DNA here is from genome assembly GCA_036186465.1 of Nesidiocoris tenuis. NCBI lineage: Eukaryota > Metazoa > Arthropoda > Insecta > Hemiptera > Miridae > Nesidiocoris > Nesidiocoris tenuis. The sequence continues at coordinate 13,324,374 of AP028909.1, read as the reverse complement.
CGTGCCGGTTGAGGGAACAACAATTTTTAAATGGTTCTGTGTTGTGTCGCTGTGTTGTGTTGTGTGGTGGATTCGCTTTGGACTTTGTGTCTGCCGCCCTGGTAACGCCACAAGTCAAGATTCCATCGGTTCGATGAAAGTAAGTGCTAGAATAGTGTCGAAAATCTTTCATCCTATGCTCGTTCTGGCGCATTCCTATGCTCGTGGCTGTCGTTTTCATAATCAACTTGTAAATTCAGATTTTTTTATGATTGAGATTTTCATCTTACATTTTTATGAACTCGTCCTCGCTGTAGTCTACAGCTAATCCAGTGTAGTAATTTATTTTATTCAAAATTTGACGTCTAACCGTAATGCTTCTTCTTGTTTGTTGCAGGTGTGATCAAGTGCCTTTCTCAAGGGAGTGCAATTCCAAACATTTGATCAATATTAGTAGGTGATTACGTTAGGTTTGAAAATTTCGGTTTGGTGTTCATCTGATCAAACTTCAAAGTTCAAAAAGTTTCAATTCCTGACTGGAGCCTTTGACAATTGAGTCGGTAGGTATTTCTTTGCTTAAAATTTTCACCATAGAAAGCAATTCGACCCAAAAGCTTTGAATTAAACCTAGTTGTTAGAAAAATTCAAAAATCCCTTAAATTCGTAAATTGAACTGTTTTATGGATTTTTTCTCCTAAAATCAAGTTTTATTTTGACAAAAAAAGTGTCGTGCTATGGAAACATTCTGTGGTTCGAGAAGTGCAACACCTCGGAGTATGCAGCCGGAGGACATCGGCCAACGACGAGGAGCGACGCGGCCAAACGTAAGTTACCATTAAATGATAAATTTTATCATTTTTGATAAATTTATGATTCGAAGGGTAAGGGGAAGGAACGAGGAATGTCACAAAAAGTACTTTTAGAGAAAAAGCAGGTTTTGTATGTTAAACTCTTTGTTTTTTCCCCTTAAACCGAATCTTTCGTTGCTTCTCAGTGCAACATTTACACTTTTTTCCCCTTGGAGTCTCACTATACGGTTAGTACCTTCGAATTCATACAAAATGCGCTATTAAGCTTGTTTTTGAGAAAAATGGACATTTCCTGTTCTTTCCCCTTACCCTTCATTTATATCACACTATTTCTATTATTTTTGCTTCCCTGAAGCAAATGGAGCTTTAACGGATTTTCCATTTTTTTTGTTACAGGTATGTCCGAACTTGTCTGCGTTTGGTCCAAAGGTCAGAGTTTTGGTACATTATTTCAAGAAATAATGTACCTATGTAATTGATCAAGAAAAATTTTTTTACAACACCCCCTGAAAATTTTTTCTTTCACAATTCAGAGGTTCTAGAACACGAATCTGCAATAAAAATTTTTTGTCCGTCCGCCGTACGCCGTATGCCGTACGCCGTCAGCAGCAAAACGCATAGAAGGAGTGGTCCGATTTAAAAAAAAAAAACAAAAAAAAAAACGAGCGTTTAGCAAATTTTCCTGTGACGTGCACCTCCTATAAGGGAATCCTCCGAATCATCTCTAGACTACTCAAAAACGATCAAATGTAAAAAAAGTCATGATCTCAAAAACAGTTTTTTTTGGGGTTTCGACCCCTTAAAATTTTTTGATCGGATTCCCCTGACAATATGCCTCAAGTTGGAGCAAAACGCAACTTTTAGGACCAACTGCACCAAAATCGGATCAGCGGTTCGATACGAAGTGGCCGGACGAAATTTTGGCCAAAAATTTCGTCCAGCCACTTCGTATTGAAATACAGATCCGAATTTGACTAAATTAGTCTTGAAAGTTGTGGTTTGCTCCAACTTGAGGCATATTGTCCGGGCAATCCGATCGGAGAAGGTTAACGGGTCCAATTCGGCATAATTAGGGTATATTTTTGAAAAAACACAAAATCTCAATTTTGAAGGTGATGCCGTGGGTTTAGAATTTTTTGAGTATTTTTCCCGTGTTTCTCGCTTGATTTACCATAAGATAGGGTGATTTTTCCGAAAAAATTCGAAAATTTTGTTTTTGAATCGGTTTGGCTTGAATTTCTTAATGCGATTTCTGCGTTTTCGCGTTTTTGGCAATTTGAGGGAGTTCTACTGAACCGATTTTGAATTTTTTAAGCTCGTTGGATTCCTTGAAGGTTTTTACACATTTTTCACTCCCTATAAGTCAAAATTGATTGGGGTTTAGTAATCAAAAACTGGTTTAAAGACTAATTTTTGACCTAAACAAAAAATATTTTTTTGACCCTTTAAAAAAAATGTTAAAATTCCAAAAAAAATATTTTTGAGTAGGTTTTGGGCAGGTACATGACACAAAAAATTTGCAATTTTCTACAACTCTCCAGGACTAAGAAAAATGCAAAAAACCGATTCCAGCTGGTAAATCCAAGGTCCTAGCCTAGGAAAAATTTCAAAAAAATGATGGTTTTGACTTCGGGGTTTTTTGGCGGGAATCTTTAGATACCGTATATGAGGGACCCGCAGGGACCTGGTTTGCGTCCAGGTATATATACCCTTCCCTAATAAGGGAAGGGATTGGGCAGGGGCATTGTCCCCTCGTGATGAGACCTCGTCAACGGGTCTTGTTTAATCGCTCAGTGTTTTTTCTTCTTTTTATACCTATTTATTCATCATTGTGAAAAAGTACCATTTAAGCATCATTGAACTCACCATTGACCATTGCTCCACAAATGATATGATGATAAACCTACCTACTCCAACTATTTGAACTTTATTTTCTGTGATACCCAGACAAATAATGTACCCATGTCACTAATCTACTTAGCAGCGTTTTTCATTTGAAATCGAAGAGATGCATGGCTAACGAACGAAAAATAGGTAAATAAGTAGGTATTGTAGTGAAGGATCCCCACATTTTTGCACTTTATCGACCCGTTACATTCCCATAAACTACAATTTCGCGTTTTTTATTATCTCGTGTCCTGTCCAGTTTTTCTTGACATTTCTGAAGTGTTTCTCGAAAAGTCTTCGCGATTTATTGTGACTCGGGTTTCTCCTGATGTTCGAGCGTTCAATTAAGTCGTGGGAATAGGTAAGTACGATTCATTAAAAAAAATGCCAATTATTAGATACAAAAATTACCTTGAATAATTTTTTGTGCTTTGAATATCCACTGTTCGTAATCATGTTACGGCCATCGATCAGAAATTAGGCTGTAACTCGATCGGAAATTCACTATTTGTTTTCACACAATGTCATTGCAGTGATGGACAATACTACAACTATCCGTAACATCTTCGGGCTGAGGATTCATATAATTTCGACCGAACTTCAGGTAAGTTCGATTGGTCGTCAGTTTATTAAAATCATCATATTATATTACTATGAGTATGAGTACCTCAATTTTTTGAAATTTTTGATTTTTGTTAAATAATATTTATTTAAATGAATAATAAAAAATATTTATTTTTTAAAAAGTATTAATTAATATTTATTTAAATAAATAATAAAAAGTATTTATTTTAAACAATATTAGTTATAATAATATTTATACTTGTATTGCAGATTATGCGATAAGGAAAAGTCAAAGCAAGGTGCTCCTTTTTGGGATTCTCCAATGTTTCCGACAACTTCAAGTCATATTTCACACTGTCTGGCGCCGGAGGGTGAAAATCTTGATTTTGTCACCGCCTATCGGTGACCACTGGCGCGGCTCCAATTCGAGAAGGTAAAACTATAAGGCAGTTTCAAGTTGAAAGGGCTTGTTTTTGTAAACGATGGCACCGAGCAATCTCTGGTACCATTTGTCGGCAAGAAAACATCGAATATTTGGCCAGGGTCCACATTTGTTTCAGAAAGTTCATTCCCGCGACCTTGTTGGAAAGAGTTAAACGAGACGTGTAAGTGAGACGAGATGAATGGAGCTCGTATGGAATTCCATCTCCTGAATGAGTAAGTATGTGGTATGCTCTGATAATGAGGAACATGCATGAAAAACGAAATCCATTTTTTTCGCCAGAATGATGCTGTTTAGGATGCGAAAATGATGTAGTGATGGTCTACAACGAAAGAACAATATTTTTCCTGGTGAAAAACGCTAATGAAAAGTGCCCTTTTGAACGTGGCGGTTAACCGTATGACGTCACTGTGCGGGCGCGACTGCACGTAGTTTCTTAACGTAACGGCAAAAATCCGTTATCGCCGTCTTATCACAGCATACACACATGAACTTGGATGAGGTTGCACTGGTGTTCACGGGAAAGTGACATCACACTGTGTAACCTTGCGGCTGGCCATTTTCCCGCTCGACTTCAAATCTGCAATTTTCACTAAGCCTCCCTCCTCTTTTAATTACCTCTTTTCCGAACCGTCATCCACCATAACACCATTTTCGAAGCCTAACAAGGGATATTATGGCGAAAAAACAGTTTTTTTTTTTTCATGCATGTTCCTCATTGTCCCAGCTTTCGTAGCTCTCTCAACAATGCAGTTATGTTATTGTTACATTAAAAAATACTTGAACCGATCAATTAAGGGCTCACAGAAAGTAGGTCAAAAACATTTAAAATCTATTTTTTTTAATTACCTTAAAAGACTTAAAAGTACCTCATTTAATTCAATTTCTAAGTTTGACCATTTTTCAATACATTTTTAATAACAAAGAGTTATTTTTCATTATTTTTTCTCAATTATTCAATAAGTAATAAACCATTGTAATCGCCAAAGATTTTTTTCACATGAGCTAAACATAAAAATTTTCAGTTTTTCTTCTAGAGCTTATTGTGTGTTATCTGTACACCTGCGATTTCCTTCTAGATTTTATCATCAAACTCAATAGGTATGTATGAACAAAAACATTTTTCAATTAAATCAAAATCAAAATTCATTATTTAATTTTAATTTTTGGCAGTTGTTACGTATAAAAAACTTATTACGTTAAAAAAAAGTTATTACGTATAAAAAATTGGTCTCTACTATCTCTATTGGTCTCTACTAAAAAATTGGTATCCTACTATCGATACGGAGGATTGTGATCGATCTTAGACGGTGTGACCCGCTTATCATGTTAGACGCTTTGGCGGAAGCTATTTTTTAGACGCACTGAAGTGTAGACGAAATGACACACTCCCAACTATTACAACAACAACAGTAAATGCTTATCACTTATCAGTAACGTGTGTTGGGTTGTTTTTTTTCGTCCCTTCCCGTAAAGATACTCAAATTTACCTGCCTCTTACAGTCCAGATTTTTTATTAATTCTGTCAAATTGGGGTGGTATTTTATCTTAATGGGGTTAGTTTCAACCCTAGGCTTCATTTTAGCTTAACCCTAGGCTGTGTCAGGGCATTCTTCTTATTTTCATGGCCTGCCTGAGACGTGTGACAGACTCACATCTTCAAATTTGATCAATAAAATGAGCATACAATTTGGCGATATGTGCTCCCTTTTGCTCCGGGAGCATTTTGGGAAAACAGCTGAAGCCATTCATAAGGAATTGCGATGGGGGCCGAAGACATTCAAGTTGATTGTCAGCGGATGCAAACTTCCACCGAGTTTAGTGAGTAGTACCTACTTAGCATCTGAAAATTAATAAAAACCCAAACGTACCTCCACCCAAACCAATAGGTCATACAGAAACAAAAGTGATTGAGATACTCAAAATTAAACTCAAACTCATAATCGTCAAACACAAACGTCACTCAACGTCAAACACAAACTGCGACACATACAAACCAAATTCAAACTCATACTAGCATTCAAACTAAAACGAAACTGAGACTCAAACTTGAAATTCAACTCAAAGTCTGATCAAACTCAAACTAGAAATACTGCTCAAACTCATATTTAAACTCAAACGAAAACAGAAACGCATAATCTAACTCAAACTCATAATCAAACTCCAACTCATTATCAAGCTGTAACATGAACTCAAACTCATAATAAATCTCAAACTGAAACCCCAAATGAAACTGACATTTGAACTCATATTCATACTCAAACTGAAACTCATCCTCAAAATCAAACTGATTCTCGAACTCATAATCAAACTGAAACTCAAGCTAAAACTCATAGTCAAACTCAAACTGAAACTCACTATCAAACTCGAACCGAAACTCATAATCAAACTGAAACCGAACCTGATGCTCAAAATGAAACTGATACTCGAACTAATTCTCAAACTCGAAGTCAAACTCTAACTCACAAACTCGAACCAAAACTCATAAACACACTCAAACTGAAACTCCAAATGAATTGAAACTCGAACTCATGATCAAATTCAAACTTCAACTCAAACTCATAATCAGACTCAAAATGAAACTGATAGGTACTCGAACTCATAATCAAACTTCAACTCACTCCACCTCATAGTCAAACTGTAAGTTGAACTCAAACTCATACTGAAACCAAACCTGAGACTCAAACTGATGCTCAAATGAAACTGATACTCGAAGTCATAATCGAGCTCAAAATGAAAATGAAACTCATACTTGAACTAAAACTGAAACTCAAACTTTCAGTTTGACTCATAACCAGACTCAAACTTAAGCTCATAATCAAACAAACTCCAACTGAAAATGATTTTCAGTATAAATTTGGGTTGAAGTTTCAGTTGAGCTTGATTCTGAGTATGGGTTCGAGTTTGAGCCTGAGTTCAAGTTTGAGTTCGATTATGGTATGAGTTTGAATTTGCTGATCAATCTCAAACTGAAACTCATTGTCAGACTCAAACTCAAACTGACAATCAGTACCAACTAGGGCTTCAGTTTGTGAGTTTGAGTTTAAATTGAATTTGATTATGAGTTTGATTATGGCATTGATTCTGGCATTGAATTCTTTTCCGGTTTGAGTTTGAGTTCAAGTTTTGAAGGAGTTCAAGAGTTTTTGTAGGAGTTTGAAAATGAGGTGTGAGTTTAAGATATAAGTTGAGGTTTCAGTTTAACGTGTGAGGTTGAGGTTGAGATTTAAGTTCAAGTTGTGGTTTTTAGGTTTGAGCGTTAAGTTTGAGTTTGAATTTTGAGTTTAAGGTGTGAGTTTAAGATGAGAGTTTGAGGTTTGAGTTGGTGACATGAGTTAGATTTTTGAGTTTGACACTTGAGTTTAAGGGGTGTGTGTTAGGTTTGAGTTTGAGATTTTAGTTCGTTGTGTGAGTTTAAGGTTGAGATGTGAGTTTGAGATTTGACTTAGATTTTCAAGTTTGACGTTTGAGTGTAAGTTGTGTGTTAGGATTGAGTTTGAGATTGGAGTTCGAGGTTTGAGTGTTAGGTTTGAATTTGGATTCAAGTTTGAGGTTAAGGTTTGAGTCTAAGTTGTGAGTTTAAGATGTGAGTTTGTGGTTTGAGTAGAAGATTTGATTTAAATTGTTGAGTTTGACGTTTGAGTTTGAGGTGTGAGAGTTAGGTTTGTGGGTAAAGTTTGAGTGTGAAGTTTGAGATTTGAGTTTAGGATGAGGGTGTTAGGTTTGAGTTCAAGGTTCGTGGCTTAGCCTGAACAACAAGATCCAAAACTCAAAATTTATGTGTTTTCATTTTGGAATTAAATGTGAAAATTAGGCAAATATTTGAAAACCTTTCTTTTGCCAAATACCTACATCCAACTACCAAATTTCATGGAATTTAAAATGGAGTTTTGAATACTAATTTCGATGAATATTGGGATACAAAAAACCTCGGTTTGGTCAATTTCCAAATTTCCATTTTCCAGGTTAAACGTGCTCTGAGCGTTTTGATTCAATATAATTTCGTTAGATTCGAGCCAGGAAGAATTCCTACTGTGGCTGAATATATTTTACTACCTGAAAACATCGTGCTGCTCTTACGGTTTCCTCGGTACGTACATCACAGAGGGGGCTGATCGGGTAGCCTCAACTTTTTTGAAATTACCCCCCGTTTCTCGGCTTTTCAGTTACCTGACGATTATAAACGAAAAGTACGGAGCCCCTTCGAAACTGATTGTGGAAACAATACTGAAAAATGGCAACTCGACAGCTAGCAAGACCATTGTTTCAGTTTGGAAACAACTTCAAACGGGTGAGTTTCATTCGAATCTGACTAATTCTTGATTTCCAATCCTCCTAGGCTCAGGCGGAAAAATTTTAGTAATCTTTTATGGCTTTTTAAGCTCGAATTTCTGTTGTTATCCCTTCGAAGGCATCTTGGAGAATTACAAGGACGGCGTGACGGGCGTAAGAGACGCGTTTCGGGTCCTCGTCAACAAACAATACCTATCAGCACTCAAAATCCCTGCCCAGGACGAGAAGAACGAACGAGTGCCTCAAATTTCTCAGGATGAGTCCGAAATCGCGAGAATGCCCGAGATAGACGCGTCCATATTGAACAAAATGGAAGCCGGAGAGCCCGTCGCTGCTCCGGATGCTGACATTTACTGGAAATGCAACGTCGACAGATTCCATCAGGATATGCGGTAAAGATTTCAATTTCGAAGCATCAGGTGAAATCGAGGAGGTGCTTTATTTCTCAATCAATCCCCCCGTAATTAACGTTTTGATTTTTGGACTCCAGCGACAGCATCATGGTCGAAGCCATCAGGAGTAGAATTGACGGCCATGCCGCCTTCTTCATGGAGGTCCTTCTGAAGAAAATGTACCTCCGGACCGAAGGCTGGGCCACCCAGTCGAATCCAGTACCCATCCTGGAGATCAAGGAAGAGACCGAACATAGGAATCCACATCTGACCCAGTATCTCGACCAGTACATCAAAATAATGGGTTCGTACTTGCAGTACATACATCAGCTGATTCCTGGCTTGTCTCGCGCTTGAGAGAAGTACAATGATTTTTTTACCGCTTTTCCAGACGAGGACTCGTGTAATTTTATCCGTCGGTCCGGCGAAGGGACCAGCGGTTCAGTGTTCATCAATTTCGACAAGGCCTTCCAAAGTTTGGCTTCTGCCACGATCGAGAGCATCGTCGAACACAGATTCGGGCCCAAAGCGGCTAGAATTTTCAGGTTTGTACCTAAATTAAAATTGATCGGGCTTCATTTTCGCGAGAGACGCGATCGACACGCCCACGGATGGCCCAAACCGCTCGATGGAAAGATTCAATCATCGAATCTTTCAGGCCGGCCATGACAGACGCGTTGTCGAACGCTTGCGGCTTTAGTAGAACTCACTCATTTGGGTACCGAAATTTCAAAAAGTACCAATTTCCCGTCGTTTTTAGGCTAGTGAGATTCAAGAAGTATATCGACCAGGATCAGCTTCAAAAACTCGCTATGATACCCGACAAAGAAGCGAAACAACTGACGTACAAATTAATCCAGGGAAGTTTCCTGCACATGCACGAGCTCAAAAAATCCTCGACGGCTGGCCCCAGTAAAAACTTCTACCTCCTCCACGTTGATTTTAATCAGGTAACAAAATCGTTTCCTAATTTCGAGGATAGAGGTCGTTAGCCTCTATTATACGGTGGGATCGGGAACCAGGAGCCTTCCCATATCGCTAGTCCGGTTTTTGGACCGGTTCCTTGGGTTGCATCCATGGCTTTGTGTCTCACCCACAAGAACAGGGGTTAACCCGTTCACCTAGTTCTAGAAGACACCTAACTCCCAATCGCATCCGGTACGCAGAATGTCGGACTCTAGTTACTGTAAAAAAGTAAGAAAATTTCCTACAAAATCTGAAAATACAACAATTTACGTACCTCTACTGCTTGTAGGTGGTTCACGTTGTGCTGGACATGTGCTACAAAGCAATCTACAACACTCTTTCCCGAACCGAGCACGAGACTATGGAGAACATGAGACTGATTGAGAAATTTGACAAATTGAACACCATAGCGAGCAACATGAAAGCTCAAGGGGAAGACCCCGAATATATCGCACAATTGGTTAGTATCTATTGCATACTAATTAAATTTGAGTTTTTATGAAATAATATTAAAATTGAAGATTTTGTTGAAAGGTTAACTCACGGACTCTATTTTGAAGGCGATGTTGTGGGTTTAGGATTTTTTGAGTATTTTTTCCGGGTTTCTCGCTTAATTGACCATAGGATAGGGGTTTTTTCTTGAAAATTTTGGAAATATTATTTTTAAATCGATTGGGAATAAATTTCTTGATGCGATTCCTCCTTTTTCACGTTTTTGCCGATTTGAGGGAGTTCTACTGAGCCGATTTTGAATTTTTTTGAGCTTGTTGGATTCCTTGAAGGTTTTCACACCTTTTTCACCCTCTATAAGTCAAAATTAGTTGGGTTTTGGTGATCAAAAACTGGTTTAAAGACTAATTTTTGACCTAAAAAAAATTATTTTAAAACCCTTCAATAAAAATTTTAAAATTCAAAAAAAAAATTTCGAGTAGGTTTTAGGTAGGTACATGACACGAAAAATTGGCAATTTTCTTCGACTCTCCAGGACTGAGAAAAATGAATAAAACGGGCTTCATATGAACAACCCACATATGGATATATGGTACTAGGTATGATGAGACTAGGAAAAATTTCAAAAAATTATGGATTTGACTTTGGGGTTGTTTGGCATGAATCTTTAGTTATGGACTGAAAAACATGAAATATGACGTTTTTTTCGAAATTTCAGTCAACCTGGTCAATTTGAGGGGTAGTGGTACGGCCAAAATCGTGGATTTTTGAAGTTTTCTTGGTTTTACGGCCAAAGTATGGGTTTTAGGCAAAAACTTGATGGGGAAGAAAATATCGAGCGTTAAATTTCCTATCAGATGCTTTTCCTGCGAAATTTCTAATCGAATTTCTAGTTCTTTAATACTAAATACCTACTTTACACCTTATATTATTTGAGCTTTATTCTCTCTGATACCTTGAAAAAATAATGTGCCCATGTCAATAATCTACTGAGCAGCGTTTTTCGTGATTCTCTGTATTTCAAGCTGGAAGAATGGATAACTCCGCCGGAAAGAACGCTATTGTCGACCGTCGAAGTGATGATTGAGAAGCTGAGATTGGCCGAGCTGTACATGGAGGAGACGATCCTAGTTTTGAACCTTTATTCATTTTACGCTTCCGCAAGTATGAAGGAGAAATTGAAGAAACGTGAAAAATAACATGTTTAGTACACGAATGTGATTGCTTTCCTTTTGAATTATTATTCACCTTATCCAGTGCCGTCTAGATCGAACTTGATCAAATTGTGGAAAATTTCTGCAATTTTTCAGTCAAGTTCTAATAATTAGAACTTGGAGTACCAATACTCCACATAAAAAGTTACCTGTTCATTTTGGCTGATTTATTTTGAGTTCTGTAGGTACTTTCCTTTCCCCCGCTCCACTGGTTTTAACATCAATCTGTTTTTCCACCTTGCATGTAGCGTAAAGCTAATTTCTCGGAGGTGTTTACAGTCTAGCAGTTTACAAAATCGAATTCGCAATTGAAGCTGAACAGAGCGTTTCTTTTTTTGGCTCACTTTCAACGAAGTTCGTATCTCATCAGCAGAATGTGTTTTTCTTGTAATGACCTTACCCCGTGATATACGATGATTTTGGCGCGGAGGTATTTTTAGATAAATATCTTTTTCTTCTCTAGGAACATTGTATCCGTGACCTGGATTCTCTAGAATGAATTTCACTCGGCTTTCTTCACGCTGTATACATTTACTGACTTCAAAGTAGCAATTTGAAATTTTCGAAAAAAGAGCCGAAATAGGCGTTTAGTAAGCAATGGAATTAAAATTTGTTAGGCGAATAATAAATTTGATTGAATTTTTGCTAAGTGGCAACACCAGCTATCTCCTGTAACACAGTTCCCCCTTGTTACGAAGTTTTTTAATGCTTTTCCTTTCGTTATCAAACAGATACAATACAGGAATCAAAATAATACGCCCAATAATTGTCAACCCAAAATCATTTCAGTTTCATAGGTTTTATCAGATAAATTCGTATTCATTCTCAATTATTCGTGCTTGAGATTCTGTTCTGCATCCAGCCGAAGGAATCACAAGTTCGCGAGTCCTTAAAAGGACTCACCAACGCTTCCTTAAGGACGCTACCAATTTGAGTAGAGACAACTTCGATTTCAAGGACACCTCGGTCCGGAAGGTGGAAACAGGTTCGTGGATAACTTCGAGTTGCACTTACGAACAACGAAAGGACTTCCAGTGTTGTGAAATTAAATATAGTTTTTATTTAAAAATCACAACTTTCATTTCCTCGGTTTTTGGGTAGTTTTCAGCAAATATATTCTGAAACGAACTAATCTGACGATGTCAGGTCCTCAAAAATCGTCCTAATTTCGCACAATTTTCCGAGTAAAGTGCACATTGACTAGCCTCATCTTTCTCTATAAATGTTGAAGAAATCGTTAAGAAATAATAAAAATAACATACGTTCCCCCAAAAAATAAATACATGAAGGGTAAGGGGAAGGAACGAGGAATGTCACAAAAAGTACTTTTAGAGAAAAAGCAGGTTTTGTATTTTGTTTTTATAAATTAACATTCCGAAATCCATAATTTCTGAAGTATAGCGATTGAAGATTTTCCCCGACATAGCACCCTGATACAAACGTCAGAGCCCGAAAAATTGTGCGCTATTAAGCTTGTTTTTGGGAAAGATGGACATTTCCTGTTCTTTCCCCTTACCATTCCAAAATATCAATACCATACCAAAATCATAACAAAACATGACGAGTTTACTGGCACTGTAAGCATTTCGTCGCTTAAGTGACAACATGCTGAAACTCATTTTTCCCAACTTTACAGAAGACCCAAAAACTGTTTAAAAACTGTTAGACATGAATGAACATGAGAAAGTGGCTTGGAAACGCCAATAACATTTATTGGGTTCAACCCCGACGCCACCTCGACCAATCACAGCAATGCATTCCCTTAACCCCATGTTTGGTAGGGTTTTGGGACAAAACAACTGGCCACAGCGTTGTTGGCTTCTGTTTTTTCGCAATTCTGACCACGGGCATGGATCCACAGCATCGTTTTACCATACAAGGTCTAACTCAATTCGGCCGAAAATTGGGTTATAGCATGTTGCCGCTTAAGCGACGATTTGTCCGTCCCCTCGAAGATGAAAATAGCAACTTCTGCCGTGTGACTCGAAAATTCGCCCTTCCAGATGAATCACCAGTGTCCATCGGTCTTCTCGAAAAGCCCATGGGCTGTTATCGGTCCTGCAGACCCGGTGACCCAGTCAGATCCCCCCCTCTCCGTCCCTCGCTCACCTTAGCTTCCGATCTGTCTCACTCTAGACTCAAGTCGGGGGGGCCGAGATACGAATTTTGTTTCATTTGAGATTCCGCCACGGTCTCGTCTGATCAGCGTCTGCCGCCAATTTGACAAATCGAATCGACAATGCCGAACGTTCCATTGTGGCAAGTAAGTGTTACGAAATACTCGCCTTACTTGAAAATTAACAAATTTCCGCCGAAGAAAACTTTTGAATTTAAAAAAAATATAAAAATAATTAAAACATGTTAACTCTAAAAAATCTTTGCTTTCGTGATTGAAATTTTTGATGATAGGTAATTCAAATTATTGTATACCTGACGTTGTGAATATGGTAGTAGGTATTTTTCCTTGAGCCAAGTAGGTATAAATTTTACCAAAAAATTGCAAGGTGGCTCACTAGAATTGTGCAACTCACAATAGCACCTATTAGGCACCTACCAATGCTCCGAATCGCGCGTAGGTACCTATTCGAAGGCCGTCCGTCAAATCAGGCACTTCTTTGGTCTCAAAACAATGTCTACTTTTCCCCTTAGGCCGGTTATTGACAAATTTTATCCATCCGATACATGAGAAAGCTTAAGATAAACTTCACCGTGCATTAACATCAAATTTCAATGCAAGAATCTCATTGTGATGGGTTTTGGGTAATTCTCTGGATATTGGATGGATAAATTTTGTCAATGAACCGGCCCTTAGGGATAACCACCAGAGTGAAGTTAGCAACGTTTCAGCAATGGTCAACTGCGTGTTTCTTTTCTAAATTTTCGGACTCTAGGGACGTATAGGAACACATTTATGGCAATTTTAAAATTGTGCCACCAGTCATACAGTCCGCACAGCTCGTTGCTAACTGTTCCTTCATACATTCCTTATACAGATCAGGTGACCTGGATGCTCGCTGCGCTCGCATCTCCAAGACAGAAAAACATCCCTCATCAGTCCAATTCGACATACTCATCAGTCAAACGCTCATCAAGCTCGATATTTTATAGCCTACCAACTTATCCGAGAAGGTGTAGGATACACCAAGGTGTTTAATCCTAAGGCGTACAATGTGACGTGACTGGTGGCACAATTCTTGTACAGCCAGAAATGTGTTCCAAGACATCCCTAGAGACCAATCAGTAATAAAAGAAACACGCAGTTGACCGTTGCTGAACCGTTGCTAACTTCACTAAGCTGGGATAACCGGAAGGGGTGGATTTTGGCGAAAGCCCTAGATAGACTGAACATTTTGAGAGGACGTGCTTACCCTATCGACGAAAAACTACCCTTGACGAGTGTGTAGATAAACGCTGAAGGGGAAAAATAATGGCTGATCTAAACCCCTCGATTCCCTAGCATTTATGCATCGGGTAGGATTTTTTAGGGTGAATTTCTTTTTGATAATACCTAAGATTATTTTACCTTTAAAAACCCCGGTTCATCGCTTTATTTAAAGCTAGATTTACTCAAGGACGCTTGCATCAACTAATTTCAAAGAAATTTTCGGTCTGAGGGTCAATGAAAATATGTCCAGGGTGAAATGTACTGCAAGCGTCCTAGGGTAAATCTAGCTTGAAATAAATTGATAAATCGGCCCTTTACGTACTAAATTCCAACTTATCGCTTAGTTGGCAACAACAGCCATCTCAACGAATCATGAGACGAAGGTATGCAACAAAATAAGCGCAACATGCTAGTACAATCCGAACTCGAGGGCTTGGCCTCTGGACACCCCCAGAACGCTTGACACAGGGAAATCTTCAACTTATATCCAAAGAAAAATTAAATTTCATAATCTGCTCGAGAAAGTGTTTTTGGCTCATGAAGTTTTAGAAAATCTTATTAGCGAGCATTGCCCACGAAGAATTTGGAACGACATGCAGTTACCAAGCTGCGAATTATTTACGAGCGAGTGTCTATTCTGGAAAGCGGTTCGTAGAGGGCAATCGCATTTAATTTTAGAACGATTTCGAGGTCAGTATGCACGGATGGAGAGTGGGTTTTCTAGAATATTCGCTAACGTTCGCGTTAATATATTAAAATCGGATTTTGCAAAATTTCGATCAAAATTTCCGGAGGGAAGAATTTTTATTTGAAAATTTCTACTTGAATTCATTAAGCACGAGTTTGAACCGATTTTCAACTCTATAGTCAGCTGCACTTAAAGCGCCAATCCCAATTTAACTACCCCCGCATTTCACCCCCGTAATGACTTCCTGTCTAATTACGCTAGGTATTAAATCGCGTCCGGGGTCTAAAAGCCGAAATACGCCGTTTTGCGAGCCAAAAAGCGGACTTTAAGCTGAGCTTAACTTCTGTGAAAAATCCGTAACAACGGTTTAGCAGGAAATGCATCTGATAGGAAATTTAACGCCCGACATTTTCTTTTATATTAATTTTTTGCCTAAAACCCATGCTTCGGCTGTAAAACCAAGAAAACTGTAAAAAACGCGATTTGGGCCGTATCACTACTTCTCATATTGACCATGCTGACCGAAATCTCGAAAAAATGTCAAATTCCATGATTTTCATTCAATACCTAAAAATTCATGCAGAAAAAACCCAAAGTCCCAATACACGATTTTTTTAGAGTTTGGATTTTTCATGAGTAATCGGTTTTTTAATTTTTCTCCATCTTGGCGAGCCGCAGAAAATAACTGCCGGGAAAAATACTCAAAAAAATTCCAAGCCCACGGCATCACCTTCAAAATTGACTTTTTGTGTTTCTACAAAAATTGACCACACTTATGTCAAATTGGACCCTTTAACCTTTTCCGCTCGGATCCCCCAGACAATATGCCTGGAGCAAACCTTCACTTTTAAGACTAGTTTCGTCAAAATCGGATCAGTAAGTAAAAGATGAAAGTTTGAGGGGGTGTTGTGAAAAAAAATTTCCTGGATACATTAGTTCTGGAAATAATGTCCCAAAAGATGCGCCCTTCGTCATGCTGTCGACGATATTGGATCAAGTGAACTTCCAAATTTACGTAACATAATTTTAATTGGTTAACGTCGCAAAATTAAATCACAGTTGTGCCGCTTGAAATGCAATGTACAAAACGTTAGCGAAATGACAGCCCTCCTGTTTGGCGAGGGACTCGACGTGCTGAGTGGCTCGGAGCAACTCGCCGGCCTGTTCCGGAGTCATTCGCTCCTGGCATTGCTTCAGATGATCGGCCAGGAAGTCCAGCCTCGACTGAAGGATTTCCTTGAGCTCGCCGAGATCGGCAGGACGGAGGAAACACGTCATGTGGCAGACTGCCAGGCAAAGATTGTCCTTGAGGCCGCTTTGGTGCTTGAACTCGCTGAAGTCCGGCATGTTGGCAGCATTGTCCAGCCCTTCGAGGAGCGACTGCCAGACGAGAAAGAAGGACTGGCCGTAAAAGTCGCGTCGCTTGATCGAGCTTAGAGCTAGGCAAGCGTTCATTCGGACTTTGAAATTATTACAGCTGACTAGGATTTTGCATAAGTGGTGAAGCAGGTCGGGCGCCCGAAGGGCGAGGGATTCGTAGAGCGACTCGTTGGAGAGCATTGTCGCTATAGCGTAACAGGCGTTCCACTGTATCTTCACGACAGAGCCGGATGTGGCACAGCGGAGTAGCATCGTGCACCCTCTGTCCAAGGCTGTTTTCCATCTAGCTTGCTGCAGATCGTCGGCAGAGGCCAGCAGGAACAAGTGCCCCAGAGCTCGAATAATGTTCTGCTTCACTCTGTATGTGTCCGACGATAGGGTTAAGGCAGCTTCAACCAAATCGTAAAGGCCAACTTCAGACAAGAGATCGTCATCTTTACTCGCGACAAGCAGATCGGCCAGATTGCTGATGGCCCAAGTCGCTTTAAGGCGTACACTCTCGATAGGATCCTTGATCGCTCTGATCAGGTAATCTTTAGCGTCGCAGATGAACTGAACCTCGCCCGACATCTGAGCGTACGACAAAAAAGAGCCGAGGGTTTCCAAGGCTGCGTAGCGCACTGGCGTCAGTTCAGCGCAGCAACAACCGAACGTCAGGGTAATTACGAGGATCTTCTTCTCTTCTGGGAGCATGTGGAATTTTTTGGACCCCATCAGCGAAAGGCACTGGCATGCTACGCCTGCAGGTTTGTCGGTTTCTTGAATCAGCCTCAGGAACGGGCTGTTGGTTTCAAGCAGTTGGTCCCACAGGGAATGAGCGTGCAAAACCGAGTCGGTGTCGTTCATGTAATTGTCCAGCAGCCTTGCGAGAGATTTCAAAGGAGCGACTTTCTGCTTCTCGCTGGCCAAATCTTGGAGAATTTTACTCTCGATGTACAGCGCTCGCGGCTGTATTATTTTAAAATGGTATTGAATCAACCCTTCAATTACGGACCATGCAAACACACGGATCCCGTTGACTTCTTCGTCCACATAGGACAACGCATATTTCACGATCCACGGCTCTTTACTTTCTGCGATTACCTTCCCAGTTTCCATGAAGGCATCTAAATCGTAGGGCAGAATAGAAACTTCGACAAGGCACTGAAGTACACAGCTGACTATGTAAAGGTCGTTCAATGCTGTAAAGGGCTCGATGGCCGCGTAAAGCGTTGGGAAAAGGTCGGGCTGAAGCCGAGGGTAAGGAGTCACTTTCATCAACGCTCCCACAGCCAAAAACAGAGCAGTCAATTGTTGTTTGTCCGAGAGAGGCACATTTTTCAAGGAAAACAAGATAGCCGAATGCATCGAAGATAGCAGGCTGGCTAATACTTCGGAGAAAGATGTGAACGATTTGCTGTCGTTCTGCTGCGCTTGGGCCAGAAATAATTTCGAACCGCACAGGAACGTGGTAACTGCGTTCAGCAGGGCGCACCTCGCCTTGCTGTAAGTCTCAGCTCGAACCCCGTCAGTCAATCGGCTGAACAGAGCGCAGTACCATTCGAACAAGGGTTTAACTCCTATTGTCTTGACGAGCCGGAAGAAGAGATTGTAAGCTGAATGGCGCACATGGGCCTCAGTTCGTTTAGTCCGTTTCTCAGAATCCGATTCACTATCACTCAGCTCGGAGTCACTGCTAGAAACCCAGGGTGTCGACTCGACGTTGAAAGAGCTCTGGCGGTCTTTCCCGTCCTGATTCCAAGGCACTTGTTTCACCTTGTTTTTGTTTTTTCTCTTCAGTTTGAGAACACTTTTCACCGCCGGCTGAGAAAGAGATGGCATTGTCGTCATATGCGCAGGAAACTGCATGGAAGGCGATGGAGGGACGTTCAGGCCGAACGCCATTGCCGAATGGACGGCCGCAACAATATTTTGAGTGAGAGGTTGAATCCAATCTGACGGATGGGAGCAAAGTTGTTCGAGGCCGTCAAGAACGTTAATCCAGACTCGACAGCAGAAATGTCTGTCGACGTCGCTCTTCAAATCGAACACCAAATTCACGTAGCTGACGGCGATCGATTCGTACGAGGACGCGGGCGCGCAAGTGGATATGGTCCTCAAACAAGTCAACCTCCAATCGATGACATCTTCGGCCAGTGCAACAGTCACTCTGTCCTCAAGTTTGGAGGTGAGGACGTCAATTAAATCGGTTCGCTCGGTGGCGAAGTAATTGGGTTCTTTTTTCATAAGAGCGTTGAGCATCTGGAGGAAATCGGTGTAGGTGATGTCGGGAGCCTGATTCAAGCATCGGCATGCCCAGCTGACGAGGAAGTCGATGTCTTCGGGGGACAAGGGTTTCCGTTGTGTGCCGATGAGTACTGATAGGAAACTGGCGCATTTACCCAACAGCAAAGGACTTCTGGTATCAACCTTTGAGCAAAAAGTTTGAATCACTTGGATCCAATCGCCTGTTATCGACGGAAATGGAGTTTTCGAATGTACTTCCGTGATAAGGGCATCGAGAGCCGCGTTGATCCGGCTTGGGTCTATCTCGCTTGATGACAAACATTCTCGAAGCTGGTTCATCTTTGATGTAAAGAAAGTGTAGAGAACTTGACTCCTCCTTGGTCATGAAAGGATTCAAGTTCATCGGCTGTACCTAACTATGTGTTTAAATGGAGATTAGGTACTTACTAACATTGATTGGTTCAGCATCCGGAATCATCTGAAACAATGGTAGAAATGACAAGATTACACTAGTGACAGGACATCTAGGTCTGTTCGGAGAGGCAGTCCCGGACTACTCCAGGTCGAGTTGCTAGCGCGTCAAGTCAATTCGAGTCTTAAGATTAGATAGAATTTATTTACAAATTTAATTTGTTCATGAAGCCGTTCACCCATTCACATAGCTCGGCTTCGTCAGCAACTAGGCCTGGAGTAGTCAGGAACTGCCTCTCCGAACGGATGATTCTGGATCGAATCTATCTACCAATCGTTTAGTAATCTCTGCCAGTAAAGTTCACATGCTAAACGTGCAGATACACTAAGTAGCCCTATAATTACTAATAGCCATGTACTTATCCACCTTGGCTGTGCTCTTTGGCCACTTTCGTTTGAAATAGTTGGTTTGTATCATTACCTAGATAGCTGTTTCAGATCAAAGATAATATTTCAGCCCATAAGTCAATCGGGATAAGTCAGTTGGGGTCAATTGTTAATAAACCCCCATTCCATTTATGCCAGTCAATCAGGCGATTTCAAAATCAAGTTACTCACTTTACTTGATCGATTACCCACACATTTGATCTTACATGATTCTTGAAGCACTTGTAGCATGCAGACATAAACATAAATAAACACTTGATAAAAAGATATGAGATAAAAAAAGTACTGTGATAAAGACTCCTTGTCGGAGCTCCCGCAACTTCGAGCGCAGTGGTAGACAGAAAAGAGTTTTTTGATGCCAATCGAGCGCTTGCTGTCAGCAAGATCAAATCAAAGTCAACTTCGAGTTCAAACTCGAAGTTGACTTAAAACTCAAAGTTGACTTTGATCTCGAAGTTGAGTTTAAATCGAATTTGAATTTGAACTCGAAGTTGAGTTTGATTTCGAAGTTGAGTTTGATCTCGAAGTTGAGTTTGATCTCGAAGTTGAGTTTTGTCTCGAAGTTGAGTTTGATCTCGAAGTTGACATATATCTCGAAGATTACTTTGAACTCGAAGTTGACATTGATCTCAAATTTGAGTTTGAACTCGAAGTTGACATATATCTCGAAGATTACTTTGAACTCGAAGTTGACAATGATCTCGAAGTTGAGTTTGAACTCGAAGTTGACTTTGATCTCAAAGTTGAGTTTGAACTCGAAGTTGACTCATATCTCGAAGTTGAATTTGAACTCGAAGTCGACTTTGAACTCGAAGTTGAGTTTGAACTCGAAGTTGAATATGATTTCGAAGTTGAGTTTGAACTCGAAGTTGACTTTGATCTCGAAGCTGACTTCGAACTCGAAGTTGACTTTGATCTCGAAGTTGAGTTTGATCTCGAAGTTGACATATATCTCGAAGATTACTTTGAACTCGAAGTTGACATTGATCTCGAAGTTGAGTTTGATCTCGAAGTTGACATTGATCTCGAAGATTACTTTGATCTCGAAGATTACTTTGAACTCGAAGTTGACATTGATCTCGAAGTTGAGTTTGAACTCGAAGTTGAATTTGATCTCGAAGTTGACTTTGATCTCGAAGTTGACTTGATCTCAAAGTTGAATTTGAACTCGAAGTTGACTTTGATCTCAAAGTTGAATTTGATCTCGAAGTTGACTTTGAAATCGAAGTTGAGTTTGAACTCGAAGTTGACTTTGATCTCGAAGGTGAATTTGAACTCGAAGTTGAATTTGATCTCGAAGTTGACTTTGAAATCGAAGTTGAGTTTGAACTCGAAGTTGACTCATATCTCGAAGTTGAATTTGAACTCGAAGTCGACTTTGAACTCGAAGTTGACTTTGATCTCGAAGCTGACTTCGAACTCGAAGTTGACTTTGATCTCGAAGTTGAGTTTGAACTCGAAGTTGACATATATCTCGAAGATTACCTTGATCTCGAAGTTGACATATATCTCGAAGATTACTTTGAACTCGAAGTTGACATTGATCTCAAAGTTGAGTTTGATCTCGAAGTTGACATTGATCTCGAAGATTACTTTGATCTCAAAGTTGAATTTGAACTCGAAGATTACTTTGAACTCGAAGTTGACTTTGAACTCGAAGTTGACATTGATCTCGAAGTTGAGTTTGATCTCGAAGTTGACATTGATCTCGAAGTTGACTTGATCTCAAAGTTGAATTTGAACTCGAAGTTGACTTTGATCTCAAAGTTGAATTTGATCTCGAAGTTGACTTTGAAATCGAAGTTGAGTTTGAACTCGAAGTTGACTTTGATCTCGAAGGTGAATTTGAACTCGAAGTTGAATTTGATCTCGAAGTTGACTTTGAAATCGAAGTTGAGTTTGAACTCGAAGTTGACTCATATCTCGAAGTTGAATTTGAACTCGAAGTCGACTTTGATCTCGAAGTTGAGTTTGATCTCGAAGTTGAGTTTGAACTCGAAGTTGACTTTGATCTCGAAGTTGAGTTTGATCTCGAAGTTGACATATATCTCGAAGATTACTTTGAACTCGAAGTTGACATTGATCTCGAAGTTGAGTTTGAACTCGAAGTTGAATTTGATCTCGAAGTTGACTTTGATCTCGAAGTTGAATTTGAACTCGAAGTTGACATTGATCTCGAAGTTGACTTTGATCTCAAAGTTGAATTTGAACTCGAAGTTGACTTTGATCTCAAAGTTGAATTTGATCTCGAAGTTGACTTTGAAATCGAAGTTGAGTTTGAACTCGAAGTTGACTTTGATCTCGAAGGTGAATTTGAACTCGAAGTTGACTTTGATCTCGAAGTTGAGTTTGAACTCGAAGTTGACATTGATCTCGAAGTTGACTTTGATCTCAAAGTTGAATTTGATCTCGAAGTTGACTTTGATCTCGAAGTTGAGTTTGAACTCGAAGTTGACTTTGATCTCAAAGTTGAGTTTGAACTCGAAGTTGACTTTGAACTCGAAGTTGACATTGATCTTGAAGTTGACTTTGATCTCAAAGTTGAATTTGATCTCGAAGTTGACTTTGAAATCGAAGTTGAGTTTGAACTCGAAGTTGACTTTGATCTCGAAGGTGAATTTGAACTCGAAGTTGACTTTGATCTCGAAGTTGAGTTTGAACTTGAAGTTGAATTTGATTTCGAAGTTGACTTTGAAATCGAAGTTGACTTTGAACTCGAAGTTGAGTTTGAACTTGAAGTTGAATTTGATTTCGAAGTTGACTTTGAAATCGAAGTTGAGTTTGAACTCGAAGTTGAAATTGAACTCGAAGTCGACTTTGATCTCGAAGTTGACTTTGATCTCAATCTTGATTTTGAATTTGAAGTTGAGTTTGAACTCGAAGTTGACTCATATCTCGAAGTTGACTTTGATCTCAAAGTTGAATTTGAACTCGAAGTTGACATTGATCTTGAAGTTGACTTTGATCTCAAAGTTGAATTTGATCTCGAAGTTGACTTTGATCTCAAAGTTGAATTTGAACTCGAAGTTGACATTGATCTTGAAGTTGACTTTCATCTCAAAGTTGAATTTGAACTCGAAGTTGACTTTGATAATTTTATATTCGTATTTTTTAATGTTGGAGTTAAGAATCTAATTTTTTGAACGTCTGAGATTTTTAGTCGAATTCAGAGGTTTTTTCGGTGCACTACAGAGAGAAATCATGGCGACGAGTTGGCAACACTGCTTGCTGATTCTTGCTGAAAATTTTGACACGGAAAACTTTTTATGTTTTGCCATGAAAAGTCATCCAGAGAGTTCATCTCACCCGTCAGGTTGGGGGTAGTACTTTTTCCAAAAATGCCATCTTTGCTTTTCCAACTTTTTTGAAGAATGTCAGGCTGTTACTGACCCCCCTTTTGAAATCAAGAAGCTAATAAGATTTGCAATAACCTCTATGGCGAGCTATAGGCATATGATTCTGGTTAGAGAAAAATCTGTTTGCGAATAGCATTATATAATTATCCATTTAGACAGTACAGCATTTTTAAGCGAGTAATATATAAAATAGTTATGCGCCTAAATTTTATCTAACTAATGTTAATCACAGGCATCTAAGCTATCCTAGTGTGAGAACAGAATGAAATCACATCAATAATTTTGTCAAGTACGATGGGCACGGGTGAGTATCATCTTTTGGGGAATAAAACATTTTTTTGGTGCATTCACAATAGATAAAATATCATAAATAAACAGTAATTGAGTGTACACGTTCCACAGACAGAAGAGCTAATTATCCGATTTATTACATTGGGGGCCAATTCTTGTTCGTATGTGTAATAACTATAGAGAAAAGAGGCAAAACTGAAAAATACTATTAGGTAACCTTTCAAAATAGGTACACATACACAATGGAAAGTTTAAGTTAACGTTGGCATTGGACAATTCACATGTGTCGAGTGTTTCCGAAGCCTCCTTGGCCAGATTGAGACGCTCCTTTATTGTAACCCATTTGAAGGTTCAATTCACCTTCGTGGGCTCTCAATTGAGCTTCCGTGAATTCTCTCTTGTTTTCATCGGCCATTTTTGGTCCTAATCGAGGTCCTGTGTATTCCGGGTGTTTTTGAGTCTGTAACATAGATAGAGATGACAATAGGTCGAAATTCTTTAAAAATGGCAATTTTCAAAATTGATTACATCTTTCGGATTCGCCATTGTGCTGAGCACTTTTTGTACACCCTATATTTCGTGTTTCGTCAAGTTTCCTTGATGGACTGAAGAATTTTTCAAATCTATTTGCTATATAACCTATAATGAAAGATTTCTATCGAAGACTTCATTATAATGAGACTTTTTCTTAAACCTATATATTTTTCTGAGACTTTATTTAATAATTTTTTTATAGCTTCATTATACTGTTCAGAGAGGTTCTTACGATTCTTCCAAGCGCATAAATGCAGAGGGTAACTTGAGGAATGTTTCTCCGTTCGAACAAATCGGCCGTTTGGAAAATTTCTTCTTGGGGCACGCCATAGCTCTTAATCGCAGCCTGGAACCTGTAAAATCAAAAGTTTCATTTATTGCCAACTTGATTTTTGATTCAACCCTCCTCACATCGAAAACCGGAGTCTCAAATTTCAGTATGGTTCGGAGGCCTCTTAATTACTAAGAGTAATCCTATGTAATAATTACGAAAATTGACCGTTGAACCCCTAAATTGGTTAGAACAGAATCAATTTGGTTAAAAAGTTTGCTTACCCAAAAATGGAAGAATGGATTCTATGTGATCTGCGCACCCCACGTTTTAATTTAATTTTATTTTCATTTTTTAAATTTTGTTAAGTGCTACTACCTATTTTTACTTCCATATTAACGAAGTGAATGGGAAATTTTAAAAGCATTGGAATCGTCCTAAAATCGCTTCGGAGCTTCGAAAGCTTTTCCATTTTACCTATTTTATTTCTCATGTGGTTGTGCGTATTAATTGATACGATTTGAACTGCCATAACTTGGAAGATGACATTTCCAAAAAAAAATGGTAGGTAGTCGCTTTTCCAAAACCGTTCTGCAATTTTTCTATGGTGGGTTTCAAGATTTACCTCTGAACGTTTTCCATAAGTTGAAAATTGGTTCCTTTGGTTTGGATTTTCTTCACCGAGCCGGGAGCGATTTTGTTGATAAGATTGCACAGGACGACTCCGTCCTTCAAGACATCCTCGTACGGCTGGTTAGGTAGCTTCTCTCCCAGGACCTCTTCGATCCATTGGATGACTTCCTGCTCCTGTTCTTTGTTCCGCCCCTGGAAATTTTCATTTTGGTTCAATAATTGAAAATTTAATAATAAAAATGAAACCATTTGCTCGTAGATAAAATACATTACCTACTGTCTGTTATCGCGGGTTTTTAACCTAAAATAAATATCAAATCATTTTTGAGGTGGGGGAAAGTGATAGCCCATCTCACATTCTTTATTGTTCCAAGCGCTTTCGCCCAGCTGGGCCTCTTCGGGGATATGCATTTTTTAAAGGTTTTTTCCTTAGGAGGGTTTGTCATTCTTTCTTAGGGACTAAAGTAAAGAAAATAATACCTGTATAAAAAACATTTTCAACAAATAAACAACTGATTTTCAATAAATAAATGCAAAACACTGATCGCCGAGGGAAAATTATCAATTTTAAATGATCTACCCGTTTTTAGGGGCTTCCTTAGATGTTAGTTGTATTGGACCTGATTACCCGAGTGTTTCTCCGCAGGCTCGGAAAAATGTTACCCCCAACCTCCTATCCGATTTTCACTTTTTTGGACGATCACCAAGGACGAGCTTAGAGTGGAACGCTGTGGGAGCAATAAACCCATCTTTCCATTGACTCGTTTTAGGTGAATCAAATCTTCCTAATTGCTGGTGTTTCTACTTTGTTCGAAGTGGGTAGACCCTCCTTGGCAACCGTGCCAAGTGAACCTTGCACCCTCCGACTGAAAGCGCGTAAAGCTCTCACAACTCATTTAGAACTGGCATCCTCCCGTTACCCGGCCCCACCACTTCGGAGTTTATTTCTGTCCGAAGACAACAAATTTGATATGCGACGTCATCCGACACCTGCAGTCGGTCCGGTTTCATCAGCGTGCACGAGATATTAGGCGTAACTTAATCTGAAGGCGTAAACTGTATTAAATATAGTTAAAAATTTTTTAACAGTAGGCGTTCAATTAAAACTCAATTAAATCAAATTCAAGTGGGTAAATGGAAAACCAGTGGTGCGTAGATAACACACAATACTTCCATATTTTGAAACATAAAATTGTGACACAATTTAATCATATTTTGACTGCTTTTAAGGGTGTTTAGGTCAAAAATCTCAAAAAATTCTCTATCATAATTTTAAAATTCGCCCATAATAAAATTACGCCACATTATCGGAATATAAAAAATATCCACATATTCTGCCAGGTAAAACAAAGATTTTAAGACCAAGAACGCTCAAATCGGTTCACTTTTGTGGCCGGAAAAAAATAAAATAGAAAACACTAAAAATGGCCACAAAAATGAACCGATTTGAACGTCCTTTTTTTAAATCTTTATTTTACGGTGCAGAATACGTGGATATTTTTATATTCAGATGACGTATTTTGATTTTAGGCGAGTTTTAAAATTTTCATAGTGAGTTTTTAATATTTATAACCTAAAAAGCCTCAAAAGTTGTCAAAATCTGATCAAATCGTGCCAAAAATTTACGTATCAAAATATGGATTGGGTGTTATCCAAATACCAATGGTTTTCCATCGTGTGTGAACCCCAGGCGTCACTGTTTTTGAAAACGGATTCCACTATCTTTGAGCGGCTGCCAGACGTAATTTCGCCCAGTTTTACCGGCCCAGAATTGAGAAATCTTTGATGCTTTTATTATCTCAATCGCGAGTTGCTAAATTTAGCGTTGGAGAGCCGAACAACCGCTCAAAATTGTTCAATGTTTTTCCGAGCTCGAATTTCAGACCTATATTCGGTTTGTGTGGTTGCACTATCAAAATATATAAGATTATGATAACTATAGATAGATATGATAAAATCGTCTTCATTGTGCGTTTTTAGTTTTTACTTCCATATATGGGAGTAACGGAAACCGGTACCTATATATTAAATTTAGGTCAACAATTTTCTGTACTATTTCGCATATGAATAAATTGGGGGAGCATTTTTCGAAAGATGAATTATTTCCTTGCACTGCCGTCAGCTTGGTTTATCTATTTCTGGCTCGAAAACGTTCTCATTCTGGCACGAGGCGGACCAAACGTTCGGTTGAGTCTCTGAAAAACGATTGTTTGCAATTCTGCCACCCATACATCATTTGATTAAAGCCAGTTCTGTTTCACAACGTGAGCCAGCTGTTTTACATCGAATTCAATTTATTTCGCCTTTAAATCGAGTTTTGTACTTCGTGCAGATTCGAGGTCAATTAGTAATATAAAATTAGAGATGCAGAAAATATTGGTTGGGCACATCTCAGAGGTTCGACCAGTTTTTCCTCCTATAAACATTTTATAAAATAGGAAAATAATAAAAATAAAAATTATAAATAAAAATAACTTTATAAAAATTTAATAGCATTGTACACTTTTGGAGCCGTTTTGAGGTTTGGATTTTTTGGGGGGAAAATTTGGATTGTCTCAGTTGGTTGCCAACATAAAAGGAAAAGCTCCTGAAGAGGGCCGTAAGGCCGAAAGCGCTCGATCAAATTAATGACATCAGGAAACGAAATCGTCATTGTTCTCTTGCTCTCGACTCGTACAGAAATTTATTTTCCGTTTTCATTTTATCATAATCCGATGCTATGAATTTTCATTTATTTATAACTTCGATTTTTCAAACTGATTTGTGGGCGGAACTACTGAAGACCTTCAGGCTCATATACCGCAGGAAACTCCACGGCCTTTTTGATTTGTGTGCTAAATCGCCTTTGTTATCGATCGGTCAGGGTTTCAGGATCAGTCAATAAAGTTACCATAATCAATTGACCACATGGTCAACAATGTGTTAGGTACCAATGGTGTACCAATGGGAGTGGGTTTAGGTATCCAATTTAAACTGATATATTAAAATTATCTCAATTATTAATTATTTACAGTAAAATGATTATTATTTAATTTTTAATTTTAATTATTATTATTTTTAAACAAATAAATAAATTAAAAAACTATAAAAATTGAAAAAAGTGAGAATTAATTGATGAGGAAAAATGAATCATTCGTTAGATTATCGCCACTGTTAGCCCCATATCCCAAAATATTTAAACTAACAAACTAATGGTGCCTTAACTGATTTTTTTTCAATTTTACAAAAGATCGCAACACTATGACGTACGAGGTAATTTTATAATTTTATTTAAAAACCTCTATTGGCTTATTCAAGTGCCTCATACTACCTAAATACTGAGCTATACTGAAAATTAAATTATAGGTTATAAAAAAAAGGTAAAACTTATACTACAGTCATCTTCGGCGTTTGAGAAGATGCGGCATAATTTTACAAAATACTCACCACCATATTTACAATGTAATTCGCCCCTCAAAAAACCCGGCAGTTGCCAAAATCAAACTCGAAAAGCGGCCGGTCGGTGCTGAGAACTGAAACTGAACTTCGTGTCGGTTCTGGTCAACGGATGAACCGAAGGTGGGAGAAGCTTCACACGCAGCCGCCCGCTCCGAATTTCCTACGCCCGCACTATTTCTAGGATATGTTGTAAATTAGTTGAACCATTCGACGACTTCTTTCTCCCTTTTCCATAAATACGAACGGACAAATACAAAACAAACTAGAGTTGAACACAGTCCAGCCCTTTAATTCGGAGATCCCGGAAAGCCGACGGATAAGCCGGGAAACGTCTCTTTTCGAAAGCTCCGGTTTTTTTTGTGATGGTTATAATCTAAATTTGACGATTTTGAAAAAAGGCAAAACCGAGCACCTGCTGCTAGCCGTTGACCTTCCTCGTCATAATTCAATTTCGGCCCCAACTCTTTGATATCGAAATTCAAGAAATTCATCTAGATTGAATGTGACATTTTTGCGTAGCTCTTGAGAAGGAAAGATTTGGGATGCGTTCAAAAGAAATATTTTTATTTCTATTAAAAACACTAAAATGGTCAAACACAACGATGGAGTGGAAAAAATTTAAAACTGAAAAAATTTCCAAAGTCATGAAACCTGGTAACTAAGCCAAATATAAATATTTTGTCTTGACGTTTCAAAACTCTCAATACGCCCAAAAAGTCCATTTTCAAATACAATCGCGCCATGCAATGTGGGAATGAAGAAACATGCTGATATAAAACCGACTTCGAAGCTACGCATAAAAACCAGAAAGTCAAAAAAATACCTTTACTCAAGAAAGACTGGTCCGGCATTTATTTCTAAATAAAAAAAAAACGAGGAAAACTATGAAAAAAATTAAAAAAAAACTGAAAAACATAGGAAATACGAGGAATTTAAACTATGAGAATTAAAATTATAAACAAACAAAAAAGCCACAAAAACATTTAAAAACCTTTAGAATCAAAAACAAAATTATCTTTAAACATCGTACGAATTTCGTTAAAAATTGTTCTTAAAGAATTGTTACGAATTTTCGAAAACTACATTATCGGCCCTAGCGTCACTGACATCTATCCGACATTAACAAAAAACACTGGTATCAGATAAAAAATAGCTAAAAATCGAATAAATTTGGATTGCTAAAATTTAATCGGTGTGAGGGAGGAACAGTCATGTAAAATTCGAAAGTCGACTATAGTCAATCACGTAATATTGCCTTAGGTACATTATAATTCTATATAATGTATTCCATTCAGTCACGGACATTTTTCAATATAGCGACTATTATGTTTGGCTGATTATGGAGCGAGGGTGGGAAAAAATGTTTGAATGAAATATTATGTTCAGGAGTCGTGCCAGCTGGCAAGGGTCGGTTTTCCAATTTTGTGACGGGAACTTAGCTTGCGTCAATGCGCCTATGCCAAATCTGCCCACTTCAAGTGACAATATTTACTCGTTTCTACTGAAAGTCATCCGGCAAAAAATGACAAGAACGAATAGTCAGCGAAAACCACTATTCCAAATTTACTCGAACGCGGCGGAGTCGTAAAATATATTTTAAAATTCATCTAACCCTCTTAATGTTCTGAAATATATTTCATGTTCAGAATATTTCTACTAACAGAAAACGGAACTCAAACTCACAATGAAACAGAAACTCAAACTCATAATCAAACTCGAAGTCAAACTCAAGTGAAACAAAAACTCAAACTTTCTGGAATTTGAAATTTTGAACAGGAAATTGAAAATTATTCGCCACTAAACGAACAATAGTGGAACATATTTTGACAGAATTAGAAGTAATTGGCGGTTTTATTGATCGACTATACGGAATACTACGCCAGCAACAAAACCGGCCAACAAATGTTTGCACAAGCGTTGGCAGGCTTGCTATTCATTTTGTTTTCTTCTTTCAACCCACTTGGCCGTTTCAATCTTCTTGATTGCCACCAAAATCGCTGGCCTCGATCCAATGAAATTGAGCCCGGCTATCGTTCTAGTGACGTACATAACATAAAACCAAAGAAATAAAGTAAGTACTAGTTTTTTTTACCGAAAAATCAAAATTATTCCCAAAACCCGGCTCTATTAGTGACCGAATACCTTCTCACTTAGTGTTCAATCACCGAACCACTTAGTGACCGAATACCGGGCCACTTAGTGACCAAATAACGGACCTTTTTAGTGACCGAATAACAGCTCATTTACTTATTAAATTGTGGACCACTTAATGGCCGAATACCGGACCAATTAGTGACCGAATACCGGGCCACTTAGTGACCAAATAACGGACCACTCAGTGACCGAATAACAGCCCACTTACTTACAAAATAGTGGTCCGCTTAATAACCAAATACCGGCTTATTTAGTGAAAAAAGAAGAAAGAAAGTGAAAGAAATCGCGGCCCACTTGGTGGCTGAATACCGGTCCACTAAGTGACTGAATACCAGCCTACCTAATAACGGTAAAATACCGGCCCGCTTACTAACCAAATAGCGGTCCACCTAATGACCGAATACCGGACCAATTAGTTACCGAATACTGGGCTACTTAGTGACCAAATAACGGACCACTCAGTGACCAAATACTGGCTTACTTAGTGACCAAACGCTCACTTAGAGGCCATTTACCGGTCTGCTTAGAGGCATGTGTAATAATAATACAGATTATCCCTCCATGTGACTGAACATCATCAAAATTATAGTATATTTTACAATTTGAATTCAGAATTATTGAATTTATCGCACAGATCCGTCTGTCTGTCTTCATCGCCGAAAATACGTTCAACCTTTCCTTTGCCACGCCTAGACTCGAACGTCTACGTAAAAAATATCGTAAACGCCTTTTTTAAAATAGAACTCGCTTGAGACTTGCTCGTCTTGGATAAGACAATCTTCAAGCTTAACCTTACCCAACCTCCAACCCAGTTGGTGAATTTTTGACCTATTTTTGCGCTTCAAAGCAATTGAACTATCAATGATACAAAGTTGTATCTAGTTGTTCTACCTGATAGCAAATTGGAATACACAGCAAAAAAGTCAACCCTCTTGCTTCTTTTGAGTCCTCTCTCAGCACCTCTAATCATTATAAATCAGATAATCAGTAGGATTCTTCTGATTGAACAGTAGAAACAGGAGTCGTGAAGAGAACAATCCAAAAGCATTAGGTACGAAAAATTACCTCTTAAATGGACATTTTCACAAAAACGATAGTTCCAACTGTTTCAGAAGTAGGTTGGTAGGTACATTTGTATAAATAAATATGACACTATAATCTTTTGAAATTAAAATGAGACAAAAAAATTGACTTATTTTTGGGGCACAATTTTTTTTATTTTCGGGGATTACGTTATCTATTCTTACTCGATTGTTCAAATAGTTAACTCAATGTACGATTATCTATTTCCAATCCTCTTTCTTTGTACTCACAAAACTGACCACATTAACTGATGAACAGTCTAAATAAACACTCAGTTTCGAGCATGCTCTGAAATTCGCCGGTACTTAAAACATGTATTTATACGTTTTCCGAATTCTTGGCAAAATTTCCAAGTTCAATCATCGTGTTACGGCCCACGCCTCAGTGTTAAACACTTTCCACCCGGTTCAAGATAGAGATGATGTCAGCCGGAATGGCGATAGCGTATTTCTAAACGAGTGATGAAATTTAGACAGGACAGTTTAGAGCTTTATGGCAGTTTGTAGCCATTACTGGAGAGAAACACTAGTGGTGCGTAGATAACACACATTACTTCCATGTAAAAGAAAAACGAGAAAATTTTTCTCGATAAAAAATATTTGGATTAGTTGTGCGACTGTTGAGCTCAATAATGCGTAAATTTGAGCATTGAAAACCTTGGAATCTTTATGAAATGGAAGATCAACTGTGTTCAGAACGTAATTCTGAGGTTTTTGTTGGGTATAGTTTCTCCTAATTATTAATTTTTAGATGATGATCATACTATAATTTGAAACCATTAAATTCCTTATGGAAGTTACCTAAAAAATGTACCTATCCATGAAAAACGGACTATCTATGTGAATGGTACGTCTAAGTTCGATCAAAATTATAAATCAACTCAACTCCATCAAATAAATAAATAAATATTGGAATAAATTTTTAAAAACTGTATAAATACTAATATGGGGGTTAAACACAGGTCTGCTCAACTTTTCTTCAATGCTCGAATTTTCAAAATTTTCCAGGTATCGGGCAAAAGGGACCCTGCCCAGGAAGCTGAGGCCCAACATTGGATCGAAGCTGTGATCGGAGAAAGGTTTCCTCCAGGTAACGAGCTATCCCATAATTAGTGAAATAAATTAATGTGAAACCAGTGGTGCGTAGATTATTCCGCGTTCCATTATTAATACGTAAATTTTTGAAAGCAATTTGATTATAATGGTCATAAATGACTTCGGTGGCTACAATGATCAAAAATTTCAGAAAACACTATGCAAATTTTAAAACCCGCCTACAATCAAACTACGTCCAGTTACCAGGATATAAAAAATACCCACGTATTCTGTTAGGCAAAACAAAGATTTCAAGACCAAGAACGCTCAAATCGGTTTATTGTTGTGGCCAGAAAAAAATAAAATAGAAAACTCTAAAATCGCTAATGTGTAATTCAAATTCCGGTTGAACAAGGTGATAGGTAGGTCTTACCGAAAAAAACATTCCAGTCCAAGAAATTTGAAAAAAAAGTTGAGAATCGAGGGAGGTATGGAAATTTTTGTGAATTGTGATTCTGAGTAAAAGTGAAATTTTTTTTCCAAAGGTGAAGGATGTAAAAACCATTTTTTTTGTAATTAATTAAATATTAAAAATTTTACATGTTATCCATTATTTTATAGGTGTACCTTACGAACTCGCCCTGAGAGACGGCATCATCTTGTGCAAACTCATGAACAGGCTGATGCCCGGTTGTATCACCAAGATTAACACTTCAGGCGGCGACTATAAGCTGATGGACAATATTAATCAGTGAGTTCATGAGATTATCATTAATTTAAAGTTAATTTAGTAAATTTTACCTATCTAAGTATATTGTCCGTTTTCATGAAGAACGCAATTCGCCGGTTGATAAATGTATCGATTGCTGTTATTTGAGGCGTTGTTATTGTTTTCATGCTCAATCCATGTTTTTCCAAAATTAACATTTTTCCATTTTTCGCTTCAATAGCTTCACTGGAAAACTTTTTTGTTTTTGCTGGAAAATATTCGAATCTGGATCGAGCCGGTTTTGAAACTACGATTGGTTAATAAGTCTCACGAGCTTTACCTAAAAACGGCCGAATTGGAGACTTCTCTTCAGATAAGTGGTGCTCTTGTGGGCTCCTATTCGCCTGATACTTGTTCGGCCTCTTACGTTTCCTCTTTCATATTCAACGCTGACACGCAATACCGCTCGGTCGTTCTTCGCTAGAAGATAGTCGACCCCATTCGTTTTACGGCCTTCCTCAAAAAAAAGGTTCGGGTATCGAGAAAATCTTGAAAATTGAGAGAAATCTTGAATGATATCCAATTTCTACGCATAATTTATCTCGATATTTTTTGTTACCTACCTGCTTGAAATGGTAAAAAAGCTCAAATGTATCGCCCAAGAACAGAGATGCTATATAATTTTTACTTTTGGCCCAATAGATAAATCACATTTATTTTTTGGAAGTCGGTCAATAAAC
The DNA here is from genome assembly GCA_036186465.1 of Nesidiocoris tenuis. Lineage (NCBI taxonomy): Eukaryota > Metazoa > Arthropoda > Insecta > Hemiptera > Miridae > Nesidiocoris > Nesidiocoris tenuis. The sequence continues at coordinate 13,290,598 of AP028909.1, read as the reverse complement.
CGAAGATTTTTTAGGTTACCTTGGGATTTCAAGATTCGTTGAAATTTAGTATTCATCTCTGCAAGAGCAAGAACGTTGAACTGCTCTTTTCAAATCACTATCACGATTTCCAAATTTTGAATTCTCCGTCCATTACATAGATTCGTAGTCAAATACTTGGAACGGTCATCGCAAATTTGATTTTGTTCAATTTAGCACGGTCTACGATTTATTTTAATTTTATTTTTGCTTATACATTACCTTTTTTGTGTTCCCTGAAAAATGCAACCTTTGAATAAGCCTAGATGAGCTCTCGTTTAAATGGCATATTCTTGAGCAGGATTCGAACCTGGCTCCTCCTGCAGGAAAAACATTTACCATTTACTCGATCCCGTATTTATGCATTTTAGAGGGCTAATCCCCGATCACAGGGAAGGGCCTCAGGTAAGCGGTGGTTGAATGAAAAATTTTCCAGATTTTACTGAAGATAAATTAATTATTGCATAATTGATTTTGTTGTCTGCGTCTCTGATCACCATAGCTAAAATTAGACATAGGTATCATAATTTTGCCTGATACTCCTTATGCCTCATCAGAGAGGCAATTTATCGAGTTGAGCGTTGAGTTGTGTTGAGTGTGGCCCAGTACAGTTGAGTTTTGGGCCTGGGAAAAGCTTCTGTTCGGGGAAAACGTTCAAACTGGAGCTTCCCTCGCATCCCAGCGATCTCCCGCCTCTGGAAAAATCTCACGCCGGCGCCAGCCCCGAGACCTCCGTCCCGCTTATGTGCCCCTGTCCGAATTTCCCTAAGTTGCGGGAATATTTCCGTAATATTTCGGTTCCTGGGGGAAAACCTGGGGGAATCGGAAACCGAGAAGACCGATCGAGAGACGTTTCGAAATCCTCAAGACTGTACACGTCCATCAAAACTGACAGGCGAGTGCTCCCAAGTGGCGGTCCCAGTATCCGGAGCTGAGGACTTGCCAGGAGCTCGGCGTTGGGAGTCTAGAGGCGAGGGAGCGCGGCGACGCCTCGGCGGTGCTGCCTTCGAATCGGTGGCAAAAAACTGGACCACATTTCCAAATCTTTGAATTGATTAGTTAACTATAGAAGATGGTAAGAGTTGACTTGCGAGCGGTGCGTAGCGGTCACTGCCGGCATTTTCGTCCCACCGTTTGTTTACAATAAGGCACCAGTGTTGCCAAGGTGTGGCCGTCAAAACCCCCTGCGGCAACGTCAAAAAAAACCCCAAATCCCCCCAAATATGAAAAAATCCCCGAAAACCCCAAAAGTTAAGGATGAATAATTCATTTTTAAGCATTAAAAATATAGGTAATATTTCTCATAAAACATACCTAACTCCATAATATACAACTAAAATTTTAAATATTACCTAAAACTATAAACTATTTATTACTAACTCTTTCTGAATACTTATCAGTAAAGTCAGTAAATTAACATACTCAAACACCAATAAAAATTAGGTTTGTACCTACCCACAAGTTGGTAGACGTACATCCCAAACCCAAATGGCTTTTATTTGAGTACCTATCTCTCAATTCAGTTAGCTGTGCAGTGGCAGCCTTAGCTGTAATTTATCTGCAGCACTTACTTTCTTCATTTTTATACTATTTTCTAGTCCCTCTGACTTCCACAAAAACCCTCAAATTTGGGGGGAAACCCCCACAACTTGGCAACACTGTAAGGTACCTACCTAGGCAAGTTTCACTTCAAGGTCAATCGATGCCGAGTTGAATCGAGAAAAATCAACAACAATACCGTTTCAATCCACCATAGCTTCTGAACGGATCAATCGATAATTTTCCGGCAGCCACCAATCGATTCAAAATTTAATCGAGAATAAATGAGATTATGTGAGAAAATGCCGATAACCCAACAGTTTTCGAGCCAAAAATAGTTTTTGTTGGACAAGCCAGGGGCCCCCATAAGGAACACACAGGAGACAACAAGATCTGTAGGACGAAAATGTGCCATCGGCCGCTAGGCGCGCCACCGTCGAGAATTACCATCTTCTATAATAACTAACGATTAATTATCCAAGGATTAACCAAATTATTTGCACGTTAGTATGCCTACGGTCGACCCCCTCTGGTTTTTACAGCCCATTTCAAGGAAAAATTTATAGGTAACTCATTGTTAACTCGCCATTAAAAAACGTTAAAACTCATTATTAACTCGCCATTGTTAACTCGCCATTAAAACTCATTGTTACCTCGTCGCTTTCGTTCGTTCGGGGACGCCTCGGCGGTGCTGCCTTCGAATTGGTGGAAAAAACTCAAATCTTTTGATTAATAATTAATTAATAATTAATAATTAATTAAATGATTAATATTTAATAACTATTAATATTAATAGTTATTAATAACTATTAATATTAATATTAAATAACTATTAATATTAATAGTTATTAATATTAATAGTTATTAATAGTTAATTATAATTAATAGATAATTATCTAAGGATTACCCAATTTATTTGGGCGTTAGTATGTCCTCTTTGGTTTTTGCAACTCATTTCCAGCAAATCTCAAAACTCATTGTTGAAAAAATGTAAAAACATTTTTTTCTAGTCTAAGTTTGAATTACTCCCAGTACTTTCAATATGTTTTTTATTTTTTCCTGGCCAAAAAAATGAACCGATTGGTCTTGAAATTTTTGTTTTACCATGCAGAATACGTGAATATTTTTTATACTCCAATAACTTGATATTTTGATTTTAGGCGAGTTTTAAAAATGTACATAGGGAGTTTTTTGATATTTTTGACCTAAAAACCCTCAAAATTAGTCAAAATATAATCAAATTGTGTCAAAATATTATGTACCAAAATATGGAAGTATTGAGTGTTATCCAAGCTCCACTGGTTTCAATTGGATTTCTTCAGGTACTTAATTGGTAACAAACTTTTTCCATGACGATGCCTACCCTTTTTTCCAACAGTCTTAACCCTATTTCCTTGGATATGTATATCCTTATATCCAACCTTACCTCAAGTTGAGATTGCCGACTCTTGCTGGACGCGTTGTTGGTATGGAAAAAAAAAAGTTTCGACATTTTCCTAGAATTGCAGCATTAAATGCTGACAAAATTTTTGTCAAAAACGGCGAATTTGCCATAACACTCTCAAGGATTGAATTAGAGGTCGGAAGCAGGAATTAAGAAGGAAGGAGGAATTCGGTAGAAGCTAATATTTTGCTATCAAAACCCGAGGAACCTACCTAATTTCAATTGTTATTGTACTTTTTTCATTTTAATTTTTTCCAGGTTCCAAAAAGCGTGCATCAAGTACGGAGTTCCTGATGTCGACTTGTTCCAAACGGTCGACCTTTGGGAACAGAAGAACATCGCTACCGTCACAATGACTATCTACGCTATCGGACGCACGGTAGGTACCCAATTTTTACCATTTTATTACTTCCCTTGCCCGGGTAATCAAAAATTGGATAAAAAATTCGAGTTTGACTTATTGTCGTATAAGTTCCAGACATTTCGAAGGTAGGTCTTTGGAGTTATTTGCTACCTATGGTGCAATATAAAAAATTTAGAAAAAAGTCTAGAAAGCGCTGTCTTTTCTAATATAAGTTGAAATTTTTTCAGTGGCTCGGGCTGATTTTGAGATCATGACTTTTTGACACTATATTTCATTTATTGATTGAACGACTCCTTCCATGGGTTTTGCTGGTGATAGGGCAGAGACATTTTTTTATTGCCTCCGAAATGTGGAATGCAATTGAGGGGGGTGTTGTAAAATGACATAGTTGGTAGGTACATTATTTTCCAAGAATGAATGATTTGCCAAAAGTTGAACGCTTGCGGTGTGTGCACACCTGATATTTCGTTCATGCAAGCTCGTTGTAAAACCTTTCAAAAATTCTTCATATTTCTCTAGTCAATACTTTTAATATTGAATCGAAATCTACCAGCACAGAACACAAGAAAATGGAAAACCAATACCGCGACGATTTTTGGTTAAAGAAGAATTTTTTCTCAAATTTGATTAATGAATTTGTTTATTTTTAAAAATGGAATCAATTTTTGAGCTTGGCAGCGAAAATTCATTTTTCCATTCTCCTCGCAGACGTACAAGCACCCCGAGTGGAGAGGCCTTGGCCTTGGGCCGCGACCATCCGAAGAGAACAAACGCGAATGGACTGAAGAGCAACTGCGGGCTGGAGAAGCAGTCATCGGTCTTCAAGCTGGCACCAACAAAGGCGCCACTCAGGCTGGACAGAACTTCGGCGCCACCAGGAAAATTCTTCTCGGAAAGTGAACTTCACATTCTGTCAGCAGACCTCATCAGCAAAATTATCGATTGCTTACCTCAAGAAATTGGAGCTTTCATTTGGGTTTCTAATACCAACTTTGGGACTGTTTTTTACGGATTATTCCCCAAGGGGTCAGTTCAGAAATGATTCGCATTATTTATTCTTCATTATTATTTATTATTATTTGTATATTTGCTTCAAATAGAATTGAAAGTTCACTAACTCATTAAACGGTGCGCATGACTCAAATTTTTATTATTTTTTAAAACCATATTCAAGTCGACAGCAACGGTTGCCATAGCAATAATAGAAACGACGGTTGTCATGGAACAACGGTTGTCATGGCAACAACGGTTGTCATGGCAACAACGGTTGTCATGGCAACAACGGTTGTCATGGTAACAACGGTTGTCATGGTAACAACGGTTGCCATGGTAACGACGGTTGTCATGGCAACGACGGTTGTCATGGCAACGACGGTTGTCATGGCAACAACGGTTGTCATGGCAACGACGGTTGTCATGGCAACGACGGTTGTCATGGCAACGACGGTTGTCATGGCAACGACGGTTGTCATGGCAACAACGGTTGTCATGGCAACGACGGTTGTCATGGCAACGACGGTTGTCATGGCAAAGGCGGTTGTCATGGCAACAGTGGTTGTCATGGCAACGGCGGTTGTCATGGCAACGGTGGTTGTCATGGCAACAATTGTCATTGTAACAACGGTTGTCATGGTAACAACGATTGTTATGGCAACGGCGGTTGTCATGACAACAACGGTTGTCATAGCAACAACGGTTGTCATAGCAACAGCGGTTGTCATATCAACGATGGTTGTCATAGCATTTGAACAGGAATCTTAGGTTGAAAAGCATATTTCGTTTAGGACAATATCATGTATTCAAAAATGTTTACCACATAACATTGGTCAAACCGCTTATGACTAAAAAATTTCCATTTCGAAAATTCGCCCCCCGGCGGTTGGGTGCCTAAAATATTACACGGTTGAATTGTATTGGATTTTCAGTTTAAAAAAATAAGCTAAAAAGGTGGGAAACGTACCAATTCAAGGGACACCCTGATGCCGGAGGAGCTGCCAAAGAGCAAATCTTTGTTGTACTATTTCGCAATTTCATGTTTAGTATTTAGTACAACTAGGCTTACATTGTTCATTACAGAATCACAGAATTACATGAAAAATTACGACACCGAAAAATCAAGTCCTATCACAATTTTTTCCATCCAAAATAGGCTAATACTATCCGCATTTCCTTTTCCATATTAACTCATTCCGGTTGATGAGAATAATTCTCCCTCACGCCAGTCGAATTTCCCAATTCTAGTCTGGAAAATTAGGAAAACTTTTTGTTGCTAACTTTTTTTTACCTGCTTATCTGACACTTTTTGAGCAGCTGGATTTTAAATACTCGCTTAAACATTATCGCTCAAGCGAGTATATCAGTTTTTTTTTTAATTCGCAACAAAATTATTCAAAGAAAAAACTGAATAGTTGAAATGGACCAAATTTTCTGAATTCTCGTAGTCTTCAATTAATTTACCTCAAAAATGGTCAAAACTACCAGCCTAATTTAGACGATTCTGTAAAAAATTGTCAGTTCTCAAAATGAATGAATTTTTTTTTTAAAGAAATGTTTTGCAGAATATTACTAAACAAAATCAGAGTAGTTGCATAAATCAAGCCAGAATGCAAAATGCTCGGACAAGGGCCGTTTTCGACTGGCCTTGAGGGATTGCGCCAATTTCGAATCAAGCACGATAAATTTCGGTGAAGTTAAGCGTGATTTTCGAACATGGTTGAAAGTCACTTGGTCAAGTCTCAAAATGTTATCACCAGCCCTTGAAATCACGTAATTATTGATAGACGGTGGATTATTGATGTAAGTTAAAAAATTAAAATTCGCCATTTCCAATGAGAAGTTGAATTGTGGCCACTGCAGGCTCATTTTGCGGCTTGTGGTAATACTGAGATCAAATTAAATTTGGCAATACCAGAGAAGAGAAACAAACTTAATTAAATCACTTTTTTGTTTTTAAATTATTACCTACGGTTATTTCATCAATCACATGGCGCGCGTCGTATCAGAGGACCGATAAATTTTTTGGCGGAAAAAGCGCCAAATGCGTTTTTCTCGCTTTTGAAATTTCAAATTGACGCCATTCATCTTACGCTACTCTACAGTCTAGATTTAAGTTTTTGGAAAAATAGATCAATGATTATAAAAATCAAAAATATACTTCCGACAGTCGTTTTCAATCTGACAAGTGCAAGCAGCGAGTGCTACCGGTTACAAATTATTTCGAATTTTGGCGAAAAATAAAACAAATTGCCTTTCTCGAGTGATGCGATGTTATATTAACCGAAAAAGCCAATTTTCCGCTTCGAACGAACTGAAATCGATATTTTTAAATATGAAAATAATTCGAATGGACGAAATTCTGTTTATAAACCGACAGCCAGTATCAAATCGTTCGGAAAAATTAATTTCGTGGGCATTCGATTCGTTAGTTATAGAAATCGGGTAGGTAGGTACTTTACTTTACGTACTATAAAAAGCGAAAAGAAACAAGAAATTTAGAGAACTTTTCGCCCTGTGAAAACCTACGGTTAAAATTCGGACAATTTTATCATTATAACGGTAGTACATTATGACTATGTTATTCACAAAAAATCGAAAATTTCTCTGCCATACGGCAGTAACAAACCGTAATTTCATTCGAATAAAAAGAAGTAAAATTTCTCATCACAAAACAATCAAACGGAGTTTACTCGGTTAACATATACCTATTCTGTTGTTGTTTCATTAATACGAAAATTCCATTCACATTGCGCATAATATTATGTTGATATTCATGTGAACCTACTGTACGGGATTTATTGTAAAATAGAAAAATTTTTCCTTTATAAAAACGAGGTTACGTCATGTAGCGCATCACAGCTCGCAGTGCGTAAAGTAACTCGGCCTGCATACGGGCTTCTAACACCATTATGTTCACGTGAACCTGGAAACGAGGGAAAATTGTAAATAAATAATTGAATAATCGATCTACATCGCCAGGGGTGCGATATTTAAATTTCGACGAATAAAGGTGTGATTCTCGAAAAATCAAGCAAGCAAAGCGGTCAAAACGGTCAACGTGACCGAAGCGGGCAAAGCGACCAAAGAGGACAAACGACCTGGGCGGGCAAAGCGACCAGAATGATCGAAGTGAACGAAATTCTCCTAAGGAGGGCTGCAAGGTCGAAAGCGCTCGAAATTTTTATGTTCGTGAGAGAAAATCAACCTATATCTCAGATATGAAACAGTGATACCATTCCAGTGGAAATTTTTTCTAAACATTGAAAATATTGTTACTTACTTTTTCGCTATGCTTGAATTCCCTCAGGACCCTGTCGTAATCCTTTCGCGTCACCCTTTCCGGATAACAGCAAGAAGATTTGATAAAGGATTTCAAAGAGCGTTCTAATAGCTGGTTCACTTCGCCGTAATCGTAATCATCGTGCCTGAAACAAAACATTTGCGAATGAATAGAAACTCTTCGAATGGCAGTTGAAGTAAAGGAAAATTATTACTTTCTTCGTTTCAATTTTTTAGCAACACCAAAATTAACCGCATTTTACCAATTTACAGTTTATTCCTATACAAAATAATATCTGAATAAGGAGTCTGCATTCTCACTACCCTAAGCAATTCAATAAATGAAAGAAAAAAATTCAAAACCGTAAATATTTCTGCTTTTCTTCCCCCGTATACAGAATTTACTTTTTCTGGGTTGGGTTTTTAATTAAAAAATATTTTTCGAGCCCGTTTTTTGCGATTCTATTTTTGATCAGAGGTTTTACGATCAGTTACGGGGAGACAAAAACCATTGATGCCTAAACACTAAGGACATACTTATTTCTCCTTCAATTTATTGAAAAAACCTACATTTTGCGACCACTAACGTCTTTAATAAAAAAATTGGTAATTTTTTAAATGCTTAAGATTTTTCAAATTTCAATTTCACACTGAAAATCGCCCGGAAAACAAGGGAAGAAGTGTTAAATCGCCTGATATTTCGATAATTTTTATGTCCTCACCTGATTCCGTACATGCACTGGATGTAATTCCAAATGGCGCGCCTAAAACGAGATGTGTCGACGTCCTTGCGGCCGCCCATGGTGTAATACGTGAGGTTGTAAGCAGTTTTGAATTTTTCATCTAATAAATTGCCGACGTCGTTGTATAATCTGTTGACTAGAGAGTAACCGTGGTCGTCCCAAGAATAATCCTGCGAAACAGAAATTGAAAATCGTCAAAATTTGTGGACGTAAATGCCGCCCATTCCAAAATTGCAATTGGCTTTGCGAATCAATCGTTCACATGCGTCAATCATGTTTTGCATCCATAAAAAATGTACAATTAGGGTCTCGCCTGTCCTAAAAAACGTTCAAAAATAAACATAAAAGGTCCAATCTTTGAACCGCGCATGCAATTTTTGAATAATTTTTTCAGCTCTTATTGGCCAGAATTATGAGCAATTGTATTAAACGGCATTAGAAAAAATGTGTTACATGGATAGAGACACAGAAGTCCTTTTTTTTATAAGAGATGGACGAAATTGTAGATTGCGATGAAAAAGAATTATAGTTCTTTTCCTTAAATAATAAAAAATAAAAAAATGAGCAAAAAAATTAATTGCGGTGCTAGCAACAAACTTACTGATCCCAATTTTATGAAAACTGCTCGGGCTAAATTCAGTAATTTAGTTTGATGCGTTTTGGGGACAAATTTGGAGAAATAATATAAAAAAATGTGACTCAATTGTGCAGGAAAAATTGCAATTACGAAAATAACTAGCGGAAGTGCAAAGATATATACAAAAATATCTATAACAATAAAGGTGCTGTACAGTTTAATAAGCGTGTTTCGACTATTTTGTGTCCGAAAAGGGCATAATTATTGCAGATTCTTAATGAGAAATCACGATTACCTACTTATTCATAAATAATCACCTCAAAACTTCTAATAAAATTTGGCTAAGTTTGAATAGTGGAAATGGACGATTTCCGGACATGATTAGAGTGTTTTTTACCACTACAGCACCATGTTCGAATTTGAATTCCAAACAAAACATAGCCAAAGAACTCTTTATTCCCAAAGATAAGCCAAAAAGTAAATTATCTATTTTTTGCAAGATTTTGAAAATTTTGATTTATAATATTATGATAGGTATAAGGTATACCAGCTATTTGGCTTGGAATTTAATTTAATTAGTAGTAATTTTAATTTTAAATAGATTTCAATTGACCGCGGTTTATTGACGGTTTATTGACTTATCTATCAGATATCCAAGGAAGCTTTAAATGAATATTTCCATTGAGATTTTTACAATCAAATTTAATATAAATACCAACGTGGAGAATTTTATCTGAAGCTGCCTTAGCTATCGGATTGATAAATGTAGTCAATAAACCAGGGCTGGTTTATCAAATAATTTAAAGCTAGATTTATCCAAGGACGCTTCCACTACATTTCACCAAGGGAATATTTTTATTGAACGTCATACTGAAAATTTCTTGGAAATTAGTCAATGGATAAATCTAGCTTTAATTAAATTGATATACCGGATCTAATTTGATTAGAATCAGCCTCCATTATTCGTACCAGCAATAAGCGAGCAAACGCTTTTTAGTAGCGATCAAAAATACCAAAAAAAAACTCGAAAAATCCCAAAAACTTGAAAATAACCGCAAAAAATCTCCCAAAAACTCAAAAATACCAAAGAGCCAAAAAAATACCTAAAATACCCAAAACTCATAAGTAGGTACCCAAAATACGCAAAACATCCTTAAAAAATCCAAACAACTTGAAAACACCATTGTGCAAAAAATTCCTAAAATACCTAAAACTCAAAAGTACTCTAAATACCAACCCAAAAAAAAGCCAGAAATTCAAAAATATCAACGAGCAAAAATACCTAAAATAGGTACCCAAAACTCAAAAGTACCCAAAATACTCAAACAATTCCCAAAAACTCAAAAATATCAACAAGAAAAAATACCCAAAAATCAAAAGTAGGTAGGTACCCAAAAAACCTTAAAAGTACCAAAAACTCAAAAATACCAGCGAGCAAAAAAATACCTAAAATACCAAAAACTAAAGAGTAAGTACCCCAAATACCTAAAAAATCCTTTTAAAAAATCCCAAAAACTCGAAATATTAACGAGCAAAAAAATACCCTTTTTCGGACAGGGTCGGGGGTAAATCGTGCAAAGGATTCCTACAGGTGCTGCTTCCTGATGTCTACCTGTACCCTGAAGGTTGGGATGTCCCCGCTGTGCGTCCGGCGGGCGAAGTCCTCGTACAGGAAAGTCGGGTCTTCGACGAACTGGCCGATGGCCGCTTTGACTTGGAGGCCGTTCTTGTCCGTCGGGGCGGGGAGCGGGGCCAATTCGGCGCTTTGCGATTCCACTTTTTCGAAACGTTTCGCCATTTCGGTTTCCGAATATTCTTCGCTCCGTTCCGACAGCGATTTCATGCGTTCCATCAGCATGTCGACGCCGACTTCCGCTTCGCTCCAGCCTTCTGCGAATTTCCGAAAAACAATAGGTATTTTGGGTTTGAGCAAAATACAAAAAAATGTGACCCCAAATAAGTCGATTAAAGAAGAAATGAAATTATACAAAACTTTTGTTTGCTTTGGTATCTAATATTTCCAAAATCGGTTCAGTATATCAAAAAAAGTTTAAGAAAAATCAAAAGCCTTCCATTTTCAATGGACAAATTTAAAAATTCTGAAACGATTTTGAACATTCAAAGCTTATTTTTCTTTAGATTAAACCCCCTCACGAGCTGGAACTAACAAAGTGTCTTCGTATAAGTTAATGTTTGGGTAAAATTTTGAAAAAATAATTTTAAAAAATCTTAAATAGAGAAAAATGAATTTTTGCAATAATTTCTTCAAAGCCTTCACAAAATTTAAAAAATCCATAATACGGTATTTATTATGGTGGTACATCAGCTTCGAAATATTCTTACCCTTCGCACTAGCTCCGTTCTCCTTTGGCAGCGTCGGTGTTTTCGGAGGCGAATCTATTTCATCGTCATCTTCAAGGACACCGCACCCGAAGACGAAACTACTCAGCGAATGGAAATGCGCCAGGAGGACGATGGCGTGGACCACCTCGGCCAGGGACCAGCTATCCGAGCCTTTGGTCAGTTTCTGGAAAAATTGAAGCCGATTTTTAGTTGAATAATTCAATAATAACAACCTATTTTGAAAATTGTAAATGGATGGGCAAGCGTAAGAAAACTTTGTTCTTTAGGCCTAAAAAATGCGCCAAAACGTCGATATTCATAGAAAAATCCACGTTTTTTTGCATTCAAGCGAAATTTTCTCATCTAAATTTTGGGGTTAGAGCAATTTCGACTACACCGTTGAAAAGCCGACATTTTGGCGCATTTTTTAGGACTACACGCTAAATTTAATAAGCACAATTGTATTAAGCACACAGAGTTGAAATAGCGAATATTTTCGAGATTTGACCAAATTTACTTTTCCGACCAATTTTTAACCAATCGAACAACCCCAAACGTTTTTTGGAACTGCAGGGTTATTGGAAATTTATCGCTCTTTCCAACGGTATAGTCAAAATTGAATCATCTTGATAAATTCAGGATGATACGGTCGTTTTAGTGAATTAAGATCTAAATCACGGAAAAAATCTTAAAAGTGAAAAAAGTGGCATTTGGAAGGGAGTAAAAAAATTTTAGAATGAATTTTGTTGGAAATTAGTTGTAAAATCGATCCCTAGCAGGTGGCAATTCCTCGGATCGATCATCCATCCGCAGTATTACGAAAATCTGTTTCTCAAAAATGGAACTGGGCCCAAGTTGTTGAGGACTTGAATTCGAGTCGGAAAATTTCGGTATTTTCATTTTCGGTGAGTTTTAAAATTTGAGGTGAGTTTTTTGATATTTATGACCTAAACACCCTCAAAAGCTGTCAAGAAATGATCAAATTGTGTCACGCTTTTGCGTTTCAAAATAAGGAAGTATTGTGTGTTATCTGCGCACCACTGGGTCTCCCCCCGCCCCGCCTGTTGCGCACCGAAGGGTTCGAATCGCATGTTACGACACGCTCTCAGGAAACCGACTCGTCCGACACGTGAGGGGTGCAGGGGTTGTTCCCTGCCGGAGGTGAAGGGGGTGGCCTCCGCGAGGACGTTGACCCTTCGCAGAATACGCGAGTTTCGACATCAAACGGGCTGAGGTCATTCTCAGGGTTGCTCGACACTTTATGGCAATCCTACACTCTCGTTGGCCAAATTCGGGCGTTAATTGTACGCCATATATATTTTTCTCAACTCTAATAGCAGGCCCATATATCGCAGATGATGAAACCTGGCAATTGGATCTTGGTTTTATTATTCAATATTAAACCATTGTAATCGCCAAAGAAAAAGCATCTCTCTAACCTAACCTGAAATTTTCATGGTTTACGTTTCAAAGGGTGTAAAATCCGAATCTGCAATTGAAACGAATCCGTCCATCCGCCGTCCACCGTCCGCCGAACACTACCCGCCGTCCAACGTCCGTCCGCCGTCCAACGTCCGTCCGTCCGCCGTCCAACGCCCGTCCGCCGTCCGTCGTCCACCGTGAACTCTCCCAAACGGCTGGATATTTTTTGTTTTTAATTTTCAGGAAAAATCAACTTTGGTCCGGGACAGCCCCAATTCTCTAGCCAAGCTTTAAACCCCCTGAAAAAAGTGTTGAGATTTCGCAAAAAACACTATTTTTTCAAGATTTCAACACTTTTTCCAGCGGGCTTTTCTCCGCTTGGCATGGCAGGAGAATTGGGGCTGTCCCGGGACAAAGTTGAGTATCCCTGAAAATCTCAACAAAAAATCGCCAATTTTGATGGCTTTTTCGTGATGAATTAAATGGGGCCACGTCAATTCCGAAATACGGGCACTTTTCGGGTTTTCTATTTCACTGGCCTCGGGATTCGGATCGGTTTGATCCGGCATTGATCGAAACGAGGACGGCCTTCACGTTGAAAATAGTCGACAAAACGCAACAATACATTCAGTGGAAAAAGAATGAGAATTTGAAGACCGGCGAATATTTCAGAGCAGTGTCTCAAGTCATTACCATTAGAAAATAACAACTGCGAGAACAAAACGGAAAACAAGAGAATTTTAATGAACGTCTGATAAAGAGGCTGTCGGAGTTCGAAGGACGTTGCATTTCTTTGTCGAGCTCCTTTCCACAGGAATACAATCGAAATGGAATTTTTCCTTAATGCTATCGAAATTTTTTGAGACGGTTTTTATCGCATTTATTACGATACGGCTCGTAGTAATTCCATATTTCATTGGCTTAATTAATAAAATCGAGAAATCTAAAAGGATCACTTATTTGTGATTTGCTCCATCTTGATGCATATTATCCGGGGAATCCGATCGGAAAAGGTTAAGGGGTCAAAATCGGACCATTTTCGAAAAAACCCAAAAACTCAATTTTGAAGGCCAATTACCTGAATGTGTGTTTTATTCAAAAGCCAAGGCCGGTGAGCTAGGATCTTGTTGATTTCGTACAGATCCCTCAGCTTTTGCGGTATATACTGAAGACCTCGAAGCCAATCTTGATCGCCTCCTTGCAGCAGGAATTCCTGCTTTTGAAGATTGATCAAATAGCTACATTGGTGCCTTCCAGCAGCCTGTAACATAAATAAAATAATATAACGATAAGTAATAAGTAGTACAAAGATAAATTTTATATGGTCACGGCAAAATGCGGAGATTCGAATATTATAATAAATATCTTCTAATCTAGCATAATCATAAATTAGGTGTAATGGGTTCACGATAAATGAATTGTTTCATGCAGAAAATCCTATGCAATTGGGCATTTTCTGCACGAAACGATTCAAGTGGGATCAAGACAGAAATGGAACTATCGCTCTCCGGCTGGACTCGAACCTGGTAGCCTCCGCTAACTAGTATGCAACACCTCGGCTTAGACAGTCTGGAGTATGGGAGCTGCATTTGGAACCCGTACATTAACATTTATTCAGCATTTAGCTCCACTAGAATTGAAAATCCCCCAAACCCCTACAGAGCTCAAGCTCTAGCTTCCCTAATGTTCCATAAATTTATTCAACAAAAATTGAAAATTAGAACAAAATTTTTAATCAAAACAATTTTTATAATTAATAACATTTTTATTTTATTTTTACTTTTTATTTTTCATTTTATTTTTATTTTTAATATTTTTATTAAATTTTATTTTTATTTTTTAATTAAATTTAAATTTTATTTTTATTTTTAATATTTTTATTAAATTTTAATTTTATTTTTAGTTTTTATTATTCATAATAAATTTTTATTTTTTATTATTTCTATTACATTTTTGTTTTATTTTAATTTTTTATTATTTTTTTCAAAATTTTTATTATTTTTTTTTAAATTTTTATTTATTTTTTTATTATTTTATTTTAATTTTTAAAATTTTTTATAATTTTATGATTGATTGAAAATGATTTTGACTCACCATTATAGCGATGAAGTGCCTATAGTCATAGCGGAGCGGACCGTCCCCTTTCAGGATGAAATGCTGCGTCCGCAAGAAGATGTCGAGGTAAGTCGGGTGGTAGCCCATCACTTGGGTGACCTGATCGACCCGGTTGTTTTGCAGAAACGCATCGATGAATAACATGTGTGAAGCCTGCAACAGAAAGAGAGAGAAAATGTCAAAACTAAAATTCAAAAATTGTGATTGAAGTTTGGAGGGAAATTGCAAAGGGGTTGCGTATCAGAATTTAGGAGCCACGTATTTGACCCAATCCAATGGTGGGGGGATCCAAAAAATTATAATAAAATAAGTTCAATTATTGAACTTATTCCTTCTTTCGAAAGATATTTGAAGGTAATATTTTATGGAAAGTATTTGATGGTATGAATAATATAGCAAAAGAAAATGTCACTGCGATTCATTAATTACAGCTATAAGGTTGAATTAGGTACCACCAGTTTTTGATATTTTTTAAACGATTTAATTGACTGCTTGAGGGGGACTTATTTTTCGTCCCTATTGCAGAATTGAGCTTTTTTAATGCGATTGAAAAGAAAGCGAAGAGGTCGGGTCATTTACCGTCGGCGTCGTTCGATTTCATAAGCCCCGAGCACAGAGGGCCAAGTGGGGTGAAAGCTGAGGGGGAGGGATAAGTAAAGGAAAATCGGCGAGGAAGTTGTTGTGCAACTCTCTCGAAAGAATGATCTGAACTTCTCTCTTCTTCCTTTTGACGCCGTCACTGTCCTGGCCGGTCTATCGTTAATTCGCCTCGTGATTATTGCAGAAAGTTTCCACGCCTTGCTGCGTATCGCGAATATTTGAAGCTGCTGATATTTGAGGAGATAAGACCTTTTTCCTCAAGCCCAGGAGGTTTCTAGGTACCTATCTGTGATAGAATTTAGAAAAAGTGCGAATTTTTAAAAAATTAAATTTTCGAATTCTATACGTAAAGCATTAATTTGTCAGAAATCGGAAAAAACCCGCATATAAGAAACCAAAATTGAGGCTCACCCCTTTTGAAACGTCAAAGTTTGAAGGGGCTTGAAAAATTTCTTTTCGATAGCATACGCCTATTATTTTGCGTCGTGAAATGCCAAAATTGACTTACAGGATGAATAAGGTAGGTTGACTGGAATGAAAAGAATACCAACGTATTTTAAAGACAAAACAAAGTTGTTAAAATTCCTTATGCTCACCTTTCCCATGAAATAGACACTAACCCACCTGAGACCTAACATCAAGTTATAGTCAAAATAATATTTTGCTTCACCTAAAAAGAGAAAGTGGTGGGTAAATTGCACTTTCAAGGCCACAATTGTTCTAAACTTAAAATTAAAATGTTTACACCTCCGCTATTAAAAACCCTCCCTCACATATTGCTCTTAAAGCAAGCTTCTGCCCGACAAGTGACCCGATAAAATTTCGAAGAGTTTGTTGCTCCCCAAATGACGCAACGTCATTTTGAAAATGAGCGAATAACAATGCGAACGAAGCGCTCAAATGTGATGTAACAGTAGCTCATTGTGACCGGTCAGGATATGAGACTGGGAGCGAAGAGCGGAAGGTGGGCCTTCTTATGGACGTAACATAAAATCAAACTCATGTTACGACTGAAAAGAGTGTTTCATAAGCTGAAAGGCAAGACGGCGACCGAATGTTGAACATGTATTGTCCAAGTTGAGTCAACCTCTCGCGCACGCCAGGGTTCAAAGACCTCGGAGAACAGGCACGCGAACGCAGACAGGAACGTACAGGCATTGCACGTTCCTGTCAGTCATCTGGCGAACAGCTGACGATCAGCTGGGCTCCGCTAATCTTGTCTGCCTACATGTTGCAATCTAGCTGCAAGGGTCTAATGGAGGTATGGAATCATGATATTTGTTTATGTACCTATCTACAAAGCGACAACCCTGATGGGTAAAAAATGCGGATCTCTTGCAGATTATTTCAATTTAAAAAAAAAGCCGATGGATGAATCAAAATTTTGCGGGGCTGAAGAAGCATTGCTTTCGGAGAGACGTGAACTTTGGAGAGACGCGGATGACCCTTGAAGCCAGACATGTCTCTTGGAGACAGACATGTCTCTTGGGTACACATGTCGCTTGGAGCCATGACATGTCTCTTGGAGACAGAAATGTCTCCTGAAGCCGCAGATGACTCTTGAAGACAGTCATGTCTCTTGGAGCCACAGATGACTCTTGAAGACAGTCATGTCTCTTGGAGCCATGACACGTCTCTTGGAGCCACACATGTCTCCTGGAGCCACTCATGTCTCTTGGGCACACATGTCGCTTGGAGCCATGACATGTCTCTTGGAGACAAACTTGTCTCTTGAAGACAGACATGTCTCTTGGAGACAGACATGTCTCTTGGAGACAAACTTGTCTCTTGAAGACAGACATGTCTCTTGGAGACAGACATGTCTCTTGGAGACAGACATGTCTCTTGGAGACAGACATGTCTCTTGGAGACAGACATGTCTCTTGGAGACAGACATGTCTCTTGGAGACAGATTTTGACTTGAGGCTTGATGATGACATGAATCTTGACTTGAGAGAATACTTGACTGAAGATTTGAGCAACGTTTTTCATTATTTATGATATGACTTGATAAACTTACAAAATTGGTAGTATCTATTAAATACTACTAAATTTTGTTAAATCGCTCTTCGGCCTGTCTACTTTTTTCGAATCCTCAACAATATCATTCGACTGTTTTCCTTCCTTTTTATATGGACTAAAGGGAATATCCCTGCTGTAACTCAACCTTTAGGGATCACCTTGTTTTTCTTCTCGGTTCGCCCGACTAAGCGAAGGAAGTTTTCCCAGTCCAAATATTGTCTGTTTTGGATCCTTTATTCGATTTGCTCTTCCTTCGCATTATTTATCTGTTTGTTCTTTTCCGTTTTCCCTTCCAAGAACTAAAGGGTTGGTTTTCTTTTGTATAGCTCGCCCTCCGCATCTACTTTTCCTGAATTTCTTGGACTGAAAAATAACGGTTTACTCATGCTTTTCCTAAGTCAATATTTCTATTCCATATCTTATTCTGCCTTTGACGTGGAATATGTACTTGGGTGCATGTATATTGAATCTTCAAACACATGCAATGCATAAACAACTAAAAGTAGTAAAAAAAACATGAAAATATGCCATTTTTATGAATTATAATTCAGAGTACTCGTCGCCACGCTATAGTTAATCCTCAGGAAGGAATCGAAGATGTAATATACTCCATAAAATTATATACAATACCTTCTACCAATAATTTCAATAATTTGCTTGGGTGTAGCAAGTTGCAAACCAAGGAATTAACCCGAACGAGTGTGAAGAGTGCAAAATATGCGCTAAGATGAGGTTCGAGGGTGTTGTTGTGGGACAAAGTAGTCACTATATTCTTGTAATAAATAGAGAAATAAACATCACACAGTAGCACACATTCAGAATTCAATTAGTGACTAGGCCACGGGGAGTAACAATGTGAATATTAATGCGGCCGAGTGGGAAGGAAGAGCTAAGTTGGTTTCAAGGAGGCACTACTCAACCGAAGGTGGTAATAGTGATATGGGGGAGTATCCTTGAGTTCCAAACTGAGCAAAGCTTCCTCCAAGTCAAGGACACCAAAGGATGGAGCACGAAAAGGCGTTATTTCGCGCGGAAATCATTAAAAAATAAACTAAAGCGCAAGAAAGCGAGGACTTGATGCGGGAAAACGAAAAAAAATCCTCCGACGGTCGATGGGAGGGAAAGATGCGGAGGAGATGTAGAGATCGAACAACAACAACACATAAATTAACTTGCCGGAGGAACGAGTTCGGCCTTAGAGAGAACTTGAGGCGAAATCGTTCGGGCGTAAAAAATGACTTTAGAATGTTTACCAAGATCGGAGCTTGGGGTCTGAGTCTGTTCAGGATCAGACAACGACAGACGACGCTAATGTTCCGAGTCGAGAAGTGCGAAGGCCTTCGACTCTCGGACTTCCCTCACTCCAGCATCGGTCGACAGAAAAGTCGAGAACTGCGAATGGTGGGGACGGAAGCTCATTGGAAATGCGCACAAACAGCCTCGTAAAATTCCCCGAAAAAGGGGAACCCGCCATAGCAGGGGTATCCTAGACCCGAATCGCGACATATAAGTTATTGGCGTCTAAAAATAAATTTTTTCGAAAGCCCCCAGCCCTAAAGATTGGCCTATTGTCAGCCGGTATAAAGTCAAGTTGCAAAGGGTAGAAAACCTATTGAGGACAGGATAAAGGAGAGTTACAAAAAGGCACCGGCGTAGGAAAATAGCATTTTAACAACAAAAGGATCTCTTCCAGCGGCGTAAACATAATTTTTCCTCCCGACTTCGCACTTTTCAACTTCAAATTCATCTTTTTCCCACACCTAACTTCATAAGAAATTATTGGGATTAGATCGGCAAAATTTGCTGGATGGATATTTAATATCCATTTTTAACCTTCTTCGAAAAGGAGGAGGTTACACAAGTTAACTTTTCTACCATATATTTGTTTCGCTCTCTTATCATCCGGCTTTAGGAATTTTTTCACGGAAATGTCGGAAAAATCTGTAGATGGTATCACTATTTTTTCATTTTTTTTAGGATTAATATTGGTGGCGCTATACCAAAAATGTAAACAGTAAAATTTTTGAAAAATAATGTATTTCTTTTCTAGAATTTTGAAATTGTGCGCCTCGCAGCTTGTTTTGACAATAGGTACAGGTGGGAACTTAAGATTGACAAAATTAGGTAAAATTTTTCAACAAAAAAAAAACCGACTTCGTAAAGGCGTAATTTTACCTATGCCCATGAAAACAAAAAAGTAAAAAAAATACTAAGGGGAAAAGATCAGAACAGAAATTTTCGGATTGACGCGGACTATAACTCTAGCTCAGTACCAAGGACAATTCCTCAGTCCACGCTTGAACGTCGCTAGTCAGTGCCTTTATTTAATTTGTAGCTCACGCTCTAAAATTAATGAAGGCCCCCGACATCAAAGGGCGGGATGTTCAAGTAAGGAGTTGACCTTGGCATTGAGCTATTCAGTAGAGAGGCCAACGATTTAGGAATATTCTCCTAATCATCCGAAAAATTGCTGGAAGAATCTTTTTCCCATTTTTACTCCTCAGTTTTCCATACCTACGTCTTTTTGACGTCGGTTTTCATTTTGGTACTGTATTTCTGGAAATGATGTACCTATGTAATCGGTCGGTTCGTTAATTTTTTTATTCTCTTGGTTGAACGGAAGTATCAGCAACACTATCGCATAAACCTTTGCTTAGATGCGTGTAGCAATTGCAGAGTTCATTACAAAAATAAATAATGTCAAAAAAAGCTGATTTTCAGGAGAACTAATGAGTGCTGCTGAGAGCTGTCAGAATGCGCCGAAATCTCAATTTTAGATTTTTTTTGACATCGGTTGTTTTTGTAATGAACTCTTCAATTTTCAAAAACTGTTCCTCGGCAATTCGCTCCAACTGCAGCATGGCGGATTTAAAGTGCAAACCGCTTCGCTTTTGCTCGGCCTCCTGCTTCCCGCCGGACTCTTCAGACCGTGTAATTACAATCAGTGGCATCTGCAGCTGTACAAAAACTGTCCTATTCAATGGCGAAGGCGGAGATCGGACGGAGTGAGACGGAACAGGGTCCACCGACGCCGCACACCAGCTGTGGTCCATGGCGAACCTCGCATTTGGCAAAGGGACCACACACGCAGGCCTACATTCGATATTCATTCAATGAACCCCCCCCCATTTTTTCCATAAGCTGGAAGGGTAAAATATAATAATTATGCAGCGGAACAGACTCTTGCATATACAGTTTTTCGGTTTATCGGTCAATTTATCGCCAAAAACGTAGGTATAAAATTGGATAATAATACTTTGCTGAATCGGCTGCCTTGGATCTCAATAAGGCGGATTTCCGTCCAATATCATCCAGATGCATTGCATCGCCATCGAAAACAGCTGCGGCATCGCATTTAAAGAGATATCTCTTACGACCAAGAAGGATCTTTAAATCTTGCAGGTAGGTATTACCTCAGGCTGACCCCTGACAGCATCAAACAGTGCACAACAATACCAAACAACGGGACAGAGGGACCGTCCGAATCGAGGTCCATTGACCTTTTGCCCTGTCTCTTGTACTTCTTTCCAGAAGGGGCCCAAGGCGATTTTCACAGTTGGAGATCAAACGGCGAGCTACCTGATACGTCTTCCTCGACATTTTTCGTTCATCTTTCGAATCCCACCAGCTTGAAGAATTTAAATAGCGAAAAACGTTTGTCGCCGATATTTACAATGAGAGGTTGCCAGAGCATGCAAATAAGGGTAACTTTTCGGAGTAGGTAGGTAAACGTGTAAGGCAGAAATTAAATGGAAACTCCAAAGTGAGAAAATGCTGTCAATATAAAGGTCAAAGGTCTACCTAATATCGATGAAGGAATAAAAATCTCCATAAATAAATCTGAGAAAAAAATCGAAAAAAAATTCACCAGACTGATTGCAAAGTTATTAACGGTAACACACGAATTTGTCCAATTGTAGGACCAGATCTGAGCTAATTTTGGCGTTGATTTGACGATGGGAACATGAAGAATCCCAGGTATCAAAACGTCAGCCAAATTGTCCATTTCTTCTTAGATTTCTTCTCTTCTGACTATTAAATTTTTTATTCTCTATAATTTTTGAAGGTACGTAATTTATAGCAAAATATTCCTCAGACTGGTATCTAAAATTATTTTCTCCCAGTTTTTCAATCCTGGGAGCTTTCGGAATGAATTATAAATGAATTCCACGAGTGGCCGTTGGAGCAGCTGCTTCTGCCCGACGCCTGGAATCTTCGGTCCAAAAGTGCTAGTCTCAGGTAGACCTTTTTTCACCGCAGACAACGTGCACACGCCAAGGCTTATTATGGACGAAGACAAATTGTTCGAGATCAGCTGACTCGTCAGCTGTTTCCTTCCAGATGCCCATAAACGGGAGAAAGAGGACAGACAACAACTTCTGCTCCTTCTGCAACGACTCCTATTTCAGGCGAAAAGGCCTAGTCACGCGTCCTTAGTGGCGACGGATTCGTTTTCGTCTCGCCACCCAAAGATAAAGCTGTTTTTGTTTTCGCACGCTGTTCCAGGAGTCGTTCTTCACAGAAGCTGCCCCGGGCGTGACCTGCCGCCCTGGAGAAGAGAGTCGGAACTAGTCCGGACGTGTCGCTCGACCCTCACAGTGGGCACTATGATTCACGACTGCTCATTGCCTCATCCCCTTGAGTCACAGAGGGGCCACAGAAAGTTACACGCCATCTCCCCCCTCGACTATCGTACAGATAAAGCATCAGGTCCAAAAAATTAAAATCGTAACAGAGGTTTGGAGGAAGAATTTCTTGCAATCGTATTTACTCAGAATCTCTTTCTTCAAAAAAATGCAAAAGCATTCCGCCTCCGTATGCTAGATGAATGTGCCGTAAGACCAGTTGGTAGGTATGGACTGAAAAGCTGTGGGCAAGGACGTGGTAGATGTCTACAGGAAGTGAGGCCAGGAGTACTAAAGGAGCTTTCTCGAGCTAGCTCTAGAGGGATGGCTGATTGAGCTCTGTCCAGGTGGTTTAGGCACAAGGCCCATGTACTGTCCAAGGAGCCAGTCCAAATTCCGGATGAGCAGTTTGGGGAAGCTCCAGCTTCCATGGTCCACCACAACTTTGTGGCCACGCATTGGCTCAGCAAAAGTTCAAGATAATATTAGTTCAGTGACCAAGATACAGAAGAAACGTCTGCGAAATCAATATGCATTATAAATGATCATATAATTGATCAATATGCATTATGTGCTGGGTCTGAGTACTTCGAGTTATGTCATAGGAAATCATAGTTTAGGGAAATGATGAAATGACGATATCTTCCGGTTGGTCTCCATTTAACGACCTAGTCTTACGTTTTACGTTGCAGGCCATACCGGACATTGGCTGAATGCATCTAAATTATACGATAAGCGCATCGATTGAATAAAACGAAATACTACATTCTTCTGCGAAAGTAATTATCCGCATGCATAACCATTAAAAGCCGTAAACGGCGAATCGTTCAGCGCTAAAAACGTTACACGACTTTACGGATGATTTCCTCCGAGTTACTGGCGATTTTTTACTAGCCGGAAAACGAAAGAACTAACGAGGCGGCGAGTTCAAAGGTTGACGTCATCATCGGCTTGACACCGAACTGTCTGCCAACCTTCAACTGAGAATCTTCGAGTTGGCCCACGACTTTGGCTACGGATGTACCTACGCTAAAAAAAACGGTCGAGAAGACCATTGATTGGAATCCGACAACTGGTGCCAAACGATGAAGCAACGTAGGACATTGCGTGAAATTGGTTCATGACTTGAGTAGATATTTGAATTTTTATACAGGTTATTCACACCCAAGAACGTCCAACTCATGCAGGGGCCGATTCTACGGCTCATTTGCTACAATTTTTGTTCTACAAACTTTTTTGTGAGCCCCAGAAAAAGTACACTTGCTTTTTTTGCTTCGAAGTTTTTGTTTCGGCTTAGTCGCAATACAATTTCCATTCGTCCCAAAAATATTGGAATAATCACAAAAATAAGGATACCGATGGAAAGAGCGTTAAATTTTCAACAATCGAATGGAATTCGCAACTTTCTAACATTACTTGAGCTAGGAAAGCAAAAAATCATGCCGAAATCAAGAATGCTCCATTAAATGGAGCTCTTGAAATTTTTTAAAAGTTATCATTTTTTTCAACGTGCTTTTAGGACTGGAAAAAATTGAAAACCTCTCGCGCACGTTACAGGAAGTACTGGAGGAAAATATCAGCTTTCCAACGGTACAATTATTTTTGTGGTTACTCCAATATTCAACGGACTTAAGGCCCAATTACTGGGGCTAGGTCGAAATGACGAAAAAACTTCACTGAATAAACTGTAATTTTTCTGGGGCTCACAAAAAACATAAGAACAAAAATTTGGATGTTTTGAATTTCCTTCAATTTGAATTTTGAATTCTTAAATCTCGAAAATGATCGTTTTTAAAAATAAGTTTTACTAGGTATCTACCAACTATGAAGTTGAGTTTTTAATTTTCTGTCTAAAGTTTCATGAATTTCAACCTCAAATTTGAAATCCCCTATCACGGTACCGGTCTCGACAAAAAGGAAAATATCGGGTAGTGAACTCATGGAAGAATCCGCCATTATATCCTAATCAGCATCAGCGATCAGGTGCATCAGGTTCCCATAATCATGCAGGATCTGATGAGTTTATAATCTGATGCTTCATCGGTACCAATGTTATCCTTTAGTAGGCCACAATAGATAAGATACCTAACCGATCTGCCACTGACCGTCTTATTGTGCGGTTACCTCGCCAACTGCAAGTCGCATTACCTGCAGACAGAACATCTGGCAACAATTAGGGATAACTACAGAGTCGAAGTGCGTTCACACCTATGCGAATTCTTCAACTTTGTCCGAGATCTCATTTTAGCACTTGAACTGCCTTTAACCTTGGTTACCTACTTTTAACTCTTTCACTTGAGTTGGTCTTAAAATTATCTTCGGAATTGAATTTGTCTATGGAGTCAACTCAAACTCACAAGTTCAAACGTAAACTCAAACCATATCAGAACTTTTACTGTAACTCAAAACCAAACTCAATCTGAAAGTAAAACTTGATTCAAACTGACACTGAAAATGAAATTCAAACGGTAACACAAACCCTAACTGAAACTAAAACTTAAGCTCTACCTCAAATCTGAAATAAAACTTAATTCAAACTGACCCTGAAACTTGAACTCGAACTGTAACTTTGAGTCTAAACTGAACTCCAACTAATACTCAAACTCGAACTTTAACTCAAATTGTGACATTGAGTCTCAAATGAACTCAAAGTTGAACTATATCTGAAACTCAAACTGTACCTCTAAAACAAATTCAAACTGAAACCTAAACTTGAACTCAAAATGAATTTCAAACAAACTGAAACGCAGTCTCAAACTGTTACTCAAATTGTAACATAGAGTCTCAAATGAACCCAAACTTGAACTCAATCTGAAAGTCAAACTGAAACTCAAACGTAAACTGAAAAGGAAACCCAAACTCTAGCTCAAACCGAAACTGTTGTTTAAGTTTACGTTTGAATTTTCATTTGAGTTTACAATCGAGGTAAAGTTTGAGATTGAATTTCAGTTTAAGTTTCGGTTGGAATTTCAGTTTGAGGTAAGTTTGAATTTGATTTTACGTTTAAGTTTCAGTTTGAATTTCAGTTTGAGCTCATGTTTCAGTGTAAGATTGAGTTCCAGTTTGACATTAAGTTTCAGTTTGAGTTTCTGCTTCAATGCCAGTTCGCCACTTCCAGTTTAAGTTTGAATTTAAGTTTACGTTTGAGTTTGAATTTGAAGTTCAGTTTGAGTTTCAATGCCAGTTCGATACTTTGAGTTTAGGTTTCAGTTTGAGCTTATATTTCAGTGAAAGATTGAGTTTCAGTTTGACTTCAAGTTTAAGTTTGAGTTCCCGTTTGAGTTTCATTTTCAGTTTTAGTTTCGGTATGAATCTTAGAATTTCAGTTTGAATTTAAGTTTACGTTCGAGTATCAGTTTGAATTTGGGTTTCGTTTAGATTTCGGTTGAGCTTATGTTTCAGTGTAAGATCGAGTTTCAATTTGACTTAAGTTTCAGTTTGAGTTTTTGTTTCAATGCCTGTTCTCCACTTCCAGTTTGAGTTTACGTTTTAGTTTCAACTTGAGTTTCAGTTTTAGTTTGAGTTTGAGTTTTGGTTCAAGTTTGAGTTTAAGTTTGAGCTTTAGTTTGAGTTTCAGTTTGAGTTCACGATTGAGGTTCAGTTTGAGTTTACGTTCCAGTTCCACTTCCAGTTTGAATTTGAGTTTCAGATTCCGTTTGAGAATCAGTTTGATTTTTGAATTTCAATGTGAATCTTTAAATTTTAGTTTCTTGTTCAATATGAGTTTCAGTTTGTGTTTGAGTCTCGGTTTCAGTTTTATTTCATTCTTCTACAGAATTGTAGGATTCCTAAACCGATTGTCATCGCTTCAAATTGAAGATTGACAGTTTTGGTACCTGATCCACTTTTTGGTGTAAGGACTTCGGACATTGCTTCAACTATGTTTGAGTTTCAGTTTTAGTTTGGGTTTCATTTCCAGTTTGAGTTGGTTCTTCAACAGAATTGAAGGATTCCTGAACCGATTGTCATCGCTCCAAATCGAAGAATGATAGTTTTGGTACCTGATCCACTTTTTGGTCCAAGGACTTGAATGATCCTTCTCTGCTGTACTGACAGTGCCGGACTACGTGTGAACCTGCCGACGTACATTGAGTGCTATGTCTGGCATTGAAACTCTTTTGGCCATGTTCTTGCGGCTTGCAGATGCCGTCCCTGTATCGCGTGAGCGCATGCGTTTCAGTGCATGGTTGCATTGCGAAACAAGGAGCGTTTAAGGCGGCAGTGCAGACAATGTATCGTGCGAGTCGGTGGTCACTCAGGGTCTAATTATTTACCTCTTTATCCTACTTTCCAAGACGAGAATGCCCACATGCCTATAAAAATATGCACCAAGTGTAGGGATATATCGTCGCTCAAGCGGCAAGATGCTGTAACTTTTCCCTACTTTACAGGAGGCCCAAAAAAGTGGTAAAGTCGGCCATGCTATTGCTGGTGGAGGGGGTAAGAAAATGCACTGCTCTGATTGGTCGAGGTGGCGTCGGCGTTGAACCCAATAAATTTGATTGGGGTTTCCAAGTCATTTTCCCATGTTCATCCCCCATCCGAATGCTGGTGGAGGGGGTGAGAAAATGCAATGCTCTGATTGGTCGAGGTGGCGTCGGGGTTGAACCCAATACATTTGATTGGGATTTCCAAGTCATTTTCCCATGTTCATCCCCCCTCCGAATGCTGGTGTTTTTGATTTCCACTGCTCGGTTGCTTCAGGAGCATGAGACCCTGGTGAGTCCGAAAACACATTTTGAGCCGTTGGTCTGCCATCTTGCGAAATTGAGGCCAAATGGCAGGGCAGATTTAAGCGATCTTTGTTTGTTTCTTCGGTATTTGAAATTGCTCGATGATTCAGCTTGAAAAACTCTCTTCCCCAAACCCAAAAACTTGGAAAAATCGGTTTCGTTGCTTTCTAGCCACACCAAACGTACGCTTTACAAAATATTAGGTATCTATAGATACCTTTATAAACCTTTTTATAAAAACCCTATGGGATGCACTTCAATAATGTCGCCTCACTGCGTAGTTTTCCGTTCTTAATTTTGATTTACGAGACTGCGAACGTCTTCCATCATGAAGGCCATCGTATGAGAATGTCTCCTTGGAAGTTTCCACGATGCATGTAGAAATAGTCTTCATTTTCAGTCTGATATTGCCCCCATGCCAACAGAGGCAGCTCGTCCATCCTCGTCATGTCTCGGCCCTGAGGGCTCACATTGTCCGGCTTTTACGATATTAGTTTTGATATTCTATACCCTACAGACCAGGGGGGGAGGGGGGTCCTCCTTCTCCGTTTCAACTCCTGGTCGTCCCACGCACGAAAGCTGAACATTTGAGCCTGAAGACGAGGTCATCTCATGCGGAGGTGACCTCGCTGCCTTTATACCACCAATTTTTTTTTGTGTCCCTCTTTCTATAGCTTCGAAGGCGTAAACAATGTCGTAAAACGTGCCCGAGGAGCAGTTTCGGAATTTCGGGGATAAGACAATAAAGTCACTCGTGTGCGATACGTATGGGGGACGTTGTTTCAAGAAGGAGGTCAGGCCTGAACTTTTCCAATTTGCTTACTTCGATACGACGATAGTAGCATTCTTTCAAAAAAGTTGTCAGATTCATGGGTGATTTGTAGAAAGATGATGATAGCCCCTATGGCTGCTCCGTTGTAGAGTTCTGATACCGCGGACAGATAAAAATGTCAATATATTCCAATAAATATTAATTATTAGCCTTATTTGGTTGAAATTTCACTTCGAACGTCTTTACTAGGGTGTCCCTTATTTTTCAACTTCAATATTTTTGGACGCATACCCTCTCATTTTTTTCTCTTAGGTCTAAAACTATCGTATGTGAAATAGTTTCCCCCTAGGATGACGTTAACCCGTGCCGAATCGTCGCCAAAGTTGGAATATACGAATTTGGGCTTTTTCGCTAAAATCGCCCCTTTCTTGAGACGCTCTGAAATTTCTACTGGCAGTCGCGGTTGTTTGATTGACGTGAAATTTATACCATATATTTGAGTAATATTAACGAAGATCTGGTAAAAATTTGAAGAGGATTGGATGGAAATTGCGGGCTACAGAAATCTTGTAAGTCTATTGTTGGTGCCCGTTTTATCGGAAACTTGCATTCAGACGGTTTTACTGACTCTTAAGATAACATCTCTGACGAATCGACTTCAAATGTTCACCCCGTCTCCAGAGAGGCTGTCAAAGAACTGCTGGGAGTAGAAGAAGAAGAAAAATAAGAGTTTATTTGTATAAAGCCAATAAGGCCATTACAAAAGTTGGCAAGATTTCATTAGGCACAAAAGTGAAGATAAAATATATATTTTCCTTTTGGAGAAAAGATTAGCTCCTACTTGAGCGTTAAATATTATGCACCGGAGTTTTTTTTTAGTTTCTTAAGTAAGCATCTACCAAAAATATCTATTGGCCAAAAGCGGAAAGTACGTAGGTAATACATTTTTTCCTCAGAAAACAGTTCCCTCTGAAACCTTGAAGGCCCTGAGCCTAAGGACCGTCTGCAGGAAACCAATAAAACTTGCAGGGTTCTTGATAGTCATGACTAGCAGCAATTCGCCCTTGGACAGCGTGCAACCACCCAAAAATTTGAGCCCCTCGGCTCGAAACACTGCGCATTCTGCGATTAGGTTTTCTGAGGTGTCTGGCTTTGTCAGATCACAAACTTGGCAGTTCCGATCTGCTGAGAATTTTATACAGAGCCTGTTCAAGTATACCCGACAGAAGGGGAGACCTGCTAGTCTTGTCTGAGCTAGAAGTTGCTTAGCGCACAGTGGCAGGGCAGCCTCCAAGTGCGGAAGGCCCCCCAGACATCCTACGCTTCTTGGAACTCGGTTGAAAGAAGATTGACTCGCGCCCTCAACGTCCTCCAGGCGGAGCGGAGCGTCCTCCAAAGAGTTCTCGCTGTTGTTTTAGTCGGGCATAATCCTACGGTTCCAGGAGTCCCTCGCAGTCCGCCTGAGCGAGCAGCTGCCTGAACTGCAGGGGTCAGCGAGCTTCCAAGCTCTAGAAGCCTGTAAAAGCCAGTCCTAGGAAGCCGCTCTTTACCCATACTTTGGAGTTTCAGAAACCAGCTAAACATTCCCTTCCCAATATGCAGTTTGAGGTGGGTTCTAGTTGAAGCCCTGACGAGGTAATACGGCGTGCTCCATCCCAAGCCAAGAAGGGCCGCTGTAACTTGAACTCTTTCGAGCAGCTCACAGTGGTAAAAACTCCATGCTTCTGCAGCGTAAAGGGCTTTACTTGCTATCACTGCCGAAAAAAGTGTCTTCCACGAAGAGGGCGTATTGGCTTGAGACCTGAATACGATCGGCCAGACACTTTTATAATCCGCAATCTCCTTCTCAACTGCCAATTTGGTATGCCATGTGAACAAACCTGAAGAGGAGAACTCGACCCTTAGGAAGGCAACAGACTTTTGGACAATGACAAAGGGTTACTGAGGAGAATATGAAACATTGGCAGAGCGCGAATCCAGAATCGACATGTTGCTGCACGTTTATGCGCGGTTGCGATGATCCCGGATTTGAGATAATATAATACGAATTCACCCCACATTTTTGAATGTTAGTTCAAGCACCTTATCTAATGCCTATGAAGATGCATGAACTGACAGGTTCATGTAAACATCTTACGGGGTGAGTGCAAGAGCTAAATTATTTTCGGAAAAACGAGACAACATCTGAATAGGTACTCAACCTTTTCTACCAATCGTATTTTTCGATCAATCCTCTTCAAATTTTTACCAGATCTTCGTTAATATTACTCAAATATATGGTATAAATTTCACGTCAATCAAACAACCGCGACTGCCAGAAGAAATTTCAGAGCGTCTCAAGAAAGGGGCGATTTTAGCGAAAAAGCCCAAATTCGTATATTCCAACTTTGGCGACGATTCGGCACGGGTTAACGTCATCCTAGGGGGAAACTATTTCACATACGATAGTTTTAGACCTAAGAGAAAAAACTCTGCAAATTTTGCACAGGGGTTCATTTTTCGATTGCAAAGACAAATCTTACGATATATAGGTTCTCCTCAAACGCGAAATTTAGTTGTTATTATTCTAGAATTTCAGTATAAATTGGTGTTCTAGATGGGGATTTGAAAAAACGTTTTTTCAACCCGGCAAAAAATAATCATCCTCTTTGCTTGGTCCTCCTTGCTTGACCTACCTATCTATCTTTTCAACGCAGCGCGTCGTTAATTTTTGTTGAAATCATCATTTAGGCTGGTTTTATCAATTCACTTAATCAACTGATTATCCAAGGACGCACCGACTAACTATTTTCCAGGTGACTTCATGCTGAAAAATCATACGTCACGTTTCCACGCAATCAGTTAGTCGGTGCGTCCTTGGATAATCAGTTGATTAGGTGAATTGATAAAGCGGCCCTTAATCTATTCTTATTTACATACGTAACTAACAGAATAATAATAATTATTAAATTATCTGAATAATTAAACAAATTTATTTATTATTATTATTTATATATTATTTTATAATTAAATAAAATTTATAATAATTAACTTAAAAATGCGCCAAGAATGCCTCAGAACCATTGTTGAAGCTTGACTCGCTCTCAAGTTGCCAAGCGCAACTGGCCTAGTGTGAGTGCGTCACTTTGTTGGTGTCATAGGCTAGTGGTCGTAAGTAGATCAATCAACTGTATCTAAGAACCGATGCCGAGTTCCCAACTTTTTCCAATTTTTGTTTTGCTGATTTGTGTAATTCGACCAAATTCTTTAAATTGAAGATATTGGGAGGACAGAAGTTTTTGTGGGGATTCCAACGAGTGGAAAACGAATTTTGTGGCTCGAGTAGTTTTCGAGTTATTAAGAATTGTAGAAATTTTGAAAAACTCAAAAATGTCTCACTAAAACTGCAATAAATCCTGAACGGTTGGAGCTACCGGCGTGGCGATGGTCTCATTCGATTCAGCATAGAAAAATCTATAGAAAATGATGCGTCACATGCCTATGTTTCAAATTTCCAGAAAAACACGAATTTTTTCCCACTTCAACAGCTGTTTTACTGGCCTTAAAATTAAGGTAGGGTTCTGTCGAGATGTTAGGACCAACTAGATACGGAACTTGATTTTTGGTAAAAATTTCAAAATTTTTCGATAACTCCTTCCCCCTGAAAAACCCCGGACGGCGGACGGCGGACGGTGGACGGCGGACGGCGGACGGTGGACGGCGGACGGCGGACGGCGGACGGACAAAAAATTTTTATTGCAGATTCGGATTCTACACCCCTTGAAACGTAAACCAACAAATTTTCAGGGGGTGTTAAAAAATTTTTTTTCCTGACCGATTACAAAGGTTCATTTCTATAGAAAAATGAACCAAAAATGAGAGGGTATGCGTATCAAATTTCCCAAAAAAAAATTTTTCTCCGATATAAGGGACACCCTAGTCTTTACTGTAACATAGAGGAAGGTGGAAAATTGAGTACTGCCAGATTTTGGCACACGAATTTTCGGACCAAAGCGACAATTGTTAAAGGCCCATATTATGTATGCAAATTTACCCTAAACGCTGAAAAATGAGGTTTTCCCCAAAAATGGTTTTTTCACGGAAGTTTTCATCCCCTACAACCTACGATACGATTTTCATACCCTAGAACCTACGTTACGATTTTCATCCCCTACAACCTACGATACGATTTTCATCCCCTAAAACCCACAATACGATTTTCACCCCCTAGAACGATTTTCATTTTCATAAAGTATGGAAGTAATGATTACGATATCGAGACGTGAGGAGAGAGTCTCGCAAAAATCGTCAACATCCAAAATAAAAGTCCTCGACCAGAGGTGGTCTATTATTATTGCTCAAGAGAGCATGCTCTCAGGTCAAATTTGGATCAACGAGATTGTTCGCCAGCGTTTATTTCCGTCCACTCACCTGACAAGTGCATTTTCGCTGCACATGCACCTGCAGTCGAGTGACAAGACGTGATAGGAGTCAGGCAGTCTCTTGCACGAGCTGAAAAACTTGGCACTCCTATCGAGTGCGTTCACCTCGAATTCTCCTCTCTCTCTCTCTCTTCACAATCTTTTTTCAACGGGTGCAAATTTATTTGTCCACTCGAACAAAAGTGGGCCCGGTTATAAATACTCGAAACGGGCGAAAAGTTAATAATTTATTTTCCATTTCGCGATGGCAAGATTGTAAATTCATGTCGGAGATGTTCATGCTTGCAGAAGATAACCCAGATAGTGAGAATATTACTGAGCATTGCGTCAGTTCAATTGTCTCGTCTGGGATGAAACGGTTAGATAACTGGTCCGTATGTGTGCACTGTGTGCTAAAAGCTCACGAAGATATCCAAAATTTCAGATCTGTCACATTTTAGGAGTTCTATCTTAAAAAAGAGGAAAACGTAAAAAATAAAAGAAATTAACATAAATGAATAGAATAGAATTTGAATAAGATAGAATTTGAATGAATATAGAATGTATAGAATATAAGAATATAGAACAAAGAAAGAATATAAGAATATAGAACATAGAAAGAATATAATGAATATAATGAATATAATGAATATAATTAATATAATTAATATAATTAATATAATTAATATAATTAATATAATTAATATAATTAATATAATTAATATAATTAATATAATTAATATAATTAATATAATTAATATAATGAATATAATGAATATAATGAATATAATGAATATAATGAATATAATGAATATAATGGATATAATGAATATAATGGATGAGTAAAATGATTTGTATAAGAATATAATGAATATAAGAATATAATGAAAGAATATAAGAATATAGAACATAGAATATATAGAATGAATATAATAGAATTTGAATAAAACGAAAATAAAAACTCAACTTAATAAGGAATCTAAGTTTTTTTTAAGCAATCGCATAGTCTAATGAGGTTTAAATCGTAATCAATATTTCTATGTATGTGAAGGAATTCCTCAACGATAGTTGAATCGCGTGACATGTTTTCGGATATCGACCGATTATTATTAATTGCAGATATTTTGCGCCATTACACAAACGGAGTGCATTACGCGATAAAGCTCTATAAATACAGTATAATGAAAAAAATGACATGGTCTTGACTCAAAATAATTTTTCGTGTATTCAAGAACAAATTTGACCGGCAATAAATCGGAGAGCAGTTACCTGCATGATAAAATCATTGAATGTTGCTCGAGTAAAGTAAAATGAGAGCCGCGAGAAAAAATGACATTCTTTTTTTGGTACATTATTCCCAAAAATAATGTACCTATGTAATCGGTCTGGAAATTTTTTTTCACAACACCACCACAAAATTGTTTCTTTCACGTTTCAGAGGGTCTAGAACATAAATCTGCAATATTTCTTTATTAAGAACATTGTTCTTAAACTTTCCCCAATAGAAAAATGTTCCGAGTTTATGAGAGTGTAGAAAAAATCAAAACCTTTTTTCGGGAAGATTAGATTTTTGTCCAAAACCATGGATTTCTACAAAATTTCATTTCTTACCTAAGAATTGTACCATCCTTGGCTTCTCGAGCTTCTTCGGTCGGCAGGTCACAAGAATGGCCTCCCGATATCAACTGACGATCGAAACTATTGAGTTGATTGGAAAATCAACTCCGAATCGCGATGGAATTTTGGAAAACTCGATAAATCGTCGACGGTGACTTTTTCACATGATAACCGGCATCCGTAAATCCGACGACTGGAACTGCCGGAGAAATCGAGTACCAAACGCAAACGAGAAGTTTTCGTTCTTCCCCCACCAATTTTCCATTTCTCCGCCACTTGTGAAATTCGGACGATTACGGAGAACCGCGCATGTTCGTTCCTGCTGGTGATAAGATAAGATCCCCTAAACACACAGGGACCCCTCAATCGGCCTAATGAGAGAGCAAACAAGAGATAATCAATGTTAATTTGTTTTACCGCCTTTACCCTTTTTCCATCCGACCTTTGACAGAGAGGAAGAATCATTCCTCTCTAGCCCTCAGTGTTTAATTTTTATCAGCAGGCGAACTCCAATTTCGTTATCGTCGAATAATCTCGGATCAATCTGCCGGCGATAACATGATTACTGACCATTAGAGGGGAGGGAAAAAATGTTACGAGGTACGTAATCGGATTATTTATTGAGAAAAATTCGAAATTAAAAAGATGATAGTGTTTAGATAACTGGGAATGGGGATTATATTTATAGCTGACTAATTTCTTACTAAATTTGAATTAGGGTAAAAAAATACAAATAAATTCCTCATGCAAAATGCCTCTATGATTAAATTTGAGAGTATAAAGTCATACCTGACTGATTTTAAAAGTAAATTGATTGAAAGGTAGGGAGATAACCTTGCAACGTTTAAGAATTCTCATTACCGCCTGCGCTTCTCATTACCACCACCGTATCAATTTTATAAATTCCAGTTTGAAGGCCTAAGTTTGAAATTGAGTTGCGTCTTGAGTTGATAACTCTTTTTTATGATCCCACGAAGCTCCGTGAATTTTTAGGAGAAGGTTCACTTTTTCAGAATTCAGACCTTGGGGATTGCGTTTTTTTTTACAGAATCACCCTAATAGACTCATATTCAGGCGTTTAAATAGTCCTCTTCCGGCTTAAAATGCTAGAACGGTATAAAATCCCATGGTACAATAACCAATAAATCATTGAGGAATAATAGAAACATGAAGCCAATAACTGGTACTAACGACTTATTCAAAAACCAATAATTTGGACCCAAAATTCAGGAAAATTTTGCATCGGGTCACATTCCTGAAATGGTTACTCCTCCAAAAATCAGAAAAAGAACCCAAAAGATTTCAATTTGAGTACGTTACAGCGAGAAACACCCGCAACTGGCCAATAACTGGTGTTCTTACCTTAATTAATTTTTTTGGCTCAAAAGCGTTTAAATAATTTGGATCGGGGCTAAAACTCATCGAAAACGCGTAAGTAACCTTAAAATGACGTATTTATCTCGAATATTATTTGCCTTAAAGGTTCATCAATATCAAGATGCTTCACTTTGCGAAAGGAACAAGGAGTTTTGTTGAAAATGGCGGGTTCATCGCGATAATCGCCGGTGAACGAACTCTAGGCCCACGATGTTCCCTTTCTTGATAACCAGCCCAAAACACAAGTGCAGCGCTAAATGCATGTAGAAAGTAAAGCCTGGCTGAGTCCGAAGGCAATTACTTTCTCAAAGCACAGGAACTGCATCCGCTAATGATTGGCCATCATCGCAACGCGTATCGGACGCGATTCGTTTCCTCGGCTTCGGTTCCAGTTTTTTTTTTTTTTTTGCATCTGCTGGTTCGTCGGTTGAATTCGGACCGATTCGTGCCCGTTCGGTGTCACACATGACGCGAGACTCCCGGCCACAATGCAGAACGGACAAGGTCGTCAGATCCGAACTACGCGGGCCCCTTCGCTCTTCCACGGGTAATAGTCCAGAAATTCGAGGTCAGCCACTAACACACGCATTGTCCGCAGACTCGGAGCTGGTTGGCCGACAATTAACTAAAATCACGAGCAACTTTAATTTCTGGCAAAATGCCGGAACGGCGAGTCTAATCGTTCAGTACTTTACGAATCTAGTCGAGGAAGTTGACGTGCCACGTTCGTTTGATGATTGGGTGAAGTATGAAAAGTACTGTAACAATCTCTTTTACCGGTTGAAGAAGCAATTATTGCGAGATTATCGCTAGTAATATCAGTAAATCAATTACGATACTAATATATTGAGTAAAAACAAAAAAATTGTCATATCTCTCTCAACTCTCGGATTTTTTTCAAATTTCTTGAGGGTGATTCCAGAAAAAACTGCAATTTAGGGGTTTGCCATGGCAAAAAACTAACCTTTGATTTTCCGTATACCTCTAATTGAAACTGGTCCAAAAAAAGTTCTAGTTTTGGAAAATATTCATGGCGAGATACTTTTCAGAGCCCAAAATTAGTAATCACGGAAAAAAACTGAAAAAAATGCAAAATTTGGTCAAGACTATCACACAGTTTGGTAGTCTTGTGAGAAAAAGGGAACATGATTGTAACCCCTGATTTCTCTTGGAATAAATGAAGAGTTTTCCTCCAAAACTGCATTCATCCACTTTCGAGTTTTGTCGATATCGATCTCGTTTTTTCGATTTTCGATTGCTTATAGGTACCAAAGAATCGAAATCGAAAATCGATATCGACAAAACTTGAAAGTGGATGAATGCATTTTTGGAGAAAAACTCTTCAAATAACCTGTCACCAGAACCAATATGTGAAATACAGTTTTGGGCTTCAAAGGCAACTTTTTCGAAAAATTGCATTTTTGGTAGATGAACTTGCACCTGGTTTCAACAAATTTAGTTTAAAACCTGGATTTTCGCTGTGATTTGATAGATTAATTCCTTCAAGAACTAAAATATTCGGCAAAAGACACCTCATCCTTTGATCGACATTTCAATTACTCAAAGATTTACCTACTATCTGTACCTATATATTCGCGATAATTGCGCCATGCAGATAACATTATACTAGGTAATATGGACCAACTATGGTTTCAGCGATTCTTCGCAATTATCCGCCTCTAAGCTCAACGATCGAGCAGATTAACATTTTTTTCGATCCGTCTCCTCTTCCTTAGCTATTGGATACCTTCCCACGGCCGATCATTGTTTTCCCCGTTCTTCACGACTAGAACTCGATGCAATCAAGTCTAAACGTAATCACCCCGCATTCCAGGTTAACAATGGGCGATCTTTTTTTTCTCGAATCCAGTAGCCACTCCAAGATTCAATGTCCAGATAATTCGATATTGCGATCGATGTCGATAAATGAACGGCGGAGAAAAATCTCTCCGAATTTATAAAAAACCGAGGATTATCGAGTCTTAAGCTGGATTACCAAAAATGATAGAAAACCGAGCAAAACATCAAGCATGATGAAATTTCGATCGCGTGAGCCCATAACGTCGATACCTAAACAGATAAAAATCAGAAAAAATTTCCAAAAACGAATTTTGTTGAAAAAGAAAAATATGTTATTTTAGCCATTGAAAATACTCCACCAATTTGCCCATCGGAAAAATTAAAATTTTATTACAAAATTCCAATTAGGTACTCTATTGTTCTTATTGATTTATGCATAAATTTATAATTCATTTAATTGTAATTGGTTGCGGGCACATTAAAAGTTAGTTAATTAATTAGATATTATTCTTTTAATTAAAATGTAATTCGACGAGTTAAAAATTAGCCTAAGCAAAATTTAAGAACGAAGCAACCATTTAAAAATTATTTTTTTAAAGTAACCCTTTTAGGAGGGTCTTGTGGGCAATCAACTCACTTGATGCTCATATTCTTTTGAAATCCACCAGACGTTCTGACACCAACTTACCTGAAACAAAATATTTCAAAATGTTAAAAAAAAATTCAAAATATTTCAAAAAAATATTTTCAAAATATTTTTTAAAATACAATACTTTTTTTAAAATATATAACATATTTTTCAAAATATACGAATTTAAAAAATATTTCAAAGAATATTTCATCTTGAGGATTTACATTTAAACATTAGTTACCTATATTTTTCAAAGGAATATCGACATACGTTAGAGACTATTGTATTTAACGTAGAGAGAATTATTGTAGGTTGTACAATAATTCTAAATAATTTTATGGGCAAGAATGGCAATCTTCTCTAACGCAGCTATTTATTTATTCTCACGAAAGCCCATCTGGCCATTTTCGTCGCGGTGGAAATCGTGATTTCCACATTACACGATGGAAATTGCAGGCAGCATTCCGCTTTGGAATTTGGAAAAATCCCCAGAGAACAGAATGAAAATAAAGATAAGGAATCGGAAGGGTCTGGAAGTGGAAAAAGAAGTCGGTACGACTATAATTTGCTTTCGGAACTGAGCGCCGCGGCCTCGAAATCCCACGGAACTCCGTCGGGAAAAAGGACAATTACTCGAAAATGAAGATTGCCATTTCTGCAGCCAAGGCAAACGTGAAAAAGTCTTGAGGCTCGGATGGCCATTTGCTTTTATCTCGAGATGATTTCTCCGTCTGGGCGAATTCTCTTTCGGGCCGGGGTCTCCCGAGGCTAATAATGCGGTACTGTACCAACTTTTCCTCGCTTCCAGCAACGCGATGATTTCACGGCTCCTGAGATGGATGATGGTGGAAGGTTCGGTTCCATCCGGAGTGGCCGAGGTATCCCAGGGTGCCACAGAAGAATTTAATGCTAAGGGGTTCTTCTGGCCTTACGACACCAACGTCTACCCTGCGGAGGCGGAACGCTTTGGAATTTTCGAGGAGCCAAGCCTGCTCAGTTTTGGAGTTGTGGCGACACTTCTCACCATGTCCGCTCGACCGTTGGCAGTTCGTATCCTCTCGTCTTTCCAAACAAGTAGAAAGATTAGATTCCAAGTATTCTAGATTCAGATCAAACTCCCAATTTTCATCCCGGGACCATTGCTTATGATGGCAAAATTTTTCAATACATCGATATATTGGTTTTTCGATATATTGTTAGCAACATATCGATTGCACCAACCTATTTCAGACCAAATATCGATCAATGTCAACTTCGAGATCAAACTCAACTTCGAGATCAAACTCAACTTCGAGTTCAAAGTCAACATCGAAATGAAGGCATCCTCGAGATCACATTCAACTTCGAGATCAAACTCAACTTCGAGTTCAAACTCAACTTCGAGATCAAACTCAACTTTGAGATCAAAGTCAACTTCGAGAACAAAGTCAACTTTGAGATCAAAGTCAACTTCGAGAACAAAGTCAACTTTGAGATCAAAATGAACATCGAGATCAAAGTCAACTTCGAGTTCAAACTCAACTTCGAGATCAAACTCAACTTTGAGATCAAAGTCAACTTCGAGACCAAAGTCAACTTTGAGATCAAAGTCAACTTCGAGAACAAAGTCAACTTTGAGATCAAAATGAACATCGAGATCAAAGTCAACTTCGAGATCAAAGTCAACTTCGAGATCAAACTCAGCTTCGAGATCAAACTCAACTTCGAGTTCAAACTCAACATCGAGATCAAACTCAACTTTGAGATCAAAGTCAACTTCGAGATCAAAGTCAACTTCGAGATCAAACTCAACTTCGAGATCAAACTCAACTTCGAGATCAAACTCAACTTCGAGATCAAACTCAACTTTGAGATCAAAGTCAACTTCGAGAACAAAGTCAACTTTGAGATCAAACTCAGCTTCGAGATCAATGTCAACTTCGAGATCAAACTCAACTTCGAGATCAAAGTCAACTTCGAGATCAAACTCAGCTTCGAGATCAATGTCAACTTCGAGATCAAACTCAACTTCGAGATCAAACTCAACTTCGAGATCAATGTCAACTTCGAGATCAAAGTCAACTTCGAGAACAAAGTCAACTTCGAGATCAAACTCAACTTCGAGATCAAACTCAACTTTGAGATCAAAGTCAACTTCGAGAACAAAGTCAACTTTGAGATCAAAATGAACATCGAGATCAAAGTCAACTTCGAGATCAATGTCAACTTCGAGATCAAACTCAGCTTCGAGATCAATGTCAACTTCGAGATCAAACTCAACTTCGAGATCAAAGTCAACTTCGAGATCAAACTCAGCTTCGAGATCAAACTCAACTTCGAGTTCAAACTCAACTTCGAGATCAAACTCAACTTTGAGATCAAAGTCAACTTCGAGAACAAAGTCAACTTTGAGATCAAAATGAACATCGAGATCAAAGTCAACTTCGAGATCAATGTCAACTTCGAGATCAAACTCAACTTCGAGATCAAAGTCAACTTCGAGATCAAACTCAGCTTCGAGATCAAACTCAACTTCGAGTTCAAACTCAACATCGAGATCAAACTCAACTTCGAGATCAAAGTCAACTTCGAGATCAATGTCAACTTCGAGATCAAATTCAACTTCGAGATCAAAGTCAACTTCGAAATCAAACTCAACTCAAAGTTGACTTTGTTCTTGAAGTTGACTTTGATCTCGATGTTGAGCTTGAACTCGAAGTTGAGTTTGATCACGAAGTTGAATTTGATCTTGAAGTTTTGTTTGAACTCGAAGTTGACTTTGATCTCAAAGTTGAATTTGATCTCGAAGTTGACTTTGATCTCGAAGTTGAATTTGATCTCGATGTTGAGTTTGATTTCGAAGTTGACTTTGATCTCGAAGTTGAATTTGATCTCGATGTTGAATTTGATCCCGAAGTTAGATTTGATTTCGAAGTTGAGTTTGAATTCGAAGTTGACTTTGATCTCGAAGTTGAATTTGATCAAGATGTTGAGTTTGAACTCGAAGTTGAGTTTGATCTCGAAGTTGAATTTGAACTCGAAGTTGAGTTTGATCTCGAAGTTGAGTTTGAACCCGAAGTTGACGTTGATCTCGAAGTTGACATTGATCTCAAAGTTGACTTTGTTCTCGAAGTTGAGTTTGATTTCGAAGTTGACTTTGATCTCGAAGTTGAATTTGATGAAGATGTTGAGTTTGAACTCGAAGTTGAGTTTGATCTCGAAGTTGAATTTGATCTCGAAGTTGACTTTGATCTCGAAGTTGAGTTTGATCTCGAAGTTGAGTTTGATCTCGAAGTTGAATTTGATCTCGAAGTTGACTTTGATCTCGATATTGAGTTTGATCTATACTATATTACTACAACATAATACTACAACACGGACACGCCAATTTTCTTGGTTTCAGGAAAGCAAGTGAACGGGTGCGCTGAGTGCACTCTGCTGGCCATCGAGACACTACACTCGGCCTCTAAAACTCAATTTTGCTAGGAGGGGGAGTGATGTGGCGACCTTCTCACGGCATGATCTGTTATTTTTGTGAGTCCCCATCTGG
Source organism: Nesidiocoris tenuis (assembly GCA_036186465.1). Classification (NCBI taxonomy): domain Eukaryota; kingdom Metazoa; phylum Arthropoda; class Insecta; order Hemiptera; family Miridae; genus Nesidiocoris; species Nesidiocoris tenuis. The sequence continues at coordinate 13,249,652 of AP028909.1, read as the reverse complement.
ACCCAATGTTAGGGCAACTCGCAGTGAAACGACAGCAGGCCACCTGCGGCAAGCAGAATTGTCGGGAGGTAGAGCGCCGTTGTCCGAGGAACCGACCCGATTGAAAATTTGAAAATTCGTATGCCCATCGCAGTGGTGCAGCTATAACGAAAACGCCTCATCATTCTTTTTTGAAAAGAACCGGGGAAAAGTTTTAATAGACTTGTTGTAAAATGATTTATCGCTAACACGAGCCGAATTTTTCCTTTCGGTGCCAAAAAAAAGTTAGCCCCGACTCGTGCATGGGAATTTCGTAATAAAACCGGCTTTTCGGAGGAAGTCGGGCGGATGAAATATCGCGCAAGTTCTGGCATGTTTGTTCCTTTCTGGTCTAAAGTGTTTGTTGTGTAGGGGTTGACCTCCAGCCATTTATCAGCGCTCATATTTTTCAATTCCTCGCGCACCACCGACGCGGGAAGGGGAAAGTGTGACGTAGAAACGTTCCCGTGTTGGAGTGGGGACTATCGGCATCTCTTTTTCAACTTGTGGCATCTCTTTCCCTCTGACACGATTTCCGCTAATAGGAAAACTTGATCGATTGGGCCTGAAAGGGTCGAAAACTCTGTTCACATTAAGAGAATCGCTCTAATTCCTTTTTCGATTACGTTTTTATCGCTTTTCGACAAATGTTCGGCTGGATAGATAGTTGACCAATCTGGTCAGCTAACCTCCGTGAACCGGAAAATGTTGTCCGATTTTGGAAAAATATAAGCATGGGCACATTCCTAGATGCGCGCCCGAGTGACGAATCTTCTGAATTGACTTCAAAGTACTAAAAAAAATTCCAATGTCAAATGAGCCATGATCGGAAAAATATTTTTTTTTAGTTTTTGACCCCTGATATTTTTTTGTGATAATTTTTCGTTAGTTATTCAATATTTTTCTGGTTTTGGCCGAATTTGAGCTGGTTCTACTCAAACAATTTTGAATTTTTAGAGCTCGTTAGACGCCTTGCATGTTTTTGCTCCCCCCCCCCCCCCCAAGAGTAGCTTATGGATTTGTGAAAAGGAGAATTTCTTCTTCGGATAGGAGAGAGTTTCAATATTCGAAATAAACGACCGTTATAGCTTTTGACACCGTTCGTTCCAGAACTGCCTGTCGTCTGCAATCTTATCCGATCAATCGGATCGTCTTCTTGGATTGCTGACGTGACTGCTTGATGAGACGTCACGCTGACTCAGTAGCGGATCTTGTCAATGGCTTGGATTTCATAGAAACCTTTCAGTCAGCCTTCGAAAGCTCATCTCGGCTATGATGACAGCTTTATATTGCATCGACCATAAAAGGGCCATTGGGAATTGTTTTCCCTAGTACCATCAACCTTTCGATTTCCATGTTGGCATAAATATCAAATTGTTGCACTTATCTTGAAAGAAAAAACGAATAAAACTAATGGTTCAAGTAGCATACATTGTTTCCATATTTTGATTCGTAAATTTTTGGCATAATATGATTATGGGGGAGTAAAAACTAGTGGTTCAAGTCTTATACGGTGTTTCCTTATTTTGATGTGTACATTTTTGACATAATTTGATTACATTTTGACCAGGCACTTTTGAGGCTTTTTAGGTCCAAAACATCGTAAAACAAATCGTATTCAAATTTGAAAACACTCCTAAAATTATTATAAAAAATATCCACGCATTTATTTATGTTGATTTATGTGACGGGTCTAGAACGCAATACCGACACTTGTTTATTTTCTGGTTCGCTATCTTGTGGAACAATTGCTCTTTATAGAGATCGGTTTATGTGCGGGCTGCCAGCTTGATAATCATTATCGAAGCCTAGACTCTTCTTTGTTTGCGGAGTATCACGTCCTCGTTTTCTCCCTCAGGGAAGGAAGATTATTACTGGAAAACGTCATCTCCGCCTCAGATAGCGAGCGAAACAGCTCAGGATGCTCGCATTCCAACAAACAGAAGCGAGAGATTAGCTTTGCTGAGATAAAGAAGAAAATACATAATAGACGATACCCAGTGTCCGTTAGCGATTGAGCGCGATGTTGACTATTGTGTCTACGAGTGCTGGCAAAATAATAACGAAATGGCCCTCGGTACATAACTGCCATGATACCTTGCAATGCCTCACTGCTCGAAAATGTTGGCCAAAATCCATGATATTTAGTTCAGTTAGGTAGTGAGTAATAATACCTGATACGAGTAAAAATAAGCATTGAAAAACTCAATGAATTTTGTGAGCCAAGAAGACGATTCAGGATGTTTTGATTTGTCTAGAAAAACGTTGGCGCGAATTTTAGACGCTTACCAAGAAATTTGGGGTTTGTTTTGGTTTATTATTCAATAATAAACCTTGTATTCGCCCAAGAAATTTTTTTTCTAACCTCCCCTGAGATTGTCGTGATTTACGGTTCAAAGGGTGTGGAGTCCGAATCTGTAATTAACAGGAATCCGGCCGACCTCCGTCCGCCGTCCGTCGTCCACCGACCGCCGTCCGTCGTCCACCGGCCGCCGTCCGCCGTGAACACTCTCCCAAACGGCTGGAGAATTTTTTCAATTTTCAGCCATGAGGGAGTGTCGGATTGAAAAATTGTATTATACAAAAGTTGTTTAAAATTGAACGTTCTTTAAGGGTACAATGTCAAAAAATCCAAATAAATACGGATTAAGGTAAGTGATTTCTTCAAACCGCTCCCCTGGCTACGCTGAACTTTTGACAGGTCCGTTCGTAATTTTCTGTGCATCTACAAATCAAGACGATGAATTTGAGGTGCAGGTAAATGGGGTTCCGACCAGCCGTTGAGGCCCTGGAGGCGAATTTTTAGAGAATTTTTTCAGATTTTTAGACTCAGTCAACTTTGACGTCGATTTTCACCGAGAAGGAGTGGATTTTAGGATACTCCAATGCTCGGGAAAAATGCTGGAAATTTCCAGGGGATTCAGAATCATTATTTCCCAACCTTGGATTTCCCACCGTTCTCGAGATATAAACCGAAAACACTGAAAAACCTTGAAAGTCCGCTGAAAACCCCAATTTCTCAGCATGTGGTTGACAAAAAAATTCTTTCAAGCCCAACAAAATTAAGGTATTTCAACTGTCAACGAAAAATAATGTTTGCTCATTCACCTAAAACCAGCCCATCGCACCGGAAAGCTCAAAACCCCAAACTACCTTGTCCCAAAACGTCATTTTTAGCGGGTTTTCGACCGATAAAAAAACTTGAACCCAAAAAAGACGATAAAAGAGCGACTTGCATATCTGTTTAAAAAATAGTACCGACATGTGGCTTTTTTATTCATATTCCACAGCACACCATCGATTTCAAAACCATGCGAACACAGAGTTACGTCAATAAACTATCCTTGAAAAAGAGATAAAATGGGAAATATTTTTATTTAATTTAGAATTATTGCATACTGCCTCTATTGACAAATAACCGGTATAATTGTCGGTTTGGCTAATGCAATCGAGCTGTGTACGTTTTATGTCTCACCATTGGCGCGTTGCGCCATGTTGGCGATAATTTCACGGCGAGCAGGTGCACAGTCTTGGAACGGCCAGTATTAGCAACTGCCCTTGTCCCCTGTTAACCTTTAGGCTCTTCCTCGGCTATTGCAGTTACCGGATGTTATTCTAATAAAACGTTAACTCACTCAAATTTACGATTATTGGACCTGCAGTGAAGGCCACATCAGTTGTACTGGCAAAGGTCAGCCGTTTATCGTCGTCAAGTGGCGCAGCCGTTCGGCCAATTTCCTAAATTGAGTCGATTCCTTGTTCTTGACAAGGCGAGTAAAACAATTGCGGCTCTGAAACGAAAATCGACGAGCTAGGCGCTTGAAACGACCCGAAATTGATAACGGAGGCATCGCCATCAATTTTTCAGTAAAAAGGTTTATTCTCAATTTTTTTTTGAAATTCCAACGTCGATAAAAAATCTCAATTCACGCAATAAGGGCTTGAATGATACTCATTTCACCCCATATATAAACATTTCCGCTAGTTAATTTTCACCAAGTCAATAAACCGGTCCTTCGACGATCAATCACCCGACGGATCCGTCATTAGGGATTTGCCGAAAAAGGGGAATATCGCCAAATTGAATCGTCCCAATACCCGAGCTGATAAGTATTCAGTTACATTCCGTATTTTCGGCACGCACATTTCGAGCCGAGTCAGCTCAACTCGTGTGATTAATTGACCTGCTCTGCCTCATCCTCTCAGGGCAGCCAACCTCACTCATTGTGTCAATTTGGACCGTGACAGCTCAATTGCACAAACACCATAATTCCAGTCGAGGCATTGGCGTATTTTTGCTGCTCCATTTCCAACCGATTAACGCGGCGTACGGTTTGAAAGGAAATTTTCATCGGACCGATCCTATGCTCATATTTATAAAATAAATGGCGTTCCCCGTTGTATCGTCATATATCTGAAAATCGGATCAGGGGTTCAGTAGAAAATTACTTCTACTCTGTAAAAGTGTCTGCCTCTATACAGCTCACCATGGAACAACATTCCATTCAGGTAAATTCGGAATTCATTCATCGGTCAACACGTGTACGGATCGATTCGTACGGTGAAGTATTTAGTTGAATATTATCGACAATGTTGGAGGCGTGAAGGGAAAATGCGAGGGGAGGTATAGGGAGTTTCCAGGGCAACGAGTGACGCAGGACGATTTCCCTGGATAACTCAACAGCGGACATCAGCCCGAATCACGACGCCAAACGCGACAAGAACGATTGCGGTATCGGAAATCAATGGGATCACTCACGGAACTTCCGAGGGGGGAGAGAATTTTGCACTCGATTTCCGAGAAGAAAAGCGCGCACGATTGTCCAAAAACGCAATATCGGTTCGTAGGTTCGATTAAAGCATTTTTCCTACCTAGGAACCTTGAGCTTTCTTGGTCTCAAAATCTTCGTTTCACTTTGCAGAATATGTGGATATTTTTATTATCAGGATAATATCCTGATAATATTAGGATAAATATATTATATTTATTATGTGGGTATATTTACCTACTTTATTGGAGTCGTCCTAAAATCGATAATGGGAACCAAAATCTTTATAAAAGAATAAATACATAAACTAGTTGGCGTGTATGTATTATTGAGCTATATTACCTAATACCTATATGAAATTGTGAATTCAGTTTTCCCAACGGAGAAATATCCCCAGGAGCGAACGAACCCCTCAACTTGAAAAGGATATATCTGTCTCGTTCACGTTGACATCGCTCGTATTTTCGGCCGAATTTCTCGAAAAAATTATTTGACATTTTCAGAAACCGTTGCCAAGAAGCGGAGAAATATCTCCGGTGCGTGAGCCTGCCCTCAGGGCTTTGTACAGAACAGGAACACACGGGAACACACGAGAACACTTTCACAGAAACACACTCCTCCTGTAGGTCTAATTTATTACGGGACCATCGGACCGTTCAGCCAACGCCAGTTTACACTCGGTTCTTTTCCCTTTTGAATTGGGAACGTGACTGGATTGCGATCTAAATAAGGAGCCAGCATTTCCCGTTTCATCATAAATTGTAATAAATCAATCCGAGTTTTATGGTTGTTTTACTCGCGCCGTCGAGCTTCCGTCACATTTCAGAGCGCCCCTGGATACGAAACAGTTTTTTTTGCTATAGAGCGTCTTGGCGTGTAAGAGAGAATTAGTCATTCCATCGAAACACAAATTAAATGACACAAAAAACTTGCATTTTTAGTACGTTTTCGTGATCACTTTGCAGCCATTAAAAATGCGAGCCAGCCGACTTATAACAAGCTGCATTTCGGCATTTTGTTTTTCGAAAACCAACCTAAAAAATTCTTCAGCGACCATCTAGACAGCTTGTTGATACACAGTAGCAGGACAGGTTTCTACAAGAGTCGCGACGTCTGCGTAAATTAATTTTCGCCCGGTGGAAAAACGACCAAAGTTGGAAAAAAGAACCGGTTCCTCCTAAAAGTGAAAAGCCGGCAGCCGCGTCTACTCTTCGGGTCTCGGAAGGGCATGGAGGGTAGGGGTGGGGTATTTGAGGGGGTATGGGGGTATTTGAGGGGGTATGTGGGGACGTAGGCGGACGGGACCGGTCCGAAGGCCTGTTTGTCGAGCCGAACCCGGTCTCGCTTCGTCTGGATCTCGAGTCTGACCGGCTTGGACGAGCCCTCCGTGAACGAATTCAACGCTACAGCCAACGTTTTGAGGAAAGCGTCGAAAATTCGATGTATTCACAGTGCCCATATTGAATGTATTCTGGTCTGCCCAGTATTGGACAATATTGGACCATATCGAACGATATTGGACGTTATCGGACAATATTGGACGTTATCGGACAATATTGGACGTTATCCGACAATATTGGACGTTATCGGACAATATTGACGTTATCCGAAAATCTTGGACGTTATCAGACAATATAAGACCATTTCGGACAATATTGGACCATATCGGACGATATTGGACCTTAACGGACAATATTGGACGTTATCGGACAATATTGGACGTTATCGGACAATATTGGACGTTATCGGACAATATTGGACGTTATCGGACAATATTGGACGTTATCGGACAATATTGGACGTTATCGGACAATATTGGACGTTATCGGACAATATTGGACGTTATCGGACAATATTGGACCATATCAGACAATATTGGACCATATCGGACAATATTGGACCATATCGGACAATATTGGACCATATCGGACAATATTGGACCATATCAGACAATATTGGACCATATCGGATAATATTGGACCATATCGGACAATATTGGACCATATCAGACAATATTGGACCATATCGGACAATATTGGACTATATCGGACAATGTTGGATGTTATCGGACAATACTAGACCATGTTGGACCATGTCAGATGCATTCATGGAGAAAATATTGTACCATATCGAACAGTATTGCGGACTGTTCAGAACTGGACTATATTGAACGTTATCGAACGATATTGGACGTTATCGGACAATATTGGACGTTATCGGACAATATTGGACGTTATCGGACAATGTTGGACGTTATCAGACAATATTGGACCATTTCGGACAATATTGGACAATATCGGACGATATTGGACCTTAATGGACAATATTGGACGTTATCGAACAGAATGTCGAGCTGTCCAGTATTGGACATTATTTGGCCATATCGGACCAAATTGGGCAACATCGAACAATATTGGCACATATCAAATCGGGCACGGAGGAGTTAGCACCCTCCGAAATAAATGTTTCAAAAACTCCTAATGAGGGCCACCAGGCCGAAAGCGCACGAGCTAGGGCTAAGAAATATGTTAAGAGGATGTTGTCACATCTCACCCTCAATCTCTCCAAATAAAATTATCTACATTAAAAAAATTATTAATCAAAATTATTTATTTTTTTTGTTGCTATTTTCGGCTTGTTTTAGGATATTTTCCCTGCTTACACGGCCACTTTTTGAGAAACCATTTCTCGTAACTATTTTTAATCAATTTTTCATTTTTGCTCATTTTTTTTACTTTCAAAAAGTACGCATACCTAATCCAGCAGCTAACTTCGGATGAAAAAGGCTACGTAATTCAAACATCTTGAGCTCGGGAGCGGCAAATCAACGTCGGGCTATTCCTTTCGAATGAAGCCAACGGTCAGCGAGATCTCAAGATCCCTCTTCGACAATTTACGCTGGCAGCAAATAAATTACAATGCTTTTTCACACGCTAAGGAGGAGATGAAAAACAGTTGTAACATCCAACTGTGAACAAGCTGCGAGTCTAAATTTAGATTGTTTTGCACAGTCGTCCCAGTTTTCTTGCTATCATGTGATAACATCGTGAAACGTTTCTTTCCATTTTTCCATGGAACGAGCTAACACTTCGAGCTAAGACGAACTGCTTCCACCTCGGCATCTAGAAAAGCTTTTCCAACGGCACATGGTAACCATCAATAATAACCAAACTGTCAAACGTCAAAAGATTAAATATCGGTTCAGATGTTCAGGCACTTTTTGACCCGTACGCTTCCAGTCCTACTTACAAACACATTTCTGACCAGCGAAAAAAGTGACGAGGGAAAATCTTTACTTGAGTAACCTCCTTCATTTTGAAGTAGGCTTTTGAAGATGGGATTGCGATAATCGATTACAGAATACGCAAAAATTAACTGAAAGCTTCCGATATTATACAATAAAGTCTGACAGGGTGGTCCAATATAGTGTGTCCATCAGCTGCTGGCGACTTTTCAATTTCAATAGGCCGGAATCCAAATAATGCAGCGAAAGGAATTAAAAAATTTCACTAAAAGAGGTTCTAGAAGGAGAATAGATTGACAAGGGGAAGTGGAGGGGAGCTCAAATCTGGATCAAGCCACGAGCGAGCACTTCCCCTCCGTCCATACGTTTCTGCTTCTCTTCACGAGTTGGATTTCGACGAACGTGCCTTGCCACGACCTACTAGCCGACCTGAAAACGTGTATACTGTCCATGTCCATGGTAAGGGAGGATTGAAAAGTAATGGGGAAATTTCAGGTCTAACGGCTTGGGGTGAAAATCATCTCGAGCTGCAAGAAGAAGGAATTTCACAAATTCACAGGATTTCAAAACAATTGCAGAGAAATCTCAGGGCCAGTTTTTCAACAAAACTGACTCCACATAAAATTCGAGGAAAAAATTGAAAAAAAACCAACGCGTACTTCACTCCGCTGTTTTTGGCATGGGTCCATTGTAAATGCCAAAATCAATAAACTCTCAACTACCTTCCAAGGCCAATACAGTTGGCTAGAGGGGCCAAACACGTTCGAGCTGAAAGGATAAATTCGGGGACTTCTAAGGTTAAAATAATAGGAAGGCTATTCGGTACTTGAATTTCCTCTAACTAATAATAGACGGTCCTGAGAGCTTTTGCTTTGGACCAAGTCAAGGACAACAACTTGAGATAACCCATAGGAAGTAAACGCCTAGACTTAGACTACTCTGGCTCTAGGCTGCTAGAGTACCACAATAAATTATTCTTGTACTATTTTGACTGTGAGCGAGAAATCGTGATAACGAGCGGAATCCGGTCCTTCAAACCTTTTCATCTTACCGGCGTACCGACCTAACACAAATGAAATAATAAAATTTTTGGAAAAACGGGGCGAAAAACGCCGAATGGTTCAAGACGTCTGTCTAGAGAGCAGGATGCGGAGGTTCGAGTCCTGCCGGAGAGGTAACTCTTGTCAATTGGCATACCTAGTGGTTTTCTCGACATTTTTTATCCAAACAGCCTCCAAAGCAGTTGAAGTATAATCAAATTAAATCAAACATTTGCTCATCAAAATATGGAAGTACCTATTGTGTATTATCTACGCACCACCGGTTCGATACTTGGTCATTCATAATAATCAAATTGATGAAACCAATATAATATGTTATAATAATTACTATATTTATTTGCTCTCTCGACCCGATCAGACTTTTTTGGTCTGGGGAAATTCCATGCCTCTGATGTTATAGTGGTCTCCTCTCCGAGGGGCACCTGCCCCCTGCTCCACCTGGGGAAGAGCCCCATTTCAAGGTATAAGGAGACAGAATCGGGCCCCGGCCTCGCTCCTGGCTGGGAAAGTTGACCCGTTTTTCGCCCCAGGAGTACCGAGTGAGACGGGATCAGCTGAGGCCCCTCCCTGTCCCCCGCCCGCACCACCCCCTGCCCGCCCGCGGTTGCCCCGGCAACAGTGCCACTGACCTCCCCTACCCCGGCCCATAATCTGTTACTAGTTGCTAGGCTAGGGCCGCACGGGGACGACGGGTCACGTCAGATTTCCTCCCTCTCCCGCAGGAATTGAACCCCTGTCCTAGGAAACCCGAGTGACAGACCGTAATCTAGGAATTAGATTAGAGTGAGCGGTAATGTACGTTTGAGTCGAGGGAAATTATTGGTAACAGGTAAACGGCAATCTTCCCTCGGGAAGTTGGGATAACTCGGATTTTACGAGGGTGGAGCAGCTTATAACATTTTTGTTCGTGCCCCCTGCGGTGAAAACCATCTAACTAGTGCACCCTTTGAAAAATATTTCAACCGACGTACCCCCAATTTACAGCTGATTTCCACCAAAAACGTGAATGTTCAGCCGGTGTCGAATTTTCGTGCCAGATTTTCCAAAAAAAATTTTTTCATCCCACAAAGCTATCATTATGATAATCATTCAGGAGCCCTACACTGTACAATTTCAGCGATTCGCAAGAGCAGGTGTACCTACAGCTTCAAAAAGCATTATTTGTGAAAAACCAGGGGTGCCTAGATAACTCACAATACTTCTATATTTCTGAAAACGTAGCATTTTGAGCCAAATTGACTAATGCGGAGGCAACAATGAAACGCGTCACGTTATCGGAGTAAAAGAAATAGCCGCGTATTCTGCAAGGTAAAACAAAATTTTCAAGATCAACAACGCCTCAAATCTGCAGTTGAAGGCAGAAAAAAATATTCGAAAAATCATAAAACAACCGAAATAACTGAAGCGCAAATTGTAAAAAGATTATAAAATCATAATGCTGTCGGAATATAAGAAAATTTCTCATATTTAATACTGCGATTAATGGTAAAATTTCTTATATTTATTACTGCGATAATTTTCTATATACCTATTTAATAATTATCTTGTATTAATAATATTTAAAAATCATAAAACAACCGTGCATATTGCAAAAAAGATTATAAAATCATAAAACTGTCGGAATATGAGAAAATGTCGTATATTTAATACTGCGATAATTTTTACTGTATTTAATACTGTGAGTAATGGGTAAGGATTGAGGGAGATACGGGTATTTTTGTAAAAAAAGGCCACAGACGGACACAAAAGGTACCAAGGTGATCAAATTAATGGACAAGGCCAGCATTTTTTAGGTGAAATTGGACCAAATTATTCTTGATCCAAAAAGTAGTTTTTCGGTCACAGCTATCCGGCGATGAATAATACCGGAACACCAAATTAAGGATTTCACAATCTTGAGACAAGAACGATCATGAGCATGAGTCATTGATTAAAAACGCTCAAATGCCGAACACTAGGACTTCATTGTGTTTTGAGTTTCTTTCACCATTTTATATTAAAATTAAATTAAATTACAAAAAAAAATAATTCGTACGACGATTTAAATATTACGGGACGCTTAAAGATTAACGAATGTAATCCCGAAACTGATTATAAGAGGAAGCACTAAATAGGTAACTCACAATAGTATAGTGAGTTACCTATATTATAAAACTTAATGAATACGATTTTCAGCATTTAAAGTGCTAAGGGAAATATTTAATTCCTTGGGTAATCAGCCAGCCTAATAATAATAATTTTACTATCTAATGAGGAAAAATTTACCAAAAAGTAATAAATATGTAAACGTGATGATACTTTAACTGATAATAATTATTAAGATGCCTAGGTACTTTATTCAAGCTAACGTTTTGTCGTTTAGTCCAACCATACTCTATAAATATGGATCTGGCATAGGTACCAACCAGTACGTCATATTACAAACCAACCAGTTCATGATTGAACCATAGAAGACCATGATGAATTTTTCATTCATGAGTTTCTTTCAATTCTCCCATCGTTCGGGTCAAAAGTGACAGGAAATAGAGAGAAATCAATAACGCGAAGAGGGACGAGAGTAAAAGTGAAGAGAGTGGAATATGGCTGTAGCTAACCTGGCAACGCCAACCGAGATCCGTTAATCGACGAATTTTCAGCATTACTAGGATTTTGAAATTTCCGCCAACGTTTGGCGTTATGTTAGAAAAATTAATTTGCGGTACGAATCCACTAATTTCGGTTGAGTAAAAGCAAAAGTGAAAAGTCAGCCGGGAGGAGCTCGAGCCGAAGGAGCCAAGGGATCAGGATACTCGGTTTTTGGTCAATAAACCCCACCGCTAGGTGGGATACATTAACATTTATCATCCCGCATTACTCCGATGAATTACTTACATGGGTTATCTGATGTCCCATGTCCTCAGGAACGGCACCTTCGCCGGATTGCTGGGGTCCCTTTGCAATCGGAATCGTGAAGCCGTATCAGGGAACACAAAGAGAAAAAATATATTTTCCGTTTATGTATCGAGCGGATAGATTAGCACACCGACTGATACGGTGTATGAGCGGCGGTAAATGTTAACACTTCAAAAATATCACAATGTCACGAATTTGAAATTCGAATATTAAATTTTTCGTCGTTCGATTAATGCACGTTTGTATCACACTTGAACACGGAAGGATGCGGGTTTTCGACAATTTATTTTCCACCGCAATTTCGAACGGACTAGCAGCCGAACTGTGGCGACATTCCCGGCGAATTTTTCGGACGTGCCGGCCAAAAAAGGGCCAAAACACTCGAGGCCAAAACACGGTTTATTCGGTTCTGGCTGCTCTCCGTTCCGGATCCGAGTTCTAGCGGTTGTGGCCACCGAATGCGCGAGCCGGCCTGTCCCCCATCATCTGTGATACCCCTACCCCCTCCCCCCATCATCTGTGATACCCCCGCTCCCCCTCCCCCTATCATCTGTGATACCCCTCTTCCGCAACATCTGACTTACCACCCCTCAACACGACTCCGGTGAACGCTTCTTTCGTTGGATCGGTTGAAAGAGATCGCGAGAGGATCGAGACCTGGCGCGAGAAAATTGGTGATACCTGAACGCGAATTTTGGAAAAATTTAATTTTTCGAACAAATCCTCGCAACATGGAATCTAGGATAGAATTTCGAAAAGGACATTTTGTACTTCCGCGCCCTCTAAAGGAAATGCGCTTGCATACTTAGAAAAAACCCTTTTTTACAAAGTTTCAACAATTTTTTCAAAAGCTCTAAAATTGGCCGATTTGTTTGGCTAAAGAATTCCCGGAACAAGGTTGATTTTTCCTAAAAATTTCAATCGTCTGAGCCGTTTGGGGAGAAGGATGTATGGGCGGAATTTTTTTTAAATGCAGATTCGGATTCTACACCCTTTGAAACGAAAAACATACCATTTGGGGGGGAAGGGGGTCTGAATTTTTTTTGTTTGAGCGATCACAGTATGCTTCACTGGAAAACGTTTTTGAGTTTCCTGGGAAATTTTCAAATTTGGGTTGAGCCTCATACCGAAGAGTGGGGCCTAGATCAAATCGATACCTACTTTAAAGCACAACCTATGTCCAAAAATGGCATAATGAGAAAATTGCAAAATAAGTTCTTAATCAATTTACAAAAATAAAGATTTCTCCCAAGTTTTCAATTCCATGAAAAAATTCGCTAAATAAAAAATGTTTGTCTGGCCAAGATCGACAACCTCTTTTAACCAGAACTTTGGTAGCACTTGACGCTTCCAAGATAAACGCTCTTTAAATATTTGTCGTTTTTCTATTTTATCGTTTTTTAGCCCAAAAATAGATAAAAGGATGATGATTCTTGGAGCGATCGATAGGTCCTAATGAGTGCATTCTTTCGGTACCGAAATTTCAAAATCGACATTTTTGGACATTATGCCCTTTGTGCTTTAAGGTATCGAAATGCTCTCTGGCGGTCTTGAATCGACAACGTTGCCGGGTCGATGCGGCTGTTCGTTCCGAGGGGCATCGGGGGGGTTCCTTAGGGGGTGCGGGGGGTTACACTCTGCGTTCTGATTGGCCGACTTGCCGGGGGAGGGCGCGGGAGGGCATCGTTGCATCAGCTGATCTCTCGAACCGAACCGGGCGTCCTGGCTGAGGTGGCGGGGGGCCGAGGGGACCCCTCGGGCGAGCTGCTCCCGCTTGGCAACAGAACACACGTTTTGTCTTGGGCGATCCAACCCGTCCATCGCTAACGACAATAATTATTCTCTCCGCGTTAAAATGCGATGAGTGGAGACGATAGAAACCACAATTGCGCGAGGGACTTGAAAAGAAAATTTTAGGGACTTATAATTAGCGATTGAAGCCAGTTGGTAATAAAATGTCATGTATTGTCATGAGGCATGTGCTCTAAGTAGGTGTGCTTGGGTCGAACCCTGCAAAAAAAAATTTTTGTAAAATTCAAAATTCAGAATTTTTCATTTCTGGAATGGTCGGAAAACTTCGTTTTGACAGCTCGAACATGAAAAACACACTCAACTATGTTGTCTCATTGCCGATAATCGACATTGGTTAGAAGATGGCGTCGTGGAATGCGAACATTACATTTTTTGTGGACATTAAATTTTTTATTCTATCCTGGAATTCTATTCAGGCTGCTGTAATGATGGTAAGTAGCGAGCATAGTGGCTAAAGTGTTAATCATGGGGCTCACATGAAATGATCGGGATTCGTGTTTTCATCAATCGATATTGCCTGAGTAACCGCAACACTATCACGAAGTCGCACAAACTTGGCATTTTCCGTCGGATTTGACGAAAAGGGAAGAACCACTTCTCTGGCAGGATTCGAACCTGCACTTCCTGCTTCTCAGCAAACGCCTCAGCAGATTCGACTCCGCGGAGAGACAGTCTGGAAGGTGTCAGTCAGAGCAACAAAAATTCTCCGATTTTCTCCGTGGCCGAATGGGTTGAGGCGTCTGCCTAGAGTGCAAGGGGTGCAGGTTCGAATCCAGCCGGAGATGAAATGTTTGCCCTTTCCCACTTGATCTCATTTATGCTTAACATCATTAGGGGGCTAATACCCGATCAAAGGAGTTTAAAGAGAAACCACCGTTGCTTTTCGTCCGATAACCGAAGTTGCGCCGGGCGTGCCTTGCCGCCATCAATCCTGATTTGACGACAGTGTCCAATAAATTCATTACAAAGAGAGCGCTTGACTTCTTGAACACATCAATACACATCACATACATCTTAAAGAAATTTTCACATTTAATGTGAAGATGTATTATTGATTCGAAGGCAAGCGCTTTCCTCTTTGTAATGATTTTATTGGGCACTGTCGTCAAATCAGGATTGATGGCGGCAAGGCACGCCCTGCGCAACTTTGGTTATCGGACGAAAAGCAACGGTGTTTTGAAAAGCAAATTTTGCTTCTTTCATGTTACTAGGTTTATTGAAAGCACCTACCCCAAAATAAGCCTTACACTTCTCGCACTCCTCCGAAATATTTTCTAGCGTAAAAGATTATAGGTAATTTTCAACCTAAGCATATTTTCTGTTTTGCATCGAATTTCGCCGTTTGGGCATTATGATAATTCCACACGAAAGTACCTACGTCGATTCTATTATAGATTTACCTATTCATCATGCCAAGGGTCCTGTACCCTTCTGTAGTTCGGTCATGTTCGAAATTCCCCTTGTAACGTCTCGTGTTTGTTGACAGTATCACAATGGCCAGCAACGTTACACGTATCCACTTTTCCGCACGGTTTAACTCTCTCAGCACTCAAGTGAACTGAAAATGACCGAATGCGAAGGTACATTTCAAGTCCGTCAACAGAAGCAGGGCAAATTGGGGGGACCGGTTCAACATTGCGGTTGGAATAGCGTTGTAACGTACCTAAGAAGAAATTTTCGAATTCATTCCTTTCATGTTATTATAGTAACGAGAAACTATAGTTTTTTGAAGGCACCTACCCCACAATTAGTCCAACGGCCGTGCATTCGACAATTGCACCTATTTTATGCTGGCTTTTTTGACTGCCCGAAAAAATTGATGAGGAGTCACCAGGGTTCAGTTGATACGATGGTTAGGTACCAAGCTTAATTCGTTTCTCTTCGCTAAATTGCCGCTCCTGTTCATCGTACATTTTTTAAAATTTACTTTTGTCGATATAATTATACAGGTAAAATAACAGGTCAAGGTTGATGGTTATTTGGGTATGTATAATAATCCTTAAAAACTTGGAAGAGAGTTGAGTTGGAAAAACTAGCTCAAAATAATCTGATTGTAAAAAGCAATGGGAATGGCAGACTTGCATGGGAATTTTCAAGTCAATCCTGCATCATCAAGGAATCAGTAATCAAGGAAATCAGTGAGGATAATATATTATGTATCATAGGTACTTTATAAAGAGAGAAGGGTCTCACAGGTCTCTCCAGGTCTCACACAAGCCCTCTCACTTGGCCCACTCAAATGGACCATTTTTTGGACCAGTTTTTCCAGCTTAATTTTTCTTTTCAGTTAAATTAAGAAAAGCCTGGACTCCTTGACAAAAATTTAAAAAATTGCCGTCGGTCCCATACCTATCTTTTAACGAATAGAATTTTAGTAGGGAAAAAACTCGAAAACTCGATCGTTTTTTGACGTTTTACAACTCGATTTATAACTCGGGAGGGAGAAAATCTAAAGCTTCGAAAATATTGTGCGACGTGTGGGCAGAGAAGATGTAAAGAGTAAACAAAACCTCTTGATCCCTGCTTTCCTTGATCTCCGTTTTATTGTTCCCGGTTGGTCGACGAGCTTCGAGCAGGTTCTATCCAAGGCCAGGCACAACAACAACTTGGAAAATGTATCCGTATTTACAGGAGCCGGCCACCAATACAGGCCCAGCTGATCACGTGACGAGGTCTACGAGGATGATGTCGAATGGAGGTAACTAATGAAGTCCACCCACGCGGCGTCCTATTCACGCCTTTCAGCTCAACTATCGTGTTTATCCATTCGGGCGGACAATATTATAATTATAGTATGAATCAAATATTACAAGTATATCGATAGTGGTTATTATAGGAATTAAAACCTACGTTCAACAAGGTGAAGAACTGTTCATTATCTTGAGAAGCCGCTCAGGCCCAACAACCTTTGGAAGAACTTTCTTCAAAGACTGTCTTCTTTTTTTATAATCCTCAAAGCACAAAATGATGTCAGTAGTCCTTGGCAATGAATTGGGATAAATTGAACTCAGGATTGACGAAGTACCCGCTATTCAGGATTTTTTCTCTATAGAATTTTCTGTAACGATAAGTTGGTAATAACCCGTCATAGGTCTTTTTGAGTCAAGCTCTCCAGTTCAAGAAAATTGGAAAAAGGTTGAGAATTGAGGGAGCTATGGCCATTTTTGGAAAAAAAATCAATTTTTTCCAAAAATCCATTTTTTTAAAAATCAATTTTTTCCAAAAATCCATTTTTTTCAAAAATCCATTTTTTCCAAAAATCCATTTTTTCCAAAAATCCATTTTTTTCAAAAATCCATTTTTTCCAAAAATCCATTTTTTCCAAAAATCCATTTTTTCCAAAAATCCATTTTTTCCAAAAATCCATTTTTTCCAAAAATCCATTTTTTCCAAAAATCCATTTTTTCAAAAATCCATTTTTTTCCAAAAATCCATTTTTCCAAAAATCCATTTTTTCCAAAAATCCATTTTTTCCAAAAATCCATTTTTTCCAAAAATTCATTTTTTTCAAAAATGGCCATAAACGGACAGACGGACACACAGACACTTGTTCGGGAAGCGATTCTGAAAATGTTTGAGTTTCTTCCGGAGCTCCGATCCGATTTCCGATTTCTCAATTACTCCGGAGAATATAACCGAGCAATTTCAACCTGGGCATCAACTTCAAAATCAACGTTTTGTTCTTCTAAAGGTGAGTATTTTTCACAAACCACTTAAAAATGAAATTGGTGACCTTTACTTTTACGTGAAGGTCGGATGGCATTTTAAACCCCGGAAATCTCTAATGCGATAACACCATTTCAGATCTCTCCCTGGATTATCGGTCTCGAGAAATTTGTTTTGGCGCACTCACCGATGATCTTCGGTATGAGCACACAATAACAATAGATGTCGTCAGCTTGAGGCGATATCAGTACCACCTCCACCTCCTCCGGCCTTGGACGAAGATAAAATGACGAATATGACCGAACTCGAGGAAACTGAGCGTGTTTTCTTGGCAACATGCGATAATCTAGGCTCGTTAGTCTTCCCAATCTTGGAACTAGTCGTCACTAGCTGTGCTACTTATTCTACTATACACGTAGATAAAAAAGATTGTATAAATTTGTACTTAGCGGTAATTCGGAAAACTCGCCGAGCTTTCGAAAAATTTTATTTGATTTTCGGGCAGCTCGCCATTTTTTTGTTTAAAAAATAAAGGTTGTATCTCTCTTTCCCACCATTACAGAGTAAATGGAAATATTGTCCTGAAACCGAGAATCGGAGCGAAGCTTCAGAAAAAAACTTTTATTCATACACATTTTAATCTGTATTAATTAATTATTAAAAGTATTAATATTAAAATCTGCCATCAAATACCCCCTTCTCCGCCCCTCCCCTCTCCTGCCCTCCCTGGTGGCATCATAAAATAATCAATACAATGCCCGAATATGTCGAAAACCTTTAATTTTAACCCTAACGACGTTTGTCGGTAGCAAAAATCTCAGATTTCACGTTGAGATAAAAGACAGTTCTCCTTGATCAAGTCAGTACGTGTGACAGGAGGAGGTCCTTATGCAGCTTGTACCGACAGCTATTGTAATGCAATGCGATCCTTTCTGTAGCCGCTGATGTTGGCTTTTGTTTTGAACCAAACGGACCGACGGTCTTCCGTGGACCCGACCTCATTGGAAATTACCTATTTTGTTGAAAACATGAGTATCATCCCTGCATAGCCTCTCATTTGTCGTCCGGTGGTCAAAAAGGCGTCTGATGGAATTGTTTTGGTCTCATCAAAATCTTAGGATTTTTTGGCCTTTTCGGCCCAAAATCTGAGGTCATTTTTTGGTCCCCTTAAAATTTGAGGACCTTTTTGGGTCACCTCAAAATCTGAGGGAATTCGTTGGTCCCCACAAAATCTGAGGACATTATAAGGTCCCCACAAAATCTGCGGAAAATCTTTGGCATCGTCAAAATCTGAGGGAATTCTTCGGCCTCATCAAAATCTAAGAACATAATATGCTGGTCTTATGTTGGTCTCCTCGAATTCTTAGGAAGTTTTTTGGTCTCATCTGAGGAGGTTTTTAGGCATCCTACAAACATGAGGACCTTTCATGTTATCATCGAAATCTGAGGACATTTTTTTGGCCTCCTCGAAACTAAGTACATTTTTCGGACCCAAAATCTCAGGAAACTTCTTGTTATCCAAAAAATCTGAAGAAATCATTCGGTCTCTTCATAATCTGAGGAAATCTTTAGGTCCCTTCAAAATCTGAGGAAATTTCTTGATCTACTCAAAACCTGAGAACATTTTTTGGTCTCTTCAAAATCTGAGGAAATGTTTTGCTCCCAAAATCAGAGCAAATTTCTTGTTTTCCTTAAAATTTGAGGACTTTTGTTGGTCTCTTCAAATTCTGAGGAACTTTTTTGACCTCTTCAGAATTTGAGGAGGTTTTTTAGGCATCCTCCAATCCTGAAGACCTTTCTTGTTCACCTCGAAATCTGAGGAAATCTTGTGGTCTCGTCAAAATCTGAGGAAATCTTTTGGTATCGTCAAAATCTGGCGACACCTCATAAACTGAGGGTCAAAATTTGAAAATCTTCATAGGTCCCAAAACGATGACTTTTGGTCCCATAAAAGAGATGACTCTTTGGTTCCGTCAAAACGAGAGGATTTTTCGGTCAAATCTGAGGACCTCGATCCCAAAAACCGTCAAAAAACCCATGATTACTTGGCATCGCCTAAATTCTCCGTTTCTGTCCGATCCTGCAGGACGCAGGACACCCAGGATGAAAAAGTGTTCGCCTCCCAAGGCACAGCAGGTGCAGCGTTGACTGACTGCGGACAGTGCGGATGTGCAACCGTCCAGAAATCCGCTCACGAAAAAATTCAGTTCGTGACCCCGACAATAAAACATGATAGTCGACTCCGATACGACCGCAGCTCGGCCTACATTACATTATCCTCTTCTCTCTTCCTGTCTCATCTCTGTTCCCGTCTCGAGACTGACCATGGCGGATGTAGGGATGTAGCTAACAGTTATGTACTGAACTAATGATACACTATCGCACAGGGAAAGGGAGCGCTAATAAGAGTAAACCCTCTCGTGATTCATAATAGGCACCTAGGTACTAAACGTGAAAAAGGAAGTTCCTAATATCAAAAGTAACCCTGTCCTAACGGATATACGATAATAGTAAAAATAATGAGCCTAAACCCCAATTTTGTGAAATACTTACTTATATTAAATAAATAAATTAGGCATAAAAAAGAAATAAAATATCTAGTGAATTACACAAACGAATTTCAGTTTCATAAAATATCCACATTATCATCTGGCAGTAAATTATATTTTTCAACACTGCAGGGGTTTTCATGGTTTGCGAAACAACCGTCAACCCTAAGGAGGAAAGTGAATAAATTTTATCGTGCCTAATAAATAAATTAGGCATAAAAAATAAAATATCTAGAGAATAACGAAAATAGGTAACGAATTTCAGGTGCCGTACAATATTCAACTTGGTATACCATCTAGCAATAAATTTTATTTTTCAATACTGCGGGGTTTTTTAGGGCTTGCAAAACAACCGTCCTCTTACAAATTTCCTCAGATATCCGAGGATTTTTAAACCGTTTAAAAGTCTCGGCCGTTCGATTTTCCACCCCATTCTGCGAGGGTTGAGACAGGACGATGAGGCCAACTGCCGCCTTTGGGTTTGTACCTCTTTCGTACAGAATGGGTCACATGACCATCTGAGCAGTACAATACCGACCAGCATTATACTACCTCTATTATGGGGGTGATTAATACATCGGGGACCCCCTGCTGTCGGCTGTTTTCAAGTGTTTGCCGCCCGCTGCGATTCCGTTCATCGATTTTCGCCCGGTAGATGTGCGGGAAAAAAGTGACGTTTTTTAAAAATGTTCAACGTCGAACAGATGACTAGGTCGCCTCGAGGGGATTGGAGAAGTAACCGACTAACGTTTCCGCTAGGTAACAATACGTGGGGAAAAGGGATAGAATATTATCTCCAAGAGGGTCAGGCTGGCGCCGTAGGGAACGTGAAATTATCATTCTTTAATAATCACGAAATAACTGTTGAAAATAGTAGGATAGGGGAGGGGTCAACATAAACGATGAAAATAATTTAATTATAACACTGTTGGACATTTTTGGTTTGAGGGCACAAGGTTATTGAGCGCTGTCGACCGTGCGGGCATCCTCGGTTGATATTTCTGAAGCGCTGCCTCTCGTAAAGCGAAGGAATCCCAGTGGCACTCACCTTTACAGCAATTTAATGAGCCACTCTGCTGTTGCATCCCTACCGAAACAGGGGAAGACAGGCCAAAAAAGAAGGTTCAGAATAAATTAGGCATGATCACAAAAAGGCGTAACCGTCAAATATCCAAGTATGATGCGCAGGAGCTCAAGAATTATTGAAAAAAATTATCAAAAGCGATAAATCAGTCTGATCAGTCTGATGGATGTTTTTGAACGTGAGATCGAAATTTGATGAAATCGAGAGAACGTCTTCAATAATCTTCTGCTCAAACCCGACTCAAAACCTCGACGAAACAATGAAAAATCCAAATATTTCGCAATTTTTCGCCCACCAATATTTTCATTCGCCTTAGTTGTGTATAGTTCGTCTCTATCCAACTCATGTTCTGAATCGACAATAATTCAAGAATGAATAGAAAAAATATTGTGTCTTCAAGACTCTGAATGCTACTGCGGTTGGCGAATCTAATCTGCATCGTGCACGTCCTCTGTCGTGAGCACGTACCCGACGTATCAACTCTGGTATCATTGTGGCTGTGAATACAGGTCTGTCATGTTGCCGTGCTGCACTTCTCAACTCCAAGGTCTTGACTGCCGGATCGCCATCGTTGAGCTGAATGTCAACAACGTCCGCCCTCCTTGTCTGTTGGGCTTCAAAGCGAAAATATCCTTCAGCGATTTATACTCATCTACGCAGTTGACAACCTGAAATACTTACACGCTATAAAATTGACAGTATGCTTGAAACATTTTCTGAAGTTCGTGAGAGGAAGTGGACATACTCAACATGGGCTGTACGATGCACTCCCGGTCAAGTTCATGCACTGCGCTTACCCCGGAGGGATTGACCGAGGTCAGCTTGCTGGAACAAACCTCAGATTTCAACCCACAAACTCAACCTGCAAACAAAACTCACAAACACAGCCCACTAACTCAACGTTCAAACTGAACTCACAAACTCAACTTACAGCCTCAACCAACAAACTCAACTTTCATGAAAGTTTGCAAACTCAGCTTTCGAACTGAACTTTCAAACTCAACTCACCAACTCGACTTTCAAACTCAACTTACAAAATAAACTTATAAACTAAACCCAATAAAACAACTAAAAAATTCAACTTACAAACACAACCTACAGACTTAACTCACATACTCAACTTTCAAACTGAACCCATAAACTCAACTTTCATCATCAACTCGACTCACAAACTAAACTTTCAAACTCAACGTCCAAAAAAAACTTTCAGATCAACTCTCAAACTCAACTTTTGAACTGAACTTACATAAGTACTCAACTTATAAACTCAACATTCAAAGATAACTCGAAAACTCTACTTTCAAAATTAACTGAACCCAACTCTCAACTCTCAAAGTTGAGTTTTCTTGTTAACTTTGAATGTAAAGTTTGTAAGTTGAGTTCAAACACAACTTTCAAACTCAACTTACAAGCTCAACTCACAAACTTGACTTACATACTCAACTTATGACCTCAACACTCAAAGCTAACTCGAAAACTCTACTTAGAAAATCAACTTTCAAACTCAACTTCAAAACTGAACCCAATAACTCAACTCACAAAGTTGAGTTTTCTAGTTTACTTTGAATGTTGAGTTTGTAAGTTCAAACTCAACTTACAAGCTCATCTCTCAAACTCGACTGACAAACTCAACATTCGAAGTTAACTAGAAAACTCAACTTTCAACCTCAACTTTCAAACTAAACTTACAAACTCAACTGCCTAACACAACTTTCAAACTCGATTTCGAAACTCGACTCACAAGCACAACTATCAAACTGAACCCATAAACTCAACTTTCAACATCAACTTTCAAACTCGACTCACAAACTCAACTTTCGAACTCAACTCACAAACTCACCATAGATACTCGACTCACAAACTGGTTAACCTTGATCGAGTTTGAAAGTTGAAAAAGTGAATTTTGTTTGAAAGTTAGGTTTTCGAGTTCACTTTGAATGTTGAGTTTGTGAGTTGAGGTTGAGAGTTGATTTTGGAAGTCGAGTTTGTGAGTTTAGTTTGTAAGTTGAGTATAAAAATTGAGTTTGTGAGTCGAGTTTCTAGGTTGAGTTTAAAAGTTGAGCTTGTGAGTTGATCTGAAAGTTTATTTTGTAAGTTGAGTTTGAAAGTTTAGTTTGTGAGTCGAGATTGAAAGTTGATGTTGAAAGTTGAGTTTATGGGTTCAGTTTGAAAGTTGCGTTTGTAAGTTGAGTTTTTTAGTTGTGTTATTGGGTTCAGTTTTTAAGTTGAGTTTCTAAGTTGAGTTTGAATGTCGAGTTTGTGAGTTAACTTTTGAAGTTGAGTATACATACATGTATGTTGAGTGTGCAAGTTAAGTTTGTGAGTCGAGTTAGCAGGTTGAGTTTGGAAGTTGAGTTTGAAATTTGGGTTTGTGAGTCAAGTTTGTAGGTTGAGGTTGAAAATTGAACACCAAATTTCAAACTCAACTCACAAACTCTACTTCCAAACTCCACTCACAACCTCAAAATTTCAAAGTTAACTAGAAAACTCAACTTAGTGAGTTGTGTTACTGGGTTCAGTTTTGAAGTTGAGTTTGAAAGTTGATTTTGAAAGTAGAGTTTTCGACTTAGCTTTGAGTGTTGAGTTTATAAGTTGAGTATGTAAGTTAAGTTTGTAGGTTGAGGTTGAAAGTTGAGTTTTCCAGTTAACTTAGTATGTCGAGTTTTCCAGTTAACTTTGTACGTCGAGTTTTCTAGTTAACCTTGTATGTCGAGTTTGTGAGTAGAGTTTGTGAGTTGAGCTTATAAAATGAGTTTGAACTCACAAACGAACGTTTTTTTCAGTCTACTCAAAAATGTAAGCACTGTGAGTTCACTACCGATGAATATAATGGATTCTGTTCGCAACTATCGCATTCTGGCATCGCAAATGGCATTTTCTCCGATGAATAACAGCGGATGAGTCATTCAATAACCAAGGCTATTGTACTTATGTAAAATAACACGCGATTCCTCGCCCTTCGCACTGGCGCTTTAGAAATCACATTATCGACTGATGAACTTCATCAAGTCGTGGGGCTTCGCTGGGTTCACACTGCAATGCGCACGTGCATTCGGATTCGCGTTTAAGATTTCCTATTCCGGTGTCAAAATCAATCGCTGATCAATGGCTGATCGATTCACTAAAATGGTCATATCTCCCTCAACACATTTTTTCAAATTTCTTGATCTGAAAGGTTCGTATCACCCGGTTTAACCGGAATTTGAATTACTCACACTACTTCCGACCTACTAGCACTTCTAGCCTTTTCGATTTTATTTTTTTTTCTGGCCCGAAATGAAATTTTTCTGGCCGGAAAGGGAATTTTTGATATGCACAACCCATTCATTCGGCAGAAGAATTCAATCGAAAAAAAAAGATTTTTTTTTACACAATCCGTTCGAATTTGTTCTGTTTATGTGAGAGACCGGGTGGCTGTGCTGCTGTTAGCTGGCAGAGCGGTCGTTCACCTCTTCGGGCCCTAGATAGTCCAAGGCTCGTTAATATTAACGTTCCAGATACCGAAATAAACCAATTTTTGACACGATCAGCCGAAACGACGGTCGCCCCGAACCTAACGAAATCGCGGTTTCAATTGATTGGAAAAAAGAACGTACCGATTTTACACGATGCCTATAATAGGCCTATACCTAAAATATATTTATAATTTGTGTTGAAATATTAATCGGAGATATTAAATTAAATTATTTTCAATTAATTGTAATTATATTCAGAAATAATAAAAATAAATAATGTAATGAAATAATAAATTGATTGCGAAAACGATGAAAAATAACAACTAATAATAAATTATTGAAATTAAAATTAATAATAATGTAATAATTATTATTATTATTATCGCTTCAATAATTATAATAATTTAACAATAACAGTAATTATTATCATTATAAATATTAAATAACAATAGATATAATATAAATATTACATACCGGTTCCTCGGGTTGCAACCATATGTTCATGGGCTTTGTGCCTTTACCACAAGGACAGAGGTTAATCCCATCTCTCTAGAGTTAGCTCGAGAATGTTCCCTTTTCCTAAAACCTATTTTTGAAAACCTTAATTGACTAATCCGGAAAACTAATTGTTTTATGTCAAGCAAGGGCAGTAGGTCAAATATTGAAGTACAATAATGGGGTTCAAAGAGGATTCTAAAAAAAAAAATTTTTTAACTCGACTTTTATCCGTTGGATTTTGGTGGGAATCAACATGCGCAGACAGACATTGTCAACAAGGTGTTCGCACGTGTGCAATTTACTGTCGAACGACTTGATGCACATGTAGATCAGCCAAGTCGCGAGCTGTTTACCTACCCGTTGCAGGCATTTAGGATTTTTGGCCGGTGGCCCGAATAATTTAAAAATAGTCAAGGTATGTATAGTTGAGGATATTTATGCGAACGGAGAATCGGCAAAGGAATCTTCCCTCTCCCTCGCACCTAGTCAATTCCTTTTATTTCATCCTGTACCAGTGCAAGGCCAATTTAAGAATCAATTCGGGCTCATTGAAGATCTGCTGTCGAGGTAGTGCCGTTCGTCAAATATGAGAACGTTTTAAATCCGCGGTGCGAAGATGGCACACAATACTTCCATATTTTGGTACGCGATAAATTCGATTAATTCTAATTCGATGTGCCGATCAATTCCATGTTGACTAATTCGTAGGCTGCTGAGGCCCAAAATATGAACATAATATGCGAATTTAGAAACATTAAGCAGAGCAAAAGAAAAATAAACACGAATTCCGCAAGCTTATACCAATATTTCACGACCAGAAACGCTCAAATCGGTTTATTTTTGTGGCCAGTAAAAAATAAGATGACTAATAAAATACTGAAAGTGCCAATATCTTGGAAGTACGGTGAGCCATCGAAATTCTAGAGAAACAGGATTATGGGACTTAGCTGGACGGACATTAATCGATTTTGAAACATTTCAAGAACTGAGGGGAGATGGTCGTTTTAGTTGTACGACGATTTAAATAGGTAGGTACTTGCTTCATCTTAAAATAATTATGCTGTAATTTGTATAAGTAAAGCTGAAGATTCCGCTTCTTGATTTTACTACGGTTACAATACTTCCATCAACTCTGCAACTATGGAACTAGAAAAAAAAGGAAAAATTAAAATAAATTAACGTAAATGAATAAAATAAAAATAAAAACTCAACTTAAAACAGAATCCAAGTTTTTTTCAAGCAATCACGTGGTCTAATGAGTTTTAAATCGTAATGAATATTTCCTCGTATGGACAAAGAATTTCCTCAACGATAGTTAAATCGCGTGACATGTTTTCGGATATCGACCGATTATTATTAATTGCCGTCATTTTGCGCGATTACGCGACATTATACGATGCAGCTGTATAAACGCAGTAAGAAAAAAAATTGGCGACTACAAATACAATTTTGCATATCGTGGGTTCAATGCTATAAGTGGCTAACCCGAAATTCATAGTTTTGAGATAATCGAGGAAAACAGATGAGACGCCCGGTTGACTTCACTCTGGGAGCTGCATAGTGTTTGTTTGGCTATGTTGGTGGCCTAAAAATAATTATTTTCTTGATCTAGTTGTAGCATTTGAAAGCCCGCACCTGGAATAATGTTATGGAGTAGATAACTGAAAATCGAGAAAATTCGAGTTAGCCACTTTTAGCACTGAGCCCACGATATTCAAGTAAAAGTTTTTTCATAGTCCTTGAGCCTACGAAATCCTGTTTTAACAATTCCGAAACACGAAGTCACAATTTTTCCATTTTTCGTCCAGCAGACACAGTAGGCTATCCTAGTCGAGTCGTGACCCCGTGGAGCAGGACCTCTTTTATCACTGTCGAGGAGCGAGGTCGCTCCAGAGTCAGAAACTGTGAACCTTTGACATTTCCAGCGATCCTTGGCGCGAAGAGATCGTTTCGGATCCATGGCTACGAGACTCGGAATCGGGCGAACGCACCGGGTGCGAATCTAGGGCGACGAACTCTTCTAGAACAGCTTCTCGCGAGCGGCGGATCGAAGGTCGGCCTCTTTGAAAAGTTTTCGACTTTTTCGAGGAAAAGCGTCCGAAAACTAGGTCAGTATTGATACATGCGTGGGGTTCAATACTTTTGAAATTTGACCGACGGTTTTTGGCCGCCCAACTGACAGAACGCCTCCACCTTTTGGCCATAATCTAAGTTATATTTCTAGGAAGGCTTCGTACCCATTTTGTTCTTGGGTTTTATAATATCGCTTATAAATTGCGTTACTGCGTAGTTTCATAAATCCAATTTCTAGCTCTCACATCAAGCGGAATTTGTTTTGAAACATTAGAATCGCAATATTGGGTCGTACCTAGTAAAAGCTATGAATTCATGAGAAAAATTTATTCTTGCTCAAAATATGGCCTGCATTGGAATACAGCGCCTAAATTATGCAGATACCCGGTGACTCCTGACTTGCTGTCCTCACTAATGACGACGTTTTGGTAATTATTTCGATGGCAAAGTCGCTATCTCACTTATAAGCCATTTCGGCGTTGATATTGGCGGCAATTTGAATAAAGAAATATCGCAGGCCGCTAAGTGACGGTAATTCCGGTCTACCATTCCAGTCACACAATAGGCTAACCTGTAACTATAACTAAAACCCGGGTAATCGTTCCTGAAAAACACGTGGCACCGAACATGAATATTTTCTAATAGTGGCCATCCAGTCTAGCCTGGCCAAGATCGAGGCCTCGCGAACCGCCTTAATTGACTACCATTATCCGTCATTATAGGAAATCGAGAGGGGAAAAATCGAGACCAAAGGTGAAAAACACGTCGAGAACGCAAGAACAGGCGGAAGACAAGCTGGCCGTTATCTTGCGCTGCTAACATGGAATAGACACAATGATCCGTTTTGCTGGGTTCAAAACCCATGGTTTCCTTATTTGATTTAAATTTCTTCTTTACGCGGCCATATTGTCTAAAATAACCTTCGGTACATGACCCCGAGTTTTCCGTACCGGAACTACTCCCATTGTTCCTTGGCTCCTGATTCATAAATTTTCCTTGCAGAAACGGTGACCATCGTGACCACATGACAACACGGGGAACGCGGAATCGTGAAGTTGTTCACGCCTAACCAGTCATGCCCATTACCGCCTAGGAAACAAACGGTCTGTGCACCTTCGAAGTCGCATTAGGTGCTAGTTGGCGGTAAACAGTACCATTTGCCTTTTTTGGTGCCGAGGATTATGGAAATGTGATCTGGAAGGCAGGTATTTTCAAATCAACCTCGCAAATGCTGCCTCATGCCTGAAGGTTTCGAACTTGCAGTTTCTTGCAATTATCCTCCAAAGGTTGGACAAACGAAAGATACTTCAATCCCCTCGCCCTCTTAGAATGCCGGAATAATCATAATCATGATCAAAGCCATAGCCGTAGCCGCAGCCGCATAGTCATAGGCATAATCATAATCGTAATCATAATGATAATCATAATTATAATCAAAGTCATAGTCATTATCGTAATCATTATCATAATCATTATCATATTCGTAATCGTAATCACAATCATAATCACAATCATTGTCATAATCATAGTCATAATCATAATCATTATCATAATAATCATCATAATCATTATCATTATCGTAAACATAATCATAATCATTATCGTAATTGTAATCATAATCGGTATCATAATTATAATCATTATCATCATAATCATCATCATTATCACAATCATTATCATCATCAGAATCATCATCATAATCATTATCAGAATCATTATCATAATTATTATCAGAATAATTATCATAATCATTATCATAATCAAGCTCATAATCATTATCATAATCATAATCATTATCATAATCAAGCTCATAATCATTATCATAATCATAATCATTATCATAATCATTATCATAATTATTATCATAATCATGATCATAATTATTATCATAATCGTTATCATAATCATTATCATAATCATTATCATAATCATCATCATAAACATTATCATAATCATAATCATAATTATTATCATAATTATTATTATAAGCATAATCATTATTATAATCATAATCATTATCATTATCATTATCATAATCATTATCATAATCATTATCATAATCATTATCATAATCATTATCATAATCATTATCATAATCATTATCATAATCATTATCATAATCATTATCATAATCATTATCATAATCATTATCATAATCATTATCATAATCATTATCATAATCATTATCATAATCATTATCATAATCATTATCATAATCATTATCATAATCATTATCATAATCATTATCATAATCATTATCATAATCATTATCATAAGCATTATTATAATCATTATCATAAACATTATCATAATCATTATCATGATCATTATCATAATCATTATCTTAATCTTTATCATAATCATTATCATAATCATAATCATAATCATTATCATAATCATTATCATAATCATAATCATAATCATAATTATAATCAAAGTCATAATCATTATCATAATCATTATCATAATCATAATTATAATCAAAGTCATAGTCATTATCGTAATCATTATCATAATCATTATCACAATCATTATCACAATTATTATCATAATCATTTGAGGATCCGAGAAAGCACTTATGTAAAAACAGGGATAGGCCTGAAACAGGGTTTACGCATAATATGCCGACCAACCTATTATAGGGATAGCTGGGATTAAACAAATGCCCAGCAAATGACCTAGCTAATAGTCGATTTTCTCTTCGACAGCAGGTGTCTGTTTTTAATTGAGAATTTTCTATAAGGTTGTCGCATGCGGGAAAACTGCCTTCTAGCACTGCACCGGTCGCAAAATGTCGACGCATCGGTTAAATTTATCGACTGCAGAATACGAGAACGACGAAGACTCCGACCGGTTCATTACCGGCTCTTGTTTTCTCCGACGCCAGCGCCGACCTTTGAAAAACATGAAAATATTATTTCCTGTCATCGGAGACAAGAAAAACATCGTCGCGAGGGAGGACGTCAGGTCGGATGGCCTGAAACGGGAGAGCGAGAAGGAATACGAGAAGAATGAGAGGGGAGAGCCGCCATCAGTTGCGATCAACAACATTCCCCTCCGACCAGTTCTAACGCAAATAATACGTAAGTACCATAATACCCGAGATACGTGCTATTCTTAAACGTCCATCCGTATCGGCCCGAGCGAGAGAGTAGAATAAGAGAAGGAAAATATTTTCGCCTGCTTTCCCGCCAGAGGGGCCAGGTTGTTTTGGTACATTGTTTCCAAAAATAATGTGCCCATGTAGTTGGTCACGAACTTTTTTTAACGCCCACTAATCCCCCCCACAATTCATTGTTTTAATTGGTCGAGACGACTCAAAAAACAACTCAAATAAATTTCATTGGCTCTCAAAATCACGATCCCATGTTCGTCCCCACGACAACATCCTGCAATCGGATAGTGAGTAGAGGTGATGCCGTAGGTTTAGAATTTTTCGAATATTCCTTTCGGATTTCTCGCTCGTTCAACCACAGGAATCGGGGTTTTTGTCGCGTAGAGTTTCTTCTAGAATGTTTCTGCACATTTTTCAACCCTTGAGTGTCAAAATCGATCGAATTTTAGTAGTCAAAAATTGGTTGAAATCCTAATTTTTGGCATTTAAAAAACTTTTTTGCACGAAAATTTTAAAATCAAACCATTGGTGCGTAGGTAACACGCAAAACTTCCATATTTTGAAACGTAAAAGTGTGACATAATTTGATTATATTTTGACTGCTTTTGAGGTAAACTTTTTTCTGAATCTCCGTTCCGATTCTAGATTTTTGTACGATTAGGTACAATACTTCCATTTACTCAGTTAATATGAAAGTAATTACTGTGTAAATATGGGTGTAAAAAATGATGATTTGGATTTTCAGAGGAACTTTGACAAATAGGGGCCAGATCAGCTTTGTTAGTATTGAGCAATGGTCTCTGCTTCGGATTCTCTATCAACAACAGTAATATTCAGAGCAATACAAATATTTCGTAAAGCAGTGTGTAAACCTTCGAGACCTCCACGAAGGCTCAATAAAAAGGGCGCGCTCGCCTTGGATGGTGAATGGTTCGATTCGACTTGACGAATGTTTGTTATTTCAGAAGCCTTGAATCGAGGAGGTACAGAAAAAATTCCAAGGGGTGGACACTCACGTATCTGTACGTTTAACTTGCTGAGTGGCTGACAAAGGGACGAACGCTCATGTAAGAACAAGATTCTACACAGCTGGTCATTGAATGGAATTTCCCAGTAAGAACCTGCTCCGGCAAAAAAGTGAGGGGTTTTTAATTAAGTAACTATTAAATAGCATCCGGTCTGCCCCCCGAACATTCTCACACATGGGGTCAAGTTACGACTAATGCCTCAGCTCAGCTCCCCTTGGCTTTTTAGGACTCGCGTGAAACGGCCCTTTCGTACGCGTATTTTTTTCATCATATTTTTTTGTAAACGTTTCCACCGATTGTGCGGAGCTGAGGCTTTACATAATATTGTTGACGTATCTTCCTTTTCTGTATGCGCAGGCCGTCGGGGACGGCCACAATACGCGGGCAGATGTTCGCCCGATATTGTGGGGCTAGGGGTGGTGTTGATTTGAAAGTGGCGATTACATTATTGCAATACCACTTCTGTTCTTTTGTGCGGCGAATACGCGACCGGGGCCAATACGATCGCTGAGAAGTGCTCATGTTGAACCGGTGGCAGTGTTGCCAAGTTCGGACGTCAAAAACCCCTGAGACAACTTCAAAAACCCCCAAAAAATGAGAAAAAAATCCCTGAAAACCCCCAAACGTTAAGGACGAATTGAACATAAACTATTTCTAGCTTGCAGCTAGTAGGATACTTGCAAGAAAGATAGCCTAGTAGCGTAATTATGATTTATTCGCGCAGGATAGCCTCTTGTTTTTGTTATTCTTAAATTTTTGTTAATGTAGCAGTCTTAGCTCAGCCGCACTGACTTAACAGTCTCGCCGTATAGCTCATGCAGCAGTCTACCATTTTGTCAGTTCCTGCGCCTCAGCAAACAGGAAAACGTTTCTTTGCTTATTGTGCTGCATGATGGACAATTTTTTTTTATTCCTAAAACCGCTATTGTTGAGCTTATGACGATTTTTTGCGTATCTCTAGGCAGTTCTTACGCACTGAAATGTCCAACGGGAAAGGGTATTTATGTAACGCCGTTAAATTGTAATTACATCGAATTATTTCTTAGCTGTTATCCGTACAAGTACAAAACTGAGAATGCGGTGGCAGTTGGGTTAAAACAAGAGGGGATTCCAATTGAGTAAAAGCCTAGAAATTGGGTGGGAGTTTGATGAAAACGGGAGAAGGGTGGCAGTTGGGTAAAAAACTGAGAATACGGTGGCAGTTTGGTAAAAACGGGAATGGGGTGACAGTTGGGTGAAAAAATAGGGAATTGCAATGAGTTAAAACCTAAAAATTGGGTGGGAGTTTGATGAAAACGGGAGAAGGCTGGCAGTTAGATAAAAACCTGAAAATACGGTGGCAATTGATTGAAACGTGTATAGGGGGCAGTTGGGTACAAACTGGCATGGGTGGCAGTTGGGTAAAAACCCTCAAAAATAGGGTGGCAGTTGGGTAAAACCAGGAAATGGGGTGGCGGTTCGATCAAAAACGGGAGTAGGGTGGCAGTTGGGTAAACTGGAATGGGGGCAGTTGGGTGAAAAATGGGAATGGGGTAACTAGCAGTAATCAAAGATTTAAATTTAATATTTATACTAATATTTGATTATAAATAGTGCTATTCGCATGAAGACTTATTTAGTGGTTTTCTAATAAAGAAAACTGCTACATTGCAATAACGATCACAATATTGATTATTCCAAAGCTCAAAGATTGAAATTTTTTGATCGGAAAAACTAATTCAGTTCTTCATGCATGTTCCTCATGCTTTTTTTGTGCATGTACAGAAACATGAAGATTTCACAAACAGAAGCAGAAGAAAAACCCGCTGTGTAATATTGTTGAATTTGTGTTTTCCCTTCGTTCCGATGTAACTTACGCCACAGATGGTTTTCACATTCGGGGCGCGATCAGCTCTTTTTGTGCTTAAGGGGCACCAACGTTGAAAAGAGTCTGGTAGAAAAGTTTTACTGCCGAGAGCGAGACGGGAAAAAATCCTTATCGTCGTCCTCTTGACGGTACACAACCTCCAGACGTCCTCAAATGTGCTGTCATAAAACGAGCGACGGAGAGGAAAATAGGGGGAAATGAAAAAAAGACGGGAGAGCGAGAAAAAAAAACGACTATTCACTCCTTGCCATCTCAGTACTCGGTTTTTATCTCGACTTTTGAAAGCGATGGAAAACAGGATTACCTAACTGGGTCATTATCCACGGCAACTCGATTTGTTGGGAAACGTTTGTCAAATCTTGGGTCAACATTTGAAGCGAACGTTTATCTGTGACTACATCGCAGACCCAACGTCGCCGGTAATGGGAGCGACGGAGGATTCGCGAGAATGAAATAAATTACAGTTGACTTTACAGTGCTCTACTTTCCAAAAAAATAAATAATTCATTTTAATTAGTTTGGCACTCGAGTTTATGCTCTGATTTAAAAAATAGAAGATGCTTAACCTTGGGTGGTTGTCAACTGGGTAGGGGTCAAACTTTAGGCCTACATGCTCATTTATAGGATTTCCAAGTCGAATTGGGCATTTCCCAACCCAAATCGAGAATTTTCAAAATCAAATTGAGAATTTTCTGAACTAAATTTAAATTTTTCTCCTATAAATTTGAGAAATTTCCGAATCAAATTGAGAAATTTCAAAACCAAAACGAGAATTTTTACAATTGAATAGCCTTGGAAAATTTTCAGTGCTATAATATATTAAATAATCATTTCTTTAAATTTTTGTTCCATAGGTAAACTTTTTTGAAAGCCCTAAAAAAAGAAAACTTTTTCAATTTTTTCGAATCGAAGTTTTTTTTGTTGTGATTTTGACTTAACCGCAGTAGAATGACCATAAGTACCTTAAATATTGGAGTAATCATAAAAGTGAGGATACCGTCGGAAAGAGCGTTAAATTTCCAGTAATCTTGCGGCATTCGAAGCTTTTTAGCAAAAAGTTAAGAAAGCAAAAAAGTATCCCAAAGCTGAGCAGTGTTCATTTTTTAAAAACTACCGTTTTTTCAACGTTTGTTTCAGACTGGAAAAAATGGAAAACTCCAGCGGTCCTTCGGGGAAAAACTGGCCCGAAATGTCAGCTTTCCAACTGTATAATCATTTTTTAATTTATCCCGCTAATTAGAGGAGAAATCGACGTTTGAGTGCAGGACGCCATGGTTTTTCGCTGCAATATTGGCTTTTGGCAGTGTCTGAATACAAGAGTGAAAGCTCTCTAGCTTAGTTACAGAAAAAAAATCAAAAAGTACGAAACAGTCTCTAACCCGATCCCAAATTCTCGAAGTTTTAAAATAAACATGATGCAGTGTTAGTGAGAAAATAAAAGAAAATGTGTTTCACGCAAAAAAACGTTTATTGTTCTTGCCCATAGGTACCAAACATGTTTATCGCCAAACCTGTTCAAACATCGGTATGTACCTAATTTCGTCTTAAAATATGAACTTGTCCCAGTTTTGGCATTCGCGACGATAAAAAGGCAGTTGAAAAAATCACATAGGTCGTCGGTGGGTGGAGGAGCGAGAGGAAGAACAGTAAACATCGTTAGGTGATAGCTACGTTGGAAATGTCGCCCCATGTTTTCCGAAAGGCCTTGTTTACTGTTAACTCTTCAATCCGAATCCGAACTATAACTGGGCTAGACACATCCCGGCTGAATCACGTGGAACGTCTATGGGTGAAGTGTGTACTTTACCTGAGTGACACTCGTAAATGGAATTCGTTCAGATCGCTTATCCGACGGAGTATCGGATACGTGAATAACACACACCCGAAAGAGTGTTCGAGGAATGATTTCCATACTCAAAATTTGAGTACTTTGAGGGGAGAATGAGATAAAATAATTTTTTTAAGGTTCGGTCAGGAAAAAACCAGAGGGGCGTAAACGTGTTATCTATAGATAACACACAATAATTCCATATTTTGAAACGCACATTTTTGGCACAATTTGATATTATTTCGACTGCTTTTGAGGGTGTTTAGGCCAAAAAACTCACTATGCAAATTTTAAAATTCGCCCATAATGAAAATACGCAAAATTATTGCAATATACAAAATATCCACATATTTTGCAAGGTAAAACAAAGATTTTAGGACCAAGAACGCTCGAATCGGTTTGTTTTTGTGGCAAAAAAATTATTAAACGTTAGCGGCCGAAAACTGGTTAGAAGGCTAATTTTGTAACTTTTAAGAAACCATTTTTCTGATCCTTTGAATATGTTTTGGGTAGCTTTGGGTTTACTCATACTACACAAAATTTGCGATTTACAACTTTCCGGGGTCGAGAAAAATGCAAAATTATTGTGGTCAAAAACAGGCTAGTATTTGACATTTCTAAAAAATATTTTTTGACCCTATAAAAAACTCTAAAATAGAAAGTTGGGATTTTTTTAGCAATAAAAAAATTTCCTAATTGATTACCAACATGGGTACATTATTTTTGGAAAATAATGTACTACTACCGGAACATCAATTTCAAAAATTTCGAAATATGCATAAAAAATATTTAATGTTCTTAAATATTAAGAAGATATTCTGTAGATTTCTGTTAGATATTATGAAGATATTTCATATATTGCATACGTTTTACCTTCTTCTTACTTGTATTGGAATACAATAAAAAATATTGCAAATATTTTACTGGAGCGTCTAGCCTATCGGAAACCTCATATCTTATCCAATTTTGGCTTCCGCGGATACCTGATATAATTCAGGTTTCACTGGGAGTTAGGTAGTAAAAAAAGTGAAATATCACCGTTTATTTGAAAATCGCATCAATGGTCAGTAATGCCTCAGTTACGCGCTAAAAGATCCTTATAACGCACTTTAAGAAGTTTACATCACATTAGCACGAAAAGTACAATCGAGCAAAAACTTTATAAAAAGAGACACTGATCGTACACAGAAGGTAAAAATTCCACTGCGCATGCGTCAAACCGCGTTTGACTATACATCAATTCTTCATCATACGGATTGGCGAATAAAAATATTTTCAGAGAACTCAAGAACCCGACATCACACCAATAATCACACCAATTGTTATTGGCACTTTTAGATGCAAAAAATCTAAAAATATTTCGACGATTCGCGTTGAAAAATCACCAACATCCTCGACAATGATCGTAGGAAAAATTCTGGAGCGAAATCCTGAACCATTCAAATATCACTTTCGATCGAGTCTAAAACCTTTTCCATATTGGAGCAAAAGTCTTGCAAAGCTGCGATCTGCCTTTTGGCTTGATTGATCATCGTGACTAAATTTTTTATTTGAATATTCGGATTGCTGTTATCCGCCGAGTTTTTTATGCTGACGTCAGTTCCATTAACGTCAATCTTCCCGTTGGGCGTGGCCTCGATCGAATTTCTGCGATAGACATTGGATCAATAGGTAAATTAGGCTAGTAATTTA
The DNA here is from genome assembly GCA_036186465.1 of Nesidiocoris tenuis. NCBI lineage: Eukaryota > Metazoa > Arthropoda > Insecta > Hemiptera > Miridae > Nesidiocoris > Nesidiocoris tenuis. The sequence goes on along the minus strand of AP028909.1, from coordinate 13,213,001 downwards.
TTGTTAATGATTAAAACTTAATACCAAATACAATATTATTAAAAATAACCAGTATTTTTTTGCGGTAAGTGGAATCTCGATAAGGGGCTGACTTATGGCGTGTAAACATAACCTTGAAATAATTTTTAACAGAAATCAATGATAACATGATATAGGTTATCTGTAATAATACCATCGTTCCAGGCGTTGCTTTTCTTACGACATTGGAAGGTGTCCCGGGCGTGCCCTGCCGCACTCAAGTAGCAACCTACTTCTTTTAATTCAGGTTTTTTACTCACCCCCGAGTCCCCTCAACAATAACAAAAACTCACCTGTTTTCTGGACGGTTCCTCCAAGGTCTCAGCACCAAATCGCCTTTGTAACGAATGAATTCCTTCTCCTGGCGTTCCATGTCGCGTTTTGGACAACTGCATATCTTCACGTTGACGGAGCTCCTGCAAAAATTGATAAATAGAAGAATTTTATTCTAGGACGAGTGCAAGAGGTACCTAATTAAGAAAATGTCGATTTTTGCTTCACTAGGGGTACTACTTCCAAAAAAATATCAGATTGCCTTTTTTTCGTCTTTTTTATCCAAAATTTGAGCTACCAAACACCCGGCCAAACGGTTGGTTCCATTAAAATGGAGTTTTCGGTCTTGTACAGCTGTGTCATTCACAATTGATATACTGACAGAAGATTTGTATGCAATAATATTGAATGACAAGAGCAGGTCATTCGCAAAGGAGCAAAAAAAAAGTTCCCTGGCCGATTGGGTGCATAACCTAGGTACGGATATTATTATTTTTAGAATAAATGTGCCTAAATTGAACAGTTACCTACATAGGGAATTCAATAAATTTTTTACAGTTATCAAAAACAAGTACCAAAACCCAGAAATCAGCTCAATTATGTATACTGATCTGTCGGCTGCAGTCCATTAGGCCCCAGGGTTCCCCACACACGAGCCGTCCAAAGTCTGGCTCCGTGGATTTTGGAAATCCAACAGCAGCGCAGGGCTGATCTCGCCGAGCCAAAATTTCCCCACTCACGGGTGGGATCCCCCCCTCTATTGCTAGCTTGAGGTCTCTGGTGGTACCTACCGTCCGAAAACGTTTCCGTTCTCATCCTCAAGAGTGAAGACAGTCCTGGCGAGACGCCGTTCCATCCCTCGGGAGCAGGACGATTTGCAAGCGTAACTGTAGAGGAGATCGTGAAGGCCGTGGCGGATGGGAACTACGACGGAATGACGACCGGTTTCCTGGTCGTAGCAGTAGACGGCGCTGGTTGACGTTGACCGGATCACGTGACCGACGAGTTTGTACTCGGCGCAGCGACAGGCGCCGTCGGCATGGGCAAGGCTCAGAGGATCGTCTTCGAGGCTGTGCAGTGGACATCTGGGGGAGACAAAATCGTCAAACATGGAATCAGAAGATATGGTACGTAGAATACTATGAGCCACCACGCTGCAGGGTGCGTAGGGGTGTCATTTGCTTGGTTGTTGGTATGGACTTTACTAAAATTACTTTTTACAACTGCTGCCTTAGGCAGCAAAAACAGGTTTTGACCATTTTTATGAGTTCTCACTATTTTTATTTTTTGTGATTTTTAGGAGAGTTTCATGTGATTGAACTTCATGTGGTTAGAGCTTCTTGGGAAAACGAACCTTCTCACTGGGACGGCCATGTTGTCAGCGCCGCAGTAGATGAGCGTGGCCCGGATGAACATTTCCTTCACGGGTGCATTTTCCTGGTTGACTCTGAAGTGCAGGTGGATTATGTTGCTCATCCTGACAAATACCTGTGGAAAACGTTGAGCAGGGAAACTTGAGCTTGTAGACAAATGCCACCCAATTCTTGCTTCTAACCAACTGCCACCCAGGGTCGTGCTCTGTTGTTGACAACTGCCTCCCAAACGACTACCAGCTTGGTGACAAATGCCACCCCACTAGGCATAACGTATTTTGCGCTGAATTTAATGTGAATTCGACCGAAGTTTGACAATTTTGGCCAAACGGTTGAGACGGCGTTTCGCATGCACACTTCAAAATCAAATTTGGGAACAAATGATGAACAACTGCACTATTCTATTGTCAATTTCCTGTTCATGGAACATGGTACATGCAACATTGAAAAGCGCCTTACTTGGTTCAACATTTTCGAGTAAAGACACGAATTGATGACCATGGAGTCTTTGCGAAAGTAAAATCCAAAGTCGCAAGGACCAGGGAAGTCCAAATGGAGATCATCGGCGTTCGCAATTGAGTTAGGCGTCTTCTCATTGTTCGAACTCTCGTCGCCAACGTTGGGCCAGCTGTTCAGCTCGTCGAGCTGCATTTCCAGTTTGATGCGTTTCGCCGCCGGGTCATCCATTGCAGCTAGACGCGATTAGTGATGCGATTTACCATCAATTCGGATGAATAGAACGATTTTCAAAGCGCGAAAATTGGAGAGTTGAGCTACAAGCTCCCAAGGGCACGAGAGAGATGCGCTTGTTTGTGTTTACAATTATGATAACGCACACCCCGCTCAGTGATAAGACGCTGGCTTGCTGTTGTTGTGTCCATTTCCGTCGTAAAGGGCGCGTCACGCTGGCCGCTCACTCTCGATTGAAACACCTTCAACAGATTGAACAGATTTCACTATGTTAATCGTATTCAGGCCCGTACCATGGAAGAACAATCTTCTTCCATGGGCCCGTACCTAGGATTTTAATTGGAGGGGGGGGGGGGTTTGAACAATCAACATTAACCCGTTCTATATTATCGAATTCTATCTAATTCTATATTAAGGCAATGAATTGCCAGTGGTGCTCAGATAACACACAATACTTCCATATTTTGACACTAATAGATTATTTTGGCTACTTTTGAGAGGGTTTAGGACAAAAATATCAATAAACTCACAACGCAAATTTTAAAATTCGCCTAAAATTGAAAAATATCAAGTAATCGGAATAAATAAAAATATCCACGTAGTCTGCAAGGCAAGACAAAGATTTCAAGACCAAAAACGCTCAAATCGGTTAATTTTTGTGGATAGGAAAAAGTAAGATTGAAAACATTGAAGTGCAAGTATATCGGAAGTACTGTGAGTTATTCGAAATCTTGTTAAACCGGGTTTCCGCCGCCTTACAGCAATCATTTCTGGAGTCTCGGCCAAGTTTCATGATGACCGCGTCCCGCCATGATGACCGCGCGTCGGCCACCCGGCCGATACGGTACCCACGGCGGATACGGTGGGTATATCCGTGTCTCGGCCAAGTCTGACCAGGGGTATGCGAACCTCCTGACTAGTTCTAATCTCCTGTTACCCATAGCTCGTTTTAGGCACCTTTAGCAATATTTCAGCAGCCTCGTGACCGCGTGTCGGCCGGGTTTCGCATCCGAGTCTCGTGACCGCGTGTCGGCCGGGTTACGCATTTGAGTCTCATGACCGTGTCTCGGCCTAGTCTGACCAGGGATATGCGAACCTCCTGTCTAGTCCTAATCTCCTGCTACTCATAGCTCGTTTCAGGCACCTTTAGCAATATTTCAGCAGCCTCGTGACCGCGTGTCCGCCGGGTTTCGCATCCGTCTATCGACCGCGTGTCAGCCGGGTTTCGTATCCATGTCTCGGCCCGGTCTGACCAGCGAAGCTCTTGTCAAGTTCCCCTGTTACTCATAGCTCGTTTCGGGCCGCTTTTCAGCAATCTCTCCTCAAAACGATTTTATTAATAATTTGTCACATTTAAATTTAATATTTTAAAATGTTAAAAATTAAATACCTTAGGTATTTGAAAATTTTCTAAAATTTAATATTTTAAAATTTAATTATCTAACATAATTAAATTTAAAATTAATCAATTTAAAAAACATTAATGTTATTTAATATTTTAAGAACAATATATAATAATGTTTTTAAATCAAACCAGCGATGCGTAGATAACACACAATATTTCCTATTTATAAATATTTATTCTATGTTTTGATGTGTAAATTTTTCACTCAGTTTGATAATATTTTGAACCTTTTGAGGCTGTTTAAGTAAGAAATATAAAAAAACTCACTATCCAAATTTTAAAACTCGCCTAAAATCGAAAAAGGTACCTACGTCAAGTTATCGGGATACAAAGAATATTCACGTTCTGCAGGGCAAAACCTAAGCCCAAGAACGCTGAAATCGGTTATTTTTTGTGATTAGGAAAAAATAAAATGTATTTTTTCCTGATCAGAAATGATGACCGATTACAGCGTTCTTGGGCTTTGGTTTTTATTGGGGCAAATTCGCCCTCAAAAATTTCCAAATGACATTCGAAGTACAGTGAGTAATTCGAATGTCATTTGTAAAATTTTAAGGGTGAATTTGCCCCAACAAAAACGGAGCGACAATGCCGAATAATTCGAATTTTGGTTGAACAGGGCGATTAAAACTGGCATGGTGTTTTTTTTTGCATTTCAATCCTTACGGTCTCCAAAACAGTCAAAATACATGTATTTATATATAGGTATAGTAAATTAGGTCAGAAAAGTTGGTGAACAAAATATGGAAGTATTGTACGTTATCTACGCACACTGTTTTTTCGCAACTGATCTACTACGGAGGCTTCAACAAGCGATTTTACAGCGCAGCTTTCTGAAATTCGGTCCGTAAACGTAAAGACGTATCCTGGAGGGTAGATGGGTATTTCCAGAAAGTAAACGTGTAAAATCGTGTGAATCACGTGACTGTTTGCTCCCATCGGGGCAGATGACATTAAGGTAGGGATCCCACGAGGACTTGGAATGATTTCGTTATCGGGGCATTGTGCTGGGGGCCCAGGCTGCACTCCCATTGGTCGGCCGGTTGTAAAATTCCGACAATGCTCCCTCTCAAACGCTGCCATCGCACTTAATGTGACACTAATGCCTCATAAAACCGTCAAATCTTGCAGCACGATAAAAGCACAACCCTCTCCGGGGGAAGCTGACATCTGCGGGGCAGGTATGACGTCATATCCTTCCCCAGGGGTGAGAAAAGGTACGAGGGGGTGAACAATTTCGAGAGCGTCCCCATCCGTGTTCCGGTCGTAAAATTTTATCTAGGATGAACCGAAACGCCGAGGGTGACACTCGGTACTCAATTTTATTACCAGAAGTTCAACAATGGAGATGCTTTCATTCGATTGAGGATTTTTCGAGTCGTCCAACGGCAGATGCGAAAGGTGTGGAAATACATTTAATTTATACGATAAATAGGTACATGCCTGGATTCTATTGTGATGTAACTCTTCAGTTTACAGGACAAACATTGGCCGTTTCGAGTTGTGTGGCTTCAGCAAACCGAACTAATGTAAACCGGCATGGAAACACTGATTTCAAGGCTGGCGAACCATAAAAATAAAATAAAACACGGAAGCAAACGGTAGGTATTTCTTTATTAAATTTTTAAAAATGTTCAATCAAGTTTCGGATAAATTTCTTAGCTCATCAGACGCTAAATTTGTTTTGCAGATCACTGTAATCGACTTGTCGGAATGGAATGGCAGCAGCACAAAAATGCAGCTTGTAAAATCACAGGTAGCAGACAGGGCATATGAAGCATTAATATTTATTCAATTTTCCATGGTATAGGTATTATGAGAATACCTCAGTTTCGGAATGGTAGCAAAATTTGCTATTCATAATAATAAAGGGTTTCAGATGGAAAATTCGGGTTCCTCATATGAAAATTAGTTACCTACCTAAAGAAAACAGATCTCATCAACAATACACGCCAAAAAAAAATTTTTTTTGTAGAGCAGCATAATCAGTATTTTAGCCCCATCATCACCATCTTGCCGGGAAGACCGGCAAACGTTTTTTTTCCATTGCACTCGTACTCATCGAAGACGAATTCGGCGAGTGTTTCGAAACCGACGTTTTTCGCGATATGCTGCGACGACGAGGCCGTGAAGACCGTCCCGGTGGCTGAAATGCCGAGTTTGGCGCACAGTGGCCTCCGGCATTCGAGGATTCGACGTCCGACGTTGAAGCCGTGGTAGTCCGAATCGACGGATAGCCCGTAGCCCGTCAAATATTTGTCGACGTTGTACTTGCCGAAGATGTCGCCTTGCTTCGCAACGTCGACGAGAGATTCGAGCACTTCGTTGAACGCTTCGCCTTCGAACGTCTACGAAAGGACAAAATTTACCACTTTACCTAATTCAATAATAGTGAAAAACGTCAACTACTTTAGAATTTTAGATGATAAAGTACCTAAACGGCACCGTTATTGAAAAACGGGACAAGTTTGAAACTTTAACGATTGATTGCGGCCTAACAGCTGAACCGATTTTGACGTTCAAGGAGCTCATTCGACGCAGAATTATATGCTGTTTAATTTTTGATCCAGTAAAATTTCCAGTAAGATGCGTAGTTTGCAAGTTATAAGCGAAAAACTAAAACAACTGCCATAAATTTGTGAACGGAAAGACGCACGAATGACGTATGGGTGCATAGTCGTGTACGTGAGATTTCCGACCATGAAACACGCTATAAAAAGTATTTTTGAACATTGCTAAATCATCAGTACCTCAAAATGGCTCATTTTTTAGCCACCTCCACCCCTCAATCTGTTATGGCCTTGATTTTTACGTTATAAATCTTGTGGTATCTGTGCACCACCGGTCCTGGCGTACCTTTTCTTCGGGATTTTTCTCGCTGATTGGCGTCACGTTCACGCCGATGAGTTTTGTTTTTTGATCGTCAAGAATCTGCAGAGCAATTAGAGTCGTGCCGCTAAGGACGGCTTCTCTCCATAGTTCTCGTATGCTGTTCGTCGAGACTTCATCACCCAATAGTCCTGAAAAAATTCAAAATTCGAATAAGAAAATATACCTAAAGAAAAAACATTTAAAACCATTTTAACTAAAAAATACAAAATAATAATGAAAAAAGTTAAAAAAGATCATGAAAAAAATGTATAACATTATAAAAAATATCGTATTTGATACGATTTTTTAAACAAAATATATTTTTTTATAATTCACGAAAATTGTTTTCACAAAGCGTTACTGCTGAGGTTTGACTGTGGTGGACAATCAACTCACTGTGGCTGCACATGGGTTCTCGTGGTAAGAAGAATTTGGTCATATGTTCGACGATTTCCTCGGCCATTTCCGGTGGTGCAGTTTGAACGACATATTTGATTTTTTCACCCGTCGATTTTCTCTCCTCCTCGTACTGACCCAGTATCATGACTTCAGGCATTTTCTATAGTCAACGCACTATCTGGGAGAAATCGACGTGAATCGAGAATGAATAGTGCATGAATAAAGTACTTTCCTACATATTTATTCGTCATTTATTGCTCATTGTTCAATGAGCGATTTACCTTAGATTTCCAACCACCCGTGTTATTAAGCATCCATACAAATAAATGATTTTAGCCCAAATGCTATGCTTTCACCCTTTGGAAGACCCTTTATCATCTTGTGTAGTTTGCCAGGCCCGTATCCAGGATTTTGATTTGAGGGGGGGGACGATCAAAAATTGAATCACTTTTAATAACCTGTCGAAATCACAATGACACAGAAACTCGAACTCATAATCAAACTCGGAGTCAATCTCACAATGAAACAGAAACTCAAACTCATAATCAAACTCGGAGTCAATCTCACAATAACACAGAAACTCAAACTCATAATCAAAATCGAAGTCAATCTCACAATAACACAGAAACTCAAACTCATAATCAAACTTACAATGACACGGAACCGAAAACTCGAAGTCAAAATCAAAGTCAATCTTACAATAACACAGAAACTCAAACTCGAAGTCGGAATCGAAGTCAAACTTACAATAACACAGAAACTCAAGCTTGAAGTCGGAATCAAAATCGAAGTCAATCTCACGTTAACACAGAAACTCAAACTCATAATCAAACTCGTAGTCAATCTCACAATAACACAGAAACTCAAACTCGAAGTCGGAATCAAAATCGAAGTCAAACTTACAACAACACAGAAACTCAAGCTTGAAGTCGAAATCAAACTCGAAGTCAATCACACGATAACACAGAAGCACAAACTCATAATCAAACTCGAAGTCAAACTTACAATGACACAGAACCTCAAACTCATAATCAAAATCGAAGTCAATCTCACAATGAAACAGAAACTCAAACTGATAATCGAACTCGAAGTCAATCTCACAATAACACAGAAACTCAAACTCATAATCAAACTTACAATGACACAGAACCGAAAACTCGAAGTCAAAATCAAAGTCAATCTTACAATAACACAGAAACTCAAACTCAAAGTCGGAATCGAAGTCAAACTTACAATAACACAGAAACTCAAGCTTGAAGTCGGAATCAAAATCGAAATCAATCTCACGTTAACACAGAAACTCAAACTCATAATCAAACTCGAAGTCAATCTCACAATAACACAGAAACTCAAACTCATAATCAAACTCGAAGTCAATCTTACAATAACACAGAAACTCAAACTCGAAGTCGGAATCAAACTCAAAGTCAATCTTACATTAACACAGAAACTCAAACTCGAAGTCGGAATCAAAATCGAAGTCAAACTTACAATGACACAGAACCGAAAACTCGAAGTCAAAATCGAAGTCAAACTTATAACAACACAGAAACTCAAGCTTGAAGTCGGAATCAAAATCGAAGTCAATCTCACGTTAACACAGAAACTCAAACTCATAATCAAACTCGAAGTCAAACTTACAATGACTCAGAACCTCAAACTCGAAGTCGAAATCAAACTCAAAGTCAATCACACGATAACACAGAAACTCAAACTCATAATCAAACTCGATGTCGACAATGAAAATCAAAGTCAAACTCACAATGAAACAGAAACTCGAACTCATTATCGAAATCATCGTTTTATTGACTTCGAGTTGGATTATGAGTTTGAGTTTCTGTGTCATTGTGAGATTGACTTCGGTTTTGATTTTGACTTCGAGTTTGAGGTTCTGTGTCATTGTGCGTTTGACTTCAAGTTTGATTATGAGTTTGAGTTTCTGTGTCATTGTGAGATTGACTTCGAGTTTGATTTTGACTTCGAGTTTGAGGTTCTGTGTCATTGTGAGTTTGACTTCGAGTTTGATTATGAGTTTGAGTTTCTGTTTCTCTGTGAGAATGACTTTGATTTTGATTCCGACTTCAAGCTTGAGTTTCTGTGTTATTGTAAGTTTGACTTTGATTTTGACTTCGAGTTTTCGGTTCTGTGTCATTGTAAGTTTGATTATGAGTTTGAGTTTTTGTGTCATTGTAAGTTTGACTTCGAGTTTGATTATGAGTTTGAGTTTCTGTGTTAACGTGAGATTGACTTCGATTTTGATTCCGAATTCAAGCTTGAGTTTCTGGGTTGTAAGTTTGACTTCGATTTTGACTTCGAGTTTTCGGTTCTGTGTCATTGTAAGTTTGATTATGAGTTTGAGTTTCTGTGTTATTGTGAGATTGACTTCGAGTTTGATTATGAGTTTGAGTTTCTGTGTCATTGTAAGTTTGACTTCGAGTTTGATTATGAGTTTGAGTTTCTGTGTTAACGTGAGATTGACTTCGATTTTGATTCCGACTTCAAGCTTGAGTTTCTGTGTTGTTGTAAGTTTGACTTCGATTTTGACTTCGAGTTTTCGGTTTCGTGTCATTGTAAGTTTGATTATGAGTTTGAGTTTCTGTGTTATTGTGAGATTGACTTCGAGTTTGATTATGAGTTTGAGGTTCTGTGTCATTGTAAGTTTGACTTCAAGTTTGATTATGAGTTTGAGTTTCAGTGTTAACGTGAGATTGACTTCGATTTTGATTCCGACTTCAAGCTCGAGTTTCTGTGTTATTGTAAGTTTGACTTCGATTTTGACTTCGAGTTTTCGGTTCTGTGTCATTGTAAGTTTGACTTCGAGTTTGATTATGAGTTTGAGTTTCTGTGTTATTATAAGTTTGACTTCGAGTTTGATTATGAGTTTGAGTTTCTGTGTTAACGTGAGATTGACTTCGATTTTGATTCCGACTTCAAGCTTGAGTTTCTGTGTTGTTGTAAGTTTGACTTCGAGTTTTCGGTTCTGTGTCATTGTAAGTTTGACTTCGAGTTTGATTATGAGTTTGAGTTTCTGTGTTATTGTAAGTTTGACTTCGAGTTTGATTATGAGTTTGAGTTTCTGTGTTATTGTGAGATTGACTTCGAGTTTGATTATGAGTTTGAGGTTCTGTGTCATTGTAAGTTTGACTTCGAGTTTGATTATGAGTTTGAGTTTCTGTGTTAACGTGAGATTGACATCGATTTTGATTCCGACTTCAAGCTCGAGTTTCTGTGTTATTGTAAGTTTGACTTCGATTTTGACTTCGAGTTTTCGGTTCTGTGTCATTGTAAGTTTGACTTCGAGTTTGATTATGAGTTTGAGTTTCTGCGTTATTGTGAGTTTGACTTCGAGTTTTATTATGAGTTTGATTTTCTGTGTCATTGTGAGATTGACTTCGATTTTTATTTTGACTTCGATTTGATTTTGACTTTGAGTTTTCGGTTCTGTGTCATTGTAAGTTTGACTTCGAGTTTGATTATGAGTTTGAGTTTCTGTGTCATTAAAAGTTTGTCTTCGAGTTTGTGTTTCTGTGTCATTGTGAGTTTGACATATGACATTCAACAATGAAAAATATATCATGCTCGTAATGCCTATGTGAAAGAATCCCAGAAAACCATCCGAATAAATTTTTATTTTTATTTTTGATCTAAATCTGTTGAGGGGAAAATCAGATCCAGGACGGATTCCTGAAGCAATCCTTTGACTATCCGAAGAAAAAAAATTAAGAAAAAAAATTGCAAAAAAGTCATCTAGTTTTGAAACTTCGCTTTTGAAGCAGTTCTGAAGCGCGCCGAACCGATGGAAAGAAAAATATCAAATATTTGATAAGTTCAGTTTTACCTGAAGATGAACAATGCCGTATTCAGTGTCTCTCCAGTTGAAGTTCGGAATTGCACTGAGCGAAAAGTTCGCCTTAAGAATCCGACGATAAACAGTCAGCGATCAGTGATGTAAACAGAATTTTAGCGTTCGTGAATAGAATACACGAGTGGTGGAGAGATAAGGAAATGTGAGGCTCAGTGGAACATGGAACAACAAGCCGACTGATTTAAATAGTTAAAAATAGTCCAGCGGCGTGGGGCCGTGTTCTGACTTCGCGAAATATCCCAACCCATCAGCTCTGATCGAAAAAGTGAAATTTCGGCCAATCTTGAAAATTTTTGGTACCAATATTAGAAACTAAGGGCCGCTTTATCAATTTTCGATTATCCAAAAATCATTAACCGATCTCTTGGCTACAAATTTCTCGGAAACACAGCCTATGCGCATCCACCCAAAAATCACCCTGAAATTAGTGGCCTGGTGATTAGCCTATGATTTTTTGGTTATTTGATTATATTTTTACTAAGTAATTTCGGGAGCGTTTAGGTCAAAAATTACAAAAACTCTATGCAAATTTTAAAACTCGCCTGAAATCGAAATACGTCAAGTAATCGAAAAATACAATATATCCGCGTATTCTGCAAAGTTTAACAAAGATTTTAAGAACAAGAACGATGAAATCGGTTTACTTTTGTGGCCGGGAAAATAAAATAGAAAACACTAAAAATGCAAATATATCGGAAGTACTGTGAGCAATTCAAATTCCGATTAAACAGGGTGATAGACCTTACTGAGACAAACATTTGAGTTCAAGAAATTCGAAAAAAGGTTAAAAATTAAGGGAGCTATTATAGCTATTATTATTATTATGGTTATAATAACCATTTTTGTAAAGGCAATCCGCACTAACTCTACTTCCGACATACTCGCACTTCTAGCGTTATCTTTTTTTTTCTGGAAACAAAAACGAACCGATTTGAGCGTTCTTGATTTTAAAACCTTGCAGAATACGCAGATATTTTTATGTTCCGATAACTTACGTATTTTGAATTTAGGCTAGTTTTAAAATTTGTATACCGTGCAAGGCTGGTTATAACGAAATATTCCTTTAAATAATATCAAAAAATGCCACGAAGGACGTGTTTTACAAAAATTTTGATAAAGGGAACTTATCAAGGCACAGTCAAATAGGTAGGTACCTAGTTCTTACGGTATAGGTATTACCAAACGAGGAAACTTACCAAACGAGGAAATAGCCGAGGCAAAATGAAAACAAAAACCACACACGGAGTATATCAGGATGTCACTACTTGTTGACTAGTCAAGTTAGACTGAGACCTCTAACGTTGATAGAGACGGTCGAATGTGAATCAGCCAACCTTGGTGGCAAATTTAACGAATTGCTCGAACAATTTAACAATTCATTCCCAGTCACGAGACGATGTAATTAGTTTTGTACTAACCTCATTTATATGAGATAGTTTTCGAGGAAAATGCGTGCGGAGTATTGTAAAAAAGATTATTCATAATATCATGTAAAGGTTAACGTATTATGTATAGGGTTACATATTACTTTATCAATGCACTAGAAGCTACTTTCAAAGTCCGTCTTATATGTTGTCAATAGTAGTAGCGGGTAATTCAAAACTAGATTTATGGCAATCGATAAACCAAATGTACCATACTCGAGATATTTGGGCGGTAAATTGAAAAACGGAATCTTCTGTGTCAAGGAGCAACGATTTCCTTAAAAATAATGTCCGAGGTGAAATTAACTTAAAGTGTTCAAGGTAAACAATAAAATAACTGCGGTTTTAGTCGGCAGTTTTCTTATTTTTTATAATTATAAAAATACGAGTGAAAAACATTTATTACAAGAACGTACCATGTTTAAAGCTTTATATAAATAATACGACGAATATTTGGTTCTCCCCTTCATTACCCGGTCCGACTAGAAGTACCTGAATTGGGTTGAGCTTTGATTTTGATTTCGTCCTTCAGCATTTGGAGTTGCAGTTGGTCGCGGCGCATTTCATCGACCTCTTCCGTTATTCCGTGAACGAGACTGAAAACGCCCAATTTGAACATGAACGATAATTTCTTAATAAAACATGGAATTACACAAATCTGGCGACCTATTGCTTTCCTCTTTGCTCTATTCCACCAAAATCTTAAGACGGAAATTTGGATAGTCCGTAACAGGAATTTAGCAGGGAATCCATCGCATAGGAAATTTAACAACCAAGAAAACTGTGAAAAAAACTGGCCGTAAAACCTTTCAAATAGACCATGTTGATCAAAGTCTCAGAAAAAACAGTCAAATTTCATGTTTTTCAGTCAATACCTAAAGATTCATGCCAAAAAACCCTGAAGGCAATAATGGATTTGAAGTTTTTCCTGGGGAATTTTTATGTGGAAACAGTTTTTTGCATTTTTCTCAGCCCTGGAGAGGCGTAGAAAATTGCCAATTTTTTATGTCATGTACCAACCCAAAACCTACTCTACTAAATATTTTTTTTGGAATTTAAAATTTTTTTAAAGAGTCAAAAAATATTTGTTTTCAAATGTCAAAAATTAGTTTTCAAACCAGTTTTCGAACACTAAAATCCAACCAATTTTGACATACAGGGAGTGAAAATGGCGTAGAAAACTTCCAGGAATCCAACAAGCTCAAAAAATTCAAAATCGGTTCAGTAGAACTCCCTTGATTTGGCAAAAACGCGAAAAACGAGAAATAGCTTCAAAAAATTCAAGGCAAACTGATTTAAAAAAAAAACTTTTTTTCTGAATTTTCCAGAAAAACACACCTTATTTTATGGTAAATCAAGCGAGAAACCCGGGAAAAATACTCAAAAAATTCTGAACTTAAGGATTACCTTCAAAATTTACCTTTTGTGTTTTTTACGCGTTTTGGACCATTTTCCCAAAAAAACAAACCTACGTTTTGAAATCGTTACTTACTCGGTCGACTCTTTTTCGTCCATATTCCGTCGAATGTGCCATTTCATCTCAAGATGTTCACGTTCTTTCAGTTCGTGCAATTCTCTCAACGCTTTCGCCCATTGCTCCTTGAAAAAAGCCTTCGATTGGAGCGCTTTGTGTAAATTCTGCTCAAGCTGCCTCTGAACAAACGAATTTTAACAATAACCAGCCGTCAGCGTACTATTTTTGAGGCACATCTCGAAGTCAGAATTTTCGCAACAATTGACCTAGAAGAATTGACAGGTACCTATTATGCTAGAACTAAATTTTCCAAAAACATCAATTCCCTATAATTTGGCACTATGAAAAGGTACACTTGAAGAGAGTCTTAGGACCCCCCACTTTTCGTAAAATTACGTAAAATTAATAGAATTAGTAAAACACTGACGACGAAATAGTGAACAGCGCTGGATAGTGACAACAAAATATAGACCGTAGAATTCTGCCATAACTGCGATTTAGTTGGCACTGTAGATCGCCCAAGGTACGATAAGAGGTACGATGCAATTAAAATTGCACGTAATTGTGGTCGAAATACGCAATTTTCATACCTATTTAGGGCGATCCTCAAATTTCAAACCTTCAAAAGCTATAATAGCCATTTTTTGGTGTTTTACATGGTTGGCAACACTGACTTTTAGGCGGGAACTAATCTGATTGGCTGATAAGATTGCTTCTCAGGTTGATAAGATCTATCGAATTCGTTCTCGTCTCAGTAATGTCAAATTCACTCAATAAACCGAAAAGGCCGTACGAAAATCGTTTATTTTCCTTTCTGCCGGGGGAATCGATCAATGATTAGCGTAGAAGCGGTAATTCTTGAATAAAGATATTACCATATCTTCGACCAGTGCAGTCACTTGCTCTTTCGAAAGATCGCTGGCGTTTTTGGCGACCGATTCTTTCAGGCAGGCGATCTCTCTTTCCTTTTCTTGGACGATGGACGCCAGTTTGTTTTTTTCTTGATGAGCAGCGTGAACCTGGAATTTCATGGGTACAAATTAGAAAAAAAGAAGAAAACAAATATTTTTGAAAATTCGACATTTTGCATCTGACAGCTTCTCTAACATTGTCTAACATTGTATCCAACCCTTTTACAAAAACTTTTTCTTAAGAAATGAACCTTTGTAATCTTTCAGGAAAAAAAAATTTTTTTAATGGTATACAGGCACATTTTTTAAAAATTTCCGATTATAAGATGATGCCATAGGTTCAAAATTTCTCGAGTATTTTTCCAGGATTTCTCGGTTAATTTACCAAAAAAAAGGCGTTTTCCGGGAAAATTAGTAACTTTTTTCTTAATTAACCGAAAAGAATAAACCAACTAAAAAATAACTAAAAGATGAGAAATAAAAAATAGGAATAGCATCCTTATCATTTCGTTTTGTTTTTTTTTTTTTAGAATTTTCTTAATTCAATACGTACCTTTTGCTCCATGTCGAACTGGTGAAGCTGCGATGCTTTCCTCAGCTCTTGGAACTTGGCCGTATATTTCCTGTCAAGTTCTTCTTTAGCTTTGTGAATCTGGATGAAATTAAGATTGAGGTTTATTAAAATGATTGAGCGCCTGCTAATTCATATATTAAAAAAATTGTCGGCCATAGGAGAGAGCTAACCTCTTCTTCGCGAAGCGAAAGTTTCTCACTTCTAACGACCAAATCGCTGATTGCTTCTTCCAATTTTTTATACAACGATTGGCAATTTGCAATATTTTCCTTCAAAGTCGCCTCGAGTTCGTTTTTCTGCTTGACCCATTCGTCGGAGAGTTTTTTCAAGTGTTTCTCACCCTTCATTTTCAGCTGAAAGTCGGAAATAAGTTTAAACAACATGTACCTTTTTTTGTAGTCAGATATTAGGGGTAGGGCCTTCAGAAATACTCTGTCTCCTTTGCCGAGCTTTCGAATAAGATTATTAGTCACTCAAAAAACACTTTTTCTCCCAAATGGCTATCGACTTTTTTCAATTTCTGGAAAAATAAACCAATTTTTTTATTGCAGATTCGAAATTTTACACCCTTTGAAACGTAAACCATGAAAATTTCAGGGTAGGCTAGAAATTTTTGGGCAATTACGATGGTGTCCTATTCAATAATAAACCAAAATCCAAGAACACCAAGTGTACAGGGAAAGGTTATGGCTTTAACGTTCGTTTCTTCAGGATTCCTTCTGGAATCGATAAAAAAGACACTAATAATCAGTTAACCTCGAATTTGAAGATTTCCTGCTGTTGCTCCTTCCAATCTTCGAGTTCCTCGCAAGTTTTCTGAGCCGCTTCCCTGATATACTGTCTGGGAAGAACGTCTGCAAGCAGAAATTGAATTCTTAAAGAATAGAACCCGCAACGGTTTGTACAGGGTTGCAGCAACCAAAAACGGTAACCATCTTGATGATTTTTCTGGTCCTTAACGCGTTAACTGGTCGGTTCTGAGAATTTTTCCATTTGAAAGACAAAAAGGGTCTGGAGAGATAAATCTGAGGCCCCCACGTGTCCAAATGTTGAGCCTAAATATTTGCCATAGAAAAGAACAAACTGCCACTTTCAGGATAAACAATTTCACTCACTCGTTGTTGGTTCGACGAATGGCCTGATCTGCGGGACGTTTGCGCTTTGGTGGACAGGAATCGAGTCATCTTCCCTCCTGATGAAATCCTTGCTATGCTCCACGAGCCTATTTTCAGCAGGCCTGACTATCTCGTTGTGCGGTACATCGTGCTCGGGTATTTCCTGAAATGGGTAAAAAAAATTGAAGGGCAGATTGACGAATTGCAGCAGCACAACAAATAGCTGTGTTTTGACAGGCAGAACATGATTCAATAATGTAAATAGCATTTTCGAGTGATAAGAACGGCATAGTTACTAATTTGCAGGGGCAAGGTGATAGGTCTAACTGAGACGAACATCCTAGTTTAAGAAATTTGAAAAAAGGTGTTGCTCAAAACGGTTTCCGACAGCTTTTTCTCCCAAATTTGCAAAAACCAATTGTACCACCGGATCTAGTGATACCAGGAACTCATTTTTGCCAAAAATCGAGTTAATCACTGTTGGATGTCAAATGCATTTTTCCCACAAATCATTTGACGATTTTTTCCGAAATCGGCTGCTCACCAAATGTGTGACGATCCTGCTGGGCAGCGAAGAGGATAAATCCCTATTGACTTCGAGAGCGCCAGTAATTTTATCCACAATCAATTCCGAAGAGGCATCACCTGAAAGTAAAAATCGGTGAACAATTAACCCATGATAACTGTTTACGCGCTGCGCACCTATGGGTTGACGAACCGGATACCACATACCCGAATGATGTCGAGGCATTTCCAGCATTTTCTTGACATTATCTTCGAAGAAGTCCAAATCCTTCGGCAATAGTGACACTTCCACGACCAGATACGGACGCAACGATTCCGCTTCACTATCCGGAGCAATAATTGTTTTGACGTAGATTTTCGTTTTTTTGTCGAAAGGTTTACCGTTGGAGAATTTCGACAGTTCCTGCAAAAAAAAATTGGAAGTAGAGTTAGCCAATGATAAAAAAGGTGTCAGATGCAAAAGTTCGAATTTTGGCTGCAGCAACACCAATATTAATCCCTAAAAATAGTGATACCAAATGGCAGATTTCCTCAGTCAATTAATTTTTGGAATAGGACAAAAATTGGCTCTGCCAGAGAAGAATAAATACCAAAAATGTGACAAAAATTCCATAGAAGTCAACTTGAGTAAACGGGGTTATCGGCGTTGGCTAAAAACTTACAGGTAGGTCCATCACAGCGCTGCCCAGCAGTTTGTCACCGCAGAAAAGCTTGAACGTCAGGTTAGGGAAACCTTTGAAATACGAAGCCAAAAATGCGGCCTGAGACTTCACCTCAACAACTGTCAGCGCGTTGGCCAGTAAAGTCTGGGGGTTGTTGAAATCGCCGGACACGAACGACAAGCCCATTACGGAGTACTGGAAGGTGATGGGTGCACCGATTTCCGCTGGCGGGATCACCTGAGTGATAATATTATTATGACGTAAACGAAATAAAATTGACGCTAGCCTAAAGTACCCTCAATAAAAACTGGATTAAGCCCAAAAATAAATTTAAAAAAAATTACCCAACACTCAAAAAATCTCAAAAACCCAAAAAAATCACCTGAGTGCATAATATTATGGCGTAAACGAAATAAAATCGATGCTAGCCAAAAGAGCCCTATCCGAAATAATAAAATGCAAGGTGCTATAGAAATTTGACCAAAAGCGATCAAACTGCTTTTCCCAATGATGTCGTTCAAAAATGTTAAATAACCCTCAATTGATGCCCTACTCACCGAATACAAGTTGCCCGCTTCGTGTATATTGATGACAAGTTCGTACAGCTCGTTGGACTCCGGCGGCCCAACGTGCAGATAGTGAGGGCCGTTTTGGAGCGATACGATAGCTCCTGAGCCAGCGAGAGCGTCATGATCTGGCTGGAGTGAGGATATTTGGTCTACCTAAAATTGAAATCGATTGACGCCAGATTTTAATAAGCTGCAGAAGTGTGACGTCATGCTTGGTGATTACTGGCTCAAAACAAATCCCAAAGGAAGGACAAATTTCATTGGTTTGGACCTGGATTCAGCATTTGTTGTGTGCCAGTCAACCTGTTTTACTGAGGGTAACCGCTCATTACTGCAACCTACCGATTTTTACTGCACTGCCATATTCTTTGACAAAATCTAAAAATTTACTAACCTTCGACAACGACTTTCCACTCCCAGCTTCTTCGATTTTGAATTTCAGCAAGAGTTCAGGGGCGTGAGACTTGGCTTCGCTTCGCAAACCGAGGAGCTTATGCCAGGTTTCGAGGGCCTGCTAAGATTATGATAATATAAGAAAGGTTCCGAAGAAAACCGTGCCTACCAAATTCTGAACAAAAACAGGCAAAAATCTCAGGAAAACTAAGGCAATAATACTGCAGTTTTATTAGTGGCAGTTAAATTGATTTTCATTTTTTATTAGTTTTCAAAATAAAGGTTCTAATAAAATCAGTGATTTACCAACTTATTTCTTAAAAACCAATTTTTTGGGGGGAATTTCTCTTTTTAGGAAAAGGATTCAAGTTATACTTCGGATAGAAATAATTTATTATTGTTCAAATTTATAACTGTAAAACATACATTACTGCGTTGAAAGAAGTCCTACAATAATTTTATACTCCGTTTAAATCAATGACGGTTGTGATTGGCTACAACTCGTGAAAATTTCTAAAGCAAGGTGATACATTTGCGTTGAAATTCGCGAAACTAGAAATATTTCATAATTGGAATAAGTCCGTCAATAGTCGTCATCGTAGTCGTAGTAATCGTCACCGTCATCGTTGTCATTGTGCTGGTTCAGCATCTGCGCCATAGTCATGACGTCTTCTCCGGCTCCGGGCTCTTCGACCTCTTCGTCATCGTCCAGTTCGTCATCCACTTGCACTTGAGGGTTCACTTCTTGGATGGATACCCTCGCGTCAGGATACGTCGTCTTGATACCAGCTAAGACATCTTCGATTGTTCCAATTCCAGAATTATCAGCAGACGATGAGCTAGCCTGGACATTTTTGCCGGGCTTGCTCGCCTTTTTATCTTTCTGCGATGCTTTCAATCCGCTCAAGACTTCTTCCTTAGGAACAAGCTCGGCTTTGACGCCTTCCAGGGTAGCGATGACTTCGGTGCTCGAGTGGTCGGCCTTCGGGATCGTCAGGCTCTTCAGCACATCATAGTTGATCTTGGTCGATATTTTCTTCTCTTGGAGCATTTTTTCTATAGCCTCTCCAGCAGAATTAGCCGGGTTGGTAGATTTCTTCTTGGAATTCTTCCGTTTCTTCTTTTCAGAAGGCGTTTTCCCCTCGGCCAGCTCCTTTTTCAGTCTTTCTTCTTTCTCTTCTTTTGCCTTGAGGTAATCAGCGTTCAACTTCTTCCACGTGTTAGTCTTCCGCTCGCTGTCATTGTCAGTGTTGATGTAACTGCTCAATTCTTCATCGTCAAGGCCCTCTAGGTCCAATTCGCCATCTAGCGTCTCGTAATTGAAGACGAACGGAATGTCAGCTCGAGAATTAGAGCCGTCAGCTCCCGACGTGAGTCCCATAGTCTGCAAGTTGGGGCCAAGGCCGCCGCATTCAGTCATCTCTCTGAGTTCTTCTTCCTCTTCCAAGTCTTCTAGAACGTCCAGAGTCGCCTCGTTGACGAATTTGTTGAAATCTTCCTCCTCACTTTCGTGTTTTCCACCTGAACTTCCATCAAGGCCAACAAGCTCGCCGTTGAACTTTCTCTTGCGTTTCTCGCCAATGTGACGCTCGATTTCCAATTTGAGCTGGTTGAATTCCTTGAGGGAGGCTTTGTCTTCTACCAACTCTTGAAGTCTGGCTCGGTCCTTGGCTCGAGCCGATTTGTACGATGGGGGATCTTGAGCTTCTTCCAAATCGACGGACATGAACTCGGTCAATGACAAAGAACTCGATGGCGTCTCGCCGAATTCGACCAATCGTTTTCTAAGGGTGGTCTCATGCACCTGGACCACTTTGACGATGTCGCCGACACTCCGGCTGAACTGGTGAAGCCTGGCGGCCATGAGAAGGGCGGCACCGCAGACGCCGGACGGCCTCCGCCCGTAATGGATGCTATCCTTCTTCATACGCTGAACCAGCCGGAGAGCTGTCATGGTCACTTCGTGCGTTTTATCGCCAAATTCTAGCTTGTTGGCAAACCTGAGGACGTACAAGCAGGGATCAGCGGCGGGAATGTTGATGCACAGGGCCTGAGAGATCTTCACGTAGGTTCTGCCGAGCTCGAAAGCGCAAATCTGCAAGACGTCGCTGAAATCGATAAGCAGATGAGGGGTACCCTCCGTTCTGCATGTGATGTACACGCAGGCGGCTATGACGTGAGTCAGTTTTCGACCCCGCGTCAAATTCCGATTGAGGGCCATCTTGTAAAAGTTGAAAGCCGTATCCAAACAGTGCTGGTTGAGCCGCAAGTTCTGGCACAAGTTCGAAATTGCTTTCTTGGCGTTTTGCAGCGTGATTTCTCTGGATTCGCGAGTCCCGCCAGCGTGAAATCCATTGCCGAACCCGCGGCAGCCACCGCTAGATTCGGAAGAGACGAACTGCCCGATGGCAGTGCTGATCCCATGACTGTTATCTTCGTACTGTACCTCGGAAACGATGACCGAGTCTTCAAGAACGGTTCCGCAGGTGGTGCACACCGTGTCACCCCGAGACGGATCGACTTCCAACGTCGAAGAACCGCACGATTTACATTTACCACCGGCCCCCATGTTGGAAAAAGGGAGATGTGAACTTTCGAATAACTAACACGTCAAACTTACGACAGATAGATTAAGATAAATCTTCGATCAACTGCAAGCTACATTATTTCGTCAATGAGTCACTGGTTACTTGCCGCAATCGAACTATTCCTCGGTATGATCTGAGCTTCTTTCAAATTTAGAAGAATGTAACCAAGACGATCTCGTTTATTGTCCTTGATCACGGCGAAACATTCGATTTTCAACGCCGTGTTTCCAGTCCGCAATCTGCAAAAACAGGGCGAAACATCTGACGACGGTGTTGTTGCAAAAGGTGGGAGTCATTGGATTAACATGGGTTGATTCGCTGTTTTATTTGACGGCGAACACTTAAAATCCATCAATTTGTGAGTTTGGGGGAAAACATTTAACAGACACGGAATTCTTCTCCAATCCCTCACGACTCACGATAATTGGGATTCCCGTGACCAACTATCTCTAGTAGCAGCACTGTGTGCATGTGCATGAAAAAATAAACAATAAAAAATGCGAATTGCCAAATCGAAATGCAGGAAGGAGCGAGAAGGAGAATGCAGAATAGATAAGCGAAAGCAAGATGGAAGTTGTAATCACAAGCACACGGGTGCATGAGAAGTCAGAGGGACCAGTAGCTCAATAGCAAAATACTCGTATGTGAAAAAAGATCGTATGAATTTCCGTGAACGCTACGTAGGCTTGAGCTTTACGGTGTAAAATCGGTCGGTACCTACTCGGCGCCTATCATGTGCCTAACGAAGCTCAAAATTCAAAAAGGAACCATCGTTGAATTGAGGCGAAAAACAGGAGGCCTAAGCAGAAAATTTCGAATGGAAAACTTGACACTGGAAAATTAGGAAATTGGAAGTTTGGAAATTCCGTCATAATTCAGCGTTTCAACCCGAAATTTAATTTTAGAACCGGTGAGAGAGAACTAAAAATAATTACGTAGGCGCACAAAATATAATTATGTCGATTCGGATTATCGTACATACGATCACATCTCAAACACCTGGCCTCGCAGAAAATGAAAGTTACTTTGAACATTGAATATCCGTAGCAATTTCCTTTTCTCGAAGAACAAAAATTACTTGCAGATGTAAAATGCAAAAAAGGAGAGGCGGACACTTCGATAATTTACGTGAATTACGTGGCATTATTCAGTACCAGCAGGACGGTACTAATTTCTCATGGCGACTAGCGGGATGCTCACCTTCTCAAATATTTTTTCTCGCTTTGCCACAGAAGTTGAGTGTCAAATTGCGGACAATTTTCGGGTTTTATGACAGAACTTTCTAGTTTGCTGCCGTTGAGTGCTGCGACAACGATCAGGGGGTGATTCAAAAATGAAAATCCAGATCCTGGAAGAAGTAGGTAATCGTTAAATTACAACGTAACCATTAGCCCTGAATGAGATTTGTGAAAATCGAAAAACCCTTTTGAGAGTTTTGACATTGAAGACTCATATTATTACTCACCTTCTTTGATTTCCAAGACGACTTGAAGCGATGAACCGACCAGAGAATCCATTGTGCGGGCACTCCAAATATTGCTTCTATTACCGGTCAACCATTGATTTTATCGAACCTAGGCTCAGTAATATTATATTTTAATTTATTAACTTCCGAAGAAGCCCGAAAATGGAGAAACATAACAATCGTTTGACTTCCTCCGAAATTTCAGCGCGAAAACAAACACTGCGATAGCGTAACTAACAACAACGATACTAATCAAGAAAACAGCTGATCAGCCACTCTAGATAGTACTGTTTTGAACATGGTGAACATTTTTTTGTTTATACATTCTCATCATTTATAACTTATTAGATTTTTTGCTTGAGGAAAGCAAAATCAAAGTACAGTTTCTGATTCATCGCCTTTTCAGCGGAAAAATTTGAATCTTGTATTAGACGAATGACCTACCTAAAGCAGGTGGGCTTCATTCGTCCATTCGAGGGAGATTTCCTGCCGGTCACAGCTGATATCCCATAATCTACTGCACAGATGAGTGCGCTGATCCAAATGGCACCGGTTACGTGCGTCAACAAAATTTAAAAACCATGGAAAATCTCCTAGATGCGCCTAGTTTGTGGAAATATTGTTATTAGCATAAATAATCAATTTTACACCTTATCTGACCCACAAAACTGAACAGAATACGCAATGATGTTGAATACCGGTCACGCCCATGTCATAATCATGGTAAGTTTTAATGCTCACAGTAGATTTTCTTTGGAAAAATCTACCTCCGCTTTATTCGGACTTAAACCTGCATGTAGGGTAGGAAGGATGTTCGAGGGGTGTGTCAAAATGGAACGTATGCATAAATTCTGAGGAGTCAGCTGTTGGGCGGCGAGAGGGCTCGAAAAGTAGTCCGTCGTATTGGACGGATTTCAATTCGCAATTTTGCTTTTTGAGGGTTTCTTCGTTGTCAAAAATAGCAGAACAATGCATTATAGACTGTCATTTTTCTAGTTGAGAATGTTGTTGGCAATTATGAGTCATCAGACGACTAGTATCCATCCGCGAGGCGGGGAGGCCAAGCACGGAACATGGAGGTAGCAGTGTAGCGCTAGGCAGTACTTTGTCTTCATCTGTAGATGGGGGTGCCCATATTACACCGTAGATCGACATGGTTTTTCATATTTAGTGTTTATGAGTGATGTGAGGAAATTATTTCCCATCGGACCATCCAAATGTGCGTGAGTGGTGTCGGTGACATGTTTGTGGCCGAAGGTGTTGGAATCGGCAACGTTTCGATGGATCGCGAGTAGCGGTAGGAGCCCGGGCCAATCCTACCTGTTCTCTGATCATCCCGACTTTGAAGCAGCCATTTTTCCATCTGATTTTTTCCCCTCGTTCAAATGAAATTACACCATAAACAACAATCATAGGCGGTGTGATAATTTCGTTTTTGTTCTCGAGACAGTATCATGCAGAAAAGGGAAGGGCCGGCCCGTGAAAAAGAGATCAACGAGTCCAAACGCCCAACGAAGTCGAACGATTTCAAAACTCGGATGATAATGCATTCGTCGAGAGGACACAATATGACCGGCAGTGCTGGTGTCCTGATGGTCGGGCCCAATTTCCGTGTCGGCAAGAAGATCGGATGCGGAAACTTCGGCGAACTTCGCCTTGGTAAGTCGATTTTCGAGAACTTTTCCATAGATCGTAACGCATTGGTGATACTGTTCGGGTTATGCACGATGGTTCGGCTTGCGGTTTCGCTCCTTCTTTAATATCTCGATCCGATTTGTTATTGAAGTGACTTCCTCAAAAGACAATAATATTATAGTCTGCTCTTGATGGCATTTTGCATTTCACCGTTCCCGACACTACGCTGTTCGCACGAACGAAATGTGTTCATTGTACAGGTTAGCCTTTGATGCCCTTGTCACTGCGTCAGAGTTTTCGAAAATGGGATGTCGTTTGTATAATATCCATATAGGAATATTGCTATACTTCTTACCTTCCATTCCACGCTCTCATTACGCTCATTATCCAGATTCTGTTCAATTGTTCCGCAGCTGATATGTCATTGTTCTAATCTGAGGTTCACTCACCTACTTTCTACGCCAGTAGTGGCTGATATGATTTCAACCAAGTATCTGGGTGTGGGGAGGGGGTATGTGTTTGGGTAAAAGTGAGGCAAATTACAACGCGTTTGTGTGAAAATTGCTTTGTCTTGGGTACAAATATGTACTGCTTTTGGGTAAACTGTAATATGAAAACTCGCCGTACTCATCACCAAGATCGTCTGTTTCGGGCGTTAATTTAGGACAATTGCGGTGACTGGCGGCTCCTAAGTTTGCCAAAATATCAGTCTCCCTGGAATACTGCTTCTAATGGTCGTCGGTGGTCTGTAGCATGTCGAGCAGGGTTGCCTTCTTCACCAAGTTCGAGGCTCCTTGAAATAGAAATAAGGCGTCTGCCTAGAGGACAGGAGGTGCCAGGTTCGAATTATACCGGAGAGGAAAATTTTTGCACGGACCGTCTGTGCTCAATTTGGGAAATGTGAAGGAATACAGCTCGCTTGGAACGAATTGTCTGCCAAAGCACTCGTGGGCCATGTCTATCCTGGAACTTGAACCTCGATACCAGTGCAGTTTTAACAAGTAATATCAACTGGTAACAGTTCACTGGAATAACAGCCAGAATCGTATACACTAGTAGGAAGAGTACCTACCATTGGCTGTTCTATATCCGAACCGGCGACTACTCAAGTCTAATACAAATTTCAATTGAAATCTTATCAATTGGCCTTGTCCTCGATACTTTTCCCTGCGATACTTTTCGGTGTACTTGACGTAATCCATCGTCATTTTTTATGAAATCCGACGTTTTCAATACTGACTGGAATTCGATGACGGACGTCCTAATTCTTGAAACAGGAAAAAAACTCGTCTGTCTTCTATCGTCTCAACGCCCTTCGGAGTCCTAACCCTCGGGCAGAAGGGTTCGCTTGCGAAACGTTACCCTGTCAAAAGTGCGTTCACCAACTTGAAAAATTCTGCTGTTATTGATTTTTTTTGTCGTATACGTATCAATTCTACGTATTATGATCTCTAAAAAATTAAATATACAATAAAAAAACGTTACATTTTCATTCAAACGTACGCCTATCACCAGATACAGCCAGCCGTGTCCTCCTTACGATCGTATTTGCTGTCCCGGCCATTTGGTGCTTCTTGGAGCTGAAACAACCGAATTTTCGTAGCCAGCTATGTGAGTCACGAGTTCGTTCACATTTCCGAGGCCGTTCCCACCGGCTATGCCCCGTTCGTGAATAATGCGAACACCTTTCATTTGCCTCATCGTTAAGGCTATCGGGATCCGATAGTTTTTTCGTCAGTTACGGAGATATGAAGGTAACTTCGCGTATACATGGGTGGGTGGTTTGCGTATTGATTTGGCAGGGATATTCGGAATGTGTTTTATTCTAAGCATCCATAAATTGGTACCGAGTATGTAGCTACCCGATTTCTCGTGACTATTGCTGTATTTTCCTGTTGCGTATAGTGAACGGGTACATATCTTTTTTCCTTGGAAATTAGCGTGAATACATAATTTTCCGTTTCTGCTCTCAAGTTTTAAGCATTTCGACAGTATACCTGCAAAACCTCGTATGTTCCGATTCGAGAATTTTACAGGAGGCACAAAAAACTGTCCAAAACGACTTGAGGCATCATCCGTTTAAAAAAACCACATCCGTTGCATTTTTACCACATGTACACACGACATAATAATAAGATTGAACAAAAATTAAAAGAAATGAACGTTTTGAAGCAATATTCGGACTTACGAGGATTTATTCAAGACCTTACTCGGACTTACAAGGTTTTACACAGTTCAATCGAACTTCCAATAACGTTGTCTTTATTTCAAATACTAGAATAATTTCACTTGAGATCACAACATGTGCTCTTTCTCATCATTGTTTGGTAAATAAACAAGTTTCTTTATGCCAAAATATTCAACCAACTTTTTTGTTGGTATTTACCTGATTTTGTTTCTAAGATTGGCCGATTACCAGAGTGAAGTTAGCAACAGTTCAGCAACGGTTAACTGTGTGTTTCTTTTCTAAATTTTCGGACTCCAGGGACGTCTAGGAACACATTTATGGCAATTTTAAAATTGTGCCACTAGTCATACAGTCCGTACAGCTCGTTGCTAACTGTTCCTTCACACATTCCTTATACAGATCAGGTGAACTGGTCGCATCTCCAAAGCAGAAAAACATCCCCCATCAGTCCAATTCGACATACTCATCAGTCAAACGCTAATCAAGCAAGATATTTTATAGCCTACCTACTTATCCGAGAAGGTGTTGGATACACCAAGGTGTTTAATCCTAAGGCGTACAATGTGACTGGCGGCACAATTCATGTACAGCCATAAATGTGTTCCAAGACGTCCCTAGAGACCAATTAGTTAGAAAAGTAACAGGCAGTTGACCGTTGCTAAATCGTTGCTAACTTCACTAAGCTGACCTATAATTGGTCTGTGATGACCAATAATTGGTCGTTACTATTGAAACGGCTGTGATTCGAGTTGAGATTGTAAATTTCAAGAGCACTAAGTCAATACCCTCCCGAGATGTTAATTACTTTAAATTTTGAAGAGTACAATGTCGGTACCGTCCTAAGACGTGATGTTTTAGTTTTCTTTCCATAGAAGGGTTTTAAAAAAAGGTACATGACTTGAACGTGATAACGATGGCTTGAGAATGTGAATACCAACTGATAACAGTTAACCTTATTTTAAATACCTACTATGGAAAGAAAACTAAAAAATCACATCTTAGGAAGGTACCGACATTGTTCTCTTCAAAATTTAAAGTATTGTCATCTTGGGAGGGTATTGACTTAGTTCTCTTGAAATTTACAATCTCAACTCGAAGAATCACAACCGTTTTATCGTACGGGATTGTTTATAGATTGTTTGAGTTTCAGTTCGTGTTTCAACTCTCAGTTTTACAACTTACCACTTTCAAATAGGTTATTACGATTCTCAGCGTATTTATAAATTTAATTTAATAATACCTTAATAAAAAAATATTTAAAAAACTTTTTTTATAAAACTTGAAATAGGAAAAAACTGAGATTTTGGAATTTTTATCAAAAAACGTCTGAATTATTGAAAATAGCAGAAATGTTCGCAGGCTTTTATTGTTACTTTTGGAACCATTGTTTTGTTCTAGATGGATAAACACATTGTTGTTATTCCTCGTAGTTGTTCTCTTATTATTAGTGTTCTTCAGAACAGTTGAGAATCGACTCTGCAAAAATATTACCCATATCGGAACCCAGAATACGGGCCGAATTTTATTACCGACGATGGATTCAAACCGAATTTAGAGCCTGGTTGTTCTTCACGATTTCGAGTATCATCTAATGAATCCATTTAGCCGTAAAGATCGAGAGCAACATTAAAGAAATTACCGGAAATTTGAAAAATCGGCCGGGACGAGCCAAATGCTGGGACTTACGAGGTTTTACCACCCTCCTGGAAGGCTCTGGACTTACAAGTTTTAAAAAACGAACACAGATAAGACATTTTTTATCAGATCAATGTCAAACTTTTACAGACGATCGGTATCCTTCTCCTACGTCCACAGAGGTCAAAACCTCATTTTGGGAAAAAATCGGACTTACGAGGTTTTGCAGGTATACTGTCGATTTATGGCTTATGCTTTATCTTCCGCTGATAACTTGAAACTTCGCCGTTCAATAGTCTAAATTGGACCTGCGAATTCTTGGAAACGCGTGCTATCCGGATGAAAACTTCCGAGTTTTACTCTAGACTGGGCGAGGTGAATGACGTTTTCTTACGCATCGCTGCCCTGAAACGGAAACAAGTTTATAGGTGAGTTCCTTGCCCTTGGAGCATTGCTTATTCATTCGGATGACGTCGCTCCTTTCTACAACCCAATTTTTCCTGCTAGAAATGTTGGGAAATAGAAACATGTTAATGTTCCTGTAAGCTTTGTAGTTGAAATTCTGGGTGCATGACGTGACGTTCCAAAAAGAAAATTCGAATGTTTGTTTTTGTACATCTTTTCGAGCAAACGCCGTATTTTGATGCCATGGTCTCCTTGTCGGGGTAGGAATTTGGTATTGCCGACACGATACTTGCTATCTTGCACTAAGTTCTAGGCAGGCCTCATTCGAAGGTTTGCCGTGAATCCATCTTGTACGAATTTCCTTGTTGAAATTGAGAGAATTAATTGAAGCCTTGATTTTTTCCTGAGTCTTCCCTTTTGGATGAACTTTCCTGAAGAAACTTCGATAAGAGTTCATTCCAGTCAAAGGACATATTTCGGATCCGCTCACCTGTCCCATGTGCCATAGGTTATTTCCCCATTGCGCAGCCGCTGTGTTGATGAGTCCTTCCTTCTGATCGAGTTCACCACCTAGTACTGTGAAGCATCAATGAGATCAAGTTTGGGAAATGGCAAAAATTTCCTCTCCGGCTGGATTCGAACCTGAAACCTTCTGCTCTCTCTGTGTTGACCATTTTCTCCTCCATGATTCTAAAAATTTCAGGTTGCCTTTCCTTCGTTCTAGCATTTTCTCTCAATATCCTTCACTTGCTATGTTAGTAGAGCATTTGCAAAGGGTTTTCAGTGGGTTTCTTCTTGCAGTCCTTGAAATTTTTGAACTGGTCCGTTGTCGGTCTTTGAGGTTCCTCAGTATCCTGGATATCCGGCTTCTACTTCGCTTGTTATTACTCCTCTTTTTCTCCTCACCCGTACCAGATCCCGATCGAGTTGCGCCCTCTTGCGACTGGGCTATGAAACCGGTTCTAGTATCCGACGAGACCCGGCTTCGAACTTTTTGCCTGCATCCGCGTTGACCTGATGGTGCAGGTTGGATCATGCTCGTGCTCGTCATTCCCCAACATCCTCCCCGCTCTTGACCCCAAAGCTTTTTGCATGGCTGAGTTTGCGTTTGTCCTCTTGGTGTGAAAAACACGAAGCACATAGGTTAGTAAAGTTTGGTTTTGTTAGACAACCTCGATTGCTGTTGAATAATTTTTGAGATTTTCACGATTTGAAAGAAATCCCCGTGCCGTCACTAAGGCTAGAAAAGAGACCAATTGTATGTCTATTATTTGGGAACAAAATCCCTCTCTCATTTTGTGTTTAATAACTCTGAATTGAGAGGTCCTTTGCGCCTACCTTTTGATCGGGATTTCACTTTCAATATACCTGCACAATAGATTGTTCTGAATACAAGTCATTATGCGCGCTTGTATCAAATGGCTCGGCAGACCTCATATTAACATCATCGCTATTGAGGATTTCTCAACTTCTTCGGGGGGTTTTCGGATTCATTTTTTGATATCAAAACGTAATGCTAGTATGCCGCAAATACCGTAAGGTTATTGTAAATTTAACTCTCTTTCCGACGGTATTTTCATTTTTGTGATTACCCCAATATTCGAGGGACTTATGGCCATTTACTGAGAAAGTCGAAGACATGAAATTTCAAACAATCTCTCGTGTGAACACCCTGTGTAACCGATGTTGTTGAAATTCGGAACATTTTCATACTTTGCTCCGTCTTCAATTCATTAATTCGATGTTGAGCGAGATTTGGGTCGACTAGCGCTGAAGCAATAACCTTCATCCTAGTTGAAAAGATATTTCCACAAAAGAGATTCCTCCTTCTTTGTGTGTTGAACTTTCCTCAGGCTGCCCGTCAGGATGTAAGAGGGATACATGTCTTTTCTGCCCGATTCCTATCCTCCCTCGTCTAATTGGACGTTTATTGGACAGCTACAAAAATATATTTTCATGGTTGCTGACCAAGCTTTTCATCGGACTGTTCGTCCGGAAAATATTTCAGGATAGCACTTATTCGTAATTATTCGATCGTCTTTGTAGGAATATATCAGGTTACCTTTTCTATGTTCAATCTAGTTTGTATTTTTCATTCTAGCGATTGAGCTATTTATCAGCCCTATGCTCTTGCGTTAAATATTGCTGTCAAAGCAGTTGACTCCGATTAAATTCCATCATTCTATTGCCCGAGACGGATCTAGGTTCCTATCTCATTTTCATTGGCCACATTGACGTCAAGGTTTTTGCTGTTGCTGTTCTGCTCGCCTTATGACGATGGGTTTATCTCATCTTCGGCGGCTATGCTCTATAAGTTGTGATAACATTAATCTATATTGGATGATTCAATTCATGCGATGTCTGGTTCTGCATTTAATTTCTCTGAAATTAGAGAGACCGTCGATTCTTTCAACGTTTCATGTGCGTTATGTTGAATTAAAACCATTTTCAAATTACGGATTTTTGCTCTGAACGCTTATTATCGATTCATTTCTCATGAACGGTCGCAACTACAGCCAGGTATAGAAATTCTGGACTTTCATGAATGTTCCAGGTCCTATAAATAGCCTTGCTTTCCTAATGATGATCGCTGGCTTTCACCGGCGCGCAGGTTCCCTGCCATCCGAATCGATTACTTTTCTTTAGCATCGGTGCGTCAGGTCGTGTCTATGGGTAGTCAAGTGCCGTTGATCGTGTCAGTGGGTGAAAACACATTACGTACGTGGTGTGCTGTTTCATACGATATAAGATATATCTTAATAAGGCGCGGTTACACTTGCGTTGTTGGGCCCAACACCGAATATTCGCCCATACTCGCCCGAACATTCGTCTATACTCGGAATATCCCGAATATTGACGCGCAACCCGCACACACTTGCGGTGTTGGCGCTCTACCCCGAGCATCGACGAATATTGTCAACCAACGATGAAGTTTAGCAGTCAACACAGAGTAATTCCGATATATTTGCAATTTTAGTGTTTTCTTTTTTTTCTCCGGCCACAAAAATGAACTTGAAATGAATTTGGGCGTTATTGGTATTAAAATCTTTGTTTTAATCACCTTGCAGAATATGAGGATATTCCGATACCATGGCGTATTTTAATTTTGGGCGAATTTTAAAATTGGCATAGGTAGTGAGTTTTTTCATATTTTTGACCTGAACACCCTCAAAAGCAGTCAAAATATGATCAAATTGTGTCACACTTTTACGTATCAAATTATGGAAGTATTGCGTGTTATCTACGCACCAATGGTGAATGAATTTGCATTTGGTTGCATTTGGGACAATTTAATTGAGAAATCATTTCGTTCTTTCTACGTTTGTCAGGGAAAACACCCATATAAAGTATCGATTGATACCCATGGTATCGAGTAGGTACTTATGTTTCGATAAAATATCGAAATCAGTACTGAGATTTCGATACTCATTGGATACCGAGTATCGAGTATATGGGGGTATCGAAATGTCACTACAGACACCCACCGGAGGGATACCCCGGGTGAGAAAGATTAACTCCCTTCCGATGATTCACGCTCCGGGGTACGAGAGCTCAGCGCCTTCAACTTGCATCGGGAAGCAAACCCGCCAAACACTCGGCCGCATGTGTAAACGCTGCACGAATACGCAAGTTGGCCAATACTCGCCGCCTTTGACTCGGGACAAAAAACCGCCTTTTGACCGAGCATCCCCGAGCACCAACATTGGCGAACATTCGGGCGAATATCCCGCGGTTACACTTGCGGGAAGAGGCCGACGAATATTCGGTGTTGGGCCCAACAACGCAAGTGTAACCGCGGCTATATATATATTAACCAAAATTTGGTTAAACATATGTCTTATTTTTTTTCGTATCGTTTGCGCTGTCGAACAAACTGGCCTCTTCAGAGGATCCCGTTAGATTGCCGGGGAATTTGTGGAAATACGGGAAGGAAATTAGGTCACAAGGCTTCATCGTTCCCTACAATAAGTTACTAGTTGAATAAATTGAATTCAATTTCTCAGAATACTTGGATTCTTCTGTTGAAAATGTTATCGTGCGTAGGTCCACGTTTTCTGCATTAGCTAAAACCCCTGTTTACTTCTTAGGAGTACGAAACTAGTCTTTCAACCTCGGTCCCGGCGTTTGATCAATGGAAAATGATGTTATCGTGGAATTGTTTCGTTTGGGCGAGTATCGTAGAATTTAGGGCACGCCAAGTATTTCGTAGTGGGATAGCCCCTCGTATCTGCCGGAGCTGAAGAGTCTGTTTATCCGACTACTCCGAACCAAGGCCCGGGAATGTACATTTTATAGTCTGCGGTTTATTCCGCGCCGTTAGTTCTTGTCCGATAGTATTCATGTCTCCCACGATATTTGAGCTATGTATAAGTGCGGATAGTTTATCGACTGTCGCAGATGTACATGGATGTTGAAAACTTAAATGTTCAATTGTTGAGTTGATAATATATGAGTTTTATCATTTTTCTTGCAAATTGTGTGTTTCATCCGCGTTTTGGTCCGAATGTTGACGTAATAATTGGTGGTTCACAGGCACCTGTCAAGTGGCCAGATAATGAATTAAATCGGCCCTTGTCTCGGAACAATGACTAATCCAGTCCGACAGTAATCGAATACGCTAACGCAAATACACCTCAGGAAGGCTCAGATTGGACGAGGCTTCGATTTTAGAATACAATATATTATATCGTCCTTTGACAATATCAGCCGCTAAATGATTTTTTCAAACCCCTTTTTACTTCCATATTTACAGAGTAGGAACATTTATGAGCTTCCCAACGATGTCTTCAGATTTGGATTTGCTCAGAAATTGAAGGAGCTACAGCTATTTTAGTGCAAGTAAACGTCAAGCACTCAAAAATGCCAGAAAGGTGTTTTCTAGCGGACTATGAAAAAATGTTCGCGAGTACGATTGTTTGAAATGGCTATTATAATTGTTGGATTGTCGTAATTGTTCCTTTTTATTGCAATTGTGGAAGTATTGCGTGTTATCTACGCAACACTGGTTCTATGTAAAGGGTTTTCATTAGCCAATGAAGCTCGGCCAGGGGCTGTTCGTATTTTTGCTCCGAGGACGTGGAATGGCGCCTTGCCTGGCAGCAGGTCCCTTCCATACGGTACAGTCAGGGGGTTTCCTCTCCACCGACGAACCCCTTCCTTCGTATTTCATCTGCGGTTATCGCTTCGTTCATCAGTGGCCGTCGTCCGATGCTCCACTTTCATAGAGGCCGGCCCTTTTCCCGACGTCGACGAGGCATCCCCGACATTGTTTTTCCAATTCGAATTCTGTGCCATTTGCGCACCCGAGGTCATTCGTTGTTGACTGTTTTCTCTCGTGTGCGCCGTATTTGTTTTTGCGATAGCGCCCGTTGATGATTTGTTTACGCTAGTTAGTTTGAATCATTAGACGCCGGCCATCGTCCGCATTTGCGAATTGTTTTATTATCCGGAGGAAACTGCTTGTTCGAAACTGTTATTTAGAGCCGCGGCGATAATCGATTTCAGGGATTTTCAAATCGACCTGATTTCCCGACTCCGTTTACCCGATCTGGATAATATTACCTCGGCGTTCTGAGAACATCTATATATAAACTGACAGTTGAAGTATCTACGAAGTTCAAACACGAAGAACTGACACGTGATTGGGGCGCAGTTGTTGCCCGAGCCTCGAAAAGGCAACATGACTCCTTTGTATCGATCAAATAATAAACGAGTAAGCAGGCAATTGCGGCTTGGCCATGGCTGGACTCTGACGGGTTGGACGGATCGAGGGTCAACGCTCTTCGCTGTCGGAGTGGCGTTATTTTTCAAATCTTCCTCTTTGCAGAAATGCGTTGGTGCCTTTGTGAAAAATGTTCTTACAATTCGATTTGGAAAATTCTCGAGGTTTGGAAAATTTCCAAATCGACTTGGAGAAGCTATTATTCACCCAAGGATTGTCGGAATGATTATAAACTTGAACGATTTTTCATTCGGTTCCAAAATTTAAAAAATATTCATTTTCGAGTTTCAGATGCATGGCAATATGAGCTCGTTCTAACATTTATAATTGAATTTAACAATATATCGATGGTAGAAGTGTTGGAGTCTCAATTTTTGATAAAATAAGGATATGAGCCTTTTGGGGAGTATTTGAGCCGTAGATCCATCAAGTGAAGCCGGATTCTTCCGTTTTCGTCTTTCTTCTCTGTGGCCTTGTGCAATAACCTTTAAGTCAAAACCTTCCAGAGGTGTTGCACAATCTAGCACGTTTTATTGGCTACCCTGACAAATTTCCGAATTTGGACTTGCAAGGATTTACACTTGCACTATCGATATTATGAAAATCATGCCGGTACTGTGTCGGTACCTTATGGATCAAGGAAGGTTTCGTGCGGCCCACAACTTCTCCCGACAACAGTTGTGGTTTCCGTCGTGTATGATTTCATCGTGAAATCGTAAAAGTGCTCGGCCCACTCGCTTTTCGGTGGCGGTTTTTTGAATGGGAGCGAATCGAAACATGAACTTGGCCTCTTGCCACGATGGCGTTCGGGAGAGGATAGCCGTTATAAAAAGAGATGGTGTGTTTTCCAAGATAGCGTGGCCGAAGGTCGGAAGGGACGCTTAGCAGTTGACAAAGCATGCTGGCTTATGATTGGTGATGCGTCAAGGCCAGTAACGCCCTCCTGAAAATAGGGGTTAATTAATGGTGAGCTCGGATATAGAAATTTTGGCGAATTGGTTGTTGCGGATGCCGCACAGTTCGAGGGGATGGTCTCCAAAAATTGTGGAAATCGGGCCCTAGGGCCTAGAAATCCTAAGTTTTTAAGAAACCCAAAACCAATACCATACTTTGATTTTAAGAGGATACCTAGCCCGAATTTCCGTCTCGTCGAAGCGTAGGCGGCTAATTCTACTTTTTGGAAAATCAATTCTTTTTTTCCACCCCATAAATAACTTGCCCCATAGTCGTACACAATGGACGTCATTGAGGTTGAGGTGTTGATAGGGGAACAGGTTAAAGTGCTTGTAGACAAGGTTGAATCAGAATGTCAGACCACCTCCAGGCATGAAGAGACCAACAGACATATACGACGATAACCGACGACCTTTAGAGGCCAATACGGAAATAACTCATTGGGTGAAATCGATAATGGAGTCGTTCTTATAAATCGACACATTTTCCTCGATGAATGGATTTAAATGCTCATAATAAACTAGTAAAGTTGAAGGAAAAAATTCAGAAAACGGTGCTGGTTTTTTTTGCGGGTTTCTTTACGTAAAGCAAAAATCAAATCCCTATTCGATGATATTCGAATTCTATATTCGATGATAGATCGTCATTTGTGTTTCACACTTGAGGCCTTTTGGTCTGGTAGGTCGTCAGATGAATTTTAAGGTTATTAGGTACAGAAAGCCGGTGGCATGTCCGCCTTTCATTAAAGTGTAAGAAAAGGTTGGCGTGCTCGAAGTTCGTAACCCTCTCGCTCTGTTCGGCCAATCTATTGCGGGTTGTATCACAACTTCTCTTTACCTTTTGAAGTCGGCTCTCCGAACTTGGAAGGAGAAAAGACTTTTATGGCAATCTGACCCTAAATCGGTCTATATAATTGTTTTAATTGAGCTTCCTGAAAAACCTGAAAGCGATTGCAGTCTTTGCCTATTATTAGGTATCAGTACATGAGGGTGGTTCATGTTGAGGAATAAAAATATAACCGGCCGTTTAGGCTTGTTGTTATCGAGTTACGAGATGATAAATGGTAAAAATTTGCCAACACTAAATTGTCTGTTGCACACTCCATCGTCATCGTGAAATATTCCGCAATTTCTATTTCGGGCTGGTGCTTCTGATCGAGTGCGTTCCTTATCTTTTTCTCTTTTATTTTATCATCGTGTCAATACTACAACCCTAAAGAGTCCGATCGTCAAATCGACTCTTCCGCTAAAAGGCTAACGACTGGCAGCGGGCCAAGTCATCTATAACTTTTATGCTACCCTCTCTGTTTTACTAGCGGTTTTTGAGTTTTCCATGTGCATTAGTGCTAGCAACTCATTACGAGTGGCGAGATAGAGGTTAATTCGTGTTATTTTTAGAGGGGTCGCTTTTCCTTTGATTTGAAGTTTTTCCCTCTAATTCCCTGTGCAGGATGTTTTCAGTCGGTTTTCAGCCTGTCTGTGCTGTTCTTGAATTCCTCGCTGGTCCGTTTTGAAGGAATTTTTTATCGGCCTTTGAAATTGCTTGGCCACGTACCATTGAGACTCTGATTAGGGTTCTTCAGGTCAATCGGGACCCAAAATATTATATTTGTAAAGTATTTAAATATAAAATTTTATATACAGTATTGTAAAAACTGAGGGAGGGAGAGTGGCGTCTTAAAATGAGTGAAATTTATTCGTGCGATATCTCAGCAACGGCTGAACCGATTTTGGTCTTGCGAAGCTCATTATTCTCCATTTTGGCGTAGGATTGATAAGAAATTAGGTTGATAATAATTTGAAGCGAAGTGAAAAAATTTGTTTTTTTAAATTTCACGAGATTAAAAAAATGTTCAATCAACATCTTTTTTGATCATCTTTTAAAAATCATCAGTAAAAAATTTTTTTTTAATTTTTAATAATCATTTAACAAGAAATAAAGGTTGTATCTCTCTTAATCATTTAATTTTTAATCATATTTAATATGATATCATGCGCTAATATTCTGCACCTCCTTAAAAAAGAGTGAATTTCGGTCATACTATTTAGAATATTACTTAATCAAAATTTCGTGTTTTGCAATTCTAATAATTATTCTTCTTTCCACAGGTGAGTTTACTTGACGTCCTCATGCTAGAGCTTTGATGGTGTAATATGTAAGTACTCGGAATGTTCAAATCAAGTGGGTAGAGTTGCTAGGATGCGGGAAAGAAAATAGTACTTAAAAAAATACTTAATTCTTACTTAGTTCTTAAAATATAATTAGTAATTAAAAAATACTTAGTATTTACGATATAATACTAGTACCTACTTACGAAAATAATAATCATACCTTTGGTAAAATTCTATAGTGCACACCTGGAATATGAATTCGCTTTCCTAGTGCCTATATCACTCAAATCACCTCCGAGTGCTTCGGTTATTAATAAATCTCCGTCGCCTCTCTTCGGCTGACGAATCCGTATCAGTATACCGATGATATCGCGCAGTTCGAATCCGCCGAATAAATCACCGTCATTTTCCACCGTTGTAGCACGTGTTTGTCTGGCAAACGTGCGTTTTTCCGACCCTAAGGCTGTTATGGAGTTCAAAGTGGAGAAGCCCTTGAAACTGGAAGCCCCAGCAGCCGTTGAGCAATGCCGGCCTTAGACTGTTGTTCGCTCTCCGTCGACAATCGCATGACGTGCATCGTGCTACACTCTTTCCCCGCAGCACCGTCACATCGTGTTTCGTCGACCTTTGGAAACCTCAATCCTACCAGAAGCTGTTGAATCGTAACAGTTGATATTCTTTTCAGCTATTCATTTCTACCATCAAGGTCGACGAAGCAGTTGTAGAGTTGCTTTGTTCGACATTAATTCGTGCCCGATCCATGTAGCGATTAGGGGATGCAGTCTTGTTGTTCGTGCTGTCGGCGCGAAAGGGAGGAAATCGTGTCGACGCGGAGAGGACAAATATTGAATTTCGCTGCGCCGACAGGCAATCTCGCGCGAATAACACGACTCGTCGAAATTGCGCTGGCGAACACGTCTCTGGAATAGGGTAGCCGCGCAGTAGTCACATTTTTACTTTTAACAAAAAATATCGTCGACGGTCGTACAGGATGTCTACATTTTTTGTGGTCAGAAATGAAGGAAAATGTTCTACCAGTCATTTCCAACAAATCTCTTTCTCGGGACATTTTTTCTTAGTCCGCCAGAAAAGCCTGTTTTGGCCATTTTTGCGTTTTCGACCTTTGCTCACTAAAATGGCTGTAGTTCCTTTAATTTTTGAGTAATCTCAAATCTGAGGATACCGTTGGAAAGCTCTTGAATTTTCCTATAAGAAACTTGCCATTTTTACCGTATAACTTTCACTAAAATACTGAAAAAACGAGGTTGAAAAGAAAATAGGAAAACTTCCCTTTTTTAATAAAAATTTTCAATAAAAGTTTTGATGTCGATCAGAACGCACTCTTTAGAAAATACGTGCCCAAAAACTCAGCTTTCCAACGGTATAGTCATTTTCCTATTTACCCTACTCCTAAATTGAGAAAATCGCGTTTGAATGTCAAAAAACGTGTTTACTTGCCAAAGTACGGCATTCTCACTACTTCGTATCATGTTCTGCACGCTTGAAACCTTCGAAACGCTTTTTGGATACGATGCCATCGTTTTCCCTCAAAGCAAGGTATGGGCCAATCGGTCCTAGCCTAAAGATACAGAAAATGACAGAAAACCGCTGCTATCTATCAGTGACATACCGTCGTCGCGTTGGTCTTATTCGATTGAGCACCAAAAAATCTACCCATAGAAAGTGATACCTCACTTGCCCATGATACTGCTATCCTGAAAACCCCAAATACCCCCACAACAGCTGTTTTACCGGGAGGGTATGGCATGACGCTGGTTTGTTCCTGGATTCGAAAGGCTTCACTAACTTGATTTCCACATAACTTCACCCTGCGACTTCGGTCTGGGGAGAATGGAAGTAATACGCTTGGAAGCCGGAAACGCTTTTCGAATACCTACCTCACAGATCGATGTAAAATGTGGCACGAAGTCTCGAAAATGAGCCGAGTCGTAATAATTTACCTCGAAGATAGCGACAATGAGAATGGTATTCCTCGGAATATGAATGGCTTCACAGGCTCATGTCAGAACGGGAGATGACTAAGCGGCCGGGAGCGATGGCTGACATACGTGCCGGGGATGGGGCGATGAGGTGAATTATGTCTGAGACTGTGAGCCGACCTTCCAAAGGGCAGGTTCCGACATGCGCCTCGGCTGGAGGCTCCGCGCCAAGACCCAAGCGGCGAAGTCGTCTCTTTTTCATTCTTTTTCGTGATGGGAAGACATCCTAGAAGTGAAACGAGGCCTGCATGTCAAACAGATGGGAACCCCACCGCTCGTACGGCACCAGTCCTTATCGTATCTACATCACAATCAGTGTTGCCAAGTCTGGGGTGTTTCTTCCCCAAATTTAGGGCGTTTCCTGCGACGGAGGGGGATTTGGGGCTTTTCCTACGACAGAGGGGGATTTTGGGGGTGGAATGTTTTGGGGATTTTTGCGGAAAAAATTGACAAATGAAGACATAAGTGCTAAGAGCTAAGACTGCCACTGCACAGATAATTGAATTGAGAGATAGGTAGTTACTCAAATAAA
The DNA here is from genome assembly GCA_036186465.1 of Nesidiocoris tenuis. Taxonomy (NCBI): domain Eukaryota; kingdom Metazoa; phylum Arthropoda; class Insecta; order Hemiptera; family Miridae; genus Nesidiocoris; species Nesidiocoris tenuis. Next base: position 13,173,225 of record AP028909.1, on the reverse strand, counting down.
GGCCATTTGGGATGTACGTCTATCTACTTGTGAGTACATACCTGATTTGTATTGATGTTTTAGTATGTTTATTGACTGACTTTGCGACCATACCTAATTTGAGTCAAAATAGTTTGTCATGTAGGTGTTCGTATAAAAGTTTAAATGTAGGTATTAATTGGATGATAGGTTGTCAGAAAAAATGAGTTTTAAATAGCTAGTTTTAGGTACAATTGAAGATTGTAGCTGTATAATAGTTTTTATATTGGTTGTGTATTTTTTCTCATTGGGGGATTTTTCGGCGTCGTCTCACGGGTTTTGGACGGCCGCACCTTGGCAACACTGTTCGCAATAGCAGTGCAGAGTACAGAAAGCTCTTCCGATCGCGTTGACGGCGATTGTCGGATTAGAAACAAACATCTCCTTCAGTGGGCGAATATTATGGAACGGATATAGCGGCGGAAGGGAATCCAGTTATGAAATATTCATTGGACGGAATGCCGTCGTTTGCATGTTATGCAAACCATTGTCAGCTCGGAATCGTGGCAGAGTGATTCTGACCAATTAAATTGGACATAGCACACAGCCGAGGCATGCGAATATTGCTCATGCAATCGTGTTCCCCATGGAACGAGCTTTCTATTTAATCCCTCCTCGTCTTTTATTAGGAGCTGCGATTCTAACGGAAATTATTGGAATTTCTTCGTTAAACGACTTCAATACTTAATCGAATTAATGAATTGTGATCCCTTGCATCTCGTGCAGAAAGATAAATAAGTTAAGACTGTCTGACTTAGTTGGAAAGAAAATTTTAAGATTGCAACTGGCACTATGATTCGAATCAAATTGTTCTAACACAAATTACCTATAGTTGTTTTTTTTTTGTTCTTTTTTAAGAATGAATTTTGGATATTTTCGTATGAAGATTTTAGTTTGGTACAGCGTCAAAGAGAAAGTCTTCTATTCGCTTCTGCTCTATCTCACGCCAATTTCTACTTGTTACAACGTGTTAAATTCGTGTATCGAATGGTAGCTCGTAAAAACATGTTTTAGGCCTTCGAAGCCTCGCGATAGCCAATTCGAATAATCTATATTTACGATTTTAAAGAATGCGATTCTGGCTTTTTCCCTTTTTTCGCATCCTGTCCAATTGCGTTTTATTACCAATTAATTCTCGTAGGGGTTCGCGTTCACGCAAGTGCCGCAGTGTAGAGATCTAAACCAACTACTGACTAACCAACATAGTTCAGACGTTTAATGAGAAAAGTTTCGACGGAAGAATCAACGTCGGCGTAGTTGTTGATTGAACTCGAACCATAAAATGTACCGGGACTAGGGTTGGTGTCGAATAGCTTTGTAATGATCGGGGGGTTTTTCAGGTTGCATTCTATTTCGTCGTTTTTTAAGGGTGCCTCAAAACGTGTAAAAGCGTTACCCATCTTTTAGCCGATTTGTAGACACATTTCGAACTTGGACGATCGATAGCGGCCGAACGGCTGGTCCGATTTTCTCAATCAAGGTGTTCATTCGACGCGGAATTTCATCCTGTTTAATTGTGGTTGAATGAAATTTCCTGTGGAATGCGTTGTTTACGAGTTACATGCAAAACAACTGAAACTCAGGCCGGTTTGATTCGCTTTGTTTTTCGGCTAGGAACATGAGTGGCCCAAAGACGGTGATATGAGGTTTTCCTAACACGAAATTTTGTCCTCTACCGCCTTGATTCCGTGACATTTTCTGATTGAATGCGTCGTTTCTGAAGTCCAGGCTCCAGAACGTGAGCCTTGCTTATCCATTCTTCAGCCGATTTGAGAACGAAATTCAAACTCCAACGATCGATTGCGGCCAAACAGCTGGCCCGATTTTAACTTTCGCGGTGGTCATTCGACGCAGAATTTTATGCTCTTTAAATTTGGATTGATTGAGATTCCTTGTAAGATGCATAGTTTACGACGTACAAGCAAAAAACTGAAACAATTGCAATGAATTTGTGACTGGACGGGGCGGACCCAAATTGGGGCACATGAGGGTTACGGACCATGAAACAATGAAAAGCATTGTGGACCATAAATTGTTCAATCATGGTCAAAGAGTTTTCCCCAACTCAGCACCTCAAAATTGCTGTTTTTCTTTTTCTCTTTAAACTTACCCCCACTCTCAACAGTTGGTCCTACCGAAATAAAAAACCGGCTAGACGGCTGATTGAATTTTCTACAACTTCCTCTCTCTACACTTTTCGCTGGGACGACGTTTTCTCCGAGTTATCGCCTCGAGAAGTAGGCAGAAGGTGAAAATGTCACAAATTTTGAAAATGTTGCCCTTTTTTGCCGATCCGTAGCTCTGAAACTATTGCGCCAACTAAAAAATGTTATAGAATCAATTTTGTTAGAAATGGATTGTTCTACAAATCATCTAATTGCTCTAAACGCCGAAAAATTCAATGGGAAGGAGCTACAGGTGAAAAACTAAAATAAGTGCGAAAATGGCGTGGTTTTTCGATGATTGCGGAGGAAGCAAGCCAGATCGGGATTCGAAAACTTGGATTATTTATCTTCTAAGTTTCCCGAACAGCATATCCAAAATCCAGGACTATCGCATTTTTTAAAGGTAGAGGTCCTGTTGATGGTGAACTCAACCCCTAACGTGGGCACGGAGCGCAGATGAGAGGATTCACCTATAAAGTCGCACTGTTTTAATTCTCCTACGCCCTCCTGAAATGTCCTTGGTTTCAAGGGAACTGAATTGATTTCGTAGGCTGAACATAAACCGATTCCGACTCGACGGTTTCACGCACGATAAATTTACATGTCTGCTTAACCGGTCTTCCGTTCATCAATCTTTCCATGAATTCTTCAACTTGAGTGAGATGCGGAAACCAGTTCGGAAGCGGTTTAATGGCGGATAATAAATGTTCTAATGGGAAGGAGCCACGTCCAATAGAAGTTCGCAGAAGCCGAACAATGACGATTGTGAAACCAGAAGTCGACAGAAAAGAGGGTAACGTGGCGCAAAACGCCTGCGGCGTCAGGTCGGTTCCTCCTGAGGTTCGGAACGATTCGATGATGGGACAAGGTAAAATTGTTTGATTGGACGAGGGCCGAGACAGCGACGCTAGTGTCGGCCGTTGACCTTCAACCCAGACAGAAAGATACGCCTTCGCCGGTTTGGTAGAGAAATAACCGCCCGCCTAATTTGGAGAAACAATTTTTTTTGCTCGAATTTCATTTTTGCAATTTCTTTCACGTTTTTTCAATTTTATTTATTGGTAGTTACTGGGCTAGAGACTGAAGAGGGCATCTTTTTCTTAAGGAAAAGGTTTGGTTTTTCTATTTCTACGTCCGAAACCACAGAAAATGCCCGTATTATCCAATTTTACAAAAATTGAAAATCAGATCGATGGTTCAAGAAACTAAGATTCCATACAGTGCTTAAGAACACTGTTATACAAACCAATCATCGGTTAGTGATTCAAGCACTTATACAATATCGATGTATCACTAAATCGCATTTCGGCTAAGGCCGCTCTTGACATAAAAAATTCGAGATAAGTGTTCCACTTCGTCCATTTAGATTCTGGCCGGTCTTAAATGGTCAGGGCTATGACTGGTCGAGATACGGCCGGACATGACAAAGCGCAGGCGCGATCGGGCGGATTGTGCAACAGCTGATTATTCAAAGAAGGAAACCGATCGTCTTAAATTCAAATCGTTCTGCTGATCAGCAGTGATCTTCAAGCATCACTGACCAGGTCAAAATCGAAGCGGCGGAGACCTTTATCGAACGGCCTTAAACCGAACGAGAACAAGGGCCCCACCTCAATTCTTGAATAGGACAAGGTGTGGAGTCAGCATATACCTTTCCCAGCATCTTATGTATTTGTTGATGATAAAACAACAACGGTTCAGCAGCAATAAAATTCATCAACTTATTGCATTATTCACCGAGCGTTGCTTCTCCAAAGATTACGGGTAAAATATGATCGCACTGGAATGAATGGATATATTCGGATAATACTTAACAATTTAAGTTGCACGAAGAAGGAACGAGCGCAGAATAGATAGAGAGTTAAATTGAAAGCAAGAGAGCACAGAACAACGGGGGCAGTACGCCGAACGAGTAAAGTTCACGATCAGCCGGTGGCGCGCGCAGTGTAGCCAGTCATCTGTACTGGAGGCCGTCTCCAAGTCAAGGTGGAGGCGTCGCCGCTGTGGTCTTCAATAGTGAAGCATCTAGGTTGAAGTAGGTAGATACTCTTCGGCTAGGTGAATGTTTCTGAATATAGGTATAGGTGAAAGTACCAAGAGGGTGGAGTAGTCCTCTATATTCTGACACTCCCTCCACTACGACACCTTGAATACCTGTCTCCCGACGTTCAAGTCCAAAGAAAACTGACGAATGAAGACAGCAGTTGTGTGTCGCCGCCGGGTTGGCACTTTATTCAGACACAATGAACAAACAAAAATTGGTCGAAACAGGTCTCACAGAGTTCATACCACTGAGAAAGATCTTGTCCTAAGCTTATCTGCTTCAGGAATCACTCAGCTCGAACATCTGGAGTCTTTCAGCCGGCCATTTAGCTCCAAAGCATGGCTGCAAGAGACATAAGAACAAACAGATTAGTGCTACGCAATGATTATTCTTGCACAAAATTATCATAGTTCAAGTATGTCACAAGCATGGATCGGAAATGTTCAAATTTTTCCCCAGACAACGGCTTTGTCATGAAGTCTGCCAACTGATCTTTAGTTGGAACCCACTCAATTTTGACATTGTTGTTCTGAAATTCTTCTCTGACGTAGTGGAAACACAATCGAACCATGTGCTTCAATGTTCTTGAATCGTCCGTTTTTGAAACGGAAATAGCAGGCTGGCAATCCGCTAGCAGTACAGGAATCATATCTAATTTAAGCAAATATGAGCACATCCCTCTGATGTTCGCCAATTCTTTGCATGTACTAGACATAGCTATGTATTCAGCCTCACAGGATGAAAGAGCGACATGTGTCTGTTTCTTTGAGCGCCACATGATCACATCCCCAAAAACCAAGACTACATAGCCACTAGTGGATCTTCCATTTACAGCGTTCAGACCAAGTGAGGCGTCAGAATACCCGACAATATCATGCAATTTTCCAGTGTACAAGAGCCCTAAGTCTACTGTACCCTTCAGGTATTCCAAGACCTTCACAACACAGTCCCAGTCGAACTTCGTGTACCCCACCTGTCTACGACTCAGGAAATTCACGGCAAATGCTATATCAGGGCGTGTGCCGTTCTGTAGATACAGTAATGACCCTATAACCCTTCGGAATTCAACATTTGGAGAATAACCTACGTTGTCCATTTGTTGAGATAGAGTCACTGTTTTGGGAAGCATTGGTACATTAGACGTCTTACAGCCCTGCGGCAGGTAAGTGTCTAAAATTTCATTGATGAAGGTCTTTTGATGAATGAATACGGTCCGATTTTCTCGGTCACGAACGATTTCAAGACCAAGAAACTTTTCCGGAGAACCAAGATTCTTCATTTCAAAAGAACGATTCAATGATTCTATTGTGTCAAGAGCTTTAGCCTCAGACGTTGAAGCCAAGAGACAATCATCAACATACACCAATAGAATCATGAAATCATGTCCATTTTCCCATTTGAACAGACATTTTTGATGAGGGTAACGAGTGAAATTGAGATTTCGCAAGACCGAGTTGAATTTTTTGTACCACAAGCGAGGCGAGACCTTGAGTCCATACAATGACCTCACAAGCTTGCATACGTGGGTAGACCTAAAGTCAGGTGGTAACTCAGTCAGTTCCACCAACCCATCAGGAACCTCCATGTAAACCACTTTTTCCAAATCGCCATTCAGGAAGGCGGTCTTAACATCGAGCTGGAACAAGTGTAGGTTCATTTTATTAGCTATGGATAAGACAAGTCTGACATCCACTAACCTGGCTACAGGTGCAAAAATCTCACTTTCATCGTATTCGTTGGTGTCCGCAAAACCCCTGGCTACCAGTCTACTTTTGAACCGGAAAGACCCATTTGACTCCAGTTTTCTTTTGTGGACCCAACGAGCTTTGATTACCCTAGTCCTAGGAGGGAGAGAAGATTTTGAAACATATTCCCAGGTTCCCTTGTCTTCAAGAGATTGAAGTTCCTCCCTCATGGCTGCTTCCCAGAGATCAGAATCTTCGGAAGCCATTGCCTCATGGAACGTGTTAGGTTCCACGTACAAGGCTACTCCAGCGATTTCACTACCAGAAGATTTTTGTTCATCAACGGTTTCAGCTTCAGGACTCTTATTTTTGTCCTCCGAGCTCAATAATTCCAAGGTTTCCAAAAGAGACACAGGCAGTTCTTTTATATGGTCTCCATAAACCTGGGATTCAATGCATTTAACGTCTGCAGACCTGATTACAGATTTAGTTGACTCATCCAATAACCAGAGCTCAGTTTCTCCGCAATTTAGGACAAAGGCACGTTTACCATTAGGAGCAAATTTGTTTTTCCGATTTTTGTCTACATAAATTGCCAAACAGCCAAACCGTTTCAGGTGTTTCAAACTCGGGGGTGTACCGTGGATTTTTTCAAAGGGGCTCACAAAATCGTTAGCACTATTAGGCATACGATTGTGCACGTACGTGGTGTAGTCCAGAGCGAAACCCCAAAAACCATGAGGCATCTTAGCAGACAAGAGATTTACTCTGATTTTCTGGATTAATTCTAAATTGAATCGTTCAGAACAACCATTTAATTCGGGAGTTTTTGGTGGACACGTGACTAATTGAGTGCTTTCTTTTGCCATCAAACGTTTCATTTCAACTGTTTTGTATTCAAGCCCCCCATCAGTTCGAATCACCAAAACAGTAGGTTTTTCTTTAATGATCAAGGCCATTTCATTAAGACATTTACCAAAAGCCAAATGTACTTGAGTCTTATCACTCAAGGGATAGGCAAAAGCATAACGTGAAAAATCGCAAATGAAAGTCACAATATATTTAGCCCCAGTACGAAAATTGGCAGGACTGATTGGACCCATCAGATCTGAGTGCAGGACTACAAAAGGTTTGTCTGTTTTCATTCTTTTCAGATTGTGGGGTTGTCTAACGATTTTGGCCTCAGCGCACTCAACACAATCCATAATTTCACTCCCTATCTTGATTCCCTTCATTTCTGGGACAAATCTACTGGCTAGCTCTAAATAGCGTTTGGAGGCATGGTTCAATCTGAGGTGCCAAATTGCACCAAGATTGTCCCTGAGACTTGGTTTGAATTTTGGAGAAAAGATACTATTATCGAACTCTTTCAAAACCGAATCTACTCTATCCTCAGCCCCGTAAGATTTATCATTAGGAATCAAAGAACTATCAGAAATTGGGTTCAAATTCTCAGCACCTGAGCTTGGTTCCAAGGAGTTACAAGATTCATGACTCCCTCCTGCCTGAGCATTTGAACCATGAGCTACATGAGACGCCGCACAAGCCCTGGAAAGTCTGACCCTCTTACTTGAGGGTTCCTGACCTTCCGAGCTATCGTCTGTAAGCTTGAAATCAACCCACCATAGTTTACCACGGTAAACCCCAGTTTTGACAATTTCACCTGTATTTTGATTTATGAATTCAACCTTATCTTTAGTGAATACCACCTTCATGCCTTGTTCTGTTACTTTCCTAACACTGAACAAGTTAGCACCAAGACCAGGAGAAAACAAGACATTTTTCAAGCTTGCAGAGGTAGGGCCATTGATAAAGTCGACATTTCCAGTTTTGTCAACTATAAGATCCGCTCCATCATCCTCATTTGCACACTTGAAAGTTCTTGGTATCTCCAAAGTTCTAACGTTACTCAAGTAGTCAAGCCGATTTGCCAAGTGTTCTGTGGCACCAGAATCAACAATAGCAGTAAAATATTTAGGACGCTTACCTTCAGATGCCATGAGCGCTGAACAGTCCTTCTCTCGAACGAATTTGGCCACTTCGGGATAGGACAGTTCCTTTTCACCGATAGTCACCCAGACTTCAGTATTGTCGGACCCATTCTTCGTTCCGCAAATTGCGAACATAGCCATTGGGTCCCTGGAGAGTCGAGACTCAAGTAGCTTTGCATGACCCAACGTCATCTTCAGAGTCTCAGGCTTTTTCTCTCCTGACCGAGCAAGCCTTTTGGCGTCAGCGAGCGCACGCCGCATTTCAGTAGCTGTCTGAGCACCTGCTAAAGAAGAGGATCGAGGTTTAGGGCAGTTAGCGACTTCATGGGTCACGTCATTGCAGTTGTAACAGCGCTTTCTTAATTTATAACATTGCCGCTCAACATGACCGCGGCGTTTGCAATGTGTACAAATTTTTCTCGCATTTCGAGACTTGTTTTTGTAGCTGACTGCAGCATTGCTCCTTGCCTCCTGATTCCATTTCACTGTCGGTTGAGCATTATGACGAGGACCTAGCCTACTCTGAACACTAGTGGAACCCTTTTCTTTTTGAAAACCACCCCTTCCCCGGGCAAAACTGCTTCTTCCCCGGCCCTGAGACTTGGATCTGTGGTTAGGTCCACCTACCAGCAACACTCCAGATCTTCCGCCCCCAGGGACAGAATTTAGTTGGTCAGACTCGTTTTCGTCATCGACCAACATTTCTTGAATTTGGGAAATAGACAGATCAAGTTCTTTTGTGTTTGATCTCAATTTTAACTTATCCCAAGTAGAAGTGTCTCTAATCGCAACCAGGAGAATTTGCTTAGCATATTGATCGTCAATCATTTTGGGGTTCACTTTTCTAACATCTTTTAATGCTTCAGAAAAGCGAGAGATGAACTCCACAGCTTTCTCAGCTTTATTGTCAAAGTACATTGAGTTCAGTCGGTCCACCAGTGCAGTAATGTGCTGCAAAGTAGTCGGTTCTCTCATTCGTGAAAGTTTGTCAAGAATGTCTCGAGGGTGGTCTTGGTCTTGGATCAAGTCAACATAATATTCGTCAAGGCTGGATTCAATGTAATACTTGACTTTCTTAGTCACCAAGTCAATCTCGTCAACAGTGAAACAATCAGGCAAAGGCACGTCAGTGTCGAGCACGAATTTGCAATCCTCCTCATCAATAGCACGCTCAATGCTCCTTTTCCAGGTCTTGAAAGAAGTCGAAACACCAAGTTTGTTTTCGACAGTCCTGAATCTCAAATTATTCACACGCCGAGAAGAGAAAGTCACTTGCCGAGCATAGGCATCTGACACTCTTTCCGATGTGAATTTCGATTGGCGAGTTACAGACTTTTGCGAGCCTACATCCGCCTTTTGAGATTCTGGTGACTCCGACCTGCTGGTTTTGTTCATCTGATTGAAGAGCATACTTATCTTTGCTTCCAATCGAGATCCGATGGTGTTTTCCAGGTCCGCCATCATTCCTTTCACTTCGGCCAAAACTGATTCTCTGTCCATTTGGTTAGGAGAAAAATCCCGTCTGCGCTTGGAAGTAGGCTCAACACTATCAGCTGGGCTGACAGACCTACTCCGGTCCGACATTATGGTGATTTTTCAAATATTAATCGCTCCTATAATTGAACAGAAAAGATCATCAGAAACACCAATAAATGCATCAACAACCCCACGGATAAGTTGATAAAGATTCGAAACCTGGAGAGGGATAAGTTCGAGGCTGGTTTGTAAAAGTCTACAGTAGGTAGAAATACAAAACAACCATCGCTGCTCCCTCCTACTTTTCGCAAATCTATCTCGCGCTCCAAATCCACTTCCAACACGATCACTTCCGTAGGGATAGTCAAGCAGTTCAATGAAACGCTTGATTATACTCCCGCATAACACGATTTCTATGGGAACATACACAATAAATTTCCCAATAAATTTGTCTTAAATCCGCACACTCTGGCATGCGATGGTGGCGGCCTAATGTACAACCCTCCAATGTCAATTGTTTTTCCGAACAACGATCACTTTAATCAGTCCAGATATTTGAAGCTCCTAGCAAACAATTCATATAGGAAGAGCAATTTTTCTCGACCCAATATTTCTTTTACTGACACATTTTTATTCCAGAAGATTCTCTGCTCATAAAATTATGAACATAGGGAGAAATATTTAAAAATAAAAGAAAAGTTGTGCTAGGATGCCAATAAGAAACAGGTATAAATATTATTGTTATTATTATTATTATTTTTTTTTAATTTAAATCATAACGGTAAATAAACTAATTGTGTCATTTTAGTAATCGAATTATTAACCTGAGATTTTAAAATCAAATGCTGGAGCATTCGTAACTCTCAAAAGTGTTCAGGCGATGTCTGTGAGCGAGCTCAGGGGCTCACCGGACTGTCGGCCGTATCATTTGCCACCTATGATGAGCCCGCACAGACGTAAGCTTTGGCACAATAGAGTTTACTTACCGAATCCCAACAGGTAGCGGTTATACTAATTGACATTAGAGCCCATAGAGAGATCTGACCATTGGTTTCGGTCAGTGAGATTTTTCATAGTAGCTACCAGTAATCACAAAGTGGGGAGACAGCCTGCATGCCCATAAATTTGCTGTCTCAGTGAAAGTGGCTCATAACAACTATTTATTAGTTGTGAGTACTCTCTGTGTTAACCAATTAAAATTCCAAAACTATAAAACCCGGTCCGAGCTGAGGGTGACTACTCACACCTCGAGCTCTACAGTTTTAACTTTACGTAAAGATTTTATTAGGTTAACGGGAGCTGGGAGAATACCAGTTCCATCCCATCGCACTTTCGGTGGTCCGGACCCTCTGGGCAAAGTGGTCTCACGGAACAGCCCTTCATAGGCAGATGCAGTACTATGAAAGACCACAAAATCACACAGTACGTACACCTCTACTGGAGCTCTAATAGGGGTTTTCACTGAAAGGCGGACTCTCTACAGTGTCACCCTAAATGCATAAACTAAAATCGTAACACAATGCTTTCATTCATCCAAAATGGCAACAGCGGAGGTTTTCCGTGTACGACATCTCATCACATTTTTGCGAGTCATCGTACCCGAAAAGCTAGTCGAAATACGCAATCTAAATATCTACCTAATATGCCGGCAAAACTACATCTAACACGCACCTATCAGGAAAGTCGTGCATACACGAGCAAACAAACGCACGTAGGGCGTACTTATTCAAGCACATCATTCTTTCAACACCTAAGCATCGTGTTACGCATCGTCAGGGTCTTTTATCAATTTTAAAAATAATTTTTATCGGAAGAAAAATCTCACTGACTCAACCTCTACTGATTGTACTAGTGCTGTAACACAAATTTCAAAATGAAATTGAAACCGCATCAATGGAGGTCACCAAGCCATCGGCGCCGTGTTGATGATAAAACAACAACGGTTCAGCAGCAATAAAATTCATCAACTTATTGCATTATTCACCGAGCGTTGCTTCTCCAAAGATTACGGGTAAAATATGATCGCACTGGAATGAATGGATATATTCGGATAATACTTAACAATTTAAGTTGCACGAAGAAGGAACGAGCGCAGAATAGATAGAGAGTTAAATTGAAAGCAAGAGAGCACAGAACAACGGGGGCAGTACGCCGAACGAGTAAAGTTCACGATCAGCCGGTGGCGCGCGCAGTGTAGCCAGTCATCTGTACTGGAGGCCGTCTCCAAGTCAAGGTGGAGGCGTCGCCGCTGTGGTCTTCAATAGTGAAGCATCTAGGTTGAAGTAGGTAGATACTCTTCGGCTAGGTGAATGTTTCTGAATATAGGTATAGGTGAAAGTACCAAGAGGGTGGAGTAGTCCTCTATATTCTGACAGTATTCAATGCTGAAGTTGGAAAATTATGCAAAATTTGTTAGTACCCTGACAAAAAGAGGCCTAACGTTGCACAGCGTGCTTGAAAATCAGAAAATTTTTCAGAAGAAGGATAAACCTAGAATTATTCCAGAAGAAAATTTAGTAAATGCTCAAAACCCATATTTTTATCGAAATGTCATTAAGAATTTTTGTAAATATTTTATGCCTAAAAAAGTATAGTAAAGTTAAATGTAGATTAGCACAATGAGCGGTCAGGCAGAATTTTTCGAACTGTCCGACACAATAAAAATATAACGTAATTTATAAAATGTTTTCCCGAGTTTCCATTGTCACATTTTAATGATCTCGAAGGTGGGAAGTTCTCAGAGGCGAAAACTTCATTATCCAATAAAAGAAACCGTCGCTCAGTTCCGTTGAAGGAGGAAGTTGAGAAAATGACATAAGAAAAGAATTGGGCTCTCTGATCGTGTTGGAAAGTTGAAGGTCCTCGAAGTTTCTACCTTCATCATGTTACGAGAGGTCGCACAAAAATGCTCGAGGATCCTTGTTGAGATGGTATTTTCTCGGTATTTGGCATATCTTGGTCGAATTGAGAATTTTCAAGATCAAATTGGGAATATTTCCAACCGAATAGAGGATTTCCCTAATCAAAGTAATGATTTTTCAAATCAAATTCCAATCGGATCGGAAAAGGTTAAGGGGTCCAAATCGGCATTAGTGTAATCCATTTCGAAAAAACACAAAAACTCAATTTTGAAGTTGATGCCGTGGGCTTAGAATTTTTCGAGTATTTTCCCCAGGTTTCTCGCTTGATTTACCATAGGATAGGGGGTCAATTATGTATGAACATGGAACGATTCTGGAAATTCCAAATAACCACTAGAATCAAAATTTTTCAATATTTAGCCAAAAGTTCAACATTATTAATTTCGTCATACACTCGGTTCAGTATTGATGCATTCGTCGAAAACTCGGCCCGTACCGAGTTTCAGATGACCTGTTCGCGAGACGCATTGACAAATACGCGGCGAGCGCGTGAGTCACCGCCGTATGACATCAGCCCTCTCGTTCTCTGGTCCGGAGCCAATACCAATTCCACTGTACCAGACAAGGATAGAGATCAGAGCTGGACGGTTGGATTAGCCGAAGGTGCCACTGTGATGCAGTTTCACGGCCGTGACAAGATCAAGAACCTCGTCAATACGAGACGCGAAAGGACAAGGCTGGATAGCAATTGTTACTCGTCCTGGTAATGGCTATTCAGGAGGATTCGATTAGTGTTTTTTCAACATTGTCAGACTAGGACGCCCGATGACGTTTTCGACAGCTGGCGACCGCACGACACGACTTTCCTTCGGAGCAATTTTTATTCTTATTCGAGTTCAAAGTCAACTTCGAGATCAAAGTCAACTTCGAGATCAAACTCGACTTCAAGTTCAAAGTCAACTTCTAGATCAAATTCAACTTCGAGATCAAACTCAACTTTTTTCAAAATCCGCTCAAAAACCTTAATAGCTTGGAACCTAATAAGCCAAAACCCCAAGACAAACCCATCAAAATTTGGGACATTTAACAGCCAGCAAAAAACCCTTTCCGCGTATACACTTAAAATCGACGCATCACACCGAAAAACCCAAAAAACCGAAACTACCTTCATGAAAAACGTCATCTTTAGCGAGTTTGAGTATTAGTTTCAGTTTGGATTCTCAATATGTTGCCTCATGAATTTCGATTTTCAACCTTTCTCAAGATATAAGCGAAAAACTGTCAAAATCTGCTAAAAAATGTTGATATTTTGGCACCTAATAAACCAAAACCCCAAGACAAACCCATCAAAATGTGGGAAATTTAACGGCCATCAAAAAACCCTTTCCGCGTATACACTTAAAATCGACGCATCACACCCAAAAACCCAAAAAACCGAAACTACCTTCATGGAAAACGTCATCATCAGTGTGTCAAACTCATCTTCGAGTTCAAAGTCAACTTCGAGATCAAACTCAACTTCGAGTCCAAACTCAACTTCAAACTCAACTTCGAGATCAAAGTCAACTTCGAGATCAAAGTCAACTTACAATTCAAACTCAACTTAAAATTCAAACTCAACTTCGAATTCAAACTCAACTTCGAGATCAAAGTCAACGTCGAGATCAAAGTCAACTTCGAGTTCAAACTCAACTTCGAGATCAAAGTCAACTTCGAGTTCAAAGTCATCTTCGAGTTCAAAGTCATCTTCGAGATCAAAGTCAACTTCGAGTTCAAACTCAACTTCGAGATCAAAGTCAACTTCGAGATCAAAGTCAACTTCGAGTTCAAAGTCAACATCGAGATCAAACTCAACTTCGAGTTCAAAGTCAACTTAGAGTTCAAACTCAACTTCGAGATCAAACTCAACTTCGGGATCAAAGCCAACTTCGAGATTAAAGTCAACTTACAATTCAAACTCAACTTAAAATTCAAACTCAACTTCGAATTCAAACTCAACTTCGAGATCAAAGTCAACGTCGAGATCAAAGTCAACTTCGAGTTCAAACTCAACTTCGAGATCAAAGTCAACTTCGAGTTCAAAGTCATCTTCGAGATCAAAGTCAACTTCGAGTTCAAACTCAACTTCGAGATCAAAGTCAACTTCGAGTTCAAACTCAACTTCGAGATCAAAGTCAACTTCGAGATCAAAGTCAACTTCGAGTTCAAAGTCAACATCGAGATCAAACTCAACTTCGAGTTCAAAGTCAACTTAGAGTTCAAACTCAACTTCGAGATCAAACTCAACTTCGAGATCAAAGTCAACTTCGAGATCAAAGTCAACTTACAATTCAAACTCAACTTAAAATTCAAACTCAACTTCGAATTCAAACTCAACTTCGAGATCAAAGTCAACGTCGAGATCAAAGTCAACTTCGAGTTCAAACTCAACTTCGAGATCAAAGTCAACTTCGAGTTCAAAGTCATCTTCGAGTTCAAAGTCATCTTCGAGATCAAAGTCAACTTCGAGTTCAAACTCAACTTCGAGATCAAAGTCAACTTCGAGATCAAAGTCAACTTCGAGTTCAAAGTCAACATCGAGATCAAACTCAACTTCGAGTTCAAAGTCAACTTAGAGTTCAAACTCAACTTCGAGATCAAACTCAACTTCGGGATCAAAGCCAACTTCGAGATTAAAGTCAACTTCGAGTTCAAACTCAACTTCGAGATCAAACTCAACTTCGAGATCAAAGTCAACTTAAAATTCAAACTCAACTTAAAATTCAAACTCAACTTCGAGATCAAAGCCAACTTTGAGCTCAAAGTCAACTTCGAGATCCAAGTCAACTTCGAGATCAAGGCCAACTTCGAGACTTCGAGTTCATCATAGTTATCTACGCACTTCTGGTTTTGTTATTATTTTCAATTAAATCAGTTTGATGGCGTAGATTCTTTATGGTTAAAGCGATTTCCAAACGTAAATCGAGCCATTTCGTCGTTTAACATGATTCGAAACTTGATATAGAAACCAAACGGTCAAGAACACGATCAGGATTGGATTTTAACGCATCGGCATCCTTGGCAATTACGCATTTCCAAGCGTTAATCAACGTCGAGCGAAAATTGGCCCCGAGTCAGGTTGAGCAAACCGTCGTTTAGTTAACAGGACTGGATCAACAACGTCAACCTTCGGCCTGTGAAAAGCCAATCGAAACTCGTGCTGGCCATGGCAGGCTTTTCTGACCCAGTTTCCAAAATGTTCGGTAGAACAGTTCCCTTCACCGCTGCGACTGCTACCCTTGTTTTCCATGTCGCCTTTTCTCTCTATTCCACCCCTAGGGCGGGGGTGGCTGCCAAATAATTAAATGACCAGTTCGCTGTTCGACAAAGGTCTGTCTGGCTGGACGTCATAATCGAAATAACCAACGCCTGTCGAAGAGAAAAGGTGGGTGGCAGTTTAGCTGTGTTTCGTCTGTGATACAGACAGAGACAATACCTGACAGCAGACTGGACAGGGGGTGGGAAGAGGGTCGTGTTAATGTTCTAAAATTGTTCGGTCAACTACCGAGTTAATCTCATAAAAGATGAATGGGATTCTTGAATCGAGTTTTTACTGCGAGGTACGAATTGTTGATCGCGATTTGGACTTCCCCAAATTAGGTATGCATTGGATTTCGGGTGAGATGTCCCCTAATGTTCGACTTTACCAAAATTGGAAAAACGGGATCTTGGCCTTATTATGAGGGCGAGGGAGGGATTTATGAATGATTAGAAAAATTCCAAAAACTGTTCTACCGTATTGGCCGTATTGTTTGTAGTTAGTAGGTGTCAGGTGAAGTTCCAACGTTTTGTCGCCCTTGACACCTACCCAATATTGTCAAAAAGGTATTCTATCAGTGAAAATAATGTTATTTTCTGACTCAGCCCATACCCTGCAATATTATGTTGACATATTTTTGACCGACTTCAAAAAGGAGGTTACTTTATCAAGTTGACTTGGACTTGTCGTAGGTACCTAAGGATTTTTTCGGTTTGTTTGCTCCTCTTTTACCCTGCCGGTTTTGATCCGATTTCAAAAATTCTATCCCTGAAATGTCGGGAAAGTCTTCCGTTATTTTTTCAGGATTAAGAATTGGTTGAGCGACAGCTAAAATTTTTTCAAAAAATAGGTTTTTGAAAGTTGGAAATTTTGTGTCTAACAGCTTGTTTTTCATTTTCCAACACTTTTTACGAGTCCCTTTTTATGGCGAAAGGCATCACCATAAACAATTTTCAATTTTACGTCATACGCATAATTCATCCCCAGTTAAGAGATTGTAATGGACGTCCAGTTCAGTCAACACCGTAACTTTTTATTCATTTTTTTTATCCCGTCGATTATTTTGACTTGAACGAAAAAAGATCCCATTAGCAGAATTTTTCGTTCTTCAATAGACTTTCCCAGTTTATCGAGTTTTACAGTTCCGAGTTTATCGTTCGCACTTATCCGTGTTTATCGAGTCCGGCAAAAAGCCACGATTTGCCTTCAGGTTTGAAACCGTTCAATTAACTGCGGATTTGCGGCGGCTTCGCTAAAAGCCGCTGATTAATCGCGTATGTCAACGAATCGTGGCCGTAGCGAAAATCGTGTTTTGATCGCGAGGTCGCGTCTTCAGCGCTGCCTTTCAGCGGCCTTGACCGCCGATGTGACCGCTAATTGTGCGTTGTCAGCTTATTCAATCAAAAGCCAACCGATTTGATTGTTTTTTATCATCGTAATATGAGGTATTTAATTTCAAAACCAGCTCGATCCAACTTTGAAAATTTTCCCTGAACTTTGAACACAAAAAATGTCAGATAATATCCGATATCATTATATTATCGCACGCTGGGAGGAAGACTGGTATAACTGCAAAAACCTAACTTTTGGCAAATGGCGTTCGAAGTTTCTCTGAATCATTCGCGCTCATCCCTGACGCAAACATTTTTCGCTCTCTAGCGGTCATTTTTTGAACTACCTTCAAACCAGTAGTACCTGTGTGTAGAGGGCGCCAAGAGCTTTAAAACGGTATAAAGAACCCAAAAAGTCGAAAATTGGACTTATAACAGTGTTCCTCCCAGTGTGCGTTATTATAATATCAGATCATAATAGATTCTATCGGCATTTCTGGCCGATCATTTCTGAATCTATTTCGTAAATCAGAAAAAAAAACTCGAGATATTTTATTTTCTCAGCTTGTAGGTATATTAGAAACGGTTGTCAACCTGATCTAGTTTTCCCTCTAATATCGCTCTCGGGTGATTGATGGGATGATGAACTGCTCTCTTCAGTTCTGACCAACTGCTTCGTTTCTCCCCATTTCTCCCGACCGCGGTCAACGCGCTCCAAAACGCGCCGGCCGAGTTCCCACCGCTAACGGATCGAGGGAGGAGGGATAACGATGGCGATGGATAAGTTATCCTTCTCCTTCTGGCGAGAGCCGGTAGCGATCAACCTCCAACCTCCGTCGTCTGGGGCGAGCATGTAAATCAGGGAGGCCTGAGCAAATCTCGGCCGTTGGACAGCGGAATGTCTTCCATCATATCCTCTTTCCACTTCCCCTTGGGCGGTGAATATCGTCGTCGATAAAATGTGAGTGGGGCCTCGAAGGTTATTTGGATTGCTTTATTATTTTGAGACGGACCGAGATCAAAGTATAATTGAATAGGTGTCCGGAAGAAGAACCTATGTCATGATTTCTAAATGAGGAACGTGCATGAAAAACGAAATCCATTTTTTCCGCCAGAATGGTGCTGTTTAGGATGCGAAAATGATGTAGTGATGGTCTACAACGAAAAAACAACATTTTTCCTGGTGAAAAACGCTAATGAAAAGGGCCCTTTTGAATGTGGCCGGTGAGCCGTATGACGTCACTGCGCGGACGTGACTGCACGTAGTTTCTTAACGTAACGGCAAAAAATCCGTTAAAAAATCGGCTGGCCATTTTCCCGCTCGACTTCAAATCTGCGATTTTCACTAATCCTCCCTCCTCTTTTAATTACCTCTTTTCCGAACCGTCATCCACCATAACACCATTTTCGAAGCCTAACAAGGAATATTATGGTGAAAAAACAGTTTATTTTTGCTTCATGCATATTCCTCATTGTGAAGGAGAGCGAGAAAACAAAGGTGCCAATAAATTTAGGAAATTAACGTATTATGTTATTATTATTATTACGCTGGATGACATAGGCCCTTCTTCTATTGCGAGAACCAAAAACTATATTAATTGATAATGCATTTGATAACATAGGCCCTTCTTCCACTTCTTCTTCGTCGTTTTCAGTTTGTTCCTGCGATTTTCCTGGCATCTGTCGGATTCTTTGGCTACTAATAAGCAAGCCAACAAACTAGACGTAACAAAGGCTCTTATTCCATGAAAAAACAAGATTCAGAAAATCATGACATAGGCCCTTCTGCCGGACACACATTCAATTAGTCTGAATTTTTTTCAATTACGCATCTGTTTTTAGCAATAAATAAAATTTTGGTAAATTATTTCAAGAAATAATGTACCTATGTATCATTTGATTATTCTTGCGTTTGATGTGGCGATTCTTGGTCACGATTGACTTTAATTGACGAGGCATAGGGAATTTCACGATTGACGATGTATAGGGCGTGATCGATTTTGCATCTGAGACCGTCAAAAACGATTGATAATCCAACTTCGGATGTTAAACTTTTAACTAATCAAAAATACAGCCTTTTATGATCGAGTATCGTGTTCTTTATACTGTGCCAACCGTCTCACGACCAGCTACTTCATCCGTGTCAGGGTCAGAATTCTGAATAATTAGCTCTCATTTCTAGGATTGCCAATTCGCACTCGAATCCAGACCATCTTTCTTCGGTAGGTTGATGGATTGACCGAAATGAAGAAATGATTTAGCTATGGCCCCGTTTGCGTTTGACGTGCGTGATCCTGCAAAGTGAACTCGCAAGGCGCCCTGATTCGTTAACTGATGCAGGGACCATATTATTTATGGAAGTCCACTCGCCGAAACCGTTAGCCAGTACCAATTAGCAAAATTGGATTGAAGCGTAATAAGCGCATTTTTGAGTTTTATATGAGGGCTACTAGCATCCGCCTCATCGTCATTTGACCCGAGAGCATTCGCCCCAAATGCATTTCCCCCGATTTGTTTCCTATTTCAATTTATTTTTTCAATATAATGGGAGATCCCGGACATGGAAATCCCCCAGAAACTCAACCTCCCCCCTCAGCCTCAATAAAAAAAAAGATATTTCGTTAAAAAAATTACAATGAGAAAAAAATTATGTTTATTATATTTACAAGATTTATATCCTTTATAAGATAAATCCTGAGCAAGCCTAAAAGAACTTATCATAATAACCGCCGAATCGTCTGCCCAGTGAGCAGAAGGTGCAAGGTTCGAGTTCCACCGGAGAGCGCACCTAATGTTTGCCATTGATCTCGTTTATGCCTGACAGCATTTTTGGGGCTTATGCCTAATTGAAAAGAAGGTTTCCTATTTTTTGGATTTTCCTGTTTCAACATTCCCTTCGACTCTCGCTTTTACGTAGTTCATTCGAAGCTAATTATGTCGTCGTTAGGTGACGAATTGATCAGCCAATCCTCTCTCCCTTATTCCTATGTGGGTTTTGTATTCAAGTTTCCTGAGGGTGGCATTCGGCCAAAAACCCAGTGCCCGAGATTCTCTTTCATGAACGTCCTAGACGAATTCCCCGCCGATAAAAACTATAATGAGGTTACTTTCGCTAGGTTCGGAATTAAAGGTAGGCGAGTGCCAAGAAACTAGTTGCAAAATTTTCATCAGATTCGCTTTCGTTTAAGGGAGATAATCGTGAAAGTTCCCAGAAGTATTATTTTCATGAAAAACGTTAATTAAACGAATCAGTGCTACAATTTTTGAAATTGCAAAATGAGGGACTTGAGGATGGAATTATACTCATGGACTTAATTATTTCAACTTTCCATTGAGACTTGGGTGAACGGTCGATCGGATGCCCCTAACGTCGGGTTTCAATATTGTTAGTATTCACGCATACTTATTACCAGTTTACTTACCATTAGGTATTGTGAATATTTTATGCGGACCAACGTTTGAATATGACGAAGGTTAAGCCATGACGAGGGCCTTAATGTTTTGAACTTGGGCTGTCCGCTTACTGATGTGACCCGTAGGTAACCCTCCAACATGAATGTTAATCTAATTCCTGCCTCTGCCACCTGGCGACAGTTGAGGTCAGCGCCCTGCATCAAAACGGCAAAAGATCGTTACCATACTTGTTCAACATTGACTCTAACGAATAATTCTCTCTGGGAAGCAACTACTTGAGATATCAGCTAAATAGACAACGTGAGCATGATAATTTCATCAATGTTATCATGCTCAAATAACCACAACGTTACCTCAAATCGAATCGTTCAAATTTATTGTGTCCAGTAGCAACTTATGGCTCCGTTAACCTATTATGCCGTTTAAGGTTAATTAAAACTTTACCGTGGACACGAAATTCGGAAAAATGTTGAAGACACGATTCTTGCGTTCGAGTATGCACTATACAGCCAGAGATTGTTTAGAGTATGCTTCTGAATGATTTGCCAAAAAAAATCAAAAAACAATACCAAAAAAAGCCTCATGTGTCTAATTCATATTTATTTTTGTTTCAGGAAAAAACCTGTACAACAATGAACATGTAGCGATTAAAATGGTAAGTAAACGCCAACTTTGTCATTTTGAACAAGACGCACCAATTTCAAGTTATTTTTGAAAATCACTCTTATTTTGACGGTACCAATGTGATTTCCGCCATGGCAGTCGATCTTTGCTTCTTATTAAGTGAAATTAAATTAAAATTTCTAATAAAATAAAATGTTCTTTCTTCCAATCTAAGGGCCATGCCACCTGAGCTAATTTTCGGCTCGTTGTGTAACTTGATTAAAAGTTAAAGCAGGATTTCTGTTCTTCATTCTCACCAATTAATTGTTAACTTTCAACTTTCGTTTCGACTCTTGTCGAAATTAACTCAACGCCTCATTTTCAATTCATTTCTGCGCTTGCTCCCTCGACATTTGAATTCATTGGAGCAATTTAACCTTTTTGATAATTTTTACAGCGTGTAAAAATTTTTCATTTTTTTGGCCTGCTTGTTTATTTTGTAATTATTAATTTTTGTAATTATTATGTAATTTTCTGTCGACAGGAACCTATGAAATCGAAAGCGCCCCAGCTCCATTTAGAATATAGATTTTACAAGCTCCTTGGTACTCACGGTAAGTCAAGAAGTGAGCTACGCATTGTACCTAATTTGATGACTTACCTAATTTACCGGCTGCGTGAAGAGCTTGAAAGTATGTCTTTCAAAACATAATTTGTTATTACTTCAGTCGCTTCTTGCTTCCCTGGCAAAATGAATTTACGCTTCCAACACTTGACGCAGCCTGTGGATTTAATCAAATAAAATTATTACTTTCATCGTAAGCTTAGAAAACGATCCTCGTCTATCGCTTTTCGAGTAATTTCGAATAGGTCATTTCAAAGTTAGCGATAATAGTAATACACAGCCCGGTCGTTTCTTCGATAACGAGAGTTCCTTAGAATTAATTCGTCCTTTTCTGGCGATTCCCTCCAGACGACAGTGTTGCCAATAGTTTTTTTTTCTAATTCAACTATCTTCTTCTTGGCCTAGTTCCTGCAAAAGTTACGCCCGGCAACAATAAAAACTGCCCTCGAACTTGGCCAAGTACTGAATAAACAAGTCGGACGGATCTTGGCCCAGCTTTTAACTATTACTGTCCGTTGACAAGTGCCGCCTAACCTAGATAGCTGTAACGATTGTTTTCGATTAGTGTTAACATTTCTCTTCCTTAGTTTGATTAATGTTTCCCGCCTTAAAGATAGCGGGAAGTCGGTGGCCGTCTACGACGAGCGTCTGCAAAGACACAAGTTTTTTACGGACTTCTCCGATGGTTTAGGAAAAGGTTGGTGCCACTTAACCGTTAGTTAGTACAGCCGCATAAATTATCTCGCGTCGAGTTTAATCTTGTCGCTAACTGGTGCCCATGCAAATCGGAGAGAAACTGACCGTGAGTCATACGGGGTTTCGTTCTGATGTGTATGTATGCAAATCGGGTCGATTTTTTCATCCGCAATTACCGATCGATTGTTTCCAATTTGCTCCGTGTCGATGGCTGAATGCATAATGAAGCGTAGGTAATCATCTAGTTCTAGTTAAAGACGTTAGTCATGATTGGCTCTATGAAGCCGACGTGGATAATCATTCATTATGTGACGCTACCTATAAACTACCTTAAGTAGGGACTTGCCCGTCAATATGCGATGTCAATCAAGTCTACCGATTGAACCAACAACGACCACTCACACCAGTTAACTACCAAATACACCCTTTAAAACCGACTACACCAAACCGAACCAACTTCAATCCAAAGTCCGACCAAAATCCGAAGCGACCGCACGGACCAATCAAAACCACCAATCAACAGATCCCGCTGCACCAAACATGAAATAACCAATCAAATCCACCGATCACTACTCACACTCGACTACCGAGTACACAATTTTCAACCGACTTCACCAACTCAACTACAACCACACTAATCAAGAACAACTGCTAACACCAAACTAGAACCAACCAATCCAAACTATCAATCAAGACGTCTACAATCATACAGACCAATTACAACCTGCTACACCAAGCAAATCCAGTCCACTAACAACGCCAAATCAATCCGATACCCGAATTGAACCAAAATAATCCAAAACACCAATTGAACCAAACCACCAATTAAACAAAACCAGTCCGAACCACCAATTACACCAAACCAGACTATAATCGCACAAACTTATTTAAACCATTGATAAAACCTAGCCCACAACACCAAACTTTACCAAACCAGTCAAATCGCTAATAAAACCTAACCAACTACACCAAACTTGACCTAACCACCAATCAAACCAAGCCAAATACAACCACACCAACACCACCGAACTAAACCAATCTACCATTCAAATTAGCTCAACATCGATTGTATGGCACTATCGATTGTTCCAACACTATCGTCGATAATTATCGATAGTTTTTGCTCAACAGAAATCAAGTCCCTACTATAATAACCTGAAGTCTTCAAAAACAAAAATAAATTAAGGAAACGTAATTTTTTGCGGATATCTGGGTCAGAGCGGGTACTTCGCTACCTATCTACTTATTAGGTATTTTTTATTTTAAAAAAAGATATTGATATTCTACCAATTTTGTATCTGAAAGAACCAAAATAACCTTGTTTGATCCTGAAAATATTTTTGTGTCAACGTGTTTATGCGAAACCAGATGATTTTGTGTTAAGAGCTTTCTAATATTCATAACAACAAGAGTAAAATTGTTCGGAAAACTATCGAAATTATCGATAGTCCGATAATTCGAAAGGCTATCGATAGTCTCTTGCATTGATAGTCCGATACATTGAAAGGCCATCGATAGGATCGATTTTCTCGATGAATTTTCGGGTAAAATGCCACCTTGCTACTTGTAGAAGTTCTGCTGGATTACCTATTTCGCTTATCCCTTCGGTGTTGGCCGCTTGCCACAAGTTCTATCCGATAACCCCGCACTTTCTCTCATAAGTGAGAAGTTGAACAGTGCGATCTTATCGACTTCTTCCGCTATCTCGCAATTTATGATCGCACTTCTCAATTTGAGAATTGAATCCTCTTATCTTATCGTGTTTGCGATATTCGTTTTGTGCAACTTGATCTTAACCTTTCGATATTGACCGAAATACCCCCGTTCCTCACAATGTCCTTGAACATTGAAATTGAAATTGACGATTATTTTTAGATTGAATAAAATAATTTGGGTGGATCGCAGCATTTTATTTTTTTATCCTGTTTTTTCGTTCTAGGCAGTTGGAATTCGAAGCATTGCGCCTCTTTTAGTAGTACCAGAATGAGCACCAGCCGTTTGGGCTTGTCCAACTCCATCACTCGACTATCGATAGTTTTTTCCCGAGATCTGTCAGAGTAGAGCGACATGTTACTCCGGCTCCTCGAGGGCGGCAGGTCACGC
Source organism: Nesidiocoris tenuis (assembly GCA_036186465.1). NCBI lineage: Eukaryota > Metazoa > Arthropoda > Insecta > Hemiptera > Miridae > Nesidiocoris > Nesidiocoris tenuis. The sequence goes on along the minus strand of AP028909.1, from coordinate 13,148,915 downwards.
CCGGGGCAACTTCGGTTCTGTTCGAAAATGGCTGCCGTTACTTTACTTTTTATCCAGTATCTCTCTGCAGCGCTGCTGGACAATCTGCTCTTAATTGTCGGCAATTTCATGGATTTTTTCGTTTCAACCGACTGGTCTTTCGTGTGGACTGGTCTTAAAATTGCACGGTTTTCTTTCTCATGTGCGAATGGTCTCGACTGGGCCCTTGACCTTCGATGAGGTATTTTCTTCGATCGCATTGCCGTCGTTGATTGCTCCTCGAAGGGAAATACTTAATGGGTACCTACCAGTTAATGAGGTATGTTGATCGGCCGCTGGAAATGTCCGCTCTTGAGTCGAGCGGATACGAATAGTTTCAATTGATAGCCCGCACTTCGTCAAGCATGCGGGCCAGGAACAACATGACCCCTGGGGTCTCTTGATTGCTGAATGGGGCCATCCATGTTTTTGTTGTTTAGATGGTTTAGTAGCCCATTTTCTCGACTCATGATCAATTTTAACGTTTATCGCCGAGAAATTTTTGAAGAGAAGATTTCTAATTTGGTGGGGTAGGTAATTTTTTTGGGCTCGAATCAGAATTTGAGGTTATGAAAAGTTGTTTTCCCTTTGTAATAATTGAGGAAAAATCAAGTTGGAAAAACTGCCATAAAATCTCACACCGGCTGGGTTTTGAACTCAGGATCTTCCGATCTCTAGTCTGACATCCTTCCCACTAGATCGCAGGGTGGGTCGGTCTGAAAGATGAACTCGTGATTTGAGTCTGCTTACATCAGTTCATCTTCTAGATTGGCTCCCACTCGCTCTGTGGCCTGGTGGGTGAGCGTCTGATCAGAAATCAGAAGATGCCGGGTTCGATTCCCGGCTAGAATGAGATTGTGCCAGTTCCGAGCTTCAGTTTTCACTTTCGATCTGTCTGATTCCCTACCTTATCCGGTAGTTAACTCATTTCTGACCCTGATACCGAGTTTACATTAGTTTCTGCTGGCCTGTCAATTGAAATAGTGTAAACTTGGCATCCGGTGACGTTACAGTTTATTGAAAAAAAAATCAGCACAGGGCTCCAGCTTCTTGACTTCACTCGTCTTATTTAGCCGGGCGGCAGGGCACGGCCGGGACAACTTCGGTTATCAGGCGAAGAGCCTAAAAAGATGGTTTGTTGTTTTAGTTAAGTTGATACTGTACAATCTGATTATCGCTGACATGTATTCTCAAATTTGCAGAAGGTGTACCGGAAGTGTACTATTTCGGCCCCTGCGGCAAGTACAACGCCCTCGTCATGGAACTGTTAGGACCATCTCTCGAAGATCTCTTCGATGCGTGTGGACGAAGGTTTACGTTAAAGACTGTTCTCATGATCGCCACACAATTAGTAAGTTTACCCCGAATTCTGCAGTACTGTATCAGTGAGTGTGAATAAACACTCGTCGAGAGTTTTTTATTCAATGGGTCAATCTGGAGAGGAAGGATTTTTTCTTCCTAAATTTTTGTTTCAAAAATTTATCTTCCTAATTTTTTTAAAAATTTTTTTCCTACATTTTTTAAACATTTTACTCCCTACATGTTTCTCAAAAAATTGTCTTTCTAATCTTTCAGCAATGTTTCTTCCTACATTTTTCTCAAAATTTTTTTCAACATTTTTTCAACAGAATTTTCTACCTTTTTTCAAAAAATTTTTAAGATTTATTTTCAAAATTTTTTGAATTTTTTTTCCAAATTTTTTTTTCAACATTTTTCTCAAAAATTTTTTCAATTTTTTCTCCAAATTTTTTCTTTATTTTTCAAAATTTTTTTTAAAATTTTCTTCTTAATTTTTTCTTAAATTTTTCTTCTTAAGTTTTTTACATTTTTATAAATTTTGCTGTTTATCTTAGTTATTGGTAGACACCCTCGCCAACATTTCGTTTTTTCATCATGTTTAATCGCTCCCAACGGATGGACCTTTCGCCTCATCCCATTGTTCTCGCCAAATTTCATTCATCTAGCCGCTATAATTATCAGCGTGATCCTATTTTTAGTTTCTTTTATCTTCTACACACTGGCGAATTCAGATGTACCTACGAATCTATTTCACCCGCATTCGAACGCTATCTTGTTTACTCGGGCCTTCAACGGGATCGGTTTACTCCCCTCGTAATCAACTGGGCTGTAAATCTATTTTTCTATCCTTCTGGTTAATAAACAACTTGACGCTTTTAGAGAGTTTTCATCAGTTTCTTTGGGATACGTAATATCGCACTACTGCGCGATCCGAGTTGACATGTTTGGGATCTTAAATGCAAGACAGGAGGTTATCTACATTTAATCCCTCGCCTCATGTTTAAATTTTCCGGGGAGTTAGCTGGAAAAATTGAAATTAATTTTAGAAAATTTTCATTTAGTTTTATTTCCCCGACAAAAATGCCTTGTTGCAGAGTATTGGGAAGTGCAATCCGATTCCTCGCAAAATGAACACTTCACAAATTTTGCTCTTCATTTTTTATTAATTACTCTAAACTCTAATGATTGAAAACTCCCGCTGATTGAGGAAATAATTGATGTTTTAATCGTCCTCATTTTCGATGTGTTACAGCTTCATAGAATAGAATACGTTCACGGCCGCCATCTTATTTATCGAGACGTTAAACCTGAAAACTTTTTAATTGGCAGGTCTGCCAACCGAAAAGATAAAGTAATCCACATCATAGGTGCGTGTTTCCTTGTTGAAAATAATCATTAATTGCACTATATTTTGTTATTGAAGTTTAGAAAACTACCTCATATTCCTCATTGTATTATTGGATGATTCCTTTCAAAAAATTCCCTCTCATTCATCATTGTATTATCGAATTCCTTTCAAATAATTATTCTTTTTTTTCGCAGATTTTGGCTTAGCTAAAGAATACATAGATTTAGAAACGAATAAGCACATACCATATCGAGAACACAAGAGCTTAACGGGTACCGCAAGATATATGAGCATTAATACTCACTTAGGAAAAGGTACGTTTTATGTATATTTCTTCATTATTTTAATTAATTTCGGATGTTGGCATTACAGATAATTCCAGTTGAACTTGGAAAACCGAATTTGGTACCGTTATGACTTATGATTCGGATTAAGTGGCAATTTGTGGCAATTCCTGAATATTCGTGGCGATTAAGTGGCAATTCCAAATAATTTATTTTGTAAATTTGGCAGAACAAAGTCGGCGAGACGACTTGGAAGCCCTGGGTCACATGTTCATGTACTTCCTCCGCGGGTCGCTCCCTTGGCAAGGCCTCAAAGCCGACACCCTGAAAGAGCGGTACCAGAAAATCGGCGATACCAAACGAGCGACTCCCATCGACGTGCTCTGCGAAGGACATCCCGGTAAGTGGGAATTTATTGTTAAACTGCTCTACAAAAAATTTTTTTGGCTTGTATCTCTGATGAGAACTGTTTCCTTCGACTAATTTTGATATGAGGAACCCGAATTTTCCATCTAAAACCCATCAATTACCATCAAATTTTAGGAAACGACGTTGTTAGGGGTGAAATTTAAACTTTTTTGCATCATAATTTTTTTTAGTCGACAGAATCGTATCTAAACTCATTTAATTACATTTAAATATTACTGAAATGCATTTGGAACGTTTCTTCTTTGCTTAGCTTAAAAACAAAATAAATAGGTACGTTGTATCTCGAAGAATGATGATAGGACGTCACGAACAAGCAAAACCTATCAAACCAAGCAAATTGAGGCAACTGAGGATAGTAAAATAATTCTCATAATAATAATCAAAGGTTAATTTCGTGTGAGTCTCAGTTCGAATTCTCGCGGATCACAAACAGAAATCAGTGTTGCCAGCCCGAAAATTGAAAATTCCCCTTTTTGGCAAGGAGTACTCGTATCTCAGAAACTAGAGCTAACTGAGGATTTCTGTTGATGATTTCGAGTCCCTCACACCAAAATACGTGGAAGCAGGCCATTTTTGAATCAGATACAATTCCAATGTGGAACAGTTTTACTCGAATTTTTCACTTTTCTTCCTCAGTATCTCCTACTGCTGTAGAGGTTCATGGGAGGGTGATAAACCATTAAATGGTCAATTTGCGGGGTCAAAGTTCACCAGAAACAGCCGTTTTCCCTCCAAAATTGCCAATTAATTGCAGTAAATAACTGGAAAGCTCGAATATTGCTAAGCTTAATTGCAATTACTCCTGCAGAAACAGGTGGCATGGTCAAAAAACTAATAAAATCTTTTAAAAATCTCTTGAAATCTTTCTCTCGTTTTACATTTTGGAGATACTGCACTCTTCCTAAGCAAAGGAAGTGCTGCGAATACGGCCCTTAGCTTCTAATGATATTTCACTTCTATTAAAAGTGACTCGAAGCCCAAATATTTGATGACCTTATATTTTCTGAATAGTCGCAAGTCGTGTTTACCTCGGATAGTCGCGCACTCTTATATCGGGATTGAAAAGTGCGCCCATTCGGCCTTGAACATTTTCGGAATGTTTTTTTCTAGCGAGCGGCAATTTCCCTAGCATAGGGCGTAGGTTCTATTATGCATTCGCTTGATTCGTTCGGAAAACGTTCAGCCGTACCGTTGGCGTCTGACCTTTTACGGCGATTGAATATGGCCGGGCGAATCCCTCCCAACTAACTCTTTTACCTCTGTACGGTAGATAAAACGGATCGACTAGGGGGGGGGGGGAATGCATTAAATGATTGATTTTCCCATTACTTACCTGTAATAGAATCAATTTTTTTTTTCAATTTTACAAAAATCTATAAAATTCTGTTTAGCAGGCTTGGAACTTGGAAAAATTATTAAATTTGCTCGATTTGTCGGGTTATTGGGTTTTTTTTTGTATTAATGGGTTTGTTGGGTAACCTAGTTTTTATATTTGTGTGTACAAAGTAAATGGAAGTCTTGTAATCATTGACAAAGTGGAAATTGGATCGGAGGTTGAGAAAGTTGAGGCTTCAGGTGGAAAAGGGGCCTTCAGCTCTCGAAGGCCATAATGCGGCCAAAATACGGTCCATTCCAGTTTTTACCAGCCACAAAATCGACTGGTTTGTCTGTTTTTGAAATCTGTATACACTTGATTTCAGTTTGTTGTTTTCCACGTTAAAAACCGCTCGATTTTCCACAGAGGAAATGGCGACGTACTTGAGGTACGTTCGGCGGCTGGACTTTTTCGAAACACCGGACTACGAGTATCTGCGGAAATTGTTCACCGACTTGTACGAAAAGCGAGGCTACGCCGACGACACCGAATTCGACTGGTCTGACAAAACGATGGTGAGATGAAGATGGCGCCAGATTTTCTCTTATTGTTTGCCCGTTTTCGAAAATCCTTTAACGCTTTGTGCCCTGCATGTGCTGCTATGATTTTTGTACATACACGATCTACTGATTGCATGTGACGCTTGTGAATAACGAAAAAACTATTACGTTTTCTCCGGTTCAAGATTTTCGATTCCGGTGTAAAATTGACTGTTGCATTTGTCTGATTGATTTACTAAAATGGTCATATCTCCCTCAATTATTAACATTTTTTCAAATTTCTTGAGCCGAATGGTTGGTCTTGGCAAGACCTATCACCCTGTTTAACCAGAATTGGAATTACTCACTGTACATCCGACATATTAGCACTTATAGCTTTTTCTATTTTTTCCGGTCCCAAAAATGAACCGATTTGAGCGTTGTTAGTCTCAAAATCTATATTTTACCTCGCAGAATACGTGGATATTTTTTATGTTCTGATAACTGGGCGTATTTAGATAATAGGCGGGGTTTAAAATTTGCATAGTGGGTTCTTTCACACGCTGAACTCAAATTTGAATATGGCTTTTTTGCTCGGGGGCGTGTTGTTAATAGCGAATGAAAAATTTCCTAAAAATCCTGCTCTTGCTGTTATGACCTGCTTCGGTTATGTTATATGGGGTGTCCAGAAATGAGTTTTTCATCTCAAAAAATGTAACGCTTTAGTTCTAATGGATTGGTATAACCCATGATATTGCATTTTTTCCAGGAGGGAGAAAATTCGTTATAATTTGACCTGTTTTCAAAACATTTATGAGCAAAAGAGATGATCAATTTTATTTTCATTGGTTTTCTTAATAAAAATTATTTAGGACCCCGAGGGCAAAAACCGAAAAAAGTCTGAATTTTCCGTGGTTTTTTGAGTGCTTCACTTTTTTGGTTCCACTATCATGCCAAAACTAGGATTTTGGTGCCCAGTCCACCCTTTGTGCCAACCAAGAGCACAGTGGAAAGTCAATATTTCGAAAGAAAACCAAAACCCGGCCCATTTCGGCCTCGAGAAAACCGCTAGGTTTGTAAAAACTATCTCATATTTCTCCTTCAGCTTTCTCCTATTTCGACAGAGGCAAGTGATAGAGCTGAGAATTAAAAAAATCGAAAACCTAACCCATCTCGGATGAGCCGGACTTCGTGGAGTTGACGGAAATTGAAACCGCTTTACCTCTGAAACCTTCCTCCCACTGCTTCACTCGTTGAAATAAAGACATTCATATCGAATTGAGTTTTTATCTCATTTTGGCGTAATTTATTGGCGATATCGTATTTGAGCGAATCTTCTTTTATTAGGGAGTTTTTGGAAACTTAGTACTTTTTGCCTCCTCGTAGTACAAAATTAGTAGTTTGTTCGAAGTGGTCACCTGGCGAAACAAGAAATGCTACTCCAAAAACTTCGTACTACAAATTTGCACGATTCTTGTGCGAATTAGGAGGAGAAAGTTCTTCGTACACGAGTTTAGAAATTCGGAGATGAATTTCTAGCCATGGATGTTGCCACGCAGAAAAAAAAAACCACTCAAACCCGGACTTTGTGAAGAAAATCCATTTTTGTTGCTTACGTGTCTAAATCTTCCAAGCATTCTCAGGATGTGCAAGGTGACTACATCGTACTAACTACTATTGTCGTACTACGAAAAAGGAAAAAGTATGAAGTTTCCAAAAACTCTCTAATAAGTACGAAGTTATCAAAAACTCTATATTATATCAATTCTGAGCACTGAAACTTGGAGTGCTACTTTTATCTCTGCAGCTGAAATTGGTGGAATCATTATCTATCCAAATTTTGATTTTATGTTCACTGTATTCATGCTGTTTGGAAATGCGTTTTTCTGCTTAAATAACTGCATGCTGCATGTGGGGTTAACTGGTAACGATTTTTCCGAATGTGCATGCTAAGCCGTTAAACTTCGAGTCCCTGAGGCAACTCAGGAAAGCGCCTCCGTCTCATATTGGGAAAACCAAATCGGATAAGGTAAGATATCAGTAATATTTAGGTAACCGAAGTTGTTGAGAGTTTTGTCATTATTCATTACGAGCATGCGCATCATACTTACTAAATATGTGCAGTTTCAAAATAATTCTGAAAAACCAAAAAGATGGGAACTTTTTTTTGGGTAGTCGATTATTAGGGGTGATGCTTTAATAATAATAATTGTTAACTATTCTTTTCAAAATTTTGTAATAGAACCAGAATCATTGACGTTATTCGCCAAAAATCAGGCAGTTGTCATAATGTGACTGAATAGATCCAAGCCCTGATGAAGGAAATATAAATTTTGAAAGCTCAGCAAAGGAGACAGAGTATATCTGAAGACCCTACCCTGATATATACTTTTTGAGAACCTCTTATTTTGGCCAAGGAGTTCCTGTGTCACTAATTACAGTTTTTTGTCTCTCCTGAAAAGTTTGGAGTACGAGGTTATCATTTGACGCCATCAAGGTTATCATATATGACGCCATCTCTTCAAGAGGCGTCTGTTTTGGTTTGACCCTTACCCCGATCAGCTGACAACTACATCAAGCTGCGGGTCGATATTTCTATCTTTTTTGGTCGATTATCTACTTTCAATCTAACTAATTTATTGTGTGTGTTTGTATTATTTGTGTCTCAATTTAGCTAACGAATTTCCTTCTCTTGCAGTCGACACCGGTCAGCTCCGTTCCTACTGGTGAAATCGTCGTCTCGCCGAACCGTGACCGCAACACTGGGCGGGTAAGTCGTACTTTCGAAGAAATTTTTTTCAGTTTCCTTCGATTTTCCGTTCAACCGATTTTCTCCAACCTGGTGATTTTCTTTCTGCTTTTATCGTCGTCACTTAAACAACACCGAAATCCCAATACATATTTTTCGTTCTCCAGTACGAAGAACTTCTCTACGCGGACGAGGATGAGATGTATTATTCTAATGACGAATCATTTCTCGTTTCTGAGGTCAGATGAAATCGTACGGTTTTTACGTTCAATTCACCCCTTTTGGTTGGAAATGTAGGATAGTCTGATATATTGAAAGACCCGGACCCGTGTTTAGTTTGAGGAGTATTCGAATAACTTGGTAGTTCGTGTAATTATCGTAATTTTTGAGTGCATTGGTTCATTCATAAGTCATCTGTCATCCATAGTCCGAGGGATGTGTAAAAGGTTGAATTTCACTTCCATACATTTTTCGATTTTTTGCCTTGCAAGGCGAAAATTTTTTCCGATCCGATTTTCTGCAAATTTTATTCGGAGAATAATGGATATTTGATTAATAAACTGAATTGATGAACCCGCTTTTGAACGCTTTTACTATGGATCACTTCCTGAACAAGTGTTCGTCTGTGGTAATTCACAAAAACGGCCATAACTCCCTCAATTCTCAACTTTTTTCGAATTTTTGTAACTGGTATGCCGTTGTGGCAAGACCTATCATCTTGTTTAACCCAAATTTGAATATCTTGTGTACTTCCGATATATTTGCACTTCTAGTGTTTTTTATTTATTTATTTTTTTTTTTTTTTTGCAAAAGTGAACCAATTTGCGCGTTCTTGGTCTTAAAATCTTTGTTTTACCTTGCAGAATACGTGGATTTTTTTAATATTCCCATAACTATATTTTGAATGTATTTTGATTTTAGGCGATTTTTAAAATTTGCATTGTGAGTTTTTTGGTATTTTTTACCTAAACACTTTCATAAGTAGTCAAAATATAATCAAATTGTGTCAAACATTTGCGTATAGAAATCTGAAAGTATTTCGTGTTATATAGGCACCAACCGTTTTCTCAGTGCAGGTGATAACCTAAAAAACTGAAACCTCCCGTTCCTCACTTTCATGACGCAGGAAAATCATGTTTTTACAGGAAAATGTTTTTACATCCTTATAGAATTTCCAGAAGTGAAATTTGACCCAATATTTTTCTGATTTCCATCGTCCGAACTACCACTATATTCCATCATTGCCTTCTAATCGTAGTTTGGAATAAATCAGGCAGTTTACAACCATTCGAACTGACACTGTCATTTCTTGCGAGGTAGCTATTTGAAATGTGTGATTTGACGCTTTTTACAATATTTTTAAAAATACGATTTCCCCACGAACGTATGACGACCATAGGAATAAATGGCCAGCCACTTTGGATAGGTAGAATGACGTCATGTACCAACGTATTACTAGCGATCCCTGCAACTATTGTTGCCAGAGCCGCCATCCGGTGTTCGCTAGTATATTACAACAATATCCAAGGTTTACCTGAACATGAAGTCATTTGATACAATACGCCACCTTTGGTTGATTCATAGCAGCTTTACCTTCGTTTTTCTCGCTTTGCTCGATAGACATAAGTGAAAGCTTCCGCTTTTTTGTGTTTTTGCCGTTTTACTCGAAATTACAAATAACGTATCGATTTCATTTCTCACACACGTTCTCCGGAATACTAACATGAATGAGTATGATGACGTTTCTCTTGGATGCATGCGTGGAGAATGTAGTATTTTGATGTATTTTGCGACATCTAAATTACCACCTCATGGATCAACTTTTGACGTAAGTATTAGGCATTCATGATTCATGAGCCTGTAAGGTGGGGGGGGGGCTGATTTAACTCATTACACCCACGCAATCACTTCGATATTATTCAATCTGCTTAGGAATTCGTATTTATTAACTCCCTGTCGACGTGCCTTCGATTTTCACGATTTTTTTTTACAAAATCCAATCTTATTCCATAACTGTCAAGTATCAACTTATCAATAGTATCAATATAGATCACTATATTAAATATAGATCTGTTGTTGCCTATAAATTTTATAGGCATTGTTGAATTGATATGCATTTGAATTCTCTTCCTGACAAAACAATGTTCATTTTCATTTTTGCCATAATAGCACATGAAATTCCCCAGCATAACGAAAAGTGAAAAAAATATTGTTTTATAGAATCGAGAGAAAATCAGTTTATCTTCAATAAATAATGCAAGCTAACGCCCCCATAAAACGGCTTGATTCTCCAGTTTACAAAGAACGATTTCAGCTAAATAAATTATTTCCTCCATTTATTTACTAACTTTTATCTGTTTAAACTTAACGGTACCAATAATCTTCCAGTCTCTGTAGATGAAACTATGTACTATCGGTGGCAGCCTTTTAATTTTTTCCCGTAATTAACTCATCACTTTTAACCTTCATCAATATTTTCTTAGACCTGCAGAACCTGTTAAAAAAATCCCCTTTGTAAAGTTGAGCGTCTTTTACAGGGTGTGGTAGCTGGATAACAAAATTGATTTTTGTAGTTCCCGGAATTCGGATTTTTTCTGTTGAACAACAGTAAACTAAAGCAATCTCATAAGCCCGTATACAAGTCAGAACATTCCCTCCCCGTCCCACAGACCGTCTGTACAGACCGATTCTTTGGTAAATTCGTGATTGCAAATTCATTGATAATTTTTCTGAGAAATGGCTCCATAGATAATCAATTACAAACATTGATGATCAGGTTAAGGTGTTAAGCCCGTTAAGCCCTGTGTCGCACCTGCGTCAACGTTTGTTATTGATTATCTGTGGAACCTTGTTTATCGGAAAAATTTTCTGCCAAATTGGTCAGAGTTCCCTAAGAATTTTTGGTTTTGGAGGGTGGCAAGACCAGTTCTGGGGTCAAAACTACAGACCCTCCACATCACCATTCAGATTATGCCCTCTTGAAAATAAAAGTTTCAGTTTGATTTTGAGTATGCAGTCTATTCTACAAACAATTAATTTTCCTCTGATTCTACTTGATAATCAATGCCAATCTCAAAGCCATCAATATCGTAATATCTAGTTGAAAAAAACCTCCTGCTATTCCCCGAATAACCCTCAGATAGCTATTGAGCCTTTGACAGGTACTAGGAAAACTCCTGTTGTCACCGGTGGATTCTACCTAGAAAAACACACTATCACGTGTTTAACGCTAGTGTTTTGGCCCCCAAACAGGGTGGGAGTAAAGGCGTCGCCGCATGGCCCGATGTGTCCAAACAGCCCAGCCATACGCTCGGCAACCTCACCCCCAATGACAGACACGGTTCTGTTCAGGTAAAATACTAACTCGAAATTACATTTAACGAATGATGTCCTGATCTCGTTCAGAAACGAATGCCGTCCTTTTCAATGCTAGTTAGTTTGAGCTGTCGTGTTGTAAAACTGCACACTGAGCTCTTGACGTGCGACCGGGACCCTAACCCTGTCACCGAGGTTTTTGTGTTTGTACGAGGCTTGGAACGTTGCTTGGAAACGCCAATAAAATTTATTGGGTTCAACCCAGACGCCACCTCGACCAATCCCTTAACCCCATGTTTGTAGGGTTTTGGGACAAAACTGGCCACAGAATTTTTGGCTTCTGTTTTTTCGCAATTCTGACAACGGACTTGGGTCCAAAGCATCGTTTTACCAAGGTCTAACTCAATTTGGCCCAAAATTGAGCTACAGCATGTTGCTGCTTAAGCGACGTCACACACTATCCAATTGCTGGTGGAGAGGTAATGCATTGCTGTGATTGGTCGAGGTGGCTTCGGCGTTGAACGCTATAAATTTGATTTGGATTTCCAAGCGACGTTCCCATATTCATCCCCCTCCCAACTGCTACCAATCGGATAGTTTCAGACCGAATCTTGGAAAGAATGGTGTGGTTAAACGGTGTTTTCCGAACCTTTTCGCGCCGCACAGAGACGCGCGCTTGTGAACGCAACACCTGCATGCACTTCGCTCCTGGAACAACATTGATTCCTGGTTGATGGTGGCTTCTAAGGCCACCAAGGCTGGCTTGTGAGCCATCAAGCTGTTTCTCAGTACTGAACCCCAGTCGAACCACGGTCGATGCTCAGTCGCGACCGTGGTCCAATGTTTGGTGCATTGGTGCATTTTACCGTTTCAACCGCCTGTTCAAAAATTGCAGGCCAAACAGCTTCAGTTTTGGACGAGATCAAACATCGCCGTCGAAACCTTCGATATCCTAGCTTTTCGTTCATTTTTGTGAGATTTGTGTGATTTTTCGAAGCATTTCTTTTTTTTACGCCTTTTCTTCCATTTTCTCGCTTCATTTGTTCCGTAATCTTTCGATTCGCTTATCAGAGGTGGTAGGTCGATTATCACATTTGTTTCCAGGTTGAACTAATCGCGAAAGTTTGTGCAAACCCGTGCGATTTCCGAAAACTGATAAAGCTTTATCAGGTGATGTGCGTATTGAAGATCTTTGCAGGATCGGCCTCAACTCAAAATTAAATTTCGCTTGGAGGGGGAGTGATGTGGTGACCTTCTCGCTAGGTAGTCCGGCAGTTCGTACCTCTCGGCTTTTCGATCTCAGTATTGAATTGCCATTTATCGATGGGACCAATCCACACCAAAGTCGTCACATTACTTATCTCCTTCACTACCTTATCGCACAATCATTATTGTCAATATTGTGACTTAATTATGCAATCAATTTTCTCCCCATGGGTTCGTACAAACTATCGCATGTCAGTATATCAATTCTCCGAATAACGTTCAACTCATTCCGACTTGGTGGGATTTGAATTGATATTGATGATTAACGGTTTTGGAGGCATTGAGTTTGCATGGTAGGTGTGGTAATTGTAGCGAAAGGTGGCCGAAATTGTATTCTCTATCAAAAATGTGTTTTAATCAATAAGGGACTTGTGAACTGAGAGTTTTTAATTTGGTCAGGGCTCTATTCGAGAACAAACAATTACTTATTGTTAACTCTATGGTTGCTGGTAATAACATTCTGCGTTTTGATCGCCGCTCAGAAGCCGCGTACTGATCGATTGGCGGCACTAAATTTTTTGCAGGTTTTGATGCATTTTTATGGACATTTTATTTGACAACTATGTATTCGGTTGATAATTCATTCAACGCCCTCATAGCATTTTTCCTAGGATCTGAATCTGCAATAAGATTGTTTTTCTGTTCGCCTTATGAGCTTGTTCAGCGTTTTACATTTTGAAACAATTTTTCACGCAGGTTGTAAGCTCAACGAACGGCGAGCTAGCAAATGACGACCCGACGGCTGGTCATTCGAACACCCCGATCGCAGCTCAACCTGACGTCGAAATCGTTGACGAGACGAAGTAAGGCGACCCATCTTTTTTTGTTGTGGATGGATGTCAGCAGATCAGGGGTTGGGTCACCGTAAGAAAACTGCTTCTTTCGCCCGAGCTTTCGATGCATTATAACACCTTCATCAGGGCCTATAAAAGCAATGCAAAACAACCAGGGTAAGGATATAACAAACACAAATAATATCTAACTAACAAGAAACAACAATTTTGAAAACATACTTGCTGGCCATGTAAATACCGTGTCTAAGTATGTTTTCAAAATTGTTGTTTCTTGTTTGTTAGGTATTATTTGTGTTTGTTATATCCTTACCCTGGTTGTTTTGCATTGCTTTTATAGGTCCTGATGAAGGTGTTATAATGCATCAAAAACTTGGCGAAAGAGGCAGTTTTCTTACAGTGACTCTGATCTGCTGACATCAGTTATCTTTTTTGGGTCTTCTATTGAGATGCTGCTGTGCTGTTACCTTCCTTAAATTGATTTTAACCCCTGTCCTTGGGGGGTAAGACACTAAACCTATGTTCATATGGATGCAATCCAAGAAACCGGTCCAAAATCCTGATGAGCGGTATGGGGAGACTCCTGGTTCCTGATCCCACTGTAAACAACCTAGGCTAACGGCCTCTATCCTCCAAATTAGGAATAGATTCCGCTCTGTAGAGTAGCGGTGGTCAAAAGACCAGAATTCGTACTCTACAGTTACTGCAATGTAAAACATCACATCGAAGCTGTAATGTGCTTGAAGCCGTCCGCTCGTTACGCATGCTCTCATTGAACCGTAGACAATCTCTGTTTTGCCTGTCCAGGTGCTGCTGCTTCTTTAAGCGGAAGAAGAAAAAGAGCGGCCGCGGAAAGTGACTAGCCGTCGTGCAGTGCAGTCCAGAACGGGAAGCGGTAACGTTACTCCAGGCCACGTCGCAGTCCAATTCGCGGGACAGCGTTCTCAACCCGGCAGCGGCGACAATCACATGAGAGTCACCGATCCAGTCAACTTCCCGTCGCCCGAAGACGCTCCTGTCGAACATCCGAGATCGCCGCCGCCATTTTGTTCACCGTCGTTTTTCTATGCTCTGAAAACTTGCAATCCATCAAGTGACACTCGCTCAGGTAGCTTTTTTTAGTCGATCCTTTACCGGAGCAAGACTTTTTTGCGTATTTCCGAGTAACAGTTTTCCTAGCTGTTGAACTCGAGCCGAAGATGAGTTGTAGACTCGCTGTTCCCTGCATTCTACAGTGCTGCACTGCGGCATCAACAGATTAAACTATAGAATGTTATAGTAAACCAAGCGAATTTCCATTATTCACTCCCCCCAACGACTTTTCGCGGGAAATCCGATCCTGCATTCTGTTATCATTTTAGGCCGAATCAGCCAAAGTCCTTGAAGTATTCGTGTTGGGCATTTCTCAGTCTTCACAGCTTCTAACCTGTAGAAAAATTGAAAAATGTCATTTCCGTTTTTTGCCTTGATAGAGCGCTGATTTGGCCACTCATCAAGTTGGTGCTGAATTTGAGTTATAACCTTGAAATGTGGGTTTTCCCAAAAGTTGGAAATCGTTCCGGTTTTTTCACCGTGAAGTTTCGGTATTTGTTATTGCTCTCAGGGGGTTGATATCAAGCGAATTTGCCATCGCATGGTCATAATCGGTTCAGTATTTCAACAATTGTTGTATTAAACTACAAAAATTTTCGTTTTTTTTTTTTAAACTTCCAAAATGTTGAACTTGAAGGATCAAATTGTTCGGGTTAGCGGTTTGTTTGTTGTAAGTATAAATTGCAGTAAACGCCAAATAGACAATGAGTAGCTACCATTTTTTCAATGCATACCATTCGATCCGAAACGTTCCTAGGCCCGGTTTACTGACAAAACTTATCAATCTGATACCCAAGGAAGCTCGAATGTAAAAATGAGGCGTTGAAGATCAAAAGCAAATAACTCCAAAATTTCAGAAATTGATTTTTTTTGCATTTTTCACAAGTTCAGATAGGTAATTATATAAGACAGAAACCTCAGGATCAAAAACGGAAAGGAACCACGAGAAATCCGGTTTTAAAAAGTCGTGTTGTTCAAATACTTACCTATTCAAACTTGTAAAAATGCAAAAAAAATCAATTTCTGAAATTTTAGAGTTATCCGCTTTTGATCCTCAACGCCTCGAATCTCATTGGAAATATTTATCGAACGTTTCCTTGAATTTCGGATTGATAAATTTTGTTAATAAACCGGCCCTTAGGGTCGAAAAAACAGAAGCAAACAGACAACCACGACTGGACCATCAGACCATGAGCTTGACATCTGGTTTTGATCATTCAAAGCCTTTTTCTCCTCAAATCAGCCCCTTGATTTGGTATTTAACGAAAACAAATCTTTTTATGATCACCCGAAAACCCCCACTTTGGCTATAGCTTCATGCTCGGCCATAACTCCCAAAATTGAGTAATTTTACTCTGAAAGAGCTCATCTAACATTCTCACCAGCTTCACTCTAACTTCCCTCAAGCAGCTTCAGAATGCAGTGGGCCGCGATTTCTACTCGAATCCCAAAATGGCGGATTTCTACAATTCACGCGACCCAATTTTGATCTCAATATCCATCCGGCCGGCCTTCCTGGGTACCCAGATTCCCTCACGGGCTTGTACTTTCCCTAGACCTAGGTAACCGCCTGATTCGATGAGAAAAACTACAAATTTTCCTCAAAAAAACTCAATTCTACTACCTGCAGCCTACGCTCCATCCAATCTTTATAGTCGACGTGTTGTGTTCCTCACATTACTTAAAATAAGCTCAAGTGGATCCTAATTTTTAGCATTTTATACTATTCATTCTGGATTTGTTCGAATATTTGCTTCTATCTGCGTAGACGAGACTTCGCCATGTGCTTCACCCCCATCCCCTCAGTTCCCCCGTAGCTTCTCACCAAAAGTGCTGTTATCCTTAAGTTAGCTAATCAGATTTTTAATGAAGTTTTTTTTCTTTGCATTTTGAGTCATTTTTTTAGTATTAAAAGTAAAAAAACTAAGTTAAGACATTTTTTTTACTTTAATTTATCACTTTACGTCGGCCTTCCAAGGTCACCCTATTGTTAATTTTCGTTTCTCGGCTGTACATTCATGTAAATTCGTATTTTCGAATCATTGATCACGTTCATTGTTATACTATTGATCACCCGCTATCCTCACTGTACATTTATTAGACAGGGTTTGTTTTGGAAATCGTCGTAGTTCGTCAGATCGCTGTGTTCGGTACAACTTTGTTGAAATTTTTCCACTACGGTAAAACCAAATATATTTTGGAAGTAATTTCAAATCTGTATATTAAGCGCGTTCTTTCCTCCGTAACCATGGGCGTGACGTTTTCGTTCCTCTACGATTGTAGGACCAAAAGTTGAGTGTGACCGCTATTTTGAAACGTTCGGGGAGTTGAGTTGAAAGAAATTGAGGACATTTTTTTCATTGTCGAATTTGAACTGCACGGTGAGGAGCGAAAATGTTAACATAAGCTAAAAACCAGGGTTTTCAGATAGTCAGGGGGAGGGGGTAAACCAGAGAATGTACGTTCAGAGAGTGAAAATGAACCATTATGAATACGTAAGGGATTTTTTGGTCGATTCATTGTAAAAAATGCCTTGATATTACAGATGAAATACTGAACAACACCTTCTTTCGATTGGGGGTTAGCTTCTTAATGGTGTCAAGCGAAAATAAGATAAAGCGGGTACTGGCAAAAAGTTCTCTCTCATGCAGGACTCGAACCTGCCACTTTCTCCCCACAAGCCAAACGCCTTTACTTGGAGAACAGCTGTGCTCTGTTGCCTAGTGCAGGAGGTGCCAGGTTCGAATCCTGACAGAGAGTGAATTTTCTGCCGTTTCCCACCGGACCACGCAAGAAAACCAGACGGATTATTTACAATTATTTCGGTAAATTGGTATTTTGGAAAACCCCGTTTTTAAAAAGCTTACGTTCAAAATCTCTCCTGAGCCCTGTTGAGGTTATATGGGATTCTCCGATTACTTTGTCCAATTTCGTGCTATCGGTAATTTCAAAAATTCCGTTTCTTTCAACTCAAAATCCCCACCAGCTGGCAAATATTTCAGCTCGTCGCATTTCAAATTTCTACCGCTCGCATTCGACAGTCATTTTATAGGTTTTTGTACTTTTCAACGTTTTTTGCTGTCAGTTTTCGACAAGTTTTGGCCTATTTTCGCATTTCTCGTATCGTCAGCGAAAATCGTCCTCGCGGTTCCTCATAGACTGCTAAATTCTGGACCGTGTCGACGGTTTTTCCGGCGCATAACCTCAAAAAAACAAATAGACGCGTCTGCCTAACCGTTTCCGCATGATAAATTGTTTTCCGACCTGAAGAGCACAGTTCGCTCTTCGGCTGCCTTTTTTTTATCAAATGTATTCGTGTAAAATATTCCGTAATTAGTTAACGCCTTCTTTGTAAGTATTGCTGCATATTGTCGGCGGACGATTTATCATTCGACTTTCGACGAACAAACTGAAACTTTTCTATTAAGTGTCATTGTATTGAACTAAGACTTTGATGAAGGAAATATGTATTGAATACTTGCTTTTTAAGCGATTAAATTATAAATTTTGTGATCAAAGAATTTAGGATAAAAGGAGACCCGCTGTTATTGCATACATTTTTGTAACGTGTACGCGTATTACCAATTATTGTTAAAATGCTTTATTTTGTCATTCTACGTGAGACCGGAAAGGTAGGAAAATGACGAGTAAAGCCCATTGTAATATTTGCGATTCATTGAAGCAAAAGAATATGAAGAAAAAAAAAGAGAAAGAAAACTTCGTTAGACAGCGAGGGGCCCTTCTGTTGTCGATAAGGTGCCTCACCCTCGCGCCATCCTCGAGACAACTTGTTACATACTTGTAAATTATTGTACATCTGAAAAAAAACTAATATTTAGGTAATTTATACAAATAACGATTGATTTGTACAGGAAACAAACTATTGTAATTTCAAGTGACTTTATTTATGACGTCATAATGCGGGAGAACGTTTTCGGCGAGATGATAACATCGCCGGGAGCTAAGCTTTGGACATTTTTTCGTGATTTTTTATTGAGTTAAGACAGTGATGAGAAGTTTTCTTAACGCTTCGACCGTGTCTGTATTTTTCCAAAGTGAATAAAACTTATGCTAATCACCTGGACTATTGGCGTTCGAAATTTTGTTTTCCTCCCGCTTCTAATCGGCGGCCTGTTAAAACATGATAATATCATATCCCTGTCGTATTATGTTTGGGAGTAAATCCTAGTAAAACAGTAATACGCCATTGGCTTTTTGTCTAATCGAAGTTGTCCCGGGCGTGCCCTGCCGCCCTCCGAGAGGCTCGAAACTCCAAGTTCGGGAGCAAATCCCATCTGTAGAGTTTCTATGAGAAATCAGAAAACCTGCGCACCTTTAGATCGATGTATCGATGTTTTTTGACGCCTTTGTCCTTTCCTTGAATGTGCGTTTTTTTTCAGCGTTTCCTCTTTATTTTCCAAAATTATAAATTTTCTGTCAAAATCACCATTTTTGGTTTTTAAAGAGCATCAAATTTTTGAGTATTGAAGTCCAGCAGGAGATCGATCGGTTACTTAATTACCAAGTTACGGCTTTTTAAAAAATTTTTTTCAAAAAAATGTAATTTTTCAAAATGTTAGACCGTGTTCATGTAAACTCCAAATTTTCCTCATGTAATCGTAGGAGGGGTTAATAAAACCTCAAGCGGTCAGTGGCAAACCTGTAATTTCTACAATTTTATGTTACACCAAGATTAGGTACGACAATGTGAAATCTTACAATCAGATTCATTTTTAAAAATATTTCAATATCCACAAAAATAACACGTTATATATTTTCGGATGGGGCGTTTCCTCGGGGGTAGTTTTACGTACAAAAATTCATTCCACCGAAATGGCTATTTTTTGCTAGGGGCGGGGTAAATCGTTTCTAGATGATACATTTTACCTATAACAAATTACCCTCTTTTGCTTCGCTTCACAATCGTGCGAATCGCGTCTACGGTTATACGTGGCATTTTTTCATTACAAAAAACAAAAAAAACTCGCATTTTCAAACTTAACAACCGCCACTCTCGTGTTAAGTCTTATTTCTTCACCCAAACGTCAAATATTCGATACGCCGACTACACAAAAATATTTACAGATACCACGAAAAAATGTACATTTTTCCATTTTTAAAAGCACCAGTGCTATAATATTGTCTAAAATCACTCAGAATACAGTATGAATCCTTTATCGAGGGTGGGAGAGAGATCGCTCACGCCTCGAGGTGCATGTATCCCTTTTTGATACATTTTCGCTATAAATGAATTCTTGAGACATTGAAAATTGACTCGCTTTGATGACAGGTCGATGTACAAAATAACGATGACGCATGTTCGCCGGGTTTGCCTCGTCAAACGGATTTTTTGGCATTTTTTATTGACATGGTATGTTTTTCAAGGGTTTTTGGGTCAAGGAGGATTTTCCCCACTTGCACTTGGAAATCAAAAATCAATCAGGTTCTAAACGGGTGGAATTTTTAACTTCTTTTCAATTTCTGTCGAGTTTTGGTCAGAGAACATAGATTTTAACTAACCTAATTCTCAATCGGCGCAAATTTGAAGTATATTTTGTCATTATTTGCAGCTGGGTCTCCCCCTAATTGGTTAATAGATATTTTTGTTGGATACATAGTAGTTTTTGAATACAGAAGGTCCATGCCAGGCCAGAGAATTTAGGACCCTTGTGTGCAGGATTGGACCTTAATTGAAAGGGTTAACAGGCAGAAAAGCTATTATTTCAACACAGATGAGCAGGGAGACACCCGGGTGAAATGCCTATTGGTAAAATATTTTCGGCGTTTTTCGCTTCCAATCTACGTTAACATTTTTGTGGACAAGAGACAAAAGCGTTATTTCGCTTTTTGTCTCGCCCTCAACCCTACGTTGAAATATCATACTGTACACTCATTTATATTAACCTGCTTGGAAGTTATCATTATATTGTGGGTGGTTCTTGTGGTTTGAGTGGCTATAACAGTAGAAGCAATTTTCTAAGGGCAAATCTAATTGCATTTTTAAAGAACAGGCGTAGGTTGGAGTAAACATTTTTGCAATATAAACCATATTTACTCAAGAAACTTTCCTTTCAAAAAGAATGGCTGAAAATTTTGAGTTTTCTTCAATTGGGTGGAAGGATATAGTCCAATATGATCGAATCGGTATCGTTGAGGTTACTTCCGGACCAAAATATTCGTGATTTTGAATTATTTTGGCCAATCTCGAATTTTTTCCCCTAATACTTCTTACGGACTTTCACTTTTCCTATCAATTCGACAATGAATATGGCTTTGAAAAAAATGTTCCCATTTTTATCGGTACAATAAAAATTCAGAAATAAGACGCCTGTTGCCGTTGCTTTTTTTTATGGATTTTTGTACAGTCCTATTACGTGGGTACACGGGTACGGGGTACAATCTGACCAAATGCGAACCAGGAGGTTATAGGTCGGCTTTAGGCCGATAAGGTCACCTTTGACTGGGGTCTGTATACAATTGTTCATCGATCGCAAGGCAAATATTACATCACAGTTAACTGGTCTAAGTTACGACTTACAAATACAGGAAAGAAGTACAATTATTATAGATGGCGGAACTCGTACGATCCCGCGGAGCCATCAAATTCACCACACCTGATACAGTGGACGGTGCTTTTGAAAATATGGCACGCCCGTTTAACGAACTAACATTTTCACTTATCATTAGGTAAGTTATCAGAATCACAAATTCTTCACATGCCTTCATCTTAAAATAAATCTAACGAATACATACTTGGTGAACTACTTTTTCAAAAACGCTCCTCGACACGTGTGGTTTAACAAAATTATTTTTACACTGGCCAGATTTTTTAAAAATTAATCTGTCGGTTAATGTTAGCCGGTATCAGACTGGTCTCACCTCAATCAGACGAACAGCTTGGCACGCAACCGCTGACCGATGAGCGTTCTGCGGAACTGCGCCTGATCAGTGGCATTGCCGTACGGCACTCAGGATGGGAAGGGTCGTGCGGCACTCGGCCAATTAGAGGCGCAATTGCTGCGGCTAGACCCGCCCACTGACGGCTTTAGCCGTTGGCCGAGAATGTTTTGATTGTCGAATGTTTCGGGCCGGCCATGGTCGCGGACAGCCGTTCGTCTGATGCGGCCTTAAGACAACCCAAAGTAGATACCTACCCTCTCAAATAACTTCAAATGTCGAAAAATATATTACCTATCTTACAAAAATCAAAATTCAATTAAAAAAAATTCACCAAAAAAATTAATTTAAATTCATTTAATAAAAGAGAAAATTTTGTCATTTTTTTAGAAAAAATTTTTTTTTGATAGAGTTTTTCTTGTTCTCATTTTTTGCGGTTTCGCCAGAGTTCTTCGAACACGATTTCCAATTCTTCGAGCTTGCTCAATTCCTTGAAATTTTTTGGTGTACCCTTATTGTCGAAATCAAGTGAACTATTGCGGTCAAAACGCGCTTAAAGATCAGCTTTGGAAATTTCGGAAGAATATTACTATAACTTAAACTATTGTTGTCTGATACCGGCTTCGGAGAAATCATTTACTGCCTGCATACTTATAAATTTATAATTTCTCACTTAACATCGCAACAGGTTCGTTAACACATATTACAATTAACAATACACAGTAATTACCCCGAATGCCGGCGTAACGTTTTTCGCGATATGTGTGACGCAGACTTATCATAGTAGCATCAACTTGGACGCTACAGCGGTTCGTAGAAAATGACCCGACAAACGGATAAAACGTTAACGGATAACAGCCTTTCACAAACTACTAGCTATTTATACCGACGATACCTTAAAAATAATTGCCCGCTTGAATCTGAACGACGGCCCTTAAGCTAGAATTTAGCTGCTGAATTGGGTAGCCATTTTGAAACTTTCATGGTGTACCTTTGCGAATTCCATTTCGAAAAATGAAACTTCAACAGCTCACTGTTGCTCACAGTACGATGGGACTTCATATTAACATTTACACGCTAACGCAGTTATGTATTGCCAATTTCATTATTGATCTCGAAGGGAATGGCCCGCATTGTGGAAAAACCTGAACTGATCCTAACTTCTGTTCAAAAATGTCAACATTCGAACTGTAATAACGTTAACATTAGGTTGACCTGCTTCATTAACTTTGTTCAAATTGCCTAGCCCGTAAAACCAAAAATAGCGGCCATTCCCTTCGAATTAGAAGACATTGCTTAACATGTACCAAATTTCGATTTATTCTGCATATATCTCAAAATACTTTTTCACGGCCTACAATATATTCTACGAAGCGATTAATACTCACAATCATCAGCTCCATATTGGCCTATAATTTCTGATATAAGGTATGCAGGGGTAAGGTCGAAAAGCCGCAATGACGGTCCAGAATCGCCAATACGTTCGGCATAAATCGTTAGTTAAAACCTATTACCTATTTGTGTATCGTTAAAATATAGCCAGGTATTCAAGAGCGATAGGTTTTAAAGGCAAACCTGTGGATTTCACAGTGTGCCGTTTCAGGCATTGGCTTTTCGCTTGGTAGCCGAAGTAGCTGAGGGCGTGCCCTGCCGCCCCTCACGGAGAGGGTCACCATGTCGCTCTAGCCTCACAGAAATTATGACAATAATTGATACCCATTTTGGCTCACCCGGACCAATTTGACCGCTTTTCGACCTTATGCCGGCCTTTGACAATTGAATTGAGCAGCATATGCTCCTAATGGTACCATTGTACAGACATTTTTATGGTAGGTACCTCCAAGTTGCCTCTGCGACGAGTTTGATAATTATTGCACGAGTTCCGCTAACGGGCGAAATTTTTAAATATTTGTAGTTTGAGTGGTGCCGATGTCGATGACGCAGTTGCCGTTGCTGACGGCAGATACTTGACCGTTCGTTTTTAATGCGGCTTCCTCTTCCTGAAACCGAAAAAAAGGGTGAACAATTTTTGAAAAACAAAAAACTAGCGGAATATTATGAAAAAATGCTATTGAAGGATTAAACTTTTTTGAAAATTTAAATATCGCTTGGTTATTCAGCGACTGGAATTCCTTTTTTGAGTTATGGCGATTCCTTCAAGCCAAAGTTTTTCTTCGCAAAAAAGATTTGGGCGAGTAAAATAAAATTTGAGTCCAATTTCATCATTCTTCGAGCTTAAAAAGTGGAGGAGGTTAATTAAAAAAAAAGACTGAAAAAAATATACTTACTTCGATCACACTAAGTTCACTCTTGGACAAATGTTCGACGACAGCACACGCATAGCAATCCCCTAACAGGTTATTCGTTGTTCTCAGCCGATCCCTGCGAATTTTCAAAATACAAGGTTTTATAGCTTTCCAAAAATTCTTCAACAAAAATCTAAAAACTACAAATTAAAAAAATTGGCTTCTACGCCCCTATAGCTGGTCATAGTTGAATAGTTTCAAAAGAAAGCTATTCATTTGCTACTGAAAAACACCAGTTTTCATATTCAACCTGTATTCTCATACCCTGGGTGTCGTAGACGTGCCCCGCTCCTCCTTTTCAAAACTATTGTGCATATAAAAGCCTTGAATAACTTGGCGGCATGTAATAAATAAAAACCCCCAGCATTTTGAATTGCAAACAAAAAAAGGTAGTACGTAGGTGAATTTCTCAACTAAAATCCAATTGGGAAAACATTTTTTTTTTAAATTTTTATCTGAAAAATTTGAAATGTGCGATTTTTACCATTTTCAATTCAAAAAGTTCCTACCTACTCGCAAATGAAAATAAATTCATACTTACACGAACCAATCGATGGCAAAGAGCAAAGAGACATCTTCCGTCGGCGCATTTATGGTACTGCAGAGCATCAGTACGAGAACTAGGGCGGCACTCGGTACCGTCGCTGATGACATACTAGCTACTGTACACGACAACCTAAAAAAATCAAAATGCGAAGTCGAACTTCCATAAAATTTGGGCTCGAGCGAGAAAAAACTATTCAACGACTCAGCCGGTTTGATTTTCGGTATTATCAAGTTTTCCAAAATTAGAAAGCGATTAAAATTTTTTCCCTCCAAACTCACCCGATAGTGAACAATTCGCCCATTCCGAGGTAAATGTTGTTCATTTGGGCGATGAAAATTATGGAAGCGGACAGGAACAAAGCCGTTCCGTCCATATTGATCGTCCCGATCGGTAGAATGAACCGTGTGATCCGCCGGTCGATTTTGACGTTCTCATCCATAATTCGGAACGTGATAGGTAGCGCTGCTGACCTGAAAATCGATCGTTTCATTATAATTCCGACTTTTTTTAAAAATTATCATCATTAGAAAATGAAAAAAATTGAGGCCAGTTTAATTGGTCGGAAAAGATGTTTTTTACGACTCATCAAACTTCCACATTTTACGTTTCAAAAGGTTTACATCTGATTTTCTGCAACATCTAAAATCTGCAATAGAAAAATATCCGTACTACTAGATGCGTCGTCAAGCAAAGACGCATAGAAAAAATTTAAAAAAATCTTCTTGGGCGATTACAACGGTTTATTATTATTATCCTGGAGAGCACTTTTCACTTTTTCACACCGGGTTTTTTAATTATCGATTTTCACTCACTTGGACGCAGTGGCGAACGCCGTGACGATCGCTGGGCCGAAACTGAAGTAATACTTGTACGGATTCTTCCGTACGAACAAATAGTAAATCGACTGAATTATGATGAACTGGTAGATGCCGAATCCGATGGCGACTGCGACGATAAACCAGCTGAGTTGAGTTAGCGTCTGCGACAGTTGGCCAAGGGAGATTATCTTGCCGCATATGATGCTCCCCACTCCTAGGGGGGTGAACCTGCATCCAAAAATATAAATTGGTTAGAAAAATGTTTAAAAATTAATTTTGTACTTGGCAAAAATTAATTTTGCGTATGTAAGTGAGATTTTTGATCAAACCTATGATTCTCCCAAAAACCGTCATCAGCCCATAATATATAAAACTGATTTTGTAGCTGTAAGGATCAAAAACACGATGGCAAGAGCGAGGCAGACGTCTGCCTGATGTAGGATTGATAATATAGAAGCTTTCTCAAGCTAGCTCTAGAGGAATGGGGTTAAATTTCTATTGATAAAGGTATATATCCCAAGGAAACCTGTCCCAATTCCGAATGAGCATGGGCTTCCTGATCCCGCCACATCCCCGAGGGAACAATATTTTCATAATATCGCAAGATTAACATACCAAATTGCTCCCATCAGCATTTTCAAAAGCACTTCGTATATCACATTGAAGAAGTTGATGACCGTGTACTTCTGCGGTCCCAACGTTCCCAGGACGCATCCGAAGATGAGGCAGAAGAAGATGATGCCTAACGTGTTCGTTCCGTCCCTGGAATGAAACATTAAAAAACTCCAAGTCAACAAATGTGACGGAAAAGGATAGAAAAATTATTGATCGTATAATAGGAGGGCCATAAATATTTTTTGAATAATATTGTACAAAAATAAAATCAAAACTAAGGAGGTGTTTGTACGCTTAAAGACATTCATAATAAATTAATCGATCCCTGAAAATACCAATTTTTTACTTCCATATTTACAGAGTAAATGGAAGTATTGTGATCGTCCTAAAATCGAGAATCGGAACGGAGCTTCAGAAAAAACTTTTTCTTATACACATTTACTCAGAATCACTTCCCGAACAAGTGTCTGTGTGTCCGTGTGTCCGTCTGTCCGTGTGTCCGTCTGTCCGTCTGTCCGTCTGTGGTCATTTACAAAAATGGCCATAACTCCCTCATTTCTCAACCTTTTTTCAAATTTCTTGAACTGAAATGTTTGTCTCGGCAAGACCTAACACCCTGTTTAATCGGAATTTGGATAACGCACAGTACTTCCGAGATATTTGCAATTTTAGTGTTTTCTATTTTATTTTTTTCCGGCCGCAAAAATGAACCGATTTGAGCGTTCTTGGTCTCAAAATCTTCGTTTTACCTTGCAGAATATGTGGATATTTTTTACATTCCGAAAATGTGGCGTTTTTCATTTTGGGCGAATTTTAAAATTTTAATACTGAATTTTTTGATATTTTTGACCTAAACACTTTCAAAAGCAGTCAAAATATGATCAAATTGTGTCACAGTTTTACGTTTCAAAATATGGAAGTATTGTGTGTTACCTACGCACCACTGGTTAAATTTTTAACTACCTATAAAACTTTCAAGTATTCAATTCAGGTTCAAATTAGGCTAGCTGATGTAAATTTGCTATAGAAAATGCATTATTATGTATAAGGTATTTGGGACTATAATTTGGTACATAATAATATTTTAGATCATCGTCAGACTATCATATTTACAGTATTGTAATTACATTTGTCTGAATCTGTAACTTGTGGAAAATGAATCCCATGCATTGTATAGGTGTGAAAACTAAAACAATAAAGAAGATTTGATACGACCTTTTCAATAGGTATAATAACACTTTTAAATTACCTATAACATTTTTTATAGGTAATAAAATGCCACGAATACGGAGTTACCCTCGACCCCCCCCCCCCCCCGGTGTCACCC